>JAZFAV010000024.1:8407500-10807500 GCA_037954035.1 Rosalia funebris | reverse complement strand
TTGTTTTTCAGTCTCCAATTCCAGCGCATATGCTAAATCTTCATTGACTGATACCATACTTATTTGTTCCAAGTCTTCTGAAGCATATATGTCAGATGTACCAAATGGACTATTGTGCCTGGTAAAATTCATGAGATATTTGTCGCCAAACCTCATTGCCAGGTGGAGAACTAACTCTTCAACATTTTTATGCTTGTCTTCGCTTAATGTCTGTAAAATTTCTAATGCTCCACTTTATAGAGCCATTATTAATGATATTGCTTTTTCTGCATGACTCTAGTAGTTAATGCTGGCAGCTGTGTCAAACTACTTCATATAAATCGACCATGAAGTCTTGCCATCCTATGTAGGTGGGTTTAATTTTGACGAGCTTTGGTGGTTAATTTGGAGTCTGATTTGAGAATTCTAGCTTTCTGTAAGGACCTATCTTTAATGTCATCTACTTATTTCATTATGTACGAAACTTAGTTACCAATTTATTTCTTGATACCATCTATTGTTTCTTCTAACAATAAATGGTATCATATAAAGATATCATCTATGTTCTCAATATATCTAAATATTTCATCCATTTCGGTTTTCATAGTATTCTTAAGTTCTATTTGACCAACATTATCTAGTTGTTTCCTAATGTATTATTTTAGCTCTTCTTTTATAAGTATTAATTATATTTAGTTGTTTTTTAAGTTTTATTTCATTACATCTTGAATAGTTTTTGATGCCTTCATCATTTCAATTAACTGTTTCACTGACTCTTGCATTTTTATAGTTTTGTAACATACTAAAACACTATGAAACTTCTCACTTATCAATTTTTATTCACAACTAACAGACGCAATACTTCTTTACAATCTGACCAATACTACTACCGAACCCGTCTTCGATGCTTTATACATTTTAATTAGCATTCTTGAACGGCCTAGAATCCAAATCTAGAAGATAATAAATACTTGTGTTTCCTACGGAAAGAACAAGATGGTCTAAAATAACTAAAAGCAAATAGTAGACCAGTAATCCTAAAGTAATAAACTAATAATGGCAACAGAATAAATTATATAAATACTGGCAATGTTGTAGAAGGCTCATTGATATAATTTATAAAATAATTTAACTATAATAATAACTCGTTACAACCATGAGCAGTTTAAAGAATTAAGTATAAATTATCAAATTTATCTAGAGATTATTTGAATATTTTAACTTTATTTATTTAGCTCAACAAATTAAAACGCTTTTGCTATTTTTCTTTTTTCCAATGAAAGTTATTTTTATTATTTATTGTATCCTACAAAAAAATTTCATATTAAAAATAAATCTTAAAGTTCTAACAATAATAATAATCATGAAATATGATATAGTTTTCATAATATGAAAGCTCTGCGAGTAAGTCAAAGTCCCTTGGATTATAAATGTACTGAGAAAAGTGTAGGTAAAAAAATGGCTTACCACAGTTTTGTTGTCAAAACTTTTAATTGCAGATATAACAGGTGCCGTTGCACGCAAAACATTATGGACAATGATTGGGTTATCTTCCACTGAGAGTAGCATCTTACATGAATATTTGCCATAATCTTTTTCTGAAGTTAAAGTTACTTCTAGATAATTACCATTCTTTCTTATGTTTGGTATCGATTGAAAGCTAATTTCCCCTTGGTATAATAATTTATCATTTTTCTGCCATAGTAATACAACATCTGAAAACATTATTGAGTAAGTAATTTTAAATTACTATTATTTTAATTCAAGACCTGAGTTATTAACTTCACACGGTAACCTCACGGTTTCCCCAACTGCCGCAGAAAAGTTTTGAGGTTTTGATCGGAATTCAGCACTAATAGATACATTATTTTTATTGTCACTAATATCGTTCGCAGGCTCATCTTCACCATCCAAACCATAATCGACTTCGTCATTTTGCACTTTTTCATCTGCTGATGCTAACGGTCCATAAGAGTCTTCCCAATTGCTAGGTTTTGTTTTAGCTGAAGAAAAAAGAAAAAACCATTATTTATACGTATATACATTTACCACAACAATAACTGTACTGGCCGAAACTGAAGTATTAGCTCAAAGTATTAGATTTATTACCGCAAAGGAAACTACAAACTGGTATAGCTGTATATACGTTAGTAAAAGAGGTGTAGGTATGTGGTCTAGCCAATCAATGTGTAATGTAAAATATTACTACAAGAAGCAGTTTCTTATTGGGAGATCCATTTAAAATTCTAGTTTAAACCGGTATATGAACCGTTATTTCGGTTCATATACAGGCTTTATTATTTGTACATTATTGACACTCACAAAAAGTGATTATTACATAGGTTTCATATATACGACATTAATAAAGTCATTACATCAGCAAACCTGTTAAAAACAATTGATGTTATTAATTTGAATACGTTCGCATATTATTTTAAATATCTCCACTTTCATTCATATTGTACTGTTCTCCCATCCCATAAGAACATCATTATCCTTTTCATTTCATGGATTAGATTTTGGTCGATAATTGACGTAAAAGTACCTATTTTGATTAATGTTTGTGTAGAATACAAATATACTGCAAGAACAATCTTTAATGAATAAATGTTTGAAATTTTTCACTATTGCTGTACTTGTTACATATACCAGCATTAATGAATTTATGTACAATATGCGATGCAAGGTGATAATTTTCTATTCAATTACTAATGGGACTGTTTAAAATTTCAGTTAAAACTAATATATTTTTTATTTGTTATTACTGTTTGTTAATCCATACAAATAGTTAATGATCGGAACTAGTTACTAGTACTTAAGCGAGACACCCATTACCAAAGCGGCCATTCATGATAGTGTCGTAAATTACATCATGATATGTTAATAATTTAATACTGTTAATAATTATACTATTGACTTGCGTTATAGAAGTATACAAAATAATACAAAAATTTAATTTACAAGTTGTTTTAGTTATTTTTTAATATAATTTAAGAAATTGACTAAAACAAATTATATTCAATATGAAAATGTATCCCATGTAATGAAGCATAAACAATTAAACTTAAAATATAGATTACTAAAAATTATATCGTGTATATAATTGGACAGTTAGTGAATATATTTTATTTCTATTTAATTGTTTGTTTAACTGTTCAAATAGCCTGAACGATATTTTGTTAGTTATTTCTGTATGTATATCCGAACAGGTATACGGATTCCTTTTTTTTTTAATTCTCTAACGATATTCATTGTTAACAGTCACAGCATAGCTAGTAAAATTATAAAATCTATCCATTGCATTCCATTACTATTTATGTTAACTATAAATATGCCTTTGGATGTATAGTTTGCATCGCGTAAGCTATCTCTTCACTAGGCGTGCGTAGTGATTATCAAATACATAATCTTTTTAATAGTTTAATTTTTAAAGTTTTTAAATAGTAAAATAATATGAAGGATGTTAACTTCACAGGTTGTTAGCTTCACAAGTCCATAACAATAGCAAACAAGCATATCTATGTTGGAATAAATTAATTTTAAAATGATATCGATTTAATTCTAATATAAATTACAAAAGTTATGTATGAGTGATATAACAGATTTCAATAAAATATAATAGAATCTGCAGAAAACTCCAAACCTGTGTATTTTTAAGTTTCCAAAAATATTGTTAAAAATGTAATTATAATTGTTAAATTATCCACCTATTATTGATGTTTCATTAACATACATAGTAGAATATGGAATATAGGTACATAGTACAATATGGAATATATTTGTTTATTTGTTATGAATGTTGTTGCTGATAGGGTGATTGATAGACATACCTGTATTTCGTATGTAAATTTAAATGTTTATATAGAATTAAGGAAACACAGTATATACTGGAATTATTATGTAATAAACTAACTATTCCTATTTAAATAATGGTTATATCATGTGATATTAGTTAAACGTTAGTTAAATTACATTTAATACAGCCGAATTCGAAATTTTATTACTATTTGGAATACTAAAACATGACCCCATTGTTACGCATAAATTACATCTATTTTAATTTATGTTGATTTAAACCAGCACATATGTTTCCCGTATTGTTTATTTTATTCTGTTTTTGTAATTTTATTGCTAACAGACTGACACCAATATAAAAAACAGAAATGTACTAATTCACTATAGTATATGGGACATATAATTCTCAAATCCCTATACAATATGGATTTGAGAACTATTGATAACTGTAAAAGATCATAAAATAGGTAAATCTCTACCACCATCAAGCAAGAAATTTGGGATGATCGACCAGTTTTCTTATTTTCGGCTTTGGGCATTTTTTTTTTTTTTAATACCAGCTCAACAAATTAATGTTATACATGGTAGTGTGTATTATCGTACATAACATTTACATAAGGACGGAAACAAACATTGGTTTAACTTAGCAGAATTCATTCATAAACATTATTCAGAATCACTACTGGAAAGTAAAACGTCTTGTGGTAACCGTTTTCTTAGTCTATTATTATGTGTCTTTTCACTTAGGTTTAAATTTCTGGCACTGGCACAATCGTTTATATTTAAAAAAAAGTTTTTTGCACATAATTTTATAAAGTCCTCAATGTATGGTACGTCAAGTTCCCGGTGAATTTGATTATTTCTTATAAACCACTGAGCATTCACTGCAATCCGTAGCACCTTGTTTTGAAATGTTTGTACCTTTTTGATGTTGATTTTGCTGGCAGTTCCCCATATTACACAGCCGTACGTTATAAGAAACTTAGAATTGATTTGTATACTAGCGTCCCACACTTAATCCTTAATTTGGATTTTTTGTTGATGGCGGGATAATTTTTTTATGCGAGTTGATTAAGGCCTTGCACTGTAGATTTAAGCAGGGAATACGTAGTAGACTGCTGCGTAGTAGACGTTTTCGAGCTGAAATTCCCTGTTTATGAGTATTAACGATTTATTTTCGCATATCGTCACTTAATGCCACGCGATGTGTCAATTTTTTTTTTAGAAAATTTTAGCAGACACGTCCAAAACATACATAATATCCGTTTCACTTTGACAACAGTTGAGATTCTATTTTATTTTAAAATACTCATAGATTTAGCCTACTATGTATTTTACCAACTGGCCGAACTATTCCGAACCGTGAATGTTTTTATTAACAAACTTGTCATTGACACATCATAACGTAGTAATATTTCATCGTATTTACCAGTGAAGGCTTGTCAGGTACGGCAGGGTCGGCCGGGCCGTACCAAAAAAAAAAATCGAGAGAAAAGAGAAATTATTTTTTGTCCAATAAATAAGTATACATTATATTCATATATCATTAAAATGGTCTGTTCTTTATATATATATATATATATATATATATATATATATATATATATATATATATATATATATATATATATATATATATATTTTTATACTTTGACAAATTCTAATTGGAGGGTGTCGAGTGTCAAAACGAACACGCCAAGGCTCATATGTAGGTAGGTATTTTATACACACCTAGTTAGTATTAACGCTTTGTTATTGCACCATTTTCCAATCTACAATCTACAAGATGGCATTATCAGAACGGCCGACTTGCTTATTTGATGTGATGACAATAAAATACTCATATAGAGTGTCTCCTAATTGCGATACAATATTTTAAGCTTGACCTAATTGATAAATTGAACTGATTTAATAAAAAAAAGTTAATTTAAATATAGGTCTATTTCCAACATACAAAGTGTTATTTTTTTAACATCGATTTTTATTAATATCTTAAATATTGGTGAAATTTGGCATTGTTATTTGTAGTGATAAAAGGTTAATTTAGCCTTAACTACAAACAAATTATTGTCCAGTGGTGACGCAAGCGCCACTTTCATGAATATTATTGACAAAAAAATATATACGCCACCACTAATACTTAAAAATGTTATGTTTTTACCAGATTGGGCAACTAATAATACAACTTAATAATAAGTCTTATGAATTATTTTGGTATTTTGCTTTGTTTTTGCGAGAAAAAAAACACTTTATGCGCGTACTTAGGCAACAGAAAAAAACTAAAAACTATCAAACTAGCTAAACTGGGATGCACCTATTTGTATTATGAATTTATATTTTAGTCTGGAATACTATTGTCATCATACGTCGCATCGCAGAGTGGATCCAAATAAAAACCTAAAAGGAAAATCTAAAAATTGTTATTGCAGTGCAAAACTTATGAACTTATGACAAATATGATGAATATGATAATTCTTACTTTATAAATATTTTTTAAGGAAGGAATGCCTGCCTGCATCGTATTTACAAATGATCACAACCATAATTAAATCTTATTTACGTCCAACGCGTACAGTAAGAGATGAATTTGTCACCTATTTCGATAGCGGATTAGGAATTACAGAATCTATTCAATATCACGAATCAAAATTAGAACTAAAATATGGTATGGGAGGCGTTGAGTTGGCTAATGCATTATTAAATCCTAAATATCGAACAGTGGCTTTTTGATACAGCAAATGGCAAACTGTTAATTTGGGACCGCGACATGGACAAGGTGTTTTGGAGGTATCAAAATATTGTTTTATTGCTTTTATTTTTGTTTTATTACATTGCGTAAGTGCATATGGCACCGATTTACATTCCGTACACGTGTATGGCACTCGAAGTTTGATTGGTTTAAATTTCAAATCTGACCAATGGGATTGTCCTAGGTGCCGTATACATGTACGGAATGTATAAATGCATACCGTATGCATTTTCACGTTTCCTATACAGCCAGCGTGACAGGTCGCCCTCACAGTATAGGAAAGGGAATGTACACTGGAGCGCTCCGTTTCCTAGCAGATATGCGCTATACGCACACTGCCGCTGCCCACCGACTGCTCTATTGTGCATGGGTCACGGTTATTTACAAATTTTGTTTTGTTTACTGATTTTTAGTCTAAAGAAGACACAATAATTTAACAATAAAACGGAAGTTTATTTATGCGGAACATTCAACTACAAATACAAGCAAAATATATCGTCGGACCACTACAAATCCTATTCAGTTTCAGAACAATTTTTTTTGGTAACTTGTTCTAAAGAATATAAGAGCAATCGAAAATAATTATTATTAGTGCGCACTACCATGACTTAGAGCGTTCGTGGTATTCTGTAGGATGTTTGCTATTAATGATCGCTTTTTGCGAGGTCTCTTCTTTGAACTTATTTCGCTGCTGGATGGCCGGCCCGCTTGCATCGCTTTGACACCCCTATACGCAGATATTCTCCTAGCAATAGAGGTAGGTTGAACATTAATTCTGCGAGACTTCTTTTGATGAGTAAACTAGGAACAGGCAGAGCATAGAACGAAGCTTCGCTATCCATTTTCTTCATCTGCTTATTGAACTTCTTGACAATAGGCCACAGCGCTGGATGAGATTCCACAAAGCTGCTAATTTTTTCTAAGCTATCCTTAAATTCTTTCAGTTCGGCTGGCCCATTAGTCTCAGTTTCGTTTACTTCAACGGAAAAATTATTTTCTTCATCATGAGTCGTCTCATTAAGACTATCTTCCATTCCTAGCGTCATGGGTTCGTCCAAGTCTGCTGTAATTTCGTTATCTCTTCCCTTCTCCATTTCTCTGAAGAAGTTGGCACCACTGATAGTGTTTCCAAGTGCTAACGTGGCAAGTTCTATTTTGTCTTGTAATAAAATATTAGGAATGTTGTGCATCTGGACACCAGTATTATATACAGCGCACAAATGCTTCCAAAATTTTCCTCTCGCCCCTTCTGGACAGTCACATACTTCCAACTTTGTATTTACGCATACTTGGTACAAAAGTAGCTCATCTGCAGCTGAAGTAACTGTAAACTGATCTTCAGACACTTTTACAACACGAAGATCCACCGATTTTTTGCAAAATTTCTTAAAATAAATTAGCAATTTGTTATCCCTGGAGCTAGCATGACGCAACAATTTTTCTTTGTAGAAGTCTTCCAGCGACAAACAGATGAATTCTACTAAGGATGCTGCGTTAAAAGCCTTACATCTTTGTAGTACCAAGTCCTTAAAAACTCTTATTGATACTTCTACTATATTGTTCGTATTATGGCCCCTATTACACAGTTTCTTTCGAAAATAATGGTACCACTCCTGTCTTCTCTGCCACATTTTGTCGAAATATTCAAGAAAATTTATATATTTGCTGGCAATTTCACTCTCACATAGAGCCTACTTGAACAATTCGCAATCAATTTCTTCCTTGGCATAAAGAATATCGCGGACATGTAGCATAAGCATACGACGATCTCCTTTTGAAATTCTATGTTCTGAATTCCACAACCATCTCCAAACGGTCTGCATTACGTGAAATGAACAAAGCAGCAGTGCAGAATCTGGAAAAACATTCCTTATCGCATTTCGCTCTGCTGCACTATCGTCGGTCATAAAAACTGAAGGATAACTTTTCCCATAAAATTCCTCATTTCCAAGCAGCTCCTTTAGTGCTCTGAAGCAATATTCGTACACTTGTTCATTCTGTTCATAGTGAATGATGCAGCCCAACGGAACTCCACCTATTTTACTAGCTAAAAAATAAAAAAGTCACTACGGGGATCCACCTTGGTCACAAGACCCACTTGAATCGACAAAAATAATGTCAGACGAAAATGGAAGCTGATGGGTTCGTAACATAATCGGAGTTAAAATTACACAGCAAAAGGATTTAGCTTGTACACTCAACTTGAAACCTTTTCCGTCTAGCTCGAAAGCTTTTTCTCGCAACTTCTCCACTATACTTTTGCTAGACGATTTTCGCAGTGCAATGTTTATTTCTATTTCTGGTCGTCACATTCTTGCGCTTTTTATTTTTATCGCTATGTTGGCAGACGAAATCTTTCTTATATTCCAGCTGCTTCAAGTTATTGTAGGTTCTTTCTACTATCCACTCTGTGGACGTTAATTCCGAAAATGTTTTAACCCACTTCTTGCAACTATCGTCTAACGTCTCGTCACCATCTCGAACGAAGCACATTCGAACAGTCATTTCTAAATGCTTTGTTTTGTCAGGTATGACTTTATAAGTAACAGATAATGTATTAAACGCATTTTCTATCTGTTCGAGATTCATTTTGCTAACGAATAAATATGTTCTATACGTTATCAAAGATAATTCTAAAATAAAGCACAGTCTGGCATTCGGCAACTAACTGCTCGCAGCATTTGCTGCTGAGGCATGACGCAATAAAACGCGGGAACGCCAAATAGCCAGCGCATATCTGCTAGGAAACGGAGCGCTCCAGTGTGCATTCCGTTTCCTATACTGTGAGAGCGACCTGTCGCGCTGGCTGTATAGGAAACGTAAAAATGCATACCGTATGTATTTATACATTCCGTACATGTATACGGCACCTAGGACAATCCCATTGGTCAGATTTGAAATTTAAACCAATCAAACTTCGAGTGCCATATACGTGTACGGAATGTAAATCGGTGCCATATACACTTACGGAATGTAATAGTTGTTGCAGCAGAAATTTTTTCAAAGAGCAAAACCTTGTAAAGATGTAAGTCAATTATTTTTTATATTTTAAGTTGCAGTAAACTGTATTTCAAATTAAGTGATAGTATGACGTATTGATTTTGTAATTTTTTTACGGAATGTTGAATGTAATAATTATTAACACATTGCAAACATTAACCTAAGTTTCGGTGAGCAAAAAAAACATACATATACGAGTATTAGAACAAAAGCGTCAGTATGTTTATTAAATAATAGAACAAGACAAAAAAGCTTTATACAGAATCAGTGAGCTGAACCATGTTTAATTGCACTGGGTTTATTTATTTTAACATTTTGGGAAAGATCATGTTTTTTATTTGGTCTTTTCTTGGCAGGTTCCCCAGTTGCTGGACGACCGACAGGCCTCTGTTTGCTTCCTCTTGTTATTCCAACTTTTCTCCTATTTAAAGCTGTAGGCTGCATTAGCCAACTCAACGCTTCCCATACCATATTTTAATTCTAATTTTGATTCGTGATATTGAATAGATTCTGTAATTCCTAATCTGCTATCGAAATAGGTGAGAAAATCATCTCTTACTGTACGTGTTGGACGTAAATAAAATAGGCTCTCCGCAGAGGTCAAATTATGGTTGTGATCATCTGTAAATACGATGCAGCAGGCATTCCTTCCTTAAAAAATATTTATAAAGTAAGAATTATCATATTCATCATGTTGACCCTAACCTTTACATATTTGTCTTTTTTTCTCGTGTCTTTGGTTGTATGTTTTATAGTAATTCTAATTAATGTTTTATAGTAATTGTTTTGCACTGCAATAACAATTTTTAGATTTTCCTTTTAGGTTTTTATTTGGATCCACTCTGCGATGCGATGTATGATGACAATAGTATTCCAGACTAAAATATAAATTCATAATACAAATAGGTGCATCGCAGTTTAGCTAGTTTGGTAGTTTTTAGTTTTTTTATGTTGCCCAAGTACGTGCATAAAGTGTTTCTTTTTCTTGCAAAAACAAAGCAAAATACGAAAATAATTCATAAGACTTATTATTAAGTTGTATTATTAGTTGCCCAATCTGGTAAAAACATAACATTTTTAAGTATTAGTGGTGGCGTATATATTTTTTTGTCAATAATATTCATGAAAGTGGCGCTTGGGTCACCACTGGACAATAATTTGTTTGTAGTTAAGGCTAAATTAACCTCTTATCACTACAAATAACAATGCCAAATTTCACCAATATTTAAGATATTAATAAAAACCGATGTTAAAAAAATAACACTTTGTATCTTGGAAATAGACATATATTTAAATAAACTTTTTTTTATTAAATCAGTTCAATTTATCAATTAGGTCAAGCTTAAAATATTGTATTGCAATTAGGAGACACTCTATATGAGTATTTTATTGTCATCACATCAAATAAGCAAGTCTGCGCCCCTGATAATGCCATCTTGTAGATTGTAGATTGGAAAATGGCGCAATAACAAAGCGTTAATACTAACTAGGTGCGTATAAAATACCTACCTACATATGAGCCTTGGCGTGTTCGTTTTGACACTCGGCACCCTCCAATTAGAATTTGTCAAAAACACAAATTCCTCTACCCTTCGTCTAGCGTCATTCTCAGTCAATAGGTTTGCTCTATATTTTCCAGGACGCAGTTCAAAATATTTATAATTCAAAGGTAGCAAACTTGCCGCAGCATGCATGGCGATTTGAAAGACGTACAACCACCCAAATAAACACAAGAGAACTGTTTAAAATAATTAATTGTGGGCGAAGCAATAACTGCAGATTTCTTGCTCAAAATATGTCTGTGAAAATCACAAGAGAGAACGCAACGCGCAAGGCTATAGAAGTGCATAATCGCCACAATCGCAAAAATAAAACACGATATTTGGCCGCTGGAGGCGTGATTTAATGCAGGCATTATATTACATTCCGTAAGTGCATATGGCACCGATTTACATTCCGTACACGTGTATGGCACTCGAAGTTTGATTGGTTTAAATTTCAAATCTGACCAATGGGATTGTCCTAGGTGCCGCATACATGTACGGAATGTATAAATGCATACCGTATGGAGGCGACACAATCAAAGTATAAAGAATAAAATACCTAATAGAATAAGTACGTATTTTGGCACAATTAAATGTACTTTTATTATTGATATCTGATACCAATCTTTAGATTGTTTTATTTGTGTTGTTTGGTGAGGATGGAGAGTATAAGGGAAATATTAAGTGAAAACGGCGGTGATGTGATGAGTTATTTACTTGTCACATAATTTTTTTAGGATATCCTACGACAACAAAATTTTATTAAACAGCCGATTCCGCGACCGCCTCGCACTGTAAATGTTTTATGCAATAACATATCTAGTTTAATTGAAGTTTTTGACCACATAATGGAACATTTAGATCAGTGGGATGATATTTCTATACGGGAAGCTAACGGTTTAAAAAAATAGTTAACTGATTTTGATTTTATTTTTTTTTTTTACTTTTTACGTTTAATTCAATATTCACATATACCGATCCCATGTTTTCTATAGTTTAGAATAGATTGTGTGATATAACATATTGTAATGACAGAATAATGTCACTTTTAAATACATTAAAACAAATTAGAAACGACGATAATTACTTTAAAAATATATATATTCTAAAGTAGAAAACATTTCAGAGATAACACCCCCCTGCTCCAAAAGACGTAAAATTCCGATTTAAATGACAATTCATTAAACATGAAGCGGCTGTTTTTCGAAATTTTGGATTTAATTGTAAATCAAATCGAAATTCGATTTGAAGTTATTTCATCTCTTAGTTTTTTGCAATTAACAGACTATTCTAAATTTAACACTTTTAATCGAAATTTTCCGGAAAAACAATTTAATGCTTTATAATAATTATCAGGGACTGTTTAACAATGAGCAATTAAAACGAGATTTACAAATTTTGTATTCTGATAAATTTTTGTTTGGTAACCTTGAAAATATAAGTGACATGATTAAATTTACTTATGATAACAATATTATAACCGATGTTCCAGAATTATATAAATTGTTCGTTAATATTGTCTCTCCTTCCAATATCAGCGTCGGTAAAAAGAAGCTTTTCCGCCTTGAAGCGAATTAAATTCTATAGCCGGAATAAAATTGGGCAACCGCGTTTAACTAACTTGTCAGTATTAGCAATTGAACGAGGTTTGCTTAAACAACTAATCAAAGACGACAGTTTTTATAATAAAATCATTGACGACTTCGCGACAACTAAACCCCGGAGAATTGATTTATTATATAAAAATTAGTAAGTACCTACCTAATTAAACAATGTAGGTACATATATATGTAACCCACCTATATAGTTTTAATTTTTTAGTTATATTTTTGTTAAGAGAGTATATTTTCGTTTTTTTTTATTTTCCAAAATTTGTCCTATCCTTGGTCCTATGCCCTTTCCCACCCCATTCCTGACAAGAATGCTCTAGACCTTCCCGTGGTTCTTGCTGGATGATTTAATTTTTGTATATGTAGATACACAATTATTTTTAAATAATGTGCATTTTTAAAGTCTGCCATGTTGAAAAATTTTAATATCAAAAAATTAAGTCGACTAACAAGAATTTGATTGACGGGCGGTGACCTTGCAAGAAAATGTTTTGTTGCCACTGTTTACTTTTTGCGAAAAACAAAAATTCTTTTAATTTGACAGGTTTTACGATAATTCATAAAAAAAGTCGGGCATTACCCAAACGTGAAATTCTAAATGTAGCGGAAAATATAACAGAATGAATTTATAAATAAAGACAACCAAAAGTTTGGGGAAAATAGAAAAATGATGAAACCTCGGATGAAATCCGAGAAAACAAAAAAAAACAAAACAAAAACTCCAGAAACACAGAAGGCTTTGTATTAATGTAGCAGATTAGCATACAAACTTTTGGCGCGCTTTAAAACAGTATGACCTTGAAATTCCTGAAAAAATTTGGCCTGCGGGGCTCCCCCGCACCCCCTGCGTGTGCACAGATTTTTTTGACTTACTCGTATCGCGACCGATCCATACTTTATGGCCACGAGCCATAACTGGTATTTACATAAATTAAAAGTTTATATTTTGTTTCTGCTACCAATATTATTCTTTAATAAAATAGTTTTGAGAGTGTTATTACTTTTATTTAAATATATTAAATGTAAAATTATGCTTTTCCGAACTATTATGAACCTGGACTCATACTTAGTATGAATTCTAAGTTATTATGTTAATGTTATAATATAAGCTTATGTATGAAATCCCAAACCCCAGAGTAATTAGTTAAGTTAAATTCCTTGTATATTTATATTTGCTTCATGATTAATTCTAAGAAATCCAACAGACCGTTAAAGACTGTTAAATTTAAGTTTTCAGTTCCCCATTCAGTAACGTATCAAATGTTTAGGTTTTGGGCACGTTTGCTTGTGTCGCAGATCTATCTCAACGGCTTTCTTGAGGTAGGTCATCTATATGTATAAATTCAATATTATAGCCGTTAAGGCAACACAATAATTGTAGCGGTCAAATAGTATGTAACGAAATAAATATTTAAATAAAATTTAAAATCGTTTGCCAGTGTTTTTCTTAAGTAGAAAAACTCGCGCACACAGCTTATTTGATACGATATTAGATATACTTAATTATTATTTACTTAATATCAAATAGATGGTATTTGCATACGACTATGACTAGTGTAATTATGAATTATTAATATTATTACATATTAATCATAATATGTGACATATTATACATCATTCCAAAATGAATTAATAAGTTATGATGTAACGTTAGTAGTATAGCAAAACCAGTTCTGGACCTCCCTCGGATTTGTCCGCGGACATTTGATGTGGATGGCATGTGTCCATCGGGAGTGACCAAAGATGTGGGTGGGGTCGCGAAGAGTTCTTGTGGATGATCAACAATGACCAGAGGGCGTAGAAAAAAACATGGCGGCGGAAAAAAAATGGCTGTATTAAGAAAAAAGGGGGCGAGGGGGTGGGAGTAAGAAAAAAAACTTGGCTGTATTAAGAAAAAAGGGGCGTGGCAAAAATATGGCTGCATTAAGAAAAAAGAGGGTGGGGGGTAAGAAAAAAAATTCATTAAGATAAAAGGGTGGGGGTAAGAAAAAACATGTCTGCATTAAAAAAAAATATGGCTGTATTAAGAAAAAAGGGGCGTGGCTGCGTTAAGAAAAAAAAACATGGCTGTATAAAGAAAAAAGGGGCGTGGCTGCATTAAGAAAAAAGAGGGTGGGGGTAAGAAAAAAACATGTCTGCATTAAGAAAAAAATATGACTGCATTAAGAAAAAAACATGACAGCAAAGGGGTAGGGGCGCAGGTCCTTTACGTGGACATCTGACGTAATATGTCAAAAGGGCCTTATCTTAAACTTTATCCGATTTCAATCAAATAAAGACTAAAATTCATTAAAAAATTAATTGAACATAATTACAAGGAGTATTTTTAATAGGTTAATAAATAAAAAAGTTATAGACAAAGAAAATATATTTATGGTAAAAAAATAGTACGTATATTTAGCATTACATTTAGTTTCAATATTAAACATAATAGAACAATAGGAAAAAAACATGGAGTCTTAAGTATGGTAGCATTAAGAAAAAAAAAGGTGAAGTGGGGGTAAGAAAACAAAATGGGGGTATTAGGAAAAAACATGGTCGCATTAAGAAAAAAAAACATGGTAGCATTAAGAAAAAACACGTGATGTCATTCTAGGTTAGTTCGTGTGAGAAACGTCATGCTGAAAAAAACAAAGAGGCTCCGTTACGTGGACATCTGACGCAATATGTCAAAAGGGCCTTCTCTTAAACTTTATCCGATTTCAATCGAATAAAGACTAAAATTCATTAAAAATTAATTGAATTAACAAGAGAGAATATTTTAAATAGGTTAATAAATAAAAAAGTTATAGATAAAGAAAATGTATTTATGGTAAAAACAGGGGTTTCATTTTTCCTAAGTTGGTACTAAAAAGCCACTATATTTGGGTTGGTACACCTGTATGATGGTACGACTTGAAAACGTGACTAAAATGTTTGCTATGCTATTGTAGACTAAATAAGCTGGTCTGGTGAATAAACAAAAATTATCTGCACGTGGATGATTAAATGCTGAGTCATTTTTTCTTTTAACCTACTTGTCGCTTATTATATAGAATGCAAATTCAACGAAGTCTTGACTTGTTGAAAAAAGTGTCGCCAGCTGAGTTAAGGAACGTGACTTAAATGTAAACAAACTGTTTACATTTAAGTTGTGTTTTTCCACTATTGTAGACTGTGATTAAAGTCAACTAATATCGGAATTGAGATCAAGGTCATAAATCCAAATCGTATTAAAAATCATCTGCGTAAAACAGTATTGGTGGAAAATTTGAAATCTGGGGATCACGGTAGGAAGGCGGGAAATTTGAAATCTGGGTTGGTCAGGTGTAAAGAGAAAACACATGAAAGAAATGTAATTTATTTTCTGTATATTAAATTTTATATCCTTCGAGTTCATGGTGTTGGATTTTAATTAAACTTGATATATGAACCTAATGATGTCTACTGAATAGACTAACAGAATCAATTACTCAAGAAAGTAAAAATCTTAGTTCCATTCTGTCCGATCGAAGTGAAATTTTACGTGGGTATACATCGACTTTGATCATCAGACGCAATATGCCAAAAGGACCTTATCTTAAACTTTATCAGATTTCAATCGAATAAAGGCTAAAATTAATTAAAAAATTAATTGAACATAATCACAAGACAGAATATTTTAAATAGGTTAATAAATAAAAGAGTTATAAACCAAAAAGGAAAATAATGTATTTATCATTATATTTAGCTTCAATAAGATAATAGAACAACTTCCATCTAAATACGTCTCATTCAAGCATTATTTAAAGTGTAAAAATCATATTCGATAGGAAAAAAAAACTAGTGTTTCAGTATTGGTTATTTGGAATTATAATTTTTTTATCTTTATTACATGTTGTATATATTGTTCATCTTTACTGTTGATATGGATTTTTACCTACCTATTTAGGCGATTCAGATATAAATGAAATACAGTTGGCTAGTTGTTAATATTAAAAATCTGAAGACTAGGGAGGTATGTAGAGACATGGATGGTAGGTAGTAATATAAGTATAGACTAAAAAAGAAACAGAGCTGATAATACAGGGCTAGAAATTTGAAATCTGGGGGAGCGCGGTGGATGTCAGATAGGCGAGAAATCTGAGGACTAGGTGGCGAGTAAGGTAGGAAGGTGTGAAATTTGAATGAAAAATAAGAAGGGGTCTTAGAAAGAGAACTGTTGATTTTTATATATATAAATATAGAGTGGTAGCAAGTAGTTTTAACGTCAAAAGTTTATATTATTTATCTAGTAAAGTTGTATGTGAAAATATGAGAAGTGCTAGGATTTTATTACTTTTAACAGATATTCCAAGAAACATTAAGGATGACTTGGTAAATAATTTTGATGAATATAAATCGCAACGCAAAATAAAAATACATGTGATATTATTATATAAAAGTTTTTATTTTTAATTAATATACATTTGCATTTTTCCCAATATCTGCAAAATACAAATATTTAAAAAAATTTAATCTATCTTTAATTTCAATAATATTTTGATACATTCATCGTTCAAAATAAAATAACATTGTCATTACTCTTCAAATATCAATATATGTTTATCAATAAAATATCTGACTAGTTATCTTGAAAATTTTCTAATTCCATTCCAGTTTCGATAAAATTATTTTCTTTATCATTATCGAGTATGATATTAATAATTCGCAATGAAATCATACCAATTCGAGTCCGTTAATGAAATTTCTTAAAAAAGCGGATTGTAGAATGCAGATTTTATTTAACATAAAAAAAACATTTTTCACAGTCACGATGTAACAGCACGAAATTTGGTAATATGAGAAACTGGACGCAAATAACGTCTATTTAAAAAGTTATTTATTATAAGAGAACCGAAAAATTTATTTATGATTTCCCAATATCAATGCTGTAACGTGAGAGCGAAAGCAACCCAACGAAAAAATGCAGAATCAGATTTAAAACACATACAAACAAGTCTTGACTTGTTGACGAAAACGTCGCAGGCTGGTTTAAGGAACGTGACTTAAATGTAAACAAACTGTAAAATTTCGGGCTGATAGACAAAACATTTTATTTCTAATCTGAGGATAAATCAATAAAAAATAATTTGACTTCCTATCGATAAAAAAAAGCAAATGTAGCATTTTGATTTGTCATGGGTCGACTATGTAGTGACGTCGAAGTTGGAGGCGAATAACACAACAGACATCTTCGAGGATAACCCGTCGTCATCGACAACGATGAAAAATTCACTTTAAAATACTTAAGATACATTATTACAGCACTGTGCAATGCACAAGCTATACTAAATTCTCCAGAAATAAGTAAATGTTCGTCTGATTCACTACAAAAACTCATTGGTGATATTACAAATAATCTAGAAGCGCTCACGGTTTTAGGTATCCCGGTAAACGGTTGGGATGCTATCTTAACTACGGTAATTATGGGTAAACTAGATTACCATACAAGACGCGAACTTGAAAACATATTGGATTCGGAGCCGGTCCAACTAACAAAAGTAATGGATTTTTTGGAAAAGAAGCGAGTAGTTCTTGAATCTCTAAATCAGAATGTAAAACAAAAGTCATTCGATAAATCGCCCTCTAGCCAAACAAATGCAAATACAAGAAAACCTCTAGTTAACCGTATGTCTAATGCAGCTGCTGTGAGGGTTCCTTGCTATTTTTGTAAAGGACCTCATTATATTAGCCAGTGTGAAAACTTTCTACGATTGAACGTAAGCGAACGAAGAAACGAAATAAATAAACGCAATCTATGTTTAAATTGCTTTAGATCAAATCATCAGCTTTCAGAATGTAGAGCTTCGGGCTGCCAAACGTGTCAGTCTCGCCAACATCATACGTTAATTCACGAATCTAAACCTGTGCGACAACAGCAGCAATCTTCTAGTGCCAACTGCTGTGCATCGTTGTCAAAAACGCAAGTTGTCTTATCAACTGCAATCGTATTAGCTATCGATTCCACGGGTCGAACAAGAAAATGCCGCGTCTTATTAGATATGGGATCACAAGTTAATATACTATCGAAATCAATGTGCAAATTATTAAATTTAAGGACGAAAAGGCAAGATGTCTCTATATCGGGTGTAAACGAAACCTGTAACAATACTGTACAAACAGCGAAAGTCGTCTTTCGGTCGTTGCATCAAAATTATGAAACTTCCGTTGACTGCTGCATATTAGAAAGTGTAACAGCGAATCTTCCAACAGAGTCCTTTGACAAAACTAGTTTAAATATTCCGGAAAATACACAGCTAGCTGACCCAAATTTTAATGAAAACGGTCCTATTGATCTATTGCTGGGGGCCGAAAGCTTTTGGTCTCTCTTATGTATCGATAGAATAAAGTTATCGGAACCACATTTATATTTATCAAAAACTTTATTAGGATGGATTGTAGGCGGTGCATTTAACGATAATCGTACTCCTATTGCATCGTGTAACGTAATCATAAAACAAAACCACACGAACAACTTAAATGAATTATTAGAACGCTTTTGGGTTCAGGAAAACATAGCACCTGTCCATTGTAATATGACTAGTGAAGAAATCGAATGGGAAGAGCACTTTTTAGATACTTATCGCCGTGATCCTTACGACGGAAGATTTATCGTTAAACTACCATTTAAAGGTAACAAAATTAATCTCGGAAACTCGTCTCAAAATGCAATCAAACGATTCACCTTTTTAGAAAGAAAATTTAGGAGAGACGGCACTTATAAACAATTGTATTCCAAAGCAATAAACGAAAAAGGGTATTTAGAAGAGGTAATATCTGATAAAACCGAAAACGAAAATAATTTCTTTTTGCCACACAATGGGGTATTTAAACGCGACCCCAACAATTCTAAGATTAGAATAGTATACGACGGTTCAGCTAAATCAAATAACGGTTTGAGTCTCAATGATAATCTAATGACAGGCCCAAACATACAAAACGATTCTTTTGGGATATTAATCAGATTTCGTACTTATCAGGTAGTCATATCATGTGACATGGAAAGCATGTTTTTACAAATAAAAATTGATCGGGAAGACACAAATTTTCAACAATTATTTTGGTGGTTTAGCGAGAACGAACCAATAAAGAAATACCGGCTTACTAGACTTGTTTTCGGACTTACTAACTCTTCGTACACGGCTATGCGTTGCGTAGAACAATTAGCATCAGAAGTAGAAAATGAATTTCCGAAGGCTACCCGAGCCATAAAAAACGATAGATTTATGGACGATATTATAACAGGGTCAAGCAACGTCCGAGAAGGGATCGAATTACGCGATCAGCTGGTAGATGTCCTAGGTCGCGGAGGATTTAAATTATAGATTATTAAGTGGAAAAACAATTCTCAGCAAATTGTGCCACATTCATCGATATACGATCGGGATGAGATGATCGATCACAATAAAACAAAAGAGGCTAAGATACTCGGTTTATGATGGGATCCGTCTAGCGACATTCTTAACTATCGCACTGAAGCAAATATATCTACTGAAACTTTAAGTAAAAGATCAATTCTTAGTTCTACCGCAAAAATTTACGACCCTCTGGGTATTATATCGCCTATTGTCATAAAAGCAAAAATCTTAATGCAAGAACTATGGGCATTAAAATTAGGCTGGGACGAACCAGTCCCACAAAATATTGAAAATGAATGGATTAAATACGTTAGAGAACTCGAATTTTTAACGGAAATAAAGATCCCGCGACTAATAACTCTAAGGGCAAATGCAGAAACGGATCTTGTAATGTTTTGTGATGCTTCTTTACGGGCGTACGGCGCCGTAATATACGCTACAACCAAGATTGGAAATGGCGTATTTACAATTAACTTAATTTGTAGTAAATCGCGAGCTAACCCGCTCAAATTCCTTTCTTTACCACGTCTAGAATTGTGTGCGGCATTGCTAGGAACCGAACTAATGAATAATGTATGCAGGGAAATAAATATAAGCATCAAAAATAAATACTATTTCATAGATTCCAGGATCGTCCTACATTATTTGAATAGTAATGCAAATGCCTGGCAAGTTTTCGTGGCTAACAGGGTGTCAAAAATTCAAAATCTTAGTAATATCAAAAATTGGTATCATGTAGAAGGCAAAATGAATCCCGCAGACCTAATCTCTCGGGGGGCTAATCCATGGCAAATGAACAACAAGTTATATTGGAAAGGCCCTAGTTTTCTATTACAAGACATATCTGATTGGCCTGAAAATCGTTTTAGGCCATCAATAGAGACAAATTCTCTACCAGAAAAGCGGAAACATACACTAGTAGCATCTATCGTCACTCCCTTTTCATTACTCACAAAATATTCATCTTTTACAAAGCTACAGCGCGTCCTAGCGTATTGTCTCAGATTCGTAAATAATATTCGAGAAAGAAATACTAAACGTAGTGGATATTTGTCCAATCAAGAGCTAATCGAGTCTCATAATGCCATTATTCGAATCGTACAAAAGTCTGATTTCGCGGAGGAATATTTATTACTCCAAAAATGCCAGCCGGTTCCAAAAACTAGTAAACTATATTCGCTCGACCCCTTTATCGACAACGAGGGGCTAATTAGACTCGACGGCAGATTACGTAATTCACCTTTAAAATTCGATGTAAAATTTCCCCTCCTATTACCCAGTAAACATCACATAATTAAACTTCTTATAAAAAAGGAGCATATCTCCTTGCTTCACGCTGGAGCCTCACAAACTCTAGCTTCCTTAAGAACTAAATACTGGCCTCTTAGGGTCCGCGACGAATTAAGAAAAATAATATATTCTTGTATTACATGTTTTCGTGTGTCTCCACGATTATTAGAACAAAAGATGGGAGATTTGCCAAAAGATAGGTTAATACCTTGTAGACCCTTCACAAAGGTCGGTTTGGATTACTTCGGTCCAATATATTTAAAGCAAGGAAGCAAGCGCAGTCCAAAAATTGTCAAATCTTGGGTCGCTCTGTTTGTCTGTTTAGTAACAAGAGCGGTACACTTAGAGGTAGTCAGTGACCTGACCACGGAATGTTTTTTAAATGCACTGAATCGATTTTGTGCCAGACGAGGCAAGGTTTCGCACATCTATTGTGATAACTCAACGACTTTTGTGGGAGCTAAACATCAAATTGACGAAATTTCTAAATTTTTGCTTAATAAAGATTTACAGAAGGAAGTACAGTCTCATTTATTACGGGAAAACATAATCTGGAAATTTATTCCACCCAGATCACCTAATTTTGGAGGTCTATGGGAAAGACTGGTAAAATCAACTAAGTACCATTTAAATAGAATCACCATGAACGCTAACCTTACTCTTGAAGAGGCGGTAACCCTTATGACCCAAATTGAAGCAGTCATGAACTCCCGTCCTCTCACCCCCCTATCCAATGACCCTTCAGACCTTCAACCATTAACCCCAGCCCACTTTCTTATTGGAGAAAGTCTAACAGCTCTTCCAGAATGCAACGTAAGTGATATCTCGGAGTCACGACTGAGCCGCTGGGAGAGAATTAAAAAATTAAAGCAACACTTTTGGAAACGTTGGAGCCTGGAAGTTACATCTCAACTCCAATCAAAGCGAAAATGGTGCCGACCTGTCTGTAACGTAAAGGTCGGATCTCTCGTACTCATGGCGGATGACAACGCACCACCCATGGTTTGGAAGCTGGGTCGTATCGAGGAGGTTTTTCCAGGACCTGACGGACTTGTCCGTGTGGCAAATGTTCGTACTACCCAAGGAACCTATAGACGTTCAATTCGTAAGTTAGCGGTTTTGCCAGGAGTCATCGACGAGACGCAGCACCAGTGTCTGTGAGTGAAAAAAAAAGTCAATTCCGTGTATGTGCGCGTCTGTGAATGGCTAAAGTTGGAAAAATTTATAATTATTACAAAAACACTAGTATTTAGATTCGTTATATACTTGTATTTTTATGTTTAATGCAACCAGTCTTATTCAAGTTCTATTTTCATGTTCTTCAAATCTTGACATTATAATATGTCAAAGGCGGGGAGGAAATGTGCAATCCTCAACGTATTTTTTATGCTATTGCTTATTAATTTCACCTAATATCATTGACCGTTGGATTTAGAGCAGCCGTTAGATCAATAAATTGTTAAACTCAAAACAAAGCCTAGTCATCAACTTCAGCCGCAACGGTCCATTTTTAGTACTAACGAATTTAATGTGGTAGGTTATAATGTATATATAATTATATCAGCATCAACTCAGGACGTTTCACATCGATATGGGAACACTCATGTCGCCCTTACATCGGAATGCGTAAACAACCCTCGTCGTTTAGATAAGATTTATACTTAAGCCCAGAGTAGATAATAGTTTCGTCAGTTTCTCACATGTTAATACAAGTGAAACCGTATAATTACGGTTTCACTTGTCATCTTTTTACATTAATATAGACCTAAAGAAAAATAAACGTGTCTTTGTTTCAAAAACTCAATCTTGCCAGTGTTTTTCTGATAAAAAAGGGAAAACTCGCGCGCACAAGCACCGTAAAAAGGAATTTGTAAAGAGTCATTAGATATATTTAAGTGGATGATTCTCTCAGATATTGTCAAAAGAATAATCGGACTTCAGATTGAGAAACAAATTTCTTTACGTTTTATAACATTAATTTGAGACTGTCTATGTTTTTCTTCTTTAATTTTATTGGTATAGATGAGCTCACGAACAACTGTCAGATGATTGAAGTGTGCAGAAGCTGTTACTAATTTTCAACAATTTGATTTCAATAATTTGGGATAATCTTAGAGCATAATGCGAAAACTTCATTTCTATTTCTTCAAGCTGTTCTTCTGTCAGACCACATAAAATATCCAATTCGTGGGATCTATACGATACTCGGCCAGTTCCCTAGATGAACACAATAATTTGCTAGAAATATAAAAAAGAAATATTTTTCCTGAATAACGCTCAACAAATTTAATCGATCGTAACATCGAGTCGCTATTGAACAAAATTGCAATCCATCTCTCTAAATCTGCATAATGCATGAATTAAAATTATTCCCCAGATAAACTTAAGCACATGTAAAAACTGTTGAATGATCTGCATATATTGATATTATAAAAATAAGTGAATTTAGAAAATTATATGTTCTGTTTTGTTAAGTATAGAATTACGTAAAATTTGTATTTCATCTAAGCACCCGAACTATGATAATCTAAGTATCCGAACTATGAACGTTCTAATTACTAAAATCGCTGACGTTTCTTTGTTTCAGTGAATGTATACATATCTACAAAGATTAAGCTAATATAGTGCCGCACACCTTTTTTTAAGATATAAGACAGAACCATTTCGAACAATATAAAATAATAAAGAAGAAATTAATAAGCAGTGCATCAATGGTCTCATATATATGTTAGATTTTAGAGAATATTAAACTAAAAATAGTTGTTTCTACACAACTCGCAACACAAATCTTTATTTCTTAAATTACAACTTCTATATTAAGTGAGCGTTCAATCAAATCTAATCTCCTATTCGAGCCGTCGCATATATGAACCTAATATATAAACTATAAACAATAATAAACATTTAGAGAAGCACATTGAAGTCGGTTATCGATGACATCATCGACCCAGCCTCTCGGTATATTTGTTTTTAACTGCAACGAATGCTCACATATATATTTCTAATAAAAACTGTAGTTACGTACATCATATTCCTCCCTTTAATACATAGTTTTTTTGGTATTGACAAAGTTCCATGGCGTATATTTATATAATGTTATTATAAACAAAACTTATTTTGTATTGGAATTAATCTGATAATTTACTTTAACAACTCTAAAATGACGAATAAAAATAATTGCTATCGAGTTCCACTATACAAGGTGTGAGATATATAACTTACATTATTTGATATGTGAGAAAGTGAAAATCAATTATAATAAAATAATATAAAGACATAATATTATAAAATCAATGACTTGTAACTAGAAAGTGGAGAGTAATCCTACGGCTTTTTGTTGACAAATTTCTCCAGACAGTTGAGATAATCCTCAAAAGTAATTTTGTTTACCACAACATTAGACTTTACACCTTTTGATTTTCTAACTATTTTCCACTTTTTATAGTAGGTGTACTGTTTAGAACGTAGCCCTATGAAAATGAGTAATTATTTTCACATTGTTTTTATCCTTCATTAAAAACCATGGAATTTGTTATTTATTTACTAGAGGAATATTCCAACGACTATCTCGAGGATAATCACTAAGTATAAAATCTATTTTTTGATAACATCTTACACTGAATGTCGTACAAGAGACTGTCTGTATCAGCGTACAAAAGTTTACAATTTTCTATAGGGAATTTCGTTAACATGTATTTATAGTATCATACACGCAAATTTTAGAAATATCTAAGATACACATTCTGATATACAGGGGTTTATTGAATATAATGTGAGATTTTTTCATTTCAATGACCATAAGATTATCGTTGAAAATGGATCTGTTTTGGAATTTAGAATTTGCAATCAAATTTTAGTTCAGTACCTCCCTTCCGATTTATTTACTAGCTTAACGATTATGTATCTTTGAATACGCCTATTGCTTTGTGAAAATCATACATACAAATTTTTCAGAAGTATCTAAGGTAGACATTCTTATATACAGAGGTTTATTGAATATAATGTGAGATTTTTTCATTTTAATGACCATAAGTTATCGTTGAAAATGAATCTGCTTTGGAAATTAGGATTTGCATAACAAATTTTAGCTCCGTACCTCCCTTCCCATTTATTTACTAGCTTAACGATTATGTGTCTTTGAATACGCCTTTTGCTTTTTTTGACTATTTTGTTTGATTCCACTTTATAAGTGTACTGTTTAGAATGTAGACCTATGAAATGAATCATTATTTTCCTATTCTTTTCATCCTTCATTAAACCAGAAATTATTTTTTTATATATAGCTCGTACAACCCTGACGGATATACATATATTTAAAGATCTGACAGAGATCTGGTTTTAATAATCTTTTATTAATTTATATAAACAATGTATCATCTAGGTTTCACAATTTAAAAATGTATTGTTATGAAACATAGTAAAAAGATACTCAGAGGGTTAAAATGAAATTAAACTGATAAACATTAAAATATAATAAGTTCACATTCCCCATTTCCTAGCTACATGTATATATTTGACACGGAGTATAAGATTAAATGTATACTTGAGGTGGGTATCTATTTAAAAAAATCTGCTCAAATCAGACTGATATTTTGAAGTTTATATGTATATATTAAATAATGGAAAAAACTTATTAATTTTATATAAAAAACGTATCATCTAGGTTTCACAATTTAAAACTGTATTGTGATAAAATATGGATTAAATAATTTTAAGGAAAGTATAAAGCCCATGACAGCAGATTTTAACAAAAAACATATCTAACATATATTCAACAAAAAAGTTTTAGATAGTGCTGTTGGGAAAAGAAAACACTGAAATTACTGTGATAATCGCCGCAGTTTTAATAAGAATTGTTTTTTCGTTAAACATGTAAAGAACAAGGGTGTGGACTGGACAATGTGACGATTTAGTAAGTGTAAAAATACGAAACAGCAGGGAGTTGTTCACTTTTTAAAAAATACTTAAGATGAATTATTGTAGCACCATAAAGCATTTGCAAAGAGTTATTAGATAGTTTAGGCGGATATTGTCAAAAGAATAACCGAACTCCAAATTGAGAAACAAATTTTTCCGTTTGTAACATTAAGTTGAGACTGTGATATTGAAGAAAAAGAAGTTGATAGACATTGGAGAAAAAGAAAAGGACTAATTGGATAACTGAACTATTCTCAAAATGTGTAATAATGCATGAGTTGACCAATGCTATTCATCGCTAAGGTTCGATATATTTAAGCACATGTAAAGGAACTTGTATAAGCTGTATGGTTCTGTATTGGTGTTGATCTGATCTGTTTGCTATTTCCTAAACAGAGATCTTAAAAAATATCTTCTATTCGAGACTCTAAGATTGTTTTGTTTTACTAGGTGGGTGCTGTCAAAAATTCTCCTGATATCCTCCATACGGTCTAGCAAGGTGTGAAGAGGTTTTTTTTTGATAAAAAAAGAATCGAAAATTAAAATGACACATTGATATGCATATGTTCTTAATGAATTTCGCTTAATATATAACTTTACATAATGAACGGGTTGTCTGAGACGTAGTTTAGTTTTCCGTCCGACCTAAGAATAGTTGTCATCTCGCTGTCGAGGAAACGGAATCCTGGACCTCAATTTAATTTATACATTCGCTCGAAGTGACGTATTAGGCCACGCCCCTCTGGATATACTCGATCTGACCCAGTCAAGCGATCACGCCACCCTGACGTCACTGTCAGCGTGTACGAGTGAGCCGGATCGGAGTGTATAAATATCGGAGGTTTTGGCGAATTCGATCTTGAGTTTGCTTGGTTTTACTTGCCTTGCAATCTGCTTGTTTCCAGCTGCGCTTCGAGTGACCTGTATCTAGCTAATACACGCGATTACTTGAACAAAGCCAAGTCTTGCTGAATACCTGCGACCTGGATATTTTATGTGGCCCTGCCCATAAAATATTTTAAAAGAGGGTTCGATTCATACTGTATTCAGTGATCTCGACGGAGACAATAAAAGAGGTTTTAAATAACCGTTCAGCCAACACCAGTACCTTAGCAAGAAGGGTACTGAAATCCCACGGTTTCGTACCGTTGGACCGACGAAGGCCTACGCCCGTCCGCGCCTACTTTCATTCCTCCGAGGACAGAAACGAACGTAACATCCGCGAGCTTTAAACCGTAGTGTCTTTTGTACGTTCGTCAACGACTGTGCGTCAGTAGAACGTCGCGTCGGAGTCCACGGTTCACAGGTCCCGAATCTGGGATCGCCGTAGGAAAGCCGGGAGTGCGCGCCTGGTAGCAGATCGACCGGAGGCCAATAGGGTGATCAATCTAGACGAATTGGATTGGGGTAAGTCTGTTCCATTTTAATTCCCTAGCTTGCAAACCCTACCGCTCGACACTGTGAAGAGACCCCCCGGAGCAACCCACGTAGATAGATTCCTGTCCTCAGTAACGTAGCAAAATTACAACACGTAGGTTTAATAAAGCGAAGGTTCGTTATTTATAGAAATTGTCTGGAAAGAAATTGTCTATAAATTGTCTATACCGTACCGATTAATAACCATATTTACGATCCGCCCATTGGTTATACATTTTTACATTCATACGAGGTATATCAAAAAGATCGATATACGAGGTACGGTCGGAAAGTTGAATTTAGTGAACGCATCCAACGATGGAAACGCGTCGTGGCAGGAAGCCCGCGGAGCCCGAGCGAGACCCGGCTCCTGCTGCACAAGGGAAGTACCCCCACGCTACGGGAAGGAAACGGGAACCTCCCCAAACACCTAGGAGCGCCAAACAACAGCGGTCCGTGCCGGTACCAAGGAGCAGCGCGGCCAGCCGGATCCAGGAGACATCCCAGCGGGCCTCAAGGGCGTCCACCCCGATGTCATCATCGGGAGCGCAATTAGAGACAACGCCGCGTCGCGTCGAAAAGGGACACGACGTGAAGGGGATGCTCTTGGAAGAGCAACGTGTACGTCCGGTACGCGAGGAACCCTCCGTACTGCGTACACGGGCACCCCCATCCCCCACCACCTTTCGCTCCCGAGGGGAGGAAAGCGAGATGGAAGAGAGGGATGGAGCGAGAGGAGGACCCTCCTTCGAAGAGCCGGGCACGAGACGTCGACCCTCGAAGGAGGGTCCTCCTCTCGCTCCATCCCTCTCTTCCATCTCGCTTTCCTCCCCTCGGGAGTGAAAGGTGGTGGGGGATGGGGGTGCCCGTGTACGCAGTACGGAGGGTTCCTCGCGTACCGGACGTACACGTTGCTCTTCCAAGAGCATCCCCTTCACGTCGTGTCCCTTTTCGACGCGACGCGGCGTTGTCTCTAATTGCGCTCCCGATGATGACATCGGGGTGGACGCCCTTGAGGCCCGCTGGGATGCCTCCTGGATCCGGCTGGCCGCGCTGCTCCTTAGTACCGGCACGGACCGCTGTTGTTTGGCGCTCCTAGGTGTTTGGGGAGGTTCCCGGTCCCTTCCCGTAGCGTGGGGGTACTTCCCTTGTGCAGCAGGAGCCGGGTCTCGCTCGGGCTCCGCGGGCTTCCTGCCACGACGCGTTTCCATCGTTGGATGCGTTCACTAAATTCAACTTTCCGACCGTACCTCGTATATCGATCTTTTTGATATAGCTCGTATGAATGTAAAAATGTATAACCAATGGGCGGATCGTAAATATGGTTATTAATCGGTACGGTATAGACAATTTATAGACAATTTCTTTCCAGACAATTTCTTATAAATAACGAACCTTCGCTTTATTAAACCTACGTGTTGTAATTTTGCTACGTTACTGAGGACAGGAATCTATCTACGTGGGTTGCTCCGGGGGGTCTCTTCACAGTGTCGAGCGGTAGGGTTTGCAAGCTAGGGAATTAAAATGGAACAGACTTACCCCAATCCAATTCGTCTAGATTGATCACCCTATTGGCCTCCGGTCGATCTGCTACCAGGCGCGCACTCCCGGCTTTCCTACGGCGATCCCAGATTCGGGACCTGTGAACCGTGGACTCCGACGCGACGTTCTACTGACGCACAGTCGTTGACGAACGTACAAAAGACACTACGGTTTAAAGCTCGCGGATGTTACGTTCGCTTCTGTCCTCGGAGGAATGAAAGTAGGCGCGGACGGGCGTAGGCCTTCGTCGGTCCAACGGTACGAAACCGTGGGATTTCAGTACCCTTCTTTGCTAAGGTACTGGTGTTGGCTGAACGGTTATTTAAAACCTCTTTTATTGTCTCCGTCGAGATCACTGAATACAGTATGAATCTAACCCTCTTTTAAAATATTTTATGGGCAGGGCCACATAAAATATCCAGGTCGCAGGTATTCAGCAAGACTTGGCTTTGTTCAAGTAATCGCGTGTATTAGCTAGATACAGGTCACTCGAAGCGCAGCTGGAAACAAGCAGATTGCAAGGCAAATAAAACCAAGCAAACTCAAGATCGAATTCGCCAAAACCTCCGATATTTATACACTCCGATCCGGCTCACTCGTACACGCTGACAGTGACGTCAGGGTGGCGTGATCGCTTGACTGGATCAGATCGAGTATATCCGGAGGGGCGTGGCCTAATACGTCACTTCGAGCGAATGTATAAATTAAATTGAGGTCCAGGATTCCGTTTCCTCGACACGCTTCCTCCCTCTCGAAGCTGACTCGTCTCTCTCCGTCTTCCATTTTCACTTTTATCCCTTTGTATTTCAGTATGAGGTAGACAGAAAAGCTTGTAGACTATCTCTGTCAAACACTGTCACATATATAGATAATTCTAACTTCATAATTTTATAATTAAACAAGATAAAAACGTCATGTGTATGATCGTGTGACCTCTAACGTAAAAACTGTGTCTGTCATTATTAGTTAGACAATCGAACTGAAGAGATGACATCTGCTTAAAAACAGCACACAAGAGAAAGATTAAATAGATAGACATCCATATTTGTTACCACCGTGATTTACTAAATTCTGAAATATAAAACTTGAACATTCAGCAGCTATGGTAAATACTTAATCGAAGAATTCCCGATATTAGTACATATACAAGTCTTCGTAAATATTAACTTTAGTACCAACCCATATTTATTGATATTTACAAATATTTAATAAATAATTCCCTCATTATCATGAGAATCGGTATTTCCTGCAATCTTTGACGCATTCAAAAGTTTCAGTCTATCAACAAGCTCATTAACGTCATCCCAATAAACATATTCGATTGGCTTTTGATTGTAAACCATATTCAGACCGGATCCACTGACTGTGTTTTTTTCTTCTTTTTACCATCCAATAATGGTCTTATTATTTTAATATACTTTGAAGAGTAGTCTTCTATGTATATTGGTAATTTGGAAAATTTCCTTATATTCAGTTAAATAATTTCTATCATAATCTGTGGGATCCTTCATAAAAAGTAGATTGTATAACCCCACTTTGCCATCATATACTTTATCATTAATAATTATTTCAGAGGCACAACCAATATTTAATTACCAATATACAGTTTATTCATTTGTAAATCCAATCTAATGCCATAGGTTTTATCATAGTCTTTGCGTTTAATAAAAAAACCCCTCTATATTAAGAGCAGTTTTCTCCGTTTTGCCATCCTGAAAGTTAGCATCTCCTACTTCATACTAAGGATCCAGAGACAATATATCATCCTTAATATCTGCATTTGATGTATACTCTGCTGAACTAAGCTTTAACTTTTTTTGTTGTGATAATGGGCTTCAAGAGTATATTAAGAGTTTCGTCTTTGTCAGATTTTCCTAGTTTTAATGCTAGATATTTTTTTCTGATAGCCTTTGATGCCTTATTAATTTTATCTTTAAGCAATTTTTTCTTTGATAGATCCAATGGTTTAACCTTAGATACTCTATACTTTTCAAAAGTTATTTTATTAGACTTCATTGTTACAACCTTAGCAGCAATCTGTTTTAAACTGAGCCTATTAGCTGTATGACTTGTATGACCTGTTTAAATGGGGCTGTATGACTGTATGCTCTGTTCAATTGGGGCTGTATGACTGTAGGGGCTGTATGAGCTGTTTATAAGCAGATATCATCTCTTCAGTTCGATTGTCTAACTAATAATAACAGACACAGTTTTTACGTTAGAGGTCACATGATCATACACATGACGTTTTTATCTTGTTTAATTATAAAATTTTGAAGTTAGAATTATCTATATATGTGACAGTGTTTGACAGAGATAGTCTACAAGTTTTTCTGTCTACCTCATACTGAAATACAAAGGGATAAAAGTGAAAATGGAAGACGGAGAGAGAAGAGTCAGCTGCAAGGGGGAGGAAGCGAGATGACAACTATTCTTAGGTCGGACGGAAAACTAAACTACGTCTCAGACAACTCGTTCATTATGTACAGTTATATATTAAGCGAAATTCATTAAGAACATATGCATATCAATGTGTCATTTTAATTTTCGATTCTTTCTTATCAAAAAAAACCTCTTCACACCTTGCTAGACCGTATGGAGGATATCAGGAGAATTTTTGACAGCACCCACCTAGTAAAACAAAACAATCTTAGAGTCTCCTCTAAGAGGTCTTAACACCAATACAGAACCATACAGCTTATACAAGTTCCTTTACATGTGCTTAAATATATCGAACCTTAGCGATGAATAGCATTGGTCAACTCATGCATTATTACACATTTTGAGAATAGTTCAGTTATCCAATTAGTCCTTTTCTTTTTCTCCAATGTCGATCAACTTCTTTTTCTTCAATATCACAGTCTCAACTTAATGTTACAAACGGAAAAATTTGTTTCTTAATTTGGAGTTCGGTTATTCTTTTGACAATATCCGCCTAAACTATTTAATAACTCTTTGCAAATACTTTATGGTGCTACAATAATTCATCTTAAGTATTTTTTAAAAAGTGAACAACTCCCTGCTGTTTCGTATTTTTACACTTACTAAATCGTCACATTGTCCAGTCCACACCCTTGTTCTTTACATGTTTAACGAAAAAACAATTCTTATTAAAACTGCGGCGATTATCACAGTAATTTCAGTGTTTTCTTTTCCCAACAGCACTACCTAAAACTTTTTTGTTGAATATATGTTAGATATGTTTTTTGTTAAAATCTGCTGTCATGGGCTTTATACTTTCCTTAAAATTATTTAATCCATATTTTATCACAATACAGTTTTAAAATGTGAAACCTAGATGATACGTTTTTTATATAAAATTAATAAGTTTTTTCCATTATTTAATATATACATATAAACTTCAAAATATCAGTCTGATTTGAGCAGATTTTTTTAAATAGATACCCACCTCAAGTATACATTTAATCTTACACTCCGACTCTAAGCAAGTGACGCATCCAGAGACATATATATTATTATCACATAAAATCAACTGTTCTTTACAGACCTCGATCGGCTAGGAATGTGTCAAATATATACATGTAGCTAGGAAATGGGGAATGTGAACTTATTATATTTTAATGTTTATCAGTTTAATTTCATTTTAACCCTCTGAGTATCTTTTTACTATGTTTCATAACAATACATTTTTAAATTGTGAAACCTAGATGATACATTGTTTATATAAATTAATAAAAGATTATTAAAACCAGATCTCTGTCAGATCTTTAAATATATGTATATCCGTCAAGGTTGTACGAGCTATATATAAAAAAATAATTTCTGGTTTAATGAAGGATGAAAAGAATAGGAAAATAATGATTCATTTCATAGGTCTACATTCTAAACAGTACACTTATAAAGTGGAATCAAACAAAATAGTCAAAAAAAGCAAAAGGCGTATTCAAAGACACATAATCGTTAAGCTAGTAAATAAATGGGAAGGGAGGTACGGAGCTAAAATTTGTTATGCAAATCCTAATTTCCAAAGCAGATCCATTTTCAACGATAACTTATGGTCATTAAAATGAAAAAATCTCACATTATATTCAATAAACCTCTGTATATAAGAATGTCTGAAAAATTTGTATGTATGATTTTCACAAAGCAATAGGCGTATTCAAAGATACATAATCGTTAAGCTAGTAAATAAATCGGAAGGGAGGTACTGAACTAAAATTTGATTGCAAATTCTAAATTCCAAAACAGATCCATTTTCAACGATAATCTTATGGTCATTGAAATGAAAAAATCTCACATTATATTCAATAAACCCCTGTATATCAGAATGTGTATCTTAGATATTTCTAAAATTTGCGTGTATGATACTATAAATACATGTTAACGAAATTCCCTATAGAAAATTGTAAACTTTTGTACGCTGATACAGACAGTCTCTTGTACGAAATTCAGTGTAAGATGTTATCAAAAAATAGATTTTATACTTAGTGATTATCCCCGAGATAGTCGTTGGAATATTCCTCTAGTAAATAAATAACAAATTCCATGGTTTTTAATAAAGGATAAAAACAATGTGAAAATAATTACTCATTTTCATAGGGCTACGTTCTAAACAGTACACCTACTATAAAAAGTGGAAAATAGCTAGAAAATCAAAAGGTGTAAAGTCTAATGTTGTGGTAAACAAAATTACTTTTGAGGATTATCTCAACTGTCTGGAGAAATTTGTCAACAAAAAGCCGTAGGATTACTCTCCACTTTCTAGTTACAAGTCATTGATTTTATAATATTATGTCTTTATATTATTTTATTATAATTGATTTTCACTTTCTCACATATCAAATAATGTAAGTTATATATCTCACACCTTGTATAGTGGAACTCGATAGCAATTATTTTTATTCGTCATTTTAGAGTTGTTAAAGTAAATTATCAGATTGATTCCAATACAAAATAAGTTTTGTTTATAATAACATTATATAAATATACGCCATGGAACTTTGTCAATACCAAAAAAACTATGTATTAAAGGGGGGAATATGATGTACATAACTACAGTTTTTATTAGAAATATATATGTGAGCATTCGTTGCAGTTAAAAACAAATATACCGAGAGGCTGGATCGATGATGTCATCGATAACCAACTTCAATGTGCTTCTCTAAATGTTTATTATTGTTTATAGTTTATATATTAGGTTCATATATGCGACGGCTCGAATAGGAGATTAGATTTGACTGAACGCTCACTTAATATAGAAGTTGTAATTTAAGAAATAAAGATTTGTGTTGCGAGTTGTGTAGAAACAACTATTTTTAGTTTAATATTCTCTAAAATCTAACATATATATGAGACCATTGATGCACTGCTTATTAATTTCTTCTTTATTATTTTATATTGTTCGAAATGGTTCTGTCTTATATCTTAAAAAAAGGTGTGCGGCACTATATGAGCTTAATCTTTGTAGATATGTACACATTCACTGAAACAAAGAAACGTCAGCGATTTTAGTAATTAGAACGTTCATAGTTCGGATACTTTGATTATCATAGTTCGGATGCTTAGATGAAATACAAATTTTACGTAATTCTATACTTAACAAAACAGAACATATAATTTTCTAAATTTACTTATTTTTGTAATATCAATATATGCAGATCATTCAACAGTTTTTACATGTGCTTAAGTTTATCTGGGGAATAATTTTAATTCATGCATTATGCAGATTTAGAGAGATGGATTACAATTTTGTTCAATAGCGACTCGATGTTACGATCGATTAAATTTGTTGAGCGTTATTCAGGAAAAATATTTCTTTTTTATGTTTCTAGAAAATTATTGTGTTCATCTAGGGAACTGGCTGAGTATCGTATAGATCCCACGACTTGGATATTTTATGTGGTCTGACAGAAGAACAGCTTGAAGAAATAGAAATGAAGTTTTCGCATTATGCTCTAAGATTATCGCAAATTATTGAAATCAATTTGTTGAAAATGAGTAACAGCTTCTGTACATTTCAATCATCTGACAAAGTTGTTCGTGAGCTCATCTATACCAGTAAAATTAAAAAGAAAAAAACATAGACAGTCTCAAATTAATGTTATAAAACGTAAAAAAATTTGTTTCTCAATCTGAAGTCCGATTATTCTTTTGACAGTATCTGAGAGAATCATCCACTTAAATATATCTAATGACTCCTTACAAATTCCTTTTTACGGTGCTGCAATAATGTATCTTAAGTATTTTAAAGTGAATTTTTCATCGTTGTCGATGACGACGGGTTATCCTCGAAATGTCTGTTGTGTTATTCGCCTCCAACTTCGACGTCACTACATAGTCGACCCATGACAAATCAAAATGCTACATTTGCAGTTTTTTTATCGATAGGTCATAAATTATTTTTTATTGATTTATCCTCAGATTAGAAACAAAAAGTTTTGTCTATCAGACCGAAATTTTACAGTGTTTACATTTAAGTCACGTTCCTTAAACCAGCCTGCGATGTTTTCGTCAACAAGTCAAGACTTGTTTGTATGTGTTTTAAATCTGATTCTGCATTTTTTCGTTGGGTTGCTTTCGCTCTCACGTTACAGCATTGATATTGGGAAATCATAAATTAATTTTTCGGTTCTCTTATAATCACTTTTTAAATAGACGTTGTTTGCGTCCAGTTTCTCATATTACCAAATTTCGTGCTGTTACATCGTGATTGTGAAAAATGTTTTTTTTATGTTAAATAAAATCTGCATTCTACAATTCGCTTTTTTAAGAAATTTCAAATGAATGTATCAAAACATTATTGGAATTAAAGATAGATTAAATTTTTTAAAACATTTATATTTTGCAGATATTGGGAAAAATGCAAATGTATAATAATTAAAAAAAACTTTTATATAATAATATCACATGTATTTTTATTTTGCGTTGCGATTTATATTCATCAAAATTATTTACCAAGTCATCTTTGTTTCAAGTATATTTAAGGATTTTTGAAATTCTTAAGATACTACAAATGTGGCAAGTTCAAGAATAGAATACATAAAATACAGCTTCCTCTTTAAATTAATTTTAGTTTTAGTCTTTTATATTTTTAGAGTTTAGGATTTTTTACGCTATTGCGTAAAAATCTAAAAAAATATTGCGTATGTTAGTTATTTAAAAAAAATAAAGTAATCCTGAATTAAAAGTTTTCTTTAACACCTTTATGATCTTATAATACAAATAGATCTTCTAGTACTATGTGTACTAACAAATAGATGTACGCCGAATGGCATATACTCAAACAATCCTCATCCTCATTGCTTTATGCAAAATTTAAAATGTGTTCCTTACGTTATCTATGTATTATACACATAAGAGTACGAATATTATTTACTGCGTTTATTAAACACAATAATTAAAAATTTAAACTACATATGTCATCAATTATGCGCTTTACATATAGAATAATAAATAATCTTATAAATAAATAGAGGTTATCTTGAAGTCAATAAATGTATTTAAGTCAATATCACTGTGTTGCAACGTAGTTACGTAGCATAATAATTAATTCGTGCAAAGGAAAACAAATTTATTCCTTGAATTGTTTCGTGGTATACATACAGGTATGTATTTAAAAAATACACTGGCATTGGCAAATATATTTTGTGGATGTATGTACATATGATATAGAAAATGAACGTGTACATAGTTCATTTTCTATGTAATATATTTATGCTTTTTGATTATTAATTCTTTATTTTAACAGTGCGAAGATATTAATTGCATTAATGTATTATATTAGCTATATTAATATATCCACTTTTCATACATTAGATTACATGCAAATTGAGATGTTATAAAGTTTAGCATGCTTCAACAAACACAATTAGAGTAATAATTTCAGAGTTTCAATATGAACTATTATTTGGAGCATATTTTATAAAATTTGTTATTAATCTCGACAGTATAAGGTCTATTAAGGTCTAAGAAAGACTATGTATTTTTTTTAAATATATGTTATATAATTGTAAAGTTAGATAATGCGGTGAGACCTGTAAAATAGCTTTATATACCGCAGAAATAAAACAAAAGCTAAAAATACATCTCGATCAAATACAAAATATTAGGCATATTAGAGGGTTTTTTTTCGGAATAATATCAGTTATATAATTCAACCATTAGCTAATTTTACATTACGGTGGATAAATTAAAATTTCAGTAACCAAATGTTTCTGATGGTCCCTCAACACCTTCCATTTGTCAATGTTAAAAACAGTGGAAACAATAACAAATATCAGTATTTTTTATAATTATTATGACGATACAGGGGACAACCCACTTATTAAAAAAGCCGACTAAACAAAATTCAACTCTAATCTGAAGAGATCCGCTTACAACAAGGCTCATATAATCAATGACTGTACAATACTATTACAGTAGTACAAGACCTACTTTATTTTCAATAGAGTAGGTCTTGATTCATTAGCTTCACATTTCTAGTTTTCTTTGGCTGAATCAGACATAAATTGTTAACTGGTTCCAAGGTCAAGAAAGAAGATAATATAAGTAACTACGACTAATTTGACAAAGTAGAGTTAACGGTGATGATTTGTATAAGGGTACTTAATCGTTATTGTTAAATTAGTAAAGCAATGTGAAATAAGGAGGTGACAATAACAATTATAATTATAGAAAGGAACTTAGTGGAGAAAGACGATAAGAGATTTGCTTCTTTCGTATATATCTCTTTTGCTCTTTTCTCTCGTATACATATAGAAGTCGATATGATAATTCAACCAAGTTACATGTTAGGCAATAGTGAGAAAGTAGATCACTGATATATATGAGTATTTATTGCGTATGTTTATTTTATGATTATTAATAAAAATCCAATGTAATAACAATAGAGCTATTGTATTTAAGTTTCTTACTCAGTAAGAAGTATTTGTAATTGTTTCCTAGGATATGCAATTTATTATTAATAAATTGGATAACTTTAAGGAAATAATATCCAATATAATTTTATATCTAATAAAATATAATTTTTTATTTTTTAATTTAAATGACAAATAAATAAAAAAGTTCTTAAGTTAACTATCTAGTAGCAAGTTATGAATAGGGTTATAGATAGATGTTTGTTGAATTCCTAAAATGTATCGTAGAACTGCTTGAACATGCTCAACACGATTTGAAACAGTAAAGAAAATAGCATTTACAATTAGTAACGTGAAGTAAGGACCCTCTTTCAAACCTGTCTACAAACGGAAGGAGTATAGCGACTATAATATACGTACGAGTACATAGTTGTCGCTAATACTACATCAGATGATGTGGATGAAGTATACATTGCTTAACAAAAAACATCTTATACTGTGCTTAACAAAGAGGTATTAGATTGAGTTAGAAAGATAAGATTGGGAAACAAGGGCACTTGTTGAATGTTTAAACAAGTACGGTATCTACAACATAATATTTAGGTTGTGGATGTATTTGCCATTATCCAAGGATGATTGGGAAATCCATTAAAATATTATAAACTTGTAACAACTTTCACAGTGTCGATGTAGATAATATATCAACAGTAGGTACTTAGGAATTACCAGGCGCTGAATGTTATGCTGCACTAAAGTCACAGGCATTGTATAGCAATCAAGAAACTGTGAATACCTAGATGCTTTTGGATAAGTTCTTCATCAGTTTGGATAAGTTCAAACGGTATTAACCCATGATGTTTAAATTGGGCAGGTCTTGTATTTCATATTAAAACTATCCATCGACATCCACATACACAAATGTAATTAGGACTTTCGATATTATTGTTCTAATCAACAACCATAGAAATAATGGTTAAGATATAATAAGAGAATGGTTAAGAATAATGGTTAAGAGAAATAAGGTTAATAATAAGATACTTTGTTTTACGATAGGCAAAATTCGATAAAGATGAATTTTCAGTTCAAAAACGTATAAAAAAGATATATCCTTTTAAGGCAGACAAAATTCGATAAGTAATTGAATAATCAATGCAATGTACCAATAAATGTTTTAAAATGCACTAAACGCTGAAAGAAAATAGAATTAAATGAATTTGTAGTTGTATTCTAAGACGAATAAAATCTTAACACCTAATCTAGACTTCTTTATTACCAACAGTATAACAACACTATGTACTGATGTCGTACCTAGTAATGATCGTGGTGGGACTACATATGTAGGTGAGACGGTAATGCGGACCAAAACTGGTCGGCTTTGCGCAGGACGTCACCTTCGGAAAAAATCCATTGACGGGTATACGTTCCACACGTTTGCCGCGCGTTTTACCGGCTATTTAATAATTTTTCATCGTTTGTACAAACGTTTTTTGCTTTCCAAATTTTCTTAATTCTGTAAGTGAAAGTAATTGATCGCAATGCCTAGCTGTGCAATATTTGGGTGTACTAGTTACACCAAGAAAACCAAGAATACCGGCATAAGGCATTTTGAATTTCCAAATGACCCTGAGAGGCGACAGCAATGGAGTCCTTCCTTTTACAGGAAGGCCTGTAAAAGGAAGGACTCGTTTAAAGTTGAATAGTAAGTGAAAATAATTAAAAATGTAGGGCATAAACATCATGTTTTTATAGGCTATGTATGTTAAATATATAATAAATAATTAAATACATAATAAGTAAAATATATAATATTATGCAATACATGAATATAGATAGATAGAATAAGAAATACTGCACGGCGATTTTTATGGATGTGCGTCGATAGATAATTCAGGACAAGAGTGAATGGAGAAAGTTCAGACTTTCGCACCTTCAAAGCTGGTGTTCCCCATGGAAGCGTTCTCGAACCCATCTTATATCTAATCTATACTTCAAATCTCCCAACATCTGATTTAATTATCACCGGCACATTTGCAAACAACATAACATTCTTGTCTATAGACAAAGATCCAATAACTGCCTCCGCAAACTTTTAGAACCAACTTTCTCAACAATAAAAGTGGCTTAAGAAATGGAAAATTAAAATTTATGTAACCAAATCACAACACATAACATTTACTGTAAGAGAAGAACAAAGCCCACCAGTATTTATGAATAATGTAGAAATTCCAAAATCAACATGCGTGAAGTATTTATGTGTTCACCTCGACAGCAAACACCTTTGGAAATATCACATCCAAAAAAAGAGAAAACAAACTGACCTAAAAATGAAGGAACTATACTGGTTACTGGAAAGAAAATCAAAAATGTAATTTGAAAATACAATTTTAATATAAAAAAAAAACTGTTATCAAACCAATATGGACATACGGTATAGAACTATGGGGCTACGCTAGTAAATAAAGCGTATCGATTATACAACGCACAAATCTAAAATCCTCCGGGCCATAGCTGATGCGTCATGGTATGTGACAAACCAAACGATACACAACGACCTTCGCATACCAAGAAGAAATAATACATCGAAGAAGCAATAAGCACCACGGGAGACTAGAAAGACATACCCATCCTCTATTACAGTCACTTCTGCACAACAGTAGAAGATTCAAAAGATGTTGCCCATCAGATCTAAAATAGGCTTTTAGAGGCCTTTCTCATTGTCATCAAGCCTCATCATGTCAGATTAAGTGGAACGTTCAAGTTCCCTAAACAACAGGATAGCTTATAGATTATACAGACCAACAAAGATTTTGTGATCGCACTTTTTCTGACTTTTTGACTTAGTTACATCCCATGATCTACAGAAACACTGTTTTTTTTTTTTTTGGGAAAACACCTGATTTGATGTTGTAGATTTTGCGATTCTCCAAAATTTTTGTTCTTTTCATTTTTTCGAAATACTGCTTAGTTGCGCCGCTAGAGCGCGCTGAAGTATTTTTGAGCTGTTTTTCGATTTTAAGCCAAAACTATGCATTGTAGAGAAAAATATCAAGAGATCAAAGTTGTAGGTATAAATATTTCCGACACATTTTGTTCTTTTATTTTTTTTAAGTCGCACGGTTTTGCCACTAGAGGGCGAAAACCGTTTTATTTTTTTTGTAATACTCTTGTGAGAATGAAAAAAACACTCTAGTACATTATTTTTTATTTATAGGCAAAACTATGCAATTTTTGTAAAAAAAAAAATTATGACAATTTGTAGGAAGTTTTTTGCTCTCCAACTTTTTATGTGATTGACCTTTCTAAAAATCTCCTTATCTCGAGGCTTAAATCAGCGACAATTCACTGATTTCTTAAGTGAGTTAGATAGTGTATATTCAGGTTTGTCCTACTATACCGAGGTACGTTGGTTATCTTGCGCCAAGATTCTCAAACAATTCTGGGATTTGAAGGAAGAAGTATGTCAGTTTTTAAAAACTAAAAATTAAGACACAAGCTTGTTTTACGATCCAATATGGTTGCAAGATTTATCTTTCATGGTTGATATAACACTTATTATTGTCATATGCCTCTCTCCTAAACATGAACCTATATTTGTAAGCTCGGGTCGGTACGCGATCGTTCCCCCACTTGGCACGCCCATTTTGGAGCGTTTAAATACAGGCAACTCTGGCCTCACTCTCACTACTCTCAGTCGTTCGCTTCGCTTCGTGTCCTACACTTCGCCTAGTAGTCCCTTCAAATTAAACAAAAAATCACTGATTTTGGGAAATTTTTCCTACAGCTAAGCGACCTATACAGAAAGTCGTGTAGGGGCCAACATATTTTTCACCTAGCGCTTAATAAAAAAGGGTTGTTTTTTAGTTACAGACATCTTATATGCTATTTCAGCTTATAAGTTTTTTAAAAACAATTTTTTAATATTAAACACTTTATTTGTAATTTTGTATAATTTTGAAATGAGTCGTAGACGACGAAATGAAGTTACAATCTAGACTGACTTTGTGCTGGCTTGGATATAATTTATAAGTTAAAAAATGCTGACGCTAACGCGTGGCAAAGCGTGGCTTTCTGGGAAGGCCTTGGCAATACTCCAAGCCATCACATTTAGTGATAAATGAAATATGAAATGCAGAATCAGGTATCATATGATGTCTGGAAAGAGAATGATAACAGATTCCCAGAATATCATATTACCTTCTCACAAGATAATAGCTAAAGTTACATACTGAAATATCCTACAATGTATTAAGTTAATAATGTACATAAACGGTATTTTTATATAACAACTCCCCCCTTATAATAAAAGTTGGTGTATTACAGAAACTTTTAAGGAAGTTGAAAGTAAAATTAAATTGAATAAAAATTGAACAATATACAAAGCAAAAATAGAAATGAATAAAATACAAATTGTTTTTTGCACAACACATTAGTTCAGTTCAATGGTGTCTTGAGCGATGTCTTCTTCGGGTCGGATGGAAGGTCTTCTCCTAGGAAGGATACTTCCAAATAGTCTTTTTCCGGGTCTAGGTGGAGATGGAGGCGAATTCGTCGTAAGGGCCATTGCGAGTCTCCTCTTCTTACGGCATTTACAGAAAACGTAAAGTATGACAATACTGATTATGAGGGTAATTGTAAAATATGTGAACCATGAAATGTGCTTAGAAACGAATGGTTCATTTATTAAGTGGTCTAATGTTTTTGAGTACTCGTCTAACTTGTATTTAGCGATGTCCAAGTCTTCTACGTTTAAGTTGTTTAGTTTTAACGGTTGCAATTTCGGCATTTCGATGTTGTCAGGAAGGTCTTCACAACAATCGTATGGAATTATAATTGGGTGAGAGTCACTGGTTGTTTCAGAAAAGTCCTTGGGGTCTGCTTGTACTCTGGTAGCTCCGATGAATGCATTGCATTCTGGTTGTAATTTTAATACCGAGTTTTTGAGAATCAATTCGGTTTTTGAATTTCTCTGTTTGCAGTTGATTGTGATTTGTAGAGGCTCTGAATTTATAATTAACCAAGTATTTCCGGTTAATTTTTGAACTTTATAACCTTTTACAAATATCAGCGAGGTTTGGCAATTTTCGGGTATGGATTTCAGGTTCTTCATGATTTGTGCTTCGCAAATGGCATCTTTGTCGATAGGGTATGCGAACTGGTTCGAACAAATTTGGGTTTCATGAAACAGTAGTTTACAATCATCCAGGTTAGACATAGGAATGTACATCAAAGAATTGTCATCTCGCGCAATGTATTTTTGAGATGTTGATAAAATGTGGTACAGACCAGTTCGGTTGTTTAGAATTGGAATTGGAAATAATCTAAACAAAGTGTATATTTGCTGATCAGTTAATGGAATTTTTAATACAAAAATTAAATCGTCGTTTGCTTGAAAAGCTTCTAGTTCCATTACGTCTAGGTATTCAGCAACGTTTGATATTCTAGTAGGAAGTGGTAAATTATTTTGGTGTAAATTTTGAGCAATTTGGTGAAGTGAGGTAATCAAATTTTCGGGTGTAATTATGGAGCTATGGATTATTCTTAATCTTGCAAAAGTAATTGAATTTAAAATATCATCTAACTCATTTTCGATATATAGATAACTTTCCATGAGCATTTCGCATTTTTCCAAAAAATTCAATGTCAATCGAATAATTTTGATTTCATCTGATGTACGATAAATTGTGTCTGAAATTATTTTAATGTCGTTATTAAACGTTCGCTCATCAAGCTGTAGTTTTTGAATTGTAGCGTTAAAATTTTTTATTACTGATGTTGTAACTGAAATTTGATTTTTCATCAGGTTTTCTAATTGGTGTTCATCGTTATTTAATTTGTTAATGCAATTATTATAATACTCGCCATCTTCAGCGTCTAAGTTACCCGTGATCGCTTTAAATACGGTGCCTATACCATCTATAATGCCACGCTTGTATCGCTTTTTGACATCATAATTAATTATGTTTAATTTTTCTCGAATTGATTTTGAAATTTGAGTTAGGAGACTGACATGCGTTTTAACCTCGCCTTTAAAGAGATTCATATTTTCAAATGTAGGACTAATTGCTTTTACAAGTGCACTCAGTAGTTTTTCATTGTGTTCATAAGCGATTTTTATATTAGAAATGTTCTTGTGAACCAGGAGAGTCCATTTTTTGTTTGTTGTTACTAAATTTGATTCTTGGTGATAATAAATTCCGATGGTGTTGTTAATGGGTTTAATGGTGTATTGAGTGAGTACTGTGCCAAACAGCAAGAGAAACCTGAAAATAAATTTTAATTTTCATGATAAGGCTTCATTCGATCGAAATTTACTTTTGTTTTTGTGATGTTTCTAAATTCATGAGTATTGCAGAGTTTTTGAATATTTCTTGTACTTCGAATGGACCATTAAATTTATTACCTAATTTGTTTTTAATTTGAGATTCTTTGACGTAAACTTTGTCACCGATTTGAAATTGATTGGGTTTTTCTGGTACGTGTTTATCGAATCGAATTTTCGACTTCTCTTTTTGAGCATTGGTTTTTGATCGGGCTATTTTGTAATAATATGAAATTTTATTATTTAAATCTCGTATGTACTTTGATATTAACTCTTTTTGATTATATAGGGTCTCTGGAGGACGACTAGATGTGTGTCCGAAGACAAGTTCGTATGGCGTGAAGCCATGTGTTTTATTAACGGAATTATTGTAACATATAATGGCGTATGGTATTATTGACAAGGGATGGTCGTTTGGGTTTTCGGAAGTATTTGCTCGTATCATTTCAAGCAATGTTGAGTGAAAGCGTTCAACTGAACCATTAGATTGAGGGTGGTTAACGCTTGAGAAGGTTAATTTAATATCATATAGTTTACATAAATCTCTTAATAAAGTATTATCAAACTCTCTGCCATAATCGCAGTGTATACGCAGAGGCGTACCGTAGTGTTGAAAATATAACAGTAAGGTGTTTACGATTGATTTGGCAGATTTATCTTGAACAGGATAGGCCTGTGTGAATTTTGTCAATTCATCTCTGATCGTTAAAACGTAATTTCTAGTAGGGATTTCTAAAATGTCGATATTGATTCGTTCGAATGGGGTTTTTGGAGTTTCTGTGATTACCAATGGGTTATTTAAATTTTTTCGTAAAGCTTTAGTTTTCTGACAGATTTCACAATTTTGAATGAACCTATCTACATCTTTGGTTAAACCGGGCCAATCATATTTGTTTCATATTCGACGTATGGTTTCATTTATTCCACGATGTAAGTTTGCCTTTCCGTTGTGATATTGATCTAAGATCAAGGGGATTTGATCATCGTCAGGCTTTTGAGTAACATTTTGACATACTACAAAATTTAGATTTTCTTCACTAAAAATGAAAGAAAGCATTTCTAAAATAGGAAGTTCCGAATTGTTTTCGACAAAATACGTTTTTGAGGGTTCAAAAATGTCTTTGTCTCTATAAAGGGTTAAGAACATTGTCTCTATTATTTCTTCGGGGTCGAAGGGTAATAGAACAATATAATATTTTCTGTTTTTAACCGTTTTACTTGAAACGATATTAATTTTGTTGTGACAAAATTTTGGTTCTTCTTCGAAAATGTCTTCGATTATTGAATAATGCAATTTTTCTAGTTTGTCTTTTTGAAAAAATGTAATGACGTCTTTATGTCTTTTGTCGAGTAATTGATTATTTGTTATTTTGATTTTATTGTAGTCAATTAGTGACTGAGTTTTATATAAATTTACAAAGGTTTCTAGTTCTTGTACGATAGCTTCCGGAGAAATTTCGGTTGCTTCAGATGTGTTCGATTCATTGTCAGAGTTTGATGTCAGAATTTTATTTTGAAATTTTGAAAAATTTTGAAAGTGATTGATTTTTATACGACTAAGAGCGTCTGCGTTTTTATTTATTTTACCAGGTTTGTATATAATTTCATACTCATATTCCTCGAGTTTTAATCGCCAACGCGCTAGGCGACTGCCGGGGTCTTTTATTGATAAAAGCCACGTCAAGGGTCTATGATCTGTCACTAATTTGAATTTCCTGCCAAAAAGGTACGGTCTGAAGTGTTTTACGGACCAAACGATTGCAAGGAGCTCACGCTCGATTGTGGAGTACTTAGTCTCAGCGCTACACAGTGTTCGTGAAGCATAAGCTATTGGCAGATCTTTACCTATCGGTCCTTGAGATAAAACGGCTCCGATAGCGAAAGAACTAGCATCGGTTGTGAGTATAAATTCTTCATCAAAATTTGGATAAATAAGAATAGGAGTGGTTACTAAGGCTTCTTTTAGTTGATCAAATGATTTTTGACATTCTGAATCAAAATTAAATACAACATCTTTTTGCAATAATTTTGTCAATGGTTTTGATATTTTAGCAAATTGGGGTATAAAACGTCTATAATAACCGGCTAAACCTAAAAATGATTTAATGTCTTTTTGGTTTTTTGGTTCTGGAAAATTCGCAACACATTTAATTTTGTCTGGGTTTGGCTTTACTCCTTCTGGTGTAACATAATGTCCTAAATACGCGACTTCCTTTCGAAGGAATTCACATTTGTCCGGTTGAATTTTGAGATTTTCATTTCTTAAACGTTTGAAAATTTCGGTTAGACGATCAATATGCTCGTGAATTGTCGGGGAATAAATAATAATATCGTCCATATAGACGAGGCAGCGTTCATTTTGTATGCCTAAAAGGATATTATCCATCACACGCTGAAAGGTAGCAGGAGCATTTTTCAATCCTAATGGCATACGGATAAATTCAAAATGTCCATTTTCTACAGAAAATGCAGTTTTGGAAATGTCTTTTGGCTCTATTTCTATTTGATGGAATCCCGAAGCTAAGTCAAGGGTTGAAAAGTATTGGCATTTTCCTAATTGGTCTAATAAGTCTGATATGTTCGGAAGAGGGTATTTGTCTCCGACGGATATTTCGTTAAGCTTACGATAATCAACTACAACGCGCCACTTTTGCTTGCCAGAGGCGTCTAATTTTTTCGGTACGACCCAAACTGGGGATGACCAGGGTGAAATAGATGGTCGTATAATACCTTGTGATAACATTTTCGAAATTTGGGTTTTTACCTCTTATTTGTGAATATGTGGGTAACGATACGATTTAGTGAAAATAGGTTTCGCATTACCAGTATCAATAGAATGTTTAATTTCGTTAGTGAAGCTTAAGTTATCTCCCTCTAAATAAAAGATGTCTGAAAATTCCAAGCAAATTTCGGAAATTAATTCCTTCTCTTCACAATTTAGATGATCTAACCTGAGTTGATTTTTTATTTCTGCTATACGGTCAGTTTGACATATTTCTGGGCTTAAAATGTTTGAATTTAGTAAAATAGAATTTTGAATTGGTTCTAATTTTAACTCTGAAAAATCTATCATTTTTGGGATTGCATTTGCATTAATAACGGAAGTGAAAAATTCACCTTTGTGATTAATTTTGACAAGTGCATTTGGCAAACGAACCTTTTCTACTTCTTGAGCTGATAATATAGCATCAGTGTTTACGAGGTTGCAATGAAATTTAAAAATTTGTTCTGTACGAGGGGTAATCGAGATTTTGTTTGAAATAATTTTAGTTACAGGGCGTAAAATATTATTTTGTGGAACATTTGCTGATTTTAAATTTTCACATGCCTTAAAAAGTGGAATGGTTTTGAAATTTGTGATCAATTGTTTATTTTTTATGTCTATTACACAATCGTAGTGTTCCAGAAAATCTGATCCCAGTAGTCCGTCGAATTCAATGTCTATATCGTGAATATAAACTTTGTGAGAGTTACCTTTTGCAAATGGGATTAAAGTCGATTCCGTGATTAAAATTTTTTCGTCAGTTATACCTTGAATAATAACATTTTCAGGATAACGTTGATTGAATTTTTCGCAAGTTTTGGGCTTAAAAATTGAAAGTCCAGCGCCTGTGTCTATTAAAAGTTTAAATGTGTTTGTTGCATCCTTAATATAGTATAAATTTTTGGAGCTTACTGTCAAAAGAGAACTTGTAAATCCACGATTTATAGAAATATCTGTTCGTCTGGTTGATTTTGGTTGAGGTTGATTGCTCGAACCTGTGTTTGGATTTTGGAGGTTTGGGTTTCTAAATTCGGGGGTTGATCTTGGGGTTGAATTAGTTGAAAATCCTGATTGGTATTACAATTGTATTGGTCGTCGAAACTTTGCATTTGATGAACAGTATCATCATAGCAATAATTATTGATTTGCTGATATTCAGTATTATCAGTATTATTAAGATCATAATTGTAATTATTTGGATTGGAATTATCGTGATCGTAATTGTAATATTGGTATTGATCAGTTTGATCAGTCTCATATTGATTTGGATTAAAACTTTCGTCGTAATATTGATCATCGAACCTGTTTACATGGTGGGCTCTCTGATTGAAGTTTGGGTTTGGTTTGATGACTGGAGGTCATTGTTGATTTGAAAAATTTGAGTTTGGCCTGATAGCTGGTGGCCTGTTTTGTTGAAAGCTATTTTGAGCAAAGTTTTGATTAGGTGGTCTGAATGAGTTTTGATTGTTTTGAGGTCTCTGAAAATTACTAGAGGCTGATTGTTGAGTTTGGTTGCTATTGTTATTGTTAAAATTATTAAAACTTGGACGAGAAAAATTTTGAAATTGTGGTGGATAACCACTTTGTTGCTTGGTACGGCATTCATCAGTAGAATGGCCAATTCTTTTACAAAAATTACAAGTTTTTCTAGTCGAGTTATTTTGTGTTGGCATTGATGTTCTCAAGTTTGAATTTACAGGTTTTTGATTTCTTAATTTTTGTGATTCAAAATACGACAATTGCAACTCGCGTTTGATACGTGAAATTGTAGTTAACATGTTCATAGGGTTACTCGCTCTAATAATTGATCCTAATTTTGGATCTAGGCCAGTTAATAGGGTGTTAAGCGTCATTGTTTCTATTAAATTAGATTGAGCAGTTTTTTGCTCGGGTGTTAGAGTTTGTTTCTGCACGGCTGCGTGCATTTTCGCGTTATGGGTTTGTAGTCGAGACACAAAATTTAACGCACTTTCGTTACTTTGTTGATGGATTCTTTGAAGATCCTGTATTAGAGACGTAAGATCTCTGGAATCGCCAAAATGAGTTTCAAGTAAATTTTTAATTTCTTCCCAAGTGGAAGGGTTGCGAGAGTTAACTAACTCTGCAGCTTTACCGCGCAATTTATTCTTTACATGGAGAGTCAAAAATATACGCTGGTCAGCAACGGCCATACTGTAAGCACATCTTACAGCATTCAAAAAAGTTTGCAAAAAAATTTGATTACCATCAAATTCCGGTACAATTGAAAAGATTTCGGAGAGTTTGTAGGGTTCTACGTGTTCTCCCTCATTAACATTATTAAGATTTTCAGTAGACATTTTTGTTAATTAGTTAAAATGAAATTTTTAATGTAAAAATAACCTGGACTGGTCTATGTCCTTTTTTGTAACGAATAAAATATCGTTAAACGCACAAATAAATGTGAATAAAATGTATACAATAAAAATGGCAAGCGAGACAATTCCTTGACTTACCAAATTCCTTCCATCTGTTCCGCCAATGGGTCCGAAGCCAGTGAGGTCAGGTCCGTGTTCTAGCGACGGCGGGCCAATGTAGAGGATGGGCTGGTGTCGGCTGAACTCGCGGGTAGTTAAGCAAGGCTCCGTGTTCTACTCCGAAGTTCACCGCTGTTGATTGATTTATTTTTCTTTTCTTCTTTCTTCTTGGGATTTCTTTTCTTCAAGAGTTGCTTTGTATTTTTTTCTTGTTTCTTCTTCGTAGCACTTTTTGATTCGGATACCGCTTTTAGAGATTAGAATCTCACACCACCAGTGAGGCAAAGTCCGTGTTCTAGCGATGCGCGATATCCTACCGACTGCGCCAATTTCTTATATGCTATTTCAGCTTATAAGTTTTTTAAAAACAATTTTTTAATATTAAACACTTTATTTGTAATTTTGTATAATTTTGAAATGAGTCGTAGACGACGAAATGAAGTTACAATCTAGACTGACTTTGTGCTGGCTTGGATATAATTTATAAGTTAACAAATGCTGACGCTAACGCGTGGCAAAGCGTGGCTTTCTGGGAAGGCCTTGGCAATACTCCAAGCCATCACATTTAGTGATAAATGAAATATGAAATGCAGAATCAGGTATCATATGATGTCTGGAAAGAGAATGATAACAGATTCCCAGAATATCATATTACCTTCTCACAAGATAATAGCTAAAGTTACATACTGAAATATTCTACAATGTATTAAGTTAATAATGTACATAAACGGTATTTTTATATAACAGACATATATATATATATATATATATATATATATATATATATATATATATATATATATATATATATATATATATATATATATATATATATATATATATATATATATGTCGGAGACAACCCTCTGTATAGGCCCATGCCACCCCGGTTATCGAGATAGGAATGCATGGAATGCAGACATAAACACGGTTACGAGAAGACGTAAACATTACCATAAATGGTCATGTCGAATGTGTGACGGAGCTGGCGGTGGGAACCTATTTCTCCCGCGGGCAGAACAAAACCGAGTTGAGGGTCCCGTGTATGAATTCAGTTAGAAAAGACTCGAGATAGCGAGACGAGGATATCACAGGACTATTGGTGGCGGACTGCTTAGCTCCTTTCGTGCAATTTAATTATCGTTTTAATGATTGATTTCGTTTGTTTTGTTTAGTGACTTTTATATTTTTTCATCGTTATTGTTTAGTTAATTATTAAGTGTAATAAAGTGTGTGAAAATGCGACCAAAGTCCAGTAAATCTGCCCCAAAGCAGATTCTTTCCTGCTCGCCTCCGACATATATATTATATATATATATATATATATATATATATATATATATATATATATATATATATATATATATATATATATATATATGTAAGGAAAGTATCCTTAATCTAATTGAATATAGCGCTTGGGTTGAGTCGGTAATTCAGACCTCCTATTGCACTAGAGACAACCAGGCGACAGTTGGTATACACGTGACGTTAGAATGACAATAGAAGTCAGTATTAGACAATAACCAAGAATTATAAAACTGATTTGTAAAAGTAATCAAGAAACAACAACGTGAATAATAACATTGAATGTTGTTTCTTTGTTATTTCAGGTATGATTTGTAATTAGGATAAGTAGAATATAAGTATTTTATTGTATTTTGTATAAAATAATAAAACAACTTTGTTATTTCAGAGAAACAATTCTACTTATTATTCATAAGTAAATAATAAATTAAACCACACATTATAAAACAACATTCTCATTGATTTTCACGATGGACATACTTCGCTTCGACTTTGTGGTCCGCAGCAAGGCAGATGGAAAAACTAATGTAATATGTCTAACCTCAATTGGCACACCGGATGGCCGTACATATGCAATCCCAGAAGATTATCTAGCAGTAGGTTGCCACAAAACACTTATGAGCACAACATCATATGCCAAAGTAGCAAAAACACTTACAAAAAGACATCAAGAAAGAAAGGTATGGATTAATTTAACCCAAGAGTTATCTTTAATTTACTTAGACGAAGGGGAAAATTTACAATTCGGTGATGTCTATTTAGAAGAAGTAACTAATGAACCACAAATTGCTAATGTCTCAGAACAATCACTTATAAAAATGCTAGAAAAATTACTTGCAAAAAGCCAAGAACAATCTGAAATAAAAAACGTAGGCAAAATAGCAAAAGAATTTACAATTGAAAAATTTATTGGAAAAAATTCAAATGCAGATCAATGGATCACTAGCTTCGAAAAAGAATGTGAACGCTTCAATATCTCTGAAGATGAGAAAAAATTGAGATTCTAAAATCATTCATGGATAAAGGTGCCACAGATTGGTATGGTTGTACACTATTGAAACTCACTATTGAAGCAGAGTGGAAAGAATGGAAAAAAAAACTTTTTGCGAAACATTTGCTAATAGAGGTTGGTCTCCAATAAGATATGCACTGTCATTTAAATATCAAACAGGCTCTTTACTAGATTATGCAATAAAAAAAGAAAAACTTTTACTAGAAGTAAGAAAATCTGTTGATAATGGAACATTAATTGATCTAATTGCAACTGGCTTGCCAAATTTTGTAGCTGATAGAATTAATAGAGGAAAATTAAAAAATACCGACGACTTATATAAGGAGATAGGTAAATTGGAACACTTAGTTTATAAAAAAAATTTGGAAACAAAAAAGAATGAAAACTATACTAGCAAAGGAAAAACTGAAAAGACACCATGCGAAATTTGTAAAAATAAGGGCAAAGGTTCACGCTTCCATCCTGAAGCTGAATGCTGGTTTAAAAATAATAAAGACAAAATAAGACACGTTAATAATTCAGTACTAGAAGTGGAACTAAATAACGATGATCCAAAAAACTAATAATCCCACCATTAATTAGACTTAGGATAACATTAAACAACACTTTAGAAGTATCCGCTATTTATAATTCAGGCTCAAATGTTTCACTGATAAATTCAAAACGAATACATTTGAAGGAAAAAACAATCAATAAAATTCAAAGAGTTAACTTAAGAACAATTAATGGTGTAAATAAAACAGAAGGATGGATAAAAATAAAAGCAAAAATAATGAACATAGAAGAATACATAAATGTATTCATAATTGATGATGAGAAATTCGAATATGATTTTCTAATAGGATTAGATTGCATAAAAAATTTCAATTTAATACAAAATGAAAAATTAGAGATAGAACAGAAAAATTTTGATCTTACAGAAAAACAAGAATATCGAATAAACTTCAATGAACATGTAGATTTAGACAATTTCGAAGTCTTAACTAATCACTTGAATAATTACGAAGAGAATATAATAAAAAATCTCATAGATAAATATAAAAATATATTTGCAAAAGACAAATATGATATAGGCGTAGTAAAAGATTACGAAGCCAGAATAGATCTTATAGTAGATAAATATTGTAGCAAAAGACCTTATCGATGCACAATTGAAGATAAGAAAGAAATAGAGGAACATATTTCAGAATTACTTAAAAGAAATCTAATCGAAGAATCATATAGTCCTTTTGCTGCTCCAGTAACACTAGCGTACAAAAGAGATGAAAACAAAAAATCAAGATTATGCATAGACTTCAGAGATTTAAATAAGATAATAGTTCCTCAATCACAACCATTCCCATTGATTGAAGATTTAGTAATAAAAACAAGAAATTGTAAATATTTCTCAAAATTTGACATAAACTCAGCATTTTGGTCTATTCCTTTACGAATCGAAGATAGAAGAAAAACAGGATTTGTAATACAAGAAGGTCACTTTCAATGGACTTGCTTACCATTCGGATTAAAAACATCATCAGCTATCTTTCAAAGAATCCTAAGTAATATAATAAGAAAACATAAATTATCAGATTTTACAGTAAACATAGTTGATATATTAATTTTTTCACAATCTTTTGAAGAACATTTAAATCATCTAACGCAATTACTAGAATCAATAATGAAGGAAGGTTTCTAAATGCACATTTGCATTGGATTCCGTGCAATATTTAAGCCACATAATAAAACACAACTCAATTTCTCCAATAAAAGATAACTTGATTTCAATGCATAATTTTCCTGTACCACAAAATCAGAAAAATGTTAGACAGTTCTTAAGAAAAATCAACTTTTACAATGAATACGTACCAAAAATTTCATTAATCCTAGAACCTTTACATAACCTATTAAGAAAAGGGCATTCATTTGGTCTGAGGAATGTCAAAAAACCTTTGAATATATGAAAAATTTCCTCTGTACCCAACCAGTCTTAGCTATTTTTGACCCAGACCTACCAATACATCTATGTATGTGTATGTATGTGTATGTATGTGTATATATATATATATATATATATATATATATATATATATATATATATATATATATATATATATATATATATATGTCGGAGACAACCCTCTGTATAGGCCCATGTCACCCCGGTTATCGAGATAGGAATGCATGGAATGCAGACATAAACACGGTTACGAGAAGATGTAAACATTACCATAAATGGTCATGTCGAATGTGTGACGGAGCTACCGGTGGAACCTATCTTGTCCCGCGGGCAGAACAAAACCGAGTTGAGGGTCCCGTGTATGAATTCAGTGAGAAAAGACTCGAGATAGCGAGACGAGGTATCACGGGACTATTGGTGGCGGACTGCTTAGCTCCTTTCGTGCAATTTAATTATCGTTTTAATGATCTGACATTTTAGTTTTAATATTTACTGACTATTGATTTCGTTTGTTTTGTTTAGTGACTTTTATATTTTTTCATCGCTATTGTTTAGTTAATTATTAACTGTAATAAAGTGTGTGAAAATGCGACCAAAGTCCAGTAAATCTGCCCCAAAGCAGATTCTTTCCTGCTCGCCTCCGACATCAGAAGTGGGATCAGAACTATTACCACAATCGTCAAATAATGAAGAAGCTTCGGAAAATTGCTCCGAAAATGTAATTCGAGAAATCCAACGATTGAGGCAAGAAATAAGAAATCAACCAGGACCTTCAGCGCGCCCATCTGCCTCTACCAACATGGGACAAATAAAACTACCATAGTTCAATCCCGCAGACAAAAATATGAACGCAGAATCCTGGTGTGAATTTGTTGATGCCTGGGTGGAATCTTTTCAACCCAGCCATATAGAAATTGCATTGACAATTTCCGGTGCTCTAGAAGGTGAAGCCGCAAATTGGTTAATATCAGCCAAACCAATGAAGAAAACCTGGGAATTACTTCGTGTCGAATGCTTGGCTGTATTTCAACGAAGAATAAGCCCAATTGAACAGTTAACTGAAGCTGTACTAGGACGAACCGATATAGCACCTGAAGATGCCACAATGGAAGACCTGTTACACAGCATGTAAACTGCTTTGACTCTTATTCGAGAACGAGAAAGCGACGAGGCCCTAGCTGTCCTAATAGGCTGCTTCCAAGCTTCCAACCGATCTCCCTATGCCAGACAAAGATTTCAAACTGACTTGCCTAAGGATATTCGCACCTTTTGCACCATGATGGAGGGGAAATTCATCAAACGTCCGGCGCTATATCCTACTGGTCAACATACTAGTTCGAAGCGCCCAAATCAGTCATCCTCACATTCTGGAAGAAGTGTAGCGTCCTTTTCTGGCCGATGTCACAGCTGTTACCGACTTGGACATAAAGCGCACAGCTGTCGCCAATCCAAACGCGCAACTTCAACAAGTAGTGTGAATCGACACCACCAGGACAGGGAATCAAAATCCGTTAGCTGTTTCACTTGTGGGGAAGCTGGTCATATCTCACCAAATTGTCCCAAGAAGGATTGCTCTCGGAGACCAAGCGGAGAACGCCGAATAAGTGAGAGAGGGGTGAATATTTGCGAAGTTGCCGCCTTGCCTGAGGGAAAGCTACTTTTAAAAACTGGTGAGACGTTTCCATTTTTATTCGATACAGGCTCTAACTGTTCTCTGGTCCGTAAAAATATTGCATGCCACTTCGATGGCAAAAGATTCAATAATTTAGTTTCCTTAAAGGGGATTGCTAGTGGCTCTTCCTTGTGTTCAACACAAATTTTAACGCTGGTAGAAATTCAGAATTTACATGTTGAAATTTTGTTTCATGTAGTCTTAGATGAAGTTATTTCAAAGAGCATTATAATTGGTATAGATTTAATAGCACAAAATGTTGACGTGCACTTTGGCCCATCTGGTTTAATTTTAAAACGTGCAATCAATGTATTACTTTGTGACCAGACACCGGTAAATTTTTCAAGGGTTAATACTGATGTGTCAGATATAGAAAAACAAAAACTGTTCACTTTGTTACTAAAATACAGTAAATATTTTGTCAATGGCGTCCCTTCAGGACGAATCACCATAGAGCTTTAAAAATACGTTTAAAGGATTCTAATAAATTTGTTCAACGTAGGCCAATCATTTTTTATCCTAATTTGTCAATCGAATTACACACCGATGCTAGTGCAGACGCTTACGGAGCAATATTATTCCAAAAGAAGGACTCTAAACTTCACGTTGTTGCATATTTTAGCAGACGAACCACTACAGCTGAATCTCGTTATCATTCTTATGAACTCGAAACATTAGCAGTGGTACAATCAATACGATTTTTTCGCCATTTTTTATATGCCAAACACTTTACAGTAGTAACAGATTGCAATTCCCTAAAAGCTTCTCGGACAAAAAAAAAGATTTAACACCACGAATTCATCGCTGGTGGGCATTTTTACAATCGTTTGACTTTGACTTAATTTACCAAGAAGGCAAACGCATGAAACACGCCGATTATTTGTCAAGAACCCTACACCGCCACTTGAAAAGGGGAATGTAAACACAGATGCACCAGGTTCTGTGCAGGTAGTTGACCTATATACAGATTGGCTCTCGGTCGAACAAAAACGGGACAACGACCTTTTAAGCATCATCACAAAAATTAGGTCAAACGAACTTGATCCAGACCTAGCAAAAACCTATGACGTTCGTAATAATTTATTGTACCGTAAAATCGAGCGCCATCATAAAAGTTTATATTTACCAGTGGTACCTAAGTCAATGGTGTGGTCGGTAATAAATCACGTACACACTGACTTAAAACATTTGGGTTGGGATGAAACTCTTGATAAAATTTATGAGTTATATTGGTTCCCGAAAATAGCACGCACGGTTAGAAAATTTGTTGAAAATTGTATAATTTGTAAATCTTCTAAAAATGCAAGTGGTGCAAAGCAAGTTTAAATGCATGCAATACCTAAAATACCCAGGCCCTGGCATACAATACACTTAGATATTTCGGGCAAGCTCAGTGGAAAAAGTGATACCAAAGAATACGTATTCGTCATAATCGATGCTTTTTCAAAATTTGTGTTGTTGAGAAAAGTGAAATCGCTTACGTCAGGGACGGCTCTTGATTGTTTAAAAGAATCCACTTATCTGTTTGGAGCGCCTGCTCGAATTATTTGTGATCAGGGTAAATGTTTCACTAGCAGTGAATTTCGTGTGTTTTGTAAGTCCCATAATATTGATTTACACGTTATTGCACATAGTACAAGTCGTGCGAATGGTCAAGTAGAACGTGTTATGCAAACACTTAAGAGCACTTTAACATCGATAGAGTCAGAAAGTAATGATCGATGGCAAGATTCTCTAGGAGAGGTACAATTAGCTTTAAACAGTACTAGACATAGGGTAACCGGTTTTAGTCCTGCCGAATTACTATTTGGAACCGAAATTCGCTCGCTTAATTTGCAGAACATCATACATTGTGAGTTATTAAATTATGATAATGCAATCTCATTGAAAGATATCCGTGATCAAGCAGTTAAAAATATTAAGGTGTCAGCACAAAAAGATACTTCCCGCTTTAACCTTGGAAAAGCTACTATTCAATCTTTTAATGAAGGTGATTTTGTATTTAGTAAAAGTAACGAAAGAATGCTAACAAAACTAGAAAGAAAGTATAGAGGTCCATTTAAAATAATTAGAGTCCTAGAAAATGACAGATATGAAGTGGAGAGAGTTTCTCACAAAGGCAAAAGCCAACTGTTTAAGTTTGCCCATGATCAGTTGCAAAAAGTACCAGAAGGACAAGGTGAAGTTATCCTTGATCCCGAAGTTGAGAGCCAGACTGAGCCTGTGTCCGCTGATGATTAGGTAATTGATTTGTCTATTTTTACTGTGCATGTGAAGTAGTGAATGATTTTAAAGTACTGGGATAACTGAGTGAGAGGACATCTTTTGGTCGGTCCTCCACGGGATAATTGAGTGAGAGGACATCTTTTGGTCGGTCCTCCACGGGATAATTGAGTGAGAGGACATCTTTTGGTCGGTCCTCCACGGGATAATTGAGTGAGAGGACATCTTTTAGTCGGTCCTCCACGGGATAACTGAGTGAGAGGACATCTTTTGGTCGGTCCTCCACGGGATAGCTGAGTGAGAGGACATCTTTTGGTCGGTCCTCCACAGGTAGTTGAGGTTGAGGAGACATCAGTTGGTCGGTCTCCCTATTTTGGAGTGAACGAGTTGAGTTTGAGGAGACATCAGTTGGTCGGTCTCCCTATCTTAGAATGAATGAGGCGAGTTTGAGAGGACATCAGTAGGTCGGTCCTCCACTCTCAAGCTGAACACCGGTATAGTCGTCATACTATACCAACTTACGTAGCTAGTCAGGATGGACGAGCGATTTGAGGATGGTAATTTACTTGTTATGTTTCAGATTAAAACTGCAGTGCCCGAGGACGCGCACTATGTCAGTATGGCCGTGTCGGAGACAACCCTCTGTATATGCCCATGTCACCCCGGTTATCGAGATAGGAATGCATGGAATGCAGACATAAACACGGTTACGAGAAGATGTAAACATTACCATAAATGGTCATGTCGAATGTGTGACGGAGCTAGCGGTGGAACCTATCTTCTCCCGCGGGCAGAACAAAACCGAGTTGAGGGTCCCGTGTATGAATTCAGTGAGAAAAGACTCGAGATAGCGAGACGAGGTATCACGGGACTATTGGTGGCGGACTGCTTAGCTCCTTTCGTGCAATTTAATTATCGTTTTAATGATCTGACATTTTAGTTTTAATATTTACTGACTATTGATTTCGTTTGTTTTGTTTAGTGACTTTTATATTTTTTCATCGCTATTGTTTAGTTAATTATTAAGTGTAATAAAGTGTGTGAAAATGCGACCAAAGTCCAGTAAATCTGCCCCAAAGCAGATTCTTTCCTGCTCGCCTCCGACATATATATATATATATATATATATATATATATATATATATATATATATATATATATATACATATATATATATATATATATATATATATATATATATATATATATATACATATATATACATATATACATATATATATATATATATATATATATATATATATATATATATATACATATATATACATATATACATATATATATATATATATATATATATATATATATATATATATATATATATATATATATATATATATATACAGACGCAAGTTTACAGGGCATAGGAGCCGTATTAAAACAGCCAAAACTAAATAATAATTCAAAAATTGAGAAACCGGTGGCATATTTTTCAAAAAAACTAAATGAATCACAAAAAAGAAAAAAGCTTATTTACTTATAATGCCTAGCAATAAAAGAATCAGTAACGTATTGGCAACACTGGCTTATAGGCAGACCATTTAAAGTATTCTCAGATCATAAACCATTAGGAAAGATGAATATCAAAGCTAGACACACGAAGAATTAGGTGACCTCACCTACTATTTATCACAGTATGATTTTGAAATAATATACCATCCAGGTAAAGATAACTTAGAAGCAGACTGCTTAAGCAGAAATCCAGTATTAGAGTCTCAAGAAGATGGAGATGATAAATTAAAAATTGTAAATTTAATAAAAATAGAAGATATTGTAGAAGATCAAACAAAGAACATAGATATAAAAAGTAGCAAAGATAGATTAATTTTTAAAGATAATTTGTATTATCGAAAAGTAAGAAAGAAAGAAAAGATCGTATTATCAGAAGAATTTTGTAAGAAGCTAATAGAAAACACACATAAGAAATTTTGCCGCATAGGAATAAAACAAATGCAAAACAAAATACTGCCATATTACGCAGCAGAAAACATATCAGAAAACATAAAGAAAACTTGCAGAAATTGTGAAGTATGTATAAAAAATAAATCAAGGGAACAAGACAAAATTGGTCTAATGTCACATCTCGGTCCTGCTCGAAAACCGTTTGAAGTGGGATACGATCGGTGGATTCGGTGGATTCACGATCCACTAAAAAATACTTACATCTACTAGTAGATCACTTTACACGATTTGCTTACATAGTGACATCGAAAACACAAAATGCAAGTGATTTCATCAAACTAACAGGAAATGTACTTAAAAATTATAATATCGAAACACTTTTAACAGATCAATATCCAGGCATAAACTCCAAAGATTTCAAAGATTTTCTAAAAAAGAAAAATATCACAATAATTTTTACAGCAGTTAACGCACCATTTTCTAATGGACTAAATGAGAGACTTAATCAAACCTTAGTGAATAAGATAAGATGTGCAATAAATGAAGAAAATAGACAACATGCATGGACAAATATAATTGCGTGGAAAAATACAATGAGACTGAACACACAGTAACTGGGTTATAGAATAAAAGCGCGAAAGCAGTAGTAAACACCTTATTGCTTTATTTCCAACATTATGAAACTCCCCTAAGGATCCATTGTGATTATGGAAGAGAGTTCGACAACGCTCTTCTTAAAGATTTATGCACTCTCTACAATATAAAGCTCACTTATTCTAGCGTAGGACACCCCCAGTCAAATGGATCCCTCGAAAGATTCCATTCGACACTTTTAGAAATGATTAGAGCCCACATGATCGAAAACCCCAACGAACACACTTTCAATATATTGCCATACGCGATAATTTGTTATAATAATTCAACCAACAAAGCACACGGATTCACGCCGTATGAACTTGTTTTTGGTCATACCTCTAGTAGACCACCCGAAACCCTATATAATCCAAAAGAATTAATCACTAAGTATGTCAGAGATCTGAACAATCGTATATCTCACTATTATAAGGTAGCACGAGCCCAAACCGAATCGCAGAAACAAAAAGCAAAAGTTCGTTTTGATCAACACGTCTCCGAAAATCCTCCTAAATATGAAGTTGGAGACAAAGTGTATTTAAAGGAATCCCAAATTAAAGATAAATTGCGAAATAAATTCAATGGCCCCTTTGAAATCTTAGAAATACATAACAATTCTGCCACTCTTTTAAATACAAAAACAAAAAACCAAAGTAAACTTCGATCGACTAAAACCGTATTCTGAAAATTAATCATTTTGCAGGTTTGCTATGCTGATCGGAACAGCATATTCCCAATCTCAAATAACACCAGTAAAAAATACGATAGGAGTCTACTATCGTGATGAATCAAAACTAATAGTCTCCAATGACAAGTGGACACTATTGGTACACAAAAATTTATCAAGTATTGAAAATGCGTTCAACAGTAATAAGAATATTTTAAGGGCTATAACAAACATGCATGATAACAATTACCATAGCATGCAGAAATTTCACTCTGAAGTTAAAACACATGTCACGCTAGTGATACAAATTTCGAATTCAATTAAAGAAAAACTCCAAGAAATCCTAGTAGAAACAAAACGCTATAAGCGCGGAATAATAGACGGACTAGGTAGCATATTTAAATCAATTACTGGCAACCTCGACGCCTCTAACGGTAAATTCTACACAGAGAGTATTAGTAAATTAAACCAGGATCAACGTCAAGTGGAAAACCTATTAAAAAACCAAATTTCTGTCACTATGTCAGTTATGAAAACATTTAACGAAACAATTCAAAAACTTCAAATTGACGAAAAAACTTTCAATGACGACATAAACAAAATCAAGAGAGCGATTCACCAACTAGGAGACAAACTTGCCCTAGTCGAAGCCAAAACGTTTTTCTTTGAAATCTGTGAAAACCTACTAGAAAGTTATATGTACCTTCAAGATAACATTAATGATATTCTAAATTATATTACATTTGCACGTTTAAAAATTATTCACTCATCAATCTATACACCATATAGTTTAATTGCATCCCTTCAGGAAATATCTCAGAACTTAATCAAGAATAACTTACCCTTATCAGTAAAACATTCAGAAATTGCTAAATATTTAGAAATAATAGAATTAGAAGCATTCCAGTCACAATCAGATCTTGTTTTCGTTCTAAAGATTCCACTGGTAGAACAACAACTGTACTCCTTATATCATTTGTACCCAATTCCTGTCCTAGATAATAGAACTGGATTGCATCACGTACTGTCACTTTCTCAAAAATATATCGCGAGAAATGATGATTCTTTGATGTATGTACCCATCAAGGACCTAACAGGATGCAAACAACTAAGTCCTCTTAAGAAGCTCTATTCCAACCTCTATGCATATCTGATAGATAATAGTGCAGCATGTGAAGCTCAACTATTCAAAAATCTTGTAGAAATGCCGAAGAACTGTCATAGTATTTTAGTATACGGACAAGGCTATAAGGTACAAAAACTCGAAGCCAATACATGGCTGGTTATAGTTTCAAGTCCCACTCATGTTAAAATAAAATGTGCAAATTCGAATACAGACTACAATCATTAACGAAAATTCTGTTTTAAAACTTCAATCAGAATGTAACGCCTTCGTCGGCATTACAAAAATACAGACCGAAAACCGCAAGATGCTTAACGTAACGAGTAATCCACATCCAGTGATAATTCCCTACGATTGCTGCAGTATGATCCCAGAAAATTTTGAAGTGTCCAATTTGAAACCTTTACAATTCGACAATCTAAATATCGAAAACTTAGAAGTCTCTAACCATAAGCTAGAACAATATTCCAGGGACTTAGATAAAATAATAAACGAACCCTTCGTGACTAGGAATATTTCATGGTTCACTTATATAACCATAGCTCTATTAATCAGCATGATCCTACTCTACGTAGCCCTCAAATGTAGAAATAGGTTCAAAATTAACAAGGAACGTCCAGAGTCCATACATAGGGAAGCACTAAAAAGACTTAACACCCTGCTAAGAAGAAGGCTCAACATCCACCAGACCAATGAAGACACCCCTGAAGAATTATCCTAAAAGTTGAAGTGTAACATCAACTTTTTTTGAAAAAAGGGAGTTGTTATATGCGAATATTCACAGCAGTTAGTCTCAGGCATATCATATTACAATATTGTATTTCATTTATCAAAACTGATAACAACTTCCTTGCAATATTATTGTGAACACGCAAGCATCACGCCACCTTGAGTTCTGCTGATGCTTACGTGGCAATCCAAAGGTTATAAATATTATGTTCATACAAAATTAGTTCAGTTCAGAGTAAACTCAAGTCACAGAAACATATTTTAAAAAACAGTCTAATAAGCAGTCAATTTTAAAACTTATAGTTATTTTTTAAAGTCATTTTTGAAAGTGAAAATCTAATATATATATATATATATATATATATATATATATATATATATATATATATATATATATATATATATATGAAAACTACGATCAATCTTAGGTAGGGTCACCTAAGATTGATCGTGGTTTTCACTACGTATCAATCCAATGATTTAATAAAGGCTTCGCTCAACACCCAGGCTATTTAATTAGCCGAGTGTCGATTTAATCCCGAGGATTCTGCAGACGCTCGGTGACGCCAACGGAGGATTGCATCATCACCACGTGGTCATCAGCCCAGCATACGCCACAGTTTCAAACCGACCCAGGTTCGCCGCAGTTTTGAGCCGTTTGCCGTTGTTTGGACTTGTGCTTCACCAGTGATCAGTGCCAGGACTTCCGGCTAGGGTTGTATCGCCCTAGTTACGTTAACACGAGGATCTTTGGTGAGTAATTTCTTTTTGTACCCATTTGAACCCGTGTTTTTATTTTTTCCAGAGTCAGTACCGGGAAAAGGCCTGCAACCAGGTGCGGCATTGCACTAAGTCCCCTATCACCTACATACAGGGGTTATGACCCCTGGTGACCACCTACCGCTAGTCCAGGCGTGCCGTACCGTTGGGATCTCTGCTTCTTGGACGTGACACGAAACACTGTTCGTACTTAAAGTGGATATCTCTTCCGAGGGGCGCCAGCTAACAGGTATCAGGTCGGGAGACCGGATCCTCCGAAGCCAACGTGGGAAAGCGCGGGAAGCCGCACTACATTTAGAAGCCATCCGCGCCAGCCGCGTATTTCGTACGTTCCCCAGGTTCATCGTCCACATCGAGAAGCCCCAGACGAGGCTAACACTTGTATGGATAACAGCGAGAAAACTACTTCGCCAAAGCCATGCAGACAAGGAGCGGCCGGGTTTTAGGTGCCCCTGACGCTCGACGCACGCCGGTGTCGACCTCGACACCCAACCTCAATGAAGGAATAACCAGCCAGCGGGTCCTTCCACCAGCTAGGCCGTGGACAGCTGTATCGAGGATATGGGAGGCCTCGATAAACACTACGAGGAGAGGAGCCTCGACCCCCAGTGCGGGAGCGCGAAGTGGGACGGTGCTTAGCCGCGAGACCCTCCTCGACGAGGGCGTGGGCTCCAGGAGTTCGCGAATAGCGACTCCTATGGGCCGCGTCGACTCGATCTGCGACCAGGAGAGGCTGATACTACCAGCCGCCGCGCCCCGCGGCGATGAGGGAGAGGAGGTTCGTCGACATTATCGTTACAAGGAAAATATCAGATTATTACGAACATGTTTGACATAATTAAAGCATTCAAATGTAAGCTAGTTCTTTGGGAAAAACAACTGAAAAATGAAGATTTAACGCACTTTCCGACGTGCAACATGAACAAATTAAGTTTATATGATACTGTATCATATCAAAAGTACGCAGAAAATAATTTAAATCTTATAACTGAATTTGAAACAAGATTTAAAGATTTTAATTCTTTGGAAGACAAATTTTGTTTATTTTTTTCGATTTCCTCAATAAATATAAACTTAGTACCCAGCCATATGCAAATGGAGGTGATCGAGATTTAGTGCGACTCAAATTTGAAGTCAAAATTCATTGAAGTGGGTGTGCTTGAATTTTACAAATATTTATCAACTAGGTTTGAAAATACTCGAAAATTCGCATATGATATTATTTCCATGTTTGGAAGTATTTATGGATGCGAGCAGTTATTTTCAGTTATGAAAGGAAATAAGTCTCCTGTTAGAAACAGTATTAATGACGCTCACCTTGGGTCAGTTTTGAAAGTAATCACTGCGAACAAAATTTCTCCCGAAATAGGAAAGATAGTAGCAGAGAAGAGATGTCAAGTGTCAGGACAGTAAACATTAAATTTTTCTTGTTCTTTTATCTATGTTTATTATAATCGGAATCTTATGATATACTATTGATTGGGAGAAGAATCAAGAGTAGATGAAATGTATCTTCACAGTTCGGACACAGTACGAAATGACAGATAGCAGTGCTACAGGATCATAATACGAAGATGTAGATACTGGCAGCAATGATAGTGATATTGAAAACATGTATCTATTGAAAGATCAGGATTCAAACGAATAGATTTTTTATTATTAAATATGTTTTAACCAGTCCAAACCAGTGTGTATTTCATCATTTATTGTATAACGTCTATTATGACTATATGAAGCCACTGTTTCCTGTTATTGTTTTTATGTTCTGTTTGTATTTATTCTTATTACATTTATAATTTGATTGCCTTAGCCCCCAAATGTATTATTATAGTTTTTTTATACATTGGATTCTATTTGTTGTGATGTTTATTACTTTATATGAATTGCACTAATAAATATCTATGTGTCTGTCTATCATTATTGTATATTTGTATTCATTTATTACTAGTTATAATATTATCCAGTAGTATGCAAACTAACCATTGGATTTGCATAGGCATGTAACATTTTTTAAATAATTTTTAAGGTGAAATTTTAATAAAATGGTACAAAATAGATGTTACAAATATCGTTTTCTAATTAACCATAAATTTACGCCAGAAGAAATCTTCTTTTATCAGCATCAGGAACAGCAAACATGTTTTATGTTCTCTCACAAAGAATATACCGTTATGGTTTAAATAAATATTGTAAAAAAGGCCCCTGTATAAGAAAAATATTTAACTCGCTGGCTAATAGAGGGCACTGCTAGTTGAAGATTTATGTCGATGACGCTTTGTTCTCGTCGCAAAATGGAATTGTCAGTTGATTTGAAAATTTTTTGTTGGTACTTTATTGCAAATCAGTCGGCTTTAAAGACGAATTTTTTAAATCCGATTTTCAAGCACTTTCCAACTTATATCATTGTTTATATTAATAGAGATATAGTAAATCGATAATAGTACTATATTTTGACTTGCAATAAGTAGTAAGGACAATTATATAAAGTGCGGTTATAAAAAACGTACGGTTATTTTTTAGCAGGTGAAAGTGCATTCGAAGAAAAGATTATATTCAGAAACATATTCCGCGAAAAATCTACCTAATGAACGCACTTTCGTGAGGATTTTTCAGCAATTGCGAGATTTTGGAAGTTTTAAACCACGTACTCAATACCGATGTTTTGAGAACAACCAAGAAGAATAAGAAATGTGCCGGCTCTTTTGGATGCAATTAAAGAAGACCGTGGCACCAGTACAAGAAGAATAAGTACCCGATTTGACGTGTGACAGTTAACCGTTTCACAAATTTTACGTTTGGAAAGGCGACAGGCGTATTACGTCGGGAAAGTTCAAGCTTTGTTTCCAGCAGATTTATTTTTGTTATTCTAAAAATAAAAATATGTAGGGTAGATATATTGTTTCCAATAAATTGGAAACAATATATCTACCCTACATATTTCTATTTTTAGAATAGCAAAAATACATTTTTTAATTTATTTAAACTTCTATTTTAATTGGTAAATTAAAATCAACAAGGTTCCACACCACCATTGAGGTATTGCTTTGGCGCGTTACTTTTTTGATAAGTGGGTTGTTTGCCTGTAGCCCTATGATCCCACTATGAATTTTCATTAATGCGAAAACAACAAATGGTATTTGAAAAACCAGCAATTGTTATTACAAAGAAATGCCAACATACTAATAATAAAAAGGAAATACATTTTCAAGGAATAAAAATTAATAAACACTCACCTGACCAGGAAATAATTGATCCACTTTACATTTCACTCCACTTTACTATCCTTAATTTCACTTCACCTCACTTTACAACCCATTCAATGAGATTATTTCACATTACTTCATTTTATAACACTTTTTCCTGAGCATACTCACAGACATAACCATAATAAAATCACAGAAATAACCATAATAAAATCACAAAAACTGTTCAAAATGGCTACCATTATTCGGTATACAGATAATCGTGTTCTTCTCACCAGCAATTCACGAACATTTCTAGCAGTATGTGGGGGACAGCATCATGTTGAATCCACATCAGTCGTCTTATTGTTAGAGGCAATAAATCATTCAAACGATTTTCTAAAGTTTCACTCTGAGATACATTTCTCCATTTAGACGTCTCGATAGTACAGTCCAATAAGATAACTGTCAAGAATTCCTGCCCAAACTCTCTCGTACAGCTTGAAAATTTTCATCAGCCCAAATATGAGTATTGTGGATATTAAAAACCCTTTCTCTGGTCAATCCTGCCTCATCTATCCACAAAACGAATTTAAAAAAATTTGGATCCTGTTCAAAAATTGTTGTTGTAACCATTCACAAAAGTGTCTTCGACCTGCTAAATCTGCTGGAAACAAAGCTTGAACTTTCCCGACGTAATACGCCTGTCGCCTCTCCAAACGTAAAATTTGTGAAACGGTTAACTGTCACACGTCAAATCGGGTACTTATTCTTCTTGTACTGGTGCCACGGTCTTCTTTAATTGCATCCAAAAGAGCCGGCACATTTCTTATTCTTCTTGTTTGTTCTCAAAACATCAGTATTGAGTACGTGGTTTAAAACTTCCAAAATCTCGCAATTGCTGAAAAATCCGCACGAAAGTGCGTTCATTAGGTAGATTTTTCGCGACATATGATACTAAATATAATCTTTTCTTCGAATGTACTTTCACCTGCTAAAAAATAACCGTACGTTTTTTATAACCGCACTTTATATAATTGTCCTTACTACTCAAAAGTCAAGTCAAAATATAGTACTATTATCGATTTACTATATCTCTATTAATATAAACAATGATATAAGTTGGAAAGTGCTTGAAAATCGGATTTAAAAAATTCGTCTTTAAAGCCGACTGATTTGCAATAAAGTACCAACAAAAAATTTTCAAATCAACTGACAATTCCATTTTGCGACGAAAACAAAGCGTCATCGACATAAATCTTCAACTGGCAGTGCCCTCTATTAGCCAGCGAGTTAAATATTTTTCTTATACAGGGGCCTTTATTTTACAATATTTATTTAAACCATAACGGTATATTATTTGTGAGGGAACATAAAACATGTTTGCTGTTCCTGATGCTGTATAAAAGATTTCTTCTGACGTAAATTTAGGGTTAATTAGAAAACGATATTTGTAACATCTATTTTGTACCATTTTATTAAAATTTCACCTTAAAAATTATTTAAAAAATGTCATACATGCCTATGCAAATCCATTGGTTAGTTTGCATACTACTGGATAATATTATAACTAGTAATAAATAATAATATACCAAATAATAGCCCACAGGATCATCGTATTGCCTGTATAGAAGTTTGTGATGTTATTATAAACAATGCAAAAGAACGGTTTGCATATACAAACAACCTAGTTGCAGCAGCGCTTTTATATTCAGAACATTTCGAAAAATATAATAATAAGTTTCCTGAAAATGAATTGGACTTAAATTGTACAGCTTATAACTTTTTTGATAAACAACGTTTGCGAACACAGCTATCAGTTTTGTATTCCAATATCGAGTGAAGAGCATTAAAAGGTGCAGTGCCTTTATTAAAATTTATAACTTCTAATAATTTAGAGGATACATTAGCAGAAACCAAACAATTGATGGTGATTACGCCAATGCCCACAGCAGAGGCTGAGCGCAGTTTTTCAACGTTAAAACGGATAAAAATATTTTTAAGAAATTCAATGTGCGAAGGCAGATTAACAGCCCTTTCCATGCTCTCAATAGAAAAAAAGTTCATCGCTTCAATACCGAACTTTAACAACAAAGTGATCGAAAAGTTTGCGGCAAAAAAAGACCGGCGTATTAATCTCCAATTTAGGAAAATGCAATAATGTAAGTTGCTCAGATTTTCATATTATGCCATTATTAATAATTACTATTAGAGCTAATTTAATTGTTTTTTGTTTTTCTCTGTTATTCTATTTCTATTATTTTATATATTGGTCGTGATTCATGCAGCACACCCAATAACAATTGTCACGAGCCGCCACTGATAGCCGCCGTAGAACACCCGGTATATTATTTAATTTTTGGATTCCTGAGAGAATGTCATGATGAGTTCCATCAGGTTTCCCTACACCTATGTTCAACTGTTTCTTAGATATCTTGGTTGTTTTAAAAATTTTGAAAGACGTAGCCTTATTTTCAATACTGTGCCTCTTACCCATTTTCGACTGGTGCTAAGCGTTCCTTGGGTAGACGGAAGCACAAGAATGGTACTTTCGAAATCCACATTTATCGCAAACAGGGTGTCCAAAATTTTATCACCAATTACATCATTTTCAAAGTTGAAAAAGTTCGTTATTTCAAATATGACACCCTATATATTATTGGATGGTCGGATGCAGAATTTGATTCTGTATCAATTCTCTATAACTTTCCCTATACCTATTTCCAATGGTTTTCTTGTTAATTATTTTTTATTAAAAGCCGATGATGAAACTCTAAAAGTCCTATCGGACTTTTAGAGTTTCATCAAGTTTTAGAGTTTCATCAAGGCTTACTAGATATAGTAAGCCTTGATTTTGACAGGAATTGAAACAATGTTGATTTTATGTCAAAGCAGTATCAGCTCACAAATTCGTGAGATATCTACTTACAGTTCTAGTGATTTTGTAGTTTTCTCAAGTATAGTTTATAATGGAGAATATTGGAGAATATTCCAATTTGTTTTATACGCATTGTGAATGTAGACGAATTGTCAGACGAACATGCAGACTTTTTAACGAACGATATCCGGACCTACCAACAATGACTCCCGGAAAATTCGCAAGAATCGAAGCTCGGTTTATGACAAGTGGGAGTGTAAGGGCAACACGAAATCACCGAAAGCCCGTAATAGATAATGAAGATAACGAGGTGAATGTCTTGGCTTATTTTCAAATTTATCCATGGGGTTCAACTCCAGCAGCAGAGCTAGATTTGGGTATTTCAAGAGCATCAATCCACAGAATATTAAAAAAAACATAAAATGCATCCTTTTTCTCTGAGATAATTGTACACGGATTACGTCTTGGTGATGAGGCAAGACGAGTCGATTTTTGCGAGTTCATGTGCATAAAAATGACCGAAGATCCGAGATTTCTTCAAAAGATTATGTGGACTGATGAATCAAAATTCAGCAGGCAAGGAATTATAAATCGCCGAAATAATCACTATTGGGCACAAGATAATCCACAAGGGAACATAATAACCAGGACCACTTTAGTTTTAATGTTTTTTGTTTAATTATGAACAATAGAGTAGCATATCAAGATACGATGAAAATTTGAATGGGGCTAGATATATAGAGATACTCAGAGGGTTTGTTAGTGATTTCCTAAATGCTTTACCTCCACGTGACAGAGCAAACTGTTGGTATCAACTGGATGGTGCTCCAGCACATTTCACTATAGCTGTACACCAGCAGTTGACCTTGATGATCGAGGATTGATGGATTGGCCGACAGGGACCCTGGAACTGGCCATCTAGATCACCCAATTTGACGACCTTGGATTTTTACCTCTGGGGCCGTATAAAAGAACTAGTGTACTCTAGACCTGTACAAACTAAACATTCTACATCCAATCATCCAGTAATATACAGGGTGTCACATTTGAAACAACGAACTTTTTCAATTTTTAAAATGATGTAATTGGTGACAACATTGGACACCCTGTTTGCGATAAATTAAATATCAATGTGGATTTCGAAAGTAGCATTCTTGTGCTTCCGTCTACTCCAGAAGGACTTAGCACCAGTCGAAAATGGGTAAAAGGCACAGTGTTGAAAATAAGGCTACGTCTTTAAAAATTTTCAATATAATCAAGAAATCTAAGAAACAGTTGAAAATAGGTATAGGGAAACCTGATGGAACTCATCATGAAACTTTCTCAGGAATCCAAAAATGAAATAATATACCGGGTGTTCTATTTAAAATAAGGAAGTTACTGGCGACTTCCGAGATAACCGGAAGTGGTATGATATTGAAAATATTTCAAAATGAAATATAATCTTGAATAATCCTGGAGTCCGAAAATTCAGAATTCTAACTATTCTCTTCTATTCTAAGAAGTTTTTTCTAATCACGAAAACTTCTAACGAACGGCTACCGTGAGAAGCCATGTATATATATATATATATATATATATATATATATATATATATATATATATATATATATATATATATATATATATATATATATATATATATATTGTTAAGAAATATGGGGTGAATAATAATCCGATTTTCGTTATACCCCAATTTATTTAAATTCTCAGAGATTACAAGTGAATATATGAACAGATTGACGCGCATATCTCAACTATTGAATGGTCAGTCCCTCTATCGAAACCACGCTGAAAGCTGATGTCATAATTTATACTACATGTCTCATAAAGTATTTGATTTAATATCAACAATTCGGCGGCGGCTCGGTCAAGGTTCCCCCAACTCGATAAATGAAGAACAATGGTAACAAAATATTCGAAATAAATGACTAATTCTGCTGGCTTCACATTCGGCTTATCCTGACATGGTCGCGTTCTCGAGACCTTGGACCTGACTCACTGGGTCAGAGGTGATGTACTGGATCATCTTGGCTTTTACTTATAACATATGGGTTATACCTACTTTACGCCTAACGGTGCCCTAGACCGTTTGACACATCCGTAGCACACTGGGCTACCCTGGCACACTGGGCCATCTTGGTTCACTGGACCATCATAGTTCCCGGACTGAAATGTAGCACACTGGGCTACCCTGGCACACTGGACCATCATGCTTCACTGGACCTGAAATGTAGCACACTGGGCCATCATGGTTCACTGGACCATCGTAGTTCACTTGACTACAATGTAGCAAACTGGGCTACCGTGGCACATTGGGCCACTAATTCTGGAAGTGCTTGTTGCACTCCCAAACACACGGTTGGCCAAACCGATTTCTACTACACGGAGTTCACTGGACTCGCTTCTGCTGCACTGAGTTCACTGGACTCAGTTTAGGTTCACTAGACCGTCTTCTCTACTCCGAGTTCACTGGACTCGTTTTTGCTGCACTGAGTTCACTGGATTCAGTTTAGGTTCACTGGACCGACATCTCTACTACGAGTTCACTGGACTCGTTTTTGCTGCACTGAGTTCACTGGACTCAGTTTAGGTTCACTGGACCGACATCTCTACTCCGAGTTCACTGGACTCATTTAGGTACGAGACCTCTTGTCTTGTAGTTGCCCTGGATCCACTTCCTTGGGTGCATTAATCAAACGCGCCGATACTCCTGGGCGCACTGGACCCAGCCCTGCTGTGGACCCTGGAACTGCAACCTCTTCGTGGGTACACTGGACCCTCTTAGTCATCCTGATTTCTTACTCATCTTTTCTTTTGATTGGTAGAGGCACACTAGACCTCTTCCACATTACAAATCTGCCTTCTGAGGTTTGAACAATCTTAGGCGGTCACTAGCCACAACGCCCTTAAATCTTCGCCTATCTTTCGAAAACGAGGCTACTCGGTATCTATCGTTTTCAATTTCTTCTACTATTTTTACTGGTCCTATGTATTTCGGCACTAACTTCCCACTACAATAAACTTCTTTCTGTTAGAGAGCTTAGTTATTATTTAGTGGCAGAGGAAAACGATCTTTCACAGTTATCTGGTTTAATTTTCGGTAATCAACAACCATTCGAAAATCGACTGTTTTCTTTTTAATTAAAAGAATTGGACAACTGTATGGGAAAATAGTCGGTTCAATTATGTCTTGTATTATAAATCATTAACGATTTCACGTACTTTATCTCTTTCAAAGAACGATAGATGATAAGGTTTATACACTACGGGAACAGCTGATGTAAGCTTAATATAGATATCAATGTCAAAAGGCAAGTGTTTTTACTAATACACTCGGCATATTGTTCAATAAGTCGTACAACATTTTTATTTAACTGTTTACAATTTTCATAATTTTTATTTACATTACATTCGCCAGAACCTCGCGCTAAGCACGTATTTTCGTCAAGCTCTAATGTTTGTAAACTAAGGTTTAAAATACGTATCATGCCAGTCCCATGACAGAATTGAACTTCATTCGAAGGAATTATTATTACGGCACCATTTCGGTTTTGTTCAGAGTGAAAAGTGTTCTTCACAGTTCAGTAAACTTCACAGTTTATTACATCTGATGTTACCGCAATGATATTTATTCCGGGTTTTATTTCAGAACGCTTCTGCGTTTTTATTTTAATATTATTTTTCTCCACCGCGTGGTATGGTAATACCATGTTTCGTACTGTTAATTTCAAAGATGCCGATGTTTTATAAACATAAACTCCATCGCACTCCGTAATCGGTTGGCCTATCAATAAGTCGGTTGTTTGTAAATTATCTGGCACAATAGGGAATTCGGTTGACACGACAATTTCGTCTATCTCGATTTTTACTTTTATTTGGCCTAAAGGTTTTACTGTAGCCCCTCCATAACCTACGATAACAATATTTGTTGAATCGGTGTCTATTTTTAGACCTAAGTTATGCACTGCACTTAATTTAATGGTATTACAGCTGCTACCAAAATCTACGTATGCGGAAAGGGTTTGTCCATTTATTTTAGCAGTTTTATAAAATTTATCGTTTTTTGTGTCCTGGTTACCACTCGATACTAATTTTAATTTGCGATTTGAGCTTTCACCAAATTTTTTACTTTTCCAACACTCATTTTCGTTATGACCTTTCCGCTTACAAAATGAACAGTTGTTATCCGAATCATATTTTCGACAGTCAATCTTTTTGTGTCCGTCATGACCACACAAAAAACATTCGACTCTTCTGCTATGCCTATCATCAGATTGTTCAATAAAACTATGTGTGGCACTTACCTTGAGGCTGTGTTTTGATACCTATTCACTATTTGCAATTAAAAACTGTAGTAAGTGCTTCGTAGATATACAACCTGCAGCTCGAATTCCTGACCTCACGAAGGCGTCGTTGATTGTGTTTGTGATGACTTCCACGATCACCTTGTCCTGAAGTTTGCAATACTGACCAAGGGCTAGCTTTTGGTAGAAGAAATTAACCAAACTTTGACTTGCACTTCGCTCAATATTTACTAAATCCTTTAATTTGCTGAAAACACACTGTTGTATTGGAAAACTTTCTTGTAGTTTGTCCTTCCACTCTTCCCACGATATATTAAGATTTTCTTGATTGTGGTTCCACGTCTTCACGTTTCCTCTAAGTTTATTTATCATACAATACACACGAGCCTTATCATCCCAGTCAAATAAATCACCAGTAGCGTCAACACTGTTTAACCACTGATTAACATTCATCAGTTCATCAAAATCTCCACTGAATACTGTTACACTATCAATTTTACCCCGATAGGCACTAGACTTTTTACTTAACTTTCGTTTTAATGTTTTTACTGGACGACGCAATCTTTTATTTTTTTGAGCATGACTGTCACTATCACTACTTGCTGTATTACTACTACTACTACTACTAGACGAACTTTCACTACTCGTGGTTGACGACCGCGCGTCCTTTTTTGACTTCTGTTTTGGCATGATTTTACAGTTTTGTACTAAAAACACGCAAAAGCACGTAAGACAATCCCACTTCTGATTTGTTAAGAAATATGGGGTGAATAATAATCCGATTTTCGTTATACCCCAATTTATTTAAATTCTCAGAGATTACAAGTGAATATCTGTACAGATTGACGCGCATATCTCAACGATTGAATGGTCGGTCCCTCTATCGAAACCACGCCGAAAGCTGATGTCATAGTTTATACTACATGTCTCATAAAGTATTTGATTTAATATCAACAATTCCGCGGCGGCTCGGTCAAGGTTCCCCCAACTCGATAAATGAAGAGCAATGATAACAAAATATTCGAAATAAATGACTAAAATTCTGCTGGCTTCACTATATATATATATATATATATATATATATATATATATATATATATATATATATATATATATATATATATATATATATATATATATATATATATATAAGATAAGAAATTAGAAACTAACAAGTAAGTTTCAAGCATTGAAATTATGAACGATGTAGTACTATTGTATAGACATATTTGCACTTTAAATGTTTACTTTTGCCATTTTTTAAAGGCAGATATTTTAATACAAATTGTTCATTTAATTATTACTTTACATTTTTAATTAAATAAAGAACATTCATCATTCTTACCACAATTTTTCAATTGTAGGTATTTCACAAAAAGTTTTATTAAGATACCAGCCACAATCAAGAATATGTTGCATGCGTATAAATATTTCATAAAAAAAAATTCCAAGCCAATAAGCTTTAGGTAATTCCTTTACAATATATATATATATATATATATATATATATATATATATATATATATATATATATATATATATATATATATATATATATATATATATATATATATATATAAATAAAGAATACAACCTGATGATAAAGTTTTACACAATATTCATAATTATGTTTTTAAATAATTTGTTGTAAACCTCGGACATATGTCAAGCTTATTTAAAAAAAATTTATCTGAAATACAAATTTTATTGTAGTTGGATTTTGGATTAAATTAAAATATCATCATAGTACCTTTTTAAATTGCAGGGTCATATTAAAAAAATTTAAACAACGAATTTGAATCTAAATGTAAACATAAAAAAATTACTGTGTTCAATACATAGTGCTTGAATGGGTGAATTTGCATGTACATATGCCGGCCAGTCAGATTATTAATAGAGGACAATTTTGGCAAGTTTTGTCCAAAATAAAGTTTACTTTATTTGTATTCTTTCCAAAAAAAATACCCATCTTATAAAAGGTAAATAGAAGACGCTCAATATAGGGGCTGTTCTCAGAAAACATGAAACTATTCATTTTTGTTAAAAAAAAAAAGAGAATTCCAATGTAAAAAAATTATAATGACATTTCTATTCACTCAAAATCTAAAAAATATTGTTTTAAATTTTTAAGTCCGTCAATGGGTTTTTAAAAATAAGGTGGACGTGTTTCAGAGTTTAAAAAAATCATTTAAAACAAAATTAAGAATATTGTGCAAAATTTTCTCACGGTACTGGATTTTCTATGTATGTATATATTTTTTTGTGTGAAATATTATTGCTACGCTGTCTGTATACACAGTAATGCATATGTAAGTTAAACTTAATGTGTATTTAACTTTTGTAGATATTGTTGCTAAATTGGATGGATACTTGATAAAAATAGACAACATTTATTTATAAAACACATTTACGAGATTTGTCCTTTTATTCATAATATTTACACTTTTATGGATTATACTATATGAATTTTATGGGATAGTATAAACAGTGTAAATTTAACAATGTTTAACCAATAATTAGTAGTGTTCTGTTAAATCAAAAGTGTGATATTTGACATTAGTATTTATATATCTAGTACGTCTATAACTAGTATAATTACTTGATTGCAAGAAAAATATTGACGATAACATTTTTTCCTAAACGTATAAAGTGACGAGTTAATAAATTATTATAGCGCATCGTTAAGTATGCATCAAATCCTTCAAGTAATAGATTGCAAGTGATTTAATAGGAATATTAATATGTTTAATAATCCTAAAATTATAATATGTTTAATAAATCCTTTTTTTAGCCGAAGTTTGTTAGTTGTTATCTTTTATCGTACAAAATTATCAGAAAATCAAGTATTCCATATATTTTTTCCTTCATATGTGTATGAGTATCATACACATATGAAGTAAGAAGTGTGACCTGCAGTGAATAGCTGGTGTAAGTTTTTTTGGTCATTGTATAGAACACCCCCTTCTGCCCTATCGAAAAACTAAACTTACTCACACATTCTACATTCCATCACGAGTACAACGCACCTTATCATATCTTGCGCAAATGGCGTTAAGTATTTTTTATAAATAAATTAAAATTGGAACATTTCTCCATGCGCACAGCTGATTTACTGTTTACTTAATCGTTTCTGTAGTTCACCAAAGTTCCCATGTTGCCACATCAACGTTTGTACAACTATCATAATATACGATATAGGCTACAAATTACTTGCTTATCTAAAGCGCAGACATCACTGTCTATTGAATTTACAAATATGTAAACAAAATCAGACGCCCTGATTAGTTGGAAACGTCTTCACACGCCAAGGGATGCTGAAAAGACACTTTTCATAGCACAGCTATTCAGTTCTTTGTTCACAGCTAGAACTTAAACTTAAAATATTCTTGCGCGTCGAATGCGACAAAAATATGCGTGAAAACAGAGTATTGACTGTGAATCTTACACCTGTGCCTGTGCGGTTTTGTGATTTCAACACCTGTGACTCTTGCGATGTCACTTACGCGAAATTTTATGCTATTACAGCATCAAATGAAGGACTTACATCGTTCTTAAATAGACATGGCGTTTTAATAATTGGAATACAACATGTGAGTAAATTAATTAAATTACATTAAATTGATTACATCAATTTAAATAATGACCGTATCACGTGCATACAAAAGGGTCAGGCAGATTATGACAAATAGAAACAATTAGGATTCACGATTATTTCAACCATTATAAACTATCCCTCTATCTTGTAAATTATTTTTGAACATTGATCATTTATATACCAAATATATCCCTTGCCCTTCAACAACAGACGTCAAAATTTAACAAAAAAAAAACAAGATATTTAATTTTGCGGTCTCTATGTGCACACAATGCCACATCCTTTCACCACACAAATATTGCTTCAACCCTTAAACACTACCCCTATATGTTGAATATTTTCAAAAATTTACATTTTTTTTATGTGCCTTTGCAAAATTAACATTCCTCAATACACCTGTTTACCCCACCCAGCACCCCTATTCGCTCCCACCTCCCGTTAGCTAGATGGGTTATTATTAATTTGCGCAAAGTTTCGTTTGTGAAAAACTGTTTCTATAGCAACCTACAACACGTCCATAAAAAAAAACGCGAAAATCCAGAACGGGGTGTTCTATACAATTACCGTTTTTTTTATATATAATAATGTATGAACGGAATATAGAAAACTTCAAAAATACGTAACGGTTGATTATAAATAGCATGTTTGGAGTGTAATTACCATGTTTAGCCTTGATATCGGCAAGTAGAACATACATTATAAAGCACACCGGTAATTTCACTTTCATTTTAAAAGTGCAAACGAACTGCCAAATAACTGCAATACTCAAAGAATATCACAGATTTCACTGATAATCCAATAATATCACTTCTCAAGTCAACACACTGATGAACTGTGCTGCATCCGTCTAAAATTCAGATTGGAATATTGAAAGTCATCTCACAAGGGCACTAGCAGTATGTACATTTATCGCACCTTGATTACTCGAACTCTTATAAGAGGATCTAGAGGTACACTGTAGACTGACTGAACTCTCTCGCGGTTCGCCGTAATGGAAGGGATTGACTAAGTGAGTGGAACTATCCCCTCTACCTTGGCTATGCATTGCAGCCACAAGAATTACTGTCGCACCATTATACTATACGACCGGCATGTTGTCAACGCACTGATGTTTAGCTTTAGATAATCGTACATTTAACTTCAATGTACACTGATATCTTATATAAATATAAGATCAATATTTCAAATGCTTTATCTCAATATTTTCAGGGTATAAAAATATTCTTCATAATCGATAATACCTTTATTTAATAATAATGAATATATATATATATATATATATATATATATATATATATATATATATATATATATATATATATATATATATATATATATATATATATATATATATATATATATACACTCGCGCCGGTAAATATGTTGACAAATAATCGTAAATACAGGTAAGCCGACACTCTGAGACACGAACGCATCCAAGTTTGATGCACCCCTACCGTCGTAATTCAAAGTCATCATCTAGTACACAGTTGCAATCTGATTGCCGAGCGAAGCACACAGTGTTTGTATTTTTCAAAAAATATCCGCGAACTACGCAAGTTAAGGGTCGAAAAGTAAGTTGACAAATATATTTCTTCTACAATATTAACTGTTTAGGTTTTCAAGTATAATTATTACAAAAGTCTAGGCGTGCTGTAAGTTCCAGTTGTATTTTCTAATTATTGTTAATTACAGAATGCCTAAAGTAAGGGAATTAACACCACAGGAGAGACAAAAAATGTTTGAGCGAGGAAGGAAGGGAGAAACCTTACAAAAACTGGCTACAGATTATGGAATATCACGTGAGGGTGTTAATAAAATAGTAAAAAAAAATCAAGCTACAGGATTGACCGAAAATCGTCCCCGAGTTGGTAGGAAAAGAAAGACGACACCTCGTCAGGACAGAAAAATTCTTGCAGTAGTGAGACAGAATCCATTTGTGACTGTTAGAGAAATAAAGGATCAACTGGATTTGCCCATTCAAGTAACGCAAATTAAATGTAGAATAAATGAGACAAATCTACACGGACGTGTGGCTAAAAGAAAACCATACATTTCTGAGAAAAATACAAAGAAGCGCCTACATTTTGCTATGGAGTATTTGAATAAGCCTTTCCGATTCTGGGAGACAGTTCTCTGGAGCGACAAAAGTAATTTTGAGTTAAAAACTAATAGGAGACGAAAGATGGTCTGGCGCCGACCATCTGAAGCATTTAAACCAAATTTAATTAGACCCACTGTAAAGCATGGTGGAGGATCGATAATGGTATGGGGCTGCTTCTGTGCTGAAGGATTAGGAAATTTACACATAATAGATGGAATTCTTAATGCCAGCAAGTATATTGACATTTTAGAAGAGCATTTGTTTGAATCTGTCGACAAATTGGGGTTAATGGGGTCATTTACCTTTCAACAAGATAATGATTCCAAACATTCCGCCAAGATAGTAAAAGTTTTTTGAACAAAATCATATTAATGTCCTACCATGGCCTACGCAAAGTCCCGATCTTAACCCGATCGAGCATTTGTGGGATGAACTCGATCGGGCAATTCCACAAATAGACCGCTATAACAAAACCCAATCCACTGAAGCATTAAAACGTGAGTGGGCAGCTATAGGCCAGGAAACTATTGCAAAATTAGTGAGAAGCATTCCAAATAGACTAAGACAAGTTATCCAAGCTAAAGGTTACCACACTTCCTATTAAGCTACCCTATATTATACATTTTTTCATTTGTCAACTTACTTTCCGATTTGCATGTTTTGTTTTTTATATTTCTTTTCTATGTTGAATAACAGTTTAGGTTGTACAATACCTGTCACAATGTGTTTAGGTAATAAAGAATAAATACTGCTATTTTTTATTGCGTTTCATTTTTTGTGTCAGTAAATATACTGAAACAGTAGTAAAAAGTATCGTTGTCAACATATTTACCGGCGCCAGTGTATATATATATATATATATATATATATATATATATATATATATATATATATATATATATATATATATATATATATATATACAGGGCGATTCAGCTAACCCGTTCATAAAAAGTTGATGAACTTCCCATTGGAATTCAATTTTTAAAATTTGGAATCAGGGGTTACCGAGGACGATCTATTCAACTAAAGTATTTTTGCTTTTCTGACACTTCCGATTATACCGGAAGTAGCTATCAACTTCCTTATTTTAAATATAACACCCAGTATATTATTACATTTTTGAATTACCCTGCTGATTTTAAGTGAACTTTCTTAACAATTCCCTATACCTATCTTCAGCAGTATTTGAGATATTTAAATTTTTTTGAAAAAATTAGGTTTTGTTGTATCCCATTGGAATTGCTCGTCACTTATTCAAAACAAAAGTTATAGTAGCAAATTTTGGGCTGTAATTAGGCGGACTATTAGTCTTTCAGGTGATATGTAGTTTGATATTTTATTATTTACAGGGTGTCCAAAAAATTTAGTTCATTCTGACAAACTTCAACTGCTCAAAAGTCAATTTTCTTAAATGGAACACCCTGTATTTTATTGCTTTCTGTGATGGAGAATTAAGTTACATTTCAATCTGTATTAGGATTCCCTATACCTATCTGCTACCGTTTTCTTGCTATCGAGGTATTTTTTATTCGATACCATAGTTTTCCATTTTATTAATTTACTTCTGACCAGCGGGCCATGAAAATTAAAACAACGTAACATTTATATTAATTTTTTATCATAAAAAATGGTGCAAAATTATTGAACAAAAAAAAATCATGAATAAAAAGCATATTTTAAACGATTTGGAACTTACATTAGCCTAAACAATAAAACATAATAACAATAATAACTAAATGTTAACAATTGGGTCTTATTGGTGTAACAACTGTTCTATGTGCCGTCCGTTGTGTTCTAAGCAACATAAGACTCATTTATTAATCTCAACGGTCGTAGATTTCAATACCATTCCTTCATGTAGTTTTTTTTCAAAAAAATTTGAAACCACCGTTCTAAGAATTTCTAGGTATTTACGAGAATTTAAATTTTCATCATACACTTCAAAACACACGCGATTATCCATCATCAAACAAAAAACATTAAAACTAAGTGTATTTTGAAAGTTACCTTCACGCACCATTCGGGGATTTTGTTCTGCCCAAACATGCCAATTCCTCCTATTTATTATCCCTTCTCTGTTAAATTTTGACACATGCATCGGTGTAAATAATTTTGTTAAAAAAATGTGGGTATTCTTGCGTTTTTAATAAAATGCTTTCGTAGAATGCCACACGCCGTTCCTCGTCACCTTGGTGGAGAGCTTGCAGTTTTAAAATGGAAAAAGCATGCATTTTATGTTTTTCCAGAATTCTCTGTATTGACGAATAAGATAAGATAGTCTCAAATCTTGTGACGCAGCTCTAATCGACGTATGTGGATTTCCACATACGAGATATCCGCATTTACGGCCTTTAAGCAAAACTGCCTTCAAGAGAATAGAAGCAAATTTTAAACGATTTGGAACTGAAGTTACTAGAACACGCCCCAAAGATGTTACTGGTGATGAAGGCAACCAAGTAAATGTCTTGGCATATTTCAATGCAAATCCACATACGTCGATTAGAGCTGCGTCACAAGATTTGGGACTATCTTACTCGTCAATACAGAGAATTCTGGAAAAACATAAAATGCATGCTTTTTCCATTTTAAAACTGCAAGCTCTCCGCCAAGGTGACGAGGTACGACGAACATTCTGCGAAAGCATTTTATTAAAAACGCAAGAAGACCCACATTTTTTGAACAAAATTATTTACACCGATGAGTCAAAATTTAACAGGGAAGGGATAATAAATAGGAGGAATTGGCATGTTTGGGCAGAACAAAATCCACGAATGGCGCGTGAAGGTAACTTTCAAAATATATTTAGTTTTAATGTTTTTTGTTTGATGATGGATAATCGCGTGTGTTTTGAAGTGTATGATGAAAATTTAAATTCTCGTAAATACCTAGAAATTCTTAGAACGGTGGTTTCAAATTTTTTGGAAAATTTGCCACTAAATATTCTAAATACGTGTTGGTACCAAATGGATGGCGCTCCAGCCCACTCAACCCATGAAGTTTACAATGAGTTAACAGATATGTTTGAAGATCGCTGGTTTGGGCGTAATGGTACGGCTCTATGGCCTCCCAGATCACCCGATCTAACACCCCTTGATTTTTTATGGGGCCATATCAAGAGTATAGTCTACTCAACGCCCGTCAATACCAGAAATGACTTATTACATCGAGTTAGAACTGCCTTCACCGAACTAGATGAAGGAATGGTATTGAAATCTACGACCGTTGAGATGAATAAACGAGTGAGAGAGTTTTATTGTGTTTAGAACACAACGGACGGCACATAGAACAGTTGTTACACCAATAAGACCCAATTGTTAACATTTAGTTATTATTGCTATTATGTTTTATTGTTTAGGCTAATGTAAGTTCCAAATCGTTTAAAATATGCTTTTTATTCATGATGATTTTTTTGTTCAATAATTTTGCACCATTGTTTATGATAAAAAATTAATATAAATGTTACGTTGTTTTAATTTTCATGGCCCGCTGGTCAGAAGTCAATTAATAAAATGGAAAACTATGGTATCGAATAAAAAATACCTCGATAGCAAGAAAACGGTAGCAGATAGGTATAGGGAATCTTAATGTAGATTGAAATATAACTTAATTCTCCATCACAAAAAGCAATAAAATACAGGGTGTTCCATTTAAGAAAATTGACTTTTGAGCAGTTGAAGTTTGTCAGAATGAACTAAATTTTTTGGACACCCTGTAAATAATAAAATATCAAACTACATATCATCTTAAAGCTTAATAGTCCGCCTAATTACTGCCCAAAATTTGCTACTATAACTTTTGTTTTGAATAATTGACGAGCATTCCAATGAGATACTACAAAATCTAATTTTTTCAAAAAAATTAAAATATCTCAAAAACTGCTGAAGATAGGTATAGGGAATTGTTAAGAAAGTTCACTTAAAATCAGCAGGGTAATTCAAAAATGTAATAATATACTGAGTATTCTATTTAAAATAAGGAAGTTGATAGCTACTTCCGGTATAATCGGAAGTGTCAGAGAAGCAAAAATACTGTAGTTGAATAGATCGTCCTCGCTAACCCCCGATTCCAAATTTTAAAAAATGAATTCCAATGGGAAGTTCATAAACTTTTAATGAACGGGTTAGCTGAATCACCCTATATATATATATATATATATATATATATATATATATATATATATATATATATATATATATATATATATATATATATATATATACGTGTGTACAAACTAAATCATTCATGAATATGGAATTCCATTATATTTAGTACTACTAAATTATAACCATATGTATACCATCAAGAAATAATGTATAAAAACATATTAAATACATTATCCTGAAATATAGGTAATAATAAATACATTTTTGAAGTTAATTATGATTTTTGGATTTTTGAAAATGGTTATACCTTCTATTGACCAAATTCATAATTAACTTAAAACTTATTTCAAAGTTGTCAATATTCTAGAAAAATGTAAAAGTGTCTCATTGCATTATTTATTGATGGCGCGTCTCAATGAATTACATATTTTAGTGTTATTATCTCTACACATTTCGAAAGTGTTGTCTACAAATGTCAAACATATAGGTAAGTGGGGCAAATTTTTTCAGTCATAAATATATCAGTTATGTACACAATAAAATTAATTTATAACACTTTGAGGATTAATTCTTTTGGTACCTATGACCTTGTTTTACATTGCCGTCTGATTACAACATACCTACATATGTGTTGTATCCACAGTACATTGTATACTTCAAATTTTATCATTTCTCGAAATGGAGCACTCTTATCGTTTAGTGGAGGTAACTGAATAAATGTATGATTTAATTAATAATGAATAGTGTCTAAAAGAAATTACGTAAAACTTGCAGAATTAACGAATCCAGGTGGAATAAGTGTTACTGAAAATCACTGAAAGAGAATAAGGTGATTGCGAAAACAGATTAGATAGAGAATTAGATAAATCACTCATTAAAAATATTTCGATTAGGTATTTAATGAAAATTTTATACATTTTTATCACTGTATTTTATCACATATGAATACGGTGGTAGGTTAAAGAACACCAAGTATATATCAAAGAATCCGTGTAGGTAATAAGAAATAATTAAGTTAATATCACCATCTTAATAATACAGGGTCTTTCGATAGGGACTCTCGAAATTGGTTAGGTTATTACGGCCATGTTGTTAATAGAACATCTGTCAAATTTATTGTGAATTGTTCATTAGTATGTTAAAATTCGAGTCAGTTAAATTCTCGTCGTTCACAAGAACTTGGCCTTTCTGCGACTTCAACTCAGCGAATTTTGCGTCGGGACTTGGGTCTGCACCCGTATAAAATCCAACTGACCCAGGAATTTATGGTAAACGACCATAGACAGCGCCGTATGTTCGCTAATTCAGCTCTGGAGCATTTGGAAGTTGACTAAAATTTCGCCAAAAAAATCATCTTTAGCGACGAGGCCCATTTTTGGGTGAATGGATATGTGAACAAGAAAAACAATCAGATTTGAGACGATGCCAATCCATACGAGATCCACCAGAACTAAATACATCCCGAGAACGCCACCGTTTGATGCGGATTTTGGTCTGGCGAAACATCGGTCGTAGTTCTTCCAAAACAAAACTTTCATTGCCATCACCATCAATGACGAGTACTACAAATCGATGATAAGCAACTTCTTGTGGCCTAAACTGGATGATATTGATACCGACAACATGTGGTTCCAATAGGACGGTGCTACGTGCCACACAGTGCATGCCACAATACACATTATGCAGGAGCGATTTGAAGGCATGGTTATCTCGCGCAACGGCGACGTGAACTAACCAGCTAGATCGTGCAATTGAACACTTTTAGACTTCTTCTTTTGGGGCTATCTTAAATCGCAGGTCTATGCGAATAAACCGCAAACAACCGATGCGCTCAAAATCAACATGAAGAAAGCAATACGAGTATAGCAATTTTAGCTAGATTTATGTGGCAAACTCATCAAAAATTGGACCTGTCAAATACGTGCCACCAAGCATAGCCGTGGCGGACATTTGAAAGACGTTATATTCCAGACTTAATGCCATAAAATATTCTTTCAAATAAAAAGGAATTGAGTGGATATCTCACAGACAACTTGTTTTATTTACGTTTAAAAATCGAGCGTCCTTATTGAAAGACCCTTTAGTATGCAAGCGCTTATAGTATGAAGATTAGTATGTAAACGCTTTCTCGAGCGGTTATTTCAATAAACCTGAATTTATGCTTTTATGTTTGAAATTATTGTATCAGTAAACTGAATCAAAACCATTTAAATAAATTTACATTTCGATAATGGGTGCAAAGAATCTTTGCACTCATTGATTTATATTGATTTATATTATATTAAGACCACATAAAAGTTTCAATATATTTTAAAGCTATATGAAATGTTAATTTATCATTTAGTTCTTGCTACTAATTTCTAAAAAAAAAAAATGTTAATATCTACGCGCCTCATGGGGTGGATGTTGCATATACTGAATGCTGTTGTACTGGTTTAAATTTTTTATTGATACAACAATTTTTAAAAGTTTATAGCTATTATACCTATAGCTTCAACGTAGATACGATGTGTAGTTTTAGTTGAAAGACGCATCTGCTCATAATTCTTGATAAGTGATGAGGTAAAGCGTAGGGACACCATTGATCATCTTTGTTTATTGACCTAACTCCATTAGATTTTTTTTTCTCGCGGGGTTATCAAAAGGCCTACAAGCACAGATCATTTCGATCATTAAAGAACATTATCTGAAAATCTGTAGCAGATACTAGCCCACAGTTTATCAAAAATACCGTAAAATAAGTGTGCAGAAGAATAGTTGTATGTATTAAAAGGGAAGGGAAGTAGTATAGCAAAGCGGATACGGGTTCACCCTCGGATTTGTCCGCGGACATTTGATGCGGATGGCATGTGGTCATTGTTGATCTGAATAACTCTTGGTACAGGTATAGAACAGGTCTGTACAGGTGTAAAACAGGTCTGTACCGGTTTAAAACAGGTATGGTAACCTGTTTAATGACATCTTGTTTTTTTCCTAATACCACCATAATAAACCATACCAAATAATAACTTTATCAAAGCGAGCACACATGCAACAAAGTGCAATACAGTAGAGAGTTTGTTACATTTCCTAACAGAAACTAATTATGTGGTTTCTCGCAGTCATCAGTACAAATCAATATGAACATAAAATTAATACCAAACATCAACGATCGAATCATTGTTTTAAAAGTAGTAAAGCTTCGAATTGCTTTTCCAATAAAAGAGACTAACTCAAAACCTGCAATCTCGTGCTTGACACTGCTAAAGAACAATGTGTGACACGGGGAATCTCCTCGGAGCAGTTCAGAACTGAAGTACCTGTGACACTTTGACCTTAACAGACTAGTGCGATAAAAAACACTATGATAAAAATCGTTTAGCTGCGATTAAGATCAAAAGGGGTGATATGGTTATGGTGAAGAAGTCGCCACTTATCAAAATTTGTTCAAAAATATATTAGTCTCGTCCCGTTGTTATGGCAAGCGATAAATTAAAATTATTCAAATCCACTGCTTGAAGTAGTGGTGAGTAATTTATTTATTTTTTGGTAAAACCTAGAAAAGACGATTTAGGGATTTGTTTTATTCCTTGGTTGAAAAAATGTATGCACTGAAATGCCTATATACATAAATTTGATATTTGTTTGACACACACACACACCATACCTGTTTTAAACCATACCTGTTTTAAACCGGTACAGACCTGTTTTACACCTGTACAGACCTGTTCTATACCTGTACCAAGAGTTCTTCAGATCAACAATGACCACATGCCATCCGCATCAAATGTCCGCGGACAAATCCGAGGGTGAGCCCGTACCCGCTTTGCTCTACTACTAAGGGAGGCGTATAAAAATGTGAAGTTTTTTTATACCATACTCACAAAGTGAAAAATAAACCAGTATAACACATTTTATCAGTATAACACGTTGTAAATAATTTTTAAGTTAAATAAATGCTTGATGGTAAATTAACTATGCATCAAACATAATGTTAAAGAATTATTTTCATTTTCTCTTTACAGCACACATTTTTATTGAGCTACCAAAATAAAATAGTTGTTCGCTAAGTGTAACCGTGACCTCTACAACCTGAGCCTTTAGGGAACGAACATCGGATTTTGTGTGTCAAACGTTGAAAAACTTGTTTTAAACCATAATATCATCTAATGGGCCAAATTTTAGTAAATTTGGAAAATTAATTTAATTAACGCCTAACAATTAATATTATACTAATTAACAAACTAGCCAAGGCCAAACTCCACTGTTGTTTTCTTACTATGAATGGAGTTAAAAACTATCTGAAATGAATTATTATTATCGATTTAATTTTTGTGTACCAGCATGTACTAAATATTACCTAAATGGATTGATTACACGACTGTCTACGCCCAACTCTTCAAGAATGGGAGTAGGAAAACAGATCAATAAGAGACAATTTATTCACACAGGCTTACATGACTTGAGTGACGTGCATATGATGTGCGTATAAACAAAAATAATGTGAAAATGAGGATGCAGTTTAAACTACCAAGCCTTGCCATAAGCATTAGTAGTATGTGCTAGGTGAGGCCAGTTATAAATACAATTGCACTGTTTATGAATGAGAGGTGTGTAATGGCAATACAGTTCTTAAATTGAAAGCTATGGATAAATTATGAATAAAAAGTAAACAGATATTTATACGTTTAGAAAGTAGAAACAATATATTTTTATGTTTCATAGCACAACACTAAAAATTGAAACATCGATAATTTTTCGATATTTTCGTTTTCGTTTAGTATCACTTGTTTTTAATTATCTCATATGTATATAATTTGTTCTGGTTCATTTAATTTAGTTTTATTATGATAAACTTCTACTGTAACACACACACACACACACACACACACACACACACACACACACACACACACACACACACACACACACACACACACACACACACACACACACACACACACACACACACACACACACACACACACACACACACACACACACACACACACACACACACACACACACACACACACACACACACACACACACACACACACACACACACACACACACACACACACACACACACACACACACACACACACACACACACACACACACACACACACACACACACACACACACACACACACACACACACACACACACACACACACACACACACACACACACACACACACACACACACACACACACACACACACACACACACACACACACACACACACACACACACACACACACACACACACACACACACACACACACACACACACACACACACACACACACACACACACACACACACACACACACACACACACACACACACACACACACACACACACACACACACACACACACACACACACACACACACACACACACACACACACACACACACACACACACACACACACACACACACACACACACACACACACACACACACACACACACACACACACACACACACACACACACACACACACACACACACACACACACACACACACACACACACACACACACACACACACACACACACACACACACACACACACACACACACACACACACACACACACACACACACACACACACACACACACACACACACACACACACACACACACACACACACACACTAAGTAAGACAAAGGTAGTCGTTATAAGCAATAATAATGAGTGAGAAATGTATATAAAAATAAATAATCAGATAGTGGAACAAGTAAAAAGCCTAAAGTATCTAGGAGTAACCATAGAAGAAGGAGGAAAGCAAGATGAGGAAATAAATAATAGAATAACGACAGCGACAAAGATCTTCCATAGTATGAAAAGGGGGTTAATTAGTAAAGCAGAAATTAGCAATAAAACAAAAATGTCAACTTATAAAACTGTATATTTGCCGACGCTACTGTATGGATGCGAAACATGGGTGTTGATAAGAGAGGCAACTTAAAAAGATACAGGTATTAGAAATGAAGTATGTTAGAAAAGTAGTAAATATTACGATAATGGATAAAATAAGAAATGAAGAAATAAGGAAAAAATTGGATAGCGAAAGTATCGAGAATGTTATAGAGAGCGCTCAGCTGAGGTGGTGGGGGCACATGAAAAGATTGAGCAAAGAAAGACAAATAAGAAAAATATGGAAAGCAAAAGCCATTGGAAAGAGAAAGAAAGGCAGACCAAGGATGACGTGGGATGGAGAAGTGGCGAAGATAATGAAGATAAGTAGAATTACATGGAAGCAGGATAAAAGTACAGCAAGGGACAGGGTTAAATGGAGACTACTGATAAAATAGTGAAGAAAACCGTGAAAGTGGGGAAGCAAATGTGAGTGAAGGGAAGTCAGGTGTTCATCATACTTGATAGGTTTGGGATGAGAAAGAGGAGAAAAGAGGAATGCATAAGGGAAGAGGTAGTGAAGAGACAAATGATAGAAGCACCATAAACAGAGTGGAGTTTAGATATAGGGACAGAGTAAGATAGGGTGGGATGAAATTGTAGAATCTCTTTTAAGTTATTTAATACGGAATGGGGTATTTAGTTAAGTAACTATAATTGTAGTATTTAGACTAATTGTTTAAAGAAAGGTGTATTTAGCCTCTACACCTAACAGTAGAAGAAGTATGGATTATATCACTATATATTATATTATAAAATTAATGTCAAATTAGGGAGATATTGTATACGCTGGTATATATAGATATATAGTGCTTACCGTCTTGCAGCGCGTACATTGTCTACCACAGCAGAGCAAGCTCTTTCATCGAGATAATTGTTTTTGGGAAATTGTACCTGGGTATTCGTACCTGGGTAGTTGTACTTGAGTGTTTGTACCTGGGTATTTCAGAGCAAGTGGGTATAGGTCCAAAGTCATTATTAGATACAGTTGCCTTGAGTCTAAAGCCTTTACCGAGGTGCCTGTACACAAGTTTCAGAATTCTGTTTATTCCACCCATCATTAAACAAACAAAAGTTTCCATTACAAATAACAAAGTTCTGTTGTTTGTCAAGAGCATTATTTCTATCTATTCTTAAACACATTTCAAAATTATCTGTTTAACTATAACTTTTATTAAAAAAATATATATTACTAGTTCAAAACTTAAGTGGACGTGTTTAATACTAAAGCTAAGGAACGCAATGCGTTTGGCCGAATCATTATTTCAGAGATTCATTGCAGTTGTGGCAAATATTGTAAACTTATAATGTTTAAAAGTAATATATATATATATATATATATATATATATATATATATATATATATATATATATATATATATATATATATATATATATATGTCGGCGGCTGCAACAAAAAAATTCCACCCGCCTATGGATCCCTTCGTGGGAACCTAAAATGCAGCAGTGATATTTATGTCACCACTAAAATTACCGTGTTCATTTGTATTTATTTGTTTATTCGTTAACCCCAAGTCATTACGAAGGTGATTTGTAGTTGTTTGGGCATATTGAATTTGTAGATATGCTTGATACATATTTTTGTTTATGTTAAGAATGTTTAAGATAGTCTTTAGCCAATAGGCGTTTAGGATAAAACACATTTCCTTATATGGGCAAAGTAACACGCTTATGGGGGGTGAACGAAACAAACCTGCTAGCCCTGGACACGGAATAAGGGGAGTTAAAATTGAGCTTTGAAAAAGAAAGCAGCACGCGTACGGGCTAGCGTGGGCGGATCGTTAGTTACTGACCTTATTGTTTCTTTTGCATTTTATTCGGTAGATAATTACTTAATTATTACTAACATTCATTTTAAAAACTGTGTATTGTAAACTGACGTGTGTTCTCATATTACCTGTGTTAAATTAATAAAGTGTCATAGGCGTACATTAAGTGTTTAAATAATATGTCCTTCTTCTTTATGTGCCATATCAGTTATCCGACGTTGGCGATCATCATAGCAAAGGCTTCTCGATCTTCTGCCATGTGGAAAAGTTGACCTGCATTTCGTATGTCTGTCCAGGCTCGGATGTTTCTCAGCCAAGACATCTGTTTTCGGCCTACACCCCGTCGACCTTCTATTTTTCCCTTGAGGATGAGTTGTAAAATACGATATCGATCACCTCTCAATATATGACCCAAATAAGTAATTTTTCTACGTTTGATAGTCCTGAATAGTTCCCTGTCTTTGTTGACTTTCCTCAGCACTTCCTCGTTTGTGATATGTGCTATCCACGGTATTTTTAACATTCGCCTATGTATCCACATTTCCAGCGCCTCTATGCGATTAGTTGTTGATATTTTAAGCGTCCACGCCTCCACTCCATACAACAGTACAGGCCAAACATAGCACTTGACCATCCTTTGTCTAATTTCTAAATTTAGATGGTGGTTGCAAATAAATGATTTCATCTTTAGAAAGGTTGTTTTGGCCATTGCAATTCTGCGTTTTATTTCTTTGTCTGGATCTAGTTGGTCTGTTATGATAGTTCCTAAGTATGTGAATTTGTGGATCCTATCAACCTCAACTCCATTTAATTCTAGTTTCGTATCTGGGTGAGGGTTACGACTACAGACTAAAAACTTGGTTTTATTTTCATTTATTTTGATGCCCACTCCTTCCCCTGCTTCGTGGATTCGATTCAGCAGTATTTGGAGACCTTCGATGTTGTCCGCCAAGATTACTGTGTCATCCGCATATCTAATTACATTAAGTAATTCACCATTTATTTTTATTCCATGTGGTTGATCCTCAAGTGCTGTCTTAAATAAAAGATCAGAATATAAATTGAATAGAGTTGGGGATAAAATACAACCTTGTCTAACTCCTCGTTGTATGGATATTTCGTTAGTAAGACTATTTCCAATCTTAACGTTAGCGGTTTGTTTCCAGTACAAATTCTTAATGATACGAATATCTCTATCATCTATTCCCGTCTTTTTCAGAATCTCTAGTAATTTGGTATGTTGCACTTTATCAAATGCCTTTTCAAAATCCACGAAGCATGCAAAAATGTCTTTTCTTTGATCTCGGCATTTCTGTAACAGGACGTTCAGCGCAAAAAGCGCCTCTCTAGTTCCGAGTGCATTCCTAAAACCGAACTGAGTTTCTTCCATGTTTTCTTCGCATTTGAGTCTAATTCTGCTGTGTATTATTCTTAAGAAAATTTTGAGGGCGTGGCTCATTAGACTAATCACCCTTTCTTTGTAAATAGTTTTTCCAAGCTTTCTTCTTTGTTTTAATGGTGTTTTTAATTTCTTCACTCCACCAGCTCGTCCTCTTCTTCATTCCTCCTGTTGAGGTCACAGGCTTTAGCTCCTGACTGTTTAATGATTTCTTTAAATTTTTCCCACATCTCTTCTATGTTCATTTTCACTACCTCTTGTTCCACTTCTTGTATCCCCTTCCTGATCTGTTCCGTGTACTCTTCTCTTACTTGTTGCTCTTACAATCTGTGTATCTTGATCGTCTTTATTTCTTTCTTCTTAGTTTTCTCCATTATCCTCTCTTCATCCTTTTCTTTTTTATTTTCCATTTTTGCTATTAATAGGTAGTGGTCTGTCGATAATTCAGCATCCCTGTAAACTCTCACCTCCTGTATCATTCTCCTATTTATTCCTTCCGCTATTATATAGTCAATAACTGATCCTTCATTTCTCCCTGGTTCCTCCCTAGTATATTTATGACATTCTTTATGCTGATACAACGAGATTTGTAGCACCAGACCATTCTGCATACAAAAATCAATTAAAAATTCTCCACTTGCATTACTTGTGATCTCTCCATAACGTCCCGTTACCCCTTGTCTCCCCACAATCCCATTTCCAATTCTTCCAGTGAAGTCTCCCATAATTATCGTGGGGTTGTCTGATTCTTCATATAACATTTGAAGTTCTTGCAAGAACTGCTCCTTTTCTTTCTTCGCCTCATTTTCTCTCGGTCCATATGCTATTAGTACGTCCAGTTTCTCTTGATTACAAAATGTGCAAAACTTACTTTCATTGTCCTTTTGCTCCCTGCTTTCCAGTTCACTAATTTGCTCAAGTACCTCTTACACCAAAGGTTCCAACCTATTCCAGGATAATTGTTTTATTGAAAATAAATACGTTGCTCGCTTTGTTTATGTTACGAATATCCAGCCGCTCGTTAAGTGGTCAGAGCTTGAAATCTCGATGCACCTTTAAAGAATGATTATTATACTCGTATTATGATCTAAATAATATTGTAGTGAATTTTTAAAAACTCTTAACTTCCCTCGAAAATAAATTCAAAATGAGCCTAATTATTCGGGCTGCTTATTAAATTAAAAAAATTAGGTGAAATTTTATAAACCAAATAACTTTAGTAATAAGAAAAATTGAAAAGTACCACGTAATCTTATAGCACAGCTCGAGTACAGGACGTTTCATTATGCAGATATTGCAACTTCCTTAGAGTCAGATATGGGCGTTCATTTCTCCATTGCCGATATCAATATTATATTTGGAAAAACGTCCTATATTAAATAATGCTCGTGAAAGTCTACGTACTTATGATTTATATTTATATATTTATATATTTACAGCATTAAATATTGCAATTATATGCTTTTGTTCGAAAAGTTAATCAAATTCCGAAATTCACAAAATAACATTTATTGACAATTATCGATCCACCCATCCGCCACACCGAGCTACACGTGATACAAATACAGACTAATATTAGGCCCTGACTGAACATCGAGTAATCGTCTAAGCTTGAGAGTATTTGTTTACAATAACTTATAGTTAATGGGGTTGAATGGCATCGTATAGGGTTCAAGTGGCTGCGACGGGACCGTGAAGACGGTAGATAAGTTAACACGGCCTTCCTGGCGTAGGGTCGTCCTCGAACCTATACTGAGAAAAACAAAACAGCAAAACGATAACAGTGGTGTGCGGTTATTTTTTGTTAGTAGGTACGTCTGTTAGAGTGGCAAAAATAATAATAATAAAATGCAAAAAGAAAATATAAAATGAGCTCAGAAAAAATGAGAGTCAGAGCTCTCGTCCCGCCATGCCTAGGTTCATGGGGGAGACCAAGCCTAGCATGGTATCATGCTAGGGACCTTAAAAAGCCCAAATTTTATTTGGGGACCTTAAGCCTGAAGTTATATTCAGGGACCTTTCATAGCCTGAGTATATCAGGGACCTATAATAGCCTGTTCAAATCAGGGACCTTTTAATAGCCTGATTATAACAGGGACCTTTTAATAGCCTGATTATATCAGGGACCTATAATAGCCTGATCAAATCAGGGACCTTTACAAATACTTGGTTCCGTACCATACGGTGCTAGTCGAAAAAGCTAAAAAAGAAAAAGTAACATTAAAACAATACAAAACATACCCTACTGAGGCCAGGTGTTCATGAGCAGCGACTGTTGTTCTACGACCACCTCCGATACGGCGCAATGCGTACCTTTCGTTATCTAAACAATGAGTTACCTTAAACGGGCCCTGAAACTTTGGTTTGAGCTTGCCTCCCGTAGCCAGTTGTGTATTTTGTACAGCCACCCTGTCGCCCACAGCGTACGGCACTGCCGGGACTCGCTTCTCATTGAACTTTGTCGCTGCCTTCTAAGTGATGCATTCCAGATGCTGAACGACCTTGTCTCGTGCTAAGGGTTGGGACGGGATATCGGTCAATAGGTGTTCGGCAGCTTTCAAGCGTCGGATTTCACTAAACATTAGTGCGGTTGGCGAATACCCAGTTGCTTTATTTACAGTCACGTTGAAATTATTTTCAATAGTAGGTAGTACTTGAGTCCATTTCTTTTCGTCCTTTTCGTTGAGTACTGCTGTTCACCGTGTCTTTGTGCTGTCTACAACTTTGTTTGGCATATCAGCTGATCGATGGTCTTTAAGCAACGATTTTCGGCTAACATCTGTATTTTGACAAGTTCGGCACAAATGCGGCCTTAAAGAGTACGTTGATTACCAGTCGTAAATTCTGTAGACCTTCCTCAATAGTTGTCGCCGGGCAGAGCACATCGTCAACATAAACAAAAGTGATTTAACGTTTTAGTAGCTCAAGCACTTTATCAATGGCACTTTGATATTTTTAACTTGTCAGTCGTCATAACTGTAGGCGGTGTTTGCTTTTGTGCATTTTTAAGAATCAAATTACGACGCTCGTCCAATCCTGACAAATCGAATTCATTTTCGTTAAATTTGTGTACAGAACAAATGCGGAACAGTTATTGTTGGTGTAAATATTAACTAGAGGTTTGGTGACACAATTTCCCATTCCGGTTAAAAAAAAATGCGTGTTTAAACTGTTATATTTGCGATAGCAAACGTCCTCTACGTGTCCTATCTTTCGACAGTGGGTACAGATTTTAACATTCTTAAAACTTTTGCGATCGGCCATTAAATCGGTTGATTACATTCCAGATGGTCCAGGCAAAAGTTTGTCAGGAGTAAATTGAACACGTGTTATTTCTTGTCTACAGTCTACTTGTTTATGTCCATAACGATAACACTTCCGATACTTTCCTTGAAATTCAGGTATTTTATCGCACACGTATTGGGATGGCGAATCTCGCCGCCGTTTTCGCAAATTGTCACTAATTTCACGATTTAAAGAGTACCAACAGTTTTAGTAATCTCGTCTCATCTGTCGGATCTTGCATGCAAATTCTGTTTTTTTTTTTACCTCTACGTGTTGCATCCCATCTTCAAGAAGACTCACTGTTATTTCCCAAGGAAAGTTGGCATAAAACTGTTTGTTGGCAGCAAGTTTAACATTGCCATATTCGACCAAAGAATCAAAATTGGTACTTTTAATGACAAGGCATGCACGAGTTCTGGTAGCAGGAGTACCTTGTGCGGGGAAAGCGACTTCAAAATCCCTGCGGAATGAGGCCCAGTCACGCACAAGTGGTTTCCATTGTTTATAAAAGCGAGAGGCACGTCCACGTAGAGCCTCGCCGGCTTTCAATACAATAAGCGTATCAGATATCCCGATTTCCTGTTGAATACGTGTTACGTCATCCATCCATTCTGTCATCGAAAAAGGTGTGTCATCGAGGTCAAATGACGAGAGACGAATATGCGCCAACGCGGATCTGACGTCAAGCGCAGGCGTAGATGGTACTGATGGAGTAGTCGGGATCGAGAGGCCGGAAGTATGCTGGGCGGCCATTGTGGATAATAGTTCCATCAGTTGTTGTTGGAGGTGTGCATTACTTTCTTGTTGCAGCTTCCACATGTTAAACATCTGATCACTCACTGTACTGTCTCGTTCAATTGTCTCTGGTTCACTGTCAACTCTGTCACTCAAGTTACGCACTTGTTCTTCGGAGTCCGCCATTTTTTTTAAATCCGCACCTTTTCACGTAAGTCCTCTCCCTAGCCTAAAGCAAAGGAGGCATCCCACTTCTGATGTTAGCTTTTGTTCGAAAAGTTAATCAAATAATATTCCTAAATTCACAAAATAACATTTATTGACAATTATCGATCCACCCATCCGCCACACCGAGCTACACGTGATACAAATACAGACTAATATTAGGCCCTGACTGAACATCGAGTAATCGTCTAAGCTTGACAATAAGTATTTGTTTACAATAACTTATAGTTAATGGGGTTGAATGGCATCGTATAGGGTTCAAGTGGCTGCGACGGGACCGTGAAGACGGTAGATAAGTTAACATATATATATATATATATATATATATATATATATATATATATATATATATATATATATATATATATATATGTTATATAAAAGTACCGTTATACATTCTTAAGAGAATGATGTTATCATTCTCTTTCCAGACATCATACGATACCTGTTTAACTTTTGATTCTGCATTTCATATTTCATTTATCATTAAATGTGATGGCTTGGAGTATTGCCAAGGCCTTCCCGGAAAGCCACGCTTTGCCAAGCATTAGCGTCAGCATTTTTAAACTTATAAATTATATCCAAGCCAGCACAAAGTTAGTCTAGATTGTAACTTCATTTCTTCGTCTACGACTCATTTCAAAATTATACAAAATTATAAATAAAGTGTTTAATATTAAAAATTGTTTTTAAAAAACTTATAAGCTGAAATAGCATATAAGAAATTGGCGCAGCCGATAGGATATCGCGCATCGCTAGAATACGGACTTTGCCTCACTGGTGGTGTGAAATTCCAATCTCTAAAAGCGGTATCCGAATCAAAAAGTGCTACGAAGAAACAAGAAATAAATACAAATCAACTCTTGAAGAAAAGAAATCTCAAGAAGAAAGAAAAAAAAAAAAGAAAATAAATCAATCAACAGCGGTGAACTTCGGAGTAGAACACGGAGCCTTGCCCAACTACCCGCGAGTTCAGCCGACACCAGCCCATCCTGTACATTGGCCCGCCGTCCCTAGAACACGGACCTGACCTCACTGGCTTCGGACCCATTGGCGGAACAGATGGGTCAAAGAATTGTCTCGCTTGCCATTTTTATTGTGTACATTTCATTCACATTTATTTGTGCGTTTAACGATATTTTATTCATTAAAAAAAAGGACATAGACCAGTCCAGGTTATTTTTACATTTAAAATTTAATTTCAATTAATTAACAAAAATGTCTACTGAAAATCTTAATAATGTAAATGAAGGAGAACACGTAGAACCCTACAAGCTCTCTGAAATCTTTTCAATTGTACCGGAATTTGATGGTAATCAAATTTTTTTGCAAACTTTTTTGAATGATGTAAGATGTGCTTACAGTATGGCCGTTGCTGCCCAGCGTATATTTTTGACTCTCCATGTAAAGAATAAATTGCGCGGTAAAGCTGCAGAGTTAGTTAACTCTCGCAACCCTTCCACTTGGGAAGAAATTAAAAATTTACTTGAAACCCATTTTGGCGATTCCAGAGACCTTACGTCTCTAATACAGGATCTTCAAAGGATCCATCAGCAGAGTAACGAAAGTGCGTTAAATTTTGTGTCTCGATTACAAACCCATAATGCGAAAATACACGCAGCCGTGCAGAAACAAACATTAACGCCCGAGCAAAAAACTGCTCAGTCTAATTTAATAGAAACAATGACGCTTAACACCCTTTTAACTGGCTTAGATCCAAAATTAGGATCAATTATTAGAGCGAGTAACCCTGCTAACATGTTAACTGCAATTTCACGTATCAAACGCGAGTTGCAATTATCGTATTTTGAATCACAAAAATTAAGAAATCAAAAACCTGTAAATTCAAATTTTAGAACATCAATGCCAACACAAAATAACTCGATTAGAAAAACTTATAATTTTTGTAAAAGAATTGGCCATTCTACTGATGAATGCCGTACCAAGCAACAAAGTGGTTATCCACCACAATTTCAAAATTTTTCTCGTCCAAGTTTTAATAATTTTAACAATAACAATAGCAACCAAACTCAACAATTAGCCTCTAGTAATTTTCAGAGACCTCAAAACCATCAAAACTCATTCAGACCACCTAATCAAAATTTTGCTCAAAATAGCTTTCAACAAAATAGGCCACCAGCTATCAGGCCAAACACAAATTTTTCAAATCAACAAAGACCTCCGGTCATCAGACCAAACCCAAACTTCAATCAGACAGCCCATCATGTAAACAGGTTCGATGGTCAATATTACGACGAAAGCTTTAATCAAAATCAATATGAGACTGATCAAACTGATCAATACCAATACTACAATTACGATCACGATAATTCCATTCCAAATAATTACAATTACGATCTTAACCATACTGATAATACTGATTATCAGCAAATCAACAATTATTGCTATGATGATACTGCTCATCAAATTCAAAATTTTGACGACCAATACAATTGTAATCCCAATCAGGATTTTCAACTAATTCAACCCCAAGATCAACCCCCGAATTTAGAAACCCAAATCTCCAACATCCAAACGCAGATTCGAGCAATAAATCTCAACCAAAAGCAACCAGACGAACAGATATTTCTATAAATCGTGGATTTACAAGTTCTCTTTTGACAGTAAGCTCCAAAAATTTATACTATATTAAGGATGCAACAAACACATTTAAACTTTTAATAGACACAGGCGCTGGACTTTCAATTTTTAAGCCCAAAACTTGCGAAAAATTTAATCAACGTTATCCTGAAAATGTTATTATTCAAGGTATAACTGACGAAAAAATTTTAATCACTGAATCGACTTTAATTCCATTCGCAAAAGGTAACTCTCACAAAGTTTATATTCACGATATAGACATTGAATTTGACGGACTACTGGGATCATATTTTCTGGAACACTACGATTGTGTAATAGACATAAAAAATAAACAATTGATCACAAATTTCAAAATCATTCCCCTTTTTAAGGCATCTGAAAATTTAAAATCAGGAAATGTTCCCCAAAGTAATATTTTACGCCCTGTAACTAAAATTCTTTCAAACAAAATCTCGATTACTCCTCGTACGGAAAAATTTTTTAAATTTCATTGCAATCTCGTAAAACACTTCAGACCGTAACTTCTTGGCAGGAAATTCAAATTAGTGACAGATCATAGACCCTTGACGTGGCTTTTATCAATAAAAGACCCCGGCAGTCGCCTAGCGCGTTGGCGATTAAAACTCGAGGAATATGAGTATGAAATTATATACAAACTCGGTAAAATAAACAAAAACGCAGACGCTCTTAGTCGTATAAAAATCAATCACTTTCAAAATTAACAAGAACTAGAAACCTTTGTAAATTTATATAAAACTCAGTTACTAATTAACTACAATAAAATCAAAATAACAAATAATCAATTACTCGACAAAAGACACAAAGACATCATTACATTTTTTCAAAAAGACAAACTAGAAAAATTGCATTATTCAATAATCGAAGACATTTTCGAAGAAGCACCAAAATTTTGTCACAACAAAATTAATATCCTTTCAAGTAAAACGGTTAAAAACAGAAAATATTATATTGTTCTATTACCCTTCGATTCCGAAGAAATAATAGAGACAATGTTCTTAACCCTTTATAGAGACAAAGACACTTTTGAACCCTCAAAAACGTATTTTGTCGAAAACAATTCGGAACTTCCTATTTTAGAAATGCTTTCTTTCATTTTTAGTGAAGAAAATCTAAATTTTGTAGTATGTCAAAATATTACTCAAAAGCCTGACGATGATCAAATCCCCTTGATCTTAGATCAATATCACAACGGAAAGGCAAACTTACATCGAGGAATAAATGAAACCATACATAGAATACGAAACAAATATGATTGGCCCGGTTTAACCAAAGATGTAGAAAGGTTCATTCAAAATTGTGAAATCTGCCAGAAAACTAAAGCTTTACGAAAAAATTTAAATAACCCATTGGTAATCACAGAAACCCCAAAAACCCCATTCGAACGAATCAATATCGACATTTTAGAAATCCCTACTAGAAATTACGTTTTAACGATCAGAGATGAATTGACAAAATTCACACAGGCCTATCCTGTTCAAGATAAATCTGCCAAATCAATCGTAAACACCTTACTGTTATATTTTCAACATTACGGTACGCCTCTGCGTATACACTGCGATTATGGCAGAGAGTTCGATAATACTTTACTAAGAGATTTATGTAGACTATATGACATTAAACTAACCTTCTCAAGCGTTAACCACCCTCAATCTAATGGTTCAGTTGAACGCTTTCACTCAACATTGCTTGAAATGATACGAGCAAATACTTCCGAAAACCCAAACGACCATCTCTTGTCAATAATACCATACGCCATTATATGTTACAATAATTCCGTAAATAAAACACATGGCTTCACGCCATACGAACTTGTCTTCGGACACACATCTAATCGTCCTCCAGAGACCCTATATAATCAAAAAGAGTTAATATCAAAGTACATACGAGATTTAAATAATAAAATTTCATTTTATTATAAAATAGCCCGATCAAAAACCAATGCTCAAAAAGAAAAGTCAAAAATTCTATTCGATAAACACGTACCAGAAAAACCCAATCAATTTCAAATCGGTGACAAAGTTTACGTTAAAGAATCTCAAATTAAAAATAAATTAGGTAATAAATTTAATGGTCCATTCGAAGTACAAGAAATATTCAAAAACTCTGCAATACTTATGAATTTAGAAACCTCACAAAAAACAAAAGTAAATTTCGATCGAATGAAGCCTTATCATGAAAATTAAAATTTATTTTCAGGTTTCTCTTGCTGTTTGGCACAGTACTCACTCAATACGCCATTAAACCCATTGACAACACCATCGGAATTTATTATCACCAAGAATCAAATTTAGTAACAATAAACAAGAAATGGACTCTCCTGGTTCACAAGAACATTTCTAATATAAAAATCGCTTATGAACACAATGAAAAACTACTGAGTACACTTGTAAAAACAATTAGTCCCACATTTGAAAATATGAATCTCTTTAAAGGCGACGTTAAAACGCATGTCAGTCTCCTAACTCAAATTTCAAAATCAATTCGAGAAAAATTAAACATAATTAATTATGATGTCAAAAAGCGATACAAGCGTGGCATTATAGATGGTATAGGCACCATATTTAAAGCGATCACAGGTAACTTAGACGCTGAAGATGGCGAGTATTATAATAATTGCATTAACAAATTAAATAACGATGAACACCAATTAGAAAACCTGATGAAAAATCAAATTTCAGTTACAACATCAGTAATAAAAAATTTTAACGCTACAATTCAAAAACTACAGCTTGACGAGCGGACGTTTAATAACGACATTAAATTGATTTCAGACACAATTTATCGTACAGCAGATGAAATCAAAATTATTCGATTAACATTGAAATTTTTGGAAAAATGCGAAATGCTCATGGAAAGTTATCTATATATCGAAAATTAGTTAATGATATTTTAAATTCAATTACGTTTGCAAGATTACGAATAATCCATAGCTCCATAATTACACCCGAAAATCTGATTACCTCACTTCACCAAATTGCTCAAAATTTACACCAAAATAATTTACCACTTCCTACTAGAATATCAAACGTTGCTGAATACCTAGACGTAATGGAACTAGAAGCTTTTCAAGCAAACGATGATTTAATTTTTGTATTAAAAATTCCATTAGCTGATCAGCAAATATACACTTTGTTTAGATTATTTCCAATTCCAATTCTAAACAACCGAACTGGTCTATACCACATTTTATCAACATCTCAAAAATACATGACAATTCTTTGATGTATATTCCTATGTCTAACCTGGATGATTGTAAACTACTGTTTCATGAAACCCAAATTTGTTCTAACCAGTTCGCATACCCTATCGACAAAGATGCCATTTGCGAAGCGCAAATTATGAAGAACCTGAAATCCATACCCGAAAATTGCCAAACCTCGCTGATATTCGTAAAAGGTTATAAAGTTCAAAAATTAACCGGAAATACTTGGTTGATTATAAATTCAGAGCCTCTACAAATCACAATCAACTGTGAACAGAGAAATTCAAAAACCGAATTGATTCTCAAAAACTCGGTATTAAAATTACAACCAGAATGCAATGCATTCATTGGAGCTACCAGGGTACAAGCAGATCCCAAGGACTTTTCTGAAACAACCAGTGACTCTCACCCAATTATAATTCCATACGATTGTTGTGAAGACCTTCCTGACAACATCGAAATGCCGAAATTGCAACCGTTAAAACTAAACAACTTAAACGTAGAAGACTTGGACATCGCTAAAGACAAGTTAGACGAGTACTCAAAAACATTAGACGACTTAATAAATGAACCATTCGTTTCTAAGCACATTTCATGGTTCACATATTTTACAATTACCCTCATAATCGGTATTGTCATACTTTACATTCTTTTGCATTTACATTTCTGTAAATGCCGTAAGAAGAGGAGACTCGCAATCGCCTTTACGACGAATTCGCCTCCACCTCCGCCTAGACCCGGAAAAAGACTGTTTGGAAGTATCCTTCCTAGGAGAAGACCTTCCATCCGACCCGAAGAAGACATCGCTCAAGACACTATTGAACTGAACTAATGTGTTGTGCAAAAGACAATTTGTATTTTATACATTTATATTTTTGTTTTTATATTGTTCATTTTTTTATTTTTTTTTTTTTATTTTAATTTAATTTTACTTTCAACTTCCTTAAAAGTTGCTGTAATACACCAACTTTTATTATAAGGGGGGAGTTGTTATATAAAAGTACCGTTATACATTGTTAACTTAGGATATTTTAGTATGTAACTATTATCTTGTGAGAAGGTAATATGATATCCTGGGAAGCTGTTATCATTCTCTTTCCAGACATCATACGATACCTGTTTAACTTTTGATTCTGCATTTCATATTTCATTTATCACTAAATGTGATGGCTTGGAGTATTGCCAAGGCCTTCCCGGAAAGCCACGCGTTAGCGTCAGCATTTTTAAACTTATAAATTATATCCAAGCCAGCACAAAGTTAGTCTAGATTGTAACTTCATTTCGTCGTCTACGACTCATTTCAAAATTATACAAAATTATAAATAAAGTTTATATTATTAGTGTTTAATATTAAAAATTGTTTTTAAAAAACTTATAAGCTGAAATAGCATATAAGATATATATATATATATATATATATATATATATATATATATATATATATATATATATATATATATATATATATATATATATATATATATATATATATATATATATATATATATATATATATATATATACATTTATTAATTATAATTTATTAGAAAATAAGACATAAGTAAAAATAAAGTAATTAAAAAAATTTTCTAGTAGCTATAATGTGAGTTATTAACACTAACATCATTCTTAATTTTAAGACTTAACTATAATGGTTACAAAAGAAACTGGCTTATAACAGTTGCTTTGTTGAACTGTACATAATATTTACTTTAAAATAGTGACTTAATACAGAGCGTCCCGCATATAACTGCAATATGTAATGTTGTAGATATATATTTATCATAAGTAAGTAGACTTTCACGATCATTATTTAATATACGAACTTTTTCCAAATAAAACATTGATATCGGCAATGGAAAAATGAACGTCCACAGCTGAATCTAAGGAAGTTGCAATATCTGCATAAGGAAACGTCCTGTACTCGAGCTATGTTATAAGATTACGCGGTACTTTTCAGTTTTTCTTATTACTAAAGTTATTTGGTTTATAAAATTTCACCTAATTTTTTTAATTTAATAATCAGCCAGAATAACTAGGCTCGTTTTGAATTAATTTTTTATGGAAGTTAAGTTTTTAAAAATTCACTACAATATTATTTAGATCATAATATAATAATCATTCTTTAAAGGTGCATCGAGATTTCAAGCTCTGACCACTTAACGAGCGGCTGGATATTCATAACATAAACAAAGCGAGCAACGCATTTATTTTCGATAAAACAGTTATCCTGGAGTAGGTTGGAACCTTTGGTGTGAAGATAACACTAACTGAGTTTTCCACAAAACACCAAAACACTATACACTACACTCGACGCGCGTTTAGCCAACAAAGTTGGCATCATCTGGAGATGATTAAAACAACTTTGTTGGCGAAACGCGCGTCGAGTGTAGTGTATAGTGTTTTGGTGTTTTGTGGAAAACTCAGTTATTGTTAAAACAATTGTCGCCCTCACGCGTTCAGGTTTTATACAGAAACGGAGTTCCAAGTGCTTGACCAAATATTTAGAGACATTAAAATTAATGTAAGAGTATGTAAGAGTAAACTACGGAATCAAAGTCAGAAAGTGTATATAAATGATTATTTAACGCCAAATGAAAGGAAGATCCAAAATACAATTAGGAGACAAGCGAAGGAAGATGTAGCAAAAGGGAAAACGGTTAAGGTGGGATACCAGAAGATGACATGTGACCAGGAGTTATGGACTTGGAGTGGAAAAGCTGGTAAATTGGAAATGTATAACAATGAGCAGAGTATACAGGAACAAACACAAGCAAAAAACTAATAAGGAAAAAAAGAACAGGGCAGGATAAATCGGTGACGAACAAGGCAAAGGATACAAGGATCAACGATTATGCAAGGGATATAATAGGAACATGGAATATTAGAAGCTTAAATGGAAAAGAGAAAGAATTAATCGGAAATTAAAAAGTATAAAATGGAAATAGTGGCAATCACAGAAACGAAGAGGAAAGGAGTGGGAGAATTGAAAATAGAAGATTACGGGCTGTTATACAGTGGAGTAGATGAGAGAGAAATAGCCGCGGCAGGAATAGGGTGCCTGATAAGTCCGAGGTACTTCAGCAAATTAGTGAACTGGAAAGCAGGGAGCAAAAGGACAATGAAAGTAACTTTTGCACATTTTGTAATCAGGAGACACTGGACATACTAATATCATATGGACTGGGAGAAAATGAGGCGAAGAAAGAAAAGGAGCAGTTCTGGCAAGAACTTTAAATGTTATATGAAAAATCAGACAACCCCACGATAATTATGGGAGACTTCAATGGAAGAATTGGAAATGGGATTGTAGGGAGACAAGGGGTAACGGGACGTTATGGAGAGATCACAAGTAATGCAAATGGAGAATATTTAATTGATTTTTGTATGCAGAATGGTCTGGTGATACAAATCTCGTTGTATCAGCATAAAGAATGTAATAAATATACTAGGAAGGAACCAGGGAGAAATGAAGGATCAGTTATTGACTATATAATAACGGAAGGAATAAATAGGAGAATGATACAGGACGTGAGAGTTTACAGGGGGGCTGAATTATCGACAGACCACTACCTATTAATAGCAAAAATGGAAAATAAAAAAGAAAAGGATGAAGAGAGGATAATGGAGAAAATTAAGAAGAAAGAAATAAAGATGATCAAGATACACAGATTGCAAGACCAACAAGTAAAAGAAGAGTACACATAGAAGAGATGTGTTAAAATTTAAAGAAATTATTAAAAAGTCAGGAGCTAAAGCTTGTGGGTTAACCTCAACAAGAGGAATGAAGAAGAGAACAAGCTGATGGAGTGAAAAAATTAAAAGCACCATTAAAACAAAGAAAAACTATTTACAAAGAAAGAGTGATGAAGCGTATGAGAGATATAAGGCAGTGAGGAAAATAGTAAAGGATCAAGTCAAATTAGCTAAAGCCAAGAAATAGGAAGAATTTGGGACTAAGATGGAAAAGGACAAAGGGGCAAATCAAAAGCTATTCTATAGGGTATACTGAAGAACATGAGAAATAAAAGAAGGAAAATCGGGACGAAACAGATTATGGACAGGGAGGGAAGAATAGTAATGGAAGATGATAAAATTATGGAAGTATGGAAGTAATATTTCCAGAAGATGTTAGAGTATACATGCAGTACTTATTTTCTAAGTAATAATATATATATATATATATATATATATATATATATATATATATATATATATATATATATATATATATATATATATATATATATATATATATATATATGTAAGGAGACGAATTCATTAACAATGTTGTATACACAACCTTTTAAACAAAAAACCGACCTATAAATTAATATTAATCTTCCATATATGCAGCTATTTTGAACATGAACGTGATTTGCTTGGTATAAAATTTTACGCGTTTACTTTATAAATAATGTACAAATATTTATTCTTTAGTTTGGGTTATAATACAATGAGGCCACTTTGCGAGAAGTGTATAAAATATATACACACATATTTTATGTATTCGTTAGAATAAATTAGAATTAAATATCTATGTATATAGACATGTGAGATGGATAAAATTTTGATTATATGACAATTTATTTTGATTACGAATTGTTGATTATTTAAACGCTATTACGAAATTGTTAGGTAGTATACTCATTGCCAAACCTTTTCTATTTCACAATTAACTTTTTTTTATATAAGTAATATTGACTGGGGGATTATGAATCGTGAAATCATTTGAAAAGCATAGTTAGTAAATATTTGTTCGAGTGTAGTTTTTTTTCTTCTTAAAATCGGAAAATATGAATAAAAAATGAATTGTTAAAAATCTATCGGGGTTAACACTTTATCAAATCAAGTACAATTTTATTATTCTGATATAAAAATTGTGGTATAAATATTAATACTGTAAATGTTAGCAATGCTGACATAGGTTATCCGAGAGAGGCCCCTACGATGTTTTGGGTTATCAGCATGCCCCGGGTGTAAACAATATTAACGGAGGAAAGTCGGAGATGGAGAATGGATCATTCAATATACAACATTGAGACTGATCTGTACTACTAATAATATAGAGTATATTTTAACTTGTGTCTTTTTATAGAAATTCCTTTTTAAATTTATTACGTCAAAAGTGGGATAAAGGACCTGTTTATTTAAAAGAAAATTGTGTCGAAAAGGTGTTTTCCAGATAAAAGTTAAAAGTGATAAAGTTACCGCAGTGAACCAGGAAGTTCAGTGCGGTATGCGGTTCAACTATGCCAACAGTAACAAATTGAATCATCATGTACCATTCACAAGCTTCTATGTAGCAATCTCGACGCAGACGTTCTCCGCAAAACAGAGAAATTATCCCTTAACAAGAGAACCAAGTGGCAATAGATAGGTCATAAATCATAGCATAAGTCATCCGCAGATACTTCGGTATCCATGTCATCCAGCAAAGATATTATTGCTGAGTTTGATCCGATAGTAAATGATATAGAAAGTTACATGCAGCCGATGAATATGCATTACTTTACGATTGGTCAGACCGCTTTTCGTCAAACATGGATTTAACTAAATTACATGGTACGGCTCGGATCTGGTATCAGGGATTACCGACACGTATACTCAGTTAACCCGAATGGAAAAGTATGTTGTTAGAAAATATTCAAATTAATAGAGATTTATTTACGTTCTGTATTAACTGCAATGTTACAATATAAACTTCACCCTAATCAAGGTATGTATGAATACACCTTTGAAAAACTTGCATTATTTCATTAGTTAAAACTTCCAATACCAGAAAGTGATAAAGTAAATTTAATCATGGGTGGTATAGGTGACCCACAAATCAAATTCTCAGTAGAAACAGCAAATATTAAAGATTCAGCGGTATTAGCAAAACATTTAAAAATAATACAGCCTCAGCCTACTATAGCGTTGCATGTTTCAATATTGAATAAAATACTGTGTCACCGGTAACGCTTCCTCTCCGAATGCCGCTTCGTGCGCCAATATTCAATGGCAGGCGTAATGGCCTTGATGGGGCCGGGATTTGCAGGGATTTGTGAGCCGAGCGAGATTACCGTTCTTTACCCGCCTATCATGTAGACCGGGACTGTCGTACCAAGAAAGGCCGATCTTTGCATCCGCCTTCACAAGTCTCGACGCGAGAGACTTTGGTTCTGACGCCCTCTAGTACCGCTGACAAGAACATCTTTTCGGCTTCATCGCAAGCATTTGTCGCCTGGTATTACATTATTTGGCCAGCATCGTGGACGCCACGCCCGCAATGTTGGGTAGTGTCGGGAAGTCTACAGCGATAACGCAGACGAGCCGTGTCGTGTGGATCTTCGTCGAGGGAGAGTAATGTTATTCAGGATGGGACCCTTCTCTAAACGTACAGTCGTTTTCGAGAAGGATGCCAAGGTTAGGAATCGGGTGGGTGTGATTTTGTCCTATCTTGAAATAGAACAAGCTATTAAGGGCAATAGGGCCTCCTGTATACTGAAATAGTTAGTTAGAGTAGAGGCTCCGTTGAAATTAAAAAGTACAATTAACTTGTAAAGGGGGACTATTAGTGATATACAACCTGTATCTTGGGTCTCTTGTGTTTTCTTGGCCCTCCTGGATTATAGTCCGATGCTGCTCGGATGACTGGGTAGTTATGAGCACCGATCTGGTCGTAGAGTTTCCGAGCACTCGCTCAGATTTTCTCCATCGCAGTGGTGTGGTCTAGGTCTCGCCGAATGTCTACGTTCATCACGTATTATAGGGCGTCCACCGCATAGCGGAGGGTGACGTTTTCTACACCCTGTATCCTCTTCATGTGGGTCTGGGTAACGTAGCTCCAAGCGGTCGATGCTTACATCAGTTGGGGCTGCAGGACTTGTCGGATTAGGAGCAGCTTGTTTCTGAGGTCTAGCTGGCTTTCACTTTCAGTCATCGGCTAGAGTCTGGCCGTGGTGGCTATGGTTTGTCCCGTCACCTGGTATTCTCACGTCAGTAGTCAGTCCATGACGACACCTAGGTACTTGGTCCTGTCCTTCCACTGGATGTTTTCGCCGCTGAACCTCACATGTCCCTCGGCGGTCTCTCGAGTCTTCTTGAAAAGCACGACGGTGCTTTTCTCGGCGTTGATGGCTACTATCCATCTGCTACACTAATCCTGGAGCTCGTCCGCGGTTCGCTGTAAGTATGTCATGGCCGTGTGGTTGCAGTCCGATCCGTCCTAAGTAGGTCTGATGTGAATACGTTGAACAAGTGGGGTGATAACACGGCTCATTGAGTACTCCGGCTTCTATGGTCCTGTAGTCCAAAGAAGAGGATCTCACTCTGGCCCGGAGTCGTCTTCTGGTCAGGTAGGAATTAATCAGCTTTAGCGGGACCACCGGGTACACCATGTTCATCATCTTGATCAGTAATCCATCGTACTAAACTTGGTCGAAGGTCTTCGAGACGTATAGGAACACTGCTACGGTGACGTGCTTCTGGTTGAATGTATTCCACCAGTCGTAGCACTTGCAGCTCCTTTGAATGTCTATGTCTATAGGCGCACTGTTCGTGGAGGATGATGTTCAGCTCCTCGATCATCTCGTGAAGGCGAGCCATAATGACTCTCTCAATTACATTTCTGAGGGTGGGCACTAAGCTGATGGGCCCGTAATTCGACGGATGTGTTAGATTTGCACCTTGTTTGAGTATGAATATCAGGACTGCTTGTTTTACAATCCTACGGGAAGTGGTGCACAGTAGAACTCCATTTGCGACGTTTAGCAGCGTGACGACTCTTTTTCTGAGCAGCCCTCATAGCGCTATGCTGCCGACTGTGTTATGTCCTGGAGCTTTCCTTATCTTGGGTGTTCCCAATATGGCCTTGATTTCCTCCATTGTGGCTGATTGGAAGTGGAAATCTCCATCCTCGGCGCGCTCTCCGTCTGACTTCGTCCGTCCAGTTTTCGTTTTTGTCGTCCAGCTGGTTCTCCCGACACTGGAGCTGTAGTTGGGCTGTCCGTAAGTGAATAATTCGGCTTTATTTCCGTTGTTGAACACGATGCCTCTTTCCTCGTACAACGGAGGGATGCACTGTCTCGTTCGGCGGATGACTCTCTGCCCACCCTCCGGATGTATTGACCTCAGAGCTCGTCTCTTAGCTGCTCTACGTTCCCTGATAAGGTCCTTGGTTGGGTCTGAAACGTAGCCAAAGTGCCTGTTATTTCTATGTACCGTTCTGTCCGTAGTGCTGTCTCTCAGCGCGGCCTTCGGTGAGCCTAATGTCTTCGGTGAGCTGAATCGCTGCCGCTTCAACGTCTTGCACCATCGCCAATGGACTTCGATGCGGCGTTTGAGACCCGTCCGAAACTTGTTCCAATTCGTGTGCCTTGTGATGAAATCATCGATTTTAGTGCTTCGTCCTTCAGGTGGACCAGAATGGGGTCATGGTTTGATGATCCTTCTTTAAGGCTTTCTATATCGGCGATAGAGATGTTCTAGGCGATGGTGATATCCAGTACATATGGCCTGCATATGTCGGAGTTGTGGGTTGTTCTAGTTGGCCGAAGGGGTGGGACTTCGGGATGTCTTCTATGAACGCCAGCAGACCTCAGTTGCTGGAATTTGTCATCCGGCTGTTCCATAGGGGGTCCTTGGCGTTGCAGTCTCCCACAGCTAGCTTCCTGCCTCCTCTGGGAAAGATTTCGTTCAGGTCCCATGCCTGGATACTTCGTACGGGGCGTTGGTAGTAGGATGCTATCCGAAGTTCCCAGTTGTCCTGTCTGGATTTTCATCCAAGTATGTGGTGCATGATGTTCTTGACCAGCGGCGCTACGTGTCTGCTACACCGGACTTTATCCCGTCGGTGAATTTGGTAGCGTCGCACTCTTAGAGGGTGTCAGAATGCAGTTTGGTTTCCTGGGGGGGCATTACGTCTACTTCGTACCGTTCAAGGGGCTCCTCGAGCTCTGTCCTCTTGCCCTTGAACGTCGTAACGCTCCATGACGCGATCTTAAGGGACTTCCTTGTAGCCTGTTGTGCTCCCATTTACAATGCCTTAATCAATGATTTTTGACGCACTTGACGCCCTTGGTTGGGGTAGTGCGCTCCTTGTTTCACTCGGTCGTATGGTGGTCTTCACACTTGATGCACTTGGGGTGTCCGTGCAACGACTTTGTCCGTGTCCGAACTTCTGGCAACGGTGGCACTGGGCCAACTAGGGTGGCACTGGGTAGCACTGGGTAGCACTGGGTAGCACTGGGTAGCACTGGGTAGCACTGGGTAGCACTGGGTAGCACTGGGTAGCACTGGGTGGCACTGAGGTTTACGGCAAATTTCTCTGCCGATCTACCCGTACGACTAGCCCGCAGCAGCGCAAGACTCTCATTGCTGCGGTCTTATTGCTCTCGGGCAGCTCCACGAGCATAAGTGGCATGATGGTCTTCTTGTGCGGCACTTCATCCTATGGACCACCGCCGGTCGAAGTTCTTGGCTTTCTAGGTCCTCTTTAACCTCATCCTCACTTACGCCGTCGGGGATTCTGTGGACTACGATCCACAGAAGCTTGCTTTTAGACAGGGAGTATATATGGTACTTGTGGTTTCTACCCGCTAAAGTTCTGGTAATTTTCCGGTGGTCGTCGGGGGGTGGCTGGTATAGCCTTGATGTAATTGATCTTCAATTCGTTGAAGATCCGGCTCACCTGCGACCAGCTCTCGTTTTTGCAAAGGACCACTGGTGGCACCCTCGCTAGCGCCCTCGCTGCAGGCGGCGTCGTGGCCGTCGGTTCCGCCGTCGCAGTGGCGGGAGGCATCTCGGCATCGCTGCGGTACGTGCCTCTACGCTCTCTTTCACGGTCTTTGCGGCAACAATGGGCATCGCGACGAATGGCGGTGCCTCAGAGCATGGTACTTGCTTCCTAGCAGGTTCCAACTTATCGTCCGAGTTGGAACGCGTCTTTTCGCCTTTGGACGGCCAATGATGGGGTCTACTCGTGGACGGTTCGGCAGTGCCCATGGTTACGTCCTGATTAGCTAGTTTAGAATTTAATTTCTAAATTCCTCCATGGCCTCTTGGTGCTGGAGATGGTTTCGGCAGTATGACTGGCCGATCTCCTGCCGCTGCCTATCGCAGATCTGCGATAGCTGCGAGAGTTGTCTCCTGAGCGCCTCGTTCTCGGCCCTCAGATTTTTGTTATCTTTATTCTCCCGGATGGGAGACCGACATCTACTTCTCGTCCTACATTTACTCAACTCGGGCGCTGGCGTATTTTCCCTCTCGGAGACCGTGTCTAGGTCGGAGTCCCCGGAGGAACTCGTAATACCACCCTCTGTGGTATCCCGGTCGTCTGCTCTGTTGTTGTTCTTAGAGAAGTCGGTGTTCCGGTCTAGCTCGAGCAATCAAGTCCCCTTCCGAAAAAGCACTGAAAAGTGCCGATCTGAAGTCACTCTGCTGTGCAGCGTACCAGTGGCTTCGATCTTACGATGTGCACCCTACAGCTGCTCGGACAGAATTGAAAAACAAGGAAAGGGTATTATCCTGAAAACTGAAAAGTATAATAATACTTTTAATCTTATACTTATAAAGGCATAATCCTGAAACAGAATAGTATGAGGAATCCTGAAAATAGGAAAATATGGCTTCACCTGAAAACAGAAAAGTGTAGATAAAATTGTAAGTGAAATCAACTGGAGTCGATGAATTAATTGTCTATGCAGTTAGCCACATAGACAAATCGTTGTTCCAGTTAATGACTAGGTAACCTGAGCAGGTAGTTGGGGTTTCCCCCGACTACCTGCTTTCGTTGTTTAGGCGGCGTCGGCTTCAAGTCACTATCGGTAGCACTTTGGTAACTTCATCCTCTCGCATCATGGTCTCACTGCTCACTATATGCTGAATGCCAATATTAATAGGCAGGTGTAGTGGCCTTGATGGGTTTTCAGCAAGTCGAGCGAGATTACCGCTCTTTACTCGCTGATCGTGTAGACTGGGATCGTCGTACGAAGATAAGTCGAGCTTTGCTTTCGCGGGTCTCTACGCGAAAGGCAGATGTCGTCCGCACACAATATATGCGCGACTGACGGCGGTTCGCTCCCTTCGACCTCCTTTGGTTCTATGCCATTAAGTCCCGCTGGCAGGCACTTTTTTTCGGCTTGTTTTTTGTCCTTGAGACCGCCTTGTTTTGCCGCATCACTTCGCCAGCGTCAGCCTCTTACCCTCCCGGGGGATGTCTTGTCGTGGGCGTTGCGACCAGCGCGACGCCCGGGAATTTGGGTCATATGACGAGATCTTCCACGACAATGTGGACGAACTGCGCCACTTGGATCTCCGTCGGAGGATGAGTCATGTTACTCGGGAGGGGTCCTTCTCTTTCGAAGAGGATCCCCGGGTTGGGAATCAGGTGTGTGTGAAGGGACAAAGTCGTGTGTCATTTCTGAAACAGAAAAGGTTAAATGGCCGTAGGGTCCCTGAAATACAAATGGCTAGTAAAGCAATAGGGCTCAGCTGTAATAAAAGAATATATTTGATCGGTAAAAGAGGTCTATTAGGTCATACTACCTGGATCTTCGGTCTCTTGTGTCTTCCCAGTTCTCCTGGGTCGTAGTCCGAAGCCGCTCGGATGAGGGGGTTGTCATGAACATCTGCTTCATCGTAGAGCTTCCGAGCCCTTTTTTTTCTCTCGAGGGAAAAACCTTCAAAAGACACCTGGCCTCTGGTGTTCTGTTATTGTTTGGCCAGGTAGTGTTGGATTTCTATACGCCTATCGACTAAAAACCCCCCGCTATCCTATCAGTGTAATACCGAAGAGGAACCGCTCTCGCTTTACTTCTCTTTGGCATATCAATCAGAATACTTATTCATTCCCCACTTCCCTTTCCTCCTTCTCTTTTTCCTTCATGATGGCCGTTACCATCTGCTCCACCATATTTCCCTGCTCTCGAGCATGATTAGGATCATGTTATCTACAATGATAGCATGTCTTATTGTACCCGTTATCCCAGACATTTCTATCTATATCGGCGCACAACTGGTCCCACTTTCTTCTTTTCTCTGCCTTGATAGCGTCCCTCAACTTTTTCTTTTCAGCCTTGTACACTACCTCCGCCTCTCCCTGCTCATTAGGGTTCCAGGTTGTCTGGCCCTGTCCCAGATGTCCACCAATATATCTTCGGAGACTGCCTGCTTCTCCCTTTTCTGGTCATAGATGCGTCACACGCCCTCGTGACGCTTTCAACCAAAGATTTGGGATCCCTAATTCTCCCATTTTCTCTTTGGTCGTCCATAACCCCACAAAATCTAGCCCTGTCTCAGCTGTTCAGCTTCCAGCCTCTGTTCTTGGTCACACTAAGCGTCTGACCCGCACCATTCCCGACCTCAAATAGGATGTATTTGTGGTCGCTGAGTGTTTCCTTATCAGATACACTCCATCGCACCACTTTTGCTGCAGCCGCCGTAGTGAACGTTACGTCCGGGTTCGACGTCCATCTCCCCCTTTTGAACGTTGCCTCGATTCAGCATGGCCAGATTCAGCCTCACTACCCACTCCAGTACAGCCCCTCTCTTCCCTCATCGTCGCCCAGAGCAAGTCCTGGGCCGCCCAGCACCTATTTACGTTAACCTGGATGACCGTGAATGTTCTGGCGATCCCTCTATTTTCCTCTTTCTCTCTTCAGCACCTAGCTTACGGCACTTAGCCGGATCTGTCCTGTGGCCCTCCTCTTTGTAGATGGGGCACTTCTCGTCCCACTTGAGGCACATCCTTCTCCTGTCCACCCCTCTGCACTGGTCCACGAAGTGGTCAGTGCTCCAGCACCTCACACATTTAGTCCGGGAGGGTCTGGATCTCACCCTACACTTCCCCCAGCCTAAACCTATTTTGCCTCGGTCCAGGAGCTTGTTGACTCCCGCCTTGCTAGCCTCTATGACAGCTACCTGGCTGTTTCCCGGGCCCGTTTTTAGGGAAACAACGGAGAATTCCTCGTTCCCCAGTTGAGTCCTCAGAGCCTCCTTCACCTCATCCTTCGTGATCAGCGGGTCGATGTCCCTCACCGAGAGTCTCATCGAGTTTTCCATTGACCTGACCTTCATCCTCTCCACCTTTTTCAGGATCTCCGCTTTAAGGGCATCCGCCTTGGCACACCCTCCTTTCACCTTCAGAAGAAGATCCCCGTCTTTCGTCTTTCTTAAGCCCAGAATCTCCACTCCGATGACTTTCGAATCCACGATTCCCTTCACCCTCCTGAGCATCTCCGCATACGTGCTCTCTCCAACTTTAACAACAACCGTTGCGGGTTTTTTGCTGCGCTTGGAGGCCGTACGTGTCTCCTATTCCTCGGGATACCACTTTTTCCATCTTGCCTCGACGACCTTCCATTCAAGATCCTTTCCGAGCTTTCCGATCGAGGAGAGCTTCCGAGCCCTGGCTCGAATTTTCTCCGTCATAGTGGTGAAGTCTAGGTCTCGCCGGATGTCGGTGTTCCTTACGTACCACGGGGCGTCCACGGTACGGCGGAGAGCGATATTTTCGACGACTAGAATCCTCGTCATGTGTGTCTGAGCGGCATAGCCCCAAACTGTCGATGCGTACATCAGTTGAGACTGGAGGACTTGTCGGATGAGGAGTAGCTTGTTCCTTAGGTTCAGCTGGCTGTTGTTTCCAGTCATCGTCTAGAGTCGGGCCGCAGTGGCTTTGGCGCGTCTCGTCATTTAGTGAATGTGGTCCGTCCATGTCAACGACTTGTCCATGACAACTCCAAGGTACTTGGTCTTGTTCCGCCATTGGATGTTCTCGCCATTGAATCTCACGGGGTTTCCCGCATCTTCTTGAAAAGCACAGCCGTGTTTTTCTCCGCGTTGATGGCTACCTTCCACTTATTGTACCAGCTAGTTGCTCCGCAGCTCGCTGCAGGTACGTCACTGCCACTCTCGTGTAGTCGGATACAGAGTCGTGGAGTCGGATATACTCTCGTGTAGTCGGAGAGTCCTTACTGTGGCCCAGAATCTCCTTCCTGCTAGATAGGACTTGATTAGTTTCACTAGGACTATCGGGTACCCCATATCTATCATCTTGACTTGTTGTCCAGGAACATCGCTGCGGTGACGTTTTTCCGGTTGAAGCCCTCCGCTACACGAGTCCGTTATACAGTTCAATCAGTCGTAGTAGTTGCAGATCCGTCGAGTGCAAAGGTCTATAGGCGAATTGCTCGCTTGCCATGACTTTTGAGTACATTTGTTGCATGTTGGCCATCATCGCGGCCAACTCCCTGATGTTTATCGTTGCTTCCAGAGCGGGGGCAGCTGACGTCATCCGCCGCCCGACTACCACTGAATAGGACCTTGCTGTCGGCGCCACCCTCAACGCTGACGTTGAGGTGGCCGATGTATTCGGGGCTGATCTCCTGGTGGAGGATACTGCTGCCGTGGATGCAGCAAAGGTTATCGCTCTTCTCGCCTGTGGGCTAGCCTTAGGGATCTTCTCACATCCCCGATAGTTTTCTGGATGTGGTCCTCCGCACTTGGCGCACTTCACCGGGGTTGACCTTCCTTTGGTACACTCCGTCGTCTGGTGATCCTCGCCGCACTTTACTCACATGGGGTGCGCCGTGCAACGCCCGCAGCAACACTTGATGTGCATCGCTGCAGTCTCGCTGTTTTCTGGCAGCTGTATGAGGACAAGCGGCATCGCTGACTTCCTCCTGCGGCACTTCATCCAGTGAATAACCACCGGCTGAAGCCCCTGGCTACGGAGGTTATCCTCCGTGACGCGATCGGGACCATAATTCACAGTGTTCTGTTCTCCGGCAACGAGTACGTGTGGTACTCGTACTTCCAGTCGGCAAGTGTCCTCGTTAGCTTTCTGTGGTCCTCGGGGGTAGTAGGATGTATTTCCACTCCGTCCCCGATCAGCTTTGTTTTTGTGTAATTGATCCTCAGCTCTTTGAGGATCCGGCTAACTATTGCCCAGTTCTCCTTCTTTCGAAGGATGACTGGCGGCACCTTCGCAGGCAACTTCTCTGCCTTCGACACATCGTCGTGGCTGTCGGCTGCGCGGAGGCGACACGGTGGTCTGTGGCGTCTCGGTGGTGATAACTGCTGTCCCAGCTGAGGTGGTGGATTTCACCAGCATTACTCTGACTAGAGTTCCCATGACGTGGCACCTATTTTCTCGCCGGCTCCGGATTTCCGTCGGAGTCCGCGGCTCTTCTTTTTCCCCTTTTCAGGGGGCGCTGTTTAGGGCTCAATTATGTCCATTTCATCCCGGGACGCAAGATGTTCATTAATCTTGGCGAACTGGGCCATGAATTCTTCGTGTTGCCGCTGCCGCTTCAGATCGGCAATATCCATTTGCTGTCTCTCGCAGATCTCCGCCACCTGCGTCAGTTGACTCTTGAGGACCTCGTTCTCCGCCCTTAAATTTACCTCGCACTCCCTAAAGGGAGAGCGACCCCTACTTCGGGCCCTCGGCTCCAGTGAGTCCTCCCTCTCCGAAGTCGAGGAGTCCAGGGCGGTAGAATCCGACCTGTACATGTCACCGTCGTCCTCGGCAATCTCACATTTTTCCATTTTTGTTTTCCCCCCCTTCTTGTACAGCGTACTAGTGGTTTCGATCTTACGATTTTCACCGTGCGGCTGCTCGGTTAAAACTGAAAAACAAAGAAAATATACTATCCCGAAACAGAAAAGTGTTATTAATCCTAGAACAGAACAGTATTAGTAATCCTCAAAAAAGAAAAGTGTCATTAATCCTGAAAACAGAAAAGTATAAATTAAATTAAATTAAATATGTATTAGTAATCCTGAAGAAAGAAAAGTATGATTAATCCTGAAAATCAACTGGAGTCGATCAATTGTCTATGCAGTTACCCACACAGACAAATCGTTGTTCCAGCTAATTTTACGTAACCTGAGCGGTAATTGGGTTTTTTCGTCATCGCTTAGGTGGCGTAACTTAAGCAGGTAATCGGAGTTTTTCCTCGTGGCTTAGGTGACGTCGCCTGAGCTGGTAGTCGGGGTTTTCCCACGTTGCTTACGTCAGCTTTGACTCACTATCGGAGAACTTCAGTAACTACGTCCTCTTGCTTTGCGATCTTGACACAGACTCCTGCTGAATACGCCAATATTAATTGACAGGCGTAATGACCTTCATAGGTTTTGTCGGCAAGTTAAGCGATATTACCGCTCTTTACTCGCCCATCGTGTAGACTGGAACCGTCACGTACGAATGTAGACCGAGCTTTGCTACCGCTTTCGCGGGTGTCTATGCGAGAGGCAAGTACCGCCCGCAATCAAGACCCGCGCGACTGGCAGCGGTTCGTTTTCCTCGACTTCCTTTGGTCCTAATGCCTTCAAGTCCCGCTGGCAGGGACATTTTCTCAGCTTTTTCTTAATCTTTGGTCGCCTTGTTTTGCCGCATCGCTTCGCAAGCGTTAGCCCCCCGGGGGTTGTCTTGTTGTGGGCGCCGCGACCAGCACGACGCCCGGGAATTGGGTCATATTAGGTGATCTTCCACAACAACCGACGAACCGTGTCGCTTGAATCGCCGTCAGGAGAGTGAGTTTTGTTACTCGGGAGGGGTCCTTCTCGGCCCTTCTCTATTAGAAAAGGATCTCAGGATTTGGAGTCAGGTGTGTGTGAGAGGGAAGTCGTGTGTCTTTCCTGTAACAGGAAATGGTTAAAGGGCCGTAGGGCACTCTGACATAAAATGGTTAGTGGAGCATAGGGCTCAGCTGTAATGAGAAGTTATGTTTGACCTGTAAAGAGGGTCTATGACGTAATACTACCTGGATCTTGGGTCTCCTGTGTCTTCCTGCTCCTCCTGGGTCGTAGTCCGAAGCTGCTCGGCTGAGGGGATTGTCATGGGCACCTCCTTGATCGTAGAGCTTCCGAACCCTGGGTCGGATCGATACACCAGTTGGGGCTGAAGAAGCGCAGCTTGTTCCTGAGGTTAAGCTGGCTGTTGTTTCCCGTCATCGTCCACAGTCTACTCTTAAGAAATCTAGTTTAATTCATATGTCAAAGGGACGCCTTATGACATAAAATAATAATAATAAAACCTTCTCTTTACTTAACACGGGGACGCGTATTGAGAACACCTGCAACATTACCCGAGAGAGGCACCTACAATTTTTTGGGTGATCAGCACGTCCTGGGTGTAAACAGTGTTCTCGGAGGAAAGTCGGAGGCGGAGAATGGACCATTCAATATACAACATTAAGACTGATCTGTACTACTAATAATATAGAGTATATTCTAACTTGTCTTTTTGTGGAAATTTCTTTTAAATTGATTACATAAACTTTAATATATTTTAGATACACATACATGTAATATGTATACATGATAATGTAATAGTTTACTCCACAGGGTCGATTATATTTACTGCAATGTAACTACATACATATGTATAGTACGCATATATATCTTTATCTTAACGCCTTTTAAATTTGAGGGATTACGGTTGCCCGAGAAACAAAGAGTGTTGGTTAAATTTATTGAAACTAATAAATGACTCGATATGATAAATCGATTTGAGTTGCTTGAGTTATAACTAAGTTTATTGATTGTGATACTAATAGACAATAGATATCTATAAAATTTGTTTGGCACAGTCATTGTCATTTATTTTATATCTGTAAATAATATTTTATATCTGTTATCTTTATTTATTGTCTAATTTTTTATTAACATATTATCAAAAAAGTATAAAATCTTATTAACCTTTCGATGGGCGCGCCCATGAAACCAACAAGGATGGGCGCTTGTATATTTCTGATACATATCGCCAAATTGTCGTAAATTTTACGAATAAATATTTTTTACCATGAATATATTATGAATTAGGTCAAATAAACACAATATAAGTTCTTTAAAAAATATTTATTTTAAAAAACGTCATGAGAGAAAAACAAAACGGAGTAAACTAGTGTTAACATCTTTCATTAAGTCACATAAGTAAATCTAATGTTTTTAAAATCTTTCATAATATAATCTTACACATTGTTTAGTGTAAAAGTACTACATTGTACATTTCTTTGGCGATTAACCACCGCAAAAATTTTTAATTAGTATAATAATATTATATATTAGTTTAATATATATATATATATATATATATATATATATATATATATATATATATATATATATATATATATATATATATATATATATATATATATAGGTATATATATATATACATATATATATATATATATATATATATATATATATATATATACATATATATATATATATATATATATATATATATATATATATATACCGGGTGACCACGAGATGATGCTCGCCCCTATATCTTCTTGATCTTTCAAGATATAAATCTCAAATTTAGACACGTCAAATAGCGGCTAAATATGGATTAATTGGACCAATTTATCTATTTCTCTCGCTTCCGGTTTCACCGAAAATGATGCCAACTTTGGATTTTTTAGTAGAACACCCTATATATTTTTACATTTTTGGATTCAGGAGGTCATTTTGCACACAACTATGGTATACTGAGATAAGAATATTAATGATTAACATTTTTATGGGCAAATTTAATTTTTCATCTAGGCGGCCGTCACCCCAAAAAAAATTTTTGTTTTGCCTGAATAAATAATCATAAAATACAATTATGACATTATGCCATATGACATTTATGTTATAGGCTCTTAAACATTTCGGAAATCGTTTTTCCAGAATAACTCATTACTTTTAAATGGCATCATGGTAGCTCATTACATTATTTCAATAAAGCATTTTATCGGTACCAAACATTCCACTATTTATTCATAAAAATAGTGCATGTGAATATGGTAAATGATAACAAATGAACGAACTAATAAACAAACGAATTAAAACTAAGTAATTACTTTATCACATTATCTAAAACAAATTATAACAATTGTTCAAAATGTTGACCATCGACATATACACAATATCTTGCTCTTGTCAAAGTTTCTCTCATCACGTTGGTGAGATGTTCCTGTGTTATAGAATTTATTGCCCTCCTAACTCGATCTTTCAAATCTTCTAATGTAGTTGGTATTGTTGAATATACACGTTCTTTAATGTGGCCCCAAAAATAAAAATCTAACGGCGTTAGATCAGGTGATCGCGCTGGCTACCTGACTGGTTATATTCTGCAACTACTCTGGCGTTATGGGGCGGGGCGCCATCCTGCTGGAAATACCCCAGCTGGTACTGATTTAAGGGTAAATGTTCCAAAAACTCTTCAATTTCATTTTTCAGAAAACTTAAATATCTTCTTCCTGTCAGTGGACCATAAAAAAATATGGGACCTATGATCCTGTTACCCATAATGCTTACCCAAAGGTTAAAACCAAACCGTTCTTGAAAATTGTCTTGCCTCAAAACTCTTGGATTTTGTGGCGCCCAGTACCTCAAATTGTTTCTGTTAAACATACCATTATTTGTAAAACGGGATTCGTCAGAAAATAATATATTATAATGAAAGTTTGGAAATCTAATTTCATTGTCTAAAAGCCATCTGCAATACTGAAACCTCCGCATGAAATCGTTTTCATATAATGCTTGGTGAAGCTGATATTTGTAACTCTTAAATTTGTGTTTTTTAAGAATGTTTCTTACACTTTCTCTTCCTATGTTTAACGCCCTTGCAATTTCTCGTATTGAGGCACTAGGATTGATTTCCACTGACGCTAATACATTAATTTCGGTATCTTCATAGATAATTAGCCTTTGGTGTTCTTGAGCTGCTCTCTCCTGTCTCAGCTTTCGTTCTACTCTAAGAAAATAATGTCTGCCAGGATGATTTCTTAGTGGATAGCGCTCTGCATATAAATCACGGGCTGCCCGGCTATTTCTGCGACATTCCCCATATATCATCAGCATATCCACTTTGTCACTTTTTGAATAAACCATGATTTTTTAATACACACCACAATAGTATCGGATTCTCATAGAACAAATGATATTTAATTTGAGCTGTCAGATTAATTCATTTGTTTCTTTTGTTACATTTTAAAGGCACCTACTTGATAGAGATCCAGTGTTAAATATTATGAGTTTATTTTCATTTATACCTTGTTGGATATCATTATTATGTATTTTTATGTGTTATAATATGAATAAATAGTGGAGTGTTTGGTACCAAGTTATCGGTAATAAAATGCTTTATTGAAATTACGTAATGAGCCACCATGGTGGCATTTAAAAGAAATGAGTTATTCTGGAAAAACAATATCCGAAATGTTTAGGAGCCTATAACACAAATGTCATATGGCATAATGTCATAATTGTATTTTCTGATTATTTATTGAAGCAAAACAAAACATTTTTTTGGAGTGACGGCCGCCTAGATGAAAAATTAAATTTGCTCATAAAAATGTTAGTCATTAATATTCTTATCTCAATATGCCGTAGTTGTATGCAAAATGACCTCCTGAATCCAAAAATGTAAAAATATACAGGGTATTCTATTTAAAAATCCAAAGTTGGCATCATTTCCGGCGAAACCAGAAGCGAGAGAAATAGATAAATCGGTCAAATTAATCCATATTTAGCCGTTATTTGACGTGTCCAAATTTGAGATTTATATCTTGAAAGACTAAGAAGGTATAGGGGCGAGCGTCATCTCGTGGTCACCCTATATATATATATATATATATATATATATATATATATATATATATATATATATATATATATATATATATATATATATATATATATATATATATATATTTCAATACATCGTAATGTAATATAAGACGAAACACTGATTTGGTGTGAAATTACAACTTTCATATTCGATTATCATTAATCGATAAATGAATTTTGTACTGCGTATTTTCTAGGAAACTATTACTTTCTTATGATGCTTTTAAAACTATTATAACTGTTAGAACTGAAGTAACACTAAATTTACACAAACAATTATCTGTAGTCAAATATTTGTTTATTGCTGCTCTCATTCAGAACACAATCTCATTCATTAGTATGTGAAATATTTACATAGTTATGCACACGTTTAAAATTTACTTGTTTTGTCGTTGGTACGTTATGACATAATTAATACGTTTGTTGTGTCTTTATGTGTGGAATTAAAATAAGAGTCATCAATAAACAACGTAAACTGTATTTAATATTAAATTAAAAACACGTGCTACAACAATGCTTACATATATCTCTTCTTTTTCACTCCTTACTTCGTTCGGTACTACCAACCTTAACCTTAACAATACAAACCTCAACATCTCCCCTCTTAGAAAACTAATTAATCTACTTATTAATTAACAGTTACAATACATATTCTTTATATCTTTCTGGAATACGAATCACCCTACCACTACGGGTTGTCTGAGGCATTGGCTCAGAAACATTTTTAAATTTGTTATCCGGGGACTGATCCTCGTCGTTAATATTAGAATTAGTAATCTCAAACTTTGTATTCGTTGGTTTTAAATGAATCGTATTCCTTCTGATAATATTACCACGTTCATTCGTAATCATATACGACCTTGGAGCCTCATGTTTATTAACAATTCTTCCTTTTTCCCATACTCCTCCTTTTTGAACAAGAACGTTATCTCCCGGTTTATATTTGCGAGTATTATTTTTTGCTAATTTGTCATGATTGCGTTTAGAACGTTCTTGTTGAGTTACAAGTTTTATATGAGCATCCCGAGGTATGGCCGATTTTAACAGTTCATTGTGTATCGGAAGTTTGGTTCTCGTAAGTCTACTCATTAACATTTGACTAGGCGATATACTTATACCAGAAACTGGTGTATTTCTGAATTCTAACAAAGCAAGGTGAATGTCAGTCTTATCATGAGAACATTTTTTAAACATTTTTTTTCGCTGTTTGTACTGCCCGTTCAGCTTGCCCATTACTTCTGGGATACCTAGGAGAGCTCGTGTGAAATTCAAAGTTTCATTCTTTAGAAAACATTTTACACTCAAGTGAATAAAAAGGCATATTATCACATATAACAATTTTTGGTATTCCAAAGGAAGCGAACAGTCTCTTAAAATGATTAATAACTTCAGATGATGTTTTATTTTTTAATAAAATTATTTCAAGCCATTTCGAAAAATAATCCTGTACTACAAGATAACTATTTCCCCCATAATCCATAATGTCACAAACTATTTTAAAAAATGGTATATTGGGAATCTCATGAGAAATGAGTTCATTTCTTTGCTTACTATTTTGATGTTTCTCACAAATGTGACAAGATGTGACCATATTATCTATGTCACTTGACATTCCTGTCCAAAAAAACAACTTGCCTAGCGCGTTGCTTAGTTTTATTAACTCCAAAATGAGGTTCATGAAGTAATTTGAGTATATAAGTTCTCAGCTTAGATGGTACTACCAGGCGGTGATTAAAAAACACAAGACCATCTTCGACATGAAGTTCTGTTTGAAATCTCTAGTAATATTTAACAAATGTATTATTAATATTGCCAAATTCTGGCCACCCATTCAAAATATACGATATTACTTTACTTAAAACTGGGTCTTCAGCTGTAGCCTTTTGAAATTCAGTTCATTTTATATCTGACATATTTAAATTTTTGCCCAAAGTGTGCACTGTTTCAGAGATCCATTTATCATCACATTCATTATCCGGTACATCAATATATGATCGTGAAAGCAAATCTGCAGTAAACATGTATTTTCCGGGTAAATATTTTAATATTAATTTATACTTGAGTAATTGACTTCTCATTCTCTGCAAACGTGATGAAGCTACATCACTGATTTTCTTATATGCTAATGTTACAAGAGGTTTATGATCAGTATTAATAATTACGTCACGGGCATAAATAAAATTGTGAAATTTTTTTACTGAGAAGCAAATTGCCAATAATTCTTTTTCAATTTGTGAATAGTTTTTTTCACTATTACTGAGAGAGCGTGATGCAAAAGAAACAGGTTTATTATCCTGGAGCAGACAACATCCGATACCACTTTTTGAAGCATCGGCTTGTATCACAATTGATTTCGATGCATCAAAATTGGCTAAGACAGGTGCACTTGAAATTTTCTCTTTAATTTTATTTAAGGCTTCAGAATGTGGCGGCATCCACTTAAATTCTACTTTATTTTTTAGCAGTTCGCGTAAAGGAGCCATTAGCTCAGCCAAATTTGGTATAAATTGACGTAAAAAGTTTATAATTCCTAGCACACTCTGTAACTCCTTAACATTATTAGGATATCTTAGTTCTTTGGTTGCTTTTATTCTGTTTTCATCAATTTGCATACCTTCAGCCGAAAAAACATGACCCAAATACTTAACTGGTGACACTTTGAATTGTACTTTGTTTTTATTAAATTTAACACCAATTTCTTTAGCCCTTTTTATAACAGCATTTAATATTTCATCATGCTCCTCTTCCGTATCAGCAGCAATTAATAAGTCGTCAATATACACTTGCACGCCCTTTAAGTTACCAAAGTTATTTTGATTTACAGCTTAAATATATTCTGGTGCCATGTTCAAACCGAAAGGCAATCTATTAAACTTATAACATCCCAAATATGTTGCAAACGTACATAATTCACTGGATTTTTCAGTCAGTTTCACATGCCAAAACCCATCTTTGAGATCCAGTACTGTAAAATATTTTTTACCTTTAAGTTTTTCAATTATGTCCTCAAGTGTAGGAATTAGTACATGAGCTGATCTTTTTATTTCTAAATTTAATTCCCGCGGATTGAGACATATACGCAATGAACCATCATTTTTCTGAACTGTTACCACATTATTTACCCAACCCTTCGGATTTTCTACTTTTGATATAATGTTTTTATTTTCTAGATTATTTAAAGTGTATTTAAATTTTTTATGCAAAGCAAAAGGAATCCTCCTGGGCGGGTTAACAACTGGTATGGCGTCCTTATTAACTTGAATTTCACACTTATCTCTAAATGTTCCCAATCCTTCAAATAAATCAGGTTTTTCCCTAATAAATTCATCTTTTGTATTAAACTTTATCAATTTATTTTGCAATTCATTTATATTTTTATTACGTGAAACAAGATTCAACTTTCTGCATGTATCGAGGCCTAAAATAGGCGAAACATTTTTATTAACAATAATAAATTTAGCTGCAATTTGAATATTGTTGCACTGAATTTGGAACATCACAGTACCAATAGGTTTTAATACATTGCCACCAAATGCCTCTAATATTATATTAGTGCTTTGTACTTGCCTTTCTAACCCACCAATGTCAGTAAAAACTTTGCGTGATATCACGTTTACATCAGCACCAGTATCCAACTTAAATTTAACAGGTATTAAATTCTTACCAATATTAACATTTTCGAACCAAGAATTAATAGAAAAAATCTGATTATTTTGATGTTTTACTTTAATTACATTTAGCATAAACTCCTCGTATTCTTCATCTTGTGGTTGATTTTCATTTATCACTCTCACATTTTTTACTTTACATGACACTGCAAAATGAATTAGTTTTCAGCACTTGCTGCAATTCTTTCCATATGCAGGACACTCTCTAGGACCATGCCACAGTAGAGGGAGACAGCCGGTGCTAGAGCTCCCCCCACCACTTTCTGTGACGTCATTGACCTTGAACGGGACGACCTCGACCTTGATAGAGGCCACCTTGGTCAATGGCACCATGACCTTGATAGATGTCTCCTTGGTCGAGGTCATAGTGACCTTGAGCGAGGTTACCTTGACCTTGAGTAATGTCACCTGTGAAAGTCACTTGGTAGGGGTTATTTCAAAGTCGATTTCATCGGGACCAAACACAGATGAGATATTTTGTTTAAAAGTGTGGACATGTTTCGGTTAGCGTTATACAAACAGCGCATTGTAAGGTTCACTCTCGTTGACTTTGGGTGTGTAATTAGTGCAACAGAATATTTTATAAGTAAGTAATATTTTAAATTATTTTTAACCAATATTTTACTGATTTATTTCATTTAAATATGGCGACAGCTAGTATTAATTTAGCAAATATCAATGATATGCTTAATGGTGACATGGAAATTTGTGAACAAAAATTAATTTCGTCTTTAGAGATAAACAAACCTTTTGTTATTAAAAAATTACGTGTGGTCAGTACTCGCTTTGGGAAAACAATTCTAGCAATTTTATTCGATAATACTATAAATCTGACTTTTAAATCATTTTTACCGCAGAGATTGTATGAATTATTGACTGAAGATACAGTTTGTGTAATTAATTCATCTCATGGAAGATATACATTAACTCATTTGGGTAAGAGCAATCCAACTGTGCCTGGTTTAAAACTAGGACTTTATTAAAATTTGATATTAGTAAGTAACAAAACTGTAAATCCGTAATAGTATTGATGTAGATAACCTAACAAAAATTATTAGTTAGTTATTAAAACAAAACTTCAAATCAGTAATAGTACTGATGAAAATAATCTAGCAAATATCTTAATGCGATATGAATATTCATAAACAAAAATTAATTTCATCTTTGGAGATAAACAAGTCTTAAACAAAGTTACGTGTGGTCAGTACATGTTTTGGGAAAACAATTCTAGCCATTTTGTTCGAGAATACTATAAATCTGACTTAAATTATTTTTACCGCAAAGAGCGTATGAAATATTGACTAAAGTAATCAATTTATTTCATGGAATATATACATTAACTCGTTTGGGTAAAAGTAATCCAACCATTTCTAGTTTAAAACCCGAGACTATTAAAATTCGGTAATATAATTAAATAAAACTTCAAATCAGTAAATAATATTGGGGAAAATAATTTAAATATTATGTTCTAATATGGGTTTTTGTTATCACTAATTACCACATCATTTGTTTTTTTATAATTAATAAGGTAAATTATTGAAATTTTCTCTATTCTATGTATATATATTAATATGTTATATTTTTTTAGGTGACCTTTTACATAAAAAAAAAATGTGGATGCATTATTGTGAAGCAAGCTGGCCCATATCTGAAGATTTGGAGACCAGTATTGATAGACTATCATGTGAATTGAACGCCCTAAATTTTGATACGGAACACGACATGGTCTATAGTAATAGCTATGACGAGGACACTATGCTAAGGCACGATGGTTTGGCTAAAAAATACCGTTTAGGTGCGAAGTTATGCCAAAAGTTTCTTTTTAATATAATAGATTTGGATGAATTTTGCACTTTAATGATATTAGGCGATTTAAAAAGTTTTCTATATAAAATAGTACAGTAGTAAAACATTTACCCGAGGATATTGTATCAAAATTCCAATTAAATGACTCAGGTCTTGACGATGATAATGGAGAAGTATTAACATAGTTGGTCCTTGGTGAACAAATATCGCATGTGTACAAAAAAAATGTAAAGTCAAATTATATATCAAAATATTTTTTCCTAGTTATATAGTTATCGATAAAATGTAATACTAGTCAAATATGTTTATTTTTATATTATAGTATAATCAACTTGATTTACCAGATTGTATTCATACTGTACTTATCAAGCAAAAAATAAATATATAAAACGTATAATGTGTTATTCACATTCGTATACCATCTTTGATAAAAACATAGTTAAATAAATAAAAGACATAAGTAGACTTTTTTCCCAGGTTGTATGGAAAACGGAATGTTCCTGTAAATGATACAGGTTATGTTAATATATTGTATTGGTAACAAATTTCAAAGATATATATTTTTTTCTTTTGTAAATATTTATAGATATGAGGGTACCTAGTCCCAGAAATACTCGATATAATAAAGAAAACATATATAGTTGTAGATGTTCATTTAAATGTAATAGAGGGTATTATATATGTAATCGTTTTATATTATAGTTGTATAAATAGCGACCTTCTTTCCATTGTCTAATAAAGTAACAATTTGGTTGTAGACGCGGGTGTGTGTAAACCAGACACTTTATTCAAATTAAAAAAATGGTACATACAAATTTTATTGTCAAATACAATGTTTTATATACATTTATGAAATTACAAATGCCAAAAATGCAAATATTAAATATTATTTGAATTATAAAACAATATCCTTTTCCAATATCCAAGAGTTGTGTTTCTCGGTGAAGCCGGACCATTTCACTAACACTTCCTTGGTTCCATCTTTCCTTTTCCGACGTCGCAAAACTTTTTCAACGAGGTATACATTGGGATTTCGTGTTTTTTGTAGTTCCATTTCATAAAAATATCCTTTAATTGGTCAACCATCTATGTCTTCTAAGGCGTATGTAACAGGATTTGTTCTATTTACATTTACTATCTTGAATAATTCCGTTGACCAGTTGGCATTGTAACCCTTTTCAAACGCATTTTTAAATTTACTGATTCGCACAATGTCTCCTATATGGAATTTTACTTTTAAGGGTATAATTTTAGGATGGTTGTAGGCTTGAAGTTCTGTACTGGGTGTAACATCAGCCGGTTTTATACCTATCGTCCGATGATTTGACTGATTATATATATGTGTAATGTCTGAGAGAATACTCAACCACTCATATTGACCCTTAACTGAAAATTCTTTGTAAATCGAATTCTTCAATGTCCGTATAACTCGTTCTACTATCGCGGCCTTCTTAGAGCTATATGTGGAATAATGATTTACATTATTATTACTCATTAGCTTTGAAAAATTTTGATTGTAGAACTCGGTGCCATGATCGCTTTGAATATTAACTGGTGAGTAGCCAGCTTCTTCGATAATGGTATTCATAGCTTTAGTAACCACCAAACCAGTTTTATTCCTAAGTGGTCGTGTCCACACATACTTGGAGTAGCAGTCGATTACTACAAGTATATACTTATAACCATTATTTACTTGGGTGTATGGTTGCATTTCAATCAAATCGACTTGCCATAAATCGCCATATCCTTTTATGATAGTTTTCCTTCTTTAAAATTTCGTCGAGCCGATCTATGTAATTCATTAACAATTTGACGTTTAATATCTGACATTATTTTAAATGTCAACTTCTCTACTGGATAACCATTGAGGAGGAATAGCTAGTCTACCATTACGAGGATCTAAATTATCTTGGACTGGAACTAGTTTTTTGTTTAACAGTTCAAATTGTTGAGCTAAAGTCTCCTTTGCTTTCTCTACTTCTCGAACCTGTTTTTTTAACACCTCAATTTGTTTAGGTAATGTCTCTTCAATATTTTCTAATTTCTTACGCAGCTGATCTTCATTCTTTGAGACAATTATTTTAACTGTCGTAATTTCATTATTCAAGCGGTTATATGTGGAGTTTAAAATCATTTTCGCCGATTCCTGAACGGCATTCTGAACAGCTTGTATAGTTCACTGTAATTGGTCAACGACCTTGTTGATACATTCGGTTACATATTTCTGTGTGGCAGCATCACTTTCTTGTAGAGGGTATCCAACATTTGTCAGACGTTTACTTTGTACATCATAATTACCGTCCTTTAACTTGAAACCAACACCTGGAGGTCCGCGTAATATTATACGCTTGCCCCCACCTTGTCGTCGTCCAAATTTATCGATAGTGTTGTTAAGTGTATTCATTTCTGCATCTATCTGATACAATCTCCATAGTTTGCTCCCTATTATACTTAATATTGTCCTGTTACCAACCAATATTCATGTTTTTAATATTTAATGCACAATGTTCTCTTCACGCAGTTCCTCTATTATGCTTAAAATTTCGTTGCCGTGACCGGTATGACCTGCCATCTTTGAGCTCCATAACAGTCTGAGTCGATCCACCAACTATTTAGGCTTACTCCAATACACGTAATCGACTGCCCGACAATTTTCTTGGGGGTAAATCACTTTCGTGGTAGGTAGTTTTGAGGGATGTATACCTTCACCACTACGTTGTGATCTGGTTTTCACTCCATAGTTCAACATTGCAGGATTTATGATTTCCACATATTTCTTGCTTGTACTTCTATTTTTACCTCTTTTAATATCATAGTCTTGGTAGGTGGCGTTTGTTAACTTCAACATTTGACCATAAGCTTGCAAATTATCATCGTTAATAACACCTTCGGGTCTATGTAATATAGGAGGAATCCTAAGAAATATTAAATCATATAATTCAGAATTTCCTTGAAAGGATTTCAGTTTTTTATTTCCACGCCAAAAAGAAATGGTATTTCTGATAAAACGTACTTCTGCATCTCCCATCCGTAGCTTATTAGTATTTGGGTCGAAACGTATACCATATACAGTATCATAATTAGACTTTTTGGTTTTCAAGCCTTCAATGTAGCTGTATGGTAAGAATTGCTCGTCATTAGAGCCGCTTGCACTGGCCGAGAAGGATGGTGTGGATGTTATCATAGAAAGCGAGGTATCTGGAAGTGTTGGTGCAAATGGACTCTGTAAGAGCATTGCATTATCCTCCTCATATTCTGTTTCACTATCCTCACTCTTTGTGTTAGGGCTCATTGTAGAGATTACGTTACTTTCCGTTTTCATCCGTAATGGAGTTCGAGAAGATGGAATTAGCTGAGACTTTACATCCGTTGCAACTTCTGATATATTTTTGAGTGGTTTTGTTATAGGTTCATATAGTTTTTCGAGGGCTAATTTATTTTCAACATTTCTGTTTTTGACCATGTGAAATTTTTTTCTAACAGCATTAGTGGCATCTACCAGTTTCCGTTTTATATCAATTTCTCCAGTGGCTGCGTCACTACTGTAAACCATTTTGTAAACAACACACAAATTAGTTTGATGATGATGTACACCTACCGTTGACTGCTTAGCAAATGAGATATTAGGTTATTGCCCTACACATCAATATGGCTGTCGAAACCTTTTCGATACCGTCCGTTTTGTATCTCGCTATCTTTATCGATCACTAAGAAACCATATTTGTTCTTCCAACATAGTGCACACATATCTATAAATTGATTGAATATTATATCAGGTGATACATGATCAGAGAAAATGTGTCGTAAGTTCAATTCATCCTGCTTGAATAATATTAAAAAATTTGCATTGTCGCGAATTAGCTGTTTTGGCACTCGCGAATACGTTTGTGCAAGGTAAAAGCAATCTATGTTCTTATGACGACCCATACTAAAATATGATCTGATTACGTCTTGCTTTTCACAAATTACATCGTCAAATATAAAGATGGAATCTGACTGTGCTTCGGATGGTTCCATGATATAAGCATTATCTCTATGAGTATAAAATCCTAGTCCTTTGATTGGTGCCAATACTTTGCGAAGGTATTCATACTTTGGCTGATATAAAGACTTTGAATATATATAGACATTGGCGAACCGTAAACCGTGAAGGTGTGTTAATAACGATATCATTACATTGGTCTTTCCACAATTTGATGGACCTATTAAAAGAGTTCGAACAGTTCGGGGTAGAAGATGTCCGTGACGCGGTATTTGATTATCTTGCATTGTTCCACCTATAACCCCCTCATCCAGGTTATCAACAACAAGCCTTTGTTTCTGGGGCACCACTCTCATCGTTTTATATAATAAATATGTAAAGTTGATATGGAATGTCTTATTTCGATGTCGACTCTCAAACGAGTAGGGGGTTATTCGAGGTGTTCCCACCGCTGCAGAGGATACAAAACTGGAATTGGTATTATTAATTCACTGATTAATAAACTACCTGTTGAGATTCATTTGCCTGGGAGGTACCAATACTGCGGACCAAGTACGAAGCTAGACAAGAGACTAGCAAGAGGAGACGTTGGTATAAATCCACTGGATGCTGCCTGCAAAAGTCACGATATAGCTTACGCCAAAAGTACCGACTTAAAAGATCGACACAAGGCAGACTACGAGCTCGAACAACGTGCTTGAGAACGTGTGAAGTCTAAGGACGCAAGTATCGGGGAAAGGGCTTCAGCTTGGTTAGTCACGAATATCATGAAGGGAAAGCACCGCTTTGGAATGGGTTGTGAATCATCGTGCAAATCTAAAAGAAAGAAACATACCAGGAAATCGACAGGGGGGAAGGTAGAGCGCAAAGTTGCATTTGGAAGTGCAATAGTGCATAAAGTTCGTGATGTATTGAGTGAGGGAAAATGCACAAAGGATGTACACAAAGCCAGTAAGATCGCCATAAACGCAGCTCGCCTAGCATTGAAAAATGTAGGGGGCAAACGAAGAATTCGTACTCCACGCATAATACCGATTCCTAAAACTGGTGGTATTTTACCTTTATTGCCAATATTTGCCGGTTTATCGGCATTGGGAGCACTTGCTGGTGGCGCTGCAGGTGTATCTAAAGTTATTAGTGATGTCAAGTTAGGTAAACAGCGTCTAGCTGAAGCTGAACGACACAACAGAAATATGGAAGCCATGGCCATAGGCAAAAGTGGAAAAGGATTATACTTGAAACCATATCGTACAGGGTTAGGCCTTTACTTGACCACATCAAATAATTCAAAAAACTACTAGACAGCCTACCCCGAAAACCACTCAGTGATCTTGATTTACACCACTATTGTAAACAATTGAAAGTACCTCATTTCAGAGGAGTGTTTATGCGCGATAATCTACCGGTAGATGGGCCACATCGAAATGAAGCAGCCATTGTTAATTTGGATAGTGCAAACGGTCCAGGGACCCATTGGGTTGCATACAGAAAAAGCGGCATTTTAATAAACTATTATGATAGTTTTGGTGATTTGCCCCCACCTATCGAGTTAATAAGATATTTTAAAAAGGGTAGGGTACCTGTTAGAATGATAAGCTATAACTATGAATGTCATCAAAAATTCAACACAGTTTGGTGTGGTCACTTGTGCCTTAAGTTTCTCTCATCCTTCTCGAGTCAGACAACGAGAACAATACATTAATATGGACATAACACCGCAAATGGATCGTCAGCAACTCAAGAGAATGGGGCATGCCCTTATTGCGTTTTCACGTTTACGCAGTTTAACAAAAATGAGTCGACAACAACTAGCTGATATGCCCAAGGAAGTGATGATTGCGTGTGCCCCAAATGAAATTGCTTTAGTGTGGGATAAATTACCAGAACATTTGCAAAGCGATATTGATATACTAAAGTATCAGTACTGTACGGATCATATTGATGATTATACAACCAACGAGATGGATCGAGATGTAAATGATGGACCCCCACCAAGGAAGTTAATTTGTTGCTATTGTAAAATGAGTGATGTAAACGTAGCCACGGATAATAATATCGAGATGTCTTTGACTCCATCGTCGAAAACTGAACCGAGACCCAAGCGGTTATTTTTAAACTGTTGTTGATGGTGCAAAGATAAATTAGTATGTTAGTGTCGAACTCTATCAGTCATGTCGCGCACGTTCACCATATCTGGACAGTCGAGTGTATTACACGTAGACTTTTATCCACCTCTTGAGCTAGATCGTGGTCTACCTTATGGATTGGGTTTGCTTGGATTATATTCGTACAACTCAATTCATAATATCAGTAAAAGTAATAATGTGCTTGCATATAGAAAGAAAAATAAAACTCAGCTAGAAGTTATTAAAATACCTCCGGGTGCGTATGAAATTGAAGAAATAAGGCAATATATAATGCTATGAAAATTCGTAACAGCACCGCTTCTCCGAAAGAGACTGTTGAAAACTTATTTTCCCTCCAAGCTAACAATAATACCCTAAAATGTGAACTTACTTCAGTATATGAAATTGACTTTACACCTGCTAATTCTATTGGAAATCTACTAGGTTTTGAATCGAAACGTTTAGAACCAAATAAAATTCATCAATCAACGTTACCTGTTAATATTATGAAAGTACGAATTGTACGTGTAGATTGTAATATTACATCTGGTGCGTACCATAATGGTGAGCCAACACACACTTTATTTGAATTTGATGTTGACGTGGAGCCTGGCCATAAACTCACCAAAGAGCCACAGAATATTATTTATATGCCTGTTAAACCGGACGGTCGTCAGTTTATTGACAACATTACGCTGAGCATATTAGATGACGACGGCGACTACATTGATTTTCATGGGGAAAAGATTATCGTAAAACTGGAATTAAAACTGATTTTATAAAAAAAGAGAAGAAGAAACAAGATGGGTTTCTGTTACAACACTGAATTGCTTCGGATACGTCGTAATAATGAAACTATGGCGGCTAACACTTACAACAGAATAGTTGGAAATAAAAAAATTAGGGAGGACAAGAAGAAGCTCATTCGACGCAAAACTGTTAAGCCATCAACACGCCATGGTTTACCCCCCGAAGATCGTTTATTTCTCCAGTCAATTGGGCTTCAACTAACTAACAAGGCATAACCACCAATTAAAAAGATGCCTATTTCAAGTACATGTGAAAAGCTGGAAGTTTTCGATGAACCAGTATTTGACAATTCCTTACTTAGTTCACACGAGCATACCTACAAACCTTATGGATCACCAATCTATAGAAATCCCGATGAGATACGCATACCTGTTCATTTTCAAGATCTCATTTTGGATATAGCTGACAGTTATATTTACATTGAAGGAAAATTTACTCCGAGTGATGTTTCCAAAAGATGTCATTTATCTAACAACACCCTAGCATTTCTTTTTGATGAAATACGCTATGAAATGGGTGGAGAGCAAATAGCAGTAGTTAGAAAACCAGGCATAAGTACGGCGTTGAAATCTATTGTATCATTCAGTGAAGTTCAATTACGAGCATTATTAACTAGTGGATGGGGTTTAACAGCAACTAAACAAGACATTTTTGATCGGGACAGTAACATCTTTAGTGGAAAGTTACCCCTTAAATATTTTATGGGTTTTGCCGAAGATTATACCAAGGGTATATTAAACGTTAAGCAAGAGTTAATCCTTATCATTGCTCGCTCCTTCAGAAATTGTTATATTGGGGAAGTTGATGCTAATATTCAAATAAATAAAATAGAATGGAAAATCAAGCATATTGTACCTGAAGACCGACAAAAAATTAAACTGCTGTCCCATATAAATAGGGGAAACAGTAAAGCATCTGTTAAGATGGCTTATAGAATGTGGGACCTGTACGAATTGCCTGCTCTACGGGAAACCTCTTCAGATGTGTGGGCCATAAAGACTAGTACAAGTCTGGAGAGGCCACGATATGTTGTTTTAGGTTTTCAAAATACCGCCCAGTCTGATAATAGAAGCATGGATGCGACACAATTCGTTCACGCCGATATTAACAACATCAGATTATATATAAATTCCGAAGTTTTTCCATATGAACGCTGGAATCTGGATTTTGGAAAGAAATTATACTCTACTGCGTATTACGCATATGAACATTTTCAAAAGAGTTACTATGGCAAAGATATGGGGGAACCTATGATGGATTATGGACAATTCTTAAATAACCCCCTATTTGTCATTGATTGTTCACATCAAGCCGATGCCTTGAAATCATCTATAGTAGACATCAAACTTGAATTTGAAACACGTAAAAATAAATTTCCCACCAATACCAAAGTATACGCCTTGATTATTCACGATGCATACATGTGTTATAATATATTGGATGGATCGGTGCACAACGCTTTTTCTTTATTAATGTAATATTAGGTTTTCAATATAGCAACTCTCACAAGCTTATATCTGTAACTTTATATGAACCAGATTTGTATTAATTAATATTACTGTACTTATCAAGTTTAAAATAAATATATGTAAAAGAGATAATGTGTTTTGTGTATTTCATGTAAACACATCCTTACACTCCCTTATTAAGTATGTAGTTAAATAAATAAAAGAAAGTAGCACTGTTAAAGGTTTATTATATTTAAGAATATAAAACATATAAAACTCTAAATAATCAACATTAAAATACAAATTATGGAATAAACCACATAAATACCGTAAATAATAAACATTAGGATTAACATAACAATATGTTGTGGTATGACTTTTCCAGTTTTAACAGATCAAATTTTACATTAGTTGATATTATTTAATTCATCTATAACTGCCAAATCAATGCATCCAAATTTTGTTCTGCTGAACTTTGGTAAAATAAATCATCAAAATGTATTAACTCATTGTCAAAGTTAGTTTCTGCAGAGATATTATCAATTGGCATAATATCATTCAAGGCATTAATTACCCACTGATTATTTAGTGCAGGGTCTGTTTGGAAAAACTCAATATCTGTATGACCCCATGCTAAGGTTTTGGTTGAATTTGGAATTAAAAAGCGCTTATCGTCCTTGTGTGACAGAGCGACTTTATTCTTCATTTCTGTATACATATCGTGCAAATATGTTGTAAAGGTGTTCATTTTTCTAAATACCAAACCACCTTGTTCCACAATTTTCCTGTAATCATCAATTGTCAACTCTTTATTAATTACAGATTTTTTAACACCTTTTGCCTTTTTTAATTCATCTTTAACTGTCTGGACATAATATGCCTTAGCGCCGGTACCGTAAAAACATTTAATCGGGTCAGCTGGAAACTCATCTCTCATATTCCCTAACATCGACCGACTCACCGGAACATTAAACATATTACCAGGTTTGTAATTCGATGTATCGAATCTGTCTATGTTTTCTGTTATAAAATTATAAAAATTATCTGTGTATACTTTGATTATTAAAGAATCGGTATCTGTATATAATAATGATGCATTTGAACCGTAATTTTTCTTTATAACATTATAAAAGAAGTCATAGAGTACTGTCTTAGATAATTCTAATATAGAAAATCCTACATAAATGGGTTTATTGTACATGACTTTTAGAACATCCAAATGAATTGCTACGAAATTTTCAGAAAAAATTGAACATGTTTTAAAATTGGGGCGAGTTATAAGCCCCCTAGCACCCAACTTTTTACCATAATTTTCCCAATGTGTCATTAGTCGTATATCCTTTCTATTTTCAACATTTTCCATGGTCTTGCCAAAAACTGAATTATTCATTAATTTATAAAACCCTTTCTCAAATTTATTTTCAGCCCTATTTCGCATGTCGGTATTTAAATCGATATATGTCTTCAACCATCGGGACTGGTTAAACTTTAATACGCGGTGAATTTTTTTCAAAACTAAACCATTTTCAATAGCCTGCTGTAAATTTTTGTAGTGAACAACATAATTTGTTTTACCATTCAAATTTGGTATTAGTTTTGTTAGTTTAGAATTTGAATTTGGAGGAATTATATTTTCGGCTAAGAATGGAAGATCTGAATGTATATCATGCAATTCATTTGGATACTGGACATCTACTTCGAAAATATACCCATATGGATTATCGTCTGGAATTTGCAGGACATCCAAGTTTGTAATTTCACTTTCAGTTAGCCACGCAAACCCACTTGTCGGCAATGCTTGGGACATACTGTGTCCATACAAATTTGTGGCATCTAAATACATAATAAATAAAGATGGGTCGTCAGGATTATAGTTAGGAAGAAACGTATTATTGGCTACATGTTTTCTATCCGAACACTGACTTATTCCACCTCGAATTCCCTTTTTCAACATATGCAACATATCTATATCGGTCAACAGTTCTAACTCAACCTTTGTATACCTTAACATGGCGTTCCAGGATAGCCCTGGTGCTGTGAAGTACTGTAGGGGGTCTAGTTTGTATGTAACGAGACATATTTTTCTAAAATTTTGAAATACATCACATAAGAGAAGCACATCAGATTTCAGATAAATATCTGAATAATCACCAAGGGTGGGACAACCGAATAGATTCCACACCTCTTGAGCTCGTCCATAGTCTGCATCTGTTATGTGCTCCTGATTCAAATTATCGTAAAATTCCGCTTTGGATGGTAGATATTCTAAATTTAGTTTGTCTAAACTGTCAACAAAACTGTATGAAAACACCCCCTTCTGTCGCATCAATCTAAATTTTGAGTCATCTGGAAAGTATTTTCTTGTTTCAAAAAATAAATCTGAACTTAAGTTTTCACCCAATGTTTGTAATGAGGAGGCCATAAATTTGAAACTATCAATGAAACGAAGTTTTAAATACTTTTTCTTTGCATGACCCTGTTTATCAACATAATCGTCTACATGTAGGTGTTTTGTGAAAGAAATATATTTCTCTTTGCTCTGAGCTATAACATCTACATTAGCTTTTTCCACGCAAAGTTCTTTGATAAACATATGACAGTCATACCCACTCATATTATGACAAATGATTGGTATGAAATTGGGAATTTTATAATTTAAATTACAAGCGGAATGTGCTACACATCTTATTTTACCTGTCAAATGGCAGTGGTCTTTAACTTTTGATTCGCCCTCTTGAAAAGGTATTTCACAGATACCACATATTTCTGTTTCCATGAGCTCTTTCTCCCTCTCCTTAGAAAGAACTTCCATTGGGACAATATACTTGAAGTACTCTCGATAGATACGTACCACATCACTTTCAATTTTCTTTACAAAAACAGTAGCGGCATTTTCACCCCGATATAATTCAAATTTGGAGAGAGAATTTCATTAAATGAACATTTTATTATATATGTGAAAGAATAAGGTTCGTGATTGAATGTCTTGTTTGTGTAGGAACATTGTGGGTTAGGTTCACAAGTATCGATAGGTTTTAAAACTGATTCAAAATCTGCATAAATCATAAAAGGCACGTCTATCTGTTTTTCAAAGTTCTCAAATTTTAAAATGTTTTCTGGAACATCCGCGCCAAATTTATCTTTTCGATTTTTTGTCGAGGGTATCCCCGTACACGTATGATTACAGTCATCTTTTTGATGAATTAATAATAGATTTTCATTGCTAAAATATAATAAGCACCCATCACAAAAGTACTTCTTATGTTCGTTCCTTGATAACTGTGCAGAAACTAACCTTGACAAGTTTTTAATCCAGCAGTAATGATTTTTTCCCGAATCATCGGCATCGGTTACTAGCAGCAAATTAACATGTACGTTCACTTTTTTCTGAGAATAATATAGAGGTCCCACAATCTCGTATATTACTCTATTATTTTCAAATTTACGTTCTAAACCATACACGTTAACCGAAATACTATTTTTTATTTCAAATTTTGGAATATCCCGTATCTTAACTGGAAAAGACATACCTTCAACATCCAGTACCATAGAAAAATGAGGATAAGATGAAATGTCCGATTTATTTAGTTGTGCGGGGTATAATGCCGACGTTATCGCCCATAAAAAGCAGCATTTATCTTGATTATGTACATTCACCACCGCTTTTTTACTTTCGATGAACTTTGGGAGTTTTATGTATGAAGAACCCTCAAAGCAGCTAAATTGGTTTATGTTCACTTCCATATACATAATATACTCCAGAGCTCATCCTGAAATTAAAAAAAATTATTATAAAAGAACCAATCTCATTTGTAAAAATATCTTACCTGAATCACGTTCTTGAAACTCAGACATTTGTGTTGCAATTAAATCCACAAAATCACAGAAAACGCTGTCTAGATCGGCGGATTCATCAATTACTTTGTTAACTGTATTAAATGATTTAATGTCAACAACCTCCTGAGTCTTCAAACTGTACCTAGCAAATAATTCCATATTTACTTTCACAGCTCTGTGCACTCTTATAGCATCAGTTAGTAAACGTAAAACATATTTTTTTACCATCTCAAAAAACATGGGATTGTCATTGCATCGATTTTCGCTAGATACTCTATAACTTGCTATTCTTGACTTAAATGCGGTTTGAATTAATTGGACACCTGGTATGTAGTCGATGCATGCATTTGTTCTATGTTCCAAAGTTCTAAAGTGCGCCTTTCGAGCGCTGTATGTAACGGTTTTGTTGCAGCAATTACATACCACGGTTTCATTGCTTGACGCAGATGTTGATGGTGTGCTATCCATTTTTGAAGTTGATGCCCCCTCTTCTGTTCTGAGTTTTTTTGGCGTAGAGCCCTCAGCACCTTTACACGACTCACTAACATGCCTTCTCAAATTACGCTCCCTGGTATAACTTTTTCCACAATTATCACACACGTACATTTTGACCGTAACTGTATAACTTTAATTACTTATAAAATATTCTGTTGCACTAATTACATACTCAAAGTCAACGAGAGTGAACCTTACAATGCGCTGTTTGTATGACGCTAACCGAAACATGTCCACACTTTTAAACAAAATATCTCATCTGTGATTGGTCCCGATGAAATCGACTTTGAAATAACCTCTACCAAGTGACCTTCACAGGTGACATTACTCAAGGTTAAGGTGACCTCGCTCAAGGTCATTATGCCCTTGGACGAGGACACGATGACCTTGGTCAAGGTGACCCCCTGTCAAGGTCGCGATGACCTTGGTCAATGTTACCTCTGTTGAGGTCAAGGTCGTCCCAGTTAAGGTTAATGACGTCCCGGTCAAAGTCACCTTTTCAAGGTCAATGGCGTCACAGAAAGTGGTGGGGGGAGCTCTAGCACCGGCTGTCTCCCTCTACTTGCCACTTATTACATCTTTTACACTTAAATTTATCTCGGTCCGATGCTGTTGCAATCCCTTCAGAATTATTGGAACTATTTTGGTTGCCTCTGGACCCGAACTTCCTTTGGTTGACAGCTTCTACTTTTGTTGACATTCCTTATAGATTTTTTACCTGTGATTTGGAGACCTCAGCAGCTCGACATACATTTATAGCTTTCTCCAAAGTCAGATCACTTATTTGTAGTAACCTTTCTTGCACTACTTTATCAAAAATCCCCAATACTATTTTATCACGAATCATCTCCTCTGTCAATGTTTTAAATTCACATGACATCGATAACTTTTTTACTTCGATTAAAAAGTCATCAAAACTCTCACCTTCCTGTTGAGCTCGACTGTAAAATTTAAATCTTTCGAAAACTACATTCTTTTTGGGACTGCAGTGGCCTTCAAACGCTTTGACTACCGATTTATAAGACTTTTTTCCAGCATCTGCTGATTTAAAAGTGTTGAAAACCTCCACGGCTTCCTCACCAATTATATTCAAGAGAATTGCCACTTTCATTTCGTCATCATCTTTTAACACACTTTTTCCCGATGCTACCAGGTATATTTCAAAATTTTGTATAAATTTGCGGCAATTTTCGCTTACATTTCCTTGAAACGACAAATTTGACGGCGGTTTGAACTCCATATTTTTAGGTTAAGTTCTTGTTCTCGCCACTGACAGTATTACACTTCCCACAGGTTGTTTTTTACATGTTCGACTTACTTTTCACCTCGGCTGCGCCATGTTGTGTCTTTATGTGTGGAATTAAAATAAGAGTCATCAATAAACAACGTAAACTGTATTTAATATTAAATTAAAAACACGCACTACAACAATGCTTACATCAAGAAGACTAGAGAACAGGAGAATTAACTCGAGTGGTGGGGGTAGGACGAAAAACGTCCGCACCATGGCGGTCTTTGCGTAGAACCGAGCGAGGTTATGTTTATTTTTGTTTACTGTGTTTTGAAAGTTTTGAGCGTTTCCAGTTTTTCCGTTAAATATGTCAAAAGCGTCGAGATATTGTTGCGTTACGAATTGTTCCAGCAATAGCCCTGATTGTGTCATAAATAAACGAAAAATTTTTGAAGTTCCTGAGGTGTCGTTCGATAAACAAGTATTGTAATGTTTGTATACACCGATAGTAACGCTTACTTTGTAGGAAATAATAAAAGTGCAGTGTAATGTAGAAGTAAATTGTCAAATAGTAATTTACAACTCAATTTCGTTTAAGGGCTGTGAGAGACGAGAAAAATGGTTGGAGGTGCTGTCACCGTATTACTTTAATATTATGCAGCTCAAGGAAATAATACTTTATAATAGTAGAAAAAGAAAACTCAAAATACCAGTTTTCCTTCACTTAACGATAATGAATTTGAACTTTCCACAGAACGGTTCCGTAATAAGATTTTTGGTTATCATAGTTTTTTAATAACAGGTAACATCCTATATTATTTTCCAGATGTCCTTCCAATAAATGAAGACGAGTACCTTAATCTTATGCAGCTCAAGGAAAGAATACTTTATAATAGAACGAGAAAACTCAAAATACCAGTTTTCCTTCACTTAACGATAATGAATTTGAACTTCCCACAGAACGTTTCCGTAATAAGATTTTTGGTTATCATAGTTTTTTAGTAAGAGGTAACATCCTATATTATTTATTTTATATTATTATTATGGCCTTTTAGTTAAATTGAAAAAGTTTAACTACAGTTAGTTAGTTAAAGTTAGGTAGTTTAGTTTAGTTCTTTAGTTCAAAACTTTAGCTTAGTTCTTTTCATTGCAATGTTATTTCTTCGCTTACATTAGAATGCAACTTATAATTTCAATTTTCTTGAATAAATAGTTTTGTGACATTTCTTGTTTTATTCTTGTACCCTTCAATTTATGTCTAATTACTAACGTTAATTCTGAAAAATTAATTGATTTTACATTACACACTGTATTGCCTTCATAGTACACTGATTTGAATAAATTGTACTACTATTGAATGCTTTGTTTTTACTGAAGCAACATACAAAAAGGTCGGTAAATATGTAATGTTATTACTACAAAATCGCAAATTTTAAATTAACCGAATATATACAATTAATTAGTAATTGTTTAAAAACAACTTCACATTTCATACAATAATAGCTCACAAGCTAATTTCACAGGAAAACTATCGGTTACTTCTTGGATGTTTGAAATATCTTGTACAGACTTCGGCACATCCCAATCCATCCATTCCAAATATTCACTGTGTAAATACACATTCACATTCAACTTCTTATCAATGCATATGTTTAAATTGGTATCCAAACCAGACTCAGCATACCATTTTTCGCTTGGCAGTTCAATGGAGTGTCTGTTGCTTTGTAAACTTTCAAACAAAATATTTCCTTCCGAGATCGAACACTTCTTCATTTCCCCATGCAAAAGTGATCGCAGTTCGACATTTTCAATTCCACTTGTGGCCATGGTTAAAATATGTAATCTTCCTGTGGATGATTAAAACTCGTTAGACTAAAAGCTCATTATGTTATTTCATTTCCGCAAAGCTAAATTATCATCGATATCCTACTCGTGGCAGACATAAAAGAAAATTATAATTGACAGATGAAAAAATGCAATAACAATTCTTGCTCTAAAGAAAAAGCATTCAGAACTATTATTTTTTGTACATACTATGTATTTAGGACTGAAAATACTGTATCCCAATTTTCATAGCGTGTTTTCACCAAACAATTCGGAAACAACAATTGTAAAGAAATTCATGCGAAAATTGTTTACTGTTTACATAATGAGCACAATAGAACCCTAACTCTACATTTAAATAGTGAAGACCCGCGATAGACGAGGATAAACGGCATGCGCACATGCGCAGATCCCGCGCGATTCTACGCGAGGCTACCATATTGGCGCTGTTTTTCGTCCAACCCCCACCACTGATTTTTCGAAGAGCTATGTCTCCTTACTCTCTAGTCTTCTTGGCTTACATATATCTCTTCTTTTTCACTTCTGACTTCGTTCGGTACTACCAACCTTAACCTTAACAATACCAACCTCAACACGTTAATAAATTGGAAACCTTTTTACCAATACATCAATAATCACAGTAAAGATTATTATAAAGAAATAATAGTTATGCTCCGAGGTTATGTTTTGGAATAATGTATTTGGAGAGACGTTAAACATGTTAAATCACTTTTCTTGATGTAAACTTTTTAAAAACAATTTTTATTTTACTTTGGGACGAAGAAGAATTTTGGATTGTGAGTATAATTATAATATGATACTAAAACTATATTGCCTGTGGCAATGGCTCCGCTGCGACTTGAAGTTCTATTATGCTGACAGAATCAAAAGTAATGTATCAAATATGGTTTGCAAAAGATTAATTTAAAGAAATAATTTTATAGTTTCAGCAAGACATCATAAACATCAGCTTGGTTACAATTTGGAATTATGATAAGGCACATAGCAGTATCAAATTACATCTAGCTTTCAGATAACATACTGGGGTTTTATGTTACCTGGGAATAAAAGCTATACAAGTACAAAAGCTATTTTAAGTGATAAATGCAATACAATATATTTTATATAACAACTTCCCTTTTTAACAGAAAGTTGGTGTTATACTTTAAAAAGTTGTTGTATAACTAAAATTAAAGTTAATTGATAATAAAGCCTTAAATTGAGTTTAAGTTATACAATTAATATTTTTAAATACAATAAATTACAAAATTAAAGTCATAGTCTTTGAAACCTATTTATAACTGAAATGCATTAGTTCAGTTCAATTTCTTCCTCTGGGGTCACATCTTTGGGTCTGATCGATGGTCTTCTTCTGGATAGGATGCTCCTGAAGGATTCTCTAGAATCCATCGTTTAGACATCGTTTACTAGAATCGTTTAGAAGGTCCAGGTGGAGGTGGTGGCGAGTTTGTTGTTAGGGCGATTGCCAATTTATTCTTCTTTCGGCATTTACACAAAATATACAATAAAATGAGGGCTATTATTAGTACAATAATGAAGTACGTGAACCAAGAAATGTGTTTGATGGCAAATGGTTCGTTAATTAGTTACCTATGCTCGGGAATACTCATCCCATTTATGTTTGACAATCTCAAGGTCTTCCACATTTAAATTGTTCAATTTTAATGGTTACAATTTTGGGATTTGGATGTCATAGGGAATTCCTTGATAACAATTAAAGGGAATTAAAATAGGGTGATCACTAACACTAGTTTGTGAAAAGTTCTTAAAGTAGGCTTGTATATTTGTTACTCCTACGAATGCACTACACTCGTTTATAAAATATCATTTATAAAAATTCAATTCTTAAATTACAACCTGATATCTGTCCTGGTGTGTCCTCGTTTGCAGTTTACAGTAATTTGAAGTGAATCTGAAGTAATTATTGTAAACGACACTAGTCTCCGCCACTATTGCCCAAAACGCTGACAGGACAGTATACAGACTCCCATAGAATGAGGAACGAGGGGAAGGCGAACAAGGAGAGTCAGAGAGGGTCTGAGCGAAGACGGTGGTGTGGATGGATACAAAATATACGAGATACGATTAAACATACCTATTGATATTACTCGTGGATTGTAAATACGTAGCAAACACTAAAAATATTATTTTAAGTGTGAATTAATGTGTAAGTGATATATCCTTTTAGTGCAGCGGTGGGATACCAAACCTTTCGAGTGGCTTAAGGCCGCAAAGCTAAGCTATCGAAGACGATAAAAGACGTAAGTGTTAGTTAGAATTATAAGTGGACAAATAGATTATAAGTTTATATCGATAGACGGACATCTCTATTCGATTTCTGCGACGATCTTGGCGTTCTCGAATTGTGCGGCGCCATGCACGGGACATAGACAAAATATTGTGACTCAAGCGTTAGTATTTATATTAAGCTCTTAAGACATTAAATCATTGATAACGCGTTGACAAAAAGCAGTTGTATTATTTTATTATTGTTAGTGTCTAAATACCTAGTGTCCCAATTACACAGTGGACCAAAAAAAAAGGCTCACGTAGATGCTTTAACCCATAACCGGTGATGTGGAGTCTGGGAGACTCCTTTAGAATTAGTAGTTGGTGTAACTTTTAAACCGGTTCTCCCGCCGTTACGCATGCTCCAGTACCTTCCTAAAAGAGTAGGAAGTAGAGTATTATTATAATAGCATTAGTGTTTGATCAGCAGTCACTGTGTAAACAACCTGCCGGAGTCTGTGAGTCTCCACATCACCAGCAACGTAAGTATTCGCGTTATGTGCACCCCGACTTTAACTAATAATTTTGTTTGTTTTAGATGGAAATCGAGCCAGTACGTCATGCACTGTTTGCCCCTTGGATGCTGACTATGAGGAGACTCTTCTTAGGTGGTACAACAGTATCGATTCTGGCGACAGTGATGTGGAAGATGTTGACCCTGATTTTGAAATAGAGAGCGATCATAACAGTGATTCGGATCAATCTGAAATCGAAGAAAGTTCAAATGAATCAAATGACCCACCTGAAAATGAACAAAGCGATACGCCTGAACTATCAACCGATGAAGAAAAACCACAAGTCACGAGACCTAAAAAAAATTTCTATGGCAAAAACCGCTGTAAGTGGTCAGCAATTGAACCCACTAGAAATGTTCGAGTTCAACAGCAAAACAAAATAAAAATAAAATTACCGGGGTTACGGGGGAAATCTCGTACTTGAGGGCATTCGGCAGATCCTGAAGCAATATGGAACTGTCTATTTACAGATGAAATGGTAGACATTATAGTCAAGTGGACGAATGTAAAACTAGCGAGTGTAAGAGCAAAGTACAAAAATGAAAACCGATCCGATCTGAAGAATACTGACCAAATGGAGATAAAAGCATTGTTAGGCTTACTGATTTATTCTGCAGTGTTCAAGTCAAATGATGAGGATATTGAGTGTTTGTTTGCCACAGATGGCACAGGTCGAGACATTTTCAGATCGGTAATGGGCGGAAAAAGATTTGCTGTTCTGCTAAGTTGCCTGCGTTTTGACGATCCTCTCACGAGAACCCAACGAAGGAAAGTAAATAAATTGGCACCTGTGCAAGAAATTTTCGATTTATTGATTCAAAACTGTCAGAATGAACTTACTGTTGGTGAATACGTATGTATAGATGAAATGCTGCTAGGTTTTCGTGGAGGGTGCAGCTTCCGAATGTACATACCGAGTAAGCCTCGAAAATACGGTATTAAAATCATGGTGATGACCGATGCCAGAAATAACTATGTTTATAATGCATATGTATATACAGGGAAGGATTCGGATGGACAAGGGCTTTCTACAGATGAAAGAAAACTAGCTAAACCGACTCAATCTGTGATTCGTCTAGCGAAGCCTCTCTTTGGGACCAATAGAAATATTACTTCAGACAATTGGTTCACTTCTGTAGAATTATCCATTCTCAGTATCACAATGTAGAATTAATAACCTTTTTCTTCTACTTGGAGGCATATCTACTTTACATCTATCTGAACTATCCATCCAGCATCTTTTGACTGTATCATGTGTGTTGTACCAAGTTTCATCCAAGTAATAAATCGGTCTCTGTTCTTGTCTAAATCTTTTTATGATTTCCAAGTATTCCATACGCCACAATTCTACGACTTTCTATTGTCGTCGCCCTTTTATTGATAATTTTAAATCCAAATCCTACTTTTTTAAGCAATCGCCAAAGCGTTGTTTTACTAATAGGCAACATACCGTTTTCTTTCAATTCCATATTTAATGAATTGACAGTTGGCATTTCATTTTTTTTATATTTGTTATAAATTGTGTCTCGTAGTAGTTTTACCTGTGATGGATCAATTTTTTTTGGTATTCCTGCGTCATCTCATACTTTTATTTCCCTAGCTCCCTTTTGAAGTATTCTATAAATAGTCCATATCGATAATTCTGTCAAATATGACGTTTTCTCTACAGCTCCTTTCTCTCTCTCTCTCTCTCTCTCGCTGGTTTCTATATTTTTGTATCCATTTAATACAATTTGTTGTGCATATTTTCCTAAATGTTGTACACCTGTTTTGTTTTCCACTGCCGTCGTATTAAAATCTTCGTGAATTTGACTCATGCTAGGTTGAGGATCTTCCTACGATCTGAACATTTTACTATATTTAATAAATCACACTTATTAAACAAAATTATTATTAAAGGGCTCCACCACAAACCACAAACTGATAAATACCCACCAAATCACATGTCGTCGATCTCCTGCTCCCTCATTTCTGCGGGCGGCAGAAACTGGTAGTACCAGCGCAGGTTGAGTATTGTGCGAGTCGGCGCGGCCCGCTGGAGTCGCCATTCTCGAACTCCTGTACACGCGCCCTCGTCGTCGATGATCTCGCGGCTAGGCGCCGCCCCACTTCGCGCTCCTGCACTGGGGGTGTATGCGCCTCTCCGCGAAACGTTGATCGAGGCTTCCCATATCCTCGATGCAGCCGTTCGCAACCTCGCTGGTGGAGAGACCCGCTGGCTGGTTATTCCCTCGTTGAGGTTGGGTGTCGAGGTCGACACCGGCGTGTGTCGAGCGTCGGGGGCTCCTAAAACCCGACCGCTCTTTGTCTCCATGGCTTCGGCGAAGTAGTATTCCCGCTGGTTATCCATACAGCGTTAGCCTCACCTGGGGCTACTCGATGTGGACGATGAACCTGGGCGAACGTACGAAATACGCGGCTGGCGCGGATGGATTCTAAACGTAGTGCGACTTCCCGCGCTTTCCCACGTTGGCTTCAGAGGATCCGGCCTCCCCGCCTAATACCTGTTAGCCGGCGCCCCTCGGAAGAGATATCCACTTCAAGTACGAGCAGTGTTTCATGCCACGTCCAAGAAGCAGAGGCCCCAACGGTACGGCACGCCTTGACTAGCGGTAGGTGGTCACCAGGGGTCGTAACCCCTGTATGTAGGTGCTAGGGGACTTAGTACCTGCACCTAGTTGCAGGGCTTCTTCCCAGTACTGACCCTGGAATAAAATTAAACACGGGTTATATAAAGCTCTAGGCAGAAATAACTCACCGAGTAAATTGGCGATGACGAAGCTAGGCGATACACTCTAGCCCGTTCCTGGCACTAAAACACTGGCGTAGATAGCTGGATAATGGCTGCAGCTGTCCCTTGGCGGCGATGGCGTCGCCTCGACCACGTGGCGACGATGAAATCCCAAGATGGCGTCACCCCGGCGTCTGATGGCCCTCGGAGACGATAAAATACTCGATTAAATAACTCACCTGGGTATTCTACGAAACCTTTACCAAATCGGTGGATTGATACGCAGTGGAAGACCGCTACCAATCGTGATGGACGCCCACGTGGCGTGGGTCAACGGCACTAAAATGGCGCGGCCACGTGGCGATCGTGATCGTCGGCGTTAAATGCGTCGAATGCGACGACTTTTTATTGATTTTTTTTGTGGTTAATAATCTCTGTGTGAAGCACAGTTCACCAGAAAATTTTCTGCAGAATCTAGTCGAAGACTGGAGTAAACGATAAGACCGACGAAGCGCCTAAGCTAGGCCAAGTGTAGGACACGAAGCGAAGCGAACGACTGAGAAAGAAGCAGGTCAGAGATTGCCTGTATCGATGCGCTCCAAAATGGACGCGCAGAGCGGGGAACCAATCGCGTCACGGATCGAGGTTAATCATAGAAGTACTCATTTTCAGAGAGAGGCATATGACACACATTATCTATACTCCAAAATATAACCACTCTAAAATACTAAATATACACCATGAAAACACAAAATATTAAACAGCACAAAAGTCTCAGAGTTTAATCAAAGATACGTAAAAAGTTTAATCAAAGACATGTAAAAATTCAATATTAGACTTACCGAAATCCATCCCTATTGACACATAACCTAGGACAATGTGAGTCCGATTGCAGTTTAGATTTATTTAATATCGGTTGCCTTTATCTTTTACAGCATATTCTAAGACAACGTATTTTGAGACTTGTCAGTTCTGCCTTGTGTCATGTGAGTACACTAGAGACGTGCGGAAAAATCTACGTTACCAAATATTGCTAGTAAGTACTTCTATATTCTACGAGAAATACCAAATGATTTAAGTATTACTTAATGAGCACAGAACATACGTCTTATTCGTATTACACAGGTAACATTGTGATCGCCCAGCCATTAAGTATATCACGTCATATTGGGGTAGAGTGGGGTAAACAACAATTGGTGAACTAGAAGTAAATCAGTTATTCTTTAATGTCGTGTCTATTTCTGATTAATTTTGTATTTAAATTAATTAATTAATAGGTAATATATACAAACACAGTAAATTGTCGCATGGAAGCACATTTATAGTGGCTATTTTAACTTGCTGTAAACATTTTATCTGCCCCGGTCTCCCATTGAGTCAACTGCCGGTTTTATTGTCGGTATCCTTTGAGATTTTTTATTTGGCAAATAACGATGAAATAGATGTGGGATGTTGAATCAAATTCCTTGCGGTAGTCTATCCAGGCTATCGATAGATTCCGCTTGTATTCCGAGTCCTGCGTAATACAACGGTCTATCAACAGATTTTCTTTGCAACCTACCTGGCCCTTCCTAGCACCGCGTTGCTCGCCTATCCCTTGAAGGACTGGCTTTACGTGCTCCAACGTTCTAACATACAATATGCGTGTGAACAACTTGTAGCAGGAGTTGAGGCACGTAATCGGCCTATAATTCTTCGGATCGGACAAATTCCATTTCTTGGGAATAAGTACAGTTCTTTCCTCGACAAACCAATCCAGAATCTGCTACCCCTCGTTCAATCACGGGTTGAAAACTCGGGCCAGATGGTGGATCGATGGAAACCCTTTCCACCACCATATATTCAATCCATCTGGGCCTGGGGCAGCGAAGTTCTTAGTTCCAACCAGTGCTTGTTGAACTTCCTCCAGACTAATTGCTGAGCACGCTTCCTGTGGTTCTTCAATGAGAGTGACGTAAAGAGCCTGGAAGCGTGCGATCACTCGAGTGTTATTGAATGGACGCGTCGTTTCATAGATTTGCTTCCAAAAGTGTTCGATATCCTCTACAGCTGGTGAATCTTCGACAGCACGTTGTTGCTTTTGAATAAAGCGGGAGGGATTTGTACGGAACAATTTGTTTTGATCCATGCTCCTTATCCGCCTATTCAAAGCTTTCTTAATCGCCATAAGTGCTAGAATCCTGTCTAAACAGTGCTCCTTGGTATCTAAGAGCGCCGTTTAATTTAGCGTGTGGTGTTGGCGTTTGAGTCCGGCGATAATACGTCGGACTTTAGGTGTAAACTGCCGATTGTTTCTTATATATTCCACCACACTCTGAATTCGAGAGGCGTGCTGTCTGGTCGACTGTATTTTGCCTTCGATCTGTTCTACACGCCGCTTGGTTTTCTCGTTCCTGTTGAAAGAGTTTGACTTCTCACGTGGATCGAGCTACATAGCGGCGTTGTAGACGGAACAATTGACCTGATAGATGTCTGCATCCTCTGAAAGTTCCTCATCGAATCTAGCATCCATTCTTGTCCTGTCTTGTGGCAAGAATGGATCCCCCCCTAGGGACTGTAAGACCTTGCAGTTGGTGGGGGGGGGGGCCTTGTGGGCTGGGGGGCACTCTAAAGATCCATACCTGCATGAATGATGGCACCCCTTTAAGTAGGGGTTACCCAAGTGAATGGGAGTATGAATGAGGCGGCCCTGGTAAAGGGCCCGTCCATGCGAATGAAGGGATGTGGCTTGGCAGCATCCCGGGTATGAACCCTTCTTGAGTTTACTCAAGAGGGGGCGACAAACTAAGGTTCACAACTAAGAAACAGCCCCCCATTCAGTCTGGTGAAACTGGATGGGTATGACACACCCCTCTAATCCGATGGTGTGAGATACCGAACCTATCGGACTGGTTGGCTCTCAGTGGATACCGAGAGTCTCAATCGGTGCCTCAGGAGCACCTGGTGCAACTCTTGAGTATTTAAGTCGCCTTACCCCCGCATGCGGGACTCTACGGGGGTGGACTTTTATTTCCCTAGCTACTCGTGGGACCAAAATCGAACCAGTCCACAAAGGAAAAAGCTTGGATAATAAGGAGGTCGAAAGCGGGCCTGTACCGCGGACACCTCCATCCTCCCTGCCAAGCAGTTGCTCGATCGCCGACACCCAGGCCACAATCGGGACCTTGCCCTTGATCTCTATTGGGGGAAGGGGCGAGGGAAACCTGAGTAAACCGGGGGACAAAAGTGGGGCAACTGCTAAAAAACGAATGAGCGGAAGCCAACGAAGGAAGCTGGCTAAAGCTAGACGTGAGAGAGCAACTCCTATGAGTATTGGCGGCCTCAATGATGATGATGATGTTCCTAGCCCGTCTAAAATGGGACTAAAAATGGAACCATCAATCCATGAAAGAATCTTGGAGGATAAGGAGGTCGAAAGCGGGCCTGTACCGTGGATGCCTCCATCCTCCCAGACAAGCAGTTACTCCACCGCCGATACCCAGGCCATACTCGGGACCTTGACCTTGACCTCTATTGAGGCAGAGGGCGAGGGGAATCTGAGCAAACCAGGGGACGAAAGTGGTGCAAGTGCTAAGAAAAGAATGATTCAAATTATTCAGATTAACTTGCATCGAAGCAAAGATGCCTCCTCTATTCTGCAGAGGAGTCTGGCTAAGATGCACACAAGGATAGCACTCATCCAAGACCCTTGGGTGGTGCAGGGATCTATGAAGGGACTGGGTAATTTTCTCTGTTACAGAAGTAGTAGTACCAACAGACCCAGAGCCGACATCGTAGTGAAGAACATTAGCGCCACACCCCTGTGGAAATGGTCCACAGGGGACCTAATGGCAGTAACTACGATGCTTGAAAATGTAGGTAGGGTGGTCATAGCGTCAGCCTATCTACCATATGACAGCAGGGACAATCCGACACCAGAGGTGAAGGAACTTGTGGACTTCTGTCAAAAAGCCGACCTGCCTTTGCTGATGGGATGTGATGCAAACTCACACCATATGGTCTGGGGTAGCACGAACACCAATAGCAGAGGTATGGAGCTCATGGAATATCTGGTAAGTACAGAGCTAGATATTTTAAATGTGGGAAACACACTCACTTTTCATGACGCTATAAGGGAGGAGGAAATTGACATTACCTTGGGTTCCAAATACCTGACGGGGTGCGTGCGGAACTGGAGAGTCTCGGATGAACCCACACTCTTGGATCAACTCTGCCATTAAGATTGATCTGGGAGTGGGGGAGCATGAAGAGACGAAATGGGTCCGTAACCCCAGATTCACAAACTGGGAACAGTTTAAGTCGGATCTTCTAGTAACAGTTCGAGAGATCCCCTCCAGAATTAGTGAGAGGTAAGTACTGGAGGCGGCAGCCTCCCGACTGAATGGAGGATTGATAGAAGCCTATGAAGGGAACTGTACACCTAAACGAGCTAGGCCGAAAGGCCAGGTAAGATGGTGGAACAATAAGCTGGAAAACCTTAGATGTAAGGTAAGGAACCTTCTCAAGGGAGCCAGAAAATGTAACAGCCGTACAACCTGGGAGAACTATAGGACTGCCAGGGATCAGTATAGGGCTGAGGTTAGGGAAGCCCAAAGAAGTAGTTGGGTTTCTTTCTGTAATGAGATAAATAAGGGAGCTGAGGCAGCACGGCTGAACAAGATCCTAGCCCGCATCCCGGAAGCGATACTGGGATCGCTCAAGTTCCCTAATGGTAAATTCTCGGAATCGGATGAGGAAATCTTAGACCATCTCATCAAAGCACATTTCCCGGGCTTTTATAAACCGGAGAGGGGGGACGTTTCCGACCTGCTAGTAGGGGCACATAGGACCTGGGCGGTAAACCGAGAGGGGGGTGACAGGGAACTTGTGAAGGAGGTAGTCACACCGGCTAAGATGAGGTGGGCCTTGAGGTCCTTTGATCCACATAAATCGCCGGGACCGGACGGCATTTATCCGGTACTTTTGCAGGAAGCAGAAGAGATAATCCTCGGTCCACTAATAAGGATCACCAGGGCCAGCTTGGCACTGAAGATGGTCCCAAAAGTGTGGCTAGGCACAAGGGTTGTTTTTATACCTAAACCGGGCAAAGTCGGATACACGTCCCCTAAGGAATTTCGGCCGATTAGTCTTACTTCATTTTTACTAAAGACGGCCGAACGATTAGTTGATAGGTACCTTCGGGATACTGTCCTAATAGAGAGAGCACTTTAAGGGAGCCAGCATGCTTATCAAGCTGGTAAATCAACAGAAACAGCTCTGGATAAGGTTGTATCAGACGGTCACAACTGGACTCCGGAGGATACGTTATCGGCACCTTCCAAGGAAGGAGCCTTCAACTTTACATCCAGGGAGGTGATTCGCGGAGCACTAGGCAGATGCTACACCCCCAGAATAATCGCTGAATAGATATACCATATGTTGGGAAACAGACAGCTTACTGTCAATAAAGGCAAGACTACCATCGAGGGCCGGGTCGACTCGGGCTGTCCACAGGGAGGGGTATTGTCCCCCTCTTCTGTGGTGTCTAGTAGTAGATGAGCTGCTTGAAAGGTTAAAGGATTACCAAGTAATTGGCTATGCCGATGACTTAGTAATAATAACGAAGGGCCCTTTCCTGGAGCCGATTCTCGATATAATGCAGGGAGCTTTAAACAAGGTTGGGAATTGATGCAGGTAGAGGGGATTCTCGGTCAATCCCTCTAAAACTGAGGTGATGGTGTTCACCAAGAAATATAAGTGGAACAAAACATGTCCGCTGAAACTTGGTGGCCAAGAACTAAGCTATAATAGCGAAGTGAAATACTTAGGAGTAATCCTGGATGGGAAACTGTCATGGGAAAAACATCTAAGTTACATATGTTCCAAGATCACAGCAACACTTTGGCAACTGAGAAGAGCCATTGGTAATAGCTAGGGCTTGAAACCGGAAACCATGAAATGGATGTATGAGGCAATTCTCAAACCCAGACTGACGTATGCAGCACTAGTCTGGTGGGAGAGAGCCTGTTTAAAGTCGAAAGCCAACAAGTTAAGAGGATTGATTCTTAGAAGTATAACCGGAGCCCCAAGATCAACACCGATCGAGGCGATGGGGATACTTACGGGGATACTTACGGGGATACCACCTCTTGATGTCATCCTGAAAGCGGAAGCCGCAAAGGCAATGCACAGGGTGAGAAACATGAATAGGAAGGTAAGGAACCTGAATAGACTCTCAAGAGAGCTAGCTGAGGAAGGACTCCTATGGATGCCCTCTGACAGTACGGGTGTCCACTTCCTGTTTGACAAGAAATGTAAGATCACCCTCACCAGTGAGACCGACTGGATGGAGGGTCGAGCTATATTGCCGCTCAGTGGAGACCTCTGGTACATGGATGGAGCCAAGAGTGGGAATAGAGCGGGTGCGGGAGTGTATAGGCGACGCGACGGGATAGGTAAAACCTTCCCCTTGGGCAAATGCACTACCGCACTCCAGGCCGAGCTAGTTGGAATTACATACGGTGTTCTGGGGGCCGACCAAAATCGGACCCAGGAGAAGGTATGTATCTGCTCGGATAGCAGGGCGGCGTTGGAAGCCCTGAATTCAGCAACGACAAACTCGAAGCTGGTCTATAATTGCTATGAAGCATTGAACCACTTCGCAGGGAAGGGACCGGTGGAACTCTTATGGATACCTGGGCATACTGGCATTAAGGGAAATCTAATTGCAGATGACCTTGCCAGACTAGGGATTAGGGAAACCCTCTATGGACCAGAACCTGCAGTGGGAATAAGTCGGAATCTGATCAAAGACCGATGGCTGGGCAAGAGACCAGCACAATAAAACATGGAGAGGAGTAACGGGTTGTTGAATAACTCTTCATCGAATACTCAGAGATTGAGAAATGGGCCCAAGAATTCATTAAATTGAACAGGCACAAAGCCAGAGCCCTGGTGGGAATCATAACGGGCCACCATAGTAGCCTGAATGCATATAAGTACAAGCTGAGGCTAACTGATAGCCCGGCCTGCAGATACTGTAAAGAAGACGAGGAAACCTCGATTCATCTTCTTTACACCTGCCCCGCACTGGAGGAGAAGAGGTATCTTATATTAGGGACCCCTGTTATCCTAGAGGAGGCGAGGCTTAAGGCGGTGGACGTGCTTAAATTGCTCCTTTTATGGGATAGCATTTTTGGATAATGACCCGGATAAGAGGGGATCGCCAAGGGACTACCCATACGATCAGTGGCTGATGAGGCCCAAACCTATATAATATAATAATAATAATGTGGCTTTAGGTTAACCCTGATATAGAGGTTACCTCTTATCCTTATGGAGGGTTCGGTATACTCTCGCGGATTTTCCCCGTCAACTCTTTGCTGCGGTAGGGATGCAGCAAGTAGTATATTGGGCTGACAGATATCCTGACCTTCGCAGATCGAATACCTGGTTTCTCAGATTTTGTTTAGAGAAGGCGTGATGTTGGGAGTGTATTTCACTCCAAGCTGTGTGAAATCTCGCCATGTATCGCCTGCGGCCAGGACTGCTGCTTTCGTAACAAGTAAGCAGATCATCCCTTAATTCCCTCGTCCAGCTAAAGCATCCATGTTCATTACCTTTGTCGTTGCCATTGAGACGGTCCGGTAAGACCCTCCCACCTGTCTTTGACCGCCATCCGAAATATGAGAAGCACTTCCTTTGGTTTGGTTTGGAACCAGATTCAGACTCTGGGGATGGTTAGTCCCAAGAGCCTATGGCCAACATTGATCCAGTAGAGTTACTCCTACCTGTCCAGGGCGCGTCACGAGGAGGCTGTTGATCCGGTTTTTCATATATATATATATATATATATATATATATATATATATATATATATATATATATATATATATATATATATATATATATATCAACACGAAATCACCGAAAGCCCATAATAGATAATGAAGATAACGAGGTGAATGTGTTGGCTTATTTTCAAGCTTATCCACAGAGTTCAACTCCAGCAGCAGCGCTGGATTTGGGTATTTCAAGAGCATCAATCCACAGAATATTAAGAAAACATAAAATACATCCTTTTTCTGAGATAATTGTACACGGATTACGTCGAGATTTCTTCAAAAGATTATGTGGACTGATGAATCAAAATTCAGCAGGCAAGGAATTATAAATCGCCGAAATAATCACTACTGGACACAAAATAATCCACACGTCATAAGGGAACATAATCACCAGGACCACTTTAGTTTTAATGTTTTTGTTTAATTATGGACAATAGAATCGCATATCAAGTGTACGATGAAAATTTGAATGGAGCTAGATATCTGGAGATACTTAGAGGGTTTATTAGTGATTTCCTAAATGCTCTACCTCCACGTGAGAGAGCAAACTGTTGGTATCAGCTGGATGGTGCTCCAGCACATTCCACTATAGCTGTACACCAGCAGTTGACCTTGATGTTCGAGGATCGGTGGATTGGCCCACAGAAACCCTGGAACTGGCCACCTAGATCACCCGATTTGACGCCCTTGGATTCTTACCTCTGGGGCCGTATAAAAGAACTGGTGTACTCTAGGCCTGTACAAACTAGAGAGGAATTATTGAACCTTGTTCACGATGCGTTTACTAATGTAAGTCCTGATGAACTTCGGGGGTCTGGTCGCGAGGAGTATATGACAGAGTTATCCAGTGTTTGAACCAAAATGGCGGCCATATAGAGCAATTATTGTAATTTTACATTCATTTATTATTTCTTGTCATTATATTCCAATTTTTTTATATTTTTCATTTGTTATTACGTTCTCAATATTGTTATGTTCCTGTTTTGTTTTCATGTTCTAATTAAGGAATGAATTTCTGTCGTTTCAGTCATCTTCATTTTGTTTCGACCAATCACATTAAAATAGAAAATATGGATTAACAAGAAAACCGTTGAAAATCGATATAGGGAAAATTATAGCGAATCGATGCAGAGTCAAATTCTGCATCCGATCATTTAATAATATATAGGGTGTCATATTTGAAATAACGAACTTTTTCAACTTTGAAAATGATGTAATTGGTGATCAAATTTTGGACACCCTGTTCTCGATAAGTTAATTTTCAATGTGGATTTCGAAAGTATCATTCTTGTGCTTCCGTCTACCTCAAAAGCGCTTAACACCTGTCGAATATGGGTAAAAGGCACAGTGTGGAAAATAAGGCTACGTCTTTCAAAATTTTCAAAATAATCAAGATATCTAAGAAAAAGTTGAAAATAGGTATAGGGAAACCTGATGAAGCTCATCATGAAATTCTATCAGGAATCCAAAAATGAAATAATATACTGGGTATTCTATTTAAAATAAGGAAGTTACTGGCAACTTCCGGGATAACCGGAAATGGTATGACCTTGAAAATATTTCAAAATGAAAGAGAATCTTGAATAATCCTGGAGTCCGAAGTTTTATCTAACCACGAAAAATTCAAACGAACGGCTACCGTGAGAAACCCTATATATATATATATATATATATATATATATATATATATATATATATATATATATATATATATATATATATATGAAATTAGAATCAACAAATTAATTGCCACACCACCACTGAGGTATTATTTTGGCGCGTTACTTTTTTGATAAGTGAATTGTTTGCCTATAGGCCTATTATCCCACTACATAGCCCTTTCTACGAAGATAGGATACATAATTACGGAAATACTGTGGCGTGAAGGCATCATGCTCTGGGTGTAATTCACACCACAGGGCATGCCACGTATCCCCTCCGTATGGGCTTACTGCTTTCATAGTATTGGAGCAGATTGTCCCTCAGCTCGTCGGTCCACTCTAAGCGTCCATGTATTTGGCGTACGTTGTCTCTAGGCAATCCATCCATTTGGGCCCCACCACCTTGCCCATGACCCCTATCAGAACGGGGTCGATTATGGGTGCCTCTTCTTCTATTATTTGGAACCATAAGTATGGGCTTACCGGGGAGTTAGCCCAGTAAGCCCACGGCCGACACCAGAGTAGAATCTGTTATCCACTCCCGGGTGCGCTGGTGCTGCCGGTCCGGTTTTGCACCCCAGCTGGAGTAAGTGGTGTCGCTACTCACCAAAGGCCAGATGAATGTTGTGCGGCCCCTGCTGCTTTATATAAACCCTATACAGGGTGTAACAGGATCATGGTGTACCCCCCTTTTCTCCTTTAGTTTTGAAGATAATTGATTAAAATTTGGGATATCCTATAGACATAATAAGCGGCACTTTTTTATATACAACTGATTTTTTCACTTCCGGTTTCGCCGGAAGTGACACTAACTTTCGATTTTTAAATGGAATACCCTGTATATTATTGCATTTTTGATTTCTGCATAATTTTATGAATCCAACTGTACCAAATAGGTGACATTTCAAAAGTCAACATTGTTTATACAGATATACTTACAATCAGAAACACTGATATACCTTTCGATGGCAAAATTAGTTCCTTGCGAGTATTTCATAGAAAAATGGACTTGAGGTAAATTGTACTTCAATTTATTTGTATTATTATTTACATTTATAATTAAGGATGATTTCAGCTACCTAGTAGTTGTTTTATGTATTTTTAAGTTATATAAAAGCTACAAAAAGATAAATCTATCAAGTAAACAACTTTGCTAAGATGCGTTATATTATAATAAGTATTATTTATGAAGAATACATTATTATCAATAAGCATAAATAACATTATTTTGCTAATATGCTTCTGCTATGTTAAAGTTCCATTGACCTAGTAAGTCAGAGTAGTTGCAAGATAATATACTACCAGCAAAAACATTCGAAAGATATGTGCATGAAAATAAGTTGTATGAATTTCTACCTTACAGGTGGAAAAACCTAGTGATAATAGAAGGGCTCTTATGGAATCTTATGACATGCGACTGAGAAGAATTAAGTATTTAAAATAGATGAAACTTATCTTCACTGTTTGCACACAGTACGGAAAGAATGGACAGATAGCAGTTCCTTAGCTTTAAATAAACTCATATCTAAGGGAAAGCACCTGATTATTGTTTATGTTGACAATGAAAATAGTTTTGTGCAAAATGCCTTATTAATATTCAAATCAGGTATGACGTTCTCTAGATTCGAAATATGTAAAAATATTATATTATATTTAAGGAGTGAAGAGTACCGATTATCATGGTGATATGAACACCGAAAACTTTAAAATTCGGCTTGAATGCCAAGTAATCCCAAATTTTCCACCACGATCTGTTTTGGTTGTTGATAATGCATCAACAATATATATGCATCAACAAAATAATATACAATATATAACAACAATATCATTGAAAAGCAACCAACAACAAGAACAAAAAAGGGAGATATGGTGAAATGGCTATAAGAGCATAACATTTCATGTGAGCCAACAGTGACAAAGCCTGAATTATATGAGCTAATTAAGCAAAACCAAACACAAAATATACATTGCATAATGAACTACTGGAACACTATGGTCATATAGTCACACTGTACTACGTTTACCACCAATTCACCCAGAATTGATACCACTTTCCGGTATCAATAATGACGTGGAAAAACTAGTTAGCACAAGAAAATTGCTGCAATTGGTCTTGAAGAATGGAAGAAAACATGTGATCATTGTAGAAAAATTGAAAATAACTATACTGAAACAGCATTTAATAGATGCGACCAATGATAGTTATCTCCAATTACAATAAATACGGACCATCATACGAAGATGTAGGTACTGGAAGCAGTGACAGTGATATTGAAAATATGTATCCACTGGAATAACAGGATTCAGACGAATAGATTTGTGTATTATTAAATATGTTTTAATTCAGCACTAACTAGTCTGTATTATATTATTATTTTTATTTCATCAGTTATTGTATATCAATCATACTAATAACTATCTATGTATCTGTCTATCATTATTGTATGCATTGATTATTAATTATATTATCCACTATTACGCAGACTAATCATAAAATTTGCATTAGCCTGGATGACATTTTTTAAATAATTTTATGATAAAATTTGGATAAAATGATATAAAATAGATGTTATAGAAATATATCATTATCTGATTAAGCCTAAATTTACATCAAAAGAACTTTTCTTTCATACAGCATCAGGAACAGCAAGATTTTCTACTTTATCAGAAATAATATACCATTATGGTTGTCGTGGTTCAAATAATTAATAAATACAAATTGTGCAGTAAAATTGTTAGCTAAAGCTAAATAATACTTCGGTTGGCAAAATTATGAAAATGCAGCACATCTTGCTTCCTTTATAGTTTGAAAATTTCTCTTGTATGTTATTCTTGTTTTTTTTATTGTTCGACTTTAAAGATGTAATTTCAAAGTTCGTTTTCGAGTACTTCCCATGTTATTTTATTGTTCGTATTAACGGAGATATCGTAAATCCATCGTAGTACTATATTTTGACATGCAATAGTCAAGACAATTGTGTAAAGTGTGGTTATAAATGTGGAAAGGGCTTATTTAAAATCGGAAATGGTGGATATGTTACGCTGTTATTTTTTTGCTAACGAAAGAATTTTCGTAAGAATCTTTCATGATTGAGGTTTTGGAAGTTTTAAAATTCATACTCAAGACATCAGTAGAGAACAAACAAGAAGAATAAGAAATGTTTTGTCGGCTCTCCTGGATACAATTACAGAAGATCGTGTAATTACTTTGAGAAGAATAATTGCCCGTTTGATATGTCATTAGACATTTCACGAATTTTACGTTCACAAGAACTATACACGTATAACGTGCGAATAGTTCAAGCTGTGCTTCCAACAGATTTACTACGACGAAGATAATCTTTTATCAAGAGATTTTATTATTTTTATTTTTTAGAAGACGTTTTGTGGAGAGATGAGGCAGGAGTTATCAGAGAAGGGGTTTTCAATATCCACAATACCCATATTTATATGAATGGTTGAATCGCTGGTGAGAAGAACACGAGGGCGTATATGGAATAATGTAGGTCATTTTGAATAGTTTTTGTAATTTTATTATGGTTAAGAAGTGTGCCCAGAAAAAAAATGTTATAAAATGAAGTCATGTCAAATAATCTGATTTGATGCGATGTAAAGTGAGGGAAAGTGACACACAGTCAAGTAAAATGACGTGAAATTAAGTGAAGTGGAGTGAAATATAAAGTAAGTCAATTAGTTACTGGTGAGGTGAGTGCTTATTAATTTTTATTCCTTGAAAATGTTTTTACTTCTTATTACTATTTTAGTGTGTTAGCATTTCTTTGTAATAACATTTGTTTGGTTTTCAAATATCATTTGTTGTTTTCGTATTTATGAAAATTCATAGTGGGATAATAGGCCTACAGGCAAACAACTCACTTATCAAAAAAGTAACGCGCCAAAATAATACCTCAGTGGTGGTGTGGCAATTAATTTGTTGATTCTAATTTCATATATATATATATATATATATATATATATATATATATATATATATATATATATATATATATATATATATATATATATGAAATTAGAATCAACAAATATATATATATATATATATATATATATATATATATATATATATATATATATATATATATATATATATATATCTAGAAGAAGAGAAGAGTCACCCACAATCGACCCCGTTCTGATAGGGGTCTGGTGGGGCCCAAATGGATGGATTGCCTAGAGACAACGTACGCCAAATACATGGACGCTTAGAGTGGACCGACGAGCTGAGGAACAACCTGCTCCAATACTATGAAAGCAGTAAGCCCATACGGAGGGGATACATGGCATGCCCTGTGGTGTGAATTACACCCAGAGCATGATGCCTTCACGTCACAGTATCTGCGTAATTATGTATCCTATCTTCGTAGAAAGGGCTATGTGAGGACTGCGTCCCGATTGGCGAATGAGGTAGCTGAAAGGCTACCTAATGGACCAGTTGAGGATGCGGTCTTCACCGCTCCACCAATAGTAGTACCTCCTCAGTACCAGAAGGGGGTTACATCGCATAAGACCCCCTAGGCCACAAGACCTGGCCAGAGTGGATGCTGAAGTTCAAGCATTGCTTCCAGAAGGGGTTGATATCTGGCACATAAATTGTGCCGTGCACACTGCCGCCGAAAACTTCTCTCATATGGAGAGGGCGAACAACTCTTCCTCTCCGTAAGAGAGATCGGCATACAGTCGGCAAGACAACAGGTGTCCCGTATCCAATGTGTGATGGACTATATGGCGGCCAATAGGCCTTTTACGCAAAAATTACGGTGAATCGCCGCCAATTTAAGACATGTCCATCACACACTTAATAAGGTAGTGCTGCATACCACCAAACAGCACTGCCTTGATAGGATACGGATGCTAGTGACGTGCAAAAAGTCACTAGTGAGACGGGCGCGAAGGCTGGCGGAAAATAATTTGTTCCGCCAAAAACCCTCGCGCCTATTCGAACCACCTCAACCTGTTGTTGAAAATTCGCCGACTGTAGAGCAAGTGGAATACTTTTGGAAGGTGCTGTACGAGCAGAAGCGAAGCTGCCACTCCAAAGAGACACTCCAGGCCTGGTACATTTTGAAGATTTTTACGAAGGTCTTCAGCGACCAAAACAACTGTGCCACCCGATAACCCCTGAAGAGGTTCGAAGAGCTCTTGCGGGCTCTAAGAACTTTGCTGCTCCAGGTCCCGACGAAATAAATAACTTCTGATGGAAAAAATTATCTAGTACCCACCATTGTCCGTTCCACGGTTATATCTCCCACGACATCGCGGAGGCCGTGGACTTGTGAGTTTGGAGTGTCTCCATAACAGGATGGTTTTGGACGGAGCCTGTAAAGTTTTCATTAGTTTGGATCCCCTTCTCTCATGGTCCGAGATCGCGTACATGCAGGAATAGGAGCATTTTTATTTAAGGCAGCACGTAGAGCAGCCGTTGATCTCGGTCTCGTCTTCGACACCGAACGGGCCAATTACAACTCTGTCACCGAGTTGGAACCTATTCGATTAAAATCCCAAGTAAAATGCAGTTTCACAAGGATAAGCCCATACACGGGGTCTTCTATAGGAATATGGAAGCCCCGGGCTTATCCGAAAGGCTGACCTTTGCTTTCATAAGGTCAGGCTAAATTCAAAGACCGAAGGATTCATCATGGCTTGCCAAGATAGTGTATTTAACACGCTCCTCTATCGGAGTCGTGTCATGGGTATGGAGATCCCTGATGTCAGCTCCAGGGCCTGCCGCAGGGCGCCGAAGACATTGATGCATTTACTGTCGACTTGTCCGGTATATGCAGTCTCGGCCTAAACACAACGCAACGTTATGGGTGCTTTATTATCATTTAAGGCACTCGTATCAGATAGACAAGACACCAGTGCCGCCTTACGCTCCGGGGGATATTGAGTCCGTTGTGGAAAACGAGAAGTGCCGAATATATTGGAACTATTCGTTTCCCACCGTCAGGAAAATACAAGCCAACAAGCCTGACGTAGTCCTCCTCGACCACCAACTCAGGACGATGTTCGTCATCGACTTCTCGGCACCCGGTGATGGTAACATTGTTTTGAAAGAGGAGGAGAAACGAACAAAATATCGAGATTTAATCTTCGAACTCCGCTGACTCTATCCAGACCATTCTGTTAATCTTAAGGTAGTAATTGTAGGAGCCCTTGATGGAGCGAGAGATACACTGCTTTCAGAATTAAAGAGCATACCGGCATGTCAGAACTCGGCAGAAATCTTAGCCGATCGCATGCAGAAGGCCGTAATTCTCGGTTCACTTCGTCTACTCAGGGCACACGACTCGGCCCAGTAATCACTAATCGAACGGACGCGAGAAGTTATTATTGGTATTACCAGCGCACCTTCTGTGTGAGTCGGAGCCACAGAAAGGGGTGACTGGCTTTTAGTAAAAAAATTGTATATATATATATATATATATATATATATATATATATATATATATATATATATATATATATATATATATATATATATATATAGGGTTTATTTCCTAACATAACCTTATTTCTTACTTGATAATCTACTATATTTTGTATTTGTCATAATTTGCCTTCCATTTTTCTTTAGATTTAATCAAGTTATTTTTTGCATCTTATAAGCTTCTTGCAATCTATATTTCAATTAACAAGGATAATCATCAAAGTTATATAAGGGGTCTATACCCTTCTTGAGAGTAGAAGATAACCTTGCTAATTTCCAAAATATTAGCTCAAAAGGCGTATATTTAGTTTCTGTGTGAACTGTTGTGTTATAATCAAAACACCATTATGGAACCCATGTGCTCCAAGTGTTTAAATGCTTAGCCACTTGTGTTCATAAATATGCTACGAGGTGTTTGTGTGAGTTTTCTAGAGCTCCTAAAGTTCCGTATCGCAAAATAAAATTATTTACTTACTTTTATTTACTATTATTTCTTTATTCGGTCGATTCTGAAAATAATCGTTATATTTTAACAGTACAATGCGAATTAACCAAATTTGTCGAAGCATATCCATATATGCTTCGAAAAATTTGGTTAATTCGCATTGTACTATTAAAATATAACGATTATTTTCAGAATCGATTTCTAAAGGACTTACTAAATCTAAATAATTTTTTTGAAATCCTGTGGAAGCAGTGGTTGTAAATGTCATTGGCTCTTTGTTAGAATGTGTGTATTTGTAGCGTTGACAATCGTCGCAATTGTTCACAAACTTTTGAAAGTCTTGACTGACTTCACCGGAGCTACCCAAAACAGATGCTAGCCATTGTCACTAACTACACTATTGTCCATCCATCGTACATATATAGTACATACCAGAGTTTTTTTTTCTAAAGCAGCAGAATAATATCCTCGATTTTACTTCGCCATCGTTTTTTTTTAAGTATTGGACAATTTTATGGAATCCTATTATCCTGGATTGTACCCGTGACAATATAACCATTTGCTTTCAATGTACATATCAAACTTGTTCAAGTAAATAAATTATCAAAAAAAAAAATTGTACCTTCGACTCTTTTTCTCGCCTAACGCCTCAATTATCTGCTGAACTAAAGGTGCTGCTGCTTTTCCACACAGTAGTTCATATTCTTTATTGGCTCTAGGATTTTGTCCCTGGTAAACCTCGAAATTTATGAGGTAACCAGAAGGAGTGTTAAAACTCCAGACTTTATACCCCAATCTAACAGGCTTACCACGGACGAATTATTTAAATCCGTGGCGGCCAAAATATCTGATCATCGATTCATCATACGAAAGATTTTCCTCGAACACAAAATATTCAAGAAACTTCAGTTTCAACATGTCTGACGAAGATCGTAATTTATACATCTTATCATTATAATCAACAGTATTATTGTCAGCAAAGTGAATAAAACGACAAATCTGCAAGAATCTGTCACGTCTCATTGCTTCTGAAACTAAATAATTCTTCATATCGCTACATGGCTCCCTTTTAACTCCTCCCATAACTCCTTTTAAAGCGAAGATGATTATAGCCGCTAAGTGTTAGAATTCTAATAAACACTCTTATTTCTTCAAGACTGATATTTGAATCAGTACAATTTTTAAATAAAACGTAATTTGAAGTTTCCCTTATTATCATTCGAAGGACATCGTTGGAAAAAAAAAGCTCGAATATCTGAACACAGCTAAGTTTGCTATATTTAGAATACTCTGGATTAGAAGAGAAATGTTTTGGAGGCTGAAAATCTCCTCTGTCACAAAATTAATATTGTTGTGGTTTAGTAGAAATTATAATTGAGGGGATCACAGAATTTTCTACGTTAGGTACTGTTTGTAGCGCATCAAGTTCAACTAATGATTCTCCTACAAATTCATCATTGGGTTCTTCTGCGGTACCTCCTATACGAAGTTTGTGAACACAATCTCGGCACCAGCTGAGAGCTGCCGTTGATTGATATTATCAACTAACCCACCGTCGTCTTCGTCAGCTGAGTCTTCGTGTGTTAGTGCTTGACTATCGAGAGGTTCAATGTACACATCTGTCACTGCGTTTTCAATTTCCTCATCACCGTAGGCTATATCCAATGCTTCTTTCAAAGTTATTCCACTAAAAATATACTTATGATAGGGGAAATCGTTCAGCAAGTAGTCTAGCGACTCCATATGGAACCAGATATATTTTCTCTCAAATACCACAAGTTCAAAATAATCATCTACCTCAAAATCATAGTCATTAGGTAAGTTGAAGTTATATCAATGTATTTGTATAAATATATAACACAGATATTATAATACGTAAATATAAAGTAACTTACACTAGTCGAAAGTCCATATTTTCCATCTATCACAGCTCAAGTATTTTTCAAAGTACACAATCTAACCTAAAACTACGCTCAATTTAACTGCCACTTTACACTCGCGTTCATTTGACTTCACTTTAACAGACCCATGTTGGTATTCGTCAAACAACGCTTATAGCGACGTTGCCACTTATAACATAGATACACTACTAGTGGCTCCATATGGTGCCATATTGTGGTAATGGGTTAATATATTTTATAGTGAAATCATATTTTTCTAACGCTATTGTAAATTTTGTTAACCTACTTGCAGCATTGGAATACTAAATAGATATATCAACAGTCTATGATCCGTTAGAATTGTAAACTTTCTAGCAAATAGATATAGCCTAAAATGTTTAACACCAAACACTATAGCTGCTAACTTTTTTTCTATAACACTATAATTTTTCTCATCCTTATTTAAAGATCTACTAGTAAAAGCGATTGGCGTGTCATCTGCACTTGATAAAACACCTTTGATGGCATGCCCTGAAGCATTGGTCTTTAATTAGAATTTATTGTCTGATGAAAAATTTGGATACTCCAAAATTGGAGCAGTGATTGATGCCTACTTTAACTGAATGAACGATTGTTGACATTCCTTCGTTCAATCGAGTATTTTTTTAGTTAATTTATTGAGTGGTGAAGCTATATGAGCAAAATTTTAAATATATTTTCTGTAATAATTGGCAACAAATCTTTTTACTTCATCAAAATTTTTTGGAATTAGATAATTTTTAATTGTTTCTATTTTCGATGGATCGGGTGCTACCCCGTCCATTGAAATAGTGTGACCTAAATATAAAATTAATTTTTGAAGTGAATACTTTGGCGGCGTTCTGATATTTGACGAGAATGGAGAGTGAATTGGAAAAAATGTAACGTTTCGAGATTTCGTTACACGAGAGAGAAAAAAGATATAACATAGAGAGAAGGAGAAAGAGAGCTATACATTTGGTATACCTAAAACACAGGCTTCGTTACAAGACAGAGTACACAGATATATAACATAGAGAGAAAAAGAAAGAGAGCTATACATCATATATATCTGTTTAGGTTATCCGCGTCTCCCTTTTGTGCGGTCCTTCGTCTTTAACGCCCACTCCTACGCTAAGTCCAAGGTCTAAGTTGCTTGAAGGGGGAATAGTTTAGGAAGCATCGTACGAGCAAGATAGAGAGCCACGTATTCATTGAATACTAGGCAATAGAAGAAAATATAGTATGACGCGCTTGCGCGCGAGTACGTACAACTCTGGCGCCACACGGGAGTGGAGCAAGAGAGAGCGATATAAACTCAGTACGAAGCGATGAAAAAATATCGTCATCGCAGCCATCTATATCTCACCGAACCAAAATCTAGAAGATATATTTCATTCACCGCTCCCTACTGGTTTACAGCCACACAGGTGCAAATGCACTTGGAAGAGGCGAATACAAAATCCCTTTGATTCTCCGGGGATATTTCAATGTAAATTTCGGATCCAATGGTTCTTTAACGTTGATTAACTTTAAAAAAAACAACACTAACTGAGTTTTCCACAAAACACCAAAACACTATACACTATACTCGACGCGCGTTTCGCCAACAAAGTTGGCATCATCTGGAGATGATTAAAACTTGTGAGTTTTAATCATCAGTGTATAATGTTTTGGTGTTTTGTGGAAAACTCAGTTAGTGTTGTCTTCACACCAAAGGTTCCAACCTACTCCAGGATTGATTAACTTTCTTCGACAAAACATTTGGTCTGTTTATAAATAACAATCCCAAAGAATCAACAGCAAAATCCGGAACAACAATAGATGCAATTTTTACACGTTATCTAGAAAATATCGAATCACGAACATATAATTCATATTTTAGTTATCACAAACCAATCATATCAGTATTACCAATTGAACCACCAGCCGATGATAGTGTAGATAATGAATAAACCGAATATTTTTTACACAAATTTTATATTGTTATATTTCTTTTGAAATTATCCCTCTCCCTTTCTCTCTCTCTCTTTCTTTTTCAATCTCTCACTCTTAATCTCTCTCATTCTCTATTATAAAGAAGTATTCACTTCTATCACGTATACTGTGCTGCACATGATATATATTTTTTTAAATTCACATTTATTTGGATTTAGTTTTAAATTTACCTCTCTTAGTCTTTGAAATACTTTGACAAAAATTTTTATTATGATTTAATAAGTTATTTGCAAATACTATTAAATCGTCTAAATAAACAAAACAACTCTTATAATTTAACTCAGACATTGCCACTGTCTTTGTACGTGAGAAGGAGCTGGGACTAATTTTTAATCCCATCGATAGTCTTGTCATTTGGTACTGCGCCTGATCTGTTGTGAATGCTGTATAGGGTCTACTAGAAGGATTTGGTTCAATTTGATAGTATCCCTGTGATAGGTCAAGATGCGAAAAATACATAGCTCCTGACAATGATTGTAATATTTGTGTTATGCACGGTAGTGGAAATTTATCACCTTCTATTAGAACATTAAGTTGTCTAAAATCTATTATTATCCTAAATTTATTGTTTCCATTTTAATCAACTTTTTTGGGCACTATTAATAAATGCGCTGACCATTTCGAGTTAGTTTCCTCTATAATTCCCTTTTTTAACATGTCGTTAATTTAATTATGAATTTCGTCTTTTTGGGCGTATGGTAATCTATAACGTTTTAGATAAACTGTGTGGCTGACTTGTTTAATTTTATTGTTTGTTTATAAATATTAGTTGTTAATGGATCGTTTTCTAAATAGAATATATCAGCATATTTAACACAAGCTTTTTGCAACGCACTGAATTCTTTTTTATTTAATTGATTCATTTTAAGAATGTTTACTATTTTGTCTACGGAATCATTTTCGTTCTTAGCAAAATTACACAATTTATAATTTCGAAGTTTCTCAATTTGTGGATAAAAAATTTTTAGCTCTATTGTTTGCTCTCTAACGTTTAAAATTTTGACAGAAATTTTTTGACGTAGCTATACTACCCGCTACGAAAACTCCTTCGCTTAACTCGTGTGGTAAACTAACACAATCTGTACTTTCTTGAACTGTGAGATATTTTATAATTTCACATCTCGGTGGAATTATAGTATAAGAGATATGTTCGGACTGGATTTGCGTTGTTACTTTATTCCCATTACACCAGAAAGAAAATAAAAATTTCGTAACCTATAATTGCTCAATCTGTATAAAAGAAATCTGAACTAAGTATTCCCTGTATGTCATTGTCAAGGTTACCTATCATCAAAAACTGATGACTTAGTTGAATGTTGTTTATTTGTAACGTAACACTAATTGCAAATTGCGATTCCGTCGACCTAGATATACCTTGCAATCTAATTATTTTTGATGCGTCAACTGTGTCATGTTTAGAAATATATTTACTACAAAAAATACTAACTGTTGCGCCCGCATCTATTAAGAAGTTTAAACTCCTATGGTTAAACCTAATTTTAATAAAAATTCGAACTATTTACTTCAAAATTTTTTAATAAATTATTTTCCGTTAGGCCGCGAAAAAATGCGTCTGCTAAATTATTTGTTCTACTTTCTACTACTTCAGTAAGTTCTTTTGAATTCTCAAAATTGTCTTGTACTTCTGCTACATTATAAACTTTTCTTGTGCTAGAAAAATTATTACTCCTATATCTATCTACACTCTTATTAGGTGAACCTCGGTTAAAGTTCCTAGCTCTAAAATTAGAGTTATAATTATTTGAATTTCTGCTTGTATTTGTCTGTGTATTCTGTTTCGTCTGTGTGTGTACTTTATTAAATTTTCTTGAACCCCTATTAAAATTATTCGCTGAATTTCCGAAATTATTTCTATTACTACCTGCATTTTGTGTGTAGTACAATTTGCGTTACTGGTAACACTTTCCTCCTCTCTTGCTGCCTCAATCCCGTTTCCTAATTTTGAATAATACACGCTTTTATAATTGCTCTTAACTCGCTATTTCGCAACCCATTAGAAAAACTATTAATTTGCTATTTTTTCATTTACGTTACCCTAGGACTTTCGCTACATTCTCATCACCATCACTTTGAGTAATCGTGAGCCCTGTAAATAACTGTTCTATCGACTTACCAAACTGATCAATAGAATTCCCACCTTGTCTAGCACTATTTAATTGGTTGGGACATGTGAGCAACTGATTTTTTTGTCACGAATTTATTGTTTAAATCATTAATTAGAATTAAATTGGATTCACAGGTTTTATTTAATCTAATTTTTGCGCTTTGACTCAAGCTTTTCTTTAAAATATAGATTGTTAAAAGCTGTTTACCCGATCCATCTAGTATTGAATGGTATAACTCGATTGCATCTATAAGCTGCTTAGTTACTGATTCTGTGCCATCCATAACTCATAACTGACAATAAACTAGCCGCGGTCTTTAAGTAAAATTTTTCAGGCATTTTGAATTGAGAACCGGACGCTTCGGACGAATCAGAACTCAAAGCACCTTGCAAAACTTCTGCAGGTTGCAACTTTTCACTTAAAATTTAATCGATATTACTAGAATATTTATTTATTTTTTCTACATATGCCCTAATTTATTCTTTAATATCTATCTCTAAGTCTAAGCTATTGCAAATATCTTTTATATTCTTAAAATTATTCTTAAATTTATTTACTTTCTCACACTTATGTAATATTACTTTAGATCGAGTCTCTTCTCCTTTCCACATTGGCTTTGCTCAAATTTCTGTAAAACACTACAAGTTCATCGAGGAGATATCTAATTTCTTTCCTTGCGTCCATATGCGCGCTGCCAACATAAATTTATCTACCTTCCAATATGGTAGTCTATCCATAATTTTACAACTTCTTATTGGTATCTAAAATAAAAAAAAAACTTTGTTTTGTGTGCGTACCTCCTTACGCTAATTCCTGGCTTGCATGGATCTCTCTTCTAATTTTCTTCTCTAGTCTCTTTTTACACCTCCCATAGCATAATCCTATTATTACCACCAATGCCAGAGCTGCAAGTGCCACTTTCACCCTTTCTTTGAAACTAAAGGTAACGTTTTTTTGCCCGCTGCTATTACCCTCCTGAGCAATGATGACTTCTTCCTAACTCTGATTTTTCCCCATATTTATTAATTTTTTAGAACAACTGGCAGGATCGCCATGTGATAACTCTGTTCTATGGTCGTTAGGTCAGGGACGAGTTAATAGTCGACATCTTACTTATGTGATGGTTTCTATTCACCTTAACTTACAATGTTTCTTAATATTAAACGTAACCTACTATTTATTAATAATAATCAAACAATAAACTATGTACACTTAGCAACCTAGTTAATCTACATATTTAGCGTTACAATAACCTATGTTAACCTAGCTGACTGTTGTTTGAGAGTGCTTAACCTATTTACTTAATACTAACCTAATTACCTCATCACATATTCATTAGGTAAAATAATAAATTTATCTTGAGATTTATGCACATTCGTTATATCAATTTAACGGGATGTAAGTAGGATCCTGACATACAGGAAAAATATTTCAAAATTCTAATTAACGCAATCATCGTATACGTATGCGGTGGTAAAGCAGCGCGTGGTAAATACAAATTATATTGTATTGTTGGACTATAAAACATAAATCAGTTAACTCACATTACCTGTTCTTAAATTAATTTTCTTGGGCTTTGTTTCCACGGGTAGAACGAAATTATTTGGCTGGGGTGGTATGGCATAATTTAGGAAGTTTGTAGAAACAATATCTCACTAAATAAACTTTTCTTTAACTGATCGCTATATGTATATACTCGTACATACACAAGAAAAATTGTATGTATGTATTCTACCAGAAATGTATCTATATATTCTAATAGAAAAATTTTATTTTTAGACTAGTTGTATTAGTACATGTTGGGAATATGGGTTAAAACAACACAAAATTATTTTCACGCAGTCTTTATTGTCTTGTGAACTTTATAAAGGTTTGGCTTATACTCCTACTAACTATATGTGAACGATTACAAAGAAAACAGAGATCGTGTGTTTACAACTCTTTGGTCAGCGGTTCTCGGCAGCAACTTGGCTCTGGTGTGAATTATATAAACATCATAAATATGTCATAGGAAATAGGACGTATTTGATTACATACATGAGTTGCTTTTATTTTTGTAATCTCCAACACACCCCCTCAAAAATTAATGTCAACTTATACTAAACAGGACCTGCGTTTTACGTGGAATTTGAACATGGTTCATCATTAACTGCACGAACTAGGGAAAACCCCAACAAAAACCTAGTTAAACCATATTTGCATCATCAGCCATTAGTCCCAACTTGCGTCGCAATTCTTGGAGACGAGGGCCTGCCAGCGACTTGGTGAATAAGTCCGCTTCCTGGTTTCCTGTGGAAATATATTTAAGGCAGATTACTTTGTTCTCTACTTGCTCCAGAGTAAAATGATATCTAACATCTATATGTTTCGAGCGTTTGTGACTTGTAGGATTTGTGGCTATTGCAATAGAACTTTGATTATCTTCAAACAAGGTTATTGGATCTAGTATTTCAATATTTATACTATTTAATAAAGATTTTAACCATAAAGCCTCTTTTACTGCCTCAAAAAGGGCCATATACTTTGCTTCAGTTGACGAAGCAGCTACTGAGCTCTGCCGTTTTGTATTCCAGGTTTACCGTACAATTATCAAACAGTTTAAAGACATATCCGGTTATATTTCGTCGGTCAGTTTCATTATTTGCCCAGTCTGCATCAACGTAGCCACTTAATTTTTTAACAAAGTTAGTTCTTCTGTAAAGTAATTTTATGTCCATTGTACCTTTTACACAGCGTAAAAACTCTTCAAAGATTGCCACAACTCCTTGTTTGATTTTTGTTGATATTTACTTAACATATTTAGTGAGGTACATAAATCTGGACGTGTACATAGCATTGCATACATTAAAGAACCAATTAAATTTCGACAGGGTGCTCCACAATCTTCATCTAACTCTAAAGCTTCATAATTTAATTTTGTTGGTACTGGCGTACTAACTGCATTACAATTGCTCATATTATATTTCTTTAAAATTGATTTTAAATGTATATTTTGGTCTAGAACTACTTCAGCTTCCGTTCTTTGTATTCTAATTCCAAGAAAATATTTTATTTCTTTTAACTCAACCATTTGAAATGTACACATTAAAAATTGTTTAAAAGCATTCATTGTATTTATTTCTTGTGTTACAATTATAATGTCGTCTACATACAAAATGACATAAATATTTTTATTTACCTGACCTTGATCTCGAAAATATAAACATTTCTCTACCGATGAGTTTATAAAGCCGTGTTGTTTTAAAATATTATCAAAACACTCATACCAGCATCGAGCGGTTTGTTTCAAGCCGTATAATGATTTGTTTAGTTTACATACTAAATTATCATTTTTAAGAGTAATACCATCAGGGATTTTCATAAATATATCCTCTTTTAAATCACCATTTAAAAAGGCTGTTTTTACGTCCATTTGATGGATTAATAAGTTATACTGATTTGCAAAAGCTAAGAAACATCGAAAAGTACTTATTCGCGCCACTGATGCAAAAGTTTCATCATAATCTAATTTATACAATTGATTAAAACTGCGAGCTACCAGTCGTGCTTTATATTTTGTCATATTGCCATGTTCATCATGTTTTATTGTAAACACCCATTTACTATCAATTATGTTAACATTATTTGGTTTTTGTATCAACGTCCACGTTTTATTTTGACTTAAAGAATTAAGCTCTTCTTTAATTGCCTTTTCCCACTTAAGTTTGTTTTTACTCTCAGCTATGTCTTGATAGCTTGCAGGAATTATGTCATCTACAGTGTGAACATTTAAAATATTGTAACTGTTTATTTCTAAATCACGATCTTTGTATGAAATTGACGATTTTGTTTTTAGCCTTTCGCTCCTTCTCACATCCTGTATTTCATCTGTTTTCTTCAGCTTGGAAGAAAAAGGATAACACAGATCTTTATTACCTGGTTCAGGGACATCTTTTGCTGGAGATATTTGATCTTTCCCACCTGAGTCTAGAGTACTAATTTTTGATTGATTGCATTTATCAGTGACACATTGTTTATTCAAGGTTTGATTGCAATTTTTTATTATTTGATCTGTTTTACCCGGATGGATATTATCTGCGGTTTCTTTCTTATCACCCCCTTCCTCTGAGAGCTCCTCAGTACTCATAGTTTGTACTGAGTCACCCGCATTTTCACCTAAATATCTATCAATTTCGATCGTTTCATCAAGTTCCTTTCTTGATGTTTTAAAATGTATTTCATCAAAAATTACATCTCGAGCAACTATAAATTTTCTTGCTTTTGTAATAAATATTTTGTAGCCATTTGGTACATATCCTATAAGAATTCCTTTATCTGATTTATCATCAAATTTATGTTTTCTTGTTTTATTATGCACATTTGCAGTGCAGCCAAATACCCTTAAAAACTGTAATTTTGATTTTTTATTGTGCCACATTTCATACGGTGTCTTTGGTATTTTAATAGCTTTTGATGGGGTCATATTTGTAGTGACGCATTAAAATTGGCGCATTAGCAAGGATAATGAGTGTGCCTCGATAGCTCAGCGGTCAGAGCAACTAGCCGGAAACTGGGAGAGCCGGGTTCGATTCCCGGTCGAGGCAAAATGCACTTTTATCCTTGCTAACGCCAAATATTTATCAAATATGTAGCAGTTTCCACTGCTTCGCCCCAAAACCGCTTATTTAAACCTGCACTGTACACCATTGCACGCGCCTTTTCTGTCAATGTTCTATTCATACGCTCCGCCACTGAATTTTGATTTGGAGTGTATGGCACCGTCAAATGATATGTGATCCCCTTTTGTTTACAAAACTCTTTCATATCGCTAGATAAATATTCTCGACCGTTGTCACAATACAAGAGGACCACTTTCAAATTAAAATGAGTCTCACTTTTGTTTATATAATCTTTAAAACACGTATTTACTTCTGATTTATTTCTCATCAGGTATGTTACCGTATAGTGAGTGTATTCGTCAATAAAAGTAACAAAATAATTTTTGTCATCAATTGCGCTTGGAGTAATCGGACCACATACGTCCGAGTGCACAATATACAGTGGTCTTTGAATATTAGTTTTATTTTTAGCTTTTGCAAATGGAAGTCGCGCTTGTTTGCCATTTATACAAGCTTCACACACTGACTCTAAGGGATTTATTGCATTTAAATAGTTACTATCAGCGGCTAGTTATTTTGCCTTAATTTGAGCAAATTTATTTTTACTTATATGTCCTAACCGTTCATGCCATAGTTTATTTTTATCATCTAGACTACTTAATGACGCTTGACTATTTATTGACAACGCATTTTTAACAGTAAAATGTACAATATGCAATTCATTTATACGCTTACCTGTCATGATGGTCTTCTCGCCTAGTTTTGCAAGTACTTCACCTGAGTGATGGAAAAACACAGAAAATTCTTGCATTTTTCTTACTGACAGTAGATTTAATGGAACCTCTTGAGCATATAGAACGTTGCGAAGAACTCCCACATGGCCCATATTGGTCATAACTTCAATGTTGCCCACATGTGTTGCCCAACTACACACTTCCTTTTTCGCAACTGAAATTTTAATGGGGTCCTTCAATTGCTTGTAGTCTTTGTAGAAACTCAGGTCATTGATTCGTATTCCGTAGCTCCTGAATCTAATACAAATTGCAATTTTCCTTTGGCTTGCTCTGTTTTACTTTCAGTATGCATCATGAAAGCAAAACTAGTCTCCTGTTCTTGAGAGGGTACTGTAGCAGTCATAAGTTCAAGGGATTTTCTGGTCTTACGAGATTGTTCCGGTCTCCTTTGTTGGTGCATTTCTTGTCTCTTTACATGCTGTTTATAATAATAACAGTCTTTCTTTACATGGTTTCTTCTGCCACAAAAGAAGCATTTGTTAGCAGTTTTATATTTTGGTATTGAATGGGATTTACGAGAATAATGTGCTTTATTGAGTGGCTTAAAATTCCGTTGGAATTGATTACGAGTAGTTAATTGAAATTGTAGTGCCTTGGAACTGGTGTCAGCACTTTCCTTTTTCAATTTTTGTTCGTGTTCAAGCAGCAACTTTTTAACAAATGCTAAGATAAGACGATCATCGGACATTGTTTTTATTGCAGTAATGACTCCATCATAAGAGTGAGGTAGTGTGTTTAAAAAATACCATACTTTTGTCATTTCATTTACACTAGTGCCACAGGCAACCAAGTCTCGTATCATTTCATCCACTTCTATGAAATGTTTTCAGGCTTCAGTTTATAATTTAAAAGCTTATCTTGCACATTTAACTGGGTGGCGAGATTCTTACATGCATACGTGGAATTAAAATGTTCAATTATCTGCCGCGTCGTTGCCCCATCTGGTATTTCACTCAGCATGGAATCATCTCAATGTTCAATTATTTGACCCTTTGCAAATCGTTCCCATTTTATCCATTCATCCTATATTTCGTCTGGCACTTCTCCATCTAGTACACTTAACGCACCTTCCTGTTCAATGATTGCACGTAATCGGTACTTCCACACTAAATAGTTATCACCGTTAAAAGGCTTAATGTTATATTTTGTGCCCTTTTCACTTGTCATTTTATGTCACGTTTGGAATCCACGAAAACTCGCACAAGGTCCTTCCTGCACGTTCACTATTTACTTTTTTGTTTGCGAGACTGGGCCCATAACCTGTTAGGAATATGGGTTAAAACAACACAAAATTATTTTCACGCAGTCTTTATTGTCCTGTGAACTTTATAAAGGTTTGGCTTATACTCAGTTATGGACCACACACTACCCTTTATCAAGGCAGTCGTTATAAGGTCAAAGCAGCATCCGCAATTAAGGAAGGCATTACAAGTCCCGCGGCGTTTAACCAAAAGCCGATTAGATATAAATTCTCATTTTTTTGTAAAAGAATTTAGAATATTGTTGTTAGCCGGAGGCTCAGTTTAAAAACTTGTGTTAGTGTTAAATAAACTTAACTTACTCCTACTAACTATATGTGAACGATTACAAAGAAAACAGAGATCGTGTGTTTACAACTCTTTGGTCAGCGGTTCTCGCCGGCAACTTGGCCCTGGTGTGAATTATATAAACATCATAAATATGTCATAGGAAATAGGACGTATTTGATTATATACATGAGTTGCTTTTATTTTTGTAATCTCCAACAGTACACAAACTAATACAACTACACAAGAAATTACTCTTTTCATCGCTGCTTTTATCACTGCACACATGTACGGCGATCGCTGTACTTAGTATTTTGAGATATTTCTCGTGTACCTATATGAAGATCGTACGTATATTCCGTTAAATTTATATCACAATTTATAACTAAGTGGATAGGTTTCAAGATAAATTTAGAAAGAAAGTGTATTTATTCTAAACGCTAATAAACGCTTATTGTTGTATGTGTTGTATACATATGTAATTTATTTCAGGGTATATATGTATGTTATGTACCCTATTAACGGAAGTGTATATGACGTCTTTTGTTTATGTTAATAGTTTATTTAAGCTCACACCCAAGGGGTTACCAGTCAGTAATCAGATTATTGCTTTCAGTTTAGAGTCGTCACTCTGCTCGATTGTTAATAATCTAAGTGTAGTTGTGTGTTATTGTGAATAAAGTCTTTTGTATCCGTTTTTAAAAATTTATTACGTCGAACCTACAACGTAATTTGTATAGGTATACGCTGTATATGTATTATCTGTTTTATATCTAATCTGTACAATACAAGAGAAATCCAGTTTATTTGAAACTTTTGTGTACATGAGATGTACTATAAAGTTTACAGTAATTTCCTAGGATCAAATTATGGCCTCAATATTTGCGATTGTTACGAAATGTTTTAGAGGAAAATACATAAAATGTTTATTAATATTTAATTCTATACATAAACGAAGGTGTAATGAAATTGCCATATAAATATAGATTGTTATAAATAAATATCAGTAGACTTTAATGGGTTATAAGTTAAAAGCAATATATGACACATGAGGAAGTTTTCCTAAAAAAATGTTTTTATAACATTGACATATAATCGCACGGAGAAATATTCTAGACATACGTTTAGTTTTTCCTTAAAATCATCTAAGAAGACTCCTGAAATAATAACATAACATGTTATTTTTTAAGACGTTTTGAGTGAAAAATTTTTATCACTCAAGATTTTTACATCAACGTATTTAGTCCTTACCCTTTGTGATGTTTGATGAACAATCTCATATTAGTCTAAAATTTTAAAGAAATTCATTTATATTAAAAAAGAGGATGTTGAAATTTCAATCCCCGTCACAACTTACCAGAAAATCTGAAAAAAGTTATTTTTCATAAGTCGATGTCTTTTTTAAAAATAAGATTGATGGATTTCAGGGTTTATCAAAAACTATTTTAATAACAAAATTATGAATATTGTGCGAAACTTTACTACTACATTGTATTTGCTTTGCTCTATAATGCATACCTTACTTACAAATAGAATAATTACAACACAAGTACAGCCCTCAATGCATATAGCATTAAATAGAACACGTTGGTGATCATAGTCAACATAATGTTTTTTATTTTAGTGATATAGCTATAAGCAAATGGTATAACTGCGGTACAAATTTTTATTTACATGCTTTGATAATGCCAGTATAAATTAGATTTTATGAAGAGTATATTATTCTACTGTAATGGATGACTAACGACTCTATATGACGAATACTCTTCGAATACTTTTAGTGTTACGGTGAGGTACACCTCACTTTGTTTTTAGGCTAATATTATGTAATGAATAATAAATTGCCAAACGGAAGTTAGATTGTTCAAAATTAATCATTATTCATTATTAATTCATTCATGTCTAAAACATTGACTCACTAAGATACAGGGTAATAAATCTTCGCGTTAGTCAAGTTGACATGAAGTATTTATAGGAGAGGAATATTAGGGAGCAAATAAGTTACTAATTTACCTAGTCTATCATAATATAACTATTTTTAGTGTTCAGTAGTTAAAGATCTTATGACGAGTTATTGTTAATACAAATAACTACACGCTACACTAGACAGAAATGTATTTTAATTTAGTTAGGCAAACTAAACAAACTAAAAATGTAAAAATATGTATTTACATTCATCAAATTTATACATGAATGTATGTAATTACAAAAATACGTTATAACATAGTCTAGGTATATTTTATTATAAACATTGTAGTTATTTGAAGATAGTTTTATAAAAGTAGAACATAAGAACATAAACATTTTTTATTAATTTAACTGATCGATAATCTTAATATATATTTCAGATGTATTGAAGTACTGTATATTTTATTTAGTATTGTAATGTATGGTTACGACTGTAGAATCACATTGGGATTATATAGATCTGGAATACTCGGTAAGTCCACCACATAAGCAATATGCAGATATAACATCAATGGTATTGCCTTTTTCCAACTTATATCCGCTTTCATACCTACGCAAATGAAAAAATTATATTTTCTGGGGTACACCTTCATTGTGGACAAATTGGAAACAGTCGTACATGGTGATATGCTTTCGTCGGATATCTAAATAATCTTGAATATTACAGTCTGGCATATGTCCAAACCGAAAAACTCATATTACGCAAACTTATGTGTCCACATTCCACGTCTGTTGCGTGCAGTTTTAAAATAGTGTTATTTTTGCTTGTGGATTGTTTACAGAGAGACGGACTGTATTCGTTTTACTTCATATATTTCTGTTGATTATCAGGAGTTTGTAATAAATGTATTTATGACCAGGAAAAGAAGAAAAAACACATGTAGGAGTTCTTCATGCTAAACAGGCGCGCCTATTACTGTATTTTCTAGTAAAATTATTACAATTACTATAAATTTTACACTTGTTAAATATATATTGCAATACTAAATATTTGTAAATATATATATTGAAATTTTATTTTCTCTTATTTATTTACTAAGAATATTATTTACAGAAATTATTATATATATATATATATATATATATATATATATATATATATATATATATATATATATATATATATATATATACAGTGCTATTCAAAAGTCCCCTCCCCCCCTCTTATCTTTGGAACGATTATACATAAACTAGTGAAATTTGGTAACTGAATATTAAGGGTTGTAAACTTCCCTACTAGTGATGATAGATGACGTATGCGTCAAAGATGACGTCACAAGGTCATTGTGACCAATAATTTTAAATGGAACCCTATGGCAAGCGACACCTCTTTTAAAAGGTATCGAAAAAACCTATTCAATGATACTAATATTGTGTCTGTTTACGGCAGTTTTGACAACTGGCTTTCAAAAACCGCAAAGCTGTGATGAATTAAATCAGTTAATAATAAAATTTAAAATTCAAGCTCCGCCACTGGATAGTTGGATAGTAAATAATCTGACGTTTTTGCAAGACTCCCCAATTTGATGTTTTTTAGCTGTTAAAGTTTTTATACATTTAATAATTTGTGTATTGTTGATCGAACGTTTAACTGTTTTAGTACCTTGTGGTAATTTTAAAATATTTGTACATTCAACAATTTGTTAAACTGTTGTGAGCTGAACGTTTAAGTGCTTCAAGAAGAGAAATGGTACGTGTTTTAGGTGATAAAGTAGCAGCGATCCTAATACTTGGTGAAACTGGAGAAAATATTCATGCAGCAGAACGCATTTTTAATGAAAGGTTTCCCGATCGCCCAGTTTCGAGGACTTATTTGAGAGAGCTTCTTCGTAAGTTGAAAACAACGGGTAGTATTAATGATGCAAAACGATCTGGCAGACCACAAATTTCTGATGAGAAAAAAATTGATATACTGGCAGAAGTAATAGTAAATCCTACTTCTTCAACAACTCAAGTTGCATCAACCTGTGAAGTCAGTCCAAGTACAGTGCACAGGGTGTTGAAAAAAAAAACAAATTTCACCCATACAAATTAAAAATGGTTCATCAACTCTCAGACGACGATCCAGACCGAAGACTGCAATTTTGTGAAAATATGGAGACTAAAATTAACCAACAGCCAGACTATGTCAAAACAATTTGTTTTAGTGACGAAAGTACTTTCTATCTAAATGGAAATGTAAATACACAAAAGGTGAGATATTGGAGTGACGCAAATCCTCACATGTTTCGTGAAACACATACTCAGTATCCCGAGAAGGTCAATGTTTGGGCAGGTATACTGGGAAACCACATCGTTGGGCGTGTTTTTTAAAATACCAACTTAACCGGTGAGGTGTATCTGCAGATGTTGCAAAATGCAATAGAACCGTTAATCCTTGAAATTTTGGAAGATAATCAAGATGAATTCGACATTTTGGAAATAACATTCCAACAGGATGGTGCTCCTCCACACTATTACGGTGCAGTAAGACGGTATTTGGATGAAGAATATCCTGGTAGATGGATTGGACGATGAGGTTCAATGGAATGGCCGCCTCGATCACCGGACCTCACACCTTTAGAATTTTTTCTGTGGGGGTATCTTAAATCGAAGGTTTACGCCACTCAGCCTGACAATATTGATGTTTTAAAACAACGTATTGTTACAGAATGTAGGGCTATTTCCGCAGACACATTTGAAAAAGTACGAGAAGAGTTTTGCAATAGGATGTTTTACTGTCAGAAAGTAGATGGAGCTTCGAACAATTACTATAAGTAGGTACTGATTCTTGAATCTGTAATTAAAATTATTATCCAAGTTTACTGATTACTGATTTAATCCATCAAAACTACCATAAATACAAACAATATTAGTATCATTGAATACGTTTTTTCGATACCTTTTAAAAAAGGTGTCGCTTGCCATAGGGTTCCATTTAAAATTATTGGTCACAATGACCTTGTGACGTCATCTTTGACGCATACGTCATCTATCATCACTAGTAGGGAAGTTTACAACCCTTAATATTCAGTTACCAAATTTCACTAGTTTATGTATAATCGTTAAAAAGATAAGAGGGGGGGAGGGGACTTTTGAATAGCACTGTATATATATATATATATATATATATATATATATATATATATATATATATATATATATATATATATATATTATATATATATATATATATATATATATATATATATATATATATATATATATATATATATATAATATATATATATATATATATATATATATATATATATATATATATATATATATATATATATATATATATATATATATATATATATATATATATATATATATATATATATATATATATATATATATATATATATATATCGGTGTTGATCTTGGGGCTCCGGTTATACTTCTTAGAATCAATCCTCTTAGCTTGTTAAGTCGGTTGGCCTCCGACTTTAAACAGGCTCTCTCCGTCAGCTATTACCAATGGCTTGGAACATATATGACTTAGACGTTTTTTCCATGACAGTTTTCCGTCCAGGATTACTCCTAAGTATTTCACTTCGCTATTATAGCTTAGTTCTTGGCCACAAAGTTTCAGTGGACATGTTCTGATCCACCTATATTTCTTGATAAACACCACCACCTCAGTCTTAGAAGGATTAACCGAGAGTCCCCTATCCCTACACCAATTCCCAACCTTGTTTAATGCTCCCTGAATTATATCGATAATCGGCTCCAGGAAAGCGCCCTTCGTTATTATTACTAAATCATCGGCATAGCCAATTACCTGGTAATCCTTTAACTTTTCAAGCAGTTCATCCACTACCAGGCACCACAGAAGGGGGGACAATACCCCTCCCTGCGGATAGCCCGAGTCGGCCCGGCCCTCGATGGTAGTCTTGCCTTTATTAGTAGTAAGCTGTCTGTTTCCCAACATATGGTCTATCCATTCAGCGATTATTCTGTGGGTGTAGCATCTGCCTAGTGCTCCGCTAATCACCTCCCTGGATGTAAAGTTGAAGGCCCCTTCAATGTCAAGGAAAGTGTCGATAACGTATCCTCCGCAGTCCAGTTCTGACCTTATCAATGACACAACCTTATCCAGAGCTGTTTCTGTTCATCATGTTCTCCCTTGAAGCGGCCTCTCCATTAGGACAATATCCCGAAGGTACCTGTCAACTAATCGTTCGGCCGTCTTTAGTAAAAATGAAGTAAGGCTCATCGACCGAAAGTCCTTAGGGACGTGAATCCGACTTTGCTCGGTCTAGGTATAAAACCAACTCTTGTGTCTAGCCACACTTTCGGGACCATCTTCAGTGCCAAGCTGGACCTGGTGATCCTTATAAGCAGATCGAGGATTATCTCTTCTGCTTTCTGCAGAAGTACCGGATAAATGCCGTCCTGTCCCGGCGATTTACATGGATCAAATGACCTCAAGACCCACCTCCTCTTAGCCGGTGTGACTATCTCCTTCACAAGTTCCCTGTCGTCCCCCTCTCGGTTTACCGCCCAGGTCCTATGTGCCCCTACTAGCGGGTCGGAAATGTCTCCCGTCTCCGGTCTATAAAAGCCCGGAAAATGTGCTTCGATGAGATGGTTTAAGGTTTCCTCATTCGATTCCGAGAATTTACCATTAGGGAGCTTGAGCTATACTAGTATCGCTTCTGGGCTGCGGGCTAGGATCTTATTCAGCCGTGCTGCCTCAGCTCCCTTATTTATCTATTACACTACCCTTTTTTGGGCTTTCCTAATCTCAGCCCTATACTGATCCCTGGCAGTCCTATAGTCCTCTCAGGTTGTACGGCTGTTACGTTTTCTGGCTCACTTAAGAAGGTTTCTTACCTTACATCTAAGGTTTTCCAGCTCATTGTTCCACCATCTTACCTGGCCGTTCGGCCTAGCTCGTTTAGGTGTACAGTTCCCTTCATAGGCTTCTATCAATCCTCCACTCAGTCGGGAGGCTGCCGCCTCCAGTACTTACCTCTCACTAATTCTGGAGGGGATTTCCCGAACTGTTACTAGAAGATCCGACTTAAACTGTTCCCAGTTTGTGAATCTGGGGTTACAGACCCATTTCGTCTCCTCATGCTCCCCCACTCCCAGATCAATCTTAATGGCAGAGTGATCCAAGAGTGTGGGTTCATCCGAGACTCTCCAGTTCCGCACGCACCCCGCCAGGTATTTGGAACCCAAGGTAATGTCAATTTCCTCCTCCCTTATAGCATTATGAAAAGTGGGTGTGTTCTCCACATTTAAAATATCTAGCTCTCTACTTACCAGATATTCCATGAGCTCCATACCTCTGCCTTTGGTGTTCGTGCTACCCCAGACCATATGCTGCGAGTTCGCATCGCATCCTATCACCAAAGGCAGGTCGGCTTTTTGACAGAAGTCCACAAGTTCCTTCACCTCTGGTATCGGATTGTCTCTGCTGTCATTATATATATATATATATATATATATATATATATATATATATATATATATATATACATATATATATATATATATATATATATATAGACCAATATTAAGGGCATAAAAATAATTTCCGTAAATAATATTCTTAGTAAATAAATGAGAGAAAATAAAATTTCAATATGTATATTTACAATATATATTTACAAATATTTAGTATTTTAATATATATTTAACAAGTGTAGAATTTATAGTAATTGTAATAATTTTACTAGAAAATACAGTAACAGGCCTGTTTAGCATGAAGAACTCCTACATGTGTTTTTTATTCTCTTTCTGGTCAAAAATACATTTATTACAAACTCCTGATAAGCAACAGAAATATTTGAAGTAAAACGAATACAGTCCGTCTCTCTGTAAACAACCCACAAGCAAAAATAACATTATTTTAAAACTGCACGCAACCGACGTGGAATGTGGACTATCGTGTAATCCAACTAACGGAGCTACTCAGAGTAGTCTTCCGAACGAATCTGACCAGGCCGGAACCCGGATACTCCCGCCTGAACTAGAGAAGATGAGAGAAAATCCCGTTCTCTAGCCCTCAGTCGCCTGTCTGCCTTGTTGTCTTACATGTGGTCGCTTGCTCACCCCGGTCTTTTCGCATTGGTCATTTTTTTATTTTTGGTGTTAAACGTTTAGGCGTTCTTAACTTAATTCTAGAGTGATTTAATCATCGGTGTGATAGTTTACGACTAGATTTTTCTGCAGAATTTATGGTGACCGTGCGCCACACATAAATTATTTAGAAGAAGAATTCAATATACAATATTAATGTCTCGTCCACGACTCATGGTATTCTTGCGATCTTAAGTGGTAAAAGTGCTACGCTCATTAGTGATATCAGTGCGACGAGATCAACTACGGGCCCAGCAGCATCCTCGACGGAGTGACCCCTGGCTCAATTTTAGCAGCGTCCTTGCTACGTGGTCCAACCCACGCCACGGCACGTGTCTTCACCCACGCCATGTCATGCCACGCCACGTTTCTTCACCCACGCTGCACCGCCGAGAGCCAACCGCAGGCAGCCCCCAGGGGTACCAGTGTCTCTCCGCCGCCGAGAGCCGTGCCGCCGCCTTCCCGTTCTCGACATCCAGATCACCGCATCGCAGGAGAGTGGTATTGAGGTATATTCCCAGGAGTTCCCATCATTCTACGGTGCTCGGTGAGTCATTCGATTGTATTACATATATATTTGTATTTCATATATAGGTCTTTCATTTTCTTTTATTTTTTTTTTTGCTTTTTAATTAGGGTATCGTCATATTATCATATTACATGTATTGTCCTTTTATAATTAAGGTATAATTAAGGCCCCGTGGTTCTTGGCGTAGTTATTGCATGTCCTTTCTTTGCGCTCTTACGAGGTGCGTCAGATAATTAGTATAAATCAGAATTTTCATCCGCGAACAACTACGATCTTCGTCTGCACTTTGCCGCTTGCTACAGGGTGCGTCTACGCAGTAACGCCACACGTGAACCCCTAACCAGCATGCACGGTGGCATACGAATGAGGAGCGGTCGGGTGGCAGGAGCCCCTGACGTTCAACCGACGATGCCGTCCACCTCGATGCCGATAAGGGAGGAAAACCCCAGCCAGCGGGTCCTCCCACCAGCCAAGGCCCGGACAGCCGCATCGAGGATATAGGAGGCCTGATTAAATGCGACGAGGAGAGGAGCGTCCACCCCCAGTGCGGGAGCGCAAAGTGGGATGGTGCTTAACCGCGAGGCCCTCCTCGATAAGGGTGTGGGCTCCTAGAGTTCGCGAATGGCGACTCCAATGGACCGCGCCAACTCGATACGTGCCCAGGATAGGCTGGTACTACCAGTGTCCGCGCCCGGCGGAAATGAGGGAGAGCAGGATCGTCGACATGGCGCCCGAGCAGGGACATGTGAAGATATTGTGGACCTAGACACCCGGAGGATGTCCTACACGAGCGGCCACCCCAGGCTATCGATGGGTATGATCATCGACGTGGCGCTCGTGCGGAAATATCAATTGGAGAGCCGGTGCGAATAATTCCCGACGAATGGGACATTTACGAGCCCCTGAGGCGGCGCATCGAAGAATATCCACGCCGCACGGAATTCCAACGAGGGGATGGCCAGGATCTCCAAGGATTCCTAGAATTGGCGCCCGAGCACCAATAAGTGCACGAGATCTCTGGAAGGAGCTTTGGGATCTACAAACACTATCCCAGAGGAGAGCCCTATGGACACTATGGGCTCTATGACGACGACGGCGCCGTGGCCCTAGATCTCATGGCCACGAGCGCCAGAGGTCGCGAAGGATGCCTACCGCGCGGCAACCGTTCCGCGCCGCGCCCCGATCCCGCTCCCCGGAACATGGCCATGGAGACCATAATTCGGGCGATGGGCGGACTCATGGCCCAGAGCTACGCGATGCGGATGGAAACCGCCCGGCCGCCACCAGATCTAATCTTCGCCGGCCGAGACCATGAAGACCCCCAGGTCTTCATCGACGAGTTCGAGGACTACGCCGACCTGATGCACGTTGCCCCGAAGAGGATGGTCCCCCTCGCCCGGAGCTGCCTGCGAGGGGAGGCGAGACGGCGGCGCGCCTCCTTGGAGATTGGGCTACGTTCCAGGAGTACGTCCTGGACAAATTCTCGTCCGTAGAACGCCTTGCCAAAATCACGCAGCGCCTATATGGAGAGGCGCAGAAGGAAAACCAGGGAGCCCTAGCCCTCATCGCAGGGAAGGCACGGCTGTTTGAGATCGAGTGGCCCCCGAGATACCCGAATGGCAGAGGGTGGCGTTCATACTTGGAAAGCTCCTGCTAAGTCTCCGCGTCCAGATACGACGTGGGGCATACGAGACGACGAAGGAATTCAGCGCCGGGGCATACCGCACGCCTAAGGGCGGCCCTGCCCTTAATAAAATCCCTGAAGAGGGATCCGACAACGATGACGCTGCTTTCTACGCCCCAGCTCCACGTCAACGGAATCGGCGTCGCGGCGGAAGAGCTGCACGGCGGGAAGACCTAGAGGAGCCCCGACGGGGAGCGACGGGTTCGAGAAACGAACCGCCGCTTCGTCGAGATGAGGCCCCAAGAAGATATGAAGAGGCGCCGCGACGTATGTGACGATTTCCGCCACGGGATCGGCGACCACAGAGACAGGAGTCGCCTCGACAACCACCGCCGCCACGTAGGGACACCCGCGACGAAGGAAGTCATCCCCCACGTGAGGACTGGTGTCGAGATGCCGGGCCAGCGCGAGATGCGCAGCCCGCACCACGAGAAGACTGGCGTGCCCGCGAGATGCGACGGGGCGCCGCTACGGAAGGAACGTCGGCGCCTAGAGGAGAGGCGCCGGGAAACGACGATCGGGCCGAGGCCAGGGGCAACCCTCGGACCCGCAACTGAATTGGAGAGCGAGGACATCTCCGAAGAACTCCGTCACTGGAGGAGCCACGGTGGCAGGGGTGCTCGACACCTCGAGCAAGAGGGCTCCAGCGGACGCCGAAACATACGACGTCGCGACGTCCGTAAAAGAGAACATTGACCAGAAGGAGGTCAAGGATGCGGGTGTAGCCATCGGCCTGGCAGAAGACGATACCTGGAGTTGACCCGGAGGAGGGCGGTACCCGGGGCGACATCGATAGCCTGGAATAATGGAGTCCCCGGATTAATCCGAGACTACCCTCCGAGGGTACGAACGAAATTGACCATCAAATGGAATGGACGTTTAATACCGGACCCGGATCCGGTCGATGCTCCGGAAAATAACGGTGAACCGGAAGAGGTTATTAACCGGGAAGCAAATGTAAATACCACATCAGAGCAGGTAAACGACCTGGGTGTCAACATTTATATGGACTCGGAAAGCGAATCGGAGGAGAACAGCGGTCTTCGAGGAAGGAAACCGGATTTAAATATCAACACCGGATTAATCTGCGATATCAACGAGAAGCCATATACGCACGTCCCGGATTTAAACGACGGCATGCAGGAAAACGACGCTGGGAAAGCGCCTGAACTGGATCACGGAGAAGTTGCCGCTATTAGGGGAGACAGCGCACCTCGCATCTCACTTGAAATAGAGGGGAAGATAGTCAAGGCGTTGGTGGACACCGGCGCCGGCGTGAATCTCATCCGGAGCGATCTCGTACAGGGACAGCAGTGCGAAACGTCAGCAAGACATTGTGACTCGTTGCGCGGCGACTTTTTACGCAAGCTAGGGGTGTCATGGACTTGATACTGACCCTATGCGGTGAGCCCGTCGACCTGCGCCTGTACTTAGTGGACGACCTGCTCGAAGAGGTCATCCTTGGACAGCCGTTTCTACGAGAAGAGGACGTTGTGATGGATTTTAAACGAAGAACTATCGTATTCTGTACTCGTAGGAGAAGAACGATATACTGGGATGATCCGAAGGGCCATGAGAAACCCGCCCTTACACCGGACCAAGTATATGAACATATCTGCGACAAAGTACCAACCGAGCATCGGAAAGAATACCTCGAGGAAATCCTGAAATTTTCCGACGTCTTTTCTGAAGAGCCATTACCAGCGATGGTTCTATCTATGCAGCACAGCATCGTCCTACGCGATACCGTGCTCGTGCGGGCCCCACCGTATCGATGCAGCGAGGAGAAGAAACGCGTAATCAATACGGCCTACCAAGAGATGCTGACACAAGGAGTTATTCGTCGATCACGCTCCGAATATAATTCCCGGGTCGTGTTGGTAAAGAAGAAGGGCGACAAGGAACTACGGTTCTACGTAGATTAGCGGTAAATAAATGCGAAAACGGAAGCCGAAGTTGGGACCCTGCCGCAAATCTTCGACACGATACGCGAGTTGGGAGATGCACAGTACTTTTCGACGCTCGACTTGAAGGCCGAGTATTGGCAAGTACCGATGGCCGAGGACAGCAAAAAGTACACTGCTTTCTCAACTCCCGACGGGGCCCAATACGAATTTGAAGTTATGTGGTTCGGATTAACCGGAGCGCCCGGAACATTTCAGAAGATGATGGCTGAAGTCCTCGAGGGATATCTACATCAGTTCATGAAAGTCTACTTGGATGACATCGTCGTTTATAGCAAGAGTCACGACGACCATTTTTATCATCTCAGTGCGGTTTTGGAGAGACTTCGTCTAAATGGTCTCCACGTGTCTCTGAGGAAATGTAAATTTGGCGCTCGTCAAATTAACTACATGGGGCACACAATTACGTCCGAACGTAATGAACCGCAGAGCCATTACTTGGAGAAGATTCGAGATTACCCAGTACCGAAGACGATTCGAGAGCTGCGAGCGTTCCTAGGCACGACTGGATGGTTATGTGAATACGTTCCTAGGTTCGCAGAGATAGCGGCGCCGCTCACCGATGTGCTGGAGAAAGTCGAGGAATGCGATGGAGGACGCGACAGCAAATCGCCTACCAGGGTCTGAAGGAAGCGGTAGCCAACCACGCCGAACTGCACCGTCCTCTGCCTGGCGTGGAGTTTTGCCTGCAGACCGACGCGAGTTGCATTAGCATCGGCGCCGTCCTATTCCAGCGCGACCCTGAAGATGTAACGAAACGTCGCCTCATCGCCTGCGCCTCTGCGAAATTGACGAAGACGGAAACCCGCTACCACGTGAACGAACAGGAAGTCCTCGCCGTGGAAAGTGAAGAAATTCCGTCAATTTCTAGAAGACCAACACTTCATGCTCTACACGGACAGTAGAGCGCTCCTATGGATCAACAAATACAAGGACGAAAAGTCGAAACTGATGCGATGGGCCCTAATGCTTCAAACATTTAACTTTACCGTGGAACACGTTCCCGCGAAGACCAATGAGCTACCGGACTTTTTATCTCGGAATCCACAACCGGAATATCGCCCGGAACAACCGGAAGAGGTGGACGAACGCGCATACCTCGCGGTTCACATGTTTCAAGACACCGAAGATGAGAGAAGCCGTCGACGAACCAGAGGAAAGCACCTCCGCACCGAGGGAAATAAATATAGAACAATCGGAAGAAAATATCGAGTCTCCGGAAGAACAAGACAGCGAAGGCGAGTCAAGGGGGGAGGAGAACCCAGAGGAAGCAGTGGAAGGGCTGCCCCCCCGCGACCTCTCTTCGATCTTGTCCGCGAAGAGCAGCTACAGGATCAAGCGTGCCGCAAAGAACGGAAACGTCTCCAGCTCGTGCTCCGCGATGGACCGCGAAGACCGGAACCCGGAGCGCACGGGGGTACTTCTTATCCGACGGTGTAATATGGAAACATGTGGGTGGAGATAAACGGGCGTTAGTGGTGCCGCTACATATGAGGGATCGCGTGATGGAAGAATACCACGACTCCCAACTAGCCGCATATCCAGGCCAGAGCGAGACGCTCCTCGGGATCCGGCGGATGTATGATTGGCGAGGCATGGAACGCGATGTACGACGTTACGTGAAAGGCTGCTTGGTGTGCGCCTCGACGAAGGCTCACTGGCAAGACGCTGCGCCGTTACGACCGCGAATCCCAGACACGCCGTGGAAGACCGGACGTTCTTGGATCTTACCCCAAGACGAAGCAAGGAAACGAGTTTATCATCGTACTCGTGGATTTATTTTCGAGGTGGGTCGAGGCGAAAGCAGCACCCCACGGGCGGCAGGTTGAAATCCTCGAGTTTCTGGGAGAGGTAACCGCGAGGTGGAGATACCTAGCGTTCATCATCATGGACAATGGTACGCCTTTCCAAGGCCGACCGTGGGAACATTACCTCGCAGCCCGCCACATCGAACAATACACCGCTCCTATATACCACCAGAAACTGAATCCAGTGGAACGACTGGTTTAGGAATTAAAGAAAATTCTACGTACAAAAGAAACCATGACGAAGAAATGGGATCAGCTGCTGTCGGAAGCCCTGTTATCCCTCCGCAACCGTACCAGCGCGGCGACTGGACAATCACCCGCCGAAATTCTCCTCGGAGCGACTTTGCCTAGGCCGGGGAAATGGACGGTACCCGCCGAAGTGCGACCGCTTCCCGACCAGACCACACAGGCAAGAAGACAACGGATTCAACGCGCACGGGATCGCCAGGTCATATACACCCGGAATATGTTCCCGAAGCACCGACAAGCCGGTGTGACCTTCGACCCAGGAGAAAGCGTCATGGTTAGGGAATTTCGCCGGGACAAGAACCCGTTCCAGGCCAAATGGACGGGCCCCCACAAAGTCATCACCCGCCACGGCGACAACACGTACACCGTGGAGCGAGATGGGCTACAAGTGAAAGTCCGACCTTCGGCCCTGTCCCCCGGAATTTCAGTATAGGGATTCGTTGCGAAGGGTAACACCCCGCGAACCGCCGTCGCGCCCACGACCGCCAGTCAGCGGGACCCTTCTAAGAAGAAAAAAAAACGAGATATCGCGACCCAAAAGCCGCGCCTTTTACAGCCCAACCATAGGCCGGGGCGTGCGTTGTTCAGATACCGCGCAACAAGACAGGTAACCGCGAGCGTGACTGCCTTCACAGCCCAATCATAGGCCGGGGCGTCGCCTCGCCGCATTACAACGATCGTCCTTTTCCTTTGCGTGTGTAAATAGATTCCCCCGTGTGTGTTTTTTGCCTTTATGTTTCAGGACCCCCACGGAGGACCAGCGGCCCATCCTTCTCACTGTTGGGAGTGGCGAGCCAGCCGAAGCAAAATCAGGTTCAAGAAATAAGGCGCTGGTGCCCCCCCCCCAACTGAGACCAGGGGACAGGCGGGAGTTTCTTGAAAGTTCTTCTCATGCTGGGTAATCAAACTTGCGGATCCCTCTTTACCTTTTGACTTCCGCTTCCTAGGCCAGTTCCCCAACGAATAAAGGCCGCTTAAAAAAATTCCCCGCAAAAGATGAGAAAGCCACCAAATAATTTTGCAGAAAAAATCTAGTATGTTCGAGGGGGGAGGTGTCGTGTAATCCAACTAACGGAGCTACTCAGAGTAGTCTTCTGAACGAATCTGACCAGGCCGGAACCCGAATACTCCCGCCTGAACTAGGGAAGATGAGAGAGAAGCCCGTTCTCTCGCCCTCAGTCGTCTGTCTGCCTCGTTGTCTTACACGTGATCGCCTGCGCACCCCGGTCTTTTCGCATCAGCCATTTTTTTTATTTTTGGTGTTAAGCGTTTAGGCGTTCTTAACTTAATTCTAGAGTGAATTAATCATCGGTGTGATAGTTTACGACTAGATTTTTCTGCAGAATTTATAGTGGTCGTGCTCCACGCCACACCACGTGTCTTCACCCACGTTACGCCGCCGAGAGCCGTGCCGCCTTCCCGTGCTCGACACCCGGATCACCGCATCGCAGGAGAGTGGTATTGAGGTATATTCCCAGGAGTTCCTATGGTTCTACGGACGCTCGGTGAGTCATTCGATTGTATTACATATATATTTGTATTTCATATATAGGCCTTTCATTTTTTTTTCTTTTCTTTTTTACTTTTTAATTAGGGTATCGTCATATTGCATGTATTGTCCTTTTATAATGAAGGTATAATTAAGGCCCTGTGGTTCTTGGCATAGTTATTACATATCCTTTCTTTGCGCTCTTACGAGGGGCGTCAGATAATTAGTGTAGATCAGAATCCGCGAACAACTACGAACTTCGTCTGCACTTTGCCAGTCGCTACAGGGTGCGTCTACGCAGTAACGTCACACGTGAACCCCCAACCAGCATGCACGGTGGCATACGAATGAGGAGCGGTCGGGTGGCAGGAGCCCCCGACGTTCAACCGACGATGGCGTCCACCTCGACGCCGATAACGGAGGAAAACCCCAGCCAGCGGATTCTCCCACCAGCCAGGGCCCGGACAGCCGCATCGAGGATATGAGAGGCCTCGATAAATGCGACGAGGAGAGGAGCGTCAACCCCCAGGGCGGGAGCGCGGTGAGACGGCGCTTAGCCGCGAAGCCCTCCTCGACGAGGGCCTGGGCTCCAGGAGTTCGCGAATAGTGACTCCAATGGGCCGCGCCGACGCGATCCGTGTCCAGGATAGGCTGGTACTACCAGTTTTCGCGCCCCGCGGAAATGAGGGTGAATAGGATCGTCGACAGGACACGTAAGTTTGTATAACATGAGTTTTTCGGTTTGGAAATATGCCAGATTGTAATATTTAAGATCATTTAGATATCCAACGAAAGCATATCACCATGTACGACTGTTTCCAATTTGTCCACAATGAAGGTGTACCCCAAAAAATATCATTTTTTCATTTGTTTAGGTATGAAAACGGATATAAGTTGGAGAAATACAATACCATTGATGTTATATCTGCATATTGTTTATGTGGTGGACATACCGAGTATTCCAGATCTATATAATCCCAATGTGATTCTACAGTCGTAACCATACATTACAATTCTAAATAAAACATACAGTACTTCAGTTCATCTGAAATATATGTTGGGATTATCGATCAGTTAAATTAATAAAAAATGTTTATGTTCTTATGTTCTACTTTTATAAAACTATCTTAAAATAACTACAATATTTATAATAATATATACCTAGACTATGTTATAACGTATTTTTGTAATTACATACATTCATGTATAAATTTGATAAATGTAAATACATATTTTTACATTTTTAGTTTGTTTTAGTTTGCCTAACTAAATTAAAATACATTTTTGTCTAGTGTAGCGTGTAGTTATTTGTATTAACAATAACTCGTCATAAGAACTTTAACTACTGAACACTAAATATAGTTATATTATGATAGACTAGGTATATTAGTAACTTATTTGCTCCATAATATTCCTTTCCTATAAATACTTCATGTCAACTTGACTAACGCGAAGATTTATTACCCTGTATCTAAGTGAGTCAATGTTTTAGACATGAATGAATTAATAATGAATAATGATTAATTTTGAACAATCTAACTTCCGTTTGGCAATTTATTATTCATTACATAATATTAGCCTAAAAACAAGGTGAGGTGTACCTCACCGTAACACTAAAAGTATTCGAAGAGTATTCGTCATATAGAGTCGTTAGTCATCCATTACAGCAGAAAAATATACTCTTCATAAAATCTAATTTACACTGGCATTATCAAAGCATATAAATAAAAAATTGTACCGCAGTTATACCATTTGCTTATAGCTATATCACTAAAATAAATAATATTGTTATGTTAATTATGATCACCAACGTGTTCTATTTAATGCTATATGTATTGGGGGCTGTACTTGTGTTGTAATTATTCTATTTGTAAGTAAGGTATGCATTACAGAGCAAAGCAAATACAATGTAGTAGTAAAGTTTCGCACAATATTCATAATTTTGTTATTAAAATAGTTTTTGATAAACCCTGAAATCCATCAATCTTATTTTTAAAAAAGACATCGACTTAAAAATAATTTTTTTCAGATTTTCAGGTAATTTGTGACGGGGATTGAAATTTCAACATCCTCTTTTTTAATAAAAACGAATTTCTTTAAAATTTTAGACCAATATGAGATTGTCAATGAACGATATTTAAAACAATTTTAAAATTTGTGTCAAAAATAAAGTCGAATAAGCAACAGATGTATTTTGCTCAAAACTCTCTATATTCTAAAGGGTAAAGACTAAATACGTTGATGTAAAAATTTTGAGTAATAAAAATTATTCACTCAAAACGTCCAATGGTGGAACTCTTATCGACACCTGGCATTAAGGGAAATCTAATTGCAGATGACCCTGCCAGACTAGGGACCAGGGAAAACATCTATGGACCAGAACCTGCAGTGGGAATAAGTCGCAATCTGATCAGAGACCGCATCAATGGCTGGGCAAGAGGCCAGCACAATAAAAGATGGAGAGGAGTAACGGGTTATCGAATAACCAAACTCTTCATCGAATACTCAGAGATTGACAGATGGGCTCAAGAATTCATTAAATTGAACAGGCACAAAGACAGAACCCTGGTGGGAATCATAACGGTCCACCATAGTACTCTGAATGCATATAATCATCTTCTTTACATCTGCCCCGCACTGGAGGAGAAGAGGTACCTTATATTAGGGACCCCTGTTATCCTAGAGGAGGCGAGGCTTAAGGCGGGGGACGTGCTTAAATTGCTCCTTTTATATATATATATATATATATATATATATATATATATATATATATATATATATATATATATATATATATATATATATATATATATATATTTGAAGAAAATAAATCGCGCGTGTTCGAACAACAAGTTTTATTGTTTACACAAAGTAAAATAACTAGGTAAAATATTAAAACATTAAATCTGAAGACATATCTCAACTTTAACGCAGGCTGAAACCCGAACGAATAATGCCCCTCATTTTCCTCTTTTCTCCTCATCAACATCCACGTTTGTTTATTTATCTTAACGGTATCGGCATCTCGCCCCGCTATTGCCACCCGGCTGAATTCCCAGACCGTGCGATGTTGTCACCTATTTCTGACACGGCCCTTTCTGACCTTAGAGTGTCTACACTCCAAAGCTTCCGGCGATTTCCACCAAAGGAGAGCTCTAGCAAAAGGAAAACGAATGTTAAAATTAGAAGAAACTTTGATAGAAAATTTAGAAAACAATTTTTTTTTCTTAGCATCTCTGCATTGGTTCCTCCTGCTCCTAGCTACATAAACAAGCCTATACGTGTATGCATACACAATATCAATACAATATATAAATACAATACAATGCAATAAATAAACATAATTAAAACAAATAAAATAAACTATACGGTCATAAAAAAAGTAACCTAATATGGGGCCCCTTGCTATTCCAGGTAGGACAAGTCCGCTTGATTCCAGAGCTAGTAATTCCAGGAGTGCCCACCTAACCTCCTGCTAGCTCTGTTCCAGAACAATAACTGTTCTGTATGCGCTTCCAGGTAGGACAAGTCCGCCTGATTCCAGAGCTAGTAATTCCAGGAGTACCCACCTAACCTCCTTCTAGCTCTGTTCCAGAACAATAACCGTTCTGTAATTTCCAGAGCAGCGTTCCAGGGATTGTACCTGCACTGCTCTGCCTACTTGTATGGTATCCTCCACCTTACTCCTCACCATATCGTATCCAGGGCCGCATGTTTTCCATCCCTGCGATACCTCGGTAAGGCACCCGAGACCGTACTGCACCAGGTATGTCGGTCACCTAGTATCTATCATGTTCCAGTACTTTGTTCACTCTAAACGGACCTCGCCATTTTGGTAGTAACTTCCGGCTTGTACCTGTATTGGGGGTAGCCGTAAGCCGCAGCAGGACCAAGTCCCCCTCTTGGTATTGTTGTCCCATGACACTCTTCTTGTCAAACCGACATTTTTGCCCGATTTTGTGCTTTTCCACCAGTGCTACCATTTTGTTTCGAAGGGCTGTGACGTCCATAGGTGGGGCGTCATCCGAATCGAGGACCCTAGAACTAACAACTCGAAAACCCATAAGAGCCTCACTGGGTGATACCCCGATGGCTTTGTTTAAAGTACCATTTAATCCCAACTGTAAATTTATAATGTTATAATTCCAAGATTTGTCATCTGTTTTCGCTCCCATTGTGGCCAACGATTCTGTAATAACGCGGTTATGACGCTTTACTTGACCGTTTCCTCTTGAAAGAGCAACCGCATTGAAATGGTGGCAAGACCCGCAATTCCGAACAAATTCTGAAAATTTTGCAGAAGTAAATGCTCTCCCTTGGTCGCTAATTATACGACGAGGTACACCGAATGTCTTAAACATATATTTAAAAGCATCAACGACATGTTTCGTACTAGTGTCTTTTACAGGGTACAATAAAATAAACTTAGTAAACGCATCAATAATAACAAAAATATGTGAATTCCCTCGTTTACTCTTAATGAACGGTCCTAAATGATCCACGTGAACCATATGAAAAGGTATCGGTACTTTGGGAATGGGATATAATAATCTCGGGTGCTTGTTTGAGTTGCTTTTGAAATATAAACAATTTAAACAATTTTTGATATATTTTTTTATAAAGCGCCTCATACGCGGGAACCAATATTTGGCAGCAATAAACTCATACGTTTTATCCATGCCAAAATGTCCGTTCTCATCATGAGCCACGCGTAGTACTTGATACCTTGCTGATTTTGGGACTACCCACCGTAACCCAGTTAATGTAACGCGATAAACTTTCCCACCTTTTAATACATAATCATTAAAAATATCTTTATAATCATCACGGTTTCCTGATTGTAAAATTATTCGTATCCGTCGTATGTCTCTGTCTGGTTGTTGGGCCGCTAGTAGCCAGTCTGCTTCGGCTACGAGGGCTACTGTTTTTAACTGGTGCTCGCCACTATACGGGTTGCGACTCAGGGCATCTGCGTGTCGCATCTGTTGATTGCCTTTATGTTTAATAGTATAGTCAAACTGGCTAAGCTATCGCCCTACCCTGGCATTTAATTCCTTTTTGTCGAAAGTGTATCTGACCGCGACACAATCAGTAAAAGTTGTCATAGATCGTCCCAATAAATATTGCCTAAATTTTCGAACTGAGGCCACCACGGCCAATGTCTCAAGTTCGAAAGAATGAAAATTTTGTTCCCCAGCTGTAGTATGTCGACTATAGTAAATTGCAAAGTATTACCAGATTTAAAATATTGAATGCCGTTTAGTTCTGTAAAGTTTTGCCCAACTAACACCTCAACATTCATAACGCATTTTTCGACTACATAGAAATCAATAAATTTCTGGATAGCATCAATTTCAACTTGAACACGCACTACTGCCTTAGGTGTAATGTATGAGTCGCCTAGAGTAGTCAAAATAACAGGTGTTACCAATGGTGTACATTGAAGATTTAAGGCTGCTACCGCATTGCTTGAAATTAAGGAACACTGGCTACCAAAATCGATAAAGCACTTAATTTGGTTGTGACCGATATAGATATTTTTAAAATACTTTTCACAGGCGGTCTCGGTATCACCGATAAAATTAACATTTCTGTATTCTAATGCAGGCAGCCCCTTTCGACCTTTTTCAGCATGTGAATATTCTTTATTTGGACAGTCTCGGGGCAAATGGCCCACGGTTCGGCAGCGGTAGCACATGGGATGCCCCCGTTTATTACCGAAATGTGATGATTATGCAGAGGTAGATGCCACCCCAGAACCCGACGTTTTTGATTGGCTATTTACATTTTTTTGTTCATCAATTAAGCGTAAGTGATTGGCTAAAACATGTGGGTCTTTAATATTTTCAGCTTCAACTGTAAGCTTTATTTGGGAATCATTGATTCCACTCATAATTAAATTCACGCGATCTTCATTATTCAGTGGAATTTTTAGTTTGTATATTAACGCTAATTTTCTAAAAACGTATTCAAATAACGTTTCTGTTTTATTGGGAACACAGGACATTACGTCTTGTATTAATTTATATAAGTTACGTTTGGGCCGAAAATTTTCTTGCAACATAGAGCTCCATTCGCCCCAGGTAAATAGTCGCGTGGGCAGGCCTCTAAACCACGTTTCAGCTGGGCCTCTTAATTTGGATAAGGCTAAGTGAGATATTGTCTTATCATCCCATTTATGAATGAATGCAAAATCGTTTACTTCATTAACCCACTCATTTACGTCATGCAATAATGGGTTAAATTCGGCAATAATGTTTGTGGTTATTGAAAAGTTACTTACGCCAGGAGTCCTTCGTTCGACCAACCTTTCGATTCCAGTAAGCATAGCTGCCCCCATCTCCGATACGCTGTTAGCCAACGCCCTCGAAGAATGAGATGAATGGGCCCTTTGTCGTTCCCGAGAGCGACTTCGGCTACCACCCAGAGAGCGGCTACCTCTCTCGTAACTTCGGCCCGAGGTACCTGAACCGTCCGATCGTCTATGCCTCCGTGAACGGCCCTCTCGATGCCGCCATCGTCGTCCCCTTCGAACCTCTCGGTCATCCACCTCGCTTCCATAGCTTTCGCTTCGGCTGGTCGAATCTCGAGGCCGTCGTCGCACCACAGCCCCGTCGTCCTCGAGAGAACTACTTCGTCCACGCCCTTCGAGCGTCGGCGTCGTAGCTTCGTGCCGACCAGATATCTCACTTAACTATCACAAACACAGTTTTACGCAACACCTTTCTTTCTTTTTTTTTTTTTTTTTTTTTTTATTAGCGCACAGGTTAGATCCCACCTTCTGATGTAAGAAAATAAATCGCGCGTGTTCGAACAACAAGTTTTATTGTTTACACAAAGTAAAATAACTAGGTAAAGTATTAAAACATTAAATCTGAAGACATATCTCAACTTTAACGCAGGCTGAAACCCGAACGAATAATGCCCTTGTTTTCCTCTTTTCTCCTCATCAACATCCACGTTTGTTTATTTATCTTAACGGTATCGGCATCTCGCCCCGCTATTGCCACCCGGCTGAATTCCCAGACCGTGCGATGTTGTCACCTATTTCTGACAATATATATATATATATATATATATATATATATATATATATATATATATATATATATATGTATATATATATATATATATATATATATATATGTATATATATATATATATATATATATATATATATATATATATATATATATTGTCATTAAAATGTTGTATTTCTTCTTGAGTAAATTTTTTCATGGGAGTAATATTTTTTAGATAACTATTATACAAGTTATGTACATCACATTCAAGATTTTCAATAAAGTTTGTGGCACAATTTTCTCTGTACAATTTTAGTTTTAAGACATTATCATCAAATGAGCATTTAATTTAGTACGCATATGAGTAAGGTATATGTTCAAATTTCTTTAACGTATAAGAAGATGAAGAATCTGGCGCATCACTGTTATCTAGTGGTTTTAAAATACATTCAAAATCTGCATAAATTACGAATGGAATTTTTATCTGTTTGTCTACATTAGTAAATTTCAATATATTGCCTGGAACCTTATTACCAAACTTATCAAGAACAATATCTGTAGTTGGAAAATCATTCCTTACAAAATCACATCAGTACTTATATGTTGTTTCAAATGTTCACATGAAGTAAAAAGTTGTAAGCAACCATCACAAAAATATTTTTTTGTGTCAATTTTTAGATATTTGACTTGAGACCAAGGCTGACAAATTTTTAAATTAGCAATAGTGGTTAATTATTTCTCCATTGTTACTTTCACCAGAATACAGCAACAAATTAATGTGAACATTTTGTTTCACTTTACTAAAATGTAATTGGCCATTTATTTCATAAATATGTTTACCATTTTTAAGAACTAAATTTAAAATATATAAGTTAATCGATACATTATTTTTATATTCAAAAATAGGAATGTCTTTTAATTCTTCTGGAAACTTCATACCTGAAAAGTCAAATACTGTTCTAAAGTCCGGATATGATGCAATATTATTTGGATCACCTTCATAAAGCGCACACACACATACATCCAAAACAAAATTCATCCTTGTTTTTAATGTTCACTACAGCTTTTTTCATATAATTGAAGCTGGAAGGGAAAGATATGATGAAGCTTGGAGTGGATTATGTTTGTTGATATTAACCTTCAGATGTACAATTTGTATCAAAACGCATCCTAAAACAGAAGAACAAGGTTATATAAAGATAATATTTTAGACGAGAATGTTTCACATACCAGAATTTCGTTCAGCAAATTCATCAGCTTTTATTTCAATTATACCAAATAATTTCTCATAAACCTCTTCTAAATTTATAGAAATAGACGCTACTTCAAATGGTGTATTTTGTGATTTTGCTTCTTGAGTTTGAACAACTGGAGAATAGTAAAGTGAAAATAGTTCAAAATTCATTTTAATCAACGTATGTTTAGTTAGTTCCAATTGAATAACTTTAAAAACTTTATTTTTGATTTCTTCCTTAAGTTTCTTGATATCAATATGAAATTCTGGAGGTAAAATTTTGTAGGAAATTATTCGACATTTAAATGCACTTTTCATTACTTCTACACCATCTTACTTAATTCATAACAATTAACCTTGTGTCGACTAGTTCTTAAATGAGCATTCCATAGATTCCAATCAATATCTAGACTGCAATCCTCACATCGCCTCGATAAAGGTGGTTGTACCACCAAAGAGTGAGATATTTTCCTAAACTTTCTTTTAGGTGCCTCATTAGGAGAAAAACGTATAGTAACTAAAAAATTATAAATTTATTTTACAAAAACTTTTTCTAACTGGTGTTAACCATACCATCTATTATATAGTCATCTGTATTCCCAATCACTGTATTTTTTAGACATTTACAACATTATCTTTACGTGTAAACTCTGATAAACATAGTGTACATATGAAAGTCATTCTGGATACTCATGAAAAAAAATATTCAACTTTAGTTTAAACGGTAGGACTGTGGGAAGGCTGTCACCTACTACCAAAGTTTAAGTGATGAGTATTATTTTGATTTATCCATTGTTGTATCTGTTGAACCAAAACAATCGCTTGCACAATTAATTAGAAGATTACTGTGTCTTTTAGAATTCCCTCCAAAAAATTGTTATTACAAACATTTTTAATGAAAAAAGATGTGCCTAAATTGACATAGCTGGACAATAATGACTTCATTATTACACCGCTACGTCTTACTTTACTTGGAGTAAGTGGTTTTTTTACTTTTGCATTTAAAAGTATTTCAATTTTAATTTAGCTTGAGAGATGTACACGTTTCCTTGACTGGGAAGTGTGTACAGAAAACTCTTTAGACACTGCATCTTCTTTTTCAAATAAAACAGAATTTATTACTGTGGATTGCTGAAAATTGTTAATTTGGGAAAGCTGTTGATTTGGAAGGGGTAGTTCCTGAATGGGGGATGGATTTTGAGAAGGTAATTCCTGAATTAGGGATAGATTTTGGGAAGGTTGTTGACGGGTATTGATTTGTTGTAAATTATAATGATTATGCTGTGGCATTACCTCAGATAGTTCCTGAATGGTAGATGAATCCACATTTGTAACTACAAGCTCATAAATTTCCAAGTCAGAAACTATTTGATTGTCTTTGTTTCGAATTCCCCTCTATGTAAAGGAAAGCTTAGTTTCTTTCCTATTAGAGAAGGGGTATCGACGTCAAAGACAATGGTAGGTATAGCCTCATCACTATCATTAATATTTACAATTGCGTTAATAGCAGGTTCCATTATAGGGGGAGAAATTGGGGAATATTTTGGTCGCTTAGTCACAGTATTGAAATCTAAATTAAAGTTATCGTTTGCTATTATTTCCAGTAAATCTGAAATAATATCATTATCTGAAATAATATTTTGTAATACCGTATTATTTGAATTATCACCTAATTCTGCCACACTCTGTTTATAAAATACTCCCCAATCCACGTTTTGTGCCTTGAATGAATTTCCATATTGTGAAGATGGATCTTCGTTCAAGACACAGTTATCATCAAATTTCATCCATTTGGATGGTATTTCATAAACGTTATTGGAATTTAGATATGTGAAATCAACCGTTGTATTAGATAATTGATTTTCTGAAAGCGGATTTAAATTTGTTTGATCATCCGAAATATTGCCCAAATAAACATTATATAAATTAGACATAATATTGGGTGTCGAAACACGTGATACAGAACTAGTTGGACAGTCACTATAAAATTCCTCTAACTGTAAAGGGGTCATAGCGCAGAGCCAATAATCCATCATATCGTGGTACTTACATGCGCTAGATAAATCGAACTTAGCTGTAGTTAGGTCGATTACAACAGGAGAGGTAGGAGAGTCAGTTGTTAAATCAATGACCTTCATGATGCACAGAGAATCGCTAAGAACACACACGGAACACAAGATAATGTTAACCACAAGTGTAAGCTTTAAATAGCTTGCAATTTTGTAAAACAAGTGACGCGGTGCCGTCAATAGGTAGGATGTACTGCAGTTGTTTTCTCCCTGTTTTCTTTTCAGGGTTGGAACCTATGCAGAATATTCCATCTGCTGAAAGCATGACGCTTTAACTGAATCAGCGAACCAGCTTTATTTTAACTTTACTTTACTTTAACTTAGAACAATCACTTGAATACATAAATATTAAACCGGTGTACTTACATGTATTGCTTACATTTTACATACATTTATATCATGGGGATCATGGTGGGGGTTAAACAGTGGGGTTTATGGTGGAGATATATATATATATATATATATATATATATATATATATATATATATATATATATATATATATAAATATATATATATATATATATATATATATATATATATATATATATATATATAGTTAAAATTTATGTTTAATACAGATATAGGCGAAGGACCACCTGCGTAGCAGGAAAATAAGGATTGGTAAATGGACTTACTTGGAATAATGTGTAAACACTGGATGCTGTTGTTGTGTTTTGGTACGTGATGTGATAACGTCGGTACCGGCACCTTGCTCTGTCCGTGTACGATAGGTTATTCTGCTTTCTACGCCTGCTACATACCTCCACTGAATTGCTACCCAAGGGCATAGGCGGCACTAACACAAGGACATAGGACACGAACAGGGATTTGAATTGCTGGCAGGAAAATGATGCCCGTTCGGTACGAAATATTCCGCCCACCTAAAATACCGCGTAGACGGGATTTTACAAACCATAATGTATACTAACTTAAAATTCTTGATAAAAAAACGATATATATTAAGATAAAGGAAACAAAATAGAATCTAGGTAAGCCTAGTAAGATAACGTAAAGAAACGCAGATTCATGGTATAAGTAGCTAAACAAATAAAATAAAGAAAATGATGAGGTTAGCTAGGTTTATTCTTCTGGTAGTAAACATAATTTCGCGACGGGGCATTTAAGCACACCCTGAGTGGTTCTAGAACAACGCGATTTATACCGTCCGCACCTGGAAAAAAATTAAACTATATATATATATATATATATATATATATATATATATATATATATATATATATATATATATATATATATATATATATATATATATATATATTTATATATATATATATATATATATATATATATATATTTATATATATATATATATATATATATATATATATATTTATATATATATATATATATATTTATATATATATATATATATATATATATTTATATATATATATATATATATATATATATATATATATATATATATATATATATATATATATATATATTTATATATATATATATATATATATATATATATATTTATATATATATATATATATATATATATATATATATATATATATTTATATATATATATATATATATATATATATATATATAAATATATATATATATATATATATAAATATATATATATATATATATATATATATATATAAATATATATAAATATATATATATATAAATATATATATATATATATATATATATTTATATATATATATATTTATATATATATATATATATATATATATTTATATATATATATATATATATATATATATATATATTTATATATATATATATATATATATATATATATATATATATATATATATATCAGTTTCAACATCGTACTCACATTTTCACTGTTAGGGTTGTGATTTGACGATATTATATTGATAACTTTATGCAATGAATCTTCTTGATGAGGTTGAATACCGAATTTTAAGGTACTAAAGTATTTTTCAAACTTCTGTCTTTTCAGTAGATCTAATCTATATTGAATTAATGGAGCTATCTTCCAGAGACAATTAACACTTGCGCTTGCTAGAATGGCATACCAATCATTTTGTTTTATTCTGATAACGTTAGCTCCTATCTTTTCGAAAGTAATAACAAAATTGCTTTCTTCTATAGGATCAGAGAAAATATTATTTGAAAAAAAGTATTTAATTACACCTTGATGCTTTAACAAAGCTTGCCAGTCTTCTTCACTAAACACAATCATCCCTTTACACTTATTTCCACCAAGCTGAAGAAGTGGAGAAAAGTCGTCTAAGCTTAGTCCTATAGTAACATACTTGGATTGAGACTTATTTAGGTAATAAACTTTATCATTTAAAATACAACTTTGTGTTTCTGCAAGTTTTTCACAGTTCTCGTAATCACACATTTTATTGAATACTTTGAATTCCAGTGTAAACTGATCACTCGATTACTCACAGATGTATTATAATCATACCCCCTCTATTCTCATTTCCCACTCCTTCTTTTATTATTCACCCCACTTCTTCCGAGAGTGGAGTCCCACTCACGGATGAAGTGGGGTGAAGATTCTTTCTCTGGTTAGTTGTCCCCAATATGTAGTGAAGTATAAGTGAAGACTTAAAAATAAGTGTTTTCCTTGGGGATAAATATCTACCAGTCAAAAATCATGGAGATAAACTTATTGTCAATTTTCCTAAGAATATTGTTAAAAATGAGGATGATTTTTATATTCAACTAAATTCTTCGAAAGAAAACTATGTAACGTTTGAATTTAATAATTACTCAATAAATTTGATTGGATATAACATTATTTTCAATGGATTTCAAGATAAATAAAATGATGAAATATATTCTCTTAAGTTTCAATACTTAAAAAATTTTAATTTGAGTTGGAAACAGAAGGTTAAGGCTTATTTACAAAAAAGTCAAATAGTGGTAAAAGTATATAATACTGAAAGAACATACACTTCTACTTCTACAAAATATTGCCAATGTGAAGTATTCTCTTGGTGATGATGAGTTTGATGGAATTTCCAGTTTTACTCAAAATAATGATAAGCTAATAACTTAGTTGGATTTTCAACACAGCAAATATCCAATATAAATTATGAAAAGACCACTGCAAGCAGGTGAATTTTTGTTTGAAAAGACTTTAATCTTACAATGTTCAGTAGCTACTTATGAAATAAACATTTTATAAATATATCTATTTGATTTTTCTTTCATTGTAATATGTATAATCTTAGTGGTTTCCAAAAGAATACAACAAATGTCAGTTAAAAATTATATTGAAAATCACGGTACATAATTTAATACATATATTTAGATAAGTATTTCATATATGCTTCAATAAATATTTTATATATAATAAACAATAACCATAATATTCTAAAAAATATATAAAACACATACCAATTAAAATAACAAATACTAACATCACATTGCTTAATACTATGATACCAAGTTGTATTCAGATAACTTCCATTATTATATTGATATGAAATTTTAAAGTAGATATCACCTTTTTGATTTTGTTCGTCTATCTTATACATAAATACGGGATAGTTTACATTAACCTTTGTATACAACATGGGTTTATAACATTTAGGTGATATTTCAGTTGCATTTTCGGATAAACAAACAAATCCCAAATAAACGTTTTGAAGTAGTGTCTATTTCTATAAATTTAGAAGAGGTTTATGAGAGATTATTTGGTATAATTGAAAGAAAAGTTGATGAATTTGCTGAACAAAAAAACGTTTTACCTTGTAAACAAATTTTTTTCCACATTAAATTTTTTAGAGTTTGATTTACTCATTCCACTACGCTTGCTTTTGGACTTTAAAAGGTACTTTAACGATTAATTTTTCCATTAATTCTTTAAAATCTCGGTTATAAAACTCTTTACCCATATTCGTCTGCAAGTTTTTCGGTGTGAATTTTAAGTTGGATATAATTTATTTCATCGCCAAAGTAACTTCTTTGCCACTTTTATTTTTCATGGGTTTACACCAGACATATTTAGAAAATACGTTAATAACCACCAATATATATTTATATCCTCCATTAACTTTTGCATAAGGAATCATTTCAACTAAATCAGCTTGGAAAAGGTCATTTAGTCCCTTACCAATTACCCTTCTTCTTTTAAAATATCTTCTAACGGGTTTATACAGCTCGTTAACAACTTCTTGCTTAATATTCTCTTTTTCAAGACAATTTCTACAAATAAAGGTAAAGTACTCGCAGTTTGCGGAAAGCAGAACGAGTCACCTTTCTTTAAGTATTTGTTAACAATGGTATCTAACTTAACTGTTTAATCTATTCATTGAATAGATTAAATATATAGTATAGTAGAACTAAGGTATAATTTAGTAGAACTAAGATTTTAGAGGTTGAGTATGACACTTTTTCAACTGTTTCAGAAATAGGAAAAATGTATTGTGGGTCTCCAGTTTGATTTATATTATAATATATAGATCCGGACGATTTAGTTTCATAAATTGTTATAATACACTTACTATGATACATGGATGGATTCCATATGAAAAATTGTATTTCTGTTAAAGTAGTAAGTGAAGATGTTGATAACAATTTAGTTTGCAAAAAGTATTTTCCAAATTTGTCAATTGGCATTGTTACTTCTATCGACTTATACTTTGAAATGCATATTAATGGGAACTACATATCATTTCATGATTTTTGCCTCCTTAAATTCTTCTATAATTGAAATAATTTCATTATTATGACCTCCCGTATTTCCAGCTGTCTGAGATGTGACGAGCAACTTCAGCCTTTCTACTACTTCATTTGAATCATCAAAACAAATGTAATTAATAGGTTTTCGTGATAGGTCCATCAGCATACCTTTTCCAGTTTGTGTTGTAAGTAGTTTAGTTGTTAAAGAGCGGGATCGTCTAAGAGGAGGTTTTGGTTTAACAAATTTATCACTTGAGAAGTAAGTGTTACCACTCATTAAGAACCTTTTTTAATCAAGTATGGTATTACAATAGTGATATATTTGCTAGAGTTAGTTCCTTGGATTTGTTCATTGGGGTTATAGTTTTTACGGTATGCATTTGTCCGCTGAAGTATGCCCATATAATTAGTTAAGTCGTTTGATGTGTAATTTTAACTAATTTTGACTAACTCTAAATTTTTCCGTTTCTAAATTATGCACCACTTCATACTGATGATGAAATTTATCTTCAGTATCTCTTATAGATTCATCGATATAATACCGGGGGAGTTCATTATATTCTGAGAGATATTCATCTTAACTAACGGATCGTGATATATTTTGCAGATATTGTCGACTTCTTTCTACTTCACTATTAATGAATTGATCATCCCCATCTGGAATATTTGCATAAGTGTCTTCTAAAAAGGAATATCCATGGGTTGGTAAATATTGATGACCATAAACTGGATGTTCTCTTGAAATAGATGCTCTTGCTGTTTGTTGATTATATTCATTTATCAACTTATTTTTTGGAGTAGCTGACTTGCAATTTGTCTACAGACTCATCCCTCTCTTCTTTTACTTCATTTTTTAAAGGGGTATATTCTGATTTCTTCAATGATGATAGTAATTCTTTAGGGGTTGAGTTATTGGCTTATAAGTTTTTTTCCAAATGAGTTTGGGATTGAAGTATGTCACTTTTCAAACTTCTGTACTTCTGCTTTAGAGCTTTTCTTATTTTCATAATTGCTGCGCTAATCGTCTATCCATGATTACTGATTAAAATTTCATCTAACTTTAGTTTATATGAAGATGAATTTGTCAACTCCTTTTCTATACCGTCCCTCATCTACACAGCAATCTTGATCAACTACAAGAAATCCATATTTATCCATCCAGCAATTAGCAAACAAATCTTTAAATTGTTGAAAAGTCATGTCAATATTTATGTGATCATCATAAATATGTTTTAGATTAGTCATATCTTGCTGAAATACAACTATAAAGCTTGCATTGTCTCTAATAAGTTGTTTAGGAATGAACGAATATGTTTGATATAAATAGACGCCATCTGTGTTTTATGACGACCAAAACAGAAATAACTCTTAATGATAATGATGATCACAAGATGCAACATCATCGAATATTATCACTGAATTCGGTTTAATTTATTCCGGAAGTATAATTAAGTTACCATCATTAAATTAAAAATATCCAATTTCTTTTATGGATTTCATTAATATCCTTAAGTAGTCATGCTTTGGTTGGTATAGAGACTTGGAATACAAATAAATATTTTCAAATCGTAAGCTATTAGGATGTTCTATTAAACTACGCATCAGATTTGTTTTACCACAGCCTTATGAACCGACTATCAAACCTCTCTTGGACTTTTCACCCAATAAAATATCATGTTTTCTGTATTTATTTGGTTCTGGCACTTTACCGTAGTCTGACTTAGTGAACACGTTAATAAATAAATTTAATAATTGAGATACATATCCCCGGTTATAACTATTGTGGTCCAGTAACAAAACTTACTAAACGTTTACAAAGGGGTGATAAAGGTGTTAACCCTCCCGACGAGGCTTGCAAGAAACACGATATAGCTTGTTCTAATTTCCAAGACATTAAAAGACGAAATATAACTGATAAAAAACTAGCAGAAGCAGTATCTAAACGGCTAAAAGCAACATACTCTATTTTTGGTGAAAATTTTGCAGCATTAGGTGTTACCGGTTTAATGAAAATGAAAACCAAGTTTGGAATGGGTCTAAAAACTCGAAGATAACGACCCTCGAAAAAAGAGGAGGGCAACTTATTTAAAACATTGGTAATAAAAGAAAATTAGTCTCAAAGAGACGAAAACAAAGAATTATACCACTACCGAAGAGGGGAGGCTTTCTACCACTGCTACTACCCATATTAGGTGCCTTAGGGGCTCTTGACGGAGGTGCTGCAGGTATTGCTAAAGCTATAAACGATGCCAAGGCCAATCGCGCTGCATTAATTGAACAACAAAGACATAACCGAGTGATGGAAAATTCAACAAAGGGGAAAGGATTGTACAGACTATATTCAAAAAATTGTTAAAACTATCTCGTGGACCACTCACCAATCATGATACACTTAAATATGTACAGGTACTTCAAATTTCTTATTTTCGAGGTATATTCATGAAAACTAATATTCCTAAACTAAAATGGAAAATTAAAAAAAAAATAGTGTGGAATTGTAAATTTAGATACAAGCGTTGGAGAAGGTACGCACTGGGTAGCGTATACTAAGAAAGATAAAGAAATAATATACTTTGATAGTTAATGGCAATTTGAAGCCTAAAAAAGAAGTAGTTAAATATTTTTAAGTGATTGTAACGACAATAACATTAAATATAATTATGAAAGTTTTAAAGAGGGTAATTCATATTTTTTGGACATTTATGTCTACTTTTTTTAATTAACCAATACAATTAATGCATTTTCTTAACGTATGTCTTTTACTTTTACATTTATTGTTAGTGGAAACTCATCAGTGTTAAGTTATAACTTCAATACACCTATTTACTTAGATGAAGATGTTGATTATGAAATTGGGTTAACAAATTTTAACTCATTCAATTCAATTTTAAACATCGATGAAACCAACAATACATTTATATTAAGTGATTTAAATAAGGAGGTTAAAATAGGAATTTACGACTTTGATGAATTGTGTGAAGCTGTTGAACATGAAACGAAAAAGTAGATAGCAACGTTGTAATTCAGATGACACCAAATAAACATTCTTCGGTACTGGCATTATATACCAGTAGAGAACTTAACTTTAAAGTTAAGAATTCAGTAGAACCGACATTAGGATTTGGTGATAGAATGTTGGATGCAAATATGAACCACACATCTGACATTATTCGAATTTTTTCGGTTAACACTATCTGCGCTGACTGCAACATTGCACTTGGATCATTTCTAAATGGTGAGCCTGTTCACATTATACATCAGTTTTTTCCAACGGTACCTGCTGGGTATAAACTAGTAGAGTCTCCACTAAATATCATTTATTTCCCTTTAAGTGTTAAAACTATTAACATCATTATAAAGATCATTGATCAAAACGGTAATTTTATTAATTTTCGAGGAGAGACTGTTACGGCTCGTCTACACGTTAGAAAAATTGTTTAAGTATAATTTGGAAGTTTTACCCACAATCTTTAAAAACTCAGCAATAGTATAAAAGAGACAAGAAGAAGAACATAATCAGTTCTAGCAGTGTCATCAAAGTGTTAATAACAGAAAATCGAAGATTTCTGAAATTGCTTGGTTTTAAAGTTTGGAAATAATGGATTTACTTGACAAAACAGACGAACTTTTCACAGATAACTCCATAGAACCAAAAAATAAACTTGAACGCCGAAATATTTCTGTAGCACTTTATTAGATAGTTTAATTATACAAAGATAAAAACTAATCTAACTTGGTCACCCGTGTACATTCACCTATATGATCTTATCAATGGCAATTGTTTAAAAGGAATGTAACCTAAGGTTACGTATTTCCTGTGAATGCTGGCTAAAAATAAATATGACAGTCTATTGGTAACATTGCATAATTCCTCCCGCCGTAGATGGAGGCATAACCGGACAAGGGTCCTTGTGGATTGATCGGAACTTGGAAGTTAATTTTGATAGGGCCTCTGGTTTTGCATCGATTGTAGATGTACAGGAGGCCTATTATCAGTAGTATTGTAAAAATACTGATACACAGTATTACGATCCAGGGGTGATCGATTAGGTCCAAATCGGGCGCTTGTAGATTAATATGTTTAAGGTCACGAAGTTGTTGGTGATGTTCCTTTAATTCAGTGGTGGGTACGTTGTCTAAAGAGAATGAAGAATAATTTGATGTCATAAGTGGCTCTTGTAGAAAATAGATAGTTGAAGTTGGGAGTGAAGTTGGAGATGTGTAGACTTCTTGGTCAATCCAAAGAGTGCAGTTAACATTAGGGGTGATAAGTGATGTTTCTTTCAATATTTAAATTTCTAGGTCGGTACACTTTTCTTTCATTTCAATGGGTAATGTGGGAATCATCAGAATTTGTCCATTAGATAGTGTCTGGATAATATTTCGTGTTTGGCGTGCTGGCACAGCATTACAGGCGATGTTAGGCTGTTGTTGAATCATGTCGATAATGTAGTGACTACTAGTGTTCATAATTTTGTCAGACAGGTAGATGTCCTCGAGAAGCGACAGTTCTTGGTTAATCCATGCGTGTTCATTTTCATTGCCGAGTATTAGGAAGGATTTAGGGGGTAGAACTGTCAGGCTTTTATAGGGTAGTGGGATAAGTTTGAATAAAGAATAAGTTTTTTATTTTATAATTGGTACTAAAACTTCGATATATAGTTTTGAATTTTTCATAAAAGTTTTTATTTTAAAAAGGATTGAATAATAATGAATATGAAACATAGCAATTTCGTTTGTTTTATATAAGAGTTTAAGATTTACAAAAATTTCTTTGATATCAGTAGTAGTTATAATATTCGAATGTACTAAGTTTAGGTGGGCGAACAGTAGAGCGTTCTCGATATTAGAAAGATAATTTTGATAGTAGTGCGATTGCTATTTGCATATATGATTTTTATTGTATCTTCAAGATGGTTGATTAAATTTTTAAGTATGGTTGTCTTTGTATCCATTTGAGATACGACTGAATGTTGATTGTCATATAAAATTTTGATATTTGCATTAATTTTCTCTCTGTCGTCGTTATCCATTAAACCAAAGAGGGAGTTATACAGTGGTCCAACAGGATTAATTAGACCTCGTTTAGATTTTTTATTATTAGAGTGAATCGTTTAAAATTTATCGAATGTTTTATTTAACATGAATTCAGCTTGTAACCACTTAATGTATGTCATGTTTTACAGCATTTTCTTTGATCGTTAATAAATTAGTAAAAATATTTAGAAATTGGTTTTTGACATCGTGAAGATTTATTACATGAAGAAAAGAGTGGTAATGGAAAAAATTATTTTAACTGAACCTAGTATTATTGGAATGAGAGGATTCCAGATTGGTTTTACTTGCAGTATTGCGCATTTGTAGAGTAGATAGAGGAATGTCAGAGTCATTGTCTTCATCCTGTAACAAAGAGGATAGTTTTAGTTGCTTTATCTTTTTTAATTTATTTTTGTGAAAAGTTCCGGCAAAGGTGTCGACAGTGAGACTTTTGTCCTTGTGGATTGCGACACGTTTAAATATTGGCTTTATTTTAGGGTCACGTGGGGTTTTTATATTTAGATATTCTGGAGATGATATACTTACAGGTTGGGGGTCGTCTACGTTGGGGGTTACGTCTAGAACGTACTTGAGCTTTTTGATATTCGATACGACCTTGTACCGTTTGAAAGAGTTGTTTTGCAATGTTTTTCGTTAAGTCAATGTAGTCTTGGGTAATTTTGGCACCACTTAACGTGGGTGAATTGTCTTTGTCAAGATGTGAGAATATGACATTAAAAGGAGTCAGTTTTGTAACTGAGTGTACTGAGTTATAACAAGAAACGGCTAAAGTTACGAGATAACTTAATGGCTTACTAGGGTGGTCGATTTTTAAAGTTCGAAGGGAATCAAGAAGTGTAGAATGGAAACTTCTACTGAACTATTACTGTCGGAGTTTCTAATTGAAGTCATGTGAAGTTATATACCATATAGTTAACAATATTCTTTGAGTAGAAGATTATTGAATTCTTTGCCAGCGTCGGAAATAATTTGGGAAGGTGTTCCTAAGTAGGAAGTGAATTGAATTAGGGCTTGGACAATATCAATTGCATTTTTTGAAGGGAGTTTAATCGCTTGTCCGTATTTAGAAAAGGGGTCTAAAACAGTAAGATAAATTTCTGATTGAATATGGAAAAGGTCAATATGTAAGACATCCAAATGTTTTAGTAGATGTTGGAGTATGTTTCAATTTAATGTGTTGATCAGTTTGATTATATTTTGCGCGTTGACAAACGTCGCAGAGATTTATATAACGATTAATATCGTTAGACATATTAGGTTAATAAATTTTTTTTTGAAATGCGTTTGATCGTCTCATTTGTACCTTGGTGTGTAGTTTTTATTTCATGCCAATATTTTATTTTTTTAATCTTTTCACGATCTTCTAATAGATCAGTGACGTAGGAATTTGAGATTACAATTTTAGTAAGGGGACTCAGTTCATTTCTCAGTACACGGAGTGTTTTTTTTAAGCTTCGCTATGAAAATAGAGGCAACTGTTGTCTGTGATGATGATATAATTTTTAAGATGAAGGAAAATTTCATCATCTGATATGCTAGTACCTTTCAACAAAACCCCACATACCTTAGGGTTTTGTTGAAAGGTCTTTAGAGCGAGGGTAAGAAGCGTATGGAAAGAGTGTTTGATTCAGTAACGATAATTTGTCGATTAAAAGAGTTGACAGGTTTTTCTGTGATAGGTGGTGCGCAAACAGGATTTTCGTGTGCAGTATGTTGTGTATCGTCTGAAAGATCATTAAGAAAATCCTCAAGTCGTTGGGGATCTGGGCTGGAAGGTTGTCAAGAATTAGTTCAGGATCTGGATTGTATTCAGAGTCTAGATTAGGAAGATTGTTTAAGTTTTCAAGAAAATCATATAGATCGTCTTGATTTTCTGTACCAGGGTTACTGATCATGGAAAGTTGATCATCAAGAGTATTCGCTTCATCAATTTTGATTCTAGAAAGTGCGTCTGCGTTCAAGTTAGTTTTGCCTTTTTTGTAAAGAATTTCGTAATCGTATTCTTCTAATTTTAGTCGCCAACGTACAAGACGTGACTGTAGGTCTTTCAATAAAAAAGCCATTGGAGAGGGTTATGATCTGAACATATTATAAATTTTTGACCGAAAAGGTAAGGTCTAAACTATTTTACTGCATAGACAATTGCCAAAAGTTCTTTTTCAATAATACTGTAATTTACTTCCGCGGGATTTAATGTTCGAGATGCATAAGCGATTGTTTTTTTATCTTGAGAGAGAACGGCTCCAATTGCGAAATTACTTGCGTCAGTTGTAAGTTCGAAAGTTTTTGTAAAATCTGGGTAAACTAATAATGGTTCATTGTTAAGTATATTTTTACATTTTTCGAAAGAGTCAACAAATTCAAAGGTATGAATAATTTTTTAATTTTCTTAGTTAAAGGTAAACACTTAGTTAAAGGTTTTGTTTCGCGAAATTGTCAATGAATTTACGATGGTATCCAACTAGTCCTAAAAATTATTTAATTTCTTTTGCAGTTTTTGGAATGGGGAAACGCTTGATTGCTTTAATTTTGTCGGGATTTGGTTTGATGACTTCTGTAGTAATTGCATGTCTCAAGAAAGCAGTTTGCTTTTTTAAGAATTCAGATTTATCGAGAGAAATTTTGAGAGTATTTTCGAAAAGCTTCAAAAACTAACTTTAAATTTTGAATATGTTCCTGAAAGGGTGTAGAAAATATGATAACGTCATCCATATAGACTAGACAAATTTTATGTTGAAGGTCTTTGAGTACGTTATCCATTACGCGTTGAGATGTGGCGGGTGCATTTTTGAGTCCAAAAGGCATACGAAGGTATTCGTAGTGGCCATTTTCAACTGTGAAGGCTATTTTCTCGATAGAATTTGGGTCCATTTCAATTTGGTGAAAGCCTTGCGCTAAGCCGAGAATAGTGAGATAGTTACATCGTCCAAGTTTGTTTAGAATGTCTGTAATATTGGTGAGTGGGTAACGATCGTCGATGGTTTTTTTGTTTAAGTTGCGATATTCAATGACTAATCGCCATTTTTGCTTTCCACTAGCATCGGGTTTTTTCGGTACAAGACATACAGGGCTACTCCAGGAACTACAAGAGGGCCTAATAATTTTTTCATTTAACATTTTTTGGATTTGATCATTAATTTCTTGTTTATGTATATGCGGAAATCGATGAGAACGGGTATAGATAGAGGTATCATCTGAAAGTTGAATTTTATGCTTTACGTCATTTGTGAATGAAAGAGATTGGTTCGGAGTAAGAACACATTTTTGAAATATTTACAAAGAGAGATTAATTATTGTCGTTCTTCGACATTAAGATGATCGGTACGTATAAATTTAGAAATATAACTACGCTTAACTTGGGCTGTGTTAGATTTTAAGGGAGATTGAAAAGCGGATTTTGTTTCAAAATACTGCAGAGGATAAGCAGTAGTAGGGTCTTCAAGATAAATCGTTTCGGTTTCGCTGGAAAGATTATGGATTTCGACTAAAGCTTGGTTATTTTCAGCTGTCGTAACAATGGGGATTTTAAGATTTCCAGAATTTTGTTCAGGAATATAAACTTCTGTTGGGATATTAATTGGAATAGTGGTATTATAATTGGAATATTAGGATATTAATTGGAATAGTGGAATTTCAGAAGCATTAATGGTGATGCGTTTAGCAGTATCATGGGGGTCTCGAAAATAAAGGGAAATTTGAAAATTATCTCCATAGCACACCTGGTTTGAAAAATCACAAATAATATGAAATTTAGTAATAACGTCTAAGCCTATTAGACCGTCGAAGTAATTATGAAAATCTAATAGAATAATTTTTATTTTCTCATTGGAATTTAGTTCCGAAAATGCAGGAATTTCTGCACAGAACTGGATTTGTTTTTGACCTAGGCATGTTATAATTGTAGAATTTTCTTTAAAAATTGTTTCGGGAAAGTATTTTTAAATAATATCGGGACGTATTAGGGTTTTAGAAGAACCATAATCAATTAATAAGTTCATTGGTGAGTCGTTAATTTGAATATAAGCAAGTGGAGCAGCTAGAAAAGTATTATGGTCAATGTCTGATCTGTTGCAGTTAATGTATTCCGAAAATTTTCAGTCAATGTTTCTTCTTGAGGGATCTCGTCATCTGGAATTTCGGAATGAAGATTATATTCATTGTATTGGTATGTAGTTTTGTCAGAAATAGGTTCATTAACGTCATATTGAGGAAGTACAGTGTTTTCCTCTGGTTATTTGTCTTCATGGTTATATAGTTCTTCGGAGACAAAATGCTGTGGGGTTTGATCGAATGTAGGGAAATTTGGTCTAGTTGTAGTATGTGATTTAGGTCTCATTTGGGGGCGTTTGATAGTAGAGACACCGGATATTGGTGTAGGTTTATATAAAGTTTGGGATTTACCAGAGACTTGCGCATTTATGGGGAAACTTTGCTTAATTTATTTATTTTGTACATGTATAGGTTGCGAGGGAAATTTTTGTAACCTATATCGACTAGAATTCCTTTGAGTATTGAAATTTTTATTTGAGTGAAAGTTTTGGGATCGATTACCAAAATTTTGATTATTACAATTTCGTTGGAAATTTTGAATAGGTTGATATTTGATTGAAATTTTGGGAATGGTTTTTGCACAGGTTAAACGATAATATTTTCAATTCGTCATATTTTACTTGCTCATCTATGAACAAGATGGCAGTCTCAAGTTATGAAATCATTGGGTTATTTCTTAAAATTATCTCATATTTATTTGGTAAATTCATTTTATACCTATTAAATATTTGCCGTTCGTATAGGCTAATATTACCACGTTTTTCTTCGGGAGAAATATTAGATAATTGAATTTTTGTAATTAAATTAGATTTTAATTTTATTAATCGGTTACCAAAATTTAGAAAAGATTCTTTCGGATTATATCATATATATTGAAGTTCTTGTTCTAAAGTTAAAATATTTCTATGAACACTAAAATTTTGAATAAATAAATTTTTCATTTGTGTCCATGTCATCGGAATATCGGGACGACTAGAAAGTAAAATATGCGCTTTACCTTTTATTTTATTTTTTATTGCACTTAACATTATTTTAATGTGGAAGGGTTCATTAGTGGAATTGGCTTCTAACAAATTTTCAACAACATCAAAAAAGTTTTGTAACATTAACTCATCTCCATCAAAATTTGGAATAAATTCAACAAGATTTTTAACTTTTTGTAGGTCTAACTGAGCCATGTTGATTTATTCATGTTCTAAATCTAATTCTCTAGTTCTACTTAATTGTGTTGGCGGAATAGTTGGGTGAGGGTCTACTCAAGAAAAAAAGAAAACTAATATTAAAAATTTGCGAAAATTGTTGCTTGAGTTTTGTGCTTAACCTAATGAATTACGCCCTATCAATGTCAGATAAAACAAAATTTCTACCTAGCTAAATTACAAATTATACCTAGTCAAAGGATAATTATTTCGATGATTATTACTAAGGTTGTATCGTGACTATCTTAATCTTTGTTCGAGGACAGAAAGGTACGGATAGTGCTAGGAAATACTCGGACTTACTTGTTTCTTTTCAAAATATTTCTGTAGCACTTTATTAGATAGTTTAATTATACGAAGATAAAAACTAATGTAACTTGATCACTAGTGTACATTCACCTATATATAGACTCGGTGGATGCTTTCCTGTGAATGCTGGTTAAAAATAAATATAACAGTCTATTGATAATATTATATAATTATATATATATATATATATATATATATATATATATATATATATATATATATATATACATACATACATATATATATATATATATATATATATATATATATATATATATATATATATGTATGTAAATGATGGTATACATTTATATAAGATTATATAAAGATGGTATATATTTATAATGAAGCACATCGAGTTTGTTTAAGATTTCTTATTAATAAGGATGTGAAAAATCTTGTCATAGGTCTATATAAGGTACAAATGGATCATCATTTATCTTGTATAATAGATCTTATACTTAAAGATGTAAGAGATGAATTGATGTATTTGTACTCATACTAATAAAATGTAAGAAATAAAAGAATAATGAAGAATATTATGTTTTATTTTTATCTATAAAAATAGCATACAAAGAAAAAATAATGAAACTATATTATGCTATATCCATAAAAAAATATTATACAAATAAAAAACATTAGTTAATGCACATATACAGAATTTCTTAGTATGATAGAAGCAGAGAGGTTCTCCAGGTTGTAAAGAAGGATGTTCATCAAATTCAATTACGGGACTTGTTGAATACTTTCTAATATAATCAGCTTTTTCTTTTCCTTTTACAAACACACATTCAGCGTTACTTGTTAAATTTTCCAATATATTGGAAAACTGATGTAGGGATGTGAAACCATTTTTCCATTCAATACAGTGATGATTTACCATGTTGTTTTTTTCTTAACGTCGCCATGTTTTTTTATTCAGCCATGTTTTTTTCTTACCCCTACCCTCGATATGTTTTTTCTTAACGCAACCATTTTTTTTCCACGCCCCTTCGACCATGTTTTTTTCTTAATGCAGCCGTGTTTAATGACGTCATATTTTTTTCTTAATCATGTTGTTTTTTTCGCCGACATGTTCTTTTCCCTACCCTCGACATGTTTTTTCTTAACGCAGCCTTTTTTTTCCACGTTTCTTCCACCATGTTTTTTTCTTAATACAGCCATGTTTTTTTCTTAATGCTGCCATGTTTTTTTCCCTACCCCCTCGCCGAAGAAGACCCTCTGGTCATTGACCAACAAGCACCAGTGACGTCACTTCTACAGAACTACAACAGCGACACCTGGAATATCCGAACGGCGGCTTGACGAACTAACCCATCTTTGGTCACTCTCGATGGACACATGCCATCCACATCAAAAGTGGTCCAGAACTGGTTTTGCTATACTACTAAGGACACTCTAATTTACATTACAGAAATACAATATTTGTTTTGGATAATTAAGGGGAAATTTGGGGATAAAGTAACTATAAAACTTCATAAAACTGTTCTATAACCAAAGTTTACAGAATTTACAATACCAAGTTACCGCACTCCCCATCGGTACTCTCAAGTTAACGAATCAAAAGCGAGCCGCAGTATTCACTACAGATATGCATGTTACTGGGTAATACGGTTGTCTCGTTGCCAACTAAGAGCTAGGCGGGGAAGGGAACGGCGTATCGGGCCGAGCGTGAGAATGCAGTAATTTGTTATTAATTCTGTAAACTTTGCTATAACTTAAATTGTTTGTGGCACTCTTGGCTAAGTTGGGGATTTTGTAGACAATATATCTGTAAGACGTAAGTTTATTTCCTTAGTCTAATTTATGGGCCCGCTGTCACAGCGACGCAGGTGATACCACCCCCATTAAGATAAGACCGGTTGAATATGAAATACACAGGCCAGGCAAAGAAATAATACCAGCAGGCATATATTTTATAAACAAACGCCTGAAGCCAATAGTCTCTACGTCGGTCGATTTATTATGTATGTGGAGTGCGTTTGTGCGTGTAGCTAAAAACAAAACTGAATTGTGTTAAAAATTGTGTTCTTTGTAATAATCCATGGATAATCATCAATTGGTGAGTTCATTCACTGAGCATTCCATTTTCTCCTAAATATCAAAATTATTATATCTTGACTGATTTTACGTTTAATCACTTAAGTATTTCATTAAAATATACAGGTCGAAAAAGGATAACTGAGCTGCGCAATTCTTTATCTTTATTTATCGCTATTACGGAGTGCTTGAGCCGTTTAGCGTGAGCCTGGGATTTGCTCTGCGGAGTGCTTGACCTGCTGGCATAACCCTTTCCCTACTTTTACCTGACGGAGTGCTTGAGCCGTTCAGGTGTTGCTGTGGAGTGTTTGAGCCACAGTGCATCCTATACTTTTATCCGTTACCTCGTTTTCTATTCTATAAGTCTTTACACAACTTAGTATCCTGTATCTTTCGTTTTGCACTAGTGGGTGACAGACACTAGGTGCTTTATAACGATAAATTAAGCTTTAGAAATAATATAACTTTTAGTGAAGATTTATGTGATCATATTAAAGGCAATTTTTGATAAAGAAAACCATCTGGCGAATTGGTTGCTCAGACTATTGCTTTGTTTCAGGTATCTCACTTGTCAAGCGTACCTTCATCTTTAGAACATTAATTACGTAATGTTTTTTGAATATTATTACGCTCTGCTTATTCTCAACCCTGACATTATAATTTGTTTATTTATTTATTTATTTTTTTTACATTATTATTTAATTCTTTGTCTCTTAACGAAATATGGCTCACATATCCAAATATCCATTTCACTAAGAACCCTTAAACGGATCATGAAGAATGCTGAAAGTTATGAATGTGTCTTCCTGAAAACAATTAAAATGGGATAAATACATAATTGTTCCAAATAACAATATTATTAGATTTTAATAAAAATATTTAAATAAAGACTATTACCAACCCCGTAATATGTGAAAAATACGGTTGTGCATTAAAGACAAATTTCACCAAATACAAGATTATTTTATTGTATATAGGTTATAACTCTTAACTCGTTAAGAATACAATATAAATGACACATACTTATTTTTTATGAAAAAGTAATTGATAAAAGTAATTCTATTTTCTTCGCCGGAATAAATCATCGACGTGATTATTTAATAACAAGTTGTATATCATAGGTTTTTAATAGCTACTTTATAAATATAATTGTTTCAGTTAGGGAAATAATTAACTTTGCTAATAACATTAAATATTTGCAATAAAAATGTCAATTTGTATTTAACTCAATGGAAGTAGCTCTGAGAATTAAAAAAAGTTAATCGTCCTATTTAATGGTTTGTTAAGTGCAATTCCGATAAATAAAATCAATGTGCGTATAAAATGTTATAAAATGCTAATTAGAATAGAAACTCTCTCCCATGAAAAATAAATCATTACAAACATTAGGAAGCCCAATAATTTCGAATATCAATATTTTTGTCTGTTTTATATAAAATTATATGTTTTACACTTTTTTTGTTCGAAACATTAAAGAATCCCCACCATATAACTACAAATCAAATTATAAATTAAATTTTAAACCCATTAATTAATTGCGATATACTTAGCAAGCAGTGGCGGCTCGTGGTGATTTGTCATGGATGGGCAACAACTAACTATTAGTAGGTTATCTAGTGCAAAATAATGAAGTAAAATATAGTAAAAAAAAACTTTGACTCATCACTCTATGTTAGTCACTGTACAAGTATATGTTAAGATTTAAAATTCTTTCAGCTTTCAAGTTGAAAATGCATAGCACTAAAATTGCATAAAACTAGTATAGACTCTTATGAATGCTACACAATTTTTATATTTACACATTTTCTAATACATTAATAAAATAACCAAAATAATTTTACTTAATAATATAACAAATACTGTTATAGAGAAATTCTCTCACGTTCGCCATGGTATAAATACTAAATAAATACAATACTAAACAAACACAAATGTAAAGTACCACAGACAGACCGCCGCGCCGCACTAATTTATTGTAATTATTGTTAAAGAACCGTTAAAATTTAGAAAATCCTAACCTACAGAGTACAGACCTTGTTGAGATACAACGTTTTACAATGTCTCTGAAAACTGAACTCGGAAATACAGAGATCGGAGATTCTCGATTCATTCCCCGCTATGCCGAAGGCTTCTTCAGCAGGGTGGTCTAGCCCACCCGTGTCACAGCTTACTCGAGACTCGAGTAAGCTGTGTCCGTGTTTCAAATAGTTTCATGTAGTTTACACGTGTATAATTTTGTTTTTAATGTCTTCAAATTATTCGTAATTCTATTAATTAATTCTATTCATGTGTTTACTGTTTATTTAATTTTATATTCCAGATTCCCATGTTTCTATATTATTGTGAAGTAATTTAAAATGTGTAAACTTTCAAGGGATGTTGAAAGTATACCTATGTCAATTATATCAATATTAATTTTAAAACTAATCTTGGTAGACACTTATTTACTTGTATTTATTTAGTAAAGCAATAAATATAATTATTTATTTGTGCGAGGTGCTGTCTCGTATGTCCTTACAAAGCCAGGAAGGCAAAAGGCGTGGCTGCCCACCCGGCGGTGCCCCACCACGCTAGGCAACCACGGTAATTATTCCACGGTTAGAAGAGTGAATTACTGCACTTACTTGCACTGCAATTTTCCACCACGGTTGCGCAGTTAGTATTAGTACGAGTATATATAATCAGAACTTTTCATTGTATTATTGTTGTTATGTAATATATAGTGTATTTAATTAACTACATATTACATAATTATATCTTCACCAATTTCTATAAACGATAAATAACAACCTTTGGATCTGTGTATTCCTCTTCTTCTAGGAAATAGCTGGGTGGGCACTGCCCACCTTGCCACCCCTGACCAGCCGCCACTGTTAGCAAGTAATATATGATAATAAATTAGTTTTATGTTTATAACCACGGTCGAATGTCGAAGACACTGATTGGAATGTTTGAGGATAAAAATTCATTCTATATTTTGCGATGTACTGAACAATTAGCGGTCATTAAACGGTTTATACTTTACTTGTGAATTTATTAATTTAATTCAACAGCCCTCCTCAAGGGTTGTTTACAAGTTATTTCGGATCCATTAAACTAACTGTAAACTGTGTTCTGACCTCACAGTTGGATAACATTCGCATATCGTGTATTTAAAGAACATAGATCATAGAGTGTATCACCTAACCCAATACGTAGATTATCGGAATATCTAAATATATTTGACCCACTGCATTCACGTTTTATTTACAAACCCAGCATCAAGAGGCGACAAGGTCCAACATAATAAAATAGTCATCAGTACATCGCCTACGCTGTCATCAGTACATCGATAAATTATAACAGCAAGTGAAGGTTTGCTTATTATAAAAACTGTGTCAAGGAGAAAGAGCCCACATATTATGTAATCTATTTTAGCATTAGACATGGAATGAAAGAAATATAATACAGTATTACAGCTGTCTTAATTAAATGTTAAATATAGTACGCCAATTTCGTAGTATATTTGGTTATATATACATAGATATAGGAATTCTCTACACACTCCACAATAATAAAAATAACACTTCGGTGAAAAATAAAACTGCGATAACGACAAAACGAGAACAGGAAACTTCTTGGTACTGTTTGTGGTAAGGTAACATGGTATACGTGAGGTCATTGGCCAGACGGGTTGTTATTATTAGAATAATATGGTCCTTCTTAGATTCTTTATTCTTAGATTACAACTTTCTGCCCGATCTATGTATATTAAGTGAGCGTTCATTCAATAATAATCTCCTATTTCGAGCCGTCGCGTGTCGCATATATAATTAAAGAAGTTGTCCGACAAATAACATTTTTAAAAATAATTTATTTATGCAGAAGATTACAATTTCCCTATTACTAACAGTTATGAGATCTCTAGCAAAGAAGGCTAATAAGAACTAATCTAAAATATTATCTACTCTGGGCTTAAGTACTAAATCTTATCTAAACACAACAAGGGTTGTTTAGATATAGACAGGTTGTTTTAGATATAGACATATATATTTGGCGTTTTTTCGGTTTTTTTGCGTTTTTCTGAAAAACTGCATTTTTGGGAAAACATGACCTGATTTGATGTTGTAGATTTTGCGATTCTCCACAATTTTTCTTCTTTTCATTTTTAGCGCTAGAGCGCGCTGAAATATTTTTGAGCTCTTTTTGGATTTTAAGCCAAAACTATGCATTGCAGAGAAAAATATCAAGAGATCAAAGTTGTAGATATGAAAATTTCCGACACATTTTGTTCTTTTGGTTTTTTTTTCAAAGTCACACGGTTTTGCCACTAGAGGGCGAGAACCGTTTTATTTTTTTTGTAATACTCTTGTGCGAATGAAAAAGACACTCTAGTGCATTATTTTTTATTTATAGGCAACACTATGCATTTTTTGTAAAAAAAAAGTATGACACTTTGTAGGAGGTTTTTTCTCTCCAACTTTTTATGTGATTGAACTTCTCTAAAAAATGCATAGTTTTGCCTATAAATAAAAAATAATGCTCGAGAGTATTTTTTTTTTATTTGCACAAGAGTATTACAAAAAAAAAGAAAACTGTTTTCTCCCTCTAGTGGCAAAACCCTGCGACTTAAAAAAAAATAAAACAACAAAATGTGTCGGAAATTTTTATATCTACAACTTTGATCTCTTGATATTTTTCTCTACAATGCATAGTTTTGGCTTAAAATCGAAAAACAGCTCAAAAACACTTCAGCGCGCTCTAGCGGCGCAACTAAGCAGAATTTCGAAAAAATTAAAAGAAGATAAATTGTGGAGAATCGCAAAATCCACAACATAAAATCAGGTCATATTTTCCCAAAAATGCATAGTTTTTCAGAAAAACGCAAAAAACCGAAAAAACGGCCAAAAACGCATATATATATATATATATATATATATATATATATATATATATATATATATATATATATATATATATATATATATATATATATATATATATATGTCTGTATCTATAAAACAACCCTTTTTTTATCATGCGCTAGGTGAAAAATATGTTGACCCAACCCCAACACAACTTTCTGTATAGGTCGTTTAGCTGTAAGAAAAATTTCCCTAAATCAGTGATTTTTTGTCTAATTTGAAGGGACCATATGTTGATGCTGATATAACTATATGAACCTACGAGCAAAAAGTGCTCGTAGATATGAACCTAATAATTATATAACCGTAAACAATAAACATTTAGAGAAGCACATCGAAGGCGGGTTATCGATGACATCACCGTCCACGTCCGCGTCCGAGGCCGTCGGTTTATTTGTTTTAAATGCAATGAATGCTCACACGGTCAGCCTGACACTTTAATTCGCTCTCCAATTAGTTTTCTAATCCTGTTGGGAAAGATGGTTTCGATCGATGCTATATTAATTTATTCTTGGCAATTACCTGAAAAGAGAAACAATCTCTAAGACATCAACTCTTAATTGTGATTACATTTAAACATTTTTTGTACTTTTATGCTAGAACATCTCTTTCAACAACTCTTTTAGTTATATTGTAAATAGTGGCGGCTCGTGAGTTTTACAACTGAGGGGGCAATAAATAAATATTAATTTATGTATATTTTTAGACACCTACGTGGTTACATTTTTAGGTAGGTATATCGCAGTGTTTTAAGCTAGGTTTGAAATATCAGTATAAAATTATTAAATTAGGTACATACCCATTTAGATGTAATTAATTTTCTTGAAAACAAAATCAATACGCCTTTCTTTGCGTTGGACGAAGTGGTCGATAACAAGTTCATTGAAATTTTTGGTTGACGTTATTAGTTCTTTTTCAATTGAACACATTGGTATGCTGAGAATATGTCGACTCTTAGCTACCTGTTCATTCTGTTGAATAATATTTAATCGATATGCACTATTTAATTGACACATGATATTCAATTTTCCTAAAATCGAATATTCAATGACATTATTTAAATGTTTTTCACTAATTTTATGCCTTTTAATTTTTCACTGAGGTGTTTCTAGTCACAAATTCCCTTAGTGGTCCAAGAATGATCGCTTTGTAGAGAATTTCGAATTAAACAAACGAAACATAAAAATGCATTTCGAACACTACATCCACACAACCAATCTACTAAATCGTACATACTTTTATTAAATTTTCTCGTATAACTTTTGGCTCCTGATATTTTCTGGAAAATTGTGATATTCAGCCGAGGACATCATTTCCATTTGAATCTTTATCTCGTACGTAAACCCATTGTTATCTATTAATTTTAAAATATTGTCTACTGAATTATTCATCAGGAATAAGTAGTCCCGTAAACAGCAATAATTAAAACTATGTAGTAGGTTTTAGAATGCATCTAGTGTGAACACACTCTGAAATCCGCTTGGCTTGGGGCAATTTGATTTTAGCCCAAATGATGACGTAATTCGATGGACTTTAACTGCATGCGCTACCCTTCTCACCCCCCACCATCCCGGGTGGTGCGGGACTACTTCGTAGGTCACCCCGCTGTACACTCGCTGTAACCAGTAGTACACCCTCATTCACAAATTGTGCGGTTCCAGCAAAGCGGCCAATTAAAATTAAATTTCAATTAAAATAATTTAAAAAAAAATAGAACTTCAATTGACATAACGATAAAATTTACGCAGAACCTGAATTAAATTATTAATAAAATATAGAACTTTAAGAACTTGAAGAATTAGTTGGGGAAGGGGGTACTGCCCTATTGCCCTCCCTTCACCAGCCGCCACTGATTGCAAAGCGTCACTTGTGCTTTCAACAATACATTTTTCATAGTTGTATTGCAAAACGCCACTTGTACTTACAACAATACATTTTTTTCATAGTTATGTAGGTTGCGGGTTCGATGAGAAACGAAAACTTAACGAGTATATAGTTTATTAACAACGGCAAACATTAACAACAACAAAACTATTCGTGGAAGGCTGCGAAAGATGCGCGTCGTTGTCTACGGTGGATTATCTGGTCATTTTCCTTTCTGCCCAAATCTGTCTACGAACTGATCGCTGGGAAATCCGTACCTTTCTTGGTACTGCAAAATAGACCCTGTCTCGTCGGCAGATGTGTGCAATATATATTTTTAATTGCATTCGACGATGTTATAATACTACCGGTCCCAACCTTCCTAAACTTTATGAGCTATACTTTACCTGGTACAATCGTAAAATTATATGGTTATTTAAGGTCCGCTAGATCAGCCCCTTGCTAGTGATAACGTTACATATACATATTTTATAACTAAAATAGAGATGAGAAAAAATAAAGTTACGTAGAAACACATAGTTACACATGTCACCACTGCAACACTTATGCGTGACCACAAACACAATAACTCATGCTGCTCCCACTTGTAGGCGATCTGGGAAATGTACTCGTCTGCCCGCTCGTGTGCGCAGCTCTCTGGACGTCACGGATTGGTCTCCGCTGTCGTTGCCGTCGTCGTGATGACAGTCTGCGTCGATTCTGGTAGTCGGTTGTTCCAGGTTGTCGTCCTCTACCACATGAGCTGGTTTCAATCTTTCAATGTTTATACGTACATCCTGGCTATCGATATGAATTACGAAATTGTGTTCGTATCGCTGTTGCACTTCAATAGGTCCGTCGTACGGTGTCTGTAATGGGCCCTGGTTAGCACAGCGTTTCACAAACACGTACGGTGAATGTGCTAATTCTTTCGATATGAAAGTTTTTCTTGTACCGTGCCGTATCGCTGGTGTCGGCCTTATTCTCTGGATGTCGCGTCTAACTTGTTCGACATATTCTGTCTCACTTATATAAGGTCGTCCTTGATGGCAGTACGGATCCCTAATAACACCATAGGTAAAACTTCCATCCAGCATTCTATCTCATGGCATTTGATCGCGGCTTTAAGCTAGCATGGAATCTTTCTACCATCCCGTTTGCTGCGGGGTGGTATGCGGTTGTCCGTAAGTGCGATGTTCCGATAAGGCGTAAGAGTTTCTTAAGAGTTGTGACTCGAACTGACGTCCTTGGTTTGTTGTAACTCTTAGCGGGATACCAGAACGTGCGATCCCAGTTTCTAAGAAGGCGCGAGCGACTGTTTCTACTTTTGTGTTCGCGAGGGGTATCGCTTCTGGCCAACGTGTGAATCGATCCACGCAAGTGAGACAATAGCGGAATCCCTGCGACCTGTGGTCGAGTCTGCTACCTGGATTTGTAGAATTCCCAACTGGTATCGCGTCGTCGTATGACGTGTAGTTTTTGCTCATTGACACGGGATGCAGCTCCGTGTCTAATCCGTGGAAGTCCTTATTAATTGATGGCCACACGAAGCGTTCGGTAACTAACTTTTGCATCGCCCGCACACCGGAGTATGAAAGTCCGTGTAACGAGTTGAACACCTCGTACGTACCATGAACACGTGTTCATGGTACGTACGAGGTGTTACTTGGTACATGGTACAAACCATGGCGTAATGGTTTGGGAACGTATGGTTGAACTTACTTCGTACCGTACTCATAAAACAAATCGCAATTAAGGTCTGGTACGTGCATTTTTCGTAAATTTAAAATATGCGACTTGTCGTGGAGGATTGTCTGTAACTCCGGATAATTTTTTGCGCTTCCGCTAACGCGCGGTAGTCTACAACCTACGACACTGCTTCCACTCGTGACAGCGTGTCGGCCACTGCGTTATTCGCACCCGCGATATGTCGTATGTCCATAGAAAATTGTCCAATATAGTCCAGATATCTAAACTGTCGTGGAGAACACTTTTCTAGCTTTTGTCGGAAGGCAAAAGTAAGAGGTTTATGATCTGTGAATATGTGAATATCACAAATTGTTGTTCTTCTAGCGCGTAACGAAAACGTTTCACGGCCGCATAAATTGCGAAAAGTTCACGATCATAAGCACTGTATTTACGCTGAGCCGATGTGAGGATTTTCGTGAAAAACGCTAACGGTTGTCGAGTGTCGTTGACATGCTGCGCATAATCGGAGGCATCAACTGTCACAGACAGCATAGCTCCAGGAACCGGATGGACTGACATTGTGGCGTCTGCGAGGCCACGTTTGATGTCATCGAAAGCGTTCTGTGCTGCTTCGGTCTAATACACTGGCATTGTATTTTTGAGCTTCGGCCCTTCAAAAGCTCGTTGAGAGGTCGTTGGAGTTTTGCGGCACGAGGTATGAAACGGCGATAGAAGTTTATCATACCTAGGAATCGTGGTAATTGTTGCACAGATGTAGGCCACGGGAAATCGTTTATTGCCTGCATGCGTTCTAACAGTGGTCTCGTATCATTGTGGTCGACGTTGTAGCCGAGAAATTTAACTTCTCGCGCACCTAGCACACACTTTGACGGGTTTACGGAGTCCGTACTCACGAAAACGACCGAAAAGTATCTTCAGGTGTTGGCGGTGCTCTACCTCGTCTCGCGATGCCACCAATACGTCATCGATGTACGCGTAGCAGAAATACAGTTCTCGAAGCACGTGGTCGATGAACCTCTGGAATGTTTGTGCGGCGTTACGCAACTCAAATGGCATTAGTGCAAATTCGAATAGTTCAAATGGTGTCGTGATAGCAGTTTTTTCTATATCTTCCGAGGCTACCGATATCTAATGATACACACGCACCAAATTGATAATAAAAAAATTGTCTTACCGTAAAGAGCCTGGGCGAAATCATCTATGTGTGGGACGGGGTAGCGGTCCGGCACAGTCCTCGTGTTGAGGACTCGATAGTCTCCACAGGGTCGCCACTCGTTGTTTTTCTTCGGAACCAGGTGCAAATCAGATGCTTACGGACTTCTCGATGGTCGAACTATGCCCTGTTGCAACATTAGTTCGAATTCCGTTTTAGCAACTTTCCACCGATCGGGAGCGAGTCGTTGGGGACGGCAAACTCAGGAGGTCCCGGAGTCGTAGCAATGTGATGCACAACGTCGTACTTGATACTCGTATAACTGTTTCCTGGTGTGGTCTGATGATGTCGGGATACTCGCTTAGCAATTGGTTGTATTCCGAGTCTATTAGCACCGTTTTAATTGATGCGATTTCCTTTGTAGCACGTTTTCCGATTGCTGCTAGCGAAGTGGTCCTATCGACAAGACGTTGCGATTGGGCGTTGACTATCAGGTCGTAAAATTCTAAGAAATCCACTCCAATAATAGGTCTATCTACATCTGCGATAACAAAATTTCCACTTGAAACTACGGCGAAGCTTAAAATCTAAGTCCAAAGTTACTGAGCCGTACGTTGCAATTTGAGTCCCATTAGCGGCATATAGCGGATAATTGCACTTTCGCGTCTATCTGCTAACACGTGCACGAGAGTGCACGCACAGGTCCGCGCCGCTGTCCACTAAAAAAGAAATTTTCGTCTTGACGTCAGTGATGAAAATTCGGGTCCATCGTCGATCGCCGTTATCAACGACGGATCTGTTCGTTTTCCTGCGAAAACTCGCAGGGCGCGCAGCACTTTGTAGCATTGGCACCGAACCGACGGTGGTATCAACATATTTCGCCTCGGTCACTACTGTTCGTACGATTGCAAAAACTGTTATTCCGATCTCGAGAGTAATTTCGGTTTCACTGTCGCTGCTGTCGTGCTTTATTGTTCAAATAAATTTCCCGAATCGCGACCTTGATTTCCTCTAGTAGGGAAATGACGTTGATGCTTGCGGTATTGCTGGTGGCGTCTGCCCTTCTTGGGATATTGCTTCGCTTCTTTCCGACACTTGCTTCTCGATCACGTCGGGGTCACCAATTGTGGGTTGCGGGTTCGATGAGAAACGAAAACTTAACGAGTATATAGTTTATTAACAACGACAGACACTAACAACAACAAAACTATTCGTGAAAGGCTGCGATCAGTACGCGTCGTTGTCTACGATGGACTATCTGGTAATTCTCCTTTCTATATGGTTATTTGGGGTCCGCTACAGTTATACTGCAAAGTGTCACTTGTGCTTTCAACAATACATTTTTTCATACTTATATTGCAAAGCGTCACTTGTGCTTTCAACAACATTAGTTCTTTTTAATAGTTTTTTCTTCTTTTATGTCACAATCATACAATACACTTTCGACTATTGCAAAGTTTTTTAATGCTTGTATTAATAATGCTCTATTAATGTTCACACAGCCATAAACTTACTTTTTATCTTTCTCGGGAACAGAAATTCCCACGCCAAAATTCCAAGTTCGGATGATATCTGTAGCCACGACCCGTTTTCGGCTAGTAGTTAAATGCTTTAGTTCAAGGTAATCGCTATATAACAATCGTTAGATAGCAATTGAACCACTTCAAACGGACTCTCATATTTGCGATTTAACTTGGACAGATGAGAATTACCCGAAAGATGGAACACAAAACCACCTACTCTAATCTTCTTGTTAATTCTTCGATGTTTATCAAACAGTTTTTTAGAATATTTGGCATTCTCTTTGATACGTTCTTGTGTCAGTTTTCGATCTCTTTCTAAATTGATAGCATTAACAGTTGTCGAAAATATAGAGTCAGTTAAAGCCTGTATTTCGGGAATACTGTTATTTTGTCCGGTTAATAAATAAATTGGGGTGAAGCGAGTAGTTTTTTGTACTGTTGTATTTAAAGTAGTCTGCAATTTTGTAATAACGTTTGACCATTCTGACTTATTTAGAATTTTAGTTCTTAATAAATTTGTTACTGTTGAAATATACCGTTCCACTTGCCCATTGCCACGCGGCGAACGTTTAGCAATTAAATGAAGATAAATGTTTAATTTCGCTAATAAAGCTTTGACGCACCCATCAGTAAAATTTGTGCCCACGACAGCAATAAGTCTTTTAATACTCCCGAAAATAGTTAAACAAATCTGCAGAATTAGGCGTCATAACACTGCTACGACATAAAAATTAATGGCAAAAGCAGGGCTGTCCCTTTCAATAATCAACCGAGCGTTGTTTTGCGTAACAACTAGATTCTCGTCAATACCTTTCAACATGAGAAAACTTGGCTCTAAATGACATTGTAATTTATTTACAATGTTTTCTGAAATTAGGCTGCATTCACCTCCTGTATCTATTAAGCAATTTATCAATAAATCTTATATTTTGAATTGAGTTGAAGAATCTTTATTCAGTTTAACACAAAAGTAATTTATTTTAGCTACAGATTGATTTCCATTGGCTCGACGGTTTTATTTGTTTTTTAAGAAACAGTTGTCAGAAATATAACCAAACTTGCCACAAAGGCAAGTTTACATACAGATTTTATAAAAGGAGTTTTTGAATTGTCATGATTTGGGGGAATTTGGTTTCGACTGCTGACCATCTGTGAACAATTACGGCTTATATGTCCACTGGTAACATAATTTTTCCATGTGGGGTGCAGCAAAAGGATATGTCCTTTTTTGGGAAATATTGGACCGAAAAGTCTCGCGTTCCGGCATTGAATAATTATTTAATAAAAGCAATAATTCTGAAACCGCATTTAAATTGCTATTAAAAGCAGCTGTCTTTACTTGAGTATCTCGTATATCGCCAACAACTAATTCAAACAACTGAACTTCAGATAAATTAAAATTCAAACCTTTCAGTACAAAGATTTTCTTCCTGGCATACTCACAGAAATATGTTGCGTCATCACTGGTATATAGGCCCGCTTCTCGGAACTTTTCACTGTTCTACTTAAGAGGGTAAAGATTCTCAATTTCCGCCTTGAACAGTTCCCAATTTATCGTAGTTGGTGTCCATGATGTAAACCAATCACTTGCCTCTCCAATCAATCCACTAGAAGTACGTGTCAGTTGTTCATAATCGGACCAATGAAATAATATTAATTAACACTTCCCACACACTTTTCACAAGTGGTGATCCCACTTCTGATGTGTAATTTTAGAGAATGTTAAACTAAAAAAAGTTTCTAGAGGCCCAACACAAATCTTTATTTCTTAAATTACAACTTTCTGCTCGATCGATCCATATTAAGTGAGCGTTCCATTCAATAATAATCTCCTATTTCGAGCTGTCGCATATATGAACCTAATATTAATATAACTATAAACAATAAATATTTAGAGAAAGTAGTATAGCAAAGCCAGCCTCAGCCCAGTTTCAAGGCCACCGAGCTCCGGATGGCATGTGTCCATCGAGAGTAAACCAAATATGGGTTAGTTCGTCAAACCACCGTCCGGATATTCTAGGTGTCGCTGTTGTAGTTCTGAAGAATTGACGTCACTGGTGCTTGTTGGTCAATGACCAGAGGGTCTTCTTCGGCGAAGAAGAAGGGGGTGGGGAAAAAACATGGCTGCATTCAGAAAAAAAACATGGCGGCGAAAAAAAAACATTGACGCATTAAGAAAAAAACATGGCTGAATTAATAAAAAGAACATGGCGATATTAAGAAAAAAACATGACGTCATTAAACATGGCTGCATTAAGAAAAAACACGTCCGGGGTGGGGGTAAGAAAAAACATGGCTGCATTAAGAAAAAAAACATGGCGGCGAAAAAAACATGGGCGCATTAAGAAAAAAACATGGCGGAAGGGGGTGATGTAAGAAAAAAACATGGCGATATTAAGAAAAAAACATGACGTCATTAAACATGGCTGCGTTAAGAAAAAAACATGTCGGGGGTGGGGGTAAGAAAAAAACATGGCCGCATTAAGAAAAAGAAACATGGCGGTAAAGAAAAACATAACTGCATTAAGAAAAAAAATATGGCGGAAGGGGGTGGGGGTAAAAGAAAATGGCTGCGTTAAGAAAAAACATGTCGGCAAAGGGGGTAGGGGAAAGAAGAAGGGGGTGCGGGTAAGAAAGAAACATGGTGATATTAAGAAAAACATATGACGTTATTAAATATGGCTGCATTAAGAAAAAAACATGACGGCAAAAGAACATGTCTGTCATTCTCGGAAAAAACGTGGCAGCATTAAGGGGGTGGGGGTAAAGGCGTAGGAAGAAAAATGACGTCATTAGTAGCTGAAGAAAACAAAGGGGGTCCGAAATTTTACATGGACTAGACATCTGACGCAATATGTCAAAAGGGCCTTATCTTAAACTTTATCCGATTTTAATCGAATAAAGACTAAAATTCATTAAAAAATTAATTGAACATAATCACAAGAGTTATAGACAAAGTATATAAAAAGTTATAGATAAAGAAAATATATTTATGGTAAAAAAATAGTACGTATATTTAGCATTACATTTAGATCCAATATTAAACATAATAGAACAACTTTCAAAATTATTAAGATACAATATGGTATTATTATAAAAAACTTAAAATATTAATGTAAAAAAATTAATCAAATCCCTAATTTTAATACAAAGGTAATTTATTAAAAAAGAATTTTTGGAAAAAACTATGTAATTTAATAAAAAAATAATTTTGAAAAAAGAAACATTATTGCCGACCTGCCCAACATATTACAGTTGGCCGAACGAGATCCTTATCCTCCTCCACGTCGCTAATCTCGGCGTCTTCATCGTCGGAGATGACAATCACCGTCTCGTCGTCGGTGTCATCGTCGGTATCGCCGTCGTCCACGACGATGAAGTCGATATCGCGATCACTGAAAGAAAGAAATATAATTGAAAAAAAAAATCAAAATAAAAAAAATAGCTTACTTTTCCTCCAAGTAAGGCGGAGACGTAGGGGAATAACTTTGTGGAAATAAGAATCCTGGAGGTAGCTCCCGTATTGGAATCAGAGGGTGAGGCAGATCCCTGTAAGGCGGGGGCAGGTCATCATCAATGTACGGTAGTGGAGGCAGATCCCAGTAAGGAGGGGGTAGATCATCCAAATTGCTGTAAAAATAATTATAATTGAAGAATGAATCAACTATGTAAAAAATAATTATAATTGAAAAATGAATCAACTGACAAAAAAATTATTTACTTTTCTCTGAAGTAAACTTCAGGATTTACTGGTGGCGTATATCGGTTCGTTAATTGGACCATATGAACCCTAGCGTTAAATTCACTAAAAAAAGAGTAAGTATAATGTAAATTAAGTTAAATAATGAAAAAAATAACTTACATCTTCGAAATTCTCTTGCAAAATATTCCAAGACTGAGATGACGACATCTTTCTTGAATTAGATTTGATGTTCAATTAATAAGGATTTCGTTAGATGTTCAGTATTTATATCGAATTGCAGATTTTGTTTAACCTAAACATTTTACAATCATCAAAGCGCGAGTATAAATAATTAGTCGCAGTAATATGAGAAAACTATGTTTCAAAATTCAACAACGTCTATTGAAATATGTGACTAAATGAACCAATAAAAAATTAATTTATGACTTCCATAAAAATATCGAGAGCGTAAATGAAATAAAGAAGCCACGTATGAAAATTTTGGTAATATGAGAAACTGAACGCAAACAACGTCTATTGAAAATAAAGTGATTATAAGAGAATCAATAAAAAATAATTTATGAGAGTTTAAATGAAGCAATCCACAAAAATATTGCAAACTCGACGTCTTCAGATTAGATTGTATGGTGACGAGTGTGTATATCTGGGTCATCGAATAATTTATTATAAACAAAAACGCCGGCGTTGGTATTATTGCTACATGGAACGTGATTTAAACGTAAACCTGCAAAAATACTCGATCGCTAGACAAAACATTTTATTTCTAATCTGTGGATAAATCAATAAAAATTAATTTATAACTTAAAACTGTTAATTATAACATATACAAAATATGAATTCCATGAAATAAACTGAAAATTCAGCATTTTCACATGTTTTATAAACACGTGTTTATAAAAAACTCATTAGAACGTGGAGATCAGGATGATGACGTATGAAAAATTGACGCCACAGACGATATAAAAGGTTTACAGCCGACATAATTCATCACATGTGTTTATACTTGCGCGCTATACGTATTATAAAATATTAGAAATATTTATTTATGTGTTTTATCTACAGGAAACAAACGTGAGTAAAAATTGTTTTTATTAAATTTCAATAAACTGAACAAGAAAATATTGTATTAATTTTGGATGGATTTAGAAAAATTAAGTAGAGTTTCGCTTTTAGAAACTAAACAAGTATTGAAAATATCAGATTTGCAATAAAATATCCCCCAGCCAATTTATGGGGCTAGAATAGTCAAAACGAGGTATGGTGAAACTGTATTGCTTGAATTAGAAAAAAGCAATATATTTTTGCCAAAAAGGGTATTACCCGAAATTAAGGAAAATTTGGCTGAATTCCAGTGTGAAAAATACAGCATAATTTACGAAGGCTTGAAGGTCGTAAATAAGCCTTCTATGGGAGTCCTATTGAAGTTTATTAACAGTAAGGAAATACATAATTTTTTAGATATTAAGTTTTTATCTGTAATTTCTTTTTAACTAAAAACAAGGAAAGATAGACCAGACAATACTATATAAAATATACACACAGACAGAGATATCAACACTTACTTCTAGAACTCTTCAAGTGAATACACGCAGCCGCAGCTATGAACTCTGAAAAAAATAAGCATATCAGCAATGAAATTATTAGAAAGTTCAAAGAAGTGGAAACACTTTTAGGGAATGGTTGTTGTACACCGCAGGAGAGAGTGATATGGATAAAAAAGGTAAAATCAACACATTAGACTTTTAACTAGAGCTATCAAGGGATCTGATTTACCTATAGGTGTACTGCGTAACCTTCAAACTAATTTAAGACATTTAAAAAGGTTTAAAAATATCATTGAAAAAGTAAATTATATTGGGGGAGCGGTATTGGTAAAAGAAAAACGTAGTAATCGAGTCAAATGGGAAGATTTAATATCGATTTTAATAGTAGGGTTCGTACTGGAGTAATTATTAATTTAAAACATAAATATTTCAATGAATTTTTCAATGATGCTTTTCACCTTTTCAAAACTAGAATAAGGAATGCCACGAAAAAAGTACCAATGCTTAAAGTTAATACTTACTTCTACGCTGAATTTATAAGAAAGTCACAAGACAGAAATTATGGAAAAAATATTTTAATACAAAAAATAAGGTAATTGATGCAGAGAGGGATTTACATCAATGGTTTGAATCCAATGTAAAAGATGATATATTTAACGCTTTATCTAAATTCTCCGAATCTGATAGTGGGTGGGCTTTAAATGAAATTATTAGTTTAGAAGTTAATATAAATAAATAAGAAGTTGGGAATGGTTCATCTTACATTAAACTACCGGAAGATTTTGCAAAAAAGCGGGCTTACATTAATGTTAAGAACGAATATCATGAGGCCTGTTTTGAATGGGCCATTGTAAGTGCTCTCCATCCCGCTGAAAAGAAAGTCTGAAAGAACATCCTCCTCATTACACAACAGTACTAAACTTAAAAGATATTGAATATACTATGACATTACCGCAAGTTTCCAAATTTGAGAAAAATAATGCAATCTCTGTTAATGTATTTGGTTTGGAAATGGATTCAAAATCAAATTTTTCTGTTGTGTCCCACCGTATAACCAAACGAAAATTAGATAAACATGTAAATTTATTATTAGTTCTGGATAAATATTTTCCAAAAGTATTTTCCAAAAGTGTAGTTCACTATAATCACACTGAATATACATTAGAGACATATGGTCGTGCTGAAAATTTATTCAATCAAATTTTACTGGGATCCATCAATCTAGACGAATTTTGCGGGGGCATGCTGGAAGCAGGTATCTTCAAATTATTATACTCAATTTGAAAAATAATACCTTTTGAATATATTGTAAAATACAATCTTTATAGTGAAGATGTAGTTGATTAAATATTTTACTAACAAAATTGTTGTTTTATTTTTCACACTTGTGTGTACAGTTTAATACAGTTTAATTATATATATATATATATATATATATATATATATATATATATATATATATACATATATATATATATATATATATATATATATATATATATATATATATATATATATATATATATATATATATTTATTTAAATATGAATTACAACATTCCATTCCTCCTAACTCGACAAAATTGTTTACATAACGTGCTTAATGGGCTTTTTTCAAAAGACGCAGATCTTATTTAATACTATTCTGATTTATGACCTTGATCTCAATTCCGATGTTAGTCGGCTTTAGTCACAGTCTACAATAGTGGCAAACACAAGTTTGTTTACATTTAAGTCACGTTCCTTAACTCAGCTGGCGACACTTTCTTCAACAAGTCAAGACTTGTTTATGTGTGTTTTTAACGCTGAATTTGCATTCTATGTAATAAACGATAAGTAGGTTAAAAGAAAAAAATGACTCAGCATTTAATCATTCACGTGCAGATAATTTTTGTTGATTCACCAGACACCACAGCAGCTTATTTAGTCTACAATAGCACAGCAAACATTTTAGTCACGTTTTCAAGTCGTACCATCATATAGGTGTACCAACCCAAATATAGTGGCTCTTTAGTACCAACCTAGGAAAAAAAAACCCTGTTTTTATCATAAATAAATTTTCTGGCTATAAATTTTTTATTTATTAACCTATGAAAAATATTCTCTCTTGTGATTATGTTGAATTAATTTTTTAATGAATTTTATTCTTTATTCGATTGAAATTGGATAAAGTTTAAGATAAAGCCCTTTTGACATATTGCGTCAGATGTCTAGTCCATGTAAAATTTCGGACCCTCTTTATTTTTTTCAGCTACTAATGACGTAATGTTTTTTTTTCCTACGCCTTTATCCCCACCCCCTTAATGCTGCCACGTTTTTTCCGAGAATGACAGACATGTTATTTTGCCGCCATGTTTTTTTATTAATGCAGCCATGTTTAATGACGTCATATTTTTTTCTTAATATCACCATGTTACTTTTTTCTTAACGCCGCCATTTTTTTTTATTAATTGAGCCATGTTTTTTTATTATCCCCACCCCCTTCTGCCATGATTTTTTTCTTAAAGCAGTCATGTTTTTTTTCGCCGCCATGTTTTTTTTAATACGGCCTTGTTATTTTCTTACCCCCACCCCCTTCCACCATGTTTTTTTCTTAATGCGTCCATGTTATTTTTCGCCGCCATGTTTTTCCCCACCCCCTTCTTCTTCGCCGAAGAAGACCCTCTGGTCATTGACCAATAAGCACCAGTGACGTCACTTCTTCAGAACTACAAGAGCGACACCTAAAATATCCGGGCGGTGGCTTAACGAACTAACCCATCTTTGGTCACTCTCGATGGACACATGCCATCCGGAGTTCGGTGGCCTTGAAACTGGGCTGAGGCTGGCTTTGCTATACTACTAGAGAAGTACATCAATGGAGGGTTATCGACGACATTACCATCCCAGGCCGTCGATTTATTTGTTTTAAATGCAATGAATGCTAGCATATACTCGTATATGTATGTACAACAATTGAAAGCATCATCGGTATATTGGTTTGACCGATTATTTATTTCTTTTTTTTTTGTGATACGTACATTAATTGATATAATTGATTTTCCTTATCATAAAACATAATAGAACATATTTCTTAATTCTACTCTTATTTGTACACATTTTGTTTTTATCTTCAAATATTATTAAAAGTAATTTTCTTCTCAAAGTCTTCTCCATATGTATATCTAATCTCTACAAAATTATTTGATTCGTTATTTTATTTACCATTTCTATTATACATTCTAACTGCATTTACATACATATGTATGTTAAATCACTTGCTCGGATTTAATCTTTTCAAAAAAAATTTATTTTATTTAATGGACGAACAAGAATTTTGATGTGTGAGTATAACAGTAATACTAATACTAAAATTATACTGCTCATGCAACGGGTTTGCTGCAACTTTATAAGTTTCGTTATGCTGAGATCATTGAAAGTAATATTAAAATACAATTGGCAAAAGATTAATTCAAAGAAAGAACATTATAAGATTTCAGCAAATCATCATAAACGTTGGTTACAATGTATATAGTTATATGATAAAACACATAGCAGTATCGAATTCCGTCTGGCTTTCAGATAACATACTGAAGGTTTTATGTTACCTGATAATAAAGTTATAGAAGTGTGGGAGCTACTTTGAATAATGAATGGAATACAATATATTTTATATAACATGTATATACGTTATCAACATACTATAGTTGGAGAATTTTTGTGGCAACAATTATCAAGTGTCAGTTTTTTTAAATAAAGTTTTACGGATATAGATAGAATTTACTTATTGACATTTATTTTCAATATACAAATGTAATTTTACTTCCACTATTTATATTATTTCACTATATATATATATATATATATATATATATATATATATATATATATATATATATATATATATATATATAGATATATATATATATATATATATATATATATATATATATATATATATATATATATATATATATAGATATATATATATATATATATATATATATATATATATATATATATATATATATATATATATATATATATATATATATATACATTAGAAATATGTGTAAAATACCAGCATATTTCCTACTGCTTATTCAAGCAGTCAGTAAGCAGCAGGTCTTCTGCACGTGTCGATGTATCTATCGAATCTCATTGTATTATTGCAGGAAGCAGTAGCAACGAAATTAACCTCATTCCTCGCGATGAATGTGAATGAATGAATAAATATTTTATTTTCATGCATTTCAAATACATAGTTAATTAACTTCAAGTCTTTATACTAGGCTACAAAAACAAATCGATGTTCACTGCGGGACAATGTGTGAGCCAGATTTGCTTTACATTTAAAATATTTTCTTAATCTTGTGTATACTAGTAATGTGGTAGATAACGGTAATTTTGTAGTTCTCTATGACGTGAAATATGGCTGTGCAGCCAACTGTAATCGTAACTGTTTTGTAATATTTTTAGTTTTTACACAGCACTAAGTTTCAAATACCAAACTGCACATAATGAATAAGAGACTATATATAATTAATTAATTAATTAATACTTAATATTAATTATTTAATAAATGAATTTTAACAATAATCATATATTTGCTTTTTATATTACTTTTACATATTGGATTTAATTTTAAATTTCATTTTTAAATCAACAATAAATTTGAAATATATAAGGTTTATTGGTAGTATCATATGTATACGAGTACAGTGTCATAGGTACGAGTATATGAGCACACCTAAATGAACACAAAAATAATACATAATGCATAGGCATGTACTTATAAAATAAATTGCAAAACGCGCTTATATTAAATGAGAAAAAATAAAAACCATTTGACATTGACATCATGAAGAAGATTTCTACAACCTATAACATAAAATAGTAATAGAAACAGACATGTTTCTTAACAATGCAAATATATTTTATCAACGCGATTGCGAAGCTGAAGTAATTGATAATTGATACCACATCGGTTTTTAATATAGAAACTCAATTCTGGTCTTGTGGAAATAAAATGTAGATTTTATAGGTAACTGGGTCAGCTTAACGATATACTAGAGGAATATGGATTCATAGAGGCACCGAGCTATTGCATATCATTCCATTTTTCATGTTGTCTTTTAATATGCTCATCTTCATGATCATCCCTATGTTATGATAAAGGTTACATACTGACATGAGAATGTCAGATGTAATCTTTATCATAACATAGTCCCATTTTATTTTCAAATAATAGAGATAAAAATGCGTTTAATCCTATCGTAAATTTAAATTGCTAAAGAAGATTAGCGGCATTCACAAGTAATTGACTATATGAGTACATAAAAGGATATATAACTTTAGGATTTAGTAAGCTCTTTATATATGAACAAATTTGGAAATACAGGTAGCAAATATAATTAGGAAAGCAAGTGTTAAATATATTCGTATGTAATGTATATGAGAAATGGGAATTTGTCAAATCAAAATAAGTACATGATAATTGTCGAATCAAAAATATAAATGTAGTTTTAGATTAATAAATGAACGAATGGACAAAATATTTGCGTAAATTACATAGTATACAGAGCAGTTAAAAATTAATAGATTAGATTGAAATATGTAGATAATAAGTTTGTACGCTTCTTTTGTAAAAAAAAAACTTTCTTACCCATTCTAACTCTTACCTTATTATACTACTATATTATATAACAATATTCTTTCTAAAATATCATAAGATCAGATCTAGATTATTATTAAAACAAAATATCAGTGATATGAATGAATAAAAAAAACAAATTGATAATTAAACACATGAAATAATTAATTTAATCTTCTTTAACGGAATACTGCATTATTCCTTAATTTATTATGTCAATTTGAGGAATAAACTCATAAATATAATAATAGATATCAAATACAGTTTAGCTATGACGATCATGATACTATAATAATGACGTAGTCACCCATTTTATATGTTAAGGGTGAGTCATGCCAGTTAACTAATTGACTTTGTAATAATACAGCTGGACCCAAATATCGACACTAATTAAATGTAAAAGTTAACGACGAGTGGCATTTTCTTCTACATCGAGCAAGTAGTATTGAAAACAAACAGAATCTTAATAAAGGCACACCCTTTCTGAAACTAGGACTATGTCTAGCAATCATCTGTCATAAATTAACGTATCTATTATCTCATAATACGTCGTCAAATATAATTAAAACTGTTATGTTTTTTTAAGTTTGTGAGGAAAATCGCCATATGTTCCTAAATCATAATCTCGATTATAAAGAACGACCTATAATCGACAAGTGATTTTTTTAGAACACACTAATCAAGAAATTGATCGAGTAAGCCGTTACTCTGTAGTAGTTCATAATTCCAAAGCAATTGAGTAAAACAATTAAAGTTTTATACCACTATATTTATATAAAAATCGTGACTGCAGTTTCGACACTTTTATTCCATTTTCAAAACAATGATTCAACTAAAAATAAAATACAAAAATTCCGTTCCTATAGTATATACCATCCAGTTACACAGAATAAGGGTTATGACAATAAACAGGTAATTAAGGTTTACAGGAAAACGTGTTTTATAAATGGTGCAATCCTGACCATCAAATTATGAGAATTTCCAGGAATACTATTGAGAACTATTATACAGGGGGTTAATTAATTTTGGTAACAATAAAAAGAGAGAGAGAGAGAAGAATAGAGCCGAAATTGTACACCAAATGATTAATATTAAAAATATTTACAGCACTATATGTAATTAATTCTATGAATTTTTTAATATTATATTGTTTTGACAAATATAGAAATAGTTGGGCGATTAATCCTCATGAATGGTGACGGTTACTATAACTTTATCTTAAACAAAGTAACTTTTAAGTAACATTATTAATAAAATATTCAATAATTTATAACAAACATTAAATACACTTCAAAAAATATTTTCAGCATATTTGAAACATTGTCAGTGTCCCTTTACCTATATTTTAACCTTTTAAATATATATATTTTATTTAAAACATTTTATTTTATTATAAAAATTATAATTACCTCTCTTTTCATAAAATATTTTTCTTAAACATTGCAAATCGAGGTTTTTAAAGTAATTTAAAAATGTTCTTCAAATGTTTTGAGGTTTGAATCCTTTACATCAATTGCACTGAAAATTTTTAACGTTTGAATTTAGTCAAAAATAAAAAATATTTTATTGAAATATTTTAATTGCAATAAGTACCATTTATTACATTATAGCATTATAATTATTATCTTTAAATATAGTTTTTATTTAATTATATAATTCATAATTTTTATAGGTATTAAAAAATATATTTTTTTTTGCAGTGGAACTTGGAGGTGTTATTATTTTTTAGAAGCATTTCAGAAAATAGTTGTACATCACTAGATTTCTTTATATGTATGTAGTTATCTACTACCAGTAAATGTTCTCATAATAAACCTGCAATAATACTTGGGTATACATTTTCAATGTAATAATAAATAATACAGACTTTACAAACACATTTAAACTATAAATGAAAACACAGGAAAATTATTATTAATTATTCATATAGCAAGTGTTCCTAATACTATTTTAATTCTTATAAAACATTTTTAAAACATGATATGATGTTTTCATTCAAATGATTGACCAGGACAGTAATACTTACAAGGTGATATTGATTTTGCAAATGCAGAATCATATTTAACAAATTTTATAAAATCGGTACCGTTTATCGAATACCAAAACTATCGAATAATATTTATTACAATACAAATTATTTCTCAAAGTATTAAAACTTAAAAATGTTCCATGAATTCTATGTATATAGATAAAATTTGAAAAAAAGTCGAATTTGAATAAAATTCGATTTTAATCAAATGCTTACGCTTAGTATTACTTATCTCCGACATGGATAATAATAAGTTAAGCACATACGAAGTCGTTCTAGAATAACATACCTGGAAAGTAAGTAGTATAGCAAAACCGCTACCAGGCCATTTTTGATGCGGATGGCATGTGTCCATCGGGAGTGACCAAAGATGGGTTAGTTCGTCAAGCCGCCGCTCGGATATTCCAGGTGTCGCTGTTGTAGTTCTGAAGAAGTGCTTGTTAGTCAATGACCAGAGGGTCTTCTTCGGCGAGGGGGTGGGAGTAAGAAAAAAAACATGGCTGTATTAAGAAAAAAGGGGCGTGGCAAAAACATGGCTGGAAAAAGGGGCGTGGCTGCATTAAGAAAAAAGAGGGTGGGGAAAAAACATGTCTGCATTAAGAAAAAAGAGGGTGGGGGTAAGAAAAAAAATTCATTAAGATAAAAGGGTGTGGGGGTAAGAAAAAATATGGCTGCATTAAGAAAAAAGAGGGTATGGAAAAAACATGGCTGCATTAAGAAAAAAGAGGGTGGGGGAAAAACCATGTCTGCATTAAGAAAAAAACATGGCTGTATTAAGCATGGCTGTATTAAAAAAAAGGGGCGTGGCTGTTGCATTAAGAAAAAAAGAGGGTGGGGAAAAACATGGTTGCATTAAGAAAAAAGGGGGCGTGGCTGTGAAAAACATGTCTGCATTAAGAAAAAAACATGGCGGCAAAGGGGTGGGGACGCCGGTCAGTGGACATCTGACGCAGTCAAAAGGACCTTATCTTAAACTTTATCCGATTTCAATCAAATAAAGACTAAAATTCATTAAAATATTAATTGAATATAATCACAAGAGAGAATATTTTTAACAGGTTAATAAATAAAAAAGTGATAGATAAAGAAAATATATTTATGGTAAAAACAGGGGTTTTATTTTTCCTAAGTTGGTACTAAAAAGCCACTATATTTGAGTTGGTATACCTGTATGATGACTTGAAAACGCGATTACAATGTTTGCTGTGCTATTGTAGACTAAATAAGCTGGTCTGGTGAATAAACAAAAATTATCTGCACGTGGATGATTAAATGCTGAGTCATTTTTTGTTTTAACCTACTTGTCGCTTATTATATAGAATGCAAATTCAACGAAGTCTTGACTTGTTGAAAAAAGTGTCGCCAGCTGAGTTAAGGAACGTGACTTAAATGTAAACAAACTGGTGTTTGCCACTATTGTAGACTGTGATTAAAGCCGACTAACATCTGAATTGAGATCAAGGTCATAAATCAGAATCGTATTAAATAACATCTGCGTCTTTTGAAAAAAATCACGTTACGTAAACAATTCTGTCTAGTTAGGAGCTGTAATTTATATATTTAAATAAAAAATATATATATTTTAAAAATGAAAACTGTACACACAAGTGTGCAAATTAAAAACAACAATTTTTTTAGTAAAATATTCAATCAACTACATCTTCACTATAAAGATTGTATTTTACAATATATTCGAAAGGTATTGTTTTTCTAATTGAGTATAATAATTTGAAGAAACCAGCTTCCAGTATTCCTCCGCAAAATTCGTCTAGATCGATGGATCCCAGTAAAATTTGATTACATAAATTTTCAGCACGACCATATGTTTCTAATGTATATTCAGTGTGATTATAGTGAACTACGGTATCAGTCTGACAGTCTTTAATATGCTACATAACGTTGGAAGGCTCACTGATACTGAGCTCCTTGAATTTTTCTTGTGAAATATCTTCGTAGAGTCTTATGATGGCACCTCTTAATTCAGCATCAACCATTTTTTGCTGATATTTCTAATAAGATACTTCAGAATTAAAATCGAAGAACAGAGTGTAATGTAGTACAGTAGAATTGTAAGTAATTGTTGACTATTATAATCATTGAATATATCGACAGGGGTCACGCATGCGCCTTTAAAAATGTTCCAATCTAAATCTCCACTTGTACCATTTTGAAATTTTACTCTTATTTTATATCTTTTAGCATCATTTGGTATCGAAGAAAAAAACGTGGAAATATGATTATTTAGAATATAAGGTGTCATATTTTTCCAGTTATCATTGTTCTTTGTATCAAAATAGACAAACATTTCTTTCGCATCATATGGACGATGCACATAAAGAACATTTTGATATATAGCATATAATAGAATAAACTGATGACCTAACAGCATCATGATTAATTATATACTATGCATGTACACATAGGCTATACTTTTTTATTAACATTTTCTCTCTATATTTTTGTTGAAGGAATTTTTTCATGCTGTGGTGTAATATTCAAATTGATAAAACTAATGAACATACGCTTTTTTTTTGTTCATAAAAGCTGATAGTTATTTTCAACTGCTCTAACTTTCTGTAATGTTCATTCAATAATAACTTGTATTTATCTAAAGGATGCATCTTACTGCTCAGACGTCTAGTAAACAACTAAAAACATTATGGTAATACACACAAGGAGATAAATAAAAAAAAACAGAGACCAATAGTTTTTTTGTATTTATTTTGGTAAATTTGAATACAACCGATCATATAGTTTTACACTATTTCTTATACTACACATACATTTAAAATTATTATAATGATGAATACATTGTGGAAAGTCTTTTAAAAATTTTGGTAGTAGTACACTGGTGATATGTTCGACATTAACTACAATAGGTGACGTTGTTGAAGTTTCCGCTAGTTCATGTAGCTTTCGTTCAAGAAATTCCTTCTTTTGATGTCCCTTTACGTAAACTATGTCGACGTCAGCTCCATTCAATAGGTGATCGCTTAGAATGTCATTTAATATGTCGTAATTTACATAACCGCTGCTATATTTTAGACCATGATGAAAACGTTCCAAATAGTTTACTTGTTTCTTTACTTCAGAACTTAACGTACTGTATGCTATTGGAGGTTTCAATAAATAATGAGCCCTTTGCACACCACTTACAAAAGATATTTCTTTAGCATGAAATTCAGGAAGGTTAAACCCCTGCACATCGACGACAATCAACTTCATGATGTTCTCAGATACAATACTTTTAAAAGACTGAATTACTTTATTTGATACAAGTTTATTTTATGCTGCATTTCTTACGATTCCACTTAGGGGTAAATATTCGATTACGCGGTCATGAATAATTATACAGTATGCCTTGGTATTCTGTGGGAATGATTTTCTGCTTTCAATTTCCAGTTTAACATCCACAGTGGAAGATTTTATAGAATCATTTCTTTTCGAACAATCTATAACAAATACTGCTCGACCACTGAAAGCATCAAAGTCAAGTATCGGTTTATTATTTGAGGTGAATATTTTAGAGAACTGTATACATATAATAGGCTTCAGCATATTTTTTACAGCTAAAATCTAATTTCATATCTTCATAGGGATAATATTCAGAGTTCAATGTTAATTTAATATTTGATATATCGATATTATCCAAGTAAGTAACATCTTGCATGCTATTATCTTTTTTATTTGTTTGAAATGCAACAATAACGTATCTGGGGCTCTCCACATTAGTACAGGTTTTAACGGACCATATTTCTTTCGTAGTGCTAGTGGTCAAAGCTGGTAATTCATGAAATTCCCATTGTCTATATGGAAGTAGAAGTGGCTTATCGCTATTTATTTGAGAGAGCAAATTTAATTTCACATCATCATTGAGAAACACATGCTTGACTTTTAGCTCTATGCTGGTTATGTTAGATCGCCAATAGTATCGTCATTCGACACTTTAAAACAATTATTATCATTTCGAGCTCTAATTAGACGTAAAACTTGCTTACCGAAAATTACTCTCTTATAATCATGAAAAAATCCCAGCAAATGCCACAACGGTATTCTCAAAGAGAATGTTGTTTTTGTAGCATTATATGTTACCAGCTGTCCTTCAGGGTTATTCCAACCAGCAATACTAAGAGAAGTATCATCTTTTTCATAACATAAATAGCTATTTAATAGGCTCACAGTTCCCGGATCTCGTACTTTATCTAATTCCTTTCCATTTAGTTCATAACTAATTGAATCAAATAAATATGCTCCTGCATTATTAGTGAATTCAACGGTGCCAGTACCCTCAACGTTCTTCTTTAAAGTTCCCTCAATCGATAGGACGGCTTCGCTCATTAATAATAATGCATGCTGTTGATAAATAGCAATTTCTATTTCATCGTTGTTTCCAAATGATTTTACAAAAGGGTGATACGTTCGAATTTCATCCCTGACGATGGACTCATCGTAACTGGGGTCTTGAAATAACTGCAGCTGTTCTAACATTATAGCCCAGAGATTTTAAATAAAGAATATTAACAAGAGTTAACGCTGAGGTCTTCTTATTACTCCTCTTCAAACACCCTCCACTGACTGAATGCCACAGATTAGAATAACTATCGTTTATATAGTTCTTTTGTTCAAATAGTAACCTCATAGTCCCTTTCTTAATTCTAATCGTACTATAATTTCTTCTCCTCGAAAATTAACTGGCTCAGAATTTTGATCAAGTATTTTCAATGTGATATTATGTATATCTGTTTTATTGTTTATTGGTAGAAAAATTAGGTTATAGGGTTCAATGTCAATTGCGTATCCGGGATCAACTTTCAATCCAAATTCAAAAATGGTGTGTGATGGTTTATTATTGTAAAATGCCCCTGTCGTAAGGTTACAGTCTACGTGGATTGTTACCACCTTAACTATCTTAACAGGTAAATCTGACTGATATGGAATATCAGGTTTTAGAACTTGAGAACTATAACCTAATAAGGAGGCTAAACTGTCTTTGCGAGTAAAGTCGATTTCGAGCTTACTTTTAATTTCACACTTAAGCGTATTATTATTAGGCTTTAGAAAGAAATAGTCTTCACTCTGTGCTACACCACTGGGTATTACTCGCGTCTGCAGATATGATTCAATATCACTTATTTCATATGAGCCTGTCGGTATGTGTATAACTTTTTCTTCTTCACCACCAAGTTGTCGGTAATAAAACTTATTATTTATCCCCTCTTCAATGTTTGGTATACTATTGTACGTGTGAAGCCCTATTAATGCTAACGAATAGTCGTACTGAGGATCAAGAATTATGGGATTATGAAAGTCCACGGAGAGAGTATAACTTCGACTTCTTAACGTGAATATTTGAGACATAATGAATGAAAACCACGCATGTTTATTATTTTTATAGAGAAATTCTAAACACAAATGTCCACAATTGATCGTATTGTATGTCTGATAAGCATCAGAATTATATTTAATTTTACATTTCGAGCCAAGGTACTTGACTAGTTCGATAGGTGGTTTTAAAGATCCAAAAATATCGAAATATAAAACAGAATTGTTCATTTTTTTGTAAGCTACCCAATGTGTTCCAGAGCCTTTTACGCTGTCTAAATCAATAATGGCACTTTCGTATTTTGTAGGTGGTGTAGTAGGTAAGGCGTCACGCATAAAGACACCTTTGAAATATGGCATTTTTAATTTTTTAACATATTTTACTAAATCAATGTCGGAAAGAGCTCTATTGGGTAGCTTCAATGGGAGTTTTTTTGTTTTTTCAAATATAAGCCATATCCTTTTTTATACGGTTTTATGTAGAGTCCGGATCCTCTTTTCCCTAACGCTACTGCCTCCAAAACTCTATTGTGTCTCTCGTCTTCTTCCAATTTTTTCTTAGAGTTTTTAGCATCTATTACGGTCTTCGCCACTGCAGCAGCTCCTCCCGACAGAGCTCCTAATGCACTTAAGCCAGCAAATAATATCGGTATCAAAGGTAAAATATCACCAGTCTTCGGTAATGGTAGAATACGAGGGGTATTTATTTTTCTCTTACCGCCTGCATTCTTGACTGCAATTCGAGCTGCCTTTAACGTCATTGAAGCATCTTTTTTTAAATTGTTACTTGCATGTCTTTTCAGTACTTTAGATATATTTGTCAGGACAGCCTTTTGGAATGCGACTTTTCTACGTCCCCCTACACCCATGCCTAGTTTACGTTTAACCTTCATTGCGTTGGTGACAGCCCAAGCGGTGGCTTTCTCACCTAATTTAGCGTCCTTTGCTTTAACACGCTCCCAAGCACGTTGTTCAAGCTAGTAATCTGCCTTGTGTCTATCTTCTAAATTTTTGTTTTTACTATATGCAATATCGTGCTCTCTGCAAGCTTTATCGAGAGGGTTTATACCTGCATCCCCACGAGCGAGTCTTTTATGTAACTTCGTACCAGGCCCGCAAAATTGGTATCCCGGAACATGTAATTCAAAGGAAAACATATTAATTAGATTATTGACTACTCCACGTCCTACTACGTCTTTACGCGATGCCATATGGATTGTGAATGACAATGTTTGACATTAATCATATATATATATATATATATATATATATATATATATATATATATATATATATATATATATATATATATATATATATATATATATATATATATATATATATATATATATAAAATCACATTTTTATTACATGTATTTTTTCTTTATTATTTTATTATATGTATTTAAATTATCATGATTTTTTTATTTCCCCTAACCTAAAAAAGAAAACTCACATTATATAAATTTCTTTTTATTTAAGCACTTGTTTTCAGTACATACATTTTTCTATCTAAATCATTAAGAATAGTATCTTTATTATAAAATAAACATTCACGTATACAGTATGATTGAATATTACATGGATATAAGTCACATAAATTTAACATAACAGTATATGGTGACAATTCATAATTAGATTCACTTAAGATATTATTAGCTACATTTAAAAACTTATTATAGAACTGTTCAAAACTTAAACTATTTAGTAAGTCCATATGAGATGATACAATTTTATTGGTGTAGATGAGCTCACGAACAACTTTGTCAGATAAATGAAATGTGCAGAAGCCATTGCTCATTTTCAACAATTTGATTCCAATAATTTGCGATGATATTAAAGCATAATGAGAAAACTTCATTTCTACTTCTTCGGGCTGTTCTTCTGTCACCACATCGAAGTAATCCACAACAAATTGTTGAAGGTAAGTAATAAAATCATCCCAATCTTTTCTGTTAAATGAGATGTTGTCTAATGTGGTGAAGTCTGGATTCACATTCAGTAAAATTCTTACGGCAGGAACATAACCTCTTGCAGCCCTAAATCCTGTTGTTATTTTATATACAGAATTTTTTATGTCAGTATTATATTCTAAAAGATATCGACCCTCGTTTTGCGCAGCTTCGTCATATTGTGCACTAATTCTATCCATTTCATGCCAGTAGTTCTATCCATTCAGTCAGTAACCATTTTACGTAAACTTGTTTACCTCGTCTACGTAATACCTTTTCAACGAGATACACATCGGGAGTTTTCGTTTTCTGTAGTTCTTCTTCGTAGAAACCTCCGCTTATTCGAATACCATGCATATCCTCGAGTAAATAGGTGGTGGGGTTGGTGAGTTGTACTTTAATAATTTTAAATAGTTCAGTTGTCCAATTAGGTGTATATCTTTTTTTAAAGACATGCTTATTCTTACTGATTCGTACAATATCCCCAACTTTGTAGTGTCGCGATGCTACCAACTTAATATTGTTATAAACTGAATTAAGTATTTGTTTCTCATTCTGTTTAGTTACATCTAACGGTTTCATTCCTATTGTTCTGTGATGACTGTCGTTGTACTCTTTGACAATATCAGGGAGTATATCTATCTATCTGTATGAGCCATTTAAATTAAAATATTTATATAATTTCTCCTTTAACGTTCTAATAACTCTTTCAACTATAGCTGCCTTCTTTACTGTAAATGTACTGTAATGGTTTATCTTATAGTATTTCATCAAGTTTTTAAAGTGAACATTATAAAATTCAGTACCCTGGTCCGTATTTAAATTTTTACATTTCCTCTTGCTATCCTTAAAAATACCACTCATTGCTTGTGTAACTTCTAGTGCACTCTTATTTTTTATGGGTTTAGCCCACACAAATTTTGAAAAACAGTCAATCACTATGAGAATGTATCTAAAACTGTGATTGTCTTTAGCATAATTACACATTTCGGCTAAATCTGCTTGCCACAAATCGTCTATTCCTTTTATTATAATACGTCTACGATTGAAATTTTTGCGTGCAGGCTTATGAAGCTCATTAACCAATTGAATTTTTTCTCTAGATTTCTTCATCGGGTTGGCTGTAAATTGTTTCATTGATTGCATTTGATTCAATGTCTTTTCCACCAACACTATCTAAACCTTTTTGATTTAATTTTTCAATGGTCCTTCCTATATCTGTTAGATATGTTTTCTGTTGATATAAATCTGATGTCACATGTTTTATACTATCCTTAAACTTATTTAAACGTTCAAATAGCACATCAATATTGTTTGATAGAATAGAATTTATATGATCATCTACATATTTCTTATTAACGGCATCACCCTCGTCAGTAGGTGATAGAACATTACACAGCTTTAAATTTTCAATGTTGATGTTTCCATCTTCGGTAAATACAAGTCCACGTTGTGGTTGGCTGAGATATGAATCATTAATTTCACTACTACGCTGCGAAGACCTTCCAAACTTATCGAGACTCATCCTGATAATGACTCAAATTGTATGTACATCAAATATTTAATAGATAACTCCAGCCTCACGTAGTTCACTAATGATAGCTGATATTTCATTGTCATGTGAATCGGTATTTCCTGCAATCTTTGACGCATTCAAAAGTTTCAGTCTATCAACAAGCTCATTGATGTCATCCCAATAAACATATTCGATTGGTTTTTGATTGTAAACCATATTCAGACCGAATCCACTAGTTGACTGTGTTTTTTTCTTCTTTTTACTATCCAATAATGGTCTTATTATTTTAATATACTTGGAAGATCTAGTTCCATTAATTTGTCCAGTTGGTTCGTAATTTCTTCTATGTACATTGGTAATTTGCAAAATTTCCTTATATTCAGTTAAATCATTTCTATCATAATCTGTGGGATCCTTCATAAAAAGTAGATTGTATAACCCAACTTTGCCATCATATACTTTATCATTAATAATTATTTCAGAGGCACCACCAAATTTTAATTCCATATTACCAATATACAGTTTATTCATTTGTAAATCCAATCTAATGCCATAGGTTTCATCATAGTCTTTGCGTTTAGTAAAAAACCCCTCTATATAGTGCCTAGCTAAAGATGGATACTGTTCAAAATATTCATTAAGAGCAGTTTTCTCCGTTTTGCCATCCTGAAAGTTAGCATCTCCTACTTCATACTGAGGTTCCAGAAACAATATGTCATCTTTAATATCTGCATTTGATGTATACTCTGCTGAACTAGAGTCACGCTTTAACTTTTTTTGTTGCGATAAACCCACACGCTTCGTGTCTGTTTTCTGTAATATATTTACAGATTTGAGTTCTTTTAATGGATCGATAATGGGCTTCAAGAGTCTATTAAGAGTTTCGTCTTCGTCAGATTTTCCTAGTTTTAATGCTAGATACTTTTTTCTGATAGCCTTTGATGCCTTATTAATTTTATCTTTAAGCAATTTTTTCTTTGATAGATCCAATGGTCTAACCTTAGATACTCTATACTTTTCAAAAGTTATTTTATTAGACTTCATTGTTACAACCTTAGCAGCAATCTGTTTTAAACTGAGCCTATTAGCTGTATATTCTGTACTACTTGTTTAAATGAGGCTGTATGATCTGTATCTATATCTGTATGATACCTTTTCGATACCGACCACCATGTAAATCAAAATCTTTTACGATGACCATTACTTCATACTTATCATTCCAACATTCTCTACACATGTCTTCAAATTGCTCGAATGTCATATCTGGGGCCACATGATCATCATACACATGTCGTAAATTGATTTTATCTTGTTTAAATAAAATGATGAAGTTACAATTATCACGAATGAGATATTTAGGTATCCTCGTGTATGTTTGACAGAGATAGAAACAGTCTACAAGTTTATGTCTACCCATACTGAAATATGCTCTTATTTTGTCTTGTTTGTCACATGCCACATCGTTGAAAATGAATATTGAATTAGATTTAGCCTCAGATGGATCGATAGTACTCTCACTACTTGCATACGGAAAATATCCAACTCCATTTACGTTCTGCAATACCCGCTCCAATAGTTTGTATTTCGGTTGAAAAAGTGATTTAGAGTAAACGTATATGATTTCAAACCACAGTCCATTAGAATTGAATAATAAGCTTAGAAGCAAATTGGTTTTTCCTGCTCCATTGGGTCCGCATATAATAGCTCTTAGAGTACTAGGAAATAACTTTTCATGTTTTTCTTCTCCTCCCACACAATGGTCTGCCAACAGATCTAAATTTTCAACGGGCAGGGACACCTGTTGTCTTTGAACACGCATTGTAACGTCTGAACTATTTTACTGACTGTAATACTTTATATATATATATATATATATATATATATATATATATATATATATATATATATATATATATATATATATATATATATATATATATATATATATTACGGAGAAAACTGCTCTTAATGAATATTTTGAACAGTATCCATCTTTAGCTAGACACTATATAGAGGGGTTTTTTACTAAACGCAAAGACTATGATGAAACCTATGGCATTAGATTGGATTTACAAATGAATAAACTGTATATTGGTAATATGGAATTAAAATTTGGTGGTGCCTCTGAAATAATTATTAATGATAAAGTATATGATGGCAAAGTTGGGTTATACAATCTACTTTTTATGAAGGATCCCACAGATTATGATAGAAATGATTTAACTGAATATAAGGAAATTTTGCAAATTACCAATGTACATAGAAGAAATTACGAACCAACTGGACAAATTAATGGAACTAGATCTTCCAAGTATATTAAAATAATAAGACCATTATTGGATAGTAAAAAGAAGAAAAAAACACAGTCAACTAGTGGATTCGGTCTGAATATGGTTTACAATCAAAAACCAATCGAATATGTTTATTGGGATGACATCAATGAGCTTGTTGATAGACTGAAACTTTTGAATGCGTCAAAGATTGCAGGAAATACCGATTCACATGACAATGAAATATCAGCTATCATTAGTGAACTACGTGAGGCTGGAGTTATCTATTAAATATTTGATGTACATACAATTTGAGTCATTATCAGGATGAGTCTCGATAAGTTTGGAAGGTCTTCGCAGCGTAGTAGTGAAATTAATGATTCATATCTCAGCCAACCACAACGTGGACTTGTATTTACCGAAGATGGAAACATCAACATTGAAAATTTAAAGCTGTGTAATGTTCTATCACCTACTGACGAGGGTGATGCCGTTAATAAGAAATATGTAGATGATCATATAAATTCTATTCTATCAAACAATATTGATGTGCTATTTGAACGTTTAAATAAGTTTAAGGATAGTATAAAACATGTGACATCAGATTTATATCAACAGAAAACATATCTAACAGATATAGGAAGGACCATTGAAAAATTAAATCAAAAAGGTTTAGATAGTGTTGGTGGAAAAGACATTGAATCAAATGCAATCAATGAAACAATTTACAGCCAACCCGATGAAGAAATCTAGAGAAAAAATTCAATTGGTTAATGAGCTTCATAAGCCTGCACGCAAAAATTTCAATCGTAGACGTATTATAATAAAAGGAATAGACGATTTGTGGCAAGCAGATTTAGCCGAAATGTGTAATTATGCTAAAGACAATCACAGTTTTAGATACATTCTCATAGTGATTGACTGTTTTTCAAAATTTGTGTGGGCTAAACCCATAAAAAATAAGAGTGCACTAGAAGTTACACAAGCAATGAGTGGTATTTTTAAGGATAGCAAGAGGAAATGTAAAAATTTAAATACGGACCAGGGTACTGAATTTTATAATGTTCACTTTAAAAACTTGATGAAATACTATAAGATAAACCATTACAGTACATTTACAGTAAAGAAGGCAGCTATAGTTGAAAGAGTTATTAGAACGTTAAAGGAGAAATTATATAAATATTTTAATTTAAATGGCTCATACAGATAGATAGATATACTCCCTGATATTGTCAAAGAGTACAACGACAGTCATCACAGAACAATAGGAATGAAACCGTTAGATGTAACTAAACAGAATGAGAAACAAATACTTAATTCAGTTTATAACAATATTAAGTTGGTAGCATCGCGACACTACAAAGTTGGGGATATTGTACGAATCAGTAAGAATAAGCATGTCTTTAAAAAAAGATATACACCTAATTGGACAACTGAACTATTTAAAATTATTAAAGTACAACTCACCAACCCCACCACCTATTTACTCGAGGATATGCATGGTATTCGAATAAGCGGAGGTTTCTACGAAGAAGAACTACAGAAAACGAAAACTCCCGATGTGTATCTCGTTGAAAAGGTATTACGTAGACGAGGTAAACAAGTTTACGTAAAATGGTTACTGACTGAATGGATAGAACTACTGGCATGAAATGGATAGAATTAGTGCACAATATGACGAAGCTGCGCAAAACGAGGGTCGATATCTTTTAGAATATAATACTGACATAAAAAATTCTGTATATAAAATAACAACAGGATTTAGGGCTGCAAGAGGTTATGTTCCTGCCGTAAGAATTTTACTGAATGTGAATCCAGACTTCACCACATTAGACAACATCTCATTTAACAGAAAAGATTGGGATGATTTTATTACTTACCTTCAACAATTTGTTGTGGATTACTTCGATGTGGTGACAGAAGAACAGCCCGAAGAAGTAGAAATGAAGTTTTCTCATTATGCTTTAATATCATCGCAAATTATTGGAATCAAATTGTTGAAAATGAGCAATGGCTTCTGCACATTTCATTTATCTGACAAAGTTGTTCGTGAGCTCATCTACACCAATAAAATTGTATCATCTCATATGGACTTACTAAATAGTTTAAGTTTTGAACAGTTCTATAATAAGTTTTTAAATGTAGCTAATAATATCTTAAGTGAATCTAATTATGAATTGTCACCATATACTGTTATGTTAAATTTATGTGACTTATATCCATGTAATATTCAATCATACTGTATACGTGAATGTTTATTTTATAATAAAGATACTATTCTTAATGATTTAGATAGAAAAATGTATGTACTGAAAACAAGTGCTTAAATAAAAAGAAATTTATATAATGTGAGTTTTCTTTTTTAGGTTAGGGGAAATAAAAAAATCATGATAATTTAAATACATATAATAAAATAATAAAGAAAAAATACATATAATAAAGAAAAAATACATGTAATAAAAATGTGATTACATAATAATAAATAAAAAAAATACATAAAATTGGTCACATAATAATAATAATAATAAAATACATAAAAATATTAAAATATAACAACAGACTTGAGAGATTTTTAAATTTGATGTAAAACAAAAAAAGAATATCAGCAATGAAATTACGAGATGTCCATTATGGAGTAGTGCCCCCAGGGGAGAGTATCATGAACTTCAAGAAGGGTGTACCTCTTATCGTCGAAGGGATTAAGAGCAATTTTTGTTTGTTCGACGCTGTATACTTCATGTAATTTTGATTGTATACAGCGTTGAGTTTTATTTAGTAAACACTCTTCGTAAGGCTTTTTGTTTGCAAATTTCTCCAGACAGTTGAGGTAATCCTCAAAAGTAATTAATTTTATTTACCACAACATTAGACTTTACACCTTTTGCTTTCTTAACTACTTTGTTTGATTCAACTTTATAGGTGTACTGCTTAGAACGTAGCCCTATGAAATGAGTCATTATTTTCCCATTATTTTCATCTTTCATTAAACCAGGGATTTTTTATTTACTAGAGGAATATTCCAACGATTATCTTGGGGATAATCACTAGTATCAAATTTATTAATGTCTATTTTGATAACATCTTCATATACATCATTACACTGAATTTCATATAAGAGACTGTCTGTATCTGTGTACAAAAGTTTACATTTTTCCACGGGGAATTTTGTTAACATGTATTTATAGTGAAAATCATATACGCAAATTTTAGAAATATCTAAAATAGACATTCCAATATACAAGGGCTTATTGAATATAATGTGAGATTTTTTCATTTCAATGGCCATAAGATTATCACCGAAAATTGATCTGCTTTGGAATATAGGACTAGCAATCAAATTTTTAGCTCCGTACCTCCCTTCCCATTTGTTTACTAGCTTAACGATTCGATGTTTTCGAACATTCTCCATTGTTTTACCAAACTTAGCGTTATTCATTAGTTTATAATTGTTTTTTTCAAAGTTTGACTTTGCTTGAGTTCTCAGTGATGTGTTTAAGTCAATGTAGGACTTCAGCCATGGAGACTGTTTGAACTGTAGAACTCTGTGGATATGTGTTAATTTTATTCCATGCTGTAGGGCTTGTTTAAGATTTCTATAGTGAATAACGTACTTTTGCTTACTGTAACAGGTAGTCATTAATTTAGGAAATTTTGAATTTGGTGGAGTTCTGTGTTCCGGACAGAATGGCAAATCTTTATGTAAATCATGTAGATCTTCTGGGTATTCGAGATCGACCTCTAAAATATAACCAATTTCAGAGTCGTCAGGTACACAGGTGACGTCAATGTTGCAATCTGTCCACTGGAATTCCCCGTATGGAAGGAATTCTCTCATACTCCAGCCATATAAATTGTTTATATCGAAATAAACAATGTATGTGGATGGTTTGCTGGCATCATAAGTATCTAAATACTTGTTGTTAGCCTGTGAAAATCGATTGCAACATTGACTCACCCCACCTCGAATACCACGCTCAATAAACATTAAAATATCTACATCTTGAATAGTTTCTAGCCTACACCCTGTATATTTCAGCATGCAATCAAACGTATAACCTGGTATCGAAAAATAGTGGCTTGGGTCGAGGTTGTACGTCTTGTAGCAAGTACTACGAAAAGTTTCAAAAACGCAAGTTAATACCATGATATCTGTTTTCATATAGAGATCGCTGTAATCGCCTAGAGTACTCATACCGAATTTATCCCAAACAATTTGCGCATGTTCATAATCAGTCTCCCCTATGTTCTTGTCGTTTAGTTTATTGTAAAAGTATTTTAAGTCAGGTAATTGCGTTTCATCCAGTTTTTCTATTTTATCCAAATAGTCATAAAAGAATACACCTTTTCGTGTTAATAACTGAAATTTTTCATCGTCTAAGTCCGAAAATTCACGTTTAAGATTTTTAAAGTTTTCGTCGTTCAATGTGGAAGCTAGTTCTTCTAGATAACAACCTATGTATCTGAAGGAGTCTATAAATCTAAATTTCAATTTGGTTTCATTATCATGAACTGTGAAACTAATATATTTTTCCTTATTCTCAGGCAATAAAGTAATATGATTTCGTTCAGCTAAGAACTTTATTATAAAGTGAGCATCGTAACCTCCGAGGTTATGAAACACCACGGGAATAACAAAAGAATTTTTATAATTTAAATTACATTTATTGTGAGCAATACCTCTGAACTTTCCGGTGAGGTGACAGTGATCTCTAACAATTTTATCTGTTTCGGTAAATTCTCCTTCGCAAATATGACAAGTTTTACTGGCATCCCGTAAACTAACTTCAGTATTCATGGGCTCCACATGTTTTAATTTCGAGGAGACAAATTGTGCAACATTGCATAACTCTTACATACTTCTGCAAACCAAGACATCGATTCTATGCCTCGAGCACTTTTATATGACGACCAGTCATTGTTATAACCTCATTTAAAATAATATCCAACACTGTAGGCTATGTGTTTCTGATACCTGCTCGTTTTGCGATGACGATCATCACCATTAAATGGTTCAAGCAAGGATTCGAAATCTGCATATATAATAAACGGAACCATTTCCTTGTAAGCACAATTTTTAAATTTAATGTACCGCTCTCGAGAAAATTCAATTTTACAATCGTTAAGTTTTTCGCAATTTACAACATGATCATTTAGCTTATCCTGAGATGTAAAATAATTCAGACATCTATCGCAAAAATATTTTTTTATGGTTATATTTTGAGAGCTGCCTACATAAAAGTCTAGATAAGTCTTTAATATAACAATAATGATATTTAATTTCTAGCTCTTCATTATCTGACATCGGCGGTGGCGGTTCAAATTCATTTATTTTTGGAAAATATTTATTCTGAACTAATAATAAATTTACATGTTTGTCTAGTTTTCGCTTGGTTATACGGTGGGGCACAACAGAAAAATTTGATTTTGAATCCATTTCCAAACCAAATACATTAACAGAGATTGCATTATTTTTCTCAAATTTGGCAATTTGCGGTAACGTCACAGGAAATTCAATATCTTTTAAGTTTAGCACTGTTTCGTAATGAGGATATGATGATGTTCTATAAGAGTGTTCCTCAGCGGGATGGAGAGCACTGACAATGGCCCATGCGAAGCAAGCGTCATCGTTGTTCTTAACATTAATGCAAGCCTGCTTTTTTGCAATTTTTTCCGGTAGTTTAATGTAGGATGAACCGTTCCCAACTTCATATTTATTTATATTAATTTCTAAGCTAATAATTTCATTTAAAGCCCACCCACTACCAGATTCGGAAAATTCAGATAAAGCATTAAAAATATCATCTTTTACATTACATTCAAACCATTGACGTAAATCCCTCCCTGCATCAATTACCTTATTTTTTGTATTAAAATATTTTTTTTCAATAATTTCTATGTCTTGTGACTTTCTTATAAATTCGGCGCAGAAAGTAGTATTAACTATAAGCACTGGTACTTTTTTCGTGGCATTCATTATTCTAGTTTTGAAAAGGTGAAAAGCATCATTGAAAAATTCATTCAAATATTTATGTCTTAAATTAATGATTACTCCAGTACGAACTCTACTATTAAAAACCGATATTAAATCTTCCCATTTGACCCGATTACTACGTTTTTCTTTTACCAATACCGCTCCCCCAATATAATTTACTATTTCAATGATACTTTTAAACCTTTTCAAATGTCCTAAATTAGTCTGAAGGTTACGCAGTACACATACTGATAAATTAGATCCCTTGATAGCTCTAGTTAAAAGTCTAATGTGTGATTTTACCTTTTTTATCCATAGCACTCTCTCCTGCTGGGTACAACAACCATTTCCTAAGAGTGTTTCCACTTTTTTGAACTTTTTAATAATATCATTGCTGATATGCTTAATTTCTTCAGAGTCCATAGCTGTGTCTGGGTGTATTCACTTGAAGGGTTCTAAAAGTAAATGTTGATATCTCTGTCTGCGTGTATATTTTATATAAAACTGTCTGGGCTCACTCTTTGTTTTCAGCTAAAAAAATTACAAATAAAACCTTAATATTTAAAAATTGTGTGTGTGTTTACTTACTTTTGATAAACTTGAACTGGACTCCCATAGAAGGCTTATTTACATCCTTCAAGCCTTCATAAATTATGCTGTATTTCCTTTCACATTGAAATTCAGCCAAATTTTCTCTTATTTTGGGCAGTACTCTTCTTGGTAAGAATATATTGGTCTCTTGTAATTCAAGTAATATAGTCTCACCGTACCGAGTTTTCACTATTCTAGCCCCATAAATTGGCTGTGGAATATTTTGTTCCAAGTCTGATATCTTAAGAACTTGTTTAGTTTCTGGAAGTGAAACCTTGTTTAATTTTTCTAAATCCATCTAAAATTAATAGAATATTTTGTTGTTAATTTTATTGAAATTTAATAAAAACAATTTTTTACTCACGTTTGTTTCCCGTAGATAAAACACACAAATAAAGATTTTTCTAATATTTTATAATACATCACGTATAGCGCACAAGTATAAACACATATGATGAATTATGCCGGCTGTAAACCTTTTATATCATCTGTGACGTCAATTTTTCATACGTCACCATGAGCACGTGTGAAAAATAATGTTGAGTTAGCAGTTTTTATTTCGTGGGATTCATATTTTGTATATGTTATAATTGACAGTTTTAAGTCATAAATTAATTTTTATTGATTTCTCCACAGATTAGAAATAAAATGTTTTGTCTATCAGACCGAAATTTTGCTATTTGTTTACATTTAAGTCACGTTCCTTAAACCAGCCGGCGACGTTTTTGTTTTGTTGAGTTAGCAGTTTTTATTTCGCGGAATTTATATTTTGTATATGTTATAATTGACAGTTTTAAGTCATAAATTAATTTTTATTGATTTATCCACAGATTAGAAATAAAACGATCTGGCATTTTTGCAGTTTGTTTACATTTAAATCACGTTCCATGTAGGAATAATTCAAACGCCGACGTTTTTGTCTATAATAAATCATTTTGATAGCCCAAATATATACACAACACAATCTAATCTGAAGACGTTGATATTTTTGTTGGATTGCTTACTCTCATGAATTATTTTTTATAATCACATAGACGTTGTTTGCGTTTCTCATATTACCAAAAATTTTCATACGTGACTTCTTTATTTCATTTACGCTCTCGATATTTTTATTGAAGTTATAAATTAATTTTTAATGGTTCATTTAATCACTTTAGCATATTTCAATAGACGTTGTCTCTATTTTCTCATATTACTGCGACTAATTATTTATACTTACGCTTTGATGATTATAAAATGTTTAGGTTAAACAAAATCTGCAATTCGACATAAATACTGAAGTCTAACGGAATCCTTTTTATTTAAATATCAAATCTAGTTCACGAAAGATGTCGTCATCTCAGTGTTTGAATATTTTGCGAGTGAACTTTGAAGATATGTAAGTTATTTTTTTCATTATTCAACTTATTTTACATTATACTTACCTTTTTTTTAGTGAATTTAATGCTTGGGCTCGTATGGTTCAATTAACGAACTGATATACGCCACCTTACCGGTGGCGTATATCCTGAAGTTTACTTCAGAGAAAAGTAAGTAATTTTTTACATAGTTAATTCATTTTTCAATTATAATTATTTTTACAGCAATTTGGATGATCTACCCCCTTACTGGGACCTGCCACCATACATTGATGATGACCTGCCTCCACCTTACAGAGATCTACCACCTCCTCTGATTCCAATACGGGATCTACCACCTGGATTTTTATTTCCTCCAAGTTATTCTCCTACGTCTCCACCTTACTTGGAGGAAAAGTAAGTTATTTTTTTATTTTGTATTCTTTTTTTCAATTATATTTCTTTCAGTGATCGTGATATCGACTTCATTGTCGTGGACGACGACGACACCGACGACGAGACGGTGATTGTCATCTCCGACTTCGTCAGTCGTCGAGATTAGCGACGTGGAGGAGGATGAGGTTCGACCAACTGTAATATGTTGGGCAGGTCGTCAATAATGTTTTTTTTTTTCAAAATTATTTTTTATTAAATTGTTTTTTCCCAAAAATTCTTTTTTAATAAATTACATTTGTATTGAAATTAGAGATTTGATTAATTTTTTTACATTAATATTTTAAGTTTTTTATGATACTAAAATATTGTATCTTAATAATTTTCTTTAAAGTTATTCTATTATGTTTAATATTGAATCTAAATGTAATGCTAAATATATGTACTATTTTTTTTACCATAAATATATTTTCTTTGTCTATAACTTTTTTATTTATTAACATATTAAAAATACTCTATCTTGTGATTATGTTCAATTAATTTTTTAATGAATTTTAGTCTTTATTCGATTGAAATCGGATAAAGTTTAAGATAAGGTCCTTTTGACTGCGTCAGATGTCCACTGACCGGCGTCCCCACCCCTTTGCCGCCATGTTTTTTTCTTAATGCAGACATGTTTTTCACAGCCACGCCCCCTTTTTTCTTAATGCAGCAGCCACGCCCCTTTTTTTCAATACAGCCATGCTTAATGCAGCCATGTTTTTTTGACTGGCTGTTTGAAGCAAAGAAAATATTTATATGTAAATGATTTATTAAGCAATATTTACATTTATTAAACAATATAATATAAGATAAGGTGGAGTAAGTGGGACAGGGTTTTACAACATTTATTTTTGAACTAATAAAATTGGACCCTTTTATCAGCAAAAATTTCTCAGCTTTGGAAGGAAAATAATTTTAAGTGTTTTCATTTATAACAATTTACTAAATTGTTTTAATACTAAGTAGTTTTTTGTATTCAAATTTTTCTAGTTTTAGTGCACAATGTCCCAGTTACTCTGAATTTTGGGAACCTGGTACTTTCGTATACATTTCTTGAATAGGTTGATTAAACATTTATAGAGGGGAACTGGATCGATCAATCTCGGTTACGTAATTTGATATACCTCCAAATTTTGATTAAAAATTAAAAGTATTTAAGTTCCTTTTTGAGTTGTAAGTTGAGATTTAAGAACAATAGAAACAAATAGGACACTTTCCTTTATTTTATGTAATAAGTGAGTACAATAACAGTGTTTAAAATGGACGAGAATAGTCAGTTGTTATTTAACACTAAGGAAATAACTAAATTATATTAAAATATATTAAAAACTAATACATCGTGCTTATTTTCTTGCAAACAAAAACAGTAACCTATTAGAATTACTATTAATAAACTATCTTTCACAAACACCACAAAACATTTGTCTTCCTCTAAATATAGTTTGGGGAGTTTTGGTTACCATGTTAACAGTATCGCTATTTCCTGTAATACATTTTTTTTCAGTTATTGATGAAAGTAAGTTAAATTGAGGCTGATAATCGTCATCAAGGGTATTTGCTATTTTACCGGTAATTTCGTCAGGAGATTCAACTACTAATTCGTCTATTTCTTCTTTACTTTCGCTGCTAGAACTTATTTGCGGAATGGCCAATTTTCCTCCGCCTCCTATTCCTCTCTTTACACCGATACCCATTCCTCTAGTTCCATCAATATAGTGCCTTAGAGTAGTCCTTGGAACATTATAGTATTTTGCTGCAGTGCTTAATCTCTTGTAATTATTTTTTTTATATATATCTGATAACATGCTCTAGGTCGGAGTATAGTATAACGACTGTCGTCTGTCCTCTTTTATGGTTTTTCTAATGTAATTATGAATTACTTTTACTGAAACGAACAAAACACAACATCACTTACTTCAATTTCTTTTATGTAAATTTAACTGGAACATTTGAAGGGTAACTGGGATTTGTTAAGTCTCAATTTTCCAGGCAACTAGGCCCTAGTTATCTCTCTTCAATACATTCTTAAGGCAATTGGGACTCCATGTTAAGCACCTAGCCTACACAGGTCTGCACCCTAACAAGTATACTGTTTAAGATAGGAGTGTATGTTTATGTCATGAAACACGAAAAGATTGTAATAAATAACAAATTTAGAGAATTTACTTATCTTAATGTGATTTCATGCCGAGTTCTGTTGGATCGAAAAATCTCGTCTTACACATATTCCGTCCGCTATAATTACTATCCTGTGACATCACAATCCTATATAATTATAATATTCCTATATAATTATATATAACTTTCTATATAATTATAATAATTATAATTATATACAATATAATTCTATATAATTATATACTCCCTTATAATTTCACTCGTTAGGGGTAGATGGCGATACGTATATTAGAAATGCGTAACTATTGTCTTTCATTATAGGTAAACACTGCAAACACTATCCTATGGTCCTGACACCTCAGTGTCCCACTTACCCGACCTTACCTTATTCGGTTTGAATAAAACTTAGCATAAATGGCAGAAATCTAGTAAACGAGTATGTACTATTAAATTAAACAAAAGATGAATAATGTCGGCACTATTCTAAAGTTATAACAATTTGAATAAAAAACTTGGTAAAAGCAAGGCAAGCAGTGCTTCTTAATATGATATTGTGGCATGTATTTTAGATCTATACATATACTTTATAAAAATAGAAGTCTTCCCGTTATGTTGTTTATCAACACGATAAAAATGTTCATAGTAATGGTAAAATACAAAGACGTCCCTTAAAGCAGACGTCGTGTCATGTTGAATTTAGTAAACTACTCATACATACTCGTATAAACATTCTACCGAAACATGAAGCATTAATTTAACATCAAATAGATGTGTGTGTCTCTCCCTATATGTATCCTATTTAACATGAGTTTCAGACAGTGTAGAAATAATTATATGTAACACATTTTAAAAATCGATTATCTAACTCAGCTTGTAGATCTCAAATGATTGGCGTTCTCGACATCATCTCAGGTTGCAACTTTTATTTTAACTTGTTTATTCAAATAATTATTTTCTAAGTTGCACTATTTATTGCGCTAAAGTCAGTGTTCCTATAGAACGGTGAAGTGTAATTAGATAAAAATCTCATTTCTTCTCGTACAATCGCCTAGAAAGTGATACATTTTTTATCAATTTTTAACTAGAAAACATAATGTAATGTAACTAGAAAATAAATATGTCCTGATTGGTAAACTTAGTAATCTAAAAAGATTCTCTCTATTACCACAAAGGGAGGTACCGATTGTACTAACTACTTTAGGGCTCAATAAAATTATACAAAAATATATGTAGTTATTAGCGAAGACAAAACAATCGCTTAAATAGGCAATATAATTTAGATTTATATATCCATTAACAGGGGGTCGGGAAAACAATTTAATTCTAGCTGTCTTAGAATTTAATTAGAATATCGTTACCTTATACATGAAATGTTTTCGTTAACAAGTATAATTAAACGTAACTTATTATAAGCAATTATTATTTCTTACTTGCACATTTCTATATTCACATTAAGTTAAATAAACCAATATATTAATGTTAATTCTTCCCTAGAAACGGCCCCTACATAATACATACAATAGGTACACATGTTCTTCCATTATGTCACGAAATAGTACAAGATCCGGCAGCTGATTATTGCACGTATCTGTTTTTTTAATGAAACTTAATTCAAATGAATGATTAATGACAATCTAATACATTGCTGCCCGGTAGCCTATTAAAAATTGGTCGCGATTACCTTTAATTAATTATATTGTAATTACTTTATTTTAATTAATTCCAATTATATTTTTATATAGGTGAATTAAACGTTATTTGAAAGAAAATTATGTAAAGAATTAAAAAAATGGTTGCCAGCTCTTATCAGAACATTAGTATCATTAGCTTTGACTAAAATCTTTGTTTTTGGAGGAGCTTTTCTTATTCCTAAATGTTCCTAGTGTTATTCCTAAACGAAATAAACATACTCTACGTATAGTAGTCACATCTGCCATGTTACATCTTTGTTTACAACATGAAGCAGCCCGCGCATTCATTCTCTCTCGCTCACACTCATCTAGAGCGATAGTAATTTAATGACCATGATTCAAATCAAGGCAACCACTACTTGCAGCCATTTTTTACAAACAACCATGTATTATCGTATATAGCAAAGATTAAACTTCAGTTTAGTATAATATTTTATTGAAAAGCACAATGAGTGTAAATAATTAACAGTAATTACTTGTTCATATTTGGTAACGTAGAGGTTATGGCTGACTGGCTTTTTTTGTTATTATTTTCTTTCAAATAACGTTTAAGTTACTTAAAAAAATATAGTTGGAATTCATTAAAATGAATTAACTACAATTAAATTAATTAAAGTAATTAATCGTGGCTAATTTTCGATAGGATACCCAGCAACAATGTATTACATTGTCTTTAATCATTCATTTGAATTGTTCCATTAAAGAAACTAATACCTACAGGAATCAGCTGCCGGATTTTAGACTAAAAGTGCCAATAGAAAATCTTATTCTTGTCATTGTATACATGTTATATTTTGGTATTTTCTGACTTTCACAGATAAAAACCTGTAAGCCTCTAGATTAAATTACCACCAAATAAATATTAATCATCTACCGTTTTTATAACTGAAATGATTAATATAAGTATCAATTATAATGTGTAATGACTCATAAATTCTGCTGATTATAAATAATATTCAGGTGTCATTGCTTCACTAACCAGGAAGTGTTTCGCGTTGACAAATTTATTACATGAATGAAATAACTAATTGTCATTATTTACTTAAACCTTTAAACGAATTTCAGACAGGTATTGTAATAAACCAACAGTATAACCCCTATTACAATACATCGAATTCAAGATATAAATTAAGTAAGTATACAGTTACGATTAATGTATGTACATCCCTTCTTGAAACAGTATTTCGACTTATAAGTAAGTGAAACAATACAAATTTGTGTATTTCTCCTTTATTTCTTTAAGCATTTATATATATATATATATATATATATATATATATATATATATATATATATATATATATATATAAATATATATATATATATATATATATATATATATATATATATATATATATATATATACTGTCGTCGATCTCCCGCTCCCTCATTTTCGCGGGCGGTGGAAACTGGTAGTACCAGCACAGATTGAGTGTTGTGCGAGTCGGCGCGGCCCGCTGGAGACGCCATTCTCGAACTCCTGGACACCGCTCCCTCGTCGTCGATGATCTCACGGCTAGGCGCCGCCTCACTTCGCGGTTCTGCACTGGGGGTGGATGCGCCTCTGCGCGAAACGTTGATCGAGGCTTCCCATATCCTCAATGCGGCCGTTCGCAACCTCGTTGGTGGAGAGACCCGCTGGCTGGTTATTCCCTCGTTAAGGTTGGGTGTCGAAGTCGAAACCGGCGTGTGTCGAGCATCGAGGGTTCCCAAAACCCGACCGCTCCTTGTCTTCATGGCTTCGGCGAAGTAGTGTTCCCGCTGGTTATCCATACAGCGTTAGCCTCGCCTGGGGCTACTCGATGTGGACGATGAACCTGGGGGAACGTACGAAATACGCGGCTGGCACGGATGGCTTCTAAACGTAGTGCGGCTTCCCGCGCTTTCCCACGATGGCTTCGGAGGATCCCGCCTCCCGACCTAATACCTGTTAGCCGGCGCCCCTCGAAAGAGATATCCACTTCAAGTACGAACAGTGTTTCGTGTCACGTCCAAGAAGCAGAGATCCCAACGGTACGGCACGCCTAGACTAGCGGTAGGTGGTCACCAGGGTTCGTAACCCCTGTATGTAGGTGCTAGGGGACTTAGTGCAATGTCGCACCTAGTTGCAGGGCTTCTTCCCAGTACTGATCCTAGATATTCTACGAGGCCTTTATCAAATCGGTGGATTGATACGCAGTGGAAGACCGCTACCAATCGTGATGGACGCCCACGTGGTGTGGGTTAACGGCACTAAAATGGCGCGGCCACGTGACGATCGTGATCGTCGGCGTTAAATGCGTCGAGTGCGACGACGTTTTGTTGATTTTTTTTGTCGTGGTTAATAATCTCTGTGTGAAGCACAGTTCACCAGAAATTTCGCTGCAGAATCTAGTCGAATACTGGAGTAAACGATAAGAATGGCGAAGCGCGTAAGCTAGGCGAAGTGTAGGACACGAAGCGAAGCGAACCACTGAGAAAAAGGCAGGTCAGAGAGTGCCTGTATCGATGCACTCCAAAATGGACGCGCAGAGCGGGGAACCAATCGCGTTACGGATCGAGGTTATTCATAGAAGTACTCATTTTCAGAGAGAGGCATATGACACCTCTCCCCTTGATCGTACTAGATTCTGTCAGCAAAATTTTTGGTGTGGGGGTTATTTTCTCCTGAAAAACATGCATGAGGAAGTGTTTTGGTCGGCCTTTATTTATTTGGGGAAAAGTGGCATAGGAAGCGGAAGCATAAAAACATAGGGTAATAAAAAAGAAGATCCGCAAGTTCGATTACCCAGCGTGAGAAGAACTTGCAAGAAACTCACGCCTGTCCCCTGGTCCCAGTTGGGGGGGCACCCGCTGCTTCTCTCTTGAACTTGCTTCTGCTTCGGCTTGCGTGCCACTCATAAGAGTTACGATGATGGGCCGCTGGTCTTCCGTGGGGGTATCTGAAACAGAAAAACAACACACACGGAGGGTATATTTACACATGCTTGGGGGTATTGTTGTAATGCGACGAGGCGGCGCCTCGGTCTATGGGTAGGCTGTGAAGGCGACGTGCTCGCGGTTACCTGTTCTCGTTGCGCGGTATCCGAACAACACACGCCCTGGCCTATGGTTGGGCTGTGGCAAGCATGGCTAACGGTTCGCGACAGCTCGCTCCTTCTTCTATCTTCTTTCTTCTGGAGAGGAATCCTGCTGGCTCGCAGTCGTGGGCGCGACGGCAGTCCGCGGGTGTTCCGATCCTCGACGAGTCCGCTACTGGTATTCCGGTGGTCGGGGCCGAAGGTCATCGATGTGGACTTTGACGTATACTCCATCTCGCTCCACGGTGTATGTATTGTCGCCGTGGCGGATAATGACTTCATGAGGGCCCGTCCATTTGGCCTGGAACGGATTCCCGTCTCCGCGGAACTCCCTAACCATGACGCGTTCTCCTGGGTCAAGGTCACACCGGCTTGTTGGTGTTCTGGAAACATGTTCCGGGCGTAGATGACGTGACGATTGCGGGCGCGTTGAACTCGTTGTCTTCAGGCTTGCGCGTTCCGGTCGGGAAGCGGTCACACTTCGGCGGGTACCGTCCATTCCCCCGGTCTAGGCAAGGTTGCTCCAAGGAGGATTTCGGCTGGCGATTGTCCTGTCGCAGCGCTGGTGCGATTCCGGAGGGAGAACAAGGCTTCTGGCAACAGCTGATCCCATTTCTTTGTCGCGGCTTCTTTCGTACTTCTTTAATTCCTGAATTCGTCGTTCCACTGGATTCGCTCGTTGGTGGTACACTGGAGCAGTATAATGTTCTATTTGGCGGGCTGCGAGGTTGCGTTCCCAACGTCGGCCTCGGAAAGGCGTACCGTTGTCCGTAATGATGGACGCTGGGTGTCCCCACCTCGCGGTTACCTCTCCCAGAAACTCGAGAGTTTCGGCCTGCCGCCCGACCAAACAGGTTTTTTGTACACCATAGTCAGCAATGAAATTATTTATTTATGCATTATTATGAAAATATTTGTTATAAATATTTAATTTTTTTAATTGTATAAGTATATAACCACTTCTTTATGGTATAATAGAACATTTATCATCTTGATAATGATTGTGTTAGTGAGACCTATAATAAAGACGTATTTAGTAAAATATTAGATTCCTTTTTGTTGATTTTTGACATACTGTTTTATAAACTAAATAAAATAATATTTTCTTTTTGTGAAGGACGTTTATTACCAGACGTTTTCTGTATGTTTATTTTATTCGATACCTAACTAAATAGCATTGTTTTAGCACATTAGAATTTGAATTTTAGTGTTAGTTGTGCTTTCTTCATATAGTTTAGGTGCAGTTTAGATAAGAGAAACTCTTGCAGAAGGTGCACAATTAAAGTCAGTGTACTGTAACAAACTAAAATATTCCCAAATAAATAATGGTGATGAATTAGGCGAATATGTACTAGTAGTTTGTAATACTTGTAGTTCAATAAACTGCCCAAGTTCCATAATAGAGCCAAAGATCCATTCGAGGGAAAGATACAGTTATCTTGATAATCACAGGCCAATTTATATGTATATTGTGTTTTTGCAAGTATTTTTTACGTTTGAGCCCATGGATTATAAAGTTTGTCGCCGTGATAACTTATTTGAAAGGCACAGATTATGATAGAAATGATTTAATTGAATATAAGGAAATTTTGCAAATTACTAATGTACATAGAAAGAATTACGAACCTACTGGACAAATTAATGGAAATAGGTCTTCCAAGTATATTAAAATAATAAGATCATTATTTGATGGTAAACAGAATAAAAAAGCTAATTGAACACAATCAACTAGTGGATCCGATCTGAATATGGTGTGCAATCAAAAACCAATCGAATATGTTTATTGAGATGACGTCAATGAGCTTGTTGATAAATTGAAACTTTTGAATAAGTCAAAGATTGCAGGAAATACCAATTCACATGATAATGAAATATCAGCTATCACTAGTGAACTACGTGAGGCTGGATTTATCTATCAAATATTTGACGTACATACAATTTGGGTCATTATCAAGATGAATCTCGATAAGTTTGGAAGGTCATTGCGGCGTAATAGTGAAATTAATGATTCATATCTGATTCAACAACAACGTGGATTTGTATTTACCGAAGATGGAAACATCAACATTGAAAATTTAAATCTGTGTAATGTTCTATCACCTACTGACGAGGGTGACGCCGTTAATAAGAAATATATAGATGATCTATATAATTCTATTCTATATTGATGTGCTATTTGAACGTTTAAATAAGTTTAAGGATAGTATAAGGCAGGTGACATCAGATGTATATCAACAGAAAACATATCTAACAGATATAGGAAAGATCATTGAAAAATTAAATCAAAAAGGTTTAGATAGCGTTGGTGGAAAAGGCATTGAGAATCAAATGCAATCAATGAAACAATTTACAGCCCGTTCGATGAAGAAATCTAGAGAAAAAATTCAGTTGGTTAATGAGCTTCATAAGCCTGCACGCAAAAATTTCAATCGTAGACGTATTATAATAAAAAGAATAGACAAGTTGTGGCAAGCAAATTTAGCCGAAATGCGTAATTATTAAGGACAATCGCAGTTTTAGATACATTATCATAGTGATTGACTGTTTTTCAAAATTTGTATGGGCTAAACCCATAAAAAACAAGAGTGCACTGAGGTTACACAGGCAATGAGTGACATTTTTAAGGATAGCAAAAAGAAATGTAAAAATTTAAATACGGACCAGGGTACTGAATTTTATAATCTTCTTTAAAAACTTGATGAAAAACTATAAGATAAACCATTACAGTACATCTACCATAAAGAAGGCAACTATAGTTGAAAGAATTATTAGAACATTAAAGGAAAAATTATATAAATATTTTAGTTTGAACGGATCATACAGATAGATATACTCCCTGATATTGTGAAAGAGTACAATAACAGTCATCATAGAACAATAGGAATGAGACCGTTAGATGTAACTAGACAGAGTGAGAAACGAATATTTAATTCAGTTTATAACAATTTCAAGTTGGTAGCATCGCGACATTACAAAGTTGGGAATATTGTACGAATCAGTAAGAATGAGCATGTATTTAAAAAAGGGTATACACCTAATTGGACAACTGAACTATTTAAAATTATTAAAGAACAACTCACCAACCCCATCACCTACTTGCTAGAGGATATGCATGGTATTCGAAAGGTTTCTACGAAGAAGAACTACAGAAAACGAAAACTCCCGATGTGTATCTCGTTGAAAAGGTATTACGTAGACAAGTTTACGTAAAATGGTTAGGTTTCGACGCATCTCACAATAGCTGGATTAATTCAGCTAACGTACTTTAATCAAATATGCATTGATTCCTATGGAAAACACGAACATTTTTATGGTAGTAGAGGGGCCTTTTTTAACAATGTTTAAAATTAATTTAAATAACTATAAAAAAGTTCAAACCATAACCATTCATTAGTCTGCCGCAATTGTGGCATCAGTAACATCTAGTCTAGCCGATTCTGACTACTGGCATGAAGGATAGAATTAGTGCACAATATGAATAAACTGCGCAAAACGAGGGTCGATATCTTTTAGAATACCATACGGACATAAAAAATTCTGTATATAAAGTAACTACTGGATCTAGTGCTGCAAGAGGTTATGTTCCTACTGTAAGAATTTTACTGAATATGAATCCAGACTTCACCAAATTAGACAACATCTCATTTAACAAAGAAGATTGGGATGATTTTATTACTTACCTTCAACAATTTATTGTGGATGACAGAAGAATAGATTGAAGTGAAGTTTTCATTTCAGTAGAGCATAACGTGCTCTAGGATCATCGCAAATTATTGGAATCAAATTGTTGAAAATGAGTAACGGCTTCTGCACATTTCATTTATCTGACAAAGTTGTTCGTGAGCTCATCTACACCAATAAAATTATATCATCTCATATGGACTTACTCAATAGTTTAAGTTTTGAACAGTTCTATAATAACTTTTTAAATATAGCTAATAATATCTTAAGTGAATCTAATTATGAATTATCACCATATACTGTTATGTTAAATTTATGTGACTTATATCCTTGTAATATTCAATCATACTGTATACGTGATTTATTTTATAATAAAGATACTATTCTTAATAATTTAGATAGAAAAATGTATCTACTGAAACAAGTGCTTAAATAAAAAAAATAATATAATGTGGGTTTTCTTTTTTATGTTAGGGAAATAAAAATCATGATAATTTAAATACATATAATAAATTTTGATTACATAATAATAAAGCAAAAAATACATAATAAAAATTGGTTACATAATAATAATAAAATACATAAAAATATTAAAATATAACAACAGACGGAGAGATTTTTAAAGTTGATGTGAAGCAAAAAAAAAGAATATCAGCAATGAAATTATTGTATGTCCATTATGGAATAATGTCCCCAGGGGAAAGTATCATGAACTTCAGGAAGGGAGTACCTTTTATCGTCGAAGGGATTAAGAGCAATTTTTGCTTGCTCAACGCTGTATACTTCATGTAATTTTGATTGTATACAGCGTTGAGTTTTTTTAGTAAACACTCTTTCTGAGGATTTTTGTTTCCAAAATTTCTCCAATAGTTAAGGTAATCCTCAAAAGTAATTTTATTTGCCACAACAATAGACTTTACACCTTTTGCTTTCTTAACTATTTTGTTTGATTCCACTTTATAGGTGTACTGGTTAGAACATAGCACTATAAAATGAGTCATTATTTTCCCATTGTTTTCATCCTTCACTAAACCAGTGATTTTTTTATCTAGAGGAATATTCCAACGATTATCTTGAGGATAATCACCAGTATCAAAACTATGAATGTCTTTTTTGATAACATCTTCATATACATCATTACAGTGACTTTCGTACAAGAGACTGTCTGTATCAGTGTACAAAAGTTTACATTTTTCCACAGTTAACATGTATTTATAGTGAAAATCATATACGCAAATTTTAGAAATGCCTAAGATAGACATTCCGATATACAAGGGTTTATTGAATATAATGTGAGATTTTTTCATTTCAATGGCCATAAGATTATCACCGAAAATGGATCTGCTTTGGAAATTAGGACTTGTAATCAAATTTTTAGCTCCGTACCTCCCTTCCCATTTATGTACTAACTTAACGATTCGGTATTTTCGAACATTCTCCATTGTTTTGCCAAACGTAGCGTTATTAATTAGTTTATAATTGTTTTTTTTAAGTTTTACTTTGCTTGAGTTCTCAGTAATGTGTTTCAGTCAATGTAGGACTTCAGCCATGGAGACTGCTTGAACTGTAGAACTCTGTGGATGTGTTAATTTTATTCCATGCTGTAGGGCCTATTTAAGATTTCTGTAGTGAATAACGTACTTTTGCTTACTGTAACAAGTAGTCATTAATTTGGGGAATTTTTAATTTGGTGGAGTTCTGTGTTGTGGACAGAATGGCAAATCTTTATGTAAATCATGTAAATTTTCTGGGTATTTGACCTCTAAAATATAACCAATTTCAGAATCATCAGGCACGCTGGTGATGTGTATGTTGAAATCTGTTCACTAGAATCAACCATATAAATTGTTTATATCAAAATAAACAATATATGTGGATGGCTTGCTATCATCATAAGTATCTAAATACTTGTTGTTGGCCTGTGAAAATCGATTTCAACATTGACTCACACCACCTCGAGTACCACGCTCAATAAACATTAATATATCCACATCTTGAACAATTTCTAGCCACACCCTGTATATTTAAGCATACAATCAAACGTATAACCTGGAATCGAAAAATAGCGGCTTGGCCGAGGTTGTATGTCTTGTAGCATGTACTACGAAAAGTTTCAAAAACGCAAGTTAATAGCATGACCTGTTTTCATATAGAGATCACTGTAGTCGCCTAGAGTTCTCATATCGAATTTATCCCAAACAATTTGCGCATGTGCATAATCAGTCTACTCTATGTTCTTGTCGTTTAGTTTATTGTAGAAGTATTTTATGTCAGGTAACTCCGTTTCATCTACTTTTTCTATGTTATCCAAATAGTCATAAAAGAATACACCTTTTCGTGTTAATAACTGAAAATTTTCATCGTCTAGGTCTGAAAATTCACGTTTAAGATTTTCAAAGGTCTCGTCGTTCAATGTGGAAGCTAGTTCTTCTAGAGAACAACCCATGAATCTGAAAGAGTCTATAAATCTAAATTTTAATTTGGTTTCATTATCGTGAACTGTGAAACTAATATATTTTTTCTTATTCTCAGGCAATAAAGTAATATGATTTGGTTCAGATTTTATTATAAAATGAGCATCGTAACCTCCGAGGCTATGGAAGACCACGGGAATAACGAAAGAATTTTTATAATTTAAATTTCATTTATTGTGAGCAAAACCTCTGAAGTTTCCGGTGAGGTGGCAGTGATCTCTAACAATTTTATCTGTTTCGTTAAATTCTCCTTCGCAAATATGATAAGTTTTGCTGGCATCCCATAAACTAACTTCAGTATTCATGGGCTCCACATGCTTTAATTTTGAGGAGACAAATTGTGCAATATTGCATAATTCCTCTGCAAACCAGGACATAGAGTCTAGACCCTGAGCACTTTTATAATACGGCCAGTCATTGTTATAACTGCATTTGAAATAATATCCAGCACTGTAGGCTATGTGTTTCTGATAACTGCTCGTTTTACAATGATTATCATCACCATTAAATGGTCCAAGCAAGGATTCGAAATCTGCATATATAATAAACGGAATCATTTCCTTGTGAGCAAAATTTCTAAATTTAATGTACCGTTCTCGAGAAAATTCAATTTTACAATCGTTAAGTTTTTCGCAATCTACAACATAATCATTTAGCTTATTCTGGGATCTAAAATAATTCAGACATCACAAAAAAAAATGTTTATGATAATCTTTTGAGAGCTGGCTATTTAAAAGTCTAGATAAATCTTTAATATAACAATAATGGTATTTAATTTTTATTTGCTCTTCTTTATCTGACATCGGCGCCGGCGGTTCAAATTCATTTATTTTTGGAAAACATTTTTTCAAAACTAATAATAAATTAAATGTTTGTCTAATTTTAGTTTGGCTATACGGTGGGGCACAACAGAAAAAATTGATCTTGAATTCATTTCCAAACCAAATACATTAACAGAGATTGCATTATTTTTCTCAAATTTGGAAACTTGCGGTAATGCCATAGGAAATTTAATATCTTTTAAGTTTAGTACTGGTGTGTAATGAGGATATGATGATGTTTGATTCGAGTTTTTTTCAACGGGATGGAGAGCACTGACAATGGCCCATGCGAAACAGGCCTCATCTTTGTTTCTTAACATTAATGCAAGCCCGATTTGTTTCAATTTTTTCCGGTAGTTTAATGTAGGATGAAGCGTTCTCAACTTCATATTTATTTATATTAACTTCTAAACTAATAATTCCATTTAAAGCCCACCCACTACCTGATTCTGATAATTAAGATAAAGCGTTAAAAATATCATTTTTTACATTGGATTCAAACCATTGATTTAAATCAGTCCCTGCATTAATTACCTTATATTTTATATTAAAATTTTTTTTTCAATAATTTCTATGTCTTGTGACTTTCTTGTAAATCCAGCACAGAAAGAAGTGTTAACTTTAAGCATTGGTATTTTTTTAGTGGCATTCATTATTCTAGTTTAAAAAGGTGAAAAGCATCATTGAAGAATTTATTCAAATATTTGTTTTAAATTAATATTTACTCCAGTACGAATCCTACTATTAAAAGCCGATACTAAATCTTCCTATTTGAATCGATAGCTACGTTTTTCTTTTACCAATACCGCTCCCCTAATATAATTTACTTTGTCAATGATATTTCTAAACCTTTTCAAATGTTCTAAATTAGTTTGAAGGTTACACAGTACACGTATAGATAAATCAGGTCCCTTGATAGCTCTAGTAAAAAATTTAATTTTTACCTTTTTTATCCACATCACTCTCTCCTGCGGGGTACAACAACCATTCCCTAAAAGTGTTTCCACTTCTTTGAACTTTCTAATAATTTCATTGCTGATATGCTTAATTCCTTCAGAGTTCATAGCTGCGTGTATTCACTTGAAAAGTTCTAGAAGTAAGTGGTGATATCTCTGTATGTATGTATATTTTATATAGTACTATTATCTGGCCTATCATTCCTTGTTTTTAAATAAAAAAATTATAAATAAAAACTTAATATTTAAAAAAATATGAGTGTTACTTACTTTTAATATATTTGAATGGGACTTCCATAGAAGGTTTATTTACGTCCTTCAAGCCTTCGTAAATTATGCTGTATTTTTTGCTCTGGAATTCTGTCAAATTTTCCTTAATTTCGGGTAATACCCTTTTTGGCAAAAATATATGGTTTTTTTCTAATTCCAACAATACTGTTTCACCATACTTTGTTTTTACTATTTTAGCCCTATATATTGGCTGGGGGATATTTTGTTGCAAGTCTGTTATTTTGAATTATTGCTTATTTTCTAAAAGCGAAACTCTATTTAATTTTTCTAAATCTATCTAAAATTAATAGAACATTTTCTTGTTAATTTTATTGAAATTTAATAAAAACTATTTTTACTCACGTTTGTTTGCTGTAGATAAAACACACAAATAAAGATTTCTAATATTTTATAACACGTCACATATAGCGCGCAAGTATAAACACATATAGTCAATTATGCCGACCGTAAACCTTTTATATCACCTGTGACGTCATTTTTTCATACGTCACCATCCCAATCTGTACGTTCTAATGAGTTACAACATATTTTTTATGAACACGTGTGAAAATGCTGAATTTGCAGTTTATTTCGTGGAATTTATATTTTTTATATGTTATAATTGACAGTTTTAAGTCATAAATTAATTTTATTGATTTATCCACAGATTAGAAATAAAATGTTTTGTCTAGCGATCGAGAATTTTGTTCATATTTAAATCACGTTCTATGTAGCAGTAATACCAACACCGACGTTTTGTTTATAATAAATCATTCGATAACCCAGATATACACACTCGTCACCATACAATCTAATCTGAAGACGTTGAGTTTGCAATATTTCTGTGGATTGCTTCATTTAAACTCTCATAAATTATTTTTTATCTCTTATAATCACTTTGTTTTCAATAGACATTGTTTGCGTTCAGTTTCTCATATTACCAAATTTTCATACGTGACTTCTTTATTTCATTTACACTCTCGATATTTTTATGGAAGTCATAAATTAATTTGTTATTGGTTCATTTAATCACTTTAGCATATTTCAATAGGCGTTGTTGAAACGTAGTTTTCTCATATTACTGCGACTATTTATTTATACTCACGCTTTAGTGATTATAAAATGTTTAGAATAAACAAAATCTGCAATTCGATTTGTGTTTACTAAAGAAAACGATAAATAATGAATGTCTAACGAAATCCTTTTTATTTGAACATCAAATCGAATTCAAGAAAGATGTCGTCATCTCAGTTTTGGAATAATTTGCAAGAGAATTTTGAAGATATGAAGTTATTCTTTTTTCTTTCATTATTTAACTTAATTTACATTATACTTACTTTTTTAGTAAATTCAACGCCTGGGTTCGTCTGTTTCAATTAACAAACGTACGCCACCAGTAAATCTGGAAGATTACTTCAGTAATTTTTTTTTGTTAGTTGATTCATTTTTCAATTATAGTTATTTTTATAGCAATTTGGATGACTTACCCCCTCCTTAGTGGGACCTGCCTCCACCACCTTACATTGATGATGACCTGCTCCCACCTTACAGGGACCTGCCTCCTCCTCTGATTCCAATACGAGATCTGCCCCCAGGATTCTTATTTCCACCAAGTTATTCCCCTATGTCTCCGACTTAATTGGAGGTATAGTAAGTTCTTTTTTTATTTTGATTCTTTTTTCAATTATACTTCTTTCTTTCAGTGACTTCATCGACGACACTGACGATGAGACGGTGATTGTCATCTCCGATGATGAAAACGAAGTCGTCGAGATCAGCAATGTGGAGGAGGAGGAGGAGGAGGAGGATCTCGTTCGGCCAACAGTAATATGTTGGGAAGGTCAGCAATAATGTTTTTTCTTTAAATTCTTTTTTTATTAAATTACACAATAATGTTTTTCCAAAAATTCCTTTTTAATAAATTACATTTGTATTGGAATTAATGATTTGATTAATTTTTTTACATTAAAATTTTAAGGACTTTTTTATAATAATACCATATTGTATCTTAATAATTTTGAAAGTTGTTCTATTATGTTTAATATTGGACCTAAATGTAATGATAAATATACGTACTACTTTTTTACCATAAATACACTTTTTTGTCTATAACTTTTTTATTTATTAACTCATTAAAAATTATTATTATTCTATGGTGATTATGTTCAGTTAATTTTTTAATGAATTTTAGTCTTTATTCGATTGATATCGGATAAAGTTTAAGATAAGGCCCTTTTGACATATTGCGCCAGATGATCACAATCGATGTCTAGTATTCCCATGTAAAATTTCACTTCGATCGGACATCACCCCCTTTGCTGTCATGTTTTTTTCAGCTACCATGTTTAATGATATCATGTTTTTTCCTAATACCACCATGTTTTTTTGATGCCATGTTCTTTTCCGAGAATGATGTCACGTGTTTTTTCTTAATTCCACCATGTTTTTGTCGCCATGTTTTTTCCTAATACCACCATTTTCTTTTCTCCACCCCCTTCCGCTATATTTTTTTTCTTAATGCTGCCATGTTTTTTCCCGCCATGTTTTTTTCCTAATACCATCATTTTTTTTCTTACCCCCACCCCGCTTTTTCTGACGTCCCTTCCTTTTTCTATCGGCCCCCCTTCTTTTTTCTGTCACCATGTTTCCTCGCCGCAATGTTTTTTTCTGCACCCTCTGGTCATTATTGATCATCCACAAGAACTCTTCGCGACCCCCACATCTTTGGTCACTCTCAATGGACACATGCCATCCGCATTGAGGTTGAGCTGATAGCGGCCGAAATTTATCTGAGGCTGGCTTTGCTTTACTACTCACTTACTTATATAAGTCGAAGAACTGTTTCATAAGTATACATTTATTTCAAAGAATTATTTTGCATATTGGTGGTATAAGATAAAGTAATTTTTAAAATAGTAATTTATAATTGAACAATGTTATGTTTTGAATAACTAAATCTACATTAGGTCTGCATTACTACATTAAAATATATGTCAGATTTGTAAAAATGGGTAAATAATTTATAATAGCAAACAAAATATATTTAACTAGATACACTAAGTATAAAGTTGCAATTTAACTCGATTGCTTTAGCTAGAAGCAATATCAGGACGTCATCAATCGATCTACTGCAAATAGAATTCGATTTTTATAATTTTCATTTTTACCACTGAAACTCAGTCTTCTATGGGAAATTTTATATATATTACAGATACATCAGTATCTACGAGTTACATCACGTGAGATTTGGCATGACGTACTTTTGATTAATAGAAAATAAACCTGTCACTAAATTGTATGTTTTTTTAGATATTTAGAAAAACGATATAAATATATTGCCTTTTTTGATAATGATTTCCAAATAACAATAAAGATAATTGTATATAGTGTTAGCAGTGCTGACATGGATTACCTGAGAGAGGCTCTTACGATGTTTTGGTTAATCAGCACGTCCCGGGTATAAAGAGTGTTCACGGAGGGATGTTGGAAAGGGAGAACGCATTATTCGATATACAACATTGAAACCGATCTACTATGTACTACTAGCAATTTAGAATATATTTTAAATAAGTGTTTTTGTACAATTCCTGATCTTTTCCTACAAAAGGATCTGTGTTTATCTAAAAATTTCCAGATTAAAATAAAAAGTGATTCAAGTTACCGCAGTGAACCAGCAAGTGTGCGGCTACTGTGTCAACAGGAACAAATTGAATCACTATGTACCGTTCACAAGCTTCCACGTCGCAATCTCGTAGTAGACGTTATCCGGAAAATAGAGAAATTATCTCTTAACGAAACCGAGTGGCAACAGATAGGCTACCGAGGATAAGTCAACCTCACAATCGGAATGTAGTAAGGTCAGTCAGTTATTTTTAGATGGCGTTGACAAAATCTTGACAAAATTTTTAAGCAATAAGTCATCTGCAGAATCTTTGGTCTCCGTGTCACCTAGCAAAGATATTATTGCTGAGTTTGAACCGATAAAATCGAAGATTAGTTACATGAAGTCGATGGATATGCATTACTTTATGATTGGTTAGATCGCGTTACGTGACACATGGCTCTAACTAAATTATGTGGTGCGGCTCAGATCTGGTATCAGAAGTTACCTATACGTATATTCAGTTGGCTCGAACGGAAAAACGTATGAATGTTGTTAGAAAATTTGCAAATTAAAAGACATTTACATTCTGCTTTAACTGCAATGTTACAATATAAACCTCAACCTAATCAAAGTCGTATGAATACACCTTTATAAAACTTGCATTAATTCAATAAGTAAAAACTTCCAATACCAGAAAGTGATAAAATAAATCTAATCATGGGTGGTATAAGGGGCCCACAAATCAGATTCTTAGTAGAAACCTCGAATATTATGGATGCAACAGTATTATTATTAGTATATATAACAGCAAAATATTTGAAAACAATACAGCCTCATTCCACTGTAGTGTCGCATGTTTCAATATCGAATAAAATTCTGAGCTACGCAACTTTTTTTGATGCTCCATCCGTTCGATCAACTAATAACTATTCAAATGTCGACAATCCTCTGTTCCCTTATTCCCGTCGACAGCGGGAATTGGTAGTGCCGGAGATAAGGACTGCTCATATGGGTCCGCGTATGCCAAGGACGTTGCAATCTGCGAACTCAACGGTGCGGCACGTTTTTATTGACGGTGGATGATCTCCAGTGATCTCTGAGAGAACGTCGATACGCTGTTGATCGGCCCTGTATTCGCGAGTCAAGCGAGATTACCGCTCTTTACTTGCCCAGAGATGACACCCGCACTGCTGGCGGTGGTTTACTCCAGTCGACTTCCTTTGATCCTGTCTCCTTTTCACGTCATGTGGATCTTCGTCGGGGAAGACCAATGTTACTCGGGATGGGATCCTTCTCTAAACGTACGGCCTTTTTCGAAAAGTATCCCGAGGTTAAGAATCGTGTCTTTCTGAAATAAAAAAGTTATTATGGGTAATAGAGCCCACTGTAATTGCAAAATAGTTATTAGGAATACTAGGGCTCCGTTGAAATGAAAAAGTACCGGGTTAGTCACCTAAAATTGACTCCCCCTTTATTTCTCTTAATTTCAATCGAATCGAAAAATTAAAAAAAAATTTTACATGTTTTTTATAAATTTTTTGAATATTTAAACAAATTTTCAAAAACTCTGCAAATTGATAGGGGGCGAAATTTTTTTTTATTTTTTTTAATAAAACACCCTGTATTTTTTTACTTAAAAAAGTTACCCACAGTTTTCTGATCACAAAAATATATAATTGTTGTATCTTGGTAAGCATAGTTCTTGAGATATTCATACAAATATATAGTCACATCACAGGAATAAGTTTAGCATAAGACCATAAATCAGGAGAGCTATGAACCGAAATGATTTAAAGAAACAATAATGCTTCATTTGACAGTTATGTTATGTTTGACTTATGTTTGATTGTTATATTATTAATACGCTTTAAGTTAAGTTTTAATACACTTGTTAATATATCTAATATATTGATATGGGATATTCATTAGTCGAAAGGAAAGAAATATTAGAAATTTACTTAACCAGCAATAAAAACAAATATATAGCTAAAAGAAAATATGCAAGAAAATATCCTGAAAGACGCGTTCCCTCCAAGAACACTTTCTCTAACATTTATCTCAAGTTTGGGGACAGCAAATCCTGAAAAGATAAGAAACGAGAAAGAAAGAAGCCCAAAACAGGAGAAAATATGGAAATGGACGTTTTACTTTTTTTACCGAACACCCCAATAAATCTATTAACGCTGCTGCAGAAGAATTTAATATTTCTCAAGCAAGTATAAGACGTATATTAAAACGTCACAAATATAAGCCTTATAGTATTTTGCCAATTCAGCTTTCAACTGAAAATAACTTTGCCGACAGATGAGCTTTTTGTAGAGAGATGATTGAGAGAACAGAAAACGACAATAACTTTTTAAAAAATTTATTTTGGACCGATGAAAGTAGCTTTTCAACGGCTGGACTTTAATAGAACAAATGCACATTATTGGGCACCCGCAAATCCACATATTATAAAAAAGATAAAAACCCAAGGATATAATACAGTAAATGTGTGATGCGGTATTCATCAAAATACAATTGTGGGTCCCGTATTCATTAATGGGTCCTTGAATGCAGTTCAGTATTTGATATTCTTCGGGGTGAAGTAGAGAACTATTTAGATAATATTCCCATTGCAACCAGGAATTCTGTTATTTGGCAACAGGATGGTGCTCCTCCACACTCTGTACGGAACGTAACGGAATATTTAAATGACAAATATATATTTTGGATAGGAAGATACGGTTCTATACATTGGCCTGCTAATAGCCCAGATTTGAGTCTTTTGGACTTCTTTTTGTGGGGAACACTAAAACAAAACATATACGAAAATTCGGTATATAATAACTCGGATGAGTTGAAGGACTGTATCAGTCAAGAAATAGAAAATTTGCGACAAAATGTTCATTTATTTGAAAACGTTAGAAATTAATTTATTAAAAGATCCCAACTGTGCCTTGATAGAAACGGAGGATACGTGGAGAACATATAGATATATGTTATATATGTTTAATTTTAATAAAGTTCATTGGTTTTATGTTATTTATTGTTGCGCATTGTTTATTTTTATCATTATTTCGTTATTTATATTTTGTGTTCATTAAACTTTGTTTTTGTCATTTTAATAAAGATTTATTTGTTTATTATAATTATTATGTGTTGCCGCATCAAATAATTTTCATAATTTTTTTCTTAAAAAACAAGATGTGTCGTTATATCTCAAAAACATAGTTCACCTGACTTATCGTCTTATGCCAAACTTATTCCTGTGATGTGGTTATATATTTGTATGAATATCTCAAGAACTATATTTACCAAGATACAACAATAATGTATTTTTGTGATCAGAAAACTGTGGGTAACTTTTTTAAGTAAAAAATACAGGGTGTTACATTTAAAAAAAAAATAAAAAATTGTTCGCCCCATTTCAATTTGCAAAGTTTTTGAAAATTTAAAATATTTATAAAAAATCATGTAAAATACTTGTTTGAATTTTTCGATTCGATTGAAATTAAGAGAAATAAAGGGGGTCAATTTTAGGTGACTAATCCAGTACAATTGACCTATAAATGGGATCTGTTAGTGTTATACAACCTGGATCTTGGGTCTCTTGCGTTTTCTTAGCTCCTCCTCTTTTCCTCGAGGGAAAAATCTTCAAAAGACACCTGACCTCTGGTGTTCTGTTATTTTTTGGCCAAGTAGTGTCGGATTCGTATACGCCTACCGACTAAAAACTCTCCACTATTCTATCAGTGTAATACCGAAGAGGAACCGCTCTAGCTTTACTTCTCTTTGGTATATCAATCAGGATACTTATTCATTCCCCACTTCCATTTCCTCCTTCCCTTTTTCCTTCATGATGACCGTTATCATCTGCTCCACCACTGGCCATCTTTCCCTGCTCTCGAGCATGATTGGGATCATGTTATCTACAATGATAGCATGTCCTATCTTTTGCTCCGCAGCTCTCCTATCCACCTTTTATAGCTGAACACTGCGTGGCCGGCATCGTCGACCTCTCCACAGGACCAGCACTCTCTGCTCTCGCGTTTGCCTATATCCAATAGGCAGTCCGCAAAACAGACATGCCCAGTATGGACCTGGGTTAAATAATACCCGACATCGCCATGTGCCCTTTCGCACCATGGCCTTATGTTCGGGATAGCACCCTCGTCCATCTCCCTCGAGAATCCGCCTCCCATCTCTCCTGCCAGTGTTCCCATAGGCTCTCCCTTGCTGCACCTCTGTCAGCTCCTCCATACATCTCCCGTCTCTCCGTTGCTAGAAAATCAATGGGTGGTATACAGGCATCACCAGCATTGCCGCTCCCGATACGGTCCCGTATGCACTACAAACCCTTAGCATTGCTCTTCTCTGGACTTTGGTGAGCTCTCTCCTCCACTTGTCCCTTCTTAATATATCCACCCACAATGGGGCGGCATACAGTAAAATCGACCGCACCACCACTCTGAGGACTCTCCTCCTTGCCGCCCTGACGCCCTTAATGCTTGGCAGAAAACGACTAAGGACCGAGACAGTTTTGTCAGCCTTTTCCAGCGTCTGTTTGATATGTTCCCTAAACGAGAGGGAACTATCAATCTAGACTCCCAGGTACTTAATACTCTGCTTCGGCACGACTTCGGTATTCCCTACTCTAAACGTGATGCACACGGACGCTTTCTTCTCCTTGTCAGGAGGACTGCCTCTATTTTTCCAAAGCCAGAGTCAGTTCCCTATCCTCAATCCATCTCCTGATCCTCTCGACAGTGAGGTTGGCGTTTTCCCTCACGTCGATACTACTTCTTCCGCTAACGACCACTGCAACATCATCAGCGTAGCCCAAGACCCTCACTCTTTCGGGCAGTCTGAGTCTAAATACCCCATCGAACATAATGTTCCATAGGGTAGGACAAATGACCGACCCCTGTGGTACTCCACACGAGATTCCTCTCCCAACGCTACCGTCCCCGGCCAGCAATATCAGGCCCCTGCAAGGCAGGTAGCTGGCGATCATGTTTACAACATACGGTGCTATTTCTATCTCCCGCAGTCTCCCCATAATCCTTCCCCATGAGGCCGAATTAAACGCGTTTTTCACGTCCAAAGTGATCAACGCGCATAGATTCTTGGACTCCCATGCCTCCTGTGCAATGGTTATTATGACCATGACAGCAACTACAGTAGATCTCCCCGCCCTGAACCCGTACTGGTTCTCCGCCAGGCCTCCCTTTCTCTCCAGCTCCCCTAGACGTCTCCTTAGGATGAGATGTTCCAAGAGTTTCCCGAGCACATCGATCAGACATATCGGCCTGAAAGATGTAAGGTCCTCCATCGGCTTGTTCACTTTGAGGATTAGAACAAGCCTGGCCATCTTTTCTTCCTCGGAGAAGTCACTGCTCCTCATGACATCGTTCATGATTCGCAGCACCTCCGCAAGATATTGCTCCACCACGGCCTTCAGGATCTCAGGGAGAGTACCGTTCGGACCAGACGCCGTGTCATTTTTGATCTTGACACAAGCCCTTAGCAGTTCCTCTTCCGTAAGCGGATCGAAAACTGCTCCTGGTTGGCGTTCCCTTCCACCGGTTTCTCGGGGAAAAGCGCGTCCACCGCCTCACTCATCTTTTCTAGAGGAATCTCCTGCTGTTGGCTGTTCGTCCTCTTCACCACAAGTTTGTACCTGTTACCCCAGATATTTCTATCTAGGTCGGCACACAACTCGTCCCACTTTCTCCTCTTCTCTGCCTTGATAGCATCACTCAGCTTTTTCTTTTCAGCCATGTACGGTACCTCCGCCTCTCCCTGCTCGTTAGGGTTCCAGGTTCGTCTAGCCCTGTCCCTGATATATTGCCTTCGTACAGCGATGCACCTCTTCCTTTGGGCAGATATCTCCTCTGTCCACCAATATATCTTTAGGGACTGTCTGCTTCTCCCTTTTCTGGCCATGGATACGTCACACGCCCTCGTGACGCTTTCAACCAAAAATTTGATATACCTGATCCTCCCATTTTTTCTTTGGTCGTCCATGATTCCACAGAAACTAGCCCTGTTCCAGCTGTTCAACTCCCAGTCTCTGTTACTGGTCGGGCTAAGCGTCTGACCCGCACCATCCCCGACCTCAAATAGGATGTATTTGTGGTCGCTGAGTGTTTCCTTATCAGAGACAATCCATCGCACCACGTTTGCTCCTGCATCCGCCGTAGCGAACGTTACGTCCGAGTTCAACGTCCATCTTCCCCTTTCACACCTTGGCTGTATCCCTCGATTCAGCACGGCCAGATTTAGCCTCGCTACCCACTCCAGTACTCGATCCCCCTGACATTTGGAGCTCCTCCGCCCCATTCGGAGGCCCTGGCGTTGAAGTCGCTCACGATGATGCAGTCGTCACCCGCACCTGCCACCAATTCCTCTAAATTATTCAGCGAAGCCCGAAGTTCCTCTAGCCTTCCGTTTGGAGAAAAGTAGCAGCTACACAGGATGACCCGCCTATCTTAGTCCACACGTAACCAGGACCATTGCCTGAACTGGCGACGACGAGCCCTGTGTTCACCACCCTAATGACGGCATATATTTCCCTCGTGACGTGCCACCCCTTCCCCCGGGTCATCTTGACGTTGGGCTCACTAATGATGGCCATATCCACCCTCCCTTCCCTCATCGTCGCCCAAAGCAAATCCTGGGCCGCCTGGAACCTTTTAGGTTAACTTGGATGACCCTGAATGTTCCGGCCATCCCTCTCCTTTCTTCTTTCGCTCTTCAGCACCTGGCCTACGGCACTTAGCCGGATCTGCCCTGTGGCCCTCCTCTTTGCAGATGGGACAGAAGGTGACCTTCTTACAGTCCGCCACCCTGTGTCCTTCTCGTCTGCACTTGAGGCACAACCTCCTTCTGCCCACCCCTCTGCATTGGTCCACGAAGTTTTCAGTGCTCCAGCACCTCACACATTTAGTCCAGGAGGGTCTGGATCTCACCCTACACTTCCCCCAGCCTAAACGTATTTTGCCTCGGTCCAGGAGCTTACTGGCCCCCGCCTTGCTAGCTTCTATCACAGCTACCTGGCTGTCTCTCGGGCCCGTTTTTAGGGAAACAACGGAGAACTTCTCGTTCCCCAGTTGAGCCCTCAGAGCCTCCTTCACTTTATTCTTTGTGGTTTTTCATCGACCTGATCTCTGTCTCCTCCACCTTTTTCAGTATCTCCGTTTTAAGGGCATCTGTCTTGGCACTCCCTCCTTTCACCTCCAGAAGAAGATCCCGTCCTTCGTCGTTCTTAAACCCAGGATCTCCACACCAATGAATTTCGGATCCACGATTCCCTTCACCCTCCTGAGCATCTCCGCATGCGTGCTCTCTCCAGATTTAACAACAACCGCCGCGGGTTTGTTGCTGCGCTTGGGGGCCGTACGCGGCTTCTCCTTTTTCCGTATTACCTTTCATTTTCGATCCTTTCCCTTTTCGTTCTGCCGCTCCTGGCCCTTCATGGGGGGGGGGGGGGGGGTACATAGTGATTTCCATGTCCTTGCCACGAAAGACGAATTCTGCCGTCTTGCAGATTTTTCTCTGATCCGCTACTCGATGAGGCGGGAACGCTAGCCTCCTCCTCCCCTGCTTTTTCACCAGGTCTATCAAGCGACCTAATGCCTCCAGAAGAGTTTCCAAATCACCAGCACTATTTCCCTCCTCGGCCACCATCAAGTGATAGGCGTACCTATCCTTGATCACTTCCTCCTCCCCTATCTTCGAGGGTCTGGCCGTGAGGTGGCGCAGATACGGTCCTCCCCTCACTGGGACCTCCTGGTACCCAACCTCCTGTCTCTCAAAAAATTTATCTCTCATGGTTTTGGGGATACCATCGTCCAACGATAGGTCTGTGGCCCCACACCACGCCATATCTCACTCGGTGGAGAGGTCATCTATCTTCCCCTCCGCCAGCTTAACTTTTTGATAAACTGCCTCCGGCCAGTCCTCTCCCTCCAGGGCTTTGAAGTCCTCAGTCCTGACTTCCCTATGGGCAGTACGGATCTTCTCGGTTCTTGGTCCTCTTGGATCGTAGTCCGATACCGCTTGGATGAGGGGGTTGTCATGAGCACCGATCTGGTCGAAGAGTTTCCGAGCCCTCGCTCGGATTTTCTCCATCGTACTGGTGTGGTCAAGGTCTCGCCAAATGTCCACGTTATTCACGTACTATGGGGCGTCTACGGACAACGGAGGACGACGTACTCGACGGCATGTATCCTCTTCATGTCGGTCTAGGCGGCGTAGCTCCAAGTGATCAATACGTACATTAGTTGGGGCTGCAGGATTTGTCGGATTAGGAGCAGCTTATTTTTGAGGTCTAGCTGGCTTTCGTTTTCGGTCATCGGTCGTGGTGGCTATAGCTCGTCCCGTCACCTGATGGAAGTGGTCCTTTCACGTCTGATATTGATATGGGTAATTTGGGAAGGACCATATCTGAGAACCTGGGAAATAGGTGAGTACTGGTCCGCAATAGTTTAAGTTTGGAAAGTGCCATAGCTGAGAAATAGGTAGGTACTGATCTGCAAGCAAGTAGATAATGTCCTATTCGAGCTGTATGTCTAATGGGAACGAACCAGATCCACCGGTTTATAATTAGAACACGCATACATAATTATACTTTTAAGAAATCTAGTTTAGTTTATATGTCAAGGGGGCGCCTTATAACATATATAAAAGAATAATAATAAAATTTTGTCTTATGCAATTGTAATTTCACAGATTGAGACTACCTCGCTGCAGGTATTCTTAACACACGGGGACGCATGTAGATCAGGAAAGACAGTGTTAGCAATACTGACTTGGGTTACCTGAGAGAGGCTCCTACGATGTTTTGGTTAAAATAAATAAATAAAATAAAACAAATACTATTATAGTGTACTGTGTAAATAATGTAATATAATACTACAATAGAGGGAAGATCTCATATTTATAGGGAAACAAAATTATGGATATAGAAAATAACGTGTACCATAATGAAACAGCGTTAAATCAGAGAAAAATGGTTTAGACGGGCTTTAAGATAAGAAATAAAAATTTCTTTACAGTATTAGACAGTTTTCAACGTATGCTAAGTAAAAGTTTATATAGGCCTCCAAGTATCTTATAAATGAACTGTCAGAAATGAGATCGAGATTCCGGTTCTTTCTATTTCAAGTTATTTGAAATAATAGCCAACTTTAGTCATTATTTTTTCAAACTAAAATATTAATTATTATGTAGAAATTAGGAAATAGTGTACACTATAAATCTGATGTAACTTTTTCTCACAATAAAGATTATTTCTTAATGTTTCAAATTCGATAACTCCATTAATAATGTTGATATTAAAATATAATTTTCACTATAATCATTTGCTAGACGTAGATATTAAGTAGTTAAAATATATGTACAATTCAAACTTGACATGGCGGCACCCGGATGATGTACATGAAGGGTTGACTTTCGGCTCTTTTAGGGGGATCGCAGTGATACCGGCAAGGATGTCTCCGATTTTCGAATCACTATCGACATAATTGCACGTAGATATTTCAATGTTGTTGGATTTTTACTTTAAGTATAAGGCTAACTAATAGGTTCTATCTAATAGTTATAAGGCTCTTCATCTAAATGTAACGTCTTTCAAGGCATGGATTTATTGAACGTGATACGTGGTTAATAATAATAGGACCCAATATGGATTTTCTGGGAGATAGGAATATTACACGTAGCATTTTCGTAGGATTTTCTTGGATCATTAACTAGAGTTCTGAAAAATAACTAACACAATCTGAAAATTATTGTGTTTCTAATAACAAAAAAAAAAAAAACAACCCCATCAACATATTGTTAGCGCCCTGTGTATACAAGTTCCGAGATTAGATGACCATGATGTCATGTTTCTTATGTGTATTGCTGATTTAGCTATATGGATGTTTATGTTATTATATTTTGAATGGAACGATTAAGAAGGGCGAGGCAGTTAACTTGGTATCGCGGACAGTACGGTTTGAAAGACAATAAATAGTGTATTTTAAGTGTAATGTGGCCGAGTTTTATTTTTTACATCTCCCTGAGAGCTTTCAGTTCAGATGTGGGGTGGTTCTACACGTGCCACGGCCCTTGTGTATTAAATAAACAATTAAACGTTTATCGCAATGCAGGGAACATCGAAACGTGAAGTGGAAATTGATTATAGTGAAGGTGAAAGCTCTCCACAAAAGTCACCGAAAAGACAGGCAAGTGGTGAACGACAATTATGCAATGGCGCTACGAAGGTTATTTCGGGAAGAAAAGCTTCCGCACGAAAACATGGCGACGTACTATTACAGCAAAATGGAGTTGTTATAAGTTTGTGAAATAACGAATAAGAAAACAGTATCATGTATCATAGATGGGTTAAATGATCCTGTCATGCAAAACTCGGCTCGAGCATGGCGTTACTTAACACCTGAAAGTTTATACGAGGAATATATTTCTACGTTAAATGAAAGAAGACATGAAAGAACCGATAGAATATACGATGCAAACCGAATGTCAAGGCCTCATTATCGAAATGAACGATTCGAGAAAAGTAAACATTATGAAGAACTTTACGCAAGACGAAAGGAAAGTCCTTCAACGTCGGGGTGGTATAATAAATGATTTAACTGTTCTCAAAAAGGCCATATTTCGAGTAGTTGCGCTTCACCACGAAAGGAGTGCAAAAACTGTAAGCGACTGGATCATGATGTTGACAGTTCTCCACGACGAACAAAGGGAGGTCATAAAAATCTTAATACGGTCTTAACAGCAGAACATCAAAAAGGAAATGGGTACTACTCCTAAAATGTATTTTATTGACTGCTTGGTGAACGGAAAATCTATAAACGGTTATATAAACACAGGTAATGAAGTTGTTCTCTTACGACAGGATATTGCAGAACAACTCGGACTAGAACTTCGGCCAATTACGGTGTTACTTAGAGGATATCCAGGTGCAAGTGTATATGCCATTGGTGTCTCTACTGTGATTATTGAAATTCAAGAGGTCAAAGTGATCGTAGGCGCAATTGTAGTGCCAAGCGAGATACAACAAATCCCTATTATGAAAGGTAACCTTATGTTAATCATTCTGACGTAGTTATGGTCGTAAGTGGAGATCAATTACTCTTCTACAATAAATTAGACGTTGATTTGCCAAAATTCGATGTTTTAAACGCTGATAGGAAAATACCTATTTGGGTCGAAGTGGTGACGGTCTTACCGCCAAAATTTGTGGGTTATGTGAATGTCACTACCTATAACGATTACGATGGAGATGTTTCTGTAGAGGCTACAACGCGTAGGTATGAGAGTAGTTGTTATCATGTTGCACGATGTGTTCCACATCCACGTAATGGGGTCCTGTTTATTGCTACCACCGCAGATGTCGCGCTGAATTTTTAAGGCAGGTTAAGTTCTAGTTCGTGCTAATGAATGTGCTGCCGAGGAACAAACATATGACGATAATACCGAGGTAAGTGTTTGTAATAATAAGGTAATATAATAATAACAAGCCATATACAAACCATTCTGTGAAACTGATTTAAATGTAGATGCACAGGTAACACGTGAACTAAAATTAAAATTATTAGAACTTCTCAGTAAATATAGAACAACTTTCTCTGAAACTTTTCAAGATTTGGCAACTACCCACTGAACCGAAATGAAAATCGATTTAATTGATGATAGACCTATTACATATAGACCTTACCGGTTAGCGCATAGTCAACGACAAAAGGTGAAAGCCGTTACGTAAGAATTAAAAGATAACAGTATCATACTTTGCAAAATGCTAATTTAACCCTTCGTTTAAAGAAATGTTATTATTTTAAGTCAGAAATAGAATATTTGGGACACGAATTTCCGGGGAGCGTATTAAACCTGGAAAAACTAAAATTTTAGCTGTACAAAAGTTTCCACAACCTAAAAGTGTACGAGATGTGCGTCAATTTCTCGGTCTTACAAGTTATTTCCGTAAATTTATTGAAAATTTTACTGTTATTGCTCGACCGCTCACTTTATTAACACGCAAATATGCATTATTTAAATGTACTGGGGAATAAACGGAGGCGTTTAATGAGTTTACACAAAAATTAATTAAAAAACCTATTTTATTTAGTATTATATAATCGATACGCTGAGACGTAATTACATTTGGATTAGGCGGAATATTATTCCAGCGATAAAATAATAAACAATTTCAGCCCGATTTACATTTCAGTTGACAAACTTCTAAACAAGAACAACTGTATCATTCATATGAACTTGAAACGCTAGCTGTCGTAAATTCATTTCAACGTTTTTGTGTGTATCTATTATGTCAGAAATAGGTGACAACATCGCACGGTCTGGGAATACAGCCGGGTGATAACAGTGGGGCGAGATGCCGATACCGTTAAGATAAATAAACAAACGTGGATGTTGATGAGGAGAAAGAGGAAAACGAGGGGCATTATTCGTTCGGGTTTCAGCCTGCGTTAAAGTTGAGATATGTCTTCAGATTTAATGTTTTAATATTTTACCTAGTTATTTTACTTTGTGTAAACAATAAAACTTGTTGTTCGAACACGCGCGATTTATTTTCTTACATCAGAAGTGGGATCTAACCTGTGCGCTAATAAAAAAAAAACAAAAAAAGAAAGATGTTGTGTAAAACTGTGTTTGTGATAGTTAAGTGAGATGTCTGGTCGGCACGAAGCTACGACGCCGACGCTCGAAGTGCGTGGACGAGGTAGTTCTCTCGAGGACGACGGGGCTGTGGTGCGACAACGGCGTCGAGATTCGACCAGCCGAAGCGAAAGCGACGGAAGCGAGGTGGATGACCGAGAGGTTCGAAGAGGACGACGATGGCGGCGTCGAGAGGGCCGTTCACGGAGGCATAGACGATCGGACGGTTCAGGTACTTCGGGCCGAAGTTACGAGAGAGGTAGCCGCTCTCTGGGTGGTAGCCGAAGTCGCTCTCGGGAAGGACAAAGGGCCCATTCATCTCGTTCTTCGAGGGCGTTGGCTAACAGCGTATCGGAGATGGGGGCAGCTATGCTTACTGGAATCGAAAGGTTGGTCGAACGAAGGATTCCTGGCGTAAGTAACTTTTCAATAACCACAAACATTATTGCCGAATTTAACCCATTATTGCATGACGTGAATGAGTGGGTTAATGAAGTAAACGAATTTGCATTCGTTCATAAATGGGATGATAAGACAATATCTCACTTAGCCTTATCCAAATTAAAAAGCCCAGCTGAAACGTGGTTTAGAGGCCTGCCCACGCAACTATTTACCTGGGGCGAATGGAAATCCATGTTGCAAGAAAATTTTCGGCCCAAACGTAACTTATATAAATTAATACAAGACGTAATGTCGTGTGTTCTCAATAAAGCAGAAACATTATTTGAATACGTTTTTAGAAAATTAGCGTTGATATACAAACTAAAAATTACACTGAATGATGAAGATCGCATGAATTTAATTATGGGTGGAATCAATGATTCCCAAATAAAGTTTACAGTTGAAGCTGAAAATATCAAAGACCCACATGTTTTAGCCAATCACTTACGCTTAATTGATGAACAAAAAAATGTAAATAGCGAATCAAAAACGTAAATATTATATTAGCTTAGACCTATTTTCTGGGTATCATCAGATTCAAATGTCTACCTAATCTATACCGTACACCGCCTTTATAACTCAGGACGGGTTATATGAATATTTGCGTATGCCATTTGGCCTTTGTACTGCACCTAGTGTTTTTCAAATGGCTATTAATTGTGTACTAGGACAGCTCTGTTTTAACAAAGTATTATGTTATTTAGACGGCATATTAATTCCCGCAAAACTGTAGAGCAAGCTCTGGCTGCATTAAGAGAAGTGCTCGATTTACTCAAGGAAAACGGGTTCACACTGAAGTTAAAGAAATGTTATTTTCTGAAAACTGAAATTGAATATTTGGGTTATAAAATTTCCGAGTCTAAGATAAGTCCTTCTGATCATAAATTGAAAGCAGTGAAACATTTTCCTACCCCTCGTAATATCCATCAGGTGAGACAGTTCCTTGGGCTCACAGGATACTTTCGTAAGTTTATTAAAAATTACGCTGCCATTTCCAAGCCACTAACAACCCTACTGCATAAAGGAGTGCCGTAGATATGGCAGAACGAACAAATTGCTGCTTTCGACTTTTTGAAACAACAATTGGTCATGAAACCTGTACTGGCATTGTTTGATCCAACACTAAAAACTCATCTTTACACCGACGCCAGTAGGTTTGGGGTGGCCGGTATTTTAATGCAAATTAAAGGCGACAGACAACACGCTGTGGCTTACTATAGTCGACATACTACAGCTGGGGAACAAAATTTTCATTCTCTCGAACTTGAGACATTGGCCGTGGTGGCCTCAGTTCGAAAATTTAGGCAATATTTATTAGGACGATCTGTGACAATTTTTACTGATTGTGCCGCGGTCAGATACACTTTCGACAAAAAGGAATTAAATGCCAAGGTAGGGCGATAGGTACTTGAGCTTAGCCAGTTTGACTATACTATTAAACTAAAGGCAATCAACAGGTGCGACACGCAGATGCCCTGAGTCGCAACCCGTATAGTGGCGAGCACCAATTAAAAACAGTAGCCCTCGTAGCCGAAGCAGACTGGCTACTAGCGGCCCAACAACCAGACAGAGACATACGACGGATACGAATAATTTTACAATCAGGAAACCGTGATGATCATAAAGATATTTTTAATGATTATGCATTAAAAGGTGGGAAAGTTTATCGCGTTACTTTAACTGGGTTACGGTGGGTAGTCCCAAAATCAGCAAGGTATCAAGTACTACGCGTGGCTCATGATGAGAACGGATATTTTGGCATGGATAAAACGTATGAGTTTATTGCTGCCAAATATTGGTTCCCGCGTATGAGGCGCTTTATAAAAAAATATATCAAAAATTGTTTAAATTGTTTATATTTCAAAAGCAACTTAAACAAGCGCCCGGGATTATTATATCCCATTCCCAAAGTACCGATACCTTTTCATACGGTTCACGTGGATCATTTAGGGCCGTTCATTAAGAGTAAACGAGGGAATTCACATATTTTTGTTATTATTGATGCGTTTACTAAGTTTATTTTATTGTACCCTGTAAAAGACACTAGTACGAAACATGTCGTTGATGCTTTTAAAGATATGTTTAAGACATTCGGTGTACCTCATCGTATAATTAGCGACCAAGGAAGAGCATTTACTTCTGCAAAATTTTCAGAATTTGTTCGGAATTGCGGGTCTTGCCACCATTTTAATGTGGTTGCTCTTCCAAGAGGAAACGGTCAAGTAGAGCGTTATAACCGCGTTATTACAGAATCGTTGGCCACAATGGGAGCGAAAACAGATGACAAATCTTGGGATTATAACATTATAAATTTACAGTTGGGATTAAATGGTACTTTAAACAAAGCCATCGGTGTATCACCTAGTGATGCTCTTATGGGTTTTCGAGTTGTCAGTTCTAGGGTCCTCGATTCGGATGACGCCCCACCTATGGACATCATATCCCTTCGAAACAAAATGGTAGCACTGGTGGAAAAGCACCAAATCGAGCAAAAATGTCGGTTTGACAAGAAGCGTGTCATGGGACAACAATACCAAGAGGGGGACTTGGTCCTGCTGCGGCTTACGGCTACCCCCAATACAGGTACAAGCCGGAAGTTACTACCAAAATGGCGAGGCCCGATAGATACGAGGTGACCGACATACCTGGTGCAGTACGGTCTCGGGTGCCTTACCGAGGTATCGCAGGGATGGAAAACATGCGGCCCTGGATACGATATGGTGAGGAGTAAGGTGGAGGATACCATACAGGTAGGTAGATCAGTGCAGGTACAATCCCTGGAACGCTGCTCTGAAAATTACAGAACGGTTATTGTTCTGGAACAGAGCTAGCAGGAGGTTAGGTGGGTACTCCTGGAATTACTAGCTCTGGAATCAGGCGGACTTGTCCTACCTGGAAGCGCAAGAGGCCCCATATCAGGTTACTTTTTTTATGACCGTATAGTTTATTTTTATTTGTTTTAATTATGTTTATTTATTGCATTGTATTGTATTTATATATTGTATTGATATTGTGCATGCATACACGTATAGGCTTGTTTATGTAGCTAGGAGCAGGAGGAACCAATGCAGAGATGCTGCGAACAAAAAAATTTGTTTTCTATATTTTCTTCTAATTTTAACATTCCTTTTCCTTTTGCTAGAGCTCTCCTTTGGTGGAAATCGCCGGAAGCTTTGGAGTGTGGACACTCTAAGGTCAGGAAGGGCCGTGTCAGAAATAGGTGACAACATCGCACGGTCTGGGAATTCAGCCGGGTGGCAATAGCGGGGCGAGATGCCGATACCGTTAAGATAAATAAACAAACGTGGATGTTGATGAGGAGAAAAGAGGAAAACGAGGGGCATTATTCGTTCGGGTTTCAGCCTGCGTTAAAGTTGAGATATGTCTTCAGATTTAATGTTTTAATATTTTACCTAGTTATTTTACTTTGTGTAAACAATAAAACTTGTTGTTCGAATACGCGCGATTTATTTTCTTACAATTAGAAATACCATTCAAGGTTTATTACATATTATAATAATACAGATTGTTATAATCTTCGAGCGACTTTCACAAAACGCGATTTATTAACTAGAGTAGGACGGTGGTGGTTGATGTTACAAGAGTATCAGTTTACTGTTGAATATCGTGCCGATAGCAAAATAACGCATGTCGATGCATTAAGTCGGAACCCGGCGGAACAGACTGTCGATTACGCAGAGAGATAGATATTTTGCAAATTAATATTTGTGAAGACGATTGGGTTCTAGTAGCCCAATGACAGGACGATAGAATTAAGTAACTGTACAATGTCTACAACGAACTTTCCGATAAGGAAGAAATAGAAATCCACGAACAATAAGAGATAAAATAATGCATGGCAAACAAACATGGCAAAAAAAAATGGGCAAAGTGGGTGGTACCCAAATCTTCCCATGAAACAATATGTTACGAGGTAGATCTACGAACATGTCTACGATGTCTATTCATTTAGATCATTTGTTAAAACTAAATGTAAAAAATGCTTACCTTATCATAGCAGTCAATGCTTTTACCAAATTTGTATTTGCAAAACCTGTGCGAGATACAGAAGTGTGAATGTCAAAAATTTCGCAGAGAACCAAATTACTTCAATTTTTGGTGTACCGAAACGTTTCATTACTGATAGAGGTACAGCATTTACTAATAAAAGATTTACTGTTTTTTGTCACAAATATAATATTTATTTAGTACATAACGCAACGGCGACCCTTAGAGCTTATGGCCAGGTAGAACGATTTAACCGTACCCTTTTGACAGCTCTTCATCACAGACGTAGATGATGGATAGGATAATTGTTTTGAACGGATATTTTGGAATTTGAACAGTATGATTAACAAATCCACTGAACGAACGCCCTTTTACATAATGTTTGGTTATGTACCTAGAAGTAGAAATGACGTTTTTCTATTTTCTCAAATGGAAATTGACAGAAGTGATGGCATTACGTTACAGCAACAAAAAATAGAAGTATCGATACGACCAGGAACATGAAATTCCTGATGATCAGAACGTTGAAGAAGACGTGTACCTCAGTCAACGTGACGAGAATGAGGAAAGTCCTCAAAACGTATGTAAACTTGCAAGTAACGTCGTAAGTACTTTACCAGGTAGGAATGAAAAATGACAACACTACCGTCGACGAAGTACTTACAGGGGAAGAAAGTCTTCCTACCAAAGAACGTGCAATTAAGGATTGCAAATGGCAAAGTTCCCAACGAGCTGTACGAATGAAACAGTTACGCGAGGAAGTGAAAATACGTATAAAACGCAAACAATACCCAGAAAATTAAGATATGATCGCAAACGCGCGTAATCAAAAATCTACTCTGTAGGGGATTACGTAGTCATTCGACGCGAACGCACGGGTAACGATGGGGCTAGTCGTAATTTTTTTCCCAAATATGATGGACCATTTGTTGTCACCAAGACATTAAATCATGATCGAGTGGTAATTATGGATATAAAAGGAAATTTTCCGAGGGGGACGAAGTATTTACACGGGTGTGTATGTATCAGAAAAGTTATACAGATACTGCCAGCACTGATGATAGCCTGACGGAAGTAAAATGAAACGTCTAGTGTCAGTATAATAAGGCCTTTCCAGTGTATGTGCGTTGGCGAAACCGTAATGTCGATGCTATTATGTACGGGCAATCATACTTGATTTGTTTGTTTTATTTCTATTGTTCTTTCTTATGTTTGTTGGTAATGTTAAAATATGTAACTTGTCAGCAAACACAAATGAACAGAATCCACTATGAACATTTATTGTAGCTAAAATATGTAATTAATCACCATCAAATACAGACAGATTATTCGCTATCGACATTTGCTCTAGTTTAAGTTTATAAAGATACACGCACTTCGAAATCTAAAGTGTTAATGATCCCAACTCCTTCGTTCCCGACACATATTCCGTCCCGTCAGCACCCTTCAAGGTTCCACCAACGTGACATCACCGGCTTACGCATCTCGATATTTAAAAGTAATGAATTGATTTATGTATCGGGATCCCGCTTATATAACTAAATATTTAATGGACTCTTTTCTCGGGACGAGAAAATAATCGGGTTGGCCGAACTGTTAGCGCCCTGTGTATAAAAGTTCCGAGATTAGATGATCATGATGTCATGTTTCTTATGTGTGTTGTTGATTTAGCTATATGAATGTTTATGTTATTGTATTTTGAATGGAACGATTGAGAAGGGCGAGGCAGTTAACTTGGTATCGCGGACAGTACAGCTTGAAAGGCAATAAATAGTATTCTAAGTGTAATGTGGCCGAGTTTTATTTTTTACATCCCCCTGAGAGTTTTCAATATTCATTATCGCTTGACAAAATATCATTCTTGTTTCTACATCACCTGAAGATAGCAGGATATATCTCGAGATATACCAGTATCACTCTATATCCCAAGATCTCCAGGAATTTGTTTTTTAGGGTACCAATAACGTTAAAGTGTAAAAACCAAAACAATATTTTTTAATATTTATAACTGTTATTCAATTATCACGTATAAATATATGTATGTATGTATTTATGTATTAGCAATATTTCTCTATTGACACGTAAACATTCAATATTTGGGGTTTTAATAGAATTAACTTTGTTTAATATTACCCATAAAAAAGTTATTTATAACTTTTATTTGCTTTTGTTAACTTAAATAAACATATACATATATTCAATATACATCTGTTAATTATGTAATATTACATTTATGTATTTGTCAAGGTTGTTGAAGTATATTGAAGTAAGTTATGGACCACACACTACCTATACTATCAAGGAAGTCGTTATAAGGTCAAAGCAGCATCCGCAATTCAGGAAGGCATTACAAGTCCCGCGGCGTTTAACCAAAAGCCGATTTGATATAAATTCAAATTTTTTGTAAATGAAAATTCAGAATATTGTTGTTAGCCGGAGGCTCTGCTCCATTTCAATTATAATTAAATAGTTTTTAAAAACTTGTGTTAGTGTTTAATAAACTTAACTGGCGCTGCGAACAGGATACGTAGACGTTGGAAAAGGCATTCATAGCGAAAAACTTTGCCAACGGTGTATCTTAATACCTCACAACGAACCGACAACGTTTTCTCCAAAGAAGAAAATTCCTCGTGAATCACTTCGCTCGAGAACGGCAAGCTCAACACCCTAGGATACCACCAACCCCTTCAAGAAAGCTGCTTTGAATCCTTCACCGAGAAGCCCCAATCAGCACGACTCCATCTTCGAGTGCGAAAAGAGAAATGTTCATCGGTCTGATCTTCCTGTAAGTACCTTTCCAATTTCATAGTTATAAGTCCCGTCTTTCCCTAACAACGTATTCTCAAATAAAATAGGTATAAAAAAAATAATTTTTTACATAGGTATTTAATTGTGAAATTATTTCAAATTAATTGCACCTATAAACGTTTATTTTATTAGTGACAGTACGGTTAAAACCCGACTCCACGATATAATTTAAAATATTTCATGTCAAAAGACCTCGTAAATATTGAAATAATTCCAAGTTCTGCAAAAAGCAAAACAAAAAGTTTAAGAAAAAAACCTCTCGTCTCTCAAAACATACCTGTCGAGCTTATCACAACCTCGAATTCGCAAATAAATTTACCTGAATCGGCTATCGAAACAATTCGCTTAGAATTAGGTGAAATAAGTTTAAATTTAAATACTAATAACACATTAAAAATGGCTCTTTCAATCCAGGAGGTCTCTGAAATGTTGAAAACTCGTCCTACTTTTGGCCCTCACGACAATTTACTGCATTTTATCCAAAATATAGATAATGTGCTCGAAATATTTTCAAAATTTCAACTGTCAGAATTTCAACATTCCTTTATTAAGTTAGGCATTTTAAATAAATTGCGCGGACAAGTTGTTGATGACGTATCGCAAGAACCTACCAATGATTGGCCTCAAATTAAAGCTGCTCTATTAAAATACTACGGTAATCACCAAAACGAGAACTTGTTATACGCCCAATTAAAAGGTTGTAGACAACACCTTAATGAAGATATCACGCAATTTTATCATAGAGTTGTTAAATGTAGGAATGCCTTAAATAATCATGCACAGCTATATTCCTCAAATATAACAGAAATTGAATGAAAAAGGTCACATATTGCTAAAATAACCTTAGAACAATTCACATTAGGTGTTAGAGACCCGTATTTCACCCTATTTACTTATATACCACCTGATACTATCGAGACAGCCCTCACTCGCTGCCACAAACACGACAACAGACAACATGCTCACAAGCAAATATTCGCGTACCAAAATTCAAGTTCCTTCTCGCAAAAAGTTCAACCAAAACCAGTACCAAAACAAAGCCTACCTCAACAAAACCCTCGACCTAACGTACAAATCCCAAATACGAACCAAAATTCAAATCAAAGAACTTTCGGAGATATTAATAAACCATTACCACATAGACCTATGCAAAATAATTTTCAAAATTCAAACAATAATTTTGGAAGATCACAATTTTCTAATTACCAACAAAAAACCCCTCAAAATTACAAGCCAACGCCTATGTCTGTCTCAACTATAGCGTCAAAACCAAAAATCTATAATATAGAAAATAACACACCTTTAGAAAACGAAACATCACAATCGCAAACAAATAATTATGAATATGAATATTACGACTCTGACCAACACGAACCGTATATAAACGTTTATGACGGACAATTACAAGACACAAAAGATCAAGAAAATTTTATAATAGATGCCTCGAATCAACGAAACACCACATAACAAGTATAGATTTAAATAATATTAACTCAAAACCTAAACTGCCATTTTTCTTCTTACCTGACATTAATTTAAAAATTTTAATAGACACCGGAGCTACAGATTCCGTTATTAACCCGAATCTTTTGCACCGTTTTAAAAAACATATATTTCTCGAACCTTTCGAATTAACAGGCTTACATCGCACAGTAAGATCCGACAAAAATCTTAAACTCAGACTGTCAGAAGAATTAGGTGTCAAAAATGAAATAAAAATTAGAGTAATTCCCTGGCACAAAAATTTTGATTTGTTAATTGGATCGCACGATCTTAAAAGATTAAAAATCAATATAGACTATGAAAATCAAATTTTAACTCTAAATAAAACTACAAGTATACCATTTTATTTTGAATTTAAATTAGACGAACAAATAAACTTTTTGTCTACCGAAAGAGACAAAATATTAATATCTACATCAATTGAAAATGGCCATGTATATATTCCGGGCATCAAAATTGACGAAAACCACACTATACCTGACTGTCTGACTATTACAAAAAATGGCATCTCCGAAATCCCATTTGAAAAATCACTTGACTCCCAAATTATATTTCCAAATCGCATACAGGTTATCCCTTGCGAATATTTTAATATCGAATCTAAAATTACGCAAGATAATAAAAAACTCGAATTTGCTAAATTAATACGCACTGACCATCTCAATCGTGAAGAAAGAGAAAAAGTAATCGACCTATGTCACAAATTTAAAAATGTTTTTTATCATGAAGACTGCGATCTGTCTTTCACATCGCACGTCAAACGTAATATTAGAACTGTTGATAACCATCCCATATACACTAAATCCTTTAGACACCCTCAATCAATGCAAGAGGGAATCCAACGCCAAATTTCAAAATTGCTTAGAGATAAAATCATCAGACCCAGTATATCCCCTTACAGCTCACCTGTTTGGATTGTTCCAAAAAAAGGTTGACGCATCTGGAAAAAAAAAGTATAGAATGGTAATTGATTACAGGAAACTTAACGAGGTAACTATCGAGGATAAATATCCCCTACCACAAATAGAGGAAATCCTTGATAATTTAGGTAAATGCACCTATTTTTCGACCCTTGACCTTGCCCAAGGTTTTCATCAAATTGAAATGGATCCTGAGTCCATTGAAAAAACTGCATTTAGCGTAAATAATGGCCATTATGAATATTTACGCATGCCGTTCGGCCTGAAAAACGCATCTGCAACTTTTCAATGTATGATGGACCAAGTTCTAAAAGAATTTCAGTACAAAATATGTTTCGTGTACATGGACGACATCGTTATCTTTTCAAAATCACTTCCAGAACATTTAATTCATTTAAAACAGATTTTTCAAAAATTGCAAAGTGTAAATCTAAAAATTCAATTAGATAAAAGCGAATTTCTTCGTAAAGAAGTCGCGTTTCTTGGACATGTAATTACACCTGAAGGTATTATCCCAAATCCAATTAAAATTGATTCAATCACGAAATTCCCCATCCCGAAAACAACAAAAGAAATAAAGTCATTCCTAGGCCTAGTAGGATATTATCGAAAATTTATACCAGGCTTTGCGAAATTAGTCCAACCTCTTACTAAATGTCTACGGAAAAATGAAAAAATCAATATATCTGATCATGACTATAAGCAAGCATTTGAAAATGCAAAAACATCTATAACAAACGCCCCCGTACTAATTTACCCAGACTTCGAAAAGGAATTCATGCTGACGACCGACGCAAGCAACGTCGCTATCGGTTCGGTACTCAGTCAGAACAACAGACCCGTTGCATACTATTCCCGCACATTAAATTCTGCGGAACGTAACTATAGCACTATCGAAAAAGAGTTATTGTCAATTGTCGATTCTGCAAAACATTTTAGGCCGTATTTATTTGGACGAAAATTTACGATAGAAACCGATCACAACCCTCTCGTATGGCTTTCGAAATTAAAAGAACCAAACTCGCGTCTTGTTCGCTGGAAAATCAAAGTGGAAGAATTCGATTTCGACATAAAATATCGTAAAGATAAAGAAAATCACGTCGCCGATGCTCTCTCTAGAATAGAAATTAATGTAAACGAAACCGAATCTTTGATAGCCAATATTTCTGAAAATCCTCCCGTACTCGCCGATGACGAGATAGAACAACTGCTTTTGTCACCTAATAATTTACCGGAGTTTGAACCTGACGAACTCGGAGATCTACTTGGGCAGAATCAGATTGAGGATAATGACTTACCTATGGAAATTAGTTCGGTACATAACGATGATACCGGGCTTGTTATTCCAATAACTGAAAAATCGGTAAATACCTTTAAAAACCAATTAGTCATTCAAAAACGCGAAGGCCATGTCGAAAAACGAGTAATCACAATTTTTGAAAATAAGAAACGAATAACAATCTCCATTTCGTCCATTCTATTAACTGACATACTTGAAGCTGAAAAACAGGAACAGTATATTCATAACTACCATAACCAAACTCACAATGGTATTAACGAAACATACCTACACCTTTCAAAAAATGTTTATTTTCCTAAAATAAAAGACAAAATTACCACCATTATTAATCACTGTAATGTATGTCAGATGTCGAAATACTAACGTCAACCACTAAACCCGCCTTTACAAGGCCCAATGATCTACAACAAACCCTTTGAAAACATTCATCTGGACATATTTCAGTATTTAAACATGAAGTTTTTAACAATTACAGACTCATTTTCAAAATACGCCCAGGCATACACTCTAAAATCTGCAAATACTTTATGCACACTCCTAAAATTACGACATTTCTTCAGCCACCATCACATACCGAAAATAATTGTATGAGACGGAGGCACACATTTTAATAATACTCAGTTTAAAGAATTTTTCCAACTCTTTAACATAGAATTGCATTTTACCACCCCTCACAACCCGAACTCAAACTCACATATCGAACGATTCCACTCGACAATAATCGAGAAACTTAGAATAATTAACCTTAAGAACCCTAAAGAGACCCCAGATAGCCAGATGATTACAGCTACCTGGATATACAATCAGTCAATCCACTCCAGCACTGGCCACTCACCTTTTTCAGTTTTATATGGTCCCTATATACAGGAAGTTGACTTTAGCTTAACCCCACAAAATTATCAAAATTATATAGAACAAAGAAGACGAGAACTTTTACCGTTTTTAGAGCAGATAAAAACAAAAAATCAAGAAAAGGCACAAAGTGCACTTACGATGAGAAATCGCAATAGTCAAAATATTCCACCTCTACAATCAGGTCAAACTGTTTACCATAAATCAGCAGAAAAAACTAGGCTCCCAAAAAATGCACCTATTTACCAACGAGGTACTGTAATACCACAAAAAGACAAACAAGTTCAAATCGAAACCCTTAAAGGAACAATTACTACCCAACCATTAAAAAAATTAAAACCTATTAAAAAAACTGTTTCTTTGCAGGAGCATCCTGAGATGTCAAGCAATGATAAAAACTCCGCTCAAGACCCAAGGTTACTACCAGGAACCTCTAGGGACAGCGAAGACACTCAATTACTTCCATAAACTCTATTTTTCATACGACCTCATTCAATTGCGCGCAAATTTCGAAAACCTATCAAACGGTACATTAACTCTAATTCACAAAACCAAACAACCGGAAATAATCCCAGTAATACAAAATAAACAATCACTACTAAACATCTTAACAAGAACAAAAAATTTGCTAAATAAAATTATACATTGTAGAAATAAAATAGGCCTAATCAATGGCCTCCGTCGTCAAATTTATATCGGGAAATTTAGATCAAGAAGATCTTGAAAACATAAACCAAAATCTGGAAAAGCTTTCAAAGAATCAACAAAAGATAAATCAGAGGCTAACTCAAACTGCTACAATTCTCTCAAAATTGACAACCTCAATACGCATAGAATTTGACAACTTATATTCAAATCAAAAACAACTAGAAAAATCAATTAAAAATTATACGTACTACCTGGACTCAATGCTAATCATAAATTCGCAAAAAGAATTGCTACTTGAATTCGAAAACCGATTAAATTTACTGATTAGAACGATCACACTAACAAATCGAGAAATACCAAATTTAGAAATAATTAACCACAACGAACTTGAAATGATAGAGGACGAATTATTAAAACATTACTCAAGGTCAATGTTGCTCTCGTACGATGAAAATCACCCTTTTGAAATCCTAGGAAATTCAAAACTTGGAATTATCTCGGTAAACGACATTCTTTTAATGGTACTGAAAATACCTATTTTAAATCCAACTACTTATAATATTTCTAAAATCTACCCTATACCGAGTCCGACAAAAACCGTTTTAATCCCCCCTGCTACCTTTTACATACAATCCCCATTCGAAGACCGATGGACTGACACCTGTCGAAGAGCTAATAACATGTTTGTTTGCGAAAAACTATTAGCCACCCAGTGCAGTTTAAAAAACACTCTTCAGTGCACTACCGCGAAAACTAGTGACTTTGAAATATATAAAGAACTTTCCAACGGACTCTTAACCAGTGTTAAAGACCGTAAAGAAATAATAGAAAAGTGTCAAAACATTATTTCAAGACATTTTATCCTAGGAAATAATGTAATAAATTCGCCATGTTCGATTATTATAGACAACACGGAATATAATTTTAATAAAAAATCGAGTTTTACAGTTCCAAAGAGTTCTACCACACTCAAAGGTCTACCTCAATATCGCATCAACTTGTAGTCTTCACACCTTGACCAGCTGAGGAATCTCAAGGCCGATCTCCAACCCTTAACGCAAGAGACTGACCTACAAGGAATTGATTTGCACCTGTCCATAACCATTGTAATTATTATTATTCCCATAATTACGTCGATATTTCTCTGTTTGTACAGAAAAAGAATAAAAACCCTATTTTGTATGCCAAAAACCATAATCCAAGTTCCTGCCCAGAACTTCAAGGATCTTCAAGCCACCCTTGACGAGGACGCCAAGATCTAAGGATGGAGGAGTTATGGACCACACACTACCCTTTATCAAGGAAGTCGTTATAAGGTCAAAGCAGCATCCGCAATTAAGGAAGGCATTATAAGTCCCACGGCGTTTAACCAAAAGTCGATTTGATATAAATTCAAATTTTTTGTAAATGAAAATTCAGAATATTGTTGTTAGCCGGAGGCTCCGCTCCATTTCAATTATAATTAAATAGTTTTTAAAAACTTGTGTTAGTGTTTAATAAAGTATTTTTATTGACGACTTTGCGCTACATTATTTACTGTTTTTAAGGCCTATTCTTAGTCATGTTGAAAACATATTTATTCACTTGTAGCAATAATAGGCGTAACGTAATTTTCCATTATAGGTTTTATTTTATAATGAGCTGGAGTAAAAGTATATAAAATATTGCTGGAAATGAATTTAATTTAATCTTCAAGTTTATAATAATAATCTTTTGTACTACATTATTTACTGTTTTCAAAATCTATTCTTAGTCAAGTTGAAAACAAATTTAATCATTTGCAGCAATAATAGACGTAACGTAATTTTACGTAGCATATAGGTTTAACTTTATTTTATGAGATATAGGAAGCAGAAGTATACAAAATATTTTTTACAAAAAACTTGAATGTTTTTATATTTCTGAAAATTAATTTAATTTACTCTTCTAGTTTATAATAATAATAATAATAATAATAATAATAATAATAATAATAATAATAATAATAGATAAATAGAAATTTTACTAATGAAAAATAAATAATAGATAAAATAAGCTCAATGGAGTAAAATAAATGCATTCACGTGTAAACGTAGTAGACAAAAACGATAAAAATAATATATAAAATGCTTTTAAATATATTCTACAGTATGCTTGCATTGTCTATGTTAAATGAAATATCAAGTTTTACGTACATGAATGACATCTGTACAATTTAGTACTTCTTCTTATTTACCTTTTTTACCCAATTTAATGAAGACTGCTTTTAGTAGTAGGTATATCTGATATTTAGAAAATTAATAACTGGCTGTATAATTAGACGGAAGTGGTTGAAAACGAATAGTTGATTAACAATTTAAAATAGACGCAACGTACGTATCCAATGATTGAATTCCGACATAATTCGTTTAAATCCAACGTTCTACTTACCACTTACCTCAACCCTATGTGGGCGAATGGAATTATTGCTTATTTCAAACTATTGTGTATACTTTCCAAGGTGGTTTTCATTGACATTGTGCTAAAAATATCAACAAAAGCGCGCCTTCCAAGAATATTCGTTATTCTACCTGAGATATATGTTTGATGTAAAAGCGCTTTGTGATATTTCGAGAATCGGAAGCAAAGGTGTTCTGAATGGTTTGAGTAGCATATGGTCATGCAATTGTTCGGCCAGTGGTTAAGCTCAGCTGTTATGTATTCAATTAAACTAGGTAGGACATTATTTTATGTAGTAGAAAGTGACTTAGTACAGGAATTAACTAGCGTTACAATTGTTCTATCAGTATTGCATTTTTGTGTTCATTGAGATGACCAATAAATTGAAAATATATATCAGTACCGTTGTAAATTGTACATATACATTAAGAGGTGGAATTCTGCCGCAGAGAAATAGGATGGCGCCACTTGTACTTTATTTCTATCTTATTTATTTCTGTTACAAGAACAATATCGTTTATTTCACATGATGAAATTGTTTAAGGACGTTACAAGGCATGAGTTGACATATTTGTTGTAGCGCAATATTTGTTTATAGGCGATATAATAGCATTTATAGTTTAAACAACAAAGTCATCTAAAAGATCTCAGACACATTTGTTTGAAAATTTCTTTGTGCCAACTCCTACCATAAACCTTTATCTGCAACCCCTGAAAAGTACAACTCGAGCCGTTTTACACACCTTGCCATTGTTTCAATGGTATAATTAGTTCAGCTTCTATATAACAGATGCGCAATCTGATTACAGTTCGTGTTACCGATATTTTATAAAAAAAAATCCAAACGTACAACTTGACTTTGACCAGATTTACCAAACTCAAATTAGCCGCGATAGAGAAGAGAGTCCTCTACAAAAGTGACAGAGATAAGAAATTCACATAAGAAAATTTCACAGAATGTGTTTATATGATGTGTTTTTATCCTGGATTCATAATATCAACTGGTATTATATTACGATGCATTATATTACATATCGGTACATGTTATTACATAACGTATAATTTACAAAAAATTAAATAATGCAAAATTAAGTTAATTAATTAAATAATTCCATAATAATTTAATGATTATTAAATAATTCGAGACAATATGTATGTTTATAAAAAATATAAGAGCATCTTTGTCACGATTTCAAGTGGATACATATGAACATGCAATGAGTATGAAATGTAATGTATAAATTCGATAAACTTAGTACTGTTCTTTTTTTAAATCACTCGGACATGCCAAAATATATATTGGATAATGTCACTTTGATAGTTACCCTTATTTTTTCGAGCTGTGGTTTTAAAAGTTATTACTTCACCGATATTATTTTGATGGAATACCCCATTTTTGTCCGTGTCATTTAAGAGAACTCTGTTTTCGTACAACAAAGTAAAACAAGAAAATAAATTTGCACTAAATGTTTAAAATGTGCTCTATTCGGAAGTTGACAATGCCCAAGACGGTGAATAAATTTCCTCTGTACAGTTTCAATAATTTATTAACTAACCTAACCTGATTGTCTACTTATTATGGTTAAGTTAGGTTAAGTAAGTATCCTTCAAAATAACAGCGTATTTAGTTGTTAATATTCAGAGTTAGCTCTTGGAGCCTCTCTGTATATATGTAGTTTGATCGAACGACACGGAGGGCGTACGAATTACAATGGACGACGCCAACTGCAAGTCATTGTATACATTTGAAGTAACTAAACATCGAAAGTTTCTAATAGGTTTTATGACGGTTTAATATATGATATGTGTAAAGGAAGTGTTAACAACTATTAACAACTAAATACGCTGTTATTTTGAAGGATACTAACCTAACCTGACTGTCTACTTATTATGGTTAGGTTAGGTTAAGTTAGTATCCTTCAAAATAACAGCGTATTTAGTTGTTAATATTCAGAGTTAGCTCTTGGAGCCTCTCTGTATATATGTAGTTTCATCGAACCACATGGAGGGCGTACGAATTACAATGGACGACGCCAACTGCAAGTCATTGTATACATTTGAAGTAACTAAACATCGAAAGTTTCTAATAGGTTTTATGACGGTTTAATCTATGATATGTGTCACTTCCTTTACACATATGATATGTGTAAAGGAAGTGTTGTATCATCTATTGGTATTAATCGAAGCTACCTACGTAGTGTGAAGTAAAAATTATTTGATAAGGAAAGTGGCATGTATTACAGAAAACTGGAAAATCCATTTTCTCGAAAACTGTGTCCGAGCGGATGAAACTGAAGCCAGATTCGTCTCCAGCACCCTCGAAAATAGGGGGGTAGGAAAAATTTCGTAAGCATTTGCCCAAGAACACTTCTTATATACAATTACCGAGAAAACTTCCACTGCCATATGAGAACACATTACAGTTATTCTGAAGAGCAAACAAATTCTTTGAAAAATGAACCGAAACAAAAATATCCAATGTGTGACTATAAGAATTCGCACACAAACGATACAATTGCTCACTTTATAAAGGTGTACGACATTTCCAATAAGTCAACAACATTACAATTTTCTTCCTGAAAGGAATTTCATACAAGAAATCTCAACAGTCATTTCAAATAGAAACAGAAAAAATTCGCAAAAAAATTAATCTTAGCTAATTGTCATTCTAATAAGTAGACTTTTTCATTTTTGATTATATTAATTAATAACTAAACTATTACATTACAACGTTCTTTCTTGGCATAGCTTTTAGAGTATTTATAATAAAGTGTGTACATATTTCTTACTTAAGATAGAAGTAAATTTCATTTAATCTCATTACTTGTAGTTGTGCTGCATAATTGGACATTTTATAATCTCATTTTTAGAATCTAAATTCCCCTTATTATCCCCACTGAGATTTGACAATTCTCTCGGGTCACATTTCAAATAAATTTTAATATAAACAACGGTTATTTCTATAAGTTAAGGCCCTATGACAATCTTTTATATATAATTTTAATTAAACCATGCTATACACGTCTATAAAATTTATAAAAAATTTCAAACTTGAGCATATTTTTAATTTGTTATATAACATTATAGTTACTTACTCATACATTCATTAAAAATGAATCAATATGTGTAAATTTATATAATGTTTATTGTATATTTGTAACAATTAGACTTAATATTTAGATGTTTAGATTTATAATATAATACTTTATTATATAGACTTTTTATAAATTTTTGGCGTTTAATTTTAGTATAGTCTTAAACTAAGAAAATACCTTGTTATATTTATTCAGAATAAGTTTAACCTGTCCTCATCAATTCATCATTGCTCATTATATTATCTTCGAATTTCAAATTGTGCGCCTAGCTTGTCTACGCATGCCCTAAAATTCGAGTTCGGAATCGCCAGTTACGGGTTGCCTCTAGACTTTTTGCTCGTAGCCTCTAGACACTAGTGTTTAATTTGGTGTATAATTTAGTGGCAGGAATAAATGTAGCTTTATCCTTGGTATGTACTTTTTTAAATTCAAATAAGTGATAAATGTAGATGTCTTTAGAACTCAGGTTCATTACTTCATGTGCGAAATTAAGTTTTATGGAATAGTTCCGTTAGCAACAGATGTTTTTCGTCGAGAGGTTACTTTGATTGCCTGCACAATTCAGCATGAAGTATGAAGTCAAAGGGCCGTTCATTGTTTTATTTGCATGTTGTCTAACATAACATTGTATAATATATGTTGCTGTGAGTTATTGTTTTTTTCTCAGGGTTCAGAATGGTGCAAACCTATAAAAAATTATTGGGAACTAGAACCTATAGGAATAATTATTCCACAAATAGTTTGGAAGAAGTTATAAGAAAAATAGCAGATGGGCATTTATCTATCCGTGCAGTTTCTAGGCAGTATGGAATCAGTTTTGGGATTATTAAGACAACGCTCCTCTATAATATCTTTACTACAACTACTTCACAGAATACAAGAATAGTTCATAGATAGATGAGTGTACATAGTAGTGACATCTATTGCTAACTAGAATAAGTTTACATAAAACAAATGAACTAGTGGTTGCCTAACAGTAGGCATTTATAAACACTTCAACACTCCTCCTCGAATTTATTTGAAATAACATATTTAACACTAATGTTATGTAAAATAAAGTCGTACGAGTACATACAAAGTTTACAAACAAAAAACGAACTACAAGGAAATTAAATTACATTAATCAATTTTCTGAGATTACAAAACTTCTCTTTGCACAATGATTTTGTAAATATATCTGCTTTATTTTCCACAGATGACACATAATTTACATCAAAGGTTTTTTTGTTTACATGGTCTTTTAGAAAATGATTTCTTATATCTATGTGCTTGCTTCGCTTAGAGTTTTCAAAATTTTGAGACAAAAATAGTGCTAATATTATCAATAAAAATTTATGTAAGTAATAGCAAAGTCACTTAGGATTCCTTTTAAATTAACTAGCTCTTGAGCACAACTAGCTGCCGCAATATACTCGGCTTCAGCCGTTGACATGGCTACACAATTCTGCTTTTTTGAACACCAACTCACTGGATTTTTACCGTGAAACACTGTCGAGCCACTCACACTTTTCCTATCACTTTTATCGTTTGCCCAATCTGCATCACTGTAAGCCTGTAGCGAATCTCCTCCTCCTTGATGGTATGTCAGGTTCATGTTTTTGGTTGCCTGTAGATATCTTAATATCCTTTTGGCTGCTTTCCACGTTTCTTGTGTAGGTTTGTCCAAAAATCGGCTGAAATATGATACTGCATAACTTAAGTCTGGTCTAGTGATCGTAGCTAGGTACATTAAATTTCCAATTAGTTGTCGATATAGCACTTCGATTTTAGTTTCGTTTGGGGTAACTTGTAGGCCAGTTTCCATAGGTGTTGACATGCCTCTACAATTTTCCATGTTAAATTCTTTTAGGACTTTTTTAATGAACTTAGTTTGAGACAAAATCAGGTAGTTCTCTTCACGTCTGATATTCGTACCCAGAAAATTATACACTTCACCCATATCCCTGGCTTCAAATTCTATTATTAGGGAATTTCTTATCTTTTTAACATCTTCTTCTTTTCCAGTCATTAGTAAGTCGTCAACATAAACTATCATGAGTACATTTTCATTGTAATACAAACAACTGTCATTTAACGATCTGCAAAAATTATTTTGCAATGTAAATTCATTAAATTGGTCATTCCACACTCTTGGGGATTCTTTCAGTCCATAAAGTGCTCTATTCAATTTTAGTACTGGAGTGTTTGCCTTTAGTCCATCTGGCGGGTAAAAGTATATTTCAGATGTGAACTTTCCATTCAAAAATGCTGTTGGTATGTCAAGTTGTTTAATTGTCCAATTTCTTTGTAGAGCATAACTCAGTAGCATTCTAATTGTTGATATGCGTGCCACGGGTGCATACATTGATCGAAAAACGTTTTCTTGTAGTTGAAATCCTTTTGCAACTACTCTTGCCTTTTTTTGGTCCATTTTCTTTAGTTCTATATACCCATTTGGTTTCTATGGCTGTTATTCTTCGGTAATTCAGGTTCTGTTCACGTATTCATTTCTTTATGCGACTCTAATTTCCTTTTCATGCCTTTTGCCAATCTTTGTTTGTGACTGCTTCTTCATAACTTTGTGGATCTTCTTTATTACTTGCTATTAAACAGTAAGCAATATAGACTTCATATTCACTTAAACATGGGGTGTTTTTACTTTTCGTCCAAATCTAGTTGATGTTTGTATTTTATTTTCCTCTTCACTGTCATTTGTTCCTCTTCCTCCTCTTCTTCATTCTGTTCCTCTGTAACTGGTCTATCTTTTAAGTAGGGAATAGTTACCAGTGCATCTTCCTCCTCCTCCCCACCACTTTCCTGATTGGTTCAAGCCTCACCATGATCCCCGCCATAGATCCTCACTGCTGAACTACCACCATGATCCCCACTACTTTACACAGCCATAACCCCATTATAACCCCACCAATTCAATAAATATGTAACGAAGGAACTGCAAAACATGTAAGCAGTCTTACTTTATAAGAATGGTCTGTGATACCTGTAAATGTGACATGCGCATTTTCCTTCATGATGCTATCAGTGCAGTGAGATTGCAGTTATTGGACAAGTTTTTGGATGTGCAAAGCGAGTACTTTGACAATCCACCAAAAAGTAACAACTACGAAGAGTATGCTAAATATTACTTTACATGGTATCATGAAAACTTGAAATTGAAAACTTGAAAAATATTTTAAAGGGCTTGATATCTGTAAAGCATATGTGACTCAAGAACTTTGCATTTATTGTGTTCTACAGTGTCTGAAAGATCTAGGATTCTCAAGATTAATTGGTGTAAGACTCATCAAAAGGTGCTTAAATGATAAGAAATCACTGGAAGCTGTATCTCAGGAGCTGAAAAAAGCTGTAGCAAGTTATAGAATCGACGGGGAGTGGGACTAATCTTGTAATTGGGAAGTGTCTTAACAAGGAAACAAATAGCGTGTAATGTTTCAGTAATTAACCAAAAAAAAATATTTTGGTATTTTAATATGTATCATTCATCTCCACTTGAGCTAGATCATGAAATTGAAAACTTAGCAAAATATTTTTGTGATAAGAAAAACAATATTTTATATGAGGTAAATGATGGTATACATTTATATAAGATATATAGTGAAGCGCATAGAATTTGTTTAAGATTTCTTATTAATAAGGATGTGGAAAACCTTGTCATAGGTTTATATAAGGTGCAAATGGATCATCATTCATCTTGTGTAATAGATCTTATACCTAAAGATGTAAGAGATGAATTGATGTATTTATACTCATATTGATAAAATGTAAGAAATAAAAGAATAATGAAGAATATTATGTTTTATTTTTATCTATAAAAGTGGCATACAAAAAATAATGAAACTGTATTATTCTACATTCATAAAAAAAGTATTATACAAATAAAAAACATTAGTTAATGCACATATACAGAATTTCTTAGTATGATAGAAGCAGAGAGATTCCCTAGGTTGTAAAGAAGGATGTTCATCAAATTCAATTACGGAACTTGTTGAATATTTCCTAATATAATCAGCTTTTTCTTTTCCTTTTACATACACACATTCAGCATTACTTGTTAAATTTTGCAATATATTGGAAAATTGATGTAGGGGTGTGAAACAATTTTTCCATTCAATACAGTGATGATTGTTCATAAGCCAAACAGCCTGTTTATGTAAATCTTGTGGAAGTAGTTTCATGGCAAACGCTGGCTTGAAAACATAATAACACAGATGGACACTGTCATATGCGGCTAGTTCTTTAACAATAAACTTATTGTTTTCTAAGTTAAAACCTTGTATATCAATTATGAGTTTCATAGTAGCCTTATAGAAAATAAACCCTATGTGTCTTTCAACTTTATTAACAGTTTTTGGGGAGGTGTAATTTCTAGGTGAGGATCTATTTCTTGACTGAATAAATTCCCATTGTAATTTATATTATATATTACCCACTTAATGTTGTTTAACGATTTTGGTCAGTGGGTTGTATGTGAAATGTTTCTCATGCAGTATAAGACAATAAGCACTCATATCGTTAGTGGTAGCCGTTCTTGTTTCAAATTCTATTCGAATAACTACTGATCCTGATTGTAGAATGTCTTTTTGTCTTGAACAATCTATGTGTGTTATAGGTGAATATTCTTTAAATTCCCGTGGAGTGAAAATGGGTTGGTTTATTTTATGTGGATTGTATGATTCTTGAAAAGTTGCAAACATGTTGTAAAGAGTAGCATATTTATTGTTCGGAAAATCGAGATATAAATCGTTATATGGATATCTGTCAGAATTTAAGAACAACTTCACATTTTTAAGGTTGATATTGTCAAATTTACTATTATCCATTTCAATTTTTCCTTTTCTATTATTCTGGAATCCTATTATTACATGTCTCGGCGTTTCAACTTTTGTAGTTGTTTTCACTGGCCAAGTATGTCTAGTAGCTTGAATTAGAGATGGATTTTCTATAAGCTCCCAGTTTCTAAATTTTATTGGAAGGTCAACGTTCTTATTCACAATTTTATTTATTTTTAATTGTTGGGGGATATGTTACTATCCCCCAACAACTATACTATGGGGGATATGCTACATGTGGCATATTCCAAAATATTTTATTAATAGTTATGTTAGGATTTTCGGTAGCATCAAAAGTGGTTATACAGTCATTATAATTACTGCTTCTAATTAATGTTAGTTCTTGTCTCATGCCAACAATTAAATGATTATAGTCTTCGAAGAAGCCCGCTAACAGTCTTAGAGGTATACAAACATTAATGTTTCCTTGTGTATCCGTGATAATCTTTTCAGTCTTATCATTAGCATTTTCTCTCTTCACTTTCTTGGGAAACCAACCAGCATTTTGAAGTAAATTACACTCATTTGCGTTACATGAGAGATAATTGTTTAGCGTTGATACCATACCAACATTTCGTACAGAATCTATTATTATTCCATTTAACTCATACCTAATTTCTCGGAATAAAAAGGCAAGCCCATTGTTAACAAATTCGAGGTTTGTGGCCGGATTTCCATCTTCCTTAGTAAGTCTACCTTCAAGATATAAGTAGCTATCACAAGGAGCAGTACATGTCTCTAATTCTTGTATTGGTATTCTTATTTCATCATTGTAGTTTAAATTTCCTGATGTGTAAGGTTGATATGAATTAAATTGGTAGTTTTCTATGGAGTTATCTGTGAAAGGTTCGCCTGTTATGTCAAGTAAATCCATTATTTCAAAACTTTAAAACCAAGCAATGATTGTGGGTAAAATTTCCAAACCATACTTAAACAATTTTTCTAACGTGTAGACGAACCGTAACAGTCTCTCCTCGAAAATTAATAAGATTACCGTTTTGATTAATGATCTTTACGGTGATGTTGTTAATAGTTTTAACACTTAAAGGGAAATAAATTATATTTAGTGGAGACTCTACTATTTTATACCCAGCAGGTACCGTTGGAAAAAAGTGATGTATAATGTGAACAGGCTCACTATTTAGAAATGATCCAAGTGCAATGTTGCAGTCAACGCAGATAGTGTTAACCGAAAAAATTCGAATAATGTTAGATGTGTGGTTCATATTTGCATCTAACATTCTATCACCAAATCCTAATGTCGATCCTATTGAATCCTTAACTTTAAAGTTAAGTTTTCTACTGGTATATAATACCAGTGTCGAAGAATGTTTATTTGGTGTCATCTGAATTACAACATTGTTATCAACTTTTGTTGTTTCATGTTCAATAGCTTCACACAATTCATCAAAGTCGTAAATTCCAATTGGAATTTTAACCTCCTTATTTAAATCACTTAATATAAATGTATTGTTGGTTTCATCGATGTTTGGTATAGAATTGAATGAGTCAAAATTTGTTAACCCAATTTCATAATGAACATCTTCATCTAAGTAAATAGGTGTATTGAAGTTATAACTTAGCGCTGATGAGTTTCCACTAAGTGTAAAAGTAAAAGACATAGTAATGCGTTAAAAGTTTATTAGATAATGAAGAAAATGCATTAGTTATATTGGTTATATAAAAAAAGTAGGCATAAATGACCATAAAAATATTAATTACCCTCTTGAAAACTCTCATAATTATATTTAATGTTATTGTTTTTACAATCACTTAAAAAATATTTCACTAATTATTTTATAGGCCTCAAATTCCCATAACTATCTAAGTATATTATTTCTTTATTTTTTTTAGTATACGCTACCCAGTGCGTATCTTCTCCAGCACTTGTATCTAGATTTACAATTCCACATTCATTTTTTTTTTACTAGTTTAGGAATATTATTTTTCATAAATACACCTCGAAAATAAGGAATTTGAAATGCCTGTACATATTTAAGTAGATCATGATTGGTGAGTGGTCTATGAAGTAGTTTTAACAGTTTTTTGAATATGGTCTCATGTACAATCCTTTCCCCTGTGTCGAATTTTCCATCGCTCGGTTATGTCTTTGTTGTTCAATTAATGCAGCGCGATTGGCTTTGGCATCGTTTACTGCTTTAGCGATACCTGCAGCACCTCCCCCAAGAGCCCCTAAGGCTCCTAATATGGGTAGTAACAGTGGTAGGAAACCACCCCTCTTCGGTAGTGGTATAATTCTTTGTTTTTGTCTCTTTGAGGCTAATTTTCTTTTACTACCAGTGTTCCAATTAAGTTGCCCTCCTCTTTTTTTCGAGGGTCGTTTTCTTCGAGTATTCAGACCCATTCTAAACTTGGTTTTCATTTTCATTAAACCGGTAACACCTAAAGCTGCAAGTTTTTCACCAAAACTAGAGTCTGTTGCTTTTACCCGTCTTGATGCCGCTTCTGCTAGTTCTTTATCAGCTTTATTCCATCTTTCAATATCTTTGAAATTAGAATAAGCTATATCGTGTTCCTTGCAAGCATCGTCAAGAGATCTAACACCTTTATCACCCCTTTGTAAACGTTTAGAAAGCTTTGTTCCTGGACCACAATAGTTATAACCAGGGATATGTATCTCAACAGTGAGTTTATTTATTAACGTGTTCACTAGGCCAGAACCATGTTTCTTCAAGCCTCGCCTGTGAATGATTGAGCTATACTTTCTTCGATGAATTATAAAGACGAGTAGAGGACCATTGGGCATGCAGTTCTTTATATAGGTCAGAATGAAGATTCTCCAACAGGAAATCGTCTTACCTATATCAGACTACGGTAAAGTGCTAGAACCAAATAAATACAGAAAACATGGTATTTTATTGGGTGAAAAGTCCAAAAGAGGTTTGATAGTCGGTGCATCAGGCTGTGGCAAAACAAATGTTATACTTAGTTTAATAGAACATCCTAATGGCTTACGATTTGAAAATATTTATTTATATTCTAAGTCCCTATACCAACCAAAGTATGAATACTTAAGGATATTAATGAGACCTATAAATGAAATTGGATATTTTGAGTTTAATGATGGTGACTTAATTATACATCCAGAAGAAATTAAACCGAATTCAGTAATAATATTCGATGATGTTGCATCTTGTGATCAAAGTATCATTAAGAGCTATTTCTGTTTTGGTCGTCATAAAAACACAGATTGCTTCTATTTATGTCAGACATATTCGTCCATTCCTAAACAACTTATTAGAGACAATGCAAGCTTTATAATTGTATTTCAGCAAGATATGACTAATCTAAAACATATTTATGATGATCACATAAATGTTGATATGACTTTTCAATAATTTAAAGATTTGTGTGCTAATTGCTGGATGAATAAATATGGATTTCTTGTAATTGATAAAGATTGCAGTGTAAATGAGGGGCGGTATAGAAAGGGACTCGACAAATTCATCTTCATATAAACTAAAGGTAGATGTAATTTTAATCAGTAATCATGGATAGACGATTAGCGCAGTAATTAGTGAAAGCAAGAAAAGCTCTAAAATAGAAGTATAGAAGTTTTAAAAGTGACATACTTCAATCCCAAGCTCATTTGGAAAAAACTTATAAGCCAATAACTCAACTCCTAAAGGAATTACTATCCTCATTGAAGAAATCAGAACATACCCCTTTGAAAAACGAAATAAAGGAAGAGAATGATGAGTCTGTAGACAAATTGCAAGTTAACACATCATCTACTCCAAAAAAGAAGTTGATAAATGAATGTAATCAACAAACAGCAAGAACATCTATTTCAAAAGAACAGCCGGTTTATGGTCATCAATTTACCAACCCATGGATATTCTTTTTTAGAAGACACTTATGCAAATATTCCAGATGGGGATCATCAACTCATTATTGAAGTAGAAAGAAGTCGACAATATCTGCAAAATGGTTATGCTGAATATCTCTCAGAATATGATGAACTCCCTCGGTACTATATTGATGAATCAATAAGAGATACTGAAGATAAATTTGATCATCAGCATGGAGTGGTGCATAATTTAGAAACAGAAAAATTTTAAATTGGTGACTCAGAATTGCTTATTGAAGGAAAAGATGTAAATGTTCAAAATATAACTTATCCTGGAAGTCGGATTATATGAATTACTTTTCAAAAAGAATCCTACATCCTACACATCAAACGACTTAACTAATTACATGGACATTATTCAGCGAACAAATGCATACCGTAAAAACTATAACCCCAATGAACAAATTCAAGGAACTAACTCCAGCAAATATATCACAATTATAAAACCATACTTGATTAAGAATAGGCTCTTAAAGAATGGCAATACTTACTCTACAGGTGATAAATTTATTAAACCAAAACCTCCTCTTACACGATCCCGCTCTTTAACAACTAAGCTACTTACAACACAAACTGGAAAAGGTATGCTGATGAACCTATCACGAAAACCTATTGATTACATTTATTTTGATGATCCAAATGAACTAGTAGAAAGGTTGAAGTTGCTTATCGCATCTCAGACAGCTGGAAATATGGGTCATAATAATGAAATTATTTCAATTGTAGAAGAATTGAAGGAGACAAATCATAAAATGATATGTATTTGCCATTAATATTCATTTCAAAATATAAGTCGATAGAAGTAACAATGCCAATTGACAAATTTGGAAAACACTTTTTGCAAACTAAATTGTTATCAACATCTTCGCCTACTACTTTAACAGAAACAGCATTTTTCATATGGAATCCATCTATGTATCATAGTAAGTGTATTATAACAATTTATGGAACTACAATGTCTGGATCTATATATTATAATATAAATCAAACAGGAGACCCAGAATATCTTCTTCCTATTTCCGGAACAGTTGAAAAAGTTTCATACTTACCGTCTGAAATCTTAGTTCTACTAAACGATACCGATTCCAAGAATGCAGTTAAGTTAACAAATACTTAAAGAAAGGCGACTCGTTCTTCTTTCCGCGAACTACGAGTACTTTACCTTTATTTGTAGAAATCATCTTGCAGTGTCCCATAGGTAAAAATGAGTAATATAAAGCAAGAAGTTGTTAACGAGTTGCATAAACCCGCTAGAAGGCATTTTAAAAGAAGAAGGGTAATTGTTAAGGGACTAAATGACATTTTCCAAGCTGATTTAGTTGAACTGATTCCTTATTCAAAAGTTAACCGGGGATATAAATATATATTGGTGGTTATTAACGTATTTTCTAAATATGTCTGGTGTAAACCCGTGAAAAATAAAAGTGGTAAAGAAGTTACTTTAGCAATGAAAGAAATTATATCCAATTCACACCGAAAAATGTACAGACGGATATGGGTAAAGAGTTTTATAACCGAGATTTTAAAGAGTTAATGGAAAAATGGAAAAATAATCATTATAGTACCTTTCCAAGTCCAAAAGCAAGCGTAGTGGAACGAGTAAATCGAACTCTAAAAAATTTAATGTGGAAAAAATTTAGTTTACAAGGTAACTATAAGTGGCTTGGTATACTTCCTGAAATTGTAATGAAATATAATAACACAAAGCACCGGACAACAGGATATAAACCGGTAAATATAAGGGAGGAAGATGAAAAACAAATACTCCTATATTCCTATACTCACCCAAAAACAATAGATCCGAAGTTGCCAAAATTCAAGAAAGGAGATTTTGTTCGAATAAGTAAATACAGGGAAGCTTTTAGAAAAGGGTACACACCAAATTGGTCTAATGACATATTTCAAGTTGAAAAGATTATGTTAACAAATCCAACAACATATTTACTATGAGATGAAAAGAATGAAGCGATAAAAGGTGGATTCTATGAATATGAACTACAAAAAGTTAAATACCCAAACGTTTATTTAGTTGAAAAAATTCTACGAAGGAAAGGAAATAGACTGTATGTAAAGTAGTTAGGTCTGGATAAATCACACAATTCATGGATATCAAAAAAGGAATTAGTATAGGAATTACTTTATTTACTATAAGTTATTTGTATCCAAGGTATTTTAATATAATAGTTTATGAAATAAAATAAACAAATTTTTCATGTATAATATGTCTTTTATTCTATGAAATGAAATTACACATCTTAAAATAACAGTGTTTTATTTGAAGCAGTGTTTTATTAACAGTTTTTTTTTACAGGTGAAGGTTTTCTAAGTTTTGATTTGAGCGCGTCAGGATATATATATATATATATATATATATATATATATATATATATATATATATATATATATATATATATATATATATATATATATATATATATATATATATATATATATATATATATATATATATATATATATATATCAGTTCCAACATCGTACTCACATTTTCACTGTTAGGGTTGTGATTTGACGATACTATATTGATAACTTTATGCAATGAATCTTCTTGATGAAGTTGAATACCGAATTTTAAGGTATTAAAGTATTTCTCAAAGTTTTGTCTATTCAGTATATCTAATCTATATTCAATTAACGGCGCTATCTGCCAGAGACAATTAACACTTGCACTTCCTAAAATGACATACAAAATTCGGGTTAAAAGTTACTAAAATACATAAAGCAACAAAATTCACCCAGTCACCTTGGTTAAAAAAATATATTGACTTGAATACCCATATGAGAAATACCGCAAAAAATAAATTTAAGAATAAATTGTATAAATTAATAATATTATATATATATATATATATATATATATATATATATATATATATATATATATATATATATATATATATATATATATATATATATTTTGTATAATAAAATTATAAATTTATTATACAAAAACTTTTTCTAACTGGTGTTAACCATACCATCTATTATATAGTCATCTGGATTCCCAATCACTGTATTTTTTAGACATTTTTGTTTTAAATGTCTAACAACATTATCTTTACGTGTAAACTCTGATAAACATCGTGTACATATGAAAGTCATTGTAGATACTAATGAAAAAAAGGATTCAACTTTAGTTTAAACGGTGGGACTGTGGAAATGCTGTGTAATACCCCACCACGAAAGTTTAAGTGATGAGTATTATTTTGATTTATCCATTGTTGTATCTGTTGAACCGAAACAAGCGCTTGCATAATTAATCAGAAGATTACTGTGTCTTTCCAAATTTTCCTTAATCCCCTCCAAAAAATTGTTATTACAAACATTTTTATTAAAAAAAGATGTGCCTAAATTGACATAGATGTGCAATAATGACTTCATTATTGCACCACTACGTCTTACTTCACTTGGAGTAAGTGTTTTTTTTTTTACTTTTGCATTTAAAAGTTTTTCAATTTTAATTTTGTTTGGAAAATTTACACGTTTTCTTGACTGGGAAGTTTGTACGGAACATTATTTAGACACCGCATCTTCTTTTACAAATGAAACAGAATTTACTACTGTGGATTGCTGACAATTGTTAATTTGGGAAAGCTGTTGGTTTGAAAGGGATATTTCTTGAATGGGGGATGGATTTTGAGAAGGTAATTCCTGAATACAGGATAGATTTTGGGAAGATTGTAGACGGCATTGGTTTGTTGTAAATTATAATGATTATGCTGCGGCATTACCTCAGATAGATGCTGAATGGTAGAGGAACCCACTTTTGGAACTACAAGCTCATAAATTTCCAAGTCAGCAACTATTTGATTGTCTCTGTTTCGAATATCCCCTCTATGTAAAGAAAAGCTTTGTTTCTTTCCTTTTAGAGAAGGGGTATCGACAATGGTAGGTATAGCCTCATCACTATCATTGATATTTACAATTGTGTTAATAGGAGGTTCCATTACAGGGGGGGATATTGAGGAATATTTTGGTGGCTCAGTCACAGTATTGCTATCTAAACTAAAGTTATCATTTGATATTATTTCCAGTAAATCTGAAATAATATCATCATCTGAAATAATATCATTTTGCAATACCGTGTTATTTGAATTATCACCTAATTCTGCAACACTCTGTTTATAAAATATTTCCCAATCTACGTTTTGTGCTTCGAATGAATTTCCATATTTTAAAGATACGAGTATATCTTCGTTCAAAACACAATTATCATCAAACTTTATCCGTTTGGATGGTATTTCATAAACATTATTAGAATTTAGATATGTAAAATCAACCGTTGTATTAGAAAATTGATTTTCTGAAAGAGGATTTAAATTTGTTTGATCATCCGAAATATTATCCAAATAAATATTATATAAATTAGACATAATTGGGTGTTGAAACACGTGGTACAGAACTAGTTTGACACTCACCATAAAATTCCTCTAACTGAGTTAAGTTTATTTAACACTAACACAAGTTTTTAAAAACTATTTATTTACAATTGAAATGGAGCAGAGCCTCCGGCTAACAACAATATTCTGAATTTCCTTTACAAAAAATGAGAATTTATATCAAATCGGCTTTTGGTTAAACGCCGCGGGACTTGTAATGCCTTCCTTAATTGCGGATGCTGCTTTGACCTTATAACGACTGCCTTGATAAAGGGTAGTGTGTGGTCCATAACTCCTCCATCCTTAGATCTTGGCGTCCTCGTCAAGGGTGGCTTGAAGATCCTTGAAGTTCTGGGCAGGAACTTGGATTATGGTTTTTGGCATACAAAATAGGGTTTTTATCCTTTTTCTGTACAAACAGAGAAATATCGACGTGATTATGAGAATAATAATAATTACAATGGTCATGGACAGGTGTCCAGTATGCAAGTCAATTCCTTGTAGGTCAGTCTCTTGCGTTAAGGGTTGGAGATCGGCCTTGAGATTCCTCAGCTGGTCAAGGTGTGAAGACTCCAAGTTGATGCGATATTGAGGTAGACCTTTGAGTGTGGTAGAACTCTTTGGAACTGTAAAACTCGATTTTTTATTAAAATTATATTCCGTGTTGTCTATAATAATCGAACATGGGGAATTTATTACATTATTTCCTAGGATAAAATGTCTTGAAATAATGTTTTGACACTTTTCTATTATTTCTTTACGGTCTTTAACACTGGTTAAGAGTCCGTTGGAAAGTTCTTTATATATTTCAAAGTCACTAGTTTTCGCGGTAGTGCACTGAAGAGTGTTTTTTAAACTGCACTGGGTGGCTAATAGTTTTTCGCAAACAAACATGTTATTAGCTCTTCGACAGGTGTCAGTCCATCGGTCTTCGAATGGGGATTGTATGTAAAAGGTAGCAGGGGGGATTAAAACGGTTTTTGTCGGACTCGGTATAGGGTAGATTTTAGAAATATTATAAGTAGTTGGATTTAAAATAGGTATTTTCAGTACCATTAAAAGAATGTCGTTTACAGAGATAATTCCAAGTTTTGAATTTCCTAGGATTTCAAAAGGGTGATTTTCATCGTACGAGAGCAACATTGACCTTGAGTAATGTTTTAATAATTCGTCCTCTATCATTTCAAGTTCGTTGTGGTCAATTATTTCTAAATTTGGTATTTCTCGATTTGTTAGTGTGATCGTTCTAATCAGTAAATTTAATCGGTTTTCGAATTCAAGTAGCAATTCTTTTTGCGAATTTATGATTAGCATTGAGTCCAGGTAGTACGTATAATTTTTAATTGATTTTTCTAGTTGTTTTTGATTTGAATATAAGTTGTCAAATTCTATACGTATTGAGGTTGTTAATTTTGAGAGAATTGTAGCAGTTTGAGTTAGCCTCTGATTTATCTTTTGTTGATTCTTTGAAAGCTTTTCCAGATTTTGGTTTATGTTTTCAAGATCTTCTTGATCTAAATTTCCCGATATAAATTTGACGACGGATCCAAGGCCATTGATTAGGCCTCTTTTATTTCTACAATGTATAATTTTATTTAGCGAATTTTTTGTTCTTGTTAAGATGTTTAGTAGTGATTGTTTATTTTGTATTACTGGGATTATTTCCGGTTGTTTGGTTTTGTGAATTAGAGTTAATGTACCATTTGATAGGTTTTCGAAATTTGCGCGCAATTGAATGAGGTCGTATGAAAAATAGAATTTATGGAAGTAATTGAGTATCTTCGCTGTCCCTAGAGGTTCCTGGTAGTAACCTTGGGTCTTGAGCGGAGTTTTTATCATTGCTTGATATGTCAGGATGTTCCTGCAAAGAAACAGTTTTTCTAATAGGTTTTAATTTTTTTAATGGTTGGGTAGTAATTGTTCCTTTAAGGGTTTCGATTTGAACTTGTTTGTCTTTTTGTGATATTACAGTACCTCGTTGGTAAATAGGTGCATTTTTTGGGAGCCTAGTTTTTTCTGCTGATTTATGGTAAACAGTTTGACCTGATTGTAGAGGTGGAATATTTTGACTATTGCGATTTCTCATCGTAAGTGCACTTTGTGCCTTTTCTTGATTTTTTGTTTTTATCTGCTCTAAAAACGGTAAAAGTTCTCGCCTTCTTTGTTCTATATAATTTTGATAATTTTGTGGGGTTAAGCTAAAGTCAACTTCCTGCATATAGGGACCATATAAAACTGAAAATGGTGAGTGGCCAGTGCTGGAGTGGATTGACTGATTGTATATCCAGGTAGCTGTAATCATCTGGCTATCTGGGGTCTCTTTAGGGTTCTTAAGGTTAATTATTCTAAGTTTCTCGATTATTGTCGAGTGGAATCGTTCGATATGTGAGTTTGAGTTCGGGTTGTGAGGGGTGGTAAAATGCAATTCTATGTTAAAGAGTTGGAAAAATTCTTTAAACTGAGTATTATTAAAATTTGTGCCTCCGTCCCATACAATTATTTTCGGTATGTGATGGTGGCTGAAGAAATGTCGTAATTTTAGGAGTGTGCATAAAGTATTTGCAGATTTTAGAGCGTATGCCTGGGCGTATTTTGAAAATGAGTCTATAATTGTTAAAAACTTCATGTTCAAATACTGAAATATGTCCAGATGAATGTTTTCAAAGGGTTTGTTGTAGATCATTGGGCCTTGTAAAGGTGGGTTTAGTGGTTGACGTTCGTATTTCGACATCTGACATACATTACAGTGATTAATAATGGTGGTAATTTTGTCTTTTATTTTAGGAAAATAAACATTTTTTGAAAGGTGTAGGTATGTTTCGTTAATACCATTGTGAGTTTGGTTATGGTAGTTATGAATATACTGTTCCTGTTTTTCAGCTTCAAGTATGTCAGTTAATAGAATGGACGAAATTACAATTTTTGTTCTTTTATTGAATTTATTTTTCAGTAACCTAAGTACTTGTTGTCTAAAATCTGGGTCCGGAATGTGCAAACATGTTATATCGTTTGGTGAGATTGACTGGATTAGCATATCCATAAATAATTCGTTAGTATTAGGGGTGGAGATTGTTATTCGTTTCTTATTTTCAAAAATTGTGATTACTCGTTTTTCGACATGGCCTTCGCGTTTTTGAATGACTAATTGGTTTTTAAAGGTATTTACCGATTTTTCAGTTATTGGAATAACAAGCCCGGTATCATCGTTATGTACCGAACTAATTTCCATAGGTAAGCCATTATCCTCAATCTGATTCTGCCCAAGTAGATCTCCGAGTTCGTCAGGTTCAAACTCCGGTAAATTATTAGGTGACAAAAGCAGTTGTTCTATCTCGTCATCGGCGAGTACGGGAGGATTTTCAGAAATATTGGCTATCAAAGATTCGGTTTCGTTTACATTAATTTCTATTCTAGAGAGAGCATCGGCGACGTGATTTTCTTTACCTTTACGATATTTTATGTCGAAATCGAATTCTTCCAGTTTGATTTTCCAGCGAACAAGACGCGAGTTTGGTTCTTTTAATTTCGAAAGCCATACGAGAGGGTTGTGATCGGTTTCTATCGTAAATTTTCGTCCAAATAAATACGGCCTAAAATGTTTTGCAGAATCGACAATTGACAATAACTCTTTTTCGATAGTGCTATAGTTACGTTCCGCAGAATTTAATGTGCGCGAATAGTATGCAACGGGTCTGTTGTTCTGACTGAGTACCGAACCGATAGCGACGTTGTTTGCGTCGGTCGTCAGCGTGAATTTCTTTTCGAAGTCTGGGTAAATTAGTACGGGGGCGTTTGTTATAGATGTTTTTGCATTTTCAAATGCTTGCTTATAGTCATGATCAGATATATTGATTTTTTCATTTTTCCGTAGACATTTAGTAAGAGGTTGAACTAATTTCGCAAAACCTGGTATAAATTTTCGATAATATCCTACTAGGCCTAGGAATGACTTTATTTCCTTTGTTGTTTTCGGGATGGGGAATTTCGTGATTGAATCAATTTTAATTGGATTTGGGATAATACCTTCAGGTGTAATTACATGTCCAAGAAACGCGACTTCTTTACGAAGAAATTCGCTTTTATCTAATTGAATTTTTAGATTTACACTTTGCAATTTTTGAAAAATCTGTTTTAAATGAATTAAATGTTCTTGAAGTGATTTTGAAAAGATAACGATGTCGTCCATGTACACGAAACATATTTTGTACTGAAATTCTTTTAGAACTTGGTCCATCATACGTTGAAAAGTTGCAGGTGCGTTTTTCAGGCCGAACGGCATACGTAAATATTCGTAATGGCCATTATTTACGCTAAATGCAGTTTTTTCAATGGACTCAGGATCCATTTCAATTTGATGAAAACCTTGGGCAAGGTCAAGGGTCGAAAAATAGGTGCATTTACCTAAATTATCAAGGATTTCCTCTATTTGTGGTAGGGGATATTTATCCTCGATAGTTACCTCGTTAAGTTTCCTGTAATCAATTACCATTCTATACTTTTTTTTTCCAGATGCGTCAACCTTTTTTGGAACAATCCAAACAGGTGAGCTGTAAGGGGATATACTGGGTCTGATGATTTTATCTCTAAGCAATTTTGAAATTTGGCGTTGGATTTCCTCTTGCATTGATTGAGGGTGTCTAAAGGATTTAGTGTATATGGGATGGTTATCAATAGTTCTAATATTATGTTTGACGTGCGATGTGAAAGACAGATCGCAGTCTTCATGGTAAAAAACATTTTTAAATTTGTGACATAGGTCGATTACTTTTTCTCTTTCTTCACGATTGAGATGGTCAGTGCGTATTAATTTAGCAAATTCGAAGTTTTTATTATCTTGCGTAATTTTAGATTCGATATTAAAATATTCGCAAGGGATAACCTGTATGCGATTTGGAAATATAATTTGGGAGTCAAGTGATTTTTCAAATGGGATTTCGGAGATGCCATTTTTTGTAATAGTCAGACAGTCAGGTATAGTGTGGTTTTCGTCAATTTTGATACTTGGAATATAGACAGGGCCATTTTCAATTGATGTAGGTATTAATATTTTGTCTCTTTCGGTAGACAAAAAGTTTATTTGTTCGTCTAATTTAAATTCAAAATAAAATGGTATACTTGTAGTTTTATTTAGAGTTAAAATTTGATTTTCATAGTCTATATTAGCTTTTAATCTTTTAAGATCGTGCGATCCAATTAGCAAATCAAAATTTTTGTGCCAGGGAATTACTCTAATTTTTATTTCATTTTTGACACCTAATTCTTCAAACAGTCTGAGTTTAAGATTTTTGTCGGATCTTACTATGCGATGTAAGCCTGTTAATTCGAAAGGTTCGAGAAATATATGTTTTTTAAAACGGTGCAAAAGATTCGGGTTAATAACGGAATCTGTAGCTCCGGTGTCTATTAAAATTTTTAAATTAATGTCAGGTAAAAAGAAAAATGGCAGTTTAGGTTTTGAGTTAATATTATTTAAATCTATATTTATTATGTGGTGTTTCGTTGATTCGAGACATCTATTATAAAATTTTCTTGATTTTCTGTGTCTTGTAATTGTCCGTCACAAACGTCTATATATGGTTCGTGTTGGTCAGAGTCGTAATATTCATATTCATAATTATTTGTTTGCGATTGTGATGTTTCGTTTTCTAAAGGTGTGTTACTTTCTATGTTATAGATTTTTGGTTTTGACGCTATAGTTGAGACAGACATAGGCGTTGGCTTGTAATTTTGAGGGGTTTTTTGTTGGTAATTAGAAAATTGTGATCTTCCAAAATTATTGTTTGAATTTTGAAAATTATTTTGCATAGGTCTATGTGGTAATGGTTTATTAATATCTCCGAAAGTTCTTTGATTTGAATTTTGGTTCGTATCTGGGCTTTGTACGTTAGGTCGAGGGTTTTGTTGAGGTAGGCTTTGTTTTGGTACTGGTTTTGGTTGAACTTTTTGCGAGAAGGAACTTGAATTTTGGTACGCGAATATTTGCTTGTGAGCATGTTGTCTGTTGTCGTGTTCGTGGCAGCGAGTGAGGGCTGTCTCGATAGTATCAGGTGGTATATAAGTAAATAGGGTGAAATACGGGTCTCTAACACCTAATGTGAATTGTTCTAAGGTTATTTTAGCAATATGTGACCTTTTCCATTCAATTTCTGTTATATTTGAGGAATATAGCTGTGCATGATTATTTAAGGCGTTCCAACATTTAACAACTCTATGATAAAATTGCGTGATATCTTCGTTAAGGTGTTGTCTACAACCTTTTAATTGGGCGTATAACAAGTTCTCGTTTTGGTGATTACCGTAGTATTTTAATAGAGCAGCTTTAATTTGAGGCCAATCATTGGTAGGTTCTTGCGATACGTCATCAACAACTTGTCCGCGCAATTTATTTAAAATGCCTAACTTAATAAAGGAATGTTGAATTCTGACAGTTGAAATTTTGATAAATATGAAAATGAAAAATATTTCGAGCACATTATCTATATTTTGGATAAAATGCGGTAAATTGTCGTGAGGGCCAAAAGTAGGAAGAGTTTTCAACATTTCAGAGACCTCCTGGATCGAAAGAGCCATTTTTAATGTGTTATTGGTATTTAAATTTAAACTTATTTCACCTAATTCTAAGCGAATTGTTTCGATAGCCGATTCAGATAAATTTATTTGCGAAGTCGAGGTTGTGATAAGCTCGACAGGTATGTCTTGAGAGACGAGAGGTTTTTTTCTTAAACTTTTTGTTTTGCTTTTTGCAGAACTTGGAATTATTTCAATATTTACGAGGTCTTTTGACATGAAATATTTTAAATTTTATCGTGGAGTCGGGTTTTAACCGTACTCTCACTAATAAAATAAACGTTTATAGGTGCAATTAATTTGAAATAATTTCACAATTAAATACCTATGTAAAAAATTATTTTTTTTTATACCTATTTTATTTGAGAATACGTTGTTAGGGAAAGACGGGACTTATAACTATGAAATTGGAAAGGTACTTACAGGAAGATCAGACCGATGAACATTGTCTCTGGTCTCAGGAATCTTCTGTCCGTGACTTTCTCTTTTCGCACTCGAAGATGGAGTTGTGCTGATTGGGGCTTCTCGGTGAAGGATTCCAAGCAGCTTTCTTGAAGGGGTTGGTGGTATCCTAGGGTGTTGAGCTTGCCGTTCTCGAGCGAAGTGATTCACGAGGAATTTTCTTCTTTGGAGAAAACGTTGTCGGTTCGTTGAATACGTAGTGAGGTATTAAGATACACCGTTGGCAAAGTTTTTCGCTATGAATGCCTTTTCCAACGTCTACGTATCCTGTTCGCAGCGCCAGTTAAGTTTATTTAACACTAACACAAGTTTTTAAAAACTATTTATTTACAATTGAAATGGAGCAGAGCCTCCGGCTAGCAACAATATTCTGAATTTCCTTTACAAAAAATGAGAATTTATATCAAATCGGCTTTTGGTTAAACGCCGCGGGACTTGTAATGCCTTCCTTAATTGCGGATGCTGCTTTGACCTTATAACGACTGCCTTGATAAAGGGTAGTGTGTGGTCCATAACTAACTGTGAAGGGGTCATAGCGCAGAGCCAACAATCCATCATATCGTGGTACTTACACGCGCTAGATAAATCGAACGCAGCCGTAGTCAGGTCGATTATAACAGGAGAGGTAGGAGAATCAGTTGTTAAATCAATGACCTTCATGATGCACAGAGAATCGCAAAGAACACATACACACACGTAATGCAAGATAATGTTAACCACAAGTGTAAGCTTTAAATAGCTTACAATTTTGTAAAACAAGTATAGGTAGGAGGTGATGCGGTGACGTCAGTAGGATGTGCTACAGTTGTTTTCTCCGTTTTCTTTTTTCAGGGTTGGAACCTATACAGAATATCCCTTCTACTGAAGGCATGACGCTTTAACTGAATCAGCCAACCAGTTTTCTTATTTTACTTTAACTTCAGAAAGATCACTTAAAAACATGAATATTAAACTGGTATACTTATATTAATTGCATACATTTTACATACATTTATACTCTTTATGTTTTCTTATTACGTTGGAATATTGAAGTAAACGTGTTTAGATCTATATTTTTTTTTGCTGACGTCACTTAGATAGGTGGAGTCTATGATGTATGAATACCTATTTATAACTGGTACCTGTGATTTTGGCATTAATTCGTTATTTCAACTAAATCAATTCATTATTCCACAGAAAATGGAAAATACGAAGAAGTATAGGTGTATCCCAGTAGTGAAAACTTTAGAAAAGCGGGATAGTGTTATTCAGCTACCGCCTAGGCCTATAATAGAAGCCACCGAAAATTGGGAAGATGATAAGGGTGCTATCAATCTACCAAGTAGGCCCATAGTTGTAACGTCCGAAAGCTGGGACGAGGATGATAAGAATAATATTAATTATACACCTGCACCGGTAGTTGAAATTCCTGAAAGCTGGGATAACGACGATTATGGAACTTACAGCCCACTACAATCTACATTGCGAAGGAATGTTTTACGAGGTCCGTTAATACACAAAAGCATACACAAAAGCAAGAAAGTTAAACAACAGTTTCGAGAAGCTGAGAGGCGACGTCTCAAAGAATTGCGTTCACCGATCCAGCTGCCTCCTGTACCTCATATACCATGTATAGAAAAGTGGGATTAATTATTATTAAGACTGTCACCATATTCGCTAAAATAAAATGAGATGTTGAATGTGTTTTTAAAAGGGGAAACAACTCTTTTTTTCTTTAACAAAGAAAAGTTATATTATAGTTTTCATTATATAAAAATATTATTATATCTTTCTCTTAAAATAAAATATTTGTATATATATTTCTATACCTTTATTTTTAATAACAGTAATAAACTATGTTTGTTTCTATAATTACTATAACACAAATTTAATAAATTGTGGATATCATATGATGATTAAATAATTTACAAGTTAAGCACAACATGTCGTCTCTAAGGCAATTAAAACAGCTTCTAGTGGGTGGCTCGAGCAAATTTCCGTTATTTCTTAATAGCCTGCATACCTCTGCATAAATATAATATCAGCACATATGTGGGATGTACATATCTTAAAATATGTAATATATCTTTACTATATTACAGAGAACAACCAGAAGCCAATAAAGGAGAACTTAAATAAGCCGTCCAGTGCAAGGTAATAAAATTAATTTTTTATTACCTTTTAATAACGGTTCTCCCCCTAGGGGCTGTAAAACCTTGCAGTTGGTGGGGGGGCCTTATGGGCTGGGGGGCGCTATAAGGGTCCATACCTGTATGAATGATGGCACCCCTTTAAGTAGGGGTTGCCCAAGCGAATGGGAGTATGAATGAGGCGGCCCTGGTAAAGGGCCCGTCCATGCGAATGAAGGGATGTGGCTTGGCAGCATCCCGGGTATGAACCCTTCTTGAGTTTACTCAACGGGGGGCGACAAACCCGGTTCACAACTAAGAAACAGCCCCCCATTCAGCCTGGTGAAACTGGATGGGTATGACACACCCCCCTAATCCGATGGTGTGAGATACCGAGCCTATCGGACTGGTTGGATCTCAGGGAATACCGAGAGTCGCTATCGGTGCCTCAGGAGCATCTGGTGCAACTCCTGAGTATTTAAGTCGCCTTACCCACGCATGCGGGGCTCTGCGGGGGTGGACCTTTATTTCCCTAGCCACTCGTGGGGCCAAAAATGGAACCAGTCCACAAAGAAAAAAGCTTGGAGGATAAGGAGGTCGAAAGCGGGCCTGTACCGCGGACGCCTCCATCCTCCCTGCCAAGCAGTTGCTCCATCGCCGACACCCAGGTCACACTCGGGACCTTGCCTCTGATCTCTATTGAGGGAAGGGGCGAGGGAAATCTGAGTAAACTGGGGGACGAAAGTGGGGCAAGTGCTAAAAAACGAATGAGCGGAAGCCAACGAAGGAAGCTAGCTAAAGCTAGACGTGAGGGAGCAACTCCCAGGAGTATTAGCGACCTCAATGATGATGATGTTCCTAGCCCGTTTAAAATGGGACCAAAAATGGAACCATCAATCCATGAAAGAATCTTGGAGGATAAGCGAGCCTGTACCGTGGATGCCTCCATCCTCCCAGACAAGCAGTTGCTCCACCGCCGATACCCAGGCCACACTCGGGACCTTGACCTTGACCTATATTGAGGAAGAGGGCGAGGGGAATCTGAGCAAACCAGGGGACGAAAGTGGTGCAAGTGCTAAGAAAAGAATGATTCAAATTACTCAGATTAACTTGCATCGAAGCAAAGATGCCTCTTCTATTCTGCAGAGGAGTCTTGCTAAGATGCACACAGGGATAGCACTCATCCAAGAACCTTGGGTGGTGCAGGGATCTATAAAGGGACTGGGAAATTTTCTCTGTTACAGGAGTAGTAGTACCAACAGACCCAGAGCCGGCATTGTAGTGAAGAATATTAGCCCCACGCCCCTGTGGAAATGGTCCACAGGGGACCTAATGGCGGTAACTACAATGCTTGAAATTGTAGGTAGGGTGGTTATAGCGTCAGCCTATCTACCATATGACAGCAGGGACAATCCGACACCAGAGGTGAAGGAACTTGTGGACTTCTGTCAAAAATCCGACCTGCCTTTGCTGATGGGATGTGATGCGAACTCACACCATATAGTCTGGGGTAGCACGAACACCAATAGCAGAGGTATGGAGCTCATGGAATATCTGGTAAGTACATAGCTAGATATTTTAAATGTGGGAAACACACCCACTTTTCATAACGCTATAAGGGAGGAGGTAATTGATATTACCTTGGGCTCCAGACACCTGGCGGAATACGTGCGGAACTGGAGAGTCTCGGATGAACCCACACTCTCGGATCACTCTGCCATTAAGTTTGATTTGGGAGTGGGGGAGCATGAGGAGACGAAATGGGTCCGCAACCCCAGATTCACAAACTGGGAACAGTTTAAATCGGATCTTCTAGTAACAGTTCGGGGGATCCCCTCCAGAATTAGTGAGAGGGAAGTACTGGAGGCGGCAGCCTCCCGACTGAGTAGAGGATTGATAGAAGCCTATGAAGGGAACTGTACACCTAAGCGAGCTAGGCCGAAACGTCAGGTAAGATGGTGGAACAATAAGCTGGAAAACCTTAGATGTAAGGTAAGGAACCTTCTCAAGGGAGCCAGAAAACGTAACAGCCGTACAACCTGGGAGGACTATAGGACTGCCAGGGATCAGTATAGAGCTGAGGTTAGGGAAGCCCAAAGAAATAGTTGGGTTTCTTTCTGTAATAGATAAATAAGGAAGCTGAGGCAGCACGGCTGAACAAGATCCTAGCCCGCAGCCCGGAAGCGATACTGGGATCGCTCAAGCTCCCTAATGGTATATTCTCGGAATCAGATGAGGAAACCTTAGACCATCTCATCAAAGCACATTTTCCGGGCTTTTATAGACCGGAGAGGGGAGAAATTTCCGACCTACTAGTAGAGGCACATAGGACCTGGGCGGTAAACCGAGAGGGGGACGACAGTGAACTTGTGAAGGAGATAGTCTCACCGGCTGAGATGAGATGGGCCTTGAGGTCCTTTAATCCATATAAATCTCCGGGACCGGACGGCATTTATCCTGTACTTCTGCAGGAAGCAGAAGAGATAATACTCGGTCCACTCATAAGGATCACCAGGGCCAGCTTGACACTGAAGACACCCGAAAGTGTGGCTAGGCACAAGGGTTGTTTTTATACCTAAACCGGGCAAAGTCGGATACACGTCCCCTAAGGACTTTAAGGTAAGTTCCAAATCGTTTAAAATATGCTTTTTATTAATGATGATTTTTTTTGTTCAATAATTTTGCACCATTGTTTATGATAAAAAATTAATATAAATGTTACGTTGTTTTAATTTTCATGGCCCGCTGGTCAGAAGTAAATTAATAAAATGGAAAACTATGGTATCGAATAAAAAATACCTCGATAGCAAGAAAACGGTAGCAGATAGTTATAGAGAATCCTAATACAGATTGAAATATAACTTAATTCTCTATCACAGAAAGCAATAAAATACAGGGTGTTTCATTTAAGAAAATTGACTTTTGAGCAGTTGAAGTTTGTCAGAATGAACTCAATTTTTTGGACACCCTGTAAATAATAAAATATCACACTACATATCACCTGAAAGCTTAATAGTCCGCCTAATTACAGCCCAAAATTTGCTACTATAACTTTTGTTTTGAATAAGTGACGAGCATTCCAATGGGATACTACAAAACTTTTGAGATATTTTAATTTTTTCAAAAAAATTAAAATATCTCAAAAACTGCTGAAGATAGGTATAGTGAATTGTTAATAAAGTTCACTTAAAATCAGCAGGGTAATTCAAAAATGTAATAATATACTGGGTGCATCTATTTAAAATAAGGAAGTTGATAGCTACTTCCGGTATAATCGGAAGTGTCAGAAAAGCAAAAATACTTTAGTTGAATAGATCGTCCTCGCTAACTCCTGATTCCAAATTTTAAAAAATGAATCCCAATGGGAAGTTCATATACTCTTAATGAACGGGTTAGCTGACTCACCCTGTATATATATATATATATATATATATATATATATATATATATATATATATATATATATACATATATATATATATATATATATATATATATATATATATATATATATATATATATTTATATATGATAGGATAGAGGAGAGATGATATTATCTAGAAAAGGAAGTCACTTTTTACTTTTCCACTGGATCACGGAGACTCCAGGGCCGATAGGAAGGCGGAGTAAAGAAAAAAAATGAGAGGCAGAGCCACAGTTTTTTGATAATGAGGCAGGAAATCCATTACATACATACATACATACATTTTCAAAATCAGTGCTCAAGAGAGGGCGCGTTCTTCTTCTTCGTAATTTACTTATTTACTTTTATTTCTATTATATTACCTAAGCACTCACTGTGTTTTAATTTTGCTGCGGGATTTAACTTGAATAGAAGAAGAAGAAGAAGACCGAAGGCGAGAGGAAGGAAGTCAGAAGACGAAGTTAGACGGAAGCGGAGATCCCATTTCTCTTCCTTCTTCTCTTTCTCGATGTATATATATATATATATATATATATATATATATATATATATATATATATATATATATATATATATATATATATATATATATATGACAGATTAGACAGACAGATATTATTTAAAATACTATAGTACATCTCTAGAACCACAAATGAGAGATGGGACAAGAGAGAGGAGATAAGAAGGAGACAAGGGCTCTCTCTGCAGGTAGTTATTGAAAATGGAGGGACGTACACTAATACGGAGAGAGAGAGATCTAGATGGAGGCGGCAAAACGGGGGCCAGTCGGTTAGGGGGCGGCGAGGGGGTTCTTTCTTCTCCACTTTCTTTTCTTTTTTATGCGAGAGGGGAGGCGAGAAAGAGAAAAAGAAAGGGAGAGAGAAAGGGTATATATATGAAAACTACTTTTGTGCAAAAACTTTTATTTTTTATTCACAGAAAGTATTAGTGCCCTTTATTTTCAACAATTACAATAATGCTATTCCCTGAGTGTTACCTCTACGATCCGCTTGGTTGATCTGACTTCATTTGACAAAAAACGTGGTGGGGTAGTGTAGCGGGGATCATGGTGGGAGTTCAACAGTAGGGATCGATGGCGGGAATCATGGTGGGGCTTGAACAAAAGTTGTGGGGAGGAGGAGGAAGATGCACTGGTAACTATTCCCTACTCTTTTATTTCACTAGTAATGCCTTTTTCTTCATTTTGTTTATCTTCTATAATAAAAGTTTCTTTATTTTTGTCTATGCTTTGACTGTTAACTTCTGCAATTATCTTTTGGTAATTGGTTTCCTTCTCATCAAATGTGACATATCTTGAACATATAATTTTATTCTTCTCTATGTCCCAAAGTCTGTATCCACATCCACTATATCCAACCATTATTGTTGTTGTTGCACGTTGTGGTCTAATTTATTTGTTCTTGGTAAAACTGCTGCCCATGCTCGACTTTTGCGTGCTCGAAAAATTTTTAATTTTGACAAATCAAGTTTGTTGTACCATCTTTCACTGGGAGTTGTGCCATTATTTGCACTCGTGGGGGACCTATTTAGTTCATATGCAGATCATAATATTGCCTCGCCCCATAATTCTTTTCGCAACTTTGTTTCGGCAAATTTTGTTCTTACTTTCTCCATCACATTTCTATTCATTCTTTCTGCGGTGCCATTTTGTTGAGGACTATAGGACGCCGTGTACTGTACAATTGTTCCTTTTGATCGACAAAAACTCTTAAAATTATTTGACATATATTCTCCTCCATTATCACATCTTATATTTTTGGTTTTCTTTCCTTTTTATGCTTTTATTAGTTTTATAAAGTCTATTATATTCTGTTCTGCCTCATTTTTAGATTTTAACAGTTTAACTATGACAAAATGTGAAATGTCGTCAATGAGTACTTGAAAATATCTGTAACCTTCTGATGTAGGTGGATTGACTGGACCTGCTATGTCAGTATGTATCAAATCACCGATTTCTTTTGAGTTTTTGATTGCATTATTAAATGGTTTTCGAGTTGATTTAGCTTGTATGCATTCAGGGCATTTATTTTTAGTTGATGGTAATCCAAGTAAATTTAAACATTGATGATTAAGGTGGCCTAATCTACGATGCCAAATATTTTCTGTTAATGCTGTGTAACTTAATTCTTGATATTTCTCAATTATCTCAATTTTAAGAACAAATAAACCGCCTTTTTCATTATACCTCAATGTATAATTCTGCCCATATATATTTACTCTTTCATCCTCAAAATTCAGCTTGTTGCCTTTCTTAAGCAATTCTGATATGACAGTAATTTGTGTTCTAACTTATCAACGATTAAACCTGGTATTGATATTTTTGTATTTTGGTATATGCCATGCAAAATGCCTCTCTTTTTTGCATACAAACATTTGCTATCAACTATTTTTATTTTAAATGGTCTCGGTAGAATTTCAATATGTCATGTATTATTCAAGAATACCTGTGATTAGATGCTGCGTTGCTCCAGAATCCAGAATGAACGAACTTGGATCATCAATATCTGCGATAGTATTCAAAGCAATGAAGGATATTTCTTCTTCGGGTTCTGTACCTGCCTCATGCGCTCTTTCAGCATTTTCTCGTCCTCGACCTCTTGACCTGTATCCTCTTCGATCCTCTTGAATGTCTGTAGCTTATTTGTCTTCCTCTACTTGGTGTTAATGTGCAATTTTTCGAAATGTGACCTTCTTTGTTGCACCTATAACATGTTATTTGATTAGAGTACGCAGGAGCCTTAAAGGTAACTTCCATATTGTTTGTCTCTTTCTTGCTTTTTCCATTCAGCTTTATTTCTTCATCTAGTAAACGTGACTTTACAAAATCCATTGTTAAATCTTTAGGACTCAATGTTTTGATAGCAGTTATAACCGGTTCATATTTTTCATTTAATGACAACAGGAGATGACATATTTTATCTTCTTCTTCTACTTTTGCATTTATACTTGCTAGGTCTCTAATAATTGTATCGAACTTCAAAAAATGATCCTCTAATTTTTCATTGTGTTTCAGTTTTAATGTGAGTAACCTTTTCTTCAAAGTAAGTTTCGTAAACATGCTTTCCCTTTCAAAGACTTCTCCAAGACATGACATCATTTCCTTGGCTGTTTTAGCATCTTTTATTAGATCTAAATGTTTGTCCGTTACACATTGGACGATTAACGATTTAGCCTTAGCGTCTTTTTGTACAAATAATTGTCTTTCGTTTTCATTATTAAAATCTGCCTCTACTTTTTCTAGAGCTGTTAGTACTTGCCGTTCCTCCAACATGGCCTTGACCCTAAATTTCCAGGAGCGGGTAAACATACAACACGGCTCCCTCGGCTGCGCATGTGCAAGTAGTCTGTTGCGGTGGGAAATTGAAATTATATGTTTTACAAGTGTGTGAACAACACTAATAAATGCAAAGAAAACTACAAATGCTAAATAACTAGAGATAAAATTGAATTTCCGGCTATTGTTCCATTATTATCAAGTTCCGTTTTGCATATTTTTGTAATTTCAAAACCAATTAAAATTAATATAAAACTTAATTTAATTGGTATTGAAATGACAAAAATTTGTAAAATAGCAGAGTAATAGGAATAATAATGGAAATTCAAATTTAAAACCAATGCGCAGTAACACCACTGGAATAATAAAATAAAGTCATTAATGTAAAATTTTTGACTTTCTAAAAATGGTAAGCGTTAAAAATATATTTTTTTGATGCTGATTTACATCACGACGTCTCTTTTAAACCTTTTTATATAAATAAAAATGAAGAGTTAAACTTACTTAGGTATTTTTTACATGTTTATGTATTCTTATTATTTAAACATTAATAGTTATTATAAATAATTGATCTAATATAGCATTTTTTGAAATATTAAGCACTGCCCTAGACTGCAGAATTGCTTTTACTTCCGATATCTTAGTAGCACCAGGTTTTTCAAACTGCTCCTTATTGAGAACTCTTTTCTTCTTTGTTGAAACAAATTGAACCTGCTTTTTTATTTTTTTGTTTGCAGGTTCCTTACTGATTTCTATACTTTTATCCTTTTTGAAGCCATTTGTTTTGTCAACATTACTTATTATTTAGTTGTTTTAAACAGTGTGAAAGTGTATTCGCATCAGATGAATCCAAATTTAGGCCAGAAATTTCTACACATTTCTGCTTAATCAAATTTTCCGCAGGTATTTTGTTGTTACTATCATTGCATGAAATGGATGAGGATGAATCTAATGAGTCTAAATGGGTAATAACTTCTTCACTCAATTCTACATCCATTGCCTCAGTGCTGCTCTTTATAATCGTCTTGGCTTCGGAGTTTGGTTGTAGTCGTATTGCCAACATATGTATATGTTTGCATATGGTGAGTCTTATAAAATAATCGATACAAGTACATTTAAAAGTATGTATACATATACTGCAACTGTCACACTTTAAGTTACAGCACACCCACTCGTCTGTTGCATTTTTACTAACAACATAGAATTTATTGTCTCCAGTGATCACCCATGTATTATCATGATTGTCTTCAATTTGAAGTTCACTTCTCGTAGCTGCCCTATGTCTCTTATCGATGTTTGTAATATGATACGTATTTTTCCCTTTATATTTTTAATTATTCTATCAACTGTTTTGTCTCTAATGTACATTAAAACAGCATATATTCCTTTATCAAGTCACTTTACTTTGAGGGCTCCCAAATAAAAGTATTTAATTGTTTTGTGAAGAGACTCTAATCGCATATTAGTATTAATACCGGTATTTTGTCTAAAACAGTATCCCCATTGTGCATAATTTATAAGATAATTATCTATAAAATACTTTCCAAAACTCTGAGTCTCAACATCATCTAACAACAGTTCTTGCAGTTTTTTTAATTCCAAAGAAAAGTTAGATATATTTGTATCAGTCTGAACTACTTTCAATGCTTTATAAACTGCTTTTCTTTTTTCTACATCACATATTTTGTTTAGATTTGATCTCCATGCTCTATCAATATGCCAGGAACAAAACAATTGAGAAGTAACTGGCCCCATTATTTTTTTCCATGCATTGTAAAATACGGATGTAATGTCACTCATAAAAACTTTTGAGGACACTATACCAACTTTACATTTAATTTGTTCAAAAAAGTTGATGTTATATTGAGGTAGACCTTTGAGTGTGGTAGAACTCTTTGGAACTGTAAAACTCGATTTTTTATTAAAATTATATTCCGTGTTGTCTATAATAATCGAACATGGCGAATTTATTACATTATTTCCTAGGATAAAATGTCTTGAAATAATGTTTTGACTCTTTTCTATTATTTCTTTACGGTCTTTAACACTGGTTAAGAGTCCGTTGGAAAGTTCTTTATATATTTCAAAGTCACTAGTTTTCGCGGTAGTGCACTGAAGAGTGTTTTTTAAACTGCACTGGGTGGCTAATAGTTTTTCGCAAACAAACATGTTATTAGCTCTTCGACAGGTGTCAGTCCATCGGTCTTCGAATGGGGATTGTATGTAAAAGGTAGCAGGGGGGATTAAAACGGTTTTTGTCGGACTCGGTATAGGGTAGATTTTAGAAATATTATAAGTAGTTGGATTTAAAATAGGTATTTTCAGTACCATTAAAAGAATGTCATTTACCGAGATAATTCCAAGTTTTGAATTTCCTAGGATTTCAAAAGGGTGATTTTCATCGTACGAGAGCAACATTGACCTTGAGTAATGTTTTAATAATTCGTCCTCTATCATTTCAAGTTCGTTGTGGTTAATTATTTCTAAATTTGGTATTTCTCGATTTGTTAGTGTGATCGTTCTAATCAGTAAATTTAATCGGTTTTCGAATTCAAGTAGCAATTCTTTTTGCGAATTTATGATTAGCATTGAGTCCAGGTAGTACGTATAATTTTTAATTGATTTTTCTAGTTGTTTTTGATTTGAATATAAGTTGTCAAATTCTATGCGTATTGAGGTTGTCAATTTTGAGAGAATTGTAGCAGTTTGAGTTAGCCTCTGATTTATCTTTTGTTGATTCTTTGAAAGCTTTTCCAGATTTTGGTTTATGTTTTCAAGATCTTCTTGATCTAAATTTCCCGATATAAATTTGACGACGGATCCAAGGCCATTGATTAGGCCTCTTTTATTTCTACAATGTATAATTTTATTTAGCGAATTTTTTGTTCTTGTTAAGATGTTTAGTAGTGATTGTTTATTTTGTATTACTGGGATTATTTCCGGTTGTTTGGTTTTGTGAATTAGAGTTAATGTACCATTTGATAGGTTTTCGAAATTTGCGCGCAATTGAATGAGGTCGTATGAAAAATAGAGTTTATGGAAGTAATTGAGTGTCTTCGCTGTCCCTAGAGGTTCCTGGTAGTAACCTTGGGTCTTGAAAGGAGTTTTTATCATTGCTTGACATGTCAGGATGTTCCTGCAAAGAAACAGTTTTTCTAATAGGTTTTAATTTTTTTAATGGTTGGGTAGTAATTGTTCCTTTAAGGGTTTCGATTTGAACTTGTTTGTCTTTTTGTGATATTACAGTACCTCGTTGGTAAATAGGTGCATTTTTTGGGAGCCTAGTTTTTTCTGCTGATTTATGGTAAACAGTTTGACCTGATTGTAGAGGTGGAATATTTTGACTATTGCGATTTCTCATCGTAAGTGCACTTTGTGCCTTTTCTTGATTTTTTGTTTTTATCTGCTCTAAAAACGGTAAAAGTTCTCGCCTTCTTTGTTCTATATAATTTTGATAATTTTGTGGGGTTAAGCTAAAGTCAACTTCCTGCATATAGGGACCATATAAAACTGAAAAAGTAGAGTGGCCAGTGCTGGAGTGGATTGACTGATTGTATATCCAGGTAGCTGTAATCATCTGGCTATCTGGGGTCTCTTTAGGGTTCTTAAGGTTAATTATTCTAAGTTTCTCGATTATTGTCGAGTGGAATCGTTCGATATGTGAGTTTGAGTTCGGGTTGTGAGGGGTGATAAAGTGCAATTCTATGTTAAAGAGTTGGCAAAATTCTTTAAACTGAGTATTATTAAAATTTGTGCCTCCGTCGCATACAATTCTTTTCGGTATGTGATGGTGGCTGAAGAAATGTCGTAATTTTAGGAGTGTGCATAAAGTATTTGCAGATTTTAGAGCGTATGCCTGGGCGTATTTTGAAAATGAGTCTATAATTGTTAAAAACTTCATGTTCAAATACTGAAATATGTCCAGATGAATGTTTTCAAAGGGTTTGTTGTAGATCATTGGGCCTTGTAAAGGTGGGTTTAGTGGTTGACGTTCGTATTTCGACATCTGACATACATTACAGTGATTAATAATGGTGGTAATTTTGTCTTTTATTTTAGGAAAATAAACATTTTTTGAAAGGTGTAGGTATGTTTCGTTAATACCATTGTGAGTTTGGTTATGGTAGTTATGAATATACTGTTCCTGTTTTTCAGCTTCAAGTATGTCAGTTAATAGAATGGACGAAATTACAATTTTTGTTCTTTTATTGAATTTATTTTTCAGTAACCTAAGTACTTGTTGTCTAAAATCTAGGTCCGGAATGTGCAAACATGTTATATCGTTTGGTGAGATTGACTGGATTAGCATATCCATAAATAATTCGTTAGTATTAGGGGTGGAGATTGTTATTCGTTTCTTATTTTCAAAAATTGTGATTACTCGTTTTTCGACATGGCCTTCGCGTTTTTGAATAACTACTTGGTTTTTAAAGGTATTTACCGATTTTTCAGTTATTGGAATAACAAGCCCGGTATCATCGTTATGTACTGAACTAATTTCCATAGGTAAGTCATTATCTTCAATCTGATTCTGCCCAAGTAGATCTCCGAGTTCGTCAGGTTCAAACTCCGGTAAATTATTAGGTGACAAAAGCAGTTGTTCTATCTCGTCATCGGCGAGTACGGGAGGATTTTCAGAAATATTGGCTATCAAAGATTCGGTTTCGTTTACATTAATTTCTATTCTGGAGAGAGCATCGGCGACGTGATTTTCTTTACCTTTACGATATTTAATGTCGAAATCGAATTCTTCCAGTTTGATTTTCCAGCGAACAAGACGCGAGTTTGGTTCTTTTAATTTCGAAAGCCATACGAGAGGGTTGTGATCGGTTTCTATCGTAAATTTTCGTCCAAATAAATACGGCCTAAAATGTTTTGCAGAATCGACAATTGACAATAACTCTTTTTCGATAGTGCTATAGTTACGTTCCGCAGAATTTAATGTGCGCGAATAGTATGCAACGGGTCTGTTGTTCTGACTGAGTACCGAACCGATAGCGACGTTGCTTGCGTCGGTCGTCAGCGTGAATTCCTTTTCGAAGTCTGGGTAAATTAGTACGGGGGCGTTTGTTATAGATGTTTTTGCATTTTCAAATGCTTGCTTATAGTCATGATCAGATATATTGATTTTTTCATTTTTCCGTAGACATTTAGTAAGAGGTTGAACTAATTTCGCAAAACCTGGTATAAATTTTCGATAATATCCTACTAGGCCTAGGAATGACTTTATTTCCTTTGTTGTTTTCGGGATGGGGAATTTCGTGATTGAATCAATTTTAATTGGATTTGGGATAATACCTTCAGGTGTAATTACATGTCCAAGAAACGCGACTTCTTTACGAAGAAATTCGCTTTTATCTAATTGAATTTTTAGATTTACACTTTGCAATTTTTGAAAAATCTGTTTTAAATGAATTAAATGTTCTTGAAGTGATTTTGAAAAGATAACGATGTCGTCCATGTACACGAAACATATTTTGTACTGAATTTCTTTTAGAACTTGGTCCATCATACGTTGAAAAGTTGCAGGTGCGTTTTTCAGGCCGAACGGCATACGTAAATATTCGTAATGGCCATTATTTACGCTAAATGCAGTTTTTTCAATGGACTCAGGATCCATTTCAATTTGATGAAAACCTTGGGCAAGGTCAAGGGTCGAAAAATAGGTGCATTTACCTAAATTATCAAGGATTTCCTCTATTTGTGGTAGGGGATATTTATCCTCGATAGTTACCTCGTTAAGTTTCCTGTAATCAATTACCATTCTATACTTTTTTTTTCCAGATGCGTCAACCTTTTTTGGAACAATCCAAACAGGTGAGCTGTAAGGGGATATACTGGGTCTGATGATTTTATCTCTATGCAATTTTGAAATTTGGCGTTGGATTTCCTCTTGCATTGATTGAGGGTGTCTAAAGGATTTAGTGTATATGGGATGGTTATCAATAGTTCTAATATTATGTTTGACGTGCGATGTGAAAGACAGATCGCAGTCTTCATGATAAAAAACATTTTTAAATTTGTGACATAGGTCGATTACTTTTTCTCTTTCTTCACGATTGAGATGGTCAGTGCGTATTAATTTAGCAAATTCGAGTTTTTTATTATCTTGCGTAATTTTAGATTCAATATTAAAATATTCGCAAGGGATAACCTGTATGCGATTTGGAAATATAATTTGGGAGTCAAGTGATTTTTCAAATGGGATTTCGGAGATGCCATTTTTTGTAATAGTCAGACAGTCAGGTATAGTGTGGTTTTCGTCAATTTTGATACTTGGAATATAAACAGGGCCATTTTCAATTGATGTAGGTATTAATATTTTGTCTCTTTCGGTAGACAAAAAGTTTATTTGTTCGTCTAATTTAAATTCAAAATAAAATGGTATACTTGTAGTTTTATTTAGAGTTAAAATTTGATTTTCATAGTCTATATTAGCTTTTAATCTTTTAAGATCGTGCGATCCAATTAGCAAATCAAAATTTTTGTGCCAGGGAATTACTCTAATTTTTATTTCATTTTTGACACCTAATTCTTCAAACAGTCTGAGTTTAAGATTTTTGTCGGATCTTACTATGCGATGTAAGCCTGTTAATTCGAAAGGTTCGAGAAATATATGTTTTTTAAAACGGTGCAAAAGATTCGGGTTAATAACGGAATCTGTAGCTCCGGTGTCTATTAAAATTTTTAAATTAATGTCAGGTAAAAAGAAAAATGGCAGTTTAGGTTTTGAGTTAATATTATTTAAATCTATATTTATTATGTGGTGTTTCGTTGATTCGAGGCATCTATTATAAAATTTTCTTGATCTTCTGTGTCTTGTAATTGTCCGTCACAAACGTCTATATATGGTTCGTGTTGGTCAGAGTCGTAATATTCATATTCATAATTATTTGTTTGCGATTGTGATGTTTCGTTTTCTAAAGGTGTGTTACTTTCTATGTTATAGATTTTTGGTTTTGACGCTATAGTTGAGACAGACATAGGCGTTGGCTTGTAATTTTGAGGGGTTTTTTGTTGGTAATTAGAAAATTGTGATCTTCCAAAATTATTGTTTGAATTTTGAAAATTATTTTGCATAGGTCTATGTGGTAATGGTTTATTAATATCTCCGAAAGTTCTTTGATTTGAATTTTGGTTCGTATTTGGGCTTTGTACGTTAGGTCGAGGGTTTTGTTGAGGTAGGCTTTGTTTTGGTACTGGTTTTGGTTGAACTTTTTGCGAGAAGGAACTTGAATTTTGGTACGCGAATATTTGCTTGTGAGCATGTTGTCTGTTGTCGTGTTCGTGGCAGCGAGTGAGGGCTGTCTCGATAGTATCAGGTGGTATATAAGTAAATAGGGTGAAATACGGGTCTCTAACACCTAATGTGAATTGTTCTAAGGTTATTTTAGCAATATGTGACCTTTTCCATTCAATTTCTGTTATATTTGAGGAATATAGCTGTGCGTGATTATTTAAGGCGTTCCTACATTTAACAACTCTATGATAAAATTGCGTGATGTCTTCGTTAAAGTGTTGTCTACAACCTTTTAATTGGGCGTATAACAAGTTCTCGTTTTGGTGATTACCGTAGTATTTTAATAGAGCAGCTTTAATTTGAGGCCAATCATTGGTAGGTTCTTGCGATACGTCATCAACAACTTGTCCGCGCAATTTATTTAAAATGCCTAACTTAATAAAGGAATGTTGAAATTCTGACAGTTGAAATTTTGAAAATATTTCGAGCACATTATCTATATTTTGAATAAAATGCGGTAAATTGTCGTGAGGGCCAAAAGTAGGAAGAGTTTTCAACATTTCAGAGACCTCCTGGATCGAAAGAGCCATTTTTAATGTGTTATTGGTATTTAAATTTAAACTTATTTCACCTAATTCTAAGCGAATTGTTTCGATAGCCGATTCAGGTAAATTTATTTGCGAAGTCGAGGTTGTGATAAGCTCGACAGGTATGTCTTGAGAGACGAGAGGTTTTTTCTTAAACTTTTTGTTTTGCTTTTTGCAGAACTTGGAATTATTTCAATATTTACGAGGTCTTTTGACATGAAATATTTTAAATTATATCGTGGAGTCGGGTTTTAACCGTACTCTCACTAATAAAATAAACGTTTATAGGTGCAATTAATTTGAAATAATTTCACAATTAAATACCTATGTAAAAAATTATTTTTTTTTTTTATACCTATTTTATTTGAGAATACGTTGTTAGGGAAAGACGGGACTTATAACTATGAAATTGGAAAGGTACTTACAGGAAGATCAGACCGATGAACATTGTCTCTGGTCTCAGGAATCTTCTGTCCGTGACTTTCTCTTTTCGCACTCGAAGATGGAGTCGTGCTGATTGGGGCTTCTCGGTGAAGGATTCCAAGCAGCTTTCTTGAAGGGGTTGGTGGTATCCTAGGGTGTTGAGCTTGCCGTTCTCGAGCGAAGTGATTCACGAGGAATTTTCTTCTTTGGAGAAAACGTTGTCGGTTCGTTGTGAGGTATTAAGATACACCGTTGGCAAAGTTTTTCGCTATGAATGCCTTTTCCAACGTCTACGTATCCTGTTCGCAGCGCCAGTTAAGTTTATTTAACACTAACACAAGTTTTTAAAAACTATTTATTTACAATTGAAATGGAGCAGAGCCTCCGGCTAACAACAATATTCTGAATTTCCTTTACAAAAAAATGAGAATTTATATCTAATCGGCTTTTGGTTAAACGCCGCGGGGCTTGTAATGCCTTCCTTAATTGCGGATGCTGCTTTGACCTTATAACGACTGCCTTGATAAAGGGTAGTGTGTGGTCCATAACTTAGTAAGTGGCGATATTACTAAAAAGGCCAGTGTGCGAGTATGTGTGTGTGAGAGAGAGAGTTAAGACACCCCCGTGCACAGATGCCCGGCTTCAGGTCGTGGTTCCTTCGAGTGCGGCTACTCGCGGTTTGGGGGTGTCGCGGGCCACTCGATTGACATGATGCAGGTGTGTGTGGGTATACCTATATGGTTGCCCCCGAGCCGGTCATTGGGATGCTTCATCGATGGGCGTCCGGGGGAGCCTCTACTCATTTCAGGGTGACGTCTAGCTAGTCGTTGAAGAAAGAATATATGGTTTGTGAGTATATGTATGATAATATTAACCCAATAAGCCAATGTCTTAGTTATGTTTGAATCTATTGAAATATATAGAACGATGTGATATTAATAGAGGACATGAATAGCAGGGGCCAGAGAACCCCCGGTGAGTACTCTCTCGATTATTTATTTATGCACAGAACAGTAATTATTGTTTTCTTGATTTAATGTCCTGCCACTGGCCTGCCAAGTTATTGTTTTCACATAAATAGAAGAACTGCATTGTGATGACCCGCGTGTGGTACCTACAGAGGTATGTTTACTTAAGAAATACTTATCAAGTAATTTTATATTTTTACACCCCCTTCTGCCCTATCGAAAAACTAAACTTACTCACACATTCTACATTCCATCACGAGTACAACGCACCTTATCATATCTTGCGCAAATGGCGTTAAGTATTTTTTATAAATAAATTAAAATTGGAATATTTCTCCATGCGCACAGCTGATATACTGTTTACTTAATCGTTTCTGTAGGTCACCAAAGTTCCCATGTTGCCACATCAACGTTTGTACAACTATCATAATATACGATATAGGCTACAAATTACTTGCTTACCTAAAGCGCAGGCATCACTGTCTATTGAATTTACAAATATGTAAACAAAATCAGACGCCCTGATTAGTTGGAAACGTCTTCACGCGCCAAGGGATGCTGAAAAGACACTTTTCATAACACAGCTAGAACTTAAACTTCAAATATTCTTGCGCGTCGAATGCGACAAAAATATGAGTGAAAACAGAGTATTGACTGTGAATCTTACACCTGTGCCTGTGCGGTTTTGTGATTTCAACACCTGTGACTCTTGCGATGTCACTTACGCGAAATTTTATGCTATTACAGCATCAAATGAAGGACTTACATCGTTCTTAAATAGACATGGCGTTTTAATAATTGGAATACAACATGTGAGTAAATTAATTAAACATACATCAATTTAAATAATGACCGTATCACGTGCATAAAAAAGGGTCAGGCAGATTATGACAAATAGAAACAATTAGGATTCACGATTATTTCAACCCTTACAAACTATCCCTCTATCTTGTAGATTATTTTTGAACATTGATCATTTATATACCAAATATATCCCTTGCCCTTCAACAACAGACGCTAAAATTTAACAAAAAAAAAACGCAAGATATTTAATTTTGCGGTCTCTATGTGCACACAATGCCACATCCTTTCACCACACAAATATTGCTTCAACCCTTAAAAACTACCCCTATATGTTGAATATTTTCAAAAATTTACATTTTTTTAATGTACCCTTGCTAAATTAACATTCCTCAATACACCTGTTTACCCCGCCCAGCACCCCTATTCGCCCCACCTCCCGTTAGCTAGATGGGTTATTATTAATTTGCGCAAAGTTTTGTTTGTGAAAAACTGTTCCTATAGCAACCTACAACACGTCCATAAAAAAAAACGCGAAAATCCAGAAGGAAGTGTTCTATACAGTTACCCTTTTTTCTACTACCAAAATAAATTCCCAAAAATACGTATAAATGTTAAACTTTTGAATTGGTTTGATACTTTATGAACTACAAAGCGCGCTCAAAGGGTATTTACCGACTTTACGAATGGTAGTAGAAGAAATAATTAATTGTTTAGGTAGGTATAAGCAGGTACGTATATATTTATTCAAAATAAAGCCACTTAAAAATTAACAAAAATTATTCGACAAAAAAAAAATGTTACCATCAAAACTTTTGAAGTACAATCCTTCCTTAACAAAGCTTACGTTGTGTGTATCTTGTAAATGACTTCTGAGGTCTTGTATTGTTCTAAATGAAGAGTTACACCCAACACTTGCTATTATGAACAGAACAGTCATAAGAAACAGCCTTTGTTTTTGTCTGATGCACAGTGCGAATATGCCTATTAAGGTTCGGTAATTGTATAGAACACCCCCTTCTGGATTTTCGCGTTTTTCAACGTCACGTTCAACGTGTTGTAGGTTGCTATAGGAACAGTTTTTCACAAACAAAACTGCGCAAATTAATAATAACCCATGTAGCTAACGGGAGGTGGGAGCGAATAGGGGTGCTGGGTGGCGTAAGTGACATCGCAAGAGTCACAGGTGTTGAAATCACAAAACCGCACAGGCACAGGTGTAAGATTCACAGTCAATGCTCTGTTTTCACTCATATTTTTGTCGCATTCGACGCGCAGGAATATTTGAAGTTTAAGTTCTAGCTGTGAACAAAGAACTGAATAGCTGTGTTATGAAAAGTGTCTTTTCAGCATCCCTTGGCGCGTGAAGACGTTTCCAACTAATCAGGGCGTCTGATTTTGTTTACATATTTGTAAATTCAATAGACAGTGATGTGTGCGCTTTAGGTAAGCAAGTAATTTGTAGCCTATATCGTATATTATGATAGTTGTACAAACGTTGATGTGGCAACATGGGAACTTTGGTGAACTACAGAAACGATTAAGTAAACAGTAAATCAGCTGTGCGCATGGAGAAATGTTCCAATTTTAATTTATTTATAAAAAATACTTAACGCCATTTGCGCAAGATATGATAAGGTGCGTTGTACTCGTGATGGAATGTAGAATGTGTGAGTAAGTTTAGTTTTTCGATAGGGCAGAAGGGGGTGTTCTATACAATGACCTAAGGTTCTTTTGTAATGTAAATATTTGACTATATATTTCACACACAACAGCCATTTTTTTAAAACACAGTTGACTCCAATGAATTATGTACTAATACCATACACATAAAAACACAACATTGAGATTTGAGATCGATCTCTGTCACTAAAGCACAGTTGACTAATACTGGAGCATGCGCAGCTGAAGGAGCCGTGTTGTATGTTTACCTACCCCTACGAGCAAAGAGATTGCTCGTAGACCTACCCGCTCCTAAGGTAATTGTATACAAGAAGTGTTCGTGGGCAAATGCTTACGAAATTTTTCCTACCCCCCTATTTTCGAGGGTGCTGGAGACGAATCTGGCTTCAGTTTTATCCGCTCGGACACGGTTTTTGAGAAAATGAATTTTCCACTTTTCCGCATGAGGCCATTTTTTCTATCAAATAACTTTCACTTCACACTACATAGATAGCTAATATTAATACCAATAGATACTACGACACTTCCTTTACACATATCATATATTAAACCGTCATAAAACCTATTAGAAACTTTCGATGTTTAGTTACTTCAAATGTGTACAATGACAGGCAGTTGGCGTCGTCCATTGTAATTCGTACGCCCTCCGTGTCGTTCGATGAAACTACATACATACAGAGAGGCTCCAAAAGCTAACTTTGAATATTAACAACTAAATACGCTGTTATTTTGAAGGATACTAACCTAACCTGACTGTCTACTTATTATGGTTAGGTTAGGTTAGGTTAGTATCCTTCAAAATAACAGATATTTAGTTGTTAATATTCAGAGTTAGCTTTTGGAGCCTCTCTGTATAGACAGAAGTCATTATATACATTTGAAGTAACTAAACATCGAAAGTTTCTAATAGGTTTTATGACGGTTTAATATATGATATGTGTAAAGTAAGTGTTGTAGCATATATTGGTATTAATATAACCTACCTACGTAGTGTGAACTGAAAATTATTTGATAAGGAGTGTGGCATGTATTACGGAAAAGTGGAAAATCCATTTTCTCGAAAACTGCGTCCGAGCGGATGAAACTGAAGCCAGATTCGTCTCCAGCACCCTCGAAAATAGGGGGATAGGAAAATTTTCGTAAGCATTTGCCCAGGAACACTTCTTGTATACAATTACCCAAGAATGGTTCATAGATAGATGAGTGTACATAGTAGTGACATCTATTACTAACTAGAATAAGTTTACATAAAACAAATGAACTAGTGGTTGCCTAACAGTAGGCATTTATAAACACTTCAACAGGGACTCTATGTAATCGATATTATGGAAAATATATTTAAATCACTGAAAGTTGGTGACTATGTTCTAGCAAAATTTGTAGGAAGAAAGAGAAAGCTTACTTACAAATATGTTTATTTTGTTAAGGAAATTTAAGATGAATGTAACATTAAAGTGGTGGATATGAAATCCTATTATGCAAAAAATAAATTTAGAGCTATTGAAGATAATTTTTCCTTCATAGATATAAAGGATATAATCGAAATTCGTCCTTGCCCAGTAGTTGTCGAAAATGACAACAAAACAGCTTACTTGTTTAGTAGTCCTGTCAATATAAAAGAGGCTTAAATTGTACTATTTTAAATGTTTTTTCTTTTTCTTTTTTGAAAAAAGATTATAAACAAAATTTGTATTTGTGAAGCTTAAGTGAAGGGCGAACTTGATTTCTGTACTAAAATAAAGAGTTGATCAAAGTAACCCCACTCGAAGTCTAAGACTGATCAGGTGGTTTTAATTTTTTTTAAGCTCGCATTGTAGTAAAAAAAAAACATTTATTTTTACCTTTCGAAAGTATTAGTGGGTGCAATTTAACCCATATTTTTTTGATAATCGTATATGTATTATTTAACAAAATACAATATGAATTTAAATTTTGATCAAAGTACCCCGTTCCACGGTACTAGAGGAAACGGCTAGTATTTGGATAAGTTATGAATATAACATTATGTAGATCTATAAGGCCCAATTGAAATTCAAAATTGTGTATACTATTATGCCATGGATATATTGGGTATAAAGAAATCAAATAACATATTGTATCTTTATTATACTTTTAGTGTACTTTTTGCATATTTATATCATTTATAAATAATATCACATTATGCAGATCTTTAAAGGTACATAATTTTTCTCTAACATTCGCTTTTCATTTCAACAAAACAAAAATTAATAAACGTGTTTTGTGAAGCAGCAGGCTGCTGACAAATAGTTGTATTTTTTCACGCAGTGGCCTATTTTTTCTTCTAATTTTAGGTTCTAGAAGGACTAATATCTGGCTAATTTGCGAATATCAGATTATGTAGTTCTACAATACCCAGTTCACGCCTTGGCAATTACTTATACTATTATATTACTGATATATTGGTATATTCCTCATTAACTTTAAAATAGTTTACTCCAACTACCACATGTAAAATATATAATATTATGTAATACATGAAACTATATTAAATATATTGTGTAATAAAACGAGTTCAATCAAAATAAATTTTGTTCTTATTTTATAATCCAAATCCCTAAATGCCTTATATAGTCAACTTCCTTTTACAATGAAATATTTAATCATCATATATAGTGTGTCCACGGATGAACACTATATATGTAGGTAAATAAAAGCTGAACTAATTATACCATTGAAAAAATGGTAAGGTGGGTAAAAAAGCTAAGTATATAATGTCAACAAAGTTGAGCGGGAATGCAAGCTATTTTTTATCTTTATTGATCTCTTAAAATAAGTTTCTTAACGAGTTGTACTTTGCAGGGATTTAAGTCAAAGGTTTATAGTAGGTGTTACCATAAAGGAATTTTTAAACAAATGTGTATGTGATATTTTATACGACTTTGTTGTTCAAACTACAATAAATGCTATATCTCGTTTATAAACAAATATTACGCTATAAAAAATAGGTGACCTCCTGCTTTATAACGTCCTTAAAATATTTCATAATGAGAAATGAACGATATTATTCACTGTAACAGAAATCAATACAATGCAAATAAAGTACAAGTGGCACCATCCTATATCACTGCGGCAGAATTTCCCCTCTTAATAGAAATGTCTAAAGCCGGCATCCCACGGCGCGTGGCTTGGCGAACTAGGCTCGCGATTTGGCGAGCTACGCGTCGTGGGAATTAGAATGCTCGTGCGTGCGACGAGCTTCTCGGCGCGGCGTGGCGTTCCCGTCAGTTGTCGGTAAATTTGGCACGAGTCAAAGGATGAACGAGCATCGCAGGCTCGACTTGTCCCAACTTGCTTAATCCCATCCCACCATTCCCACGTAGGCTTGGATAAACGAAATTTTTTCGCAGTTTCAGTAGCGTCCTTCATATCGTGAAGAAAGGTGGTTTTAAATAGTCCGGGCCTAAGTTTTTTAATTTCTCGAAGAATGGAGTGGTCAAATGAACTTGTGATAGAATTTTTGGAACTTTACGAAGGAGAACCAGCAATTTGGAATCCAAAGGACCCAAACCACAAAAACCGAAATTTAGTTCATGATAGTTGGAAAAGAATTGAAGCTAATTTAAGTGTAAAATGCACTGTGGCTGAACTTAATAAGAAAAAAGATGCATTGATGGCAACTTTTAGGAAACTGTTTCAAAAAGTAAAAGCAACCATTGGAACCGGCACAGGGACTAACGAAGTTTTTAAGCCAGACTGGTTTGCATATGAATATATGCATAGATTTTTACACGGAATATACAAACCCAATGAAACAACAAATTCAGAGGTATGTTAATATTGTTTATTAGTATATTAGGTACCTACAAATAATGAAGTTCAACAGTTCTGGAAATAATTATTCTTTGAGATATTTTAACATGAAAAGTGTATACAGGGTGTGCCCATAATTAATGGTACACAATGAAACTGCAGATTCCTCAGTTGAAAATATTGCTATGCTATTTTAATGTAATTAGAATGCCGCAGAGCACTTATTAGTCTTAAAATTAGTCTTAAAATTATTCAAAGAATATCCCCCTGAATTGTTTTACATTTATTATTTATTTATTTTCACCCAAGAAATGAAGGTCTTGAATACTTAAAGTAGGATCCAATCTCTCTCAAACCAATATCCGGATAATGATAAAGTTTTAAAAATATTTATGTGGCTTTAGTTTTCCCAACTTTAAACATTATTTTGCCATGGTACCGCTGTACCATGGCAAATGTACCTTGTCCTACAAAATAATTTGCATAGCTATCCCTTACTTCTTTGGCATCCTGTCCAGGTCTTCTAGCAACTTGTCACAGAGGTAAGAACGAAGTCATCTTGTCATTTTCTGTCATCCATGATCCAGGAATTATTTGACCATCAATATCATTGTCTAACAAATCCGGGGATAAGTACCTTGTGTTTGATATTCTGCTGTTGCGCAAAAAATTGTGAAGTAACACACATGTCATAGTAATTTCTGTCACTCTATCTGGCTCGAGAAGCATAGGTTTTCTAAATATTCTAAAAACAAATGCTAATATTCCAAATGCGTTCTCTACGAGTCTGCGGGCGCATGAAAGGCGATAGTTGAAAATTCTTTTTTGGCTGCGTTTGTCGTACATTCCCGGATATGGTTTTAACAGGTGATTAGACAAAGCAAACGCATCATCCCCCACAAACACATATGGCAATGGTTCTTTACATGAAGGTAAAGGTTCATCTGGAGGCAACATTAATTCATTTCTATCCAGCTTCTGAAGTAGCGTTGTATTTCGAAATACCCCGCCATCACTAATCCTCCCTTGGCACCCAATATCGACGTAAATAAATTCATAATTAGCGTTTACCAATGCCATAAGTACTACGCGGAAAGTTCCCTTGTAATTGAAAAACTCTGACTATACGTTTCCCGTCTATGGCGCTCAAACAATGTGGGAAATTCCAATTAATTTTAAATTCTTGGGCTATTTTGCGCCATTCATATGGTGTTTTGGGTAACTAAAAAATACATAATTAGGTAAAAAAAAGTGCGAATAGCACAAAACTTTTTTTTTAGTCGGAAAGGCAGAATAGGTAGATAGTTATCGGAGGTACAAGTCAATCTTATAACTCTGAATAGCTGAGAATCGATAAGTGTAAAATAAATAGATAAAAGATAAAAACACAATTTTTTTAAGATCACCTTATAGCTCATAAATAATTTTATTACAGTTTTTTTCCAAATGTTTCATAATCCTGTTCAATATTTCTCTTTTATGTTTCAGGTAGTAGAAGACGTAGCGAATATAACAACTGAAAATATCGACCAAAATAGGCCTAATAAACCAGACGACGAAGATAAAATAGAAAATAATTCTTCAAACTCAACAACAGCTCCATGTACCACAAAGCCTACAAATGAAGCCAGTAAAGCTAAATCTGCTGTTGTAGTTGGACAAAAAGGAAAAAAGAGAGTGGCGCAAACTATGACTGCTAATGAAACTCGTATGGAGGAAGCCTTCCAACTCTTAAAAAAAGTAGCCGAACCCGAATCAACCACTTCGGATGAATGTTCATTATATGGCGAGTGGCTTGCAACGAAATTAAGATCGTTAGATCCATTGACTAGAGGAATTGCAATTCTGGAAATCGACCAGCTAATGTTTCGCCATATCCATAAACAAAAATACTCATTCCATCAGGATCCCCAATCTAATACCGCATATAATCCTTGGCCTGGTCAGCCCATGGGATACCCATCTACACCTAATCAGACCATGGGATACCCATCCACATCTAATCAGGTCATGGGATACCGATCCACACCTAATCTGCTATCACCTCAGTGTTCGGACTTTCGTCCGGTATCTGCAACAAGTTATTTTTCTCGTTCATCAGCGGGTACTTCTGCCTTAACAGATTATGTCGCCTCACCTTCAAATAAGGACACTGAAGAGTCCCACGACAAACCACGTGACGCGAGCCAAGACCACGACTTATTAGATTTAGATTCACACATGCCTTTCTAGATAGTTATATTTAACAGTAACCATTAGTGTTTATTTCAGTTACCATTAGTGTTTATTTCAGTTAACATTCCTTAATAAAAAGTTAAATATACTTACGATTATTTTATCTTTGAGTTCCTTATTCAGCGCTCTGCATTACGTCCTGTACACATCTAGACACACTGTTTGAGATGAAAATTTAAACAAGTACGACAGGCTTGCAAAGCTATCTCCAGTAGCCAAGAATCTTAAAGTTACAGCCAGTATCTCTTGAATAGATATACTTTCCCTCATATTTGTGTTCTTTTTGGCTATAACTGAACCAATTTTATTTAGCAAAAATTTAAAATCTGTTGATGACATTCGACAAAAATTTTGAAAATAATTTGATGGTTCACGACGTAAGTCGCCTAACATGTCTGTGACATTATATCTGCAAAAAAAACTGACATTATATCTCCATTCATTAAAAGGACTTTAGGTAGGTACTACTACTTAAATGCAAATTATTTTATTTGCAACCATACAGGGTGGGGACTTTAACTGAAATAAATTCATTTAAAATTCAGGTGTTTGCTTTTTGGAAAAACGCTCGGACCCGTTGATTTTTGATTTTAGTTGCCGTTTTTTTGATGATTATTTGATGTATATATGGTGACTGACATATTATATTATTATAATAAAATCGATAATAATAATGGTTGAAAATAAAATAGTATACATATTTCGGTGGAAAGTTTTCATAATTGTCTCGAGAATTGGTTGACCTCGGCGATTCGCACCTTGGTCCTCTTGACAGTAATGAAACACTTCCCACCTCAGTATGTAATATACTATTACTTACCTATTTCGACTTTTATATAAAGAGGCCTCCCACCATCGTCTTTTTCTTTTTTCTTTGTTTTTTTTTTTTTTTTTTAATTATGTTCAATGCCCATAATAATAAAACTTAGCAGCAATACGTCGTTTTTGTTGCAAACTCATTTTTTGTTCTTCCCTTCACGATGGCTACCTACTCCTGCCACAGAATACACTGCACTGCTTTCACTACTATGCAACTTGACAAGTCCAGATCAACGGTTAAGAAATAATGGTCGCGCGCAATTCAGCACTCGATGAGTCCTTCCACGCGCCGTGGGAAAGCAACCACGCTCGTTGATTTGCCACTTGGCAAACTGACTTGTCAACTTGCGAACTGACTTGCCAAGCCGATAACTCGCCAAGCCACGTGCCGTGGGAGGCCGCGTTAACATCACCTGATACGTGCTCACCAGTGATAGGTGTTCTCACATATTCATAACTTTTTGGTTATTGTAAAATAGGTATAATATTTTTATCATATTTTTATTTGAAGTTATAATGAAATGCAAATTAATGTTAAATGTGTTTTTTTTTTGCACCGCAAAGTCGTAAGTATTATTTATACATTTTTCTAATATAGTGTTATTCTTTGTTCCTTGTTGAAGTATCACAAGGTTATGGGAAATGCAAAAAAATTTACAAAATGTTTTTTTTAAGAACCGTACAAACTCAAGATTCAGAAAGTACCAAAATTCGGTGTTTTTTTTTTAATAAAATTATATTTTATAAACTCGTAATTTATATTTCATATTGTCATTCCCAATTTCCCAAACATCTTCCATATTGAACTTAATCGATGGAATCGAACTCGATTTAATCACAGCATCTCTATAATCATTGCCAAAGGTTAAGTAGAAATGACCAATATCTAAATTACCTTGTTACACATTTAATATCTAAATGTTGTGTTAATAAAACGCTTCTCTGATTTCTGAAATTTTAGAATGTGCAGTTAAATCATCGTAACTCGAAATTTTCTGTATTGAGAAATTGTTTTTAGACATTAACTACGTACAGCTTGTCAAGAATATGAAGAAAAAGTGTAAGACCCTCTGCATGCGTAGAAGAAAAAGTGAGAAAGCATTCGGAGGAAAAAGGATGCACTTTACGCGTGACCAGATCGAACTGTGTGTACATCACATTACTCGATATTCACTCTGCAAAGGCCTCAATGCGACTGAGTTAAAGACCACGACATTTATTGCGTACCTCGTGTGCTGTCCGATATCGTGGGCTATCTCGCAGTGTTGAGACTTGTTCCTATTCTTGACAAGCTGTATATTATACATACTGTACAAATTGCTACCTGTACTTTATAACCGGAATATTCGTAACAGGATAAAACGCGAATTATCACTTTGGAGAATTTCTAGTATATTTTAAAATGTCGATTTGTAATATTTTCTTGCTAAACAAATTATGGTAATTTTGATATTTGTGAAAATCATTGTAGACCTAGCGATGGAATATCACATTACGATTATCAAAATTAGAAATTCCTTGAGAGATGAGCTCGTATTTAATCAATCCATACATAATGATGACCAACTTAAGTTCGTTCAATAAAATGTTAATTTTGTTAGCATAGAATTCAACATTCTCACTTGCGTAATGTTAACAAATAAAATAGGTATTGGGATAACTCTCATTTATAATGTTTTCTTAAAACATAATTTTTCTTCATTACTAATCTTTCGTCAGTATTGAATTATTTATAAGTATAACTAAACTAAACATGTGGAGTGAAATCTTTATTGCATTTTAATTTTTGGATGAGGAATGTTTGAGTACATATTCCTTTATTATGAAAGTAAACAACTACTATCTCGTATCAAAGATTGATTTATCATACTGATTTTGTTATATGAAATTTCAAACAACAATTATAAAATTTCCATTTATTTATTATTCTGTTATCAAAGAAACACTCACGATCATCCCCTTGAGAGAATTGATAGTTGACCCAATAATTTAAAAATGAGTAGTTATTGCTGCATAACAATAACATACACCGTAATGATAATGTCCCTATTAATAGGGCAGCAATAAGTGTTCAGTATTCATTAAAGACAATAAAAATTGTGTATTGTATAATACACAATTATATTGTGTATTGTGTAATGTATAATACACAATCGAAATAAGCACAATTTTTTATATAGCACATCTAAAAAAATACCAGAGACGTTTTATTAGAATATAGAATTAGAATTTGAACTACTTTCAGTAATCCTTTTACCAGCAATAACCATTTACAATCCCAGCCCAACAGTTGTCTACAATTGCTTGAAGAAATTACAGGCGATGGATGGCGAAACGATGGCACCAAGTTAGACATACGATTCAGAAATTAAGAAGTATTCATTCACGAATAAGTTCATGTGAGCTTCCAATCAATTATATATGTGCAATCTTTTTGGGTCATTGAATAGATCTTGACCAGATTTTTATGAATCAAATTCACATTCCACTAATGATATAATTTAAAATAGTTTAAGGATTCTTCAATTCCCAAAAATGTGTATGCAAGTAGATATTGCAAACTTCATTGTCATTTTTTGATGTGACAATAATTGTCACGTTGTCGTCTTTATTCTCTGTGATATTAAAGTTTCTTGTATTAGGTATTCCATGTCATTTTTTGATGTGACAATAATTGTCAGGTTGTCGTCTTTATTCTCTGTGATATTAAAGTTTCTTGTAGTGATGGGTAGTTCGCGAACGAACTATACAAATGAACGATTCATGTAGGTGAACTAAATGAACTAGTTCGTTGTTTGCGAACGAACTAGTTCCATACGAAACATTTTTGAATGACGAACTAAATGAATTGGGAATTGAATTGAACATACAACGACGCGACGGAGGACCGAGATCTGGGAGCGATCGCAGCAGAGTGAGATGATATGAGTTATGAATATAGCGGAGTGGGAATAGAGACTTGAAGAGCCGAAAGATTCACGCTGTATGTTTATTTACTGCACAAAACACGTGGGTGTTTTGTAGTTTATTGACAATCAGGGGTGAGATTTGAGATTGTTGTCGGTGCACGGTCCACTTTAACATATCCCGCTGTAAAATATAGTACGCCATATTGCGTGTTATGATTATAAATTATAATAGTGTATAATTATGTATATTTGTTGATTAACAGTAAGAACTAAATATTCTATCAAATAAGTTTTGCATTTAGAATGAAAATAAAACAGACCATATAAAATAAATATTTAATATAATATTTTTAAACTTAAACAGAAATAAAAAGGTATTTAATAAAATAAAACAAAAATAAATTCTTTGGTAGATAATAGGTACACATCAAATAAAAATTATATTTTGAACATGCAAAACATGCATGTTTACGCATTCTAAAAAATTGATTATAAATTGAGCCGTTGAAAGTCAGGATGGTCTAAGTCACGATATTGTGTTCTGAGATATTGAGGCTTATAGTTAAAACATTCTGTACAAATCCTGGCATAAGAAATGAGTGCTTCAGTGCCGTCTTCATTTTGAACAAGTATCAACTTAAGTTTACAGATCTATTGTTGAACCATGTTCAAATTTGGTAGAGGAGTAGTTTTCCATATAAAGATGTTATTTTAGCAATTATCTCCAAAATCTAATTTTATGATTTGGACCACTCTGGTTTTCAACGGCTCAATTATATTTATAAATTATGATTTAAAAATACAATTTGATTAACTTTGGAAGAAGTTAGTCTATTCCTCTTTTGAGTAAGTATTTGGCCAGTCTTTGAAAAGATACGTTCACAAGGAATATACGTCGCCATTACACAGAGCCGTTTTTTAATGATTTGAAAGAGACGAGGATAAACTTTCTTCCTTTCATTCCACCATAATAGCGGATCTTCAGTGCGATTTAATAAAGGCTCATTAAGGTATTTGTCCAATTCAATTATGGCCGATGCCGTAGGATTATCTGGCGTACAAATATGCTTAACTTTATGGTCAAAATCATCCCAAATCGAAGACTGATTATGACCACGATTGCTTTGACTACCATCATATTATGAAGAGGCATTTTATTGCGAGGAAAATACCTATAGAAAATAAATAATATCTAGGTATAAATGTGCATATAAAAGAGCGCCAGAACGCCAGAACAGTGTGCGTTCTATGACTACGTCTCTGCTAATGAACGAAGACAAGACATCAAGACAAAGAGCGAAATGAAGTAAATAGTAAATGAACGGCTGCGGAGTGCGGAGCTAGCCGGCGACCAGTTTCTAAACATGTTTTGCGCGCGCATATAGTTCGTGAACGAACTAATAAAAAGAATGGCTCTTTACAACGAACTAGTTCGCGCGAACTATAGCCTCAAAAAGAGCTAGACTGCCCATCACTAGTTTCTTGTATTAGGTATTCCATGTTATTAAGAATAAAGCGCGCCACAGACTTCGTATATTTTTGCCGAGCATTGTCGCCGCGATGAGGTTCGTCGTGCTAAATCGTAGTCTGTGGTATAAATCGGTCGTGCAAAATTTCCGAACAAAATATCTGCACAAATATGTATTTTCGTCCATTCTCAAGTAATTGAACCAATCCCCTGGTTCAAGTTTAACTCATCCAATAATTTAACATGAGTAAAGGGTTTTTTTTTAATAACCATTCTTTGGTTCAGATTTTTCTTTTTTTTTGCATTTTTTTAGTGCACTTTTTTCTTTTTTTTTTTTCACTTAAAACAGCAGTTGTCGATGCCACTGCCAAGAGCTGTGACCGATCCATCGCGAGCACTGTTGATCCGTGTTCGATGTCTGTGTTCAATACTACTGGATGAACATGCTCGTCGTACAGAATTACGGCGATGAAATCATCCGAACATATTCGTAGTCTGTGGCCGGCTTAAGAGCCATAGAAAATATATAATATACATATATAATACTATATTTTCTATGATAAGAGCATTAAGTTAAATAGTCTATTGGTTTGTGGATTTAACCTTAAAAATAATTTGAATTTGAGCATAAAAATTAGGTGTTAAAATTTTTGTTATATACCACATTATTGTCTATGGATCTTTTACAATCTATTTTACAAACCTGTAATGCAGAAACTTATATTGATAACTTGAAAAATCATAGTATAGATTGCTTTACTTTAAAAATGTTAAGCGATGAGGATCTAGAAATTGTGGGTGTTGAGGATGAAGAAGCACGAAGTAGAATTATAAAGCAAGTGTCTAATCTCCAAATACCTGCAGAGTATGTTTTATTTAATTATGTTTATAAAGTTAAATTTCCAATATATCCTGTTAAATTTCAAGTGGAATTAAGGCATTACTTGGTGCACTAAGGCGTGATTAACGCTGGAGTAGTGACAACTGTCTATGTAGGAAATGATGCTGACAAGCACAATTTTGTTCCATTTACTTCAATCAGGCAACAGTTACATAGGGAATTGCGCAGAATGTTTTGTTTCAAAATATATATAGAACTTATATAATAGTTCTAATTTATAGATAATGTATTTGTAATAATTTAATTATAAATGTAATGACGAAAGTATTGAAGTTGAAGACATTATCTCATCAGTGATATTATTAATTGCTAATCATTTTATTTTATAAGAAAAGCATGTAAATATTACAACAATATCTACCATGTATAAAAGGGTATATGAATTCTGATTACTTATAATTCTCACTAATAAACTATAAATCCCAATTGAATAAAAAGAAAAAGTGAAATAAATAAGTGTAAGTAAAAACGTTTGTTGTCTCCGAAAGTATAAATAATCCAAGAAAAAGGACGGTTTACATATATATATATATATATATATATATATATATATTAAAAGTAAAGTTAAACATTTTAACAATACACTGATACAAGAAAATATAAGTGAACCTTATATTTATTTAGTAGTTAATGGGATAGCCTCGATTGGGGATGACTTTGCCACACCTCCTGGGCAGACGATATTAAGTTCGTAATAACAGAAGCTGGCAGATTGGACCATATTTCTTGTTTATTAGGATACGTTTGTATTCTTATTCTTCTCTCGACCTCTTCCCAAAGGTTTTCTATTGGGTTGAGGGCGGGAGATTGTGATGGCCAGTCTAAAACTGTAATACGATTGTCGTGAAACCAATCTCTTACCAAATGAGATGTGTGTTTCGGATCATTGTCCTGTTGAAACACGAACCGTAATGGCATATTCCATTCTGCATATGGCAGCATTACATTTTGAAGAATATCTCTGTATACTAAATGGTCCATTATTTCTTCAATGAAATGGATAGGACCCACACCAGACATCGAAAAACAACCCCAAAGAGTGACGTTTCCTTTTCCATGCTTCACTGTAGGCGTAGTGTATTTTGGGTTGAATATCTGATTCACTGGACGTCGAAAACGCCTCATTCCGTCTGAATTGAAAATATTGTATCTCGTTTCATCGCTGAACAAGACTTTCCGCCAGTCATTTTCAGTCCAGTTCAAGTGTGCACGAGCGAATGCTAGCCGGGCCGCTCTATTTCTAGCCGAAATCAGAGGCTTTTTGGCAGGTCTTCTACTAAATAGTTTGGCTTCTACCAACCTTCTTTGAATGGTTCTAATATTGATGTTCAATTGATCAAATTGGCTTTTTATCCTAGGGGCAGACAGCCAAGGGTCATTCTCACTCATTCTTTTTATGAGCCTGTCTGTACGTACGGTTGTTTTACTGGGTCTCCCACTTTTCGGATTATTATTCAAATGTCCTCTTGCATGGTACCTTGATATTATCCTCGATATGGTTGACATCGATAGCGACAGTTGCCTAGAAATGGCACCCACTGAGGTGCCTCTCTGAAAAGCACTTAAGATACTCTCCCTCAAATCAAGAGACGTTGGCTTTCTACTAGGCATACTAAAGTTAATGCAGTCAAAAGTTATTTGCCCACAAATGCACAATAAAGCGATAACACACTGTTTATTGATCAAAGTTTGACACTATTGCTTTACTTTTGTCGCTTGTGAATAAGCTCAATTCGACAATTCTCTGTAAAACACCATGAACTGTCAAAATAAACAAAGCAAAAAAATGCCTATTAAGCGCATCTATGGCAATGTATTATAGCAACGCGATATGCTGAGGTTTGCATGCACTGCTCGCAAATAATTAATGTTATTTATTGTTGCATTACTGTGTTGCTTTACTTTTGTCCGATAGTGTATATATATATATATATATATATATATATATATATATATATATATATATATATAATATATATTATATATATATATATATATATAATATATATATATATATATATATATATATATATATATAATATATATTACATATATATATATATATAATATATATATATATATATATATATATATATATATATATATATATATATATATTAAACGTATACATATTTTTCCATTTTGACGATTGTAGAGCGTCCCTCAGTTTGGCAACATCGTAAAGTGCTATTTATCCCTTTTATTTCACGTGTTATTTAGTACGTTGTTGGATGCTGCAAACGTATGTGTGTATTTGTTGTATATTCTAAATGGGCGAGCGCGATCTACTCTTTCCTTCTGAATATGTACGTATTCAATATATTCTAATAATGGGAAATATTTTTAAATATCCCTTTTAGTACCAATGCACGATATCTAATGGAATCCAAAGAAAAGAATTTTGGTTTTGCAATAAACCTTTTTCGCCGGTGGATGACTTGTGTGGTACAAATATTATTTGTTCTGATAACATTGAGGAACCGAACCTTATAGTAAGTACCTGTCACAAATTCATATTTATGTAACTTTGATATCTAATTACAAAATTGTATTGTAGGCCTTGAATCCAGGGAATTTCGAGAACCGACAGTCATCCGACAATTCTACAACGGACAATTCTCAAGTAAGTTTATACTTTAGTTTTAGCAATTTTTTTATTATTACAGTATATTTAATAATGGATAATTAAATTGTATGTAACACCATCATTGTAATTTCAAAAATAATACAAAACGCAACACAATGAAAACTATGGAACAATAAAAGAATCACCAAATCATTGGAATTCCATAACAAAATAAGACAAAAAATATTATTATTCTCATTTATTATCTTTAGTCCTAATATTTCAACTATATCATTCTTATATATAACAATTTATAATTACATAGATTTGATGATGAGAATTAATTTAGTTTAGAATTAATTAAAACGTTCATGTTTAAATTAGATTGAATTAGTTTTCTACATTTCATGGGATTAAAGTAATTATCAATGTGATGCGGATTTTCCGACTTATAAGTTACTGACAGATCGTATCGATAAAGATGTATAGGCCATAAAGTTCACTCGGCATTTGTCCTGAATCGACGTACCGTATGCGGCTCTGATGAGAACTAACAAGTTCGAAACAGCTGTATGTCGTTCGGTTCCGATCCGGGACAAATGTCGAATCCTACCTGTGGCGGGTTTTATTTTTTGAAACCTTATCTGATCGTGCAGAAACACGAGAAAGGGGTCGAGGATCGCTTCTGAGTATAATTCAATGCCTGGCGGGGCTTTAGCCCGAGGAGTAGTTGTTTCCTAGAGCGATTATGTAATAGCTTTGCTATTCGGGAACTACTTTGATAACCGCTTGGCGGCTTGGTGGTTCCTTTCTCGATTTTCGACTTATAAGTTACTGACAGAGATCGTATCGATAAAGATGTATAGGCCATAAAGTTCATTCGGCATTTGTCCTGAATCGGCGTACCGTATGCGGCACTGATAAGAACTAACAAGTTCGAAACAGCTGTATGTCGTTCGGTTCCGATCCGGGACAAATATCGAATCCTACCTGTGGCGGGTTTTATTATAGATCGGCAATTAGGAATATATACTGCACATTGGGTTTTGAAGTTTAAAAATAAGTGCATATGTAAAAATACTACCAAATTTAATGTATGTTATAAAACATACATACATACATATGTTAAATCATGTTTCTTTGATTATCTATTATTTTAATAGAAATCCCACGATTAAACCGTCAAGGCAAAAGAAATGCAAATTAGAAAAGAAAATACACAAAAAAATTATAATTTATGTATTTGAAAAATATTAGAAAATATTACCATTAAATTTTTAAATATAAAGCGCATCAACGGTTTGCAATGTATTCCATACTAAGTTATAAATTAGTATGGGATGAGAAAATTGTGTTTTTAATTAATAATTCATATATTTTTAGGCTATGACGTCAACATTATTTTATTCTGAAGATCAAGATGCTCTAAAAGATCCTGATTTCATCGTAAGCGGTGCTTCTCAGGTAAATGATTTCTGAATGCTTTATTAGTACTAAAAAATTCAAAGATTCAGATTGGAAAATTTCTGTCTCTGATATTGCACATGCGATTTTTTCTAGGAATCAGTTTCAGAATTAGATGATTCCGGGGAAAAAGAATCAATCCTTTCGTTTACTGATCGAATCAACCTCGAACCGTATAGAGATGTACCAGTAAGTGTAGCTGTAAAAATAATGGAACTGCTTTATGTGTCCATTAGAATAATAATCATGCTGCAGTAAATTATAAAAACTTGAAGAAGCACCCTAATTTTACTAATAATTACTTTTAGAACACTGATCTTTTTCAGTTATATCTAAATAATAAAGTAACCACACAACCATTGTTGTATCTTCGATATCTATCTAATTATTATTAGTACATAGTTATTGATTTCGTCCTGTGGACACCTATTTGTTTAGAACGATTATAAACATATCTAGTTGACCCTTGACTCTTGAAATAATATTTACAGTACATTTTATCATCTACAAAACGACAATGTACTATAAAAACAATAACCGCAAAACTAAAAAAAACTTTAACTTGCTTTGTGATTAATGTAATATAGCGTTTAGAAAATAATTTAAATAGTTAATTATGATATAAGCAGTGTTTTAATTGATGATTTATAAGTAATGATGTTTCTGTTCAAAAATGTTTTGTTATGTCCACACAAAATACGGAAAATATATAAAAACTTAAAAGACCAATTTCTATTGTAAAACAATGACTTTTGTAATATTCGCATATTGTTATTTTTTAACGAAATTAACAGTGCTTTTTGATTTTATCAACCCTTCTAAATATAAAGTTAATACTAAAAACCTTAAAGCGCGTTAGACAATACATGGATTTTAACTGAACGATGAAGAAGAGATGACAAAAATCTTAATTCTTTATATTGATATAAATTACATTTTTATAATTTAATGTAGTGGTGATTATTCTTTACTTATTTTTTTAATATCAGTTAAGAAAGTGCCTCTGGAAAATTTGTGATAAATTTTGTGATTCATTTAAATATATATAGTAGTAGTATGAAGCTATTAAAAAATATCACATATAGTAATATATTGTAATAATAAAAATAAAGGTTTCAATATTAAAAGTTCAACTTTGAAAGTAAAAAATGTAAAAGATTGGATATGACAAATGGCTTCACTCCTTTAAAACGCTTTGAATTTGATTTTAAGTAATTTTACTGTAAATGTATGACATGATTTCACCTTTATCATTCATCACACTGTCTTCTAAACTGAGCTTACCTTGTTTAAGGGTTTGCTCTTGAATTTACCGACTTCGTTGCTTATATTAATGTTAACAAATAGTAATTTATGTCGAAGTTATTAACTTCAATATTTTGTTTCTGTTCTATTTAGGATGATATTGAGAAAAAAATACTTTGATGTCTGCAGTTACAAAAACAAGTACTCACATGAGACAAAACTAGCATTTTAGAATTCCCTTACTTATATCTTTACTATATGTTTATATTTTATATACAGCGAAGATATTGCAAGATGTAGCATTAGTTTTGATATCAATATCTATTTAATAATTTAAATATCTTGTGTAATAAATAATTTAATTTCTAGGATCAACAAAACTCTTCTTCATATGATTTGGATAATACAATCTGTTCTTCTACCGACATAAATAAGAATTCGGAAGAACCTTCTAAATTATCAAACACATGTTCTTTGTCAATACAAGAAAATAGTAAATATAAAAGTAATGGTGAATTCCGGAGGGGAAAAAAAGGAAAAGATCATTGCTTTTTTTGTATGACACCCATGCTTAATTTTGCTAGACATATTAAACGGAACCATTCAGGTGAATTAGAAGTTCAAAAGATAATGGCATTGCCTCCTAGTTGCAAAGAGAGAAACAAATTGTTGTTGGCTCTTCGTAAAAAAGAAATTACCTCAACCATAAAACTAATATAAAACCTGTAAGACAGCCATACCTGGAAACAGAATTACTGCCCTGTAATAACTGTTTGGGTTTTTATGCAGCGAAACATCTTTGGCGGCATAAAAAGTGGTGTGTTGGTGTTAAGGGCAAATCCTGTCAGTCCACCGCTCAAAATTTCTTACTAGGCGATCTTTGTCTGGATCAGGAACTGATACAAACTGTTTTTCCAAGGATTCGAGCGGATACAATTTCTTTTGAGGCTAAACGAGATCCATTAATTTGTGCATTCACCTCATACAGATACATAAAAATTCATCGAGAAAAACATTTTGTAAATGTAGCTTCTCGAAAAATGAGAGAGCTGTCAAAACTACTATTAGAAATTAAAAAGTTAGAGCCAAACATCAATAATCTGTTTGAGGCATTAACACCAAAAAACTTCGATGTATAAATTAAAGCTACGAAAATTGTAGCCAAATTCGATCCCGATAAGGATTATTATAAATCACCAACTTTTGCTCTAAACATCGGCACGACAATAAAGCAATGCTGTGAAATAGCGATTATGTTTGTTTTAAAAAGAAAACATATCTACGCTACTATTTCGGCTGCTGAAGCTGAAGCAGATCTAAAAACCATGATACAATTAATTGAATCCCAATGGCGTTTTGAAATATCAAGCCTAGCTGCTATAAATCTCAATATGAACAAATGGAATAAAGTTACAATTGTTCTTCTTGCTAATGATTTAAAATTCTTAAAACAGTACTTGATATCAAAAGCTGAAAACGCAATCTCGCAATTAAAGAAAACTAATAATGATAATAATAGTAATGCTTATATAATTTTATTAGAAAAAATTTTTTTGTAGGGTTTTACTTTTAAACAGGTGAAGACCTGGTGAGTTACAAAGGTTGTTGCTTCATACTTATCAAACATCAGAATGTAATAGTGGAGACTATGAAGAGTATTCAGACATGGTATCTCCAGCTGAACGACTTTTAATGAAAAAATTTAAAAGAGTTGTCATAAGGGGTAAGAGAGGGCGAGGAGTTCCAGCCTTATTTAGCGATGATGTACAAAATCATATAAAAATATTATTAAATTACCGACAGAATTTTGTACAAAAAGATAATTTATATCTTTTCGGTAATCCAAATACTATACAACCCATTTGTGGTTACAAAGTACTTAAAAAATATGCAGTATCCAGTGGTGCAAAAAATTCAGATGCTATTACAGCAACAAGACTTCGTAAACACCTAGCGACCTTAACCCAAATTTTTAGCATGTCGGAAAATGACATTGAGCAACTCGCCTCTTTCATGGGACATACAGTGGGGGTACATAAAGTATCATACAGACTACCAAATGATATATACCAGATAGCAAAAATATCGAAATTATTAATATTAATGGAGAAAAGCGAAGCTGGCGAGTTCAAAGGTAAGCCCTTGAACGAGATAAATATAGATTTGGAAGAAAACCTTATGGAATATGAAGACGATAATGTGGGAAATGAAGACGATAATTATGTTGAAGGTAATGAATTTACTCTACCAAAAAATAATGTTCTGTATACAGGTATATTAGATAAACAGCAGGGGAGCTCGAAAAGAAAGAGAAAACTAATACCATGGACAGAAGAGCAAAAACGGGCAATACAAACATATTTCTTCAAACACATAAAGGAAAAAATACCGCCCAAGAAGTACGAATGCATGGCAGTTAAAGAAGGAAACCCTACACTTGATCTTGACAACAAAGATTGGCTGAAAATTAAAGTATACGTACAGAATATTTACAGTAAGAAAGTCAAAAAAGTGTTCATTTTGTTATGCTGTAATAATTAAAATTCGGAATATTTTATGAAGTTTATAATATATTTTTTACGGTATGTTTTATTTTAAATATTTCTAAGTAAATAAAATAATTGCATTAGTTTATGTTTTTTTTTTCGAGATGAAAGAGAATACATTATTCTTTTTATTTCGAATAAAGAGAATACAATTATAATCGATTTCTGTAACCTATTATAGGTATATATGTAATTTTAATTGCCATATAATTATATATTTTAAATTTATGTTTATAACTTTAAAAGCTATACATTTAAATAATGTTGTATTCACTCTTGAACCTGATTCAAAATTACTAATACTCGTAGTTACTTATTACTTGAGATAATTAAAAAATCGTTCCAAATTGTACGAGCAGGGGTTATTTGTGAATTGAGAATTTTATATTATAATTAATTAGTCACAAATATAAAAGGGTTATTAAAATTATATGGGTCAATACATCTACCAATATGCATTGTACACCCTATTTTTGTTGAATTTTACAGCTTATTTAAGTTACAATAAAGTAACCAATCTATCATCACCAGCAGGGTTGAAATTAAAATACTACAAATTGTTCATCACAGGTATCTCTTACTGCTTTCTACATAATACTTTTGGTTAATCTTTAATCTTAAATTATTACTCAATGTATTTTATATCACATTTCGTTATGCAACGATCAGTTAGTGCGTGAGAATCTTACGATCATTCTCACAAATGTTTTCTTTTTTAGAAAACATGCGCTTTAGAGAATAAGATATATTTTTCATATTGTATTTTTTTAAAGACCAGTATCCTCATTTTCCCGCTTTGTAAACAATCTAAAAATTAATAATGAATCGTCGAATACTAGAGACTCCTTAATAATATATATATATATATATATATATATATATATATATATATATATATATATATATATATATATATATATATATATATATATATATATATATATATATTATATATATATATATATATATATATATATATATATATATATATATAATATATATATATATATATATATATATATATATATATATATATATATATATATATATATATATATATATATATTTTATATCGTGGTCGATAAAAATCAATTTTTAAAAACAATTTATTTTTGAAATACACAGTTAAACGTTTTTTTACAAGGATTAAATTATTACAATCATACTAAGTGAGTACCGGAGGTTTGAAAATGAGTTATGCTGGTTTATCGGATACTATGCTAGTTTGCCGAATACTATGCCGGTTTGTCGGATACTAACTTCTGGTCGCACGCTTTCGCCTATATAAACTGTCATGTGCTGAGTCAGCATGAGAATGGCTTTAGCCATGAGCACTCTTAGAAGTTAGGGTGAGTTGCTGACCACAAGCAAGTCTTTGTTTTTGAGAATAAGATAAATCACGAATAGTATCAAGTAACTGTGAGAAATAACTGATAAGAAAAAGCAAAGATTATGTTACTTGAGATAGGATACAATGTAAATGGTACCTAGCTGATATTATTCTAAGTATTCTAAGTCTAAAATGTATACAATTAAATATTTTACATAACAATTCCCCCCTTATAGAAAAGTTGGTGGTATACAGCAATTTTTGGATAAGCAGAAAGTTCCAAAAATGTGAGACTTGCTATTAAGTGCAACATAAATGCAATAAGCAATATAATAATATAAGGTAAAATTGTAATAAAATCAAGTGAACAAAATATAATAATAATCACATAAGTCCAGTTCACTTGAACACTAGTCACAAAATATAAAATGTTAAAGTTCCAAAATCACTATAAAGTCTCAATTTAGTTCAATATCTTCTGGGGAACTGTCTGTTGGTCTGATAGCGGGCCTTCTTCTTGAAATAAATTTGGTGAGTCGTCCAACGTCGTTTTGATTGTCCAGGAAGCGGTGGAGGTAAATTTGACGTTAGGGAAATAGCAAGTCTTCTTCGCCGTCTGCATTTGCATGTGAAGTATAGGATGACGAGAAGAACTATGACAGTAATTATGAAATAGGTAAACCAAGAAATGTGTTTCGTGACAAAAGGTTCGTTGATTAAATCATCAAGGGTTTTGGAATACTCATCTAATTTGTGCTTTGCGACTTCAAGGTCTTCAACATTGAGATTGTTTAATTTTAAAGGCTTTAATTTTGGAATTTGCAGATCGTTGGGAATGTTGTCACAACAGTTGTAAGGGATTAGAATAGGATGAGAATCAGCATGAGTTACAGTAGTGTCTCTAGAGTTTGCTTGGACTTTGGTAACACCAACAAAAGCACTACAATAAGGTTGTAACTTGAGAATAGAATTTTTGAAAATGATTTCAGTTTTGAAATTTCGGTTTTGGCATGAGATGGTTATTTGAAGAGGTTCAGAATTGATTATAAGCCAAGTATTGTCTTTTAGATTGTGAACTTTGTATCCTTCTGCAAATATTAAAGATGTCTGGCAATTTTCTGGAAGGGTCCTGTTCTTCAGAATTTTGGCTTCCCAGATGGTGTTGTCATCAATGGGGTAGGCGAACAAATTTGAACACTTTTTGGTCCAAAGACGAGTGGTTTGCATCCGTCGAGATTTGACATAGGAATGTACATTATAGAATCGTCTCGCGCAACATATTTTTGATTGGTTGACAAAACATGATAAACCAGTCCTATTATTGAGGATAGGCATTGAGAATAATTGAAATAAGGAAAATCTTTATTGATCAATAAGAGGAATTTTTAGAACAAATATTAAATCTGAATCGGTTTGAAATGCTGATAGTTCTATATCTAGATATCTACCAACATCAGATAATTTTATTGGAAGTGGTAAATTATTTTGATGCAAGTTTTGAGATATCTCCTGTAATGCGGATATGAGATCTCCAGGATTTATAATAGAAGTATGAATAATTTTTAGACGCGCGAATGTAATTGAATTTAATATGTCATTTAATTGATCCTCAATGTACAAGTAGCTTTCCATTAATAATTCGCATTTTTCTAGGAATCTTAATTTTACTTCGAAAATTTTGAGTTTCTCTTTAGTTCTGTAAATTGTGTCAGAGATTATTTTAATGTCTCTATTAAACGTTTCTTCGTCTAGTTGTAATTTTTGAATAGTTATGTTGAAATTGTTTATTACCGATGTTGTTACGGATATTTGATTTTTTAATAAATTTTCAATTTGATGTTCGTCTGTAATTAATTTGTTAATACTGTTTGTGTAATATTCGCCATCTTCTGCGTCTAGATTACCTGTCATTGCTTTAAATACAGAACCAATAGCATTTAAAATACCGCGTTTATAGCGTTTTGTATCATAATTAATGTCATTTAATTTTCCTTTAATATTACCAGAAATTTGTGTTAATAGACTGATGTGGATCTTTACTTCGCCTCGAAATAAATTCATGTTTTCAAAAATAGGGCTGATGGCATGTATTAAATTTTCAAGAATATGTTCATTATGTTGATAAGCTAATCTTAGAGCTGAAATGTTCTTGTGAACAAGGAGGGTCCAATGCTTGTTTCTCACATAAATATGGCTTTCATGGTGATAATAGATTCCGATTGTATTTTCTATGGGTGTGATTGAGTATTGGGATGCTGCTGTCCCTATCAGCAGGAGAAACCTGTAATTAAATTTAATTTTAGAAATAGGGTTTCTAAAATTAATAGGGTTTTGACCGAATAGAAATTCGGTCAAAATTTACTTTAGTTGTTTGATTCGTTTGAGGGTTTAATAGGATTGCAGAATTTTTAAGTATTTCTTGAATTTCGAAGGGACCGTTAAATTTATTGCTAAGTTTGTTTTTGATCTGTAACTCTTTCACGTAGACCTTGTTTCCGACTTTAAATTCATATTGATTTTCGGGGACATTTTTATCGAACCTGGTTTTTAATTTTTGCTTAGACAGTATAGTTTTTTCACGGGCAATTTTGTAGTAGTGAGAAATTGTTAGAAAGAAAGAACTGTTATCTCTATCTGTATGAGGTCTCTGATATATTTTGAAATTAACTGGTTTTCGTTATATAATTTTTCTGGAGGTCGGCTGGAAGTATGACCGAAAATTAATTCGTATGGGGAGAATCCATAGGTTTTGTTGACGGAATTGTTGTAGCATATTACAGCATATGGGAGTACTGTTAGAGGGTGTTCGTGAGGGTTTTCTGTTTTATTTATTCTAATCATCTCTAATAAGGTTGCGTGGAACCGTTCAACCGATCCGTTGGGTTGCGGATGATTAACACTGGAATACGTCAGTTTAATGTCATAGAGGGTACAAAGATCTCTAAGAAGGGTATTGTCGAATTCCTTTCCGTAGTCGCAGTGAATGCGAAGGGGTGTGCCAAAGTGTTGGAAGTAAACAAGTAAAGTATTTACTGTCGATCGTGCGGTTTTGTCTTCAGGCGGGTATGCTTGAATAAATTTAGTTAATTTGTCTCTGATAGTCAAAACATAATTCCGAGTGGGGACTTCTAGAATGTCAATGTTACCTCGTTCAAACGGTGTTTTCGGGGTTTCCGTAATTACTAGAGGACTACTTAAATTTTTTCTCAAAACTTTTGTTCTTTGACATGTCTCGCAATTTTGAATGTGTTTTTCGACATCTTTTAGTAAACCGGGCCAATTATATTTTTCTTTGATTCGTCTAATGGTTTCATTGATTCCTCGATGAAGGTTAGATTTTCCTGAATGATGTTGATCAATTATAATTGGTATTTGGTCATCGTCAGGTCGTTTGACTAAATTTTGACAAATAGTAAGTTTTATATCCTTACCGGAATAAATATAGGAAAACATTTCTAAAGTTGGTAGATCTAAATTATTTTCAATATAATAATTTTTTGTTTCTTCAAAATTGTCTTGTCCTCTAAATAATGTGATAAAAAGCGTTTCTATTATACTATCAGGTTCAAATGGTAAAAGAATTATATCGTATTTACGATTTTTAACAGATTTGCTAGACTATGTTAATTTTGTTATTCATAAAATCGGGTTGCTCTTCGAGTATATCCTCGATAATTCTATAGTGTAAATCGGCTAATTTATCTTTTTGGAAGAATGTAACAATATCTTTATATTTTTTATCTAACAACTGATTATTAGTAAATTGGATTTTGTTGAAATCTATTAGGGATTGAGTTTTATACAAGTTTACGAAATTTTGGAGATCTTCTACAATTGTCTCAGGGGATTCGTCAGTACTGATAGATTCGTTATCGTCATTGTCGGAATTTGAATTTAAAACTTTTGTATGTAATTTCGCACAATTTCTGAAATGATTAATTTTTATTCGCGATAGTGCGTCCGCGTTTTTATTTATCTTACCTGGTTTATACTCAATTTCGTAGGAGTATTCCTCTAATTTTAAACGCCAGCGCGCAAGGCGGCTGTCTGGATCTTTAATCGAAAAAAGCCATGTAAGAGGTCTGTGGTCTGTGACGAGTTTAAATTTTCTGTCAAAGAGGTATGGTCTAAAGTGCTTTACACTCGAAACAATAGCTAATAATTCACGTTCAATCGTGCTGTATTTTGTTTCTGCTTGACATAATGTCCTTGAAGCATATGCAATGGGGAGGTCTTTACCGATAGGACTTTGGGATAAAACTGCGCCAATTGCGAATGCACTAGCATCCGTTGTCAGTACAAATGGCTCATCGAAATTTGGATAATTTAGTATAGGGGTAGTGGTTAAAGCTTCTTTCAATTGTTCGAATGCAGTAATACAGTCATTGTCAAAAAAGAATGGAACATCTTTTTGAAGTAATTTTGTCATTGGTTTGGATAATTTTGCAAAATTTGAAATAAATCGGCGGTAATAACCTGCGAGTCCGAGAAACGATTTAATCCCTTTTTGATTTTTAGGTTGGGAAAAGTTTGCAATCAATTTTGTCAGGGTTTTACACCGTCAGGGGTTATTACGTGCCAAGATATGCGACTTCTTTCCGGAGAAATTCGCATTTATCAGGTTGAGGTTTGCATTTATCAGGTATCAGGTTTGAGGTTCGCGTTTCGTAGTCTCTTAAATACGTCTGTAAGTCTTAACATGTGTTCCTGAATAGTGGGTGAATAAATGATAATGTCGTCCATATAGACGAGACATCGCTCATTTTGAATTCCTAATAATATATTGTCCATAACACGTTGAAATGTGCTAGGGGCGTTTCGTAATCCAAAGGGCATTCTAACAAATTCATAGTGACCATTATCGACAGAAAAAGCGATTTTGGAAATGTCCTTAGGATTAATTTCTATCTGGTGAAATCCAGAGGCGAGATCTAAAGTCGTAAAATATTCGCACTTACCGAGTTGATCTAATATATCCGAAATATTGGGCAAAGGGTATTTATCACCTACTGTGGCTTCATTTAATTTACGGTAATCCACCACAACACGCCATTTTTATATACCAGAGGCGTCCATTTTTTTTGGGACATCCCAAACAGGGGAGGACCATGGCGAAACTGATGGCCTAATTATACCTTGATTCAACATTTTGGATACTTGATTTTTTATTTCATCCTTGTGGATGTGCGGGTATCTATAAGATTTGGTGAAAATGGGTTTCGAATTTCCGGTATCGATTGAATGTTTAATCTCGTTAGTGAAAGTGAGGTTATCTCCTTCGAGATAAAATATGTCCGAAATGTTGAGGCAGAGTTCAGTTAATAACTCTTTCTCTTCTTTATTTAAATGTTCAAGTCTTTATTGATTTCTTATTTCAAAATTTCTATCAACAAATTGACCTGAATTTTGAATTTGGTCATTTAAATTAAATGCTGAAAAATTTTGAATAGGTTCTATTTCAAATTTGGAGAAGTATATAGTTTTTGCTATAGCGTTAGCATTAATAACTGTTGTTAAAAATTCACCTTGGTTATTAATTTTCACAAGGGCATTCGGTATACGAACTTTTTCTATTTCTTGGTTACATATGATTACGTAAGTATTAAAAAGATTACATTTAAATTTGAAAATTTGTTCAGTTCGAGGACCTATACAAATTTTATTTTGAATTTTGGAAGGTTGTTGGATTAATTTTGGAGATGTCTGATTATAATTTGGAAAACTAAAATTTTTGTTTTCAACTGTAGTCAGTTTTTGATCGAATTTAGAAATTTTTTGGATAGAATGAGTCACTTCTTTAGTCTGATTTGTAATGGAGGGCGGCAAATCAAATTTTTGAGAAGGATCTTCGACCTTAAATAGAGGTACTGTTTTAAAGTTCGTTACGAGTTGTCTATTATTAGAATCAATTACGCAATTATAATGCTCTAGGAAGTCAGAGCCTAGTAAACCATCGAAATTAATATCAAGATTGTAGATGTATACCTTGTGTGATTCGTTGTCAGCGAATGGAATCAAAGTTGATTCAGTAATTAGAACTTTTTGATCGGTTATACTCTGTATAACAACGTTTTCAGGGGACCTTCTTTTATAATTTTGACATGTTTTTGGCTTAAAAATAGAAATACCTGCTCCTGTATCTATTAAAATTTTAAAAGTATTAGTTATGTCCTTTATATAATATAGGTTGTGAGGATTTACGGTGAGTAAAGGCCTATTTACATGAATTTCTTTTCTTGGCTGTCTTGATTTTGATTTAAATTCATCGTTTGAAATTGAGCTTGAATTTGTTCTAAGGCGGTTGATTGATTCGGCGGGTCTTCGTAAGACTGGGGTGGGGGTCTAATTGAATATTTTGGGTATTTGAATTTTCAGGATATTGAGTATTATCGAAATTTTGAGTATTATCGCTAAAAGTAGTATCGTATGAGTTTTGATCTTGTTGAGCAGTATAACTATATTCGTAATTATCAGTTTGATAATTGGGCTGAAAATATTGAGTTGAATTTGAACAATCAGGACTATTCGTCATTCCGTATTGTTCATTTATCGAGTTTTCGTACAAATGAGCAGTATCATTTGTGTAATATGTTTCATAGTACGGATGAGCAGTATCATCCACAGTTTCATTTAAATGATGCGTATGTTGCTGATTAAAATTTGGGTTTGATCTTATCACGGAGGGTCTCTGAAAAGTTGGGTTTTGTCTAAAAATTGGCGGTCTGTTTTGCATAAATTTATTTTGTTAAAAATTATTATTAGGCTGATTTGTAGACATCGGGCTAGGTTGATTTTGGGTGAATGTAGATCTTTGAAAAATTTGTTGGCCTGGTTGATGAAAATTTGGCCTAAAAGTGTTATTAGAAAAATTCATAGAATTATTATTATTAAATTGGTGGGTAGCTTGTCTAGTGCGACATTTACAGTGTGTCCGTTTCGCTTACAGTACGAGCAGACCATTTGTACACTAGTTTGAGGCTTCTTAATTTGAGATGTATTTATATTATTTCCTGAACGGGAAAATTTTTGGTTTTGCAAATACGAAAGCTGTAGCTCTCTTTTAATTCTAGAAATTGCTTCTAGCATATTGCAAGGATTGCCAGCACGAATTATTGAGCCAAGTTTAGCCCTGTTAAAAGAGTATTTAATGTTATTGTCTCTGTTAGAGTAGATTGTGCTAATTTTTGCTCTGGTGTCAATGGTTGTTTTTGAACACAAGCGTGCATTTTTGCATTATGTGACTGAAGTCTCGAAATAAAATTTAAAGCAGATTCATTTTGATTTTGTGAAATGTGTTGAAGGTCTTGAATGAGGGCTGTGAGATCCCTAGAATCTCCGAAATGGGTTTCTAATAAAATTTTAATCTCGTCCCATGTTGCAGGGTTGCGAGAATTAATTAATTCCGCAGCGTTACCTTTAAGCTTATTTTTGACATGGAGGGTCAATAATGTTTTTGGTTGCCTACAGTCATTTGGAAGGCACAACGAACAGCGTTTAAAAATGTTTGTAGGAAAATCTGATTTCCATCATATTCGGGTACAATAGAAAATACTTCTGAAAGTTTATAAGCTTCTACCTGTTCTTCAATTTGATTGTTTGCGTTGGCAGTTGCCATTTTTAATAAATCGGTTAGAAAAATTTAAATAAAATAATAAAAAATAGGTTTTTATGTTTTTTCACGTTAAACGTAAAATTAGGAGGAAAAGTGAATATAGGAAGCAATAGCCACTGGACTATACCACTTTATTTTTAGACGTAGATAAAATGTAAGTAATGCGATTAGCGGTATAATCGCGTAATTAAAATGTGACGATTAACAGTATAATCGTATAATGTAATATACACTGTGCGATAAGGCGTGACAATTCTATATGAATGCACTTACCAAATCAAATTCATCCGGACGCTGGCCTGGATATCGCAGTTACTGAGGCAATTTCCGTGTTTTAACTGGGTCACCTGGGAACAGCTGATTTTTCCGGGCTTCAAGAGGTTCGGACCAGTTAGGCAATTCCGTGTTCTGGAGCGATTTCTTTCTTGGGCTTCTCTTGTTGAAACTTCTTGTTTTCGTGATTTCTTCGTGAAAATTGTTTTCTTTCTTGAGGTTCTTTTTAGTCACTTAGGAATTGGAATTCCACGACGATAGTGAGAAAAGTCCGTGTTCTAACGACGTGTGAAAATCCTACCGCCTGCGCCAGATTTTTATATCGTGGTCGATAAAAATCAATTTTTAAAAACAATTTATTTTTGAATGGTACCTAACTGAAATTATTCTAAGTATTCTAAGTCTAAAATGTATATAATTAAATATTTTATATAACATATATATATATATATATATATATATATATATATATATATATATATATATATATATATATATATATATATATATATATATATATATATATATATATATATATATATATATATTTATATATATATATATATATATATATATATATATATATATATATATATATATATATATATATATATATATATATATATATATATATATATATATATATATATATATATATATGTAAACAGTCAATAATATCGACCCTCGCGCTATAGTCATCAGGATGGCCGAACGGAGGCGTAACGGACCGAGCAGCGGGACGATTGGGGAGTGAGGCGGCAGTCTAACCCAGAGAATTCGCGAGTACTGTTGTAGGTTGAATACAGTCCAAAAATAAAGTCTGAGGTGGTAAAAAACCCCTGATTATTATTAATCTTCCCTAAACGTTTACATCAGAAGTGGGATTGATCCGTGCGTAGTGCCCTTATTAGCAAAAAACTAGAAAATTGACTATAAAAACGTAGATAAAATGGCGGATGGTGTTGAACGTGAAAGTGACGGCGAGATAAGTGCTGTGAGCGCAGAGGACTTCGGTGGCCCTTCAAACCGGAAACGTGCCAAAGTGCAGTGGCAGGAGACGCTCGTCAACTTAGTTGCAATGCAACAACAACAACTTGCAGAGTTAACTCGGCATGTAAAGATGGCGACAACACCAGGGGCAACGCCCAATGTATCAGAAGCAGGGAGTTCAAGTGCGCTTGCGTCAACGACTACGCAGGTCCAGTTCAGGCTCGCAAGTTACGATCCGGATACGAGTGCTTACTCAATCGAGGAATGGCTGGAGGACACTACAAAGTTAAAACAGGAACTAAATGTAAGTGACATTCTCGTGATCGCAAAAGCAGGAGATGCTCTGCGAGGTCGAGGGTACCGTCACTATCGCGACTGGAGACCCATTTGCCGTACTTGGGACACCTTTTCCGCTGATCTCACTGTGGCTTTTCCTGATCGGGAGACACCAGGAGCACGTGCATATTTGGCTACTACACTCCGAAGCCACGACTGTGATGGGTTATGCGATTACGGCAATAAAAAGCTTAGAATGATTACACGGTTCTACGACAAGCTGCCGTGGAATATTATGCTTAGCATGGTAGAATACGGTCTGGACCACTCTGAGGCACGTTCAATGATTCATGTACAAAAACCAGAATCAGAACGTGAATTATTAAAGTTATTAAGCGAAGCTGATGCACGCCGCAAAAGAACATCCGGAGCATCAATGCGCGCGCATGAAAGATCTGGAGTGGGGAGACGGAAACACGAGCGCAGACTAAGAGAACCACGGTCCTCGAGCCATGGTAGGAACGGATCATGTTATAAGTGTGGGCCTAAAGGTCATCGACAAAACATGTGTACAGCCTTACAAGATGGAAACAAGGCTAAGGAATATACTGCCAGTGATAAACCAATACCCAGCATCCCTATCTGCGAATATTGCAAAAAGCCGGGCCACACTGAACCCAATTGTTGGGCTAAGCATGGAAGTCCAAAAAAGGCATTTGTACTAAAGATATGACGCCATCCGAGCGAGACACCGATAGCAACGTTATTGTGCAATGAACAGGCGAAATCGGTCCCGTATCTTATCGATAGTGGTGCCGACGTCTCACTTATTAAACATTCTATTGTAAAAACTAAATGGTATTATCAAAACAGACCGCAGTGTACGTGCTTTTTCGGGATTTGGAGGCCAAGTTGTTTATACTATCGGTAAATGTGAACTAGTAATAACTTTGCCGAATTTGATTTTAGAAATAAACTTCATAATAGTGCCTGATGGAGTGATGCCGAGTAGCATTGACCTTATTATTGGATGGGACGTTATCGGTCAATCTTGTGTGCGTGTTGAGAAAAACGATGCCGGACTCGAATTGTACTATGACCCTCGCAACATTCCTGTAGTGCTTACGTTGCAGTGTTACAGCTGGACGTGAATCCGAGATTACCTGCAACTCGGCACTTTTTAGAAGATGCAATGCCGATTGATGACTTCATCGACCCAGACAGGGCCGTCTCAGAAGCTCGAATAAAGATTATAAATAGAGCGATTAAACATGGTCAGAAATTTAATACCGTTCGCTGCGGCGTCAAACCTTTCCAGCCAGGCGATGTTGTGGCGATTGAGGATTCGCAACTAGCAGGTGGTGGCAAATTAAGACCGAAGTATAAAGGACCGTATACTGTTCGGACAGTTCTCCCAAATGAGCGATACGAGCTGCATAAGAAGGGACATCGGACTACGGTAGCAGCTCACGAACAACTACGAGCTTGGCCCTCGGGTTAATAGCGCAAAGTAAGTCCGAATAGTAATTACTAATTACATTTCATTAAGTTATCAGGTCAGTAAATCCAGTATTTGTGTGAGATTGTTTATAGTTAGGTCACACACTCGTTTTCTGAACACAACATCATGAGTTTCACGACCTAGTAACTGACCTATAATTTGAGTTGATTTATTTTAATGTGATTTACTAACCTTTAACAACGAGATGAAGGGACATATAGTGGCAGTACCACTATGCCTTGAGAAGGTGCCAGTACCACCTACCATTCGACGAAGCAGCGGCTAGTGGTAGTACCACTATGCCTTGATAAGGTGGCAGTACCACCTACCATTCGATGAAGCAGCGGCTAGTGGCAGTACCACTATGCCTTGAGAAGGTGGCAGTACCACCTGCCATTCAATGAAGCAGCGGATAGTGGCAGTACCACTATGCCTTGAAAAGGTAGCAGTACCACCTGATGTGTGATAAAAACTAGGAGAGTGGCAGTACCACTATGTCTAGTAATTGACTGTATTACCTAAAACTCTGCACAGTACTAACAATAACATTATACCATTGTTTGGACAGTCTCTGTTTCGGTATTCTGTTTTCAGATCAGCATCACCTCGGTCGGTGCGAGAACGCCCCGCAAACAGGATGGCCGTGTAAACAGTCAATAATATCGACCCTCGCGCTATAGTCGGGAGGATGGCCGAACGGAGGCGTAACGGACCGAGCAGCGGGACGATTGAGGAGTGAGGCGTCAGTCTAACCCAGAGAATTCGCGAGTACTGTTGTAGATGTTGAATACAGTCCAAAAATAAAGTCTGAGGTGGTAAAAACCCCTGATTATTATTATATATATATATATATATATATATATATATATATATATATATATACATATATATATATATATATATATATATATATATATATATATATATATATATATATATATATATATATATATATATATATATATATATTGTTGGCATAGTAGTTTGCGGGTAGCACAGTACATATAAAATAGACGGTATTTCAAAATAACTTTATTACTTATCAGAATTTTCACAGACTCTTTGACACGAACTTCTCATAACATAGAGACTTAGTAAATATGTCGGCTAACTTACTTAGCTAATATGTCGGTTGGTACTTATATACAATATTTTTATAACATCTTTAGCCAACAAATCCACTACAAAATGAAATTTCACATCAATGTGTTTACATCTCTTATTATTTTCAAAGTTTTCGAGCAACTTAATTGTACTCTGGTTATCTTCATATACCGTAATAGGTAGTTCATAACAAATATTTAGATCATCCAATAAGTTTTTAATATACAGCAGTTTACAACTTGCCATACATACAGCTACAAATTCTGACTCGGTACTGGACAAAGTCACTACCGATTGTTTTTTGGAACTCCACGATACTAAATTACCAAACATCTTGAAACAAAAACCGCTAATAGATTTTCTGTCGCAATCATTTGCCCAATCCGCATCAGAATACCCTATTAAACTTGTATTTGACCTACAGAAAATTAACTTCAAATCCATTGTTGCCTTTAAATATTTTAAAACTCTTAACAAATGTTTAAAATGTTCATCTGTTGCACAGTCTTGAAATTGTCCAAAATAACTTACACAATAGCAAATGTCTGGTCTAGTACCCATCATTATATACATCAGGCAACCCAAAAGTTCTTTTTAAGGTAGTTTTGTCTTAATTTTATCATCACAATTTCTTTTTGAGTTTAACCCTTTTTCAATTGGAGTTTTAAATACTCTACAATTTTCAATATTGAATTTATTTACTAGATTCTTAATAGCAGTAACCTGATCAATGGTTATTGTTTGTTGTTCAACGTCTTTTATGATTGTTATACCCAAAAAATTATTTACATTGTCTAGTCTTTTCATTTTAAACATTTCACATAATTTTGTCTTTACATAGTTCAAAAAATTCTGATTATTACGCATTATCAAAATATCGTCCACATACAATAACAGGTAGCATCGTATATTTTGCTGTAGACAGGTGTACAAACAATAATCCGATTTCGATCGCTTAAAGTCCAAATTTGTCATAAAATTATTAAATGTTTCGTTCCATATTTTAGGTGCTTGTTTTAGACCATAAATTGACTTATTCAATAAACATACTTTACCTTTATCGATTTCATTTATTTCTAATCCTTCAGGAATATTCATATAAACCTGTTCCGTTATAGTTCCATTTAAGAAAGCATTTTTAACATCTAACTGCTCTAGAGATAAATTGTAATTAACACAAACCGACAATAACATTCTAAAGGTCGAAAGCCTGGCTACCGGAACATGAATTTGTAAAGGGTTCGCATATTCTTGTTCAAAACCTCTCGCAACCAATCTTGCCTTATAAATCACTTTTCCTTCTTCATTTTCCTTTTCCTTGAAAACCCATCTATTACTAATGATATTTTCATTTTCAGGCCTTTCAACTAACTTCCACGTTTCGTTTTCTTGTAGTGCTGTTAACTCTTCATTAATCGCCTTTCTTCATTGATCCCATTTTGGGCTTTTCCTTGCCTCTCTATATGACCCTGGAGTTTCATTGTACTCACTCAATAGTGCCAAACACCCAAGATCTATTTCATACTCGTCAAAGCGTTGTGGTAATTTAATATTTCTTCTTGGTCTGCCTCTGTCAGTATCATCAGTAGTATAGCTTTCATTTACATCACTAATTTCATTTTCGGTTTGTTTTTGACCATTTTCACCTTCTTCTCTTGCTTTAATTTCTTCCGATTCGTCTTCACTTTCGTATGTTTCATCTTGCCTTTTATTCATGTCAGAAAAATTTTGTTCGTCAAAAACAACATTTCTACTATGGATTATTCGCCTTTCTTTTTCACACCATAATCTATAGCCGTTTTCCGCATAACCTACAAATCGACATTTAACACCTTTATCATCTAATTTTGTTCGATGTACATCTGGTACTCTTGCATAAGCTATACATCCAAAAATGCGCATATTAGCCACATTCGGTTTCTTTCCTAACCATAATTCATAGGGAGTTTTATCTTTCGTTAAATACATTTGTGTCCTATTTGTTATGTAGCCAGCGGTAAGCACAGCTTCTTCCCAAAATTGTTTTTCCATACCTGCTTGTAAAATCATTGCCCTTGACATATTCATTAAAGTTTGATTCATGCGTTCAGCAACACCGTTCATCTGAGGGGAATATGGCGGTGTATATGAAATTTCGATACCCTTATTTGAACAAAAATCTTTAAATAACTTTGACCAGTATTCCCCCCCCCCCCCCCCATTATCGCACCGAATTTTTGCCACCTGTCTCCCACAAAACAACGTTGATACCTTAGCTACATAATCTTTAAAACATTGAAGCACTTTGTCTTTTGATTTTATAACATAAATCATCACAAACCTTGAATAATTATCCACAAATGTTACGAAGTATCTATTATCATTATGCGAGACTGGTGTAATAGGCCCACATATATCACTGTGAATTAATTGTAAAACTCTACTTGATCTGCTAATTTTTGAATGATATGGATCACATTTTTGTTTTGCCTTTACACAAACCTCACACATCATATTGTTATTATTTTTAAAGGTCATACCACTAACTAGCTATAAATTATTAATTTTTGACAGAATTATAATTTAAATGGCCATACCTTTTGTGCCATAATTCGTGATCTGGTTCTACTACTAAATTTGCACTGCTTGTATTATCTACATATTTAAATTTCAATTCATATAAATTATTTTTACGTTCGCCTTGAGCATACACAGTTTTATTTCTTTTGATGTTGATAATACCAGCAAAACAAGTTACTTCAAATCCTACCTTTTCTATTTTCGAAATTGACAATAAATTTAATCTAAGGCCAGGAACACACAGCACATTTTCTATTGTTATTGGTATTTCTTGATTTCCCACTACACTTATCACTTTCACGTTACCACTACATGTAGTAACCACCGATTTTCCTTTTTCTGCTAGCTGAATTAATTTTGGTTCCTTGAAGTGCCTCTTGTTTGTTAGAATATCTTCATTATTAATATAGTGGTGGGTTGCACCTGAATCTGCGTACCACCAAATGTACTTAGAATTTTCTTCCTGATTACCACTCGCTTTTATCGAACAAAATGCCACATCGTCAGTATTTATCTTCGCAATCGCTGTATTTTCTGAACACTCTCCTGAGTAATTCGCTTGTACACCCTGTACACTGTCCTTCCCTTTTCTACCCTCGTTTCGACCATATCTGCATTGCGCTGCCTTATGCCCAAGCTTGTTGCATATGTTACATTTTATTCCACAAACATTCTGCAGGTGCCCAATTTTTCCACATTTAAAACATTTTTTGTTCGCTTTTGTTGATACAAACGAAGCATGTACGAGATTCACTTTTCTTTTGTTTTCGTCACTTTTATTATTGTGAAATTCCAACAGCCTTTTTTTTAACTGCAGCCAGATTCAAATCGTCTTCTGATATTGTTCTTATAGCAGTGACAACACTTTCATAATCGACCGGCATCGATAATAACAAGAAACAAGCCATATCCGATTCAGAAAAACTTGCATTCAAATTTTTTAACTCTCTTGAAATTTTGTCATTCTTCGTGAAGTGGGCTTGCAAATCTTCGTGCGCCTTATATTTTAAGTTCACCAACTCTTTCAGTAAATAAAATTTTGAACACGTGCCCCTTTTTGCAAATGTGGTTTCCAGTTTTTTTAACATTTCTGCCGCACTGCCAATATCTTTAACATATTCCAGGTGTGAATCTGCCATACTTTGTATAATTTTATTCCTTGCTTTATTGTCGTTTTTTATCCACTCCTGGTTCTTTTGTTCATCTTCAATTTCGAGCAGTACATTGTGGACATCAGAGGCTCGTAATACAGCTTCCACTCTATACTTCCAATTATCGAAATTGTGACCGGCGAAGGGGATGATGCCATATTTGTTCTCAGACTTCTCCGCCATTTTTTGTCGTTTGCCGCGTGCCTTTCTTGACTTCTATTTTACAGGGTACTAATGCTCACCTGTTCCTGGGCCCATAACCAATGTTAGCATAGTGGTTTGCAGGGAGCACAGTACATATAAAATAGACGGTATTAAACTACTAACAATTATATTGCAAATGGAAATTAGTTTAATATTACATTTAGGTAGACATTTCTTAATAGAAATCAGCTTAACAGAACTATATGAAATTAGTATTGCTATCATTAATAATAATATTTAATAATAGAAGTAGTAATAGATATTAAACATTTGAATGATAAAGAAATATTAGCATTTTTAATTATGATGTGATTTATGATAACCAGGTAGTATTATGATGTTTATAATTTTCAGGAAAAATGTAGCGGTTGTAGTTAACAGTCAGTATGCATTGTTAGTTTTGAATCAGATGTCTCTTCAACTTCACAAACATTTTGCAAATCTGTCTTATGCTTTAAAGAGGGAAGATACAGATACATGTAATATTAAAGCCACTTGCACAATAAATGGTTTAAATGATTGTTTAATATCATTAGAAAGACAGTTAACTGAAGTTGAGTACAAGGTAAGTCAAATATGTAAATTTTATGAAACACTTGTTTTATTATGTTTTGCTAGTTAAACTAAGTTGAAGTAAAAAACTTCAACTTCAAACTTCACTGTCTAACTATCGCCAATGATATTTAATAATTTTTGAGGATTTTTATATATTACAAGGGTAGAGGTGGAGGATCAACCACCATAAGAGGATGTTCTAAAATAATGAATGAAAAGTATATTAAGAGAACAAATAATTTTACACATTTTATAATAGTTTATAACAATTATTGAATACTTGAGGTTACTTTCACAGACACTTGAGTTTACTTTCTATGATATATTTAAGCTCGGCAAGCTTTACAAAACAAAATATTTAAATAAACCGTTTTAAAACCTTAAAACAGACTTTTCGTGCTTTCTCATGACCCATGAACAGGGTGAGGTGTGTCCTATCCACCTCAAAATCAATAGATGTCATTTGGTAGACGTCCCTAATCAGAATCAGTCGAAACCCGATCGATCCGACATGACTTAGTTGAGTTACCGTGTTAAAAAAAAATTCTCAAATAGTTCACCGTCGTGCTTTCTCATGACCCATGGACAGGGTGGGGTGTGTTCCTATCCACCCCAAAATCAATAGGTGTCGTTTGGGAGACGTTCCCGATCAGAATATATATATATATATATATATATATATATATATATATATATATATATATATATATATATATATACATATATATATATATATATATATATATATATATATATATATATATATATATATATATATAAATTCCGGATGTCGGACAGTTCTCCCACGGCTCCGATACTCGTAAGAAAAGCGCCGGCATATTATCCACAACAACTCCCCACTAGCCCGTGAAGTTAGTTACCGTAGATCCGTAATCATGTGCCCTAAGTAAACGCAGAGAACCCAAGATGACCGCCTCCTGCATTTGACCTGCCAACCACTCTACCGATTTTTGGCTAGCCGGAATAATCTTCAGTTCTGACAGCACCGTAGGCTTCATCCCTCCGAGAACACCGATAACCAGAACCACCATCTTGACAGAGTAGCCTGGGTACAGCGTCCGCAACTCACCCCGGAGATCTACGTATTTGGTCCGTTTCTTCTCCTCCTTCAAGGTAATGTTTTTCTCGGCAGGAGCCGAGAACTCGATGACATACATCACCTTGGTTTGATGGTCTCATTCCCGACAACGGACTCAATATCTCCGGGAGCGTAAGGCAGCACCGGTGTTTTGTCCACCCCATACGATTGCCTTAGGTAGTAATATAGCACACGTAATGCAACGTTATGTCGATGGATGTAGCCCGAAATCGCATATATAGGGCACACCGATAGCAGGTGCATCAGCGATTCCGATGCCTCGTGGCAGGCCCTGCAGTTGATATCAGGTACCTCCACACCCATCACTCTGCTTTGGTAGACCAAGGTGTCTATAACACCATCCTGGCAGGCCGCTATAAAGCTTTCGGTCTCAGACCTGACCCCGGCTGACCTCAAATAAGCGAAGGTCATCGCCGTCGATAAACCTTGTGCTTCAATGTTGTTATAGAAAACTCCATGTAGGGCCTTACCGACATGCTCCCTAAACAGATTTCTCTGTTCGGCAGCTTTGATTTGGGCTTTCAGACAATTCGGCTCCTGTTCAGTGATTGACTGTACGTCATCACCTTGCCTGCCTCTTCGTCTATGGTCGAATCTAAGACCGAATCGTTCTGCGGCTTTTCGTGCTGCTTTAAATAGACCCACTCCCACCTCCGCGACTTCATGATCTCTCACTAGCCGCATGAGTGGATACGGGATACGGACGACGTTACATGCTATATCCAGGACTAATCTGTCATGCATACACTCCAGGTTCAAGAGTCCTCGGCCTCCCCGTTGTCTCGGGAGATATAGCCGAGGAATAGACGATCTTGGATGAACGCTTCTATGTATGTGCATCATCTTTCGGGTTTCCCTGTCCAACCTACGCAGGTCATCGGCAGTCCAGTTCACTACTCCGAAGGAGTAAAGCAGTACCGGAATGGCGAGCATATTCGTTGCAGACACCTTGTTTTTCCCCGATAGATCTGATGACCAAATCTTTCGGAGTCGATGTCTGTACTTGCCACGGAGAGCGTCCTTTACGCTTTGCATATCCTGGATATAGTTCTGATTTATACCCAGGTACGCGTACGTCTCCCCGGCATCCAAATGTTTTAGGATGCTTCCGTCTGCTATCTGCGCATCTTCAGGGGTCCCCGTAGATCTCCCTCTCTTGAGATGGAAGACTGCACATTTGTCCAATCCGAATTCCATGCCAATTGCCCACATGTACTCTTGCACCACCCTGAGGGCGTTTTGCAAACCTTGCTCTCCAGAGGCATAGATCTTGAGGTCATCAATGTAAAACAAATGAGGACCTTATGTCTCCGATTATTGGGTGGTCCGTAATTACACCCGCGAGTTTGGCGAAGTTCAAGTGACAGGGGTAATAGCGAGATACAAAATAGGAGATGGCTTAGGGAATCCCCCTGAAACACTCCTCTCCTAAACACTACCGGCTCCGTGGTTACCCGCCGTTCACCGGATGTTATGGTGAAGTGGGTTTTCCAGAGCGGTAGTAGGTGTTGTATACATCTCACTATTGGTGCTGGTACTACAAGACCGAGCAAGTGAATCAACAGCTCATGGGATGTTGAATGAAATGCCTTGCGGTAATCTATCCACGCCATCGATAGATTCCGCTTGTATTGTACAGAGTCATGCGTAATACAGCGGTCTATCAACAGGTTTTCTTTGCAACCTGCCTGGCCCTTTTTTGCGCCGCGTTGCTCCCCTATCTCTTGAAGGACCGGTTTTACGTGCTCCAACGTCCTAACATACAATATGCGTGTAAATAACTTGTAGCAGGAGTTAAGGCACGTAATCGGCCTATAATTTTTGGAATCGGATAAATTCCCTTTCTTGGGGATAAGTACAGTTCTTCCCTCGACAAACCAATCCGGAATCTGCTGCCCCTCGTTCAACCACGAGTTGAAAACTCGGGCCAGACGGCGGTGGATCTACGGAAACCGTTTCCACCACCATATATTCAATCCATCTGGGCCTGGGGCAGCGAAGTTCTTAGTTCCAACAAGTGCTTGTTGAACTTCCTCCAGACTAATTGCCGGGCACGCTTCCTGTGGTTCTTCAATGAGAGTGTCGCAAATAGCCTGGAAGCGCGCAATCACTGGAGTGTTATTGAATGGACGCGTCGTCTCATAGATTTCCTTCCAAAAGTTTTCGAGATCCTCTACAGCCGGCGGATCTTCGACAGCACATTGTTGCTCTTGAATAAAGCGGGAGGGATTTGTACGGAACAATTTGTTTTCTTCCATGCTCCTTATCCGCCTATTCAAAGCTTTCTTAATTGCCATAAGTGCTCCAATCCTGTCTAAACAGTGCTGCTTGATAGCTAAGAGCGCCGTCTGATTTAGAGTGTGGTGTTGGCGTCTGAGTCCGGCGATAATATGCCGGACTTTAGGTGTAAATTGCCGATTGCTTCTTATATATTCCACCACACTCTGGACTCGAGGGGCGTGCTGTCTGGCCGATTGCATTTTACCTTGGATCTGCTCTACTCGCCGCTTGGTTTTCTCGTTGCTATTGAAAGAGTTTGACTTCTTGGTCAAACGAGACGTGGAACGAGCTCCTTAGCGGCGTTGTAGACGGTACAATTGACCTGTCAGATGTCTGCATCTTCTGGAAGTTCCTCATCGATTCTAGCATCCATTCTTGCCAGGTCTTGTGGCTTTAGGTTAACTCTGATATTAAGATTACCTCTTGTCCTTATGGAGGGCTCCGCATATTCTCGTGGATTTTCCCCGTCAACTCTTTGCTGCGGTAGAGGTGCAGCAAGTAGTATATCGGGTTGACGGGGCTGCCTCACATATACTGACCTTCGCAGATAGAATACTTGCTTTCTCAGACTTTGTTTAGAGAAGGCGCGATGCTCGGGGTGCATTTCACTCCAAGCTGAGTGCAATCTCGCCATGTATCCCCTGCGGCCAGGACTGCTGCTTTCCTAGAAAGTAAGCAGATCATCCCTTAGTTCCCTCGTCCACCTAAAGCGTCCATTTTCATTGCCTTGGTCGTTGCCATTGAGACGGTCCGGTAAGGCCCCTCCCACCTGTCTCTGACCTCCATCCGAATGAGGCCGATTGTGAGGAGCACTTCCTCTGGTCTGGTTTGGAACCAGATTCAGACCCTGGGGATGGTTAGTCCCAAGAGCCTACGGCCAACATTGATCCAGCAGAGTTACCCCTACCTGTCCAAGGCGCGCCACGAGGAGGCTGTTGATCCGATTTTTCACCCCTATATATATATATATATATATATATATATATATATATATATATATATATATATATATATATATATATATATACAGGGTGATTCAGCTAACCCGTTCATTAATAGTTTATGAACTTCCCATTGGAATTCATTTTTTAAAATTTGGAATCAGAGGTTAGCGAGGACGATCTATTCAACTAAAGTATTTTTGCTTTTCTGACACTTCCGATTATACCGGAAGTAGCTATCAATTTCCTTATTTTAAATAGAACACCCAGTATATTATTACATTTTTGAATTACCCTGCTGATTTTAAGTGAATTTTCTTAACAATTCCCTATACCTATCTTCAGCAGTTTTTGAGATATTTTAATTTTTTTGAAAAACTTAGGTTTTGTAGTACTTATCCCATTAGAATGCTCGTCACTTATTCAAAACAAAAGTTATAGTAGCAAATTTTGGGCTGTAATTAGGCGGACTATTAAGCTTTCAGGTGATATATAGTTTGATATTTTATTGTTTACAGGGTGTCAACAAAAATTTAGTTCATTCTGTTACTGGCAACCTCTGTTTAGAGCCGGCAACATTGCCACACGTGACGTTTGTCTTGTTCCTGGGCTAATAGCGCATAGTGTATAGTATATATTTGCCATGTGAGTTGCGTTTCTGTAGTGAACAGAGCGTTAGTAATAAAAGTGTAAAGAGTACATGTTGTTTTATTGGTATTTTCATGTTAAATCAAAGTTTAACATTGGTGTAGTAACATTTTGGTAGCAGAGCTGTGGTTTTGGATATGTGCATTAGTGCCATTTAAAAGAAGATCATATTGTGGAGGTTTCTGCTGGTCAAGCTCGCCGACACAAGGTGTGTAGTTGAAATTGGGTCAGGTACCAGCTGCTAGGGATTCAGTCACGTTGAGCGATTTAGCGGTCGATTGAAGGTTACCCACACGCGGCTGAAGAATACGCTGCCCGTCCCGAGATTTGAAGTGATTTTCTGCAGCGAGCAGCGGCGTGACGCCGGGAAGTGTAAACCGAGCGTCAGCTGATCGAAGCGAACCTGGTAGAGGTCTATGAGGTGTACCTGGACGTCGGTGTCAGAGAGGCGTTCAACAAGTAGTGGTCAGGTGATATTGAAAAAATATCGACCTAAAAAGGTATGTACGTTTTTAATTGATCTTAAATGTGTCATTTCTGGAAGCGACTTATTGGTGCAGTGTTAGTGAAACACACGTGGTCGCAGTAAACTTACTACAAATTACTTATATTTTGACATTTTGGGAAAATTTATTGTTGATATAACGAGTTTATATTGTATTTGTTTGCAAAAATAGTTGCATTGTAGTGATTTGCAAATTTATTGTTGGGTTTAATATAAAGTTTTGATTGTTCATCGAGTTATTAATCATTTAATGTTTATTCTGACTTGTATTTATGTTATTTAGATGAGGTTTATGGGTTACAAACCACTGCAAAGGTTACTTATTTGTTCAAATTTTGATATTTAGTTATTTTGTGTATTTTTAAGCAATTAATAACTTTGGGCAGTGATTTAGTGACTTGAAAATTGAAGTGAAAAATGCCTCATTTTGTAGTCATGGAAGAAGCAGCAGCTTTAGTAGCAAAACGTGCCTCTTTAAAAGGTAGCATCACGCGCATTGAAAAATATGTTAACGATGCGACTGATGTCATTTCGGTTTTTGAATTTCAAAATAGACTTGATCACTTAAAGGATATTTATAATAAGTACGATGAGATACAATTCGAATTAGAAATCAGAGAAAATGATGAGTATGGCGCTGATAGGGAGCAAATTGAGGGTAGATTTTTAAATCTAAGGGCTCGTTTATGTGAAATAATAGAAAGAAAAAATAAAACCGATACTGATGGAAATAGTTCACGTGAAAATTCTAGAGAATCACTATTACCGGGCATATTAGGCATTGCTCATACGCAAATAAATTTACCAAAAATTTCTCTGCCTCATTTCAGTGGTAAATATGATAAATGGCAGAACTTTAAATATTTGTTTACTAATTTAGTGCATGACTGTGTTTCTTTAACAAAGACACAAAAATTGTATTATTTAAAAAGCGTGTTAAAAGGTGAAGCATCTACATTGATAGAATGTTTACACGGGTCTGAGGAAAGCTATGAAAAAGCTTGGGAAATTTTGATTAAAAGATATGATAATAAGGCAATTTTGCTACAAACACATTTAAAGGGTTTATTTGAATTACCCCATGTAAATAAAAATAATCACATGAGTTTTCGGTCTTTATTAAGCAAATTTAGTCAACATTTTGATTCTTTAAAAGCTTTGGGGGCTCCAGTGGAGCATTGGGACATTATGTTAGTCTATTTGATGTCTCAGAAATTAGATAGTGTTCTAATTCTAATATTAAACGCTCGTCTACCATTACGACACAGGTAGAGAACGTTGCGAAATGTTTGTTTTGCAATTACGCTAATCATTGAATTGTTAAATGTTATAAATTTGCAGCTACACCGGTCGAAAAAAGGCGCGACTTTGTAAAAGAGAAACGGTTGTGTTTCAAGTGTTTAAAAAATAACCATTTTACGGGTAAATGTTTTTCGAAGGAAAATTGTAGATTTTGTAATAGAGCACACAATTCCCTGCTTCATGAAAGTCATTATAAAGAAAAAGTAAAACCCACTGCGCCAGCGGCGGCGGTAGTGGATAATACGGTAAAAAATAATATGTCGTCATTACGGCAAGAAAATGATATAGAGGCGTCTACGTCATCTACTTGAGGCCATGTTGCAATTTCTAAACGACTGGAGATTAATTGTTGGGCTTGACCCACAAGTTTAGATCTGATAGCTCGTAATAAAAATACGTTTTGGCTTTCACTGTTCTGTGATGCAAAACAAGTTATCAATCCGTCATAACTAGTTAAAACGTCATTTAGTAAAAAGGTGTTTCCGTCAAATGGTGGTATGACGTCAACATACATTTTTATCAATTGGTAATTAACGGCCATTGTAGATGGTAACACTAGCCTTGGGGGTTGTGAAGTGATAGATTGAGTTGGTTGTTGAGAATCGCTTAATTGAGTGTTTTCAGAATCGCTGTGTTCACTGTCTTGATTTTCGTTAGATTCTGAATCTGAATTGTTCATAAAAGATATTAATTTGAACAAAAATATTCAAAAGTGAAAAAAAACAGAAGTGAAAAACAAGTTTGAAAAGAAAAAAAAATTCTTCTTTTTTTTCTTTCTTTTTTTTTGAGTTTAAAAAACTTGAAAAAAGTCTTTGAGACTTTTAAAAACTTAACTTAAATACCTCTAAAGGTCGGAGTGAACCAAGTTCTAATAACACAAAGTCAATGAAAGAACAAGGAATGAGTACTTGGTACTTACTTTGTAATAACATGTTGTCTGTACGTCTGATAGCTGTCGAAAGGTGCCGCACAGGAATACCGGTCCGTGGCGTGGAAAGGTGCCGCACTCCGGGTGTTTTCTTCGTTCGCCAACCCTGGAACAACTTCTCAGTGAGCCTGTGGTTTTTTTCGGAATCACCAGTGAGGATTGAGATCCTACAATTTATTCAGTGAGCCTACTGCCTCATGAATCCTACCGACTGCGCCAGTTTTGGTGGGAGGTTCACGACGAGACGAGAAACAGCACGTTGGTGACAACACTTTTATTACTTTGCGTTACAATGGTAACTGTAAGTGATTTGCCCAAGAACTGACACATGATTCACCGTTCAGCTTTTATAATAATGTGCATTTAGCTGTTCCAGCTATTTTCTTAATGAATCATATACAGTTCATTCTATAACATTTTAGTTTATGTTACACAGTTTGATATATATATATATATATATATATATATATATATATATATATATATATATATATATATATATATTTTAACGCAGTCGTAGGTGAGGGAAAAGAAGGAGAATTTGTAGGTCCTTATGGATTAAGAAGCAGAAACGAGAGAGGTAGCAGACTGATAGAATTCTGTGAGAAGCACAAGATGGTAGTCGCGAATACATTGTTCAAGAATCACGTTAGGAGGCGGTACACCTGGAAAATGCCAAGAGGGATAGACAGGTATCAGATAGACTACATACTGGTTAGGAAGAGATTTAGAAATCAAGTGAAAGACTGTAAGTGTTATCCAGGAGCAGATGTAGACAGCGAGCACAACTTGGTAGTCATGAAAGCTAGATTAAAGTTCAAAAATCTGAAAACCCGGAAGGATAAGAAACGTATAAATGTAGGCATATTGAGGGATCAGAATATGAAAGATAAGTTCCAGGAGCAAAGAGATCAATTAATAAATAAAGCGAGTAATGGCGAAATCAAGAACGCAGAAACTGAGTGGGAGGGATCAAGAATAGTCTAGATTCCGCGGCTACGGACGTTTTAGGATACGAGAGAAGGGAAGCTAGGAAGCCCTGGATAACGGACGAAATCTTAAATTTAATACAAAAGAGACGAGGCTACAAAAACAGACGAGACGAGGAAGGACTGAAAACTTATAAGTCAATAAAGTGGTAAATAATTAGAAAGTGTAGAAAAGCGAAAGAACAATGGATAGAGGATAAATGCAAAGAAGTAGAAGATAAGCTTCAAGTAGGTAAGACCGATGAGGCTTACAAAATAATTAAGATGAACTTCAGGGATATAGGACTATTAAGTAGAAACGTTAGGAGTCAATCGGGGGACATACTGATCGCAAGAGAGGAGAAAGCGGATAGATGGAAGCAGTACTTAGGAAATTTATACGAGGGTCAGGAATTAGGAGAAATATTAGAGGAAGAACCTAGCATCGATAGAGAAGATGTAGGAAAACCTATATTGAGAGAGGAATTTGAAACAGCACTAAGGGGGCTAAAGAACAATAAAGCGCCGAGTGTAGATAAAATACAGGCGGAAATTTTGAAATGTGCGGGACAGAAAGTAGTAAATGGGATGTTTGAACTGGTAAAATACATATACGAAGCGAGTGAAATGCAGGAGGATTATAAGAGGAATATTATCGTTACTATACCGAAAAAGAGAGGATCCGACAAATGCGAGAACTTTAGAACGATTAGCCTAACTTACCACGGGTCAAAAAATCTTAACCAAAACTATATATATATATATATATATATATATATATATATATATATATATATATATATATATATATATATATATATATATATATATATATATATATATTTCTCTGAATTCGTAGAAACTTTCTGTTGTTCATCTGCGGCAAATTCGGATATTTCTCATTAAATATTCTACAAGTTCTGTTGATAATCTTATTGCACTGTCCATGAATAATAAACAAATCCATTAAAACTGTTTGTATAATTATTTTCTGCCATATTTGTGCTACATCTATTCAAATTAAGTGCAAATATTACTAATGTCAAATTTATTTAGAAAAATAGCATGTCTGTTGTCATTACAAAATGATAAAATAAAAATTTCATTGCCCACCCGTTATGACAACATACCAAAAGATATAATATTCTTGGAAGGGTTACAGAAAAGTGCCTATATATCGAAAACGGTGCACATTAGGTATAGAGTAGATTAACATTTTTAAATAGGTAAATGTATCACCTTTCCGAATTAGTAATAATATACTGGGCATTCCATTTAAAACAATTGATTCTCGTGCATTTCTCTAAGTCACGTATAGAAAGCATTCTCTAACTCACCCTGTATGATATTGGAAACATTTGATTAATGAAGAAGATGCCCCCAGGCCTTGCCTAGCCACAACTGAAAAATTATCTTTTAATTGCTGCGTAGGTAGGAGAAAACACGATTTACTGAAAGTAAAATTTTTGGCAATAAATTCAGAAAAGAATTATTATCTGGATAACGGCTTGAGATAGATCTAGGGAAATATTAACAAAAGTTTCTTACTAACAGAAAGTTTCTACGAATTCAGAGAAATTTTATAAATTTGGTTCCTCATTAAGAGAACAATAACAGTGTCAGTATTAAAAAAAAATAATACCTAAGCAGCAATAACAGTAATAAACGCTATAAGTAGCAATAACAAATAATACCAATAACTAATAAAATGCATAAAAATCTTAAAACTATTGTAATAATTGTTCGAAATGTTGACCGTTAACTTCCAGACACTTTTGTATACGACGATGGACAGCGTTTGTTGTAGCAGCTCTTATATCAGCGGGGTCCAAGTTTTCAATCTCTTGAATCACTCGACGTTGTAATTCTTCCCTGTTGTGGACTGGAGTTTTATAAACTCTATCTTTAAGAATACCCCAAAGATAAAAATCTAACGGGGTAAGGTCAGGGGACCTCGGAGGCCAATTCTGCGATCCAAAACGTCTAATCCAACGGTCATCGAAAATGCGGTCCAACTCCATACTAATTTTGTATGTACAATGTGGAGCAGCTCCGTCGAGTTGATACCAACAAGTTTTATATTTTTCAAGTGACAGATTATCAACGAAGTCTTTCACAATTGTTCTAATTACATTTAAATATTTTCTGGAATTCAATTTTTCGTCGTATATGTAATATTTTATTTTATCATCCATTAACATACAAAAAACATTGAAACTAAATTTAACTTGAAAACCAGCCTCTCTAGTAATGTGAGGGTTGTCTGTGGCCCAATGGTGACGATTTCGTGGGTTACAAATCCCTTCCCTAGAAAATTTGGATTCATCAGTTCAAATAATTTTCTTTAAAAAATTGGGGTCCTCTTGCATACGTACTAGCAACATTTCACAAAATTCTATTCTCCGTAAATAATCCTGAGGCATGAGAAATTGGACTCTTGTAAATTTATAATTATGCATTTTATGGTTTGCTAGTATTCTTCGAATGGATGAATATGGCAATCCTAACTCCTGTTCAGCACAACGTATATAATACTGGAGATTTACATGAAAATATACTAGCACATTGATTTCATTTACCTCGTCAGATGTCACAGCTAACAAAATGACGAACCAAAATTTATAAAATTTCTCTGAATTCGTAGAAACTTTCTGTTGTTTATCTGCGGCAAATTCGGATACTTCTCATTAAATATTCTATAAGTTCTGTTGATAATCTTATTGCACTGTCCATGAATAATAAACAAATCCATTAAAATTGCGTTTGTATAATTATTTTCTGCTATATTTGTGCTACAGCTATTCAAATTAAGTGCAAATATTACTAATGTCAAATTTATTTAGAAAAATAGCATGTCTGTTATTACAAAATGATAAAATGAAAATTTCATGGCCCATCCGTTATAACAACATACCAAAAGATATAATGTTCTTGGAAGGGTTACAGAAAAGTGCCTATAAATCGAAAATGGTGCGCATTAGATATAGGGGACATTAACATTTTTAAATAGATAAATGTATCACCTTTCCGAATTAGCAATAATATACTGGGCATTCCATTTAAAAAAATTGACTTTCGTGCATTTCTCTAAGTCACTTATAGAAATAGAAAGCATTCTCTAACTCACCCTGTATGATATTGGAAACATTTGATTAATGAAGAAGATGCCCCCAGGCCTTGCCTAGCCACAACTGAAAAATTATCTTTTAATTGCGGCGTAGGTAGGAGAAAACACGATTTAGTGAAAGTAAAATTTTTGGCAATAAATTCAGAAAAGAATTATTATATCGATAATGGCTTGAGATAGATATAGGGAAATATTAACAAAAATTACTCAGAAAGAGACGACAATCCAAAAAATACAAATATATACAGTGTATTCTATTTAAAATAACGAAGATGTTGCCGGTTTTACGTATAAGTGGCAACACCGCACTTTCGAAAATATTTTAGTTGCATAGATCATACTCGACTATTTTGGTAACCAAAATTTCAAAGCAATCGGTAGATCCGTTCTCCATATACTTTTAATACTCCATCCACCGTGGCTCACCCTGTATATATATATATATATATATATATATATATATATATATATATATATATATATATATATATATACTATCAGACAAAAGTAAAGCAACCTTATGATATTTTTTAAATATTTAAAATAATATTGGCCACCGGTGAAATTAAAAACCATTTAAATTAAAGTGTCATCTGGTCTACTATCATGAGTCAAATGAGGTTTTTTTCAAATGTTCAATAAGCTAGTATGTAATAATTTATTTAAACAGTGCACTTTATTTGCGCGACAAAAGTAAAGGAACTTTTATGAAAATAATTTTTTATTTCACTTAACAGTACAAAAACACCAAATGTAATATAATAACTTAATAATTAATAGGATATCCATTGTTGGCTATAATTTTTTGACAACAACGCGGCATTGATGTAATTAAATTTTCGATTGTAATTATAGGCTATATAGTCCAAATTTCGTTAATTTTATCAATTAAAGCCTGTTTATTTGGGAATCTTGTGGTCAGAATCTGACGTTCAACCTCTTCCCACAGGTTCTCAATGGGGTTGAGGTCCGGTGATTGTGTCGGCCACTGCAGAACCTGGACATTGTTCTCCTGAAACCACTCCTGCACAAGGCGAGATGTGTACTTCGGATCATTGTCTTGTTGAAATACATATCTCAAAGGCATTTCCCACTCAGCATAGGGCAACATAACATTTTGGAGTATATCCCTGTACACCAGTCGATCCATAGTCCCGTCTATAAAGTGTAATGGACCTACTCCACTCCACGAAAAACAACCCCATAAAAACACACTACCTTGTCCGTGCTTTATTGTTGGTGTAACGTACTTTAGGTGAAATATTATATTAACCGAACGCCTTACCAAGCCTCATTCCATCAGAATTAAAAATTTTGTAACGAGTTTCGTCGCTAAATAATATTTTTTTCCAGTCTTGAACCGACCAATTCAAATGTTGGCGTACAAAATCAAGCCTGACAAGACGATTACTTTCGGAAACCAATGGTTTCTTGGCTGGACGTCTGCTGTAATGTTTCGCTTCATCTAATCGTCGTTGAACAGTCCGCGGACTAACTTCAAGTTCGGGAATTTCAGCAATTATTCTTGGTCCTGACAACCACGGATCTCTTTGAGAAGTTCTTTTGACTTCTCTATCCATCCATAATGTAGTTTTCTTGGGCCTTCCTGATTTCGGCATTATTTCTACATATCCTCTTTCATTATAACGTGAAATTATTTTGGACACGCTGTATTTAAGCAAGAGAAACTGCCTAGTAATCGTAGCCATACTTGCTCCATCTAAAAAGGCGTTTACCACCATTTGTTTTAACTCTACACATATTGGCTTACCTTTTGGCATATTTATTTCTGTAAAGAAAATAGCAAATAAGCTTAATTAACCCACAACATTTAATTTTTATACTTACATTTATTGCATACCGTTTTTTCGCCCAAAATCAAATAGTTGCTTTACTTTTGTCCAATAGTGTATATATATATATATGTATATATATATATATATATATATATATATATATATATATATATATATATATATATATATATATATATATATCTGGACAGGACTAATCTGTCATGTCCTTGGCCTCCCCGTTGTCTCGGGAGATATAGCCGAGGAACAGACGATCTTGCATGAATGCTTCTATGTATGTGCATCATCTTTCGGGTTTCCCTGTCCAACCTACGCAGGTCATCGACAGTCGACTTCACTACTCCGAAGGAGTAGAGCAGTATCGGAATGGCGAACATATTTGTTGCAGAGACCTTGTTTTTCCCCGATAGATCTGATGACCAAATCTTTCGGAGTCGGTGTACTTGCCACGGAGAGCGTCCTTTACGCGTTGCGTATCCTGGATATAGTTCTGATTTACACCCAGGTACGCGTACATCTCCCCGGCATCCAAATGTTTTAGGACGCTTCCGTCTACTATCTGCGCATCTTCAGGGATCCCCGTAGATCGCCCTCTCTTGAGATGCAAGACTGCACACTTGTCCAATCCGAATTCCATGCCAATTGCCCACATGTACTCTTGCACCACCCTGAGGGCGTTTTGCAAGCCTTGCTTTCCAGAGGCATAGATCTTAAGGTCATCCATGTAAAACAAATGGGTGACCTTATGCCTCCGATTATTGGGTGGTCCGCAATTATACCCGCGAGTTTGGTGAAATTCAAGTGACAAGGGTAATAGCGAGATACAAAATAGGAGAGGGCTTAGAGAATCCCCCTGAAACACTCCTCTCTTAAACACTACCGGCTCCGTGGTTACCCGCCGTTCGCCGGATGTTATGGTGAAGCGGGTTTTCCAGAGCGGTAGTAGGTGTTGTATGCATCTCACTATTGGTGCTGGTACCGCAAGACATCCGAGCAAGTGAATCAACAGCTGGTGGGATGTTGAATCAAATGCCTTGCGGTAGTCTATCCAGGTCATCGATAGATTCCGCTTGTATTGTACAGACAGTTGACCTGGCCAGAGTGGATGCTGAAATTCAAGCATCGCTTCCGAAAGGGGCCGACATCTGGCACATAAATTGTGCCGTGTACACTGCTGCCGAAAGCTTCTCTCATATGGAGAGGGCGAACAACTCTTCCTCTCCGCGAGAGCGAGCGAAGCGGCGTGTACGGAAGATGGAGGCCAAGATCCAGTCGGCAAGACAACAGGTATCCCGTATCCAATGTGTGATGGACTATATGGCGGCCAATAGGCTCTTTACGCAAAAATTACGGCGAATCGCCGCCAATTTAAGACGAGTCCATCACACACTCAATGAGGTAGTGCTGCGTACCACCAAACAACACTGCTTTGATAGGATACGGTTGCTAGTGACGTGCAAAAATCACTAGTGAGGCGGGCGCGAAGGCTGGCGGAAAATAATTTATTCCGCCAAAAACCCTCGCGCCTATTCGAACCGCCTTAACCTATTGTCGAAAATCCGCCGACTGTAAATCAGGTGGAAAACTTTTGAAAGGCGCTGTACGAGCAAAAGCCCCCACTCCAGCACTGACACACTTTGAAGACTTTTGCGAAAGTCTTCAGCAACCAGAACAAGTATGCCACCCGATAACCCCTGAAGAGGTTCGAAGAGCTCTTGCGGGCTTTAAGAACTTTGCTGCTCCAGGTCCCGACGGGATAAATAACTTCTGGTTGAAAAAATTATCTAGTACCCACCACCATTTAGTCAGAATTTGTACCACCTGGCTAAATGGGGAGCAGCAAATTCCTTCTTGGGTTGTCGAGGGGCGGACCGTGCTAATACTGAAGACCGGAGATTTGTCCAACCCAAAGAACTACCGCCCGATAACCTGCTTAAACGCATGCCACAAGGTATTTACACGCATCTTGTACATGCGAGTACTCCTAGCAATTGAGGCGGTTTTCGAGGGGATATACGAACGACGAGGGTCTAAGAAGGGTGTCGCTGGCTGCAAGGAGAATCTGTTGACTGACAGATGTATCACGCAGGACTCCGTGCAGTACAAGCGCAAACTTTCCATGGCCTGGATCGACTACCGCAAGGCATTCGATATGACATCGCATGAGTTAATAATTCACTTGCTCCAATGCCTTGTGGTGCCCGGTCCTATAGTGAGATGTATTCAAGAACTGATGCCGCTCTGGAGAAGTCGGTTTACCATTACATCGGGTGATACTAGAGTCCGGAGAAAGGGAATTACGCCAGTCCCACCTAAGGGTGGTGCAGGAGTACACGCAAGCCATCGGGATGGAGTTCGGGTTGGACAAATGTGTACTGGTTCATCTCAAGAGAGGGCAAAGCCGGGAATATGTAGAGGATGCGCAGCTCGTAGACGGAAGCATCTTACACCACTTAGATGCCGGAAAGTCGTACGCCATAGGTGTCGTAAAAAGCGCTCTCCGCGGCAAGTATGAGCACCGCCTCCGACATATCTGGTCTTCAGAATTGTCGGTGAAGAACAAGTTGTGTGCAACAAACATGCTTGCCGTTCCAATCCTTGTCTACTCCTTCGGAGTAGTCAAATGGACACAGGGGAAGTTGCGACGACTCGATGTAGTAACCCGTAAAAGGATGCATCTCAGTAGGAGTTTGCATCCCAGATCGTCCGTTCCACGGTTATATCTCCTACGACATCGCGGAGGCCGTGGACTCTTGAGTTTGGAGTGTCTCCATAACAGGATGGTTCTGGACGGAGCCTGTAAAGTTATGAGGAGTTTGGATCCCCTTCTCTGTATGGTCCGAGATCACGAACATGCAGGTATAGGAGCATTTTTATTTAAGGCAGTGTTAGCGCTCAAATTTAAATTGTAGTCCTGTATTCAAATTTATCAGCGCGCATCCCCGCCTACTCTGTCAGAGCGCCAACTATCTCGGCGCATTACAGTTGAGTCAGAGACCTGTTTAATGCTGTGCAAAATAAACTTATATCGCCGTTTGTTTTCAATATAATACTTCATCGAAGCGGTAGTTTTATCTTATCATACAGTCCACCATCTTGAGCATCACCACCGGGAATTTACCTCCCAGGGGAATTAAGGAACGAAAGCTAATTTTCGTACTCCTCACCAAGTTAAATGATAGTAGTTCCCAACAGGCAGCAGCCGATGATCTCGGTCTCGTCTTCGACACCGAACGGGCCAATCACAATTCTGTCACCGAGTTGGAACCCGTTCGGTTAAAAGACCAAATAAAAGCTGCAGAGCATTTAAGAGCTCTGCAGATTCATAAGGATAAGCCCATGCACGGGGTCTTCTATAGGAATATGGGCTTATCCGAAAGGCTGACCTTTGCTTTCTTAAGGTCAGCCGGGCTAAATTCAGAGACCGAGAGATTCATCATGGTTGCCAAGATGGTGTATTTAACACGCTCGTCTATCGGAGTCGTGTCATAGGTATGGAGGTCTCTGATGGCAGCTGCAGGGCGCCGGAGACATTGATGCATTTACTGTCAGCTTGCCCAGTATATGCAGTCTCGGCCTATATCCATAGACACAACGCAGCGTTACGGGTGCTTTATTATCATTTAAGGCACTCGTGTCAGATAGACGAGACACCAGCGCTGCCTTGCGCTCCGGGGGATATTAAGTCCGTTGTGGAAAACGAGAAGTGCCGAATATATTGGAACTATTCGTTTTTCACCGTCAGGCAAATACAAGCCAACAAGCCTGACGTAGTCCTCCTCGACCACCAACTCAGAACAATGTTCGTCATCGAGTTCTCGGCACTCGGTCATGGTAACATTGTTTTGAAAGAGGAGGAGAAACGGACAAAATATCGAGATTTAATCTTCGAACTCCGCAGACTCTATCCAGGCCATTCTGTTAAACTTAAGGTACTGATTATAGAAGCCGTTGGTGGAGCGAGAGATACACTGCTTTCAGAATTAAAGAGCATACCGGCATGCCGAAATTCGGCAGAAAATCTTAGCTGGTCGCATGCAGCAGGCCATAATTCTCGGTTCGCTTCGTCTACTCAGGGCACACGACTCGGTCCAGTAATCACTAACCGAACGGACGCGAGGAGTGATTACAGGTATTACCAGCGCACCTTCTGTCTTGTGAGTCGGAGCCACAGAAAGGGGTGACTTTTTAGCAAAAATAGTCATATATATATATATATATATATATATATATATATATATATATATATATATATATATATATATATATATATGTGTGTGTGTGTGTGTGTGTGTGTGTGTGTGTGTGTATATACACTTGTCCATTAGAGGGATGTTTTCACCCTGTTATTTAAGATTTTTATTTTATACACTAAAAATATACCCTTTCGAGAACTGTGCAATTTCACTGACATATTTACTGACTAAAAGCAAAACGTTTATTAATAATACTACCGAAAACTATATGCATGTCGACGCGTAAACGTGCGCTCGCCTAAGTATGCGAGTACTTATATGTTTCAATGCAAGGTGGCACCGATTGCCGTGGTCCAAACTGTATGAAATTTGGCTTAGGAGTATTTTAATATGAATAAAACGAAAGAAATAAGTGGGTATGCATTAAATAGAAACGATTTTTTTTGGGACATAGGGTGTCCCAAAAAAAAACTTTCTCTTAAAATCTACTTTTAAGAGAAAAAATAAAACCTATTTTCAGTCCATTTTATATAGACTAATTATCACAAGTAGGATTAGGATAGGCAGTTACATATTTATGATTTATATTAATACAGTTTTTTACAGATTCTCAACTATGAAAAAAATAGTAGAAAGAGATTCTATGTCCTATTTCCAACAATTTTGGCAACAACAGTTGTATTATTTCTATATGCAAGAAAATATGTAATCTATGCTAAATAAAAGTGTTATTTACAGCCTTAATAAATATGTTATCCACTTCCTTTTTCTTATCATAGTAAATCAAATTGGAAGAAAACTAGAATAAGTTTTCAAAAATGTGAATGTACTTCTTTTTTTAGGATTATATATTTTTTCTTTGAATATAGAGATTAGATTTTAGAGACTGAAAAAGTACAATAATAAGATATTAGTATTTGAAAAGAAGAAAACCAGATGAAAACCATTTTTCAAAAACTTCACTAGTCATATCTTCATGATAATCCCCTCTTCATCGCGATTCAAATACATTTAAACCATTTTCTAAAAAAACCTGAGTCGCTTCCGATATGCGTGATTATTAATCTTCGTCCTTTTCCAGATGGTGCCTTCAATCCCGGAGATAATCCTTCTACAAATGCCTGTCGGTTATTCAGAATATTGCAGTCTTGCCACACTTTTGTCACGGTATGACATTCGTTTACCCAAGTTTCATCCAAATAATAAATCTTCCTACCAGAATTCCGATAATCTCTTAGCTTTTCCAAATAATTTCTTCGCCATAACACAATTTCGTTTTTTTTTTCAATAAGAAGACTTTCAGTTTCGTTTTAAATGATGAAAATTCATTTCATGCATAATTCTCAAAAGAACTTTACGAGAGAACTTCGGTAAATTTTCATCTTGACGGCAGCGTGAATTTTATTCAGCGTCGGAAGTTCATTAAAAAAAATCCATGAATAATCCTACGAATTATGTATTTAACATTTTCGTCAACTTCAATCTTCTTCCTACCGCGGGTTTCTGTTTTCTTCTTTTTTGCACTTGTTTCTTTTTCATCATACTTCATTGCACGGTACACACTACTTCCACAGACTTTTGTTAACGAAGAGCATATATCAACTGCCTCGGTTGTACTAATATCTGGGTTTCGCGTTCGAATTCCTTCGTAGGCGTTTTTAATCATTTGAAGTTCTTCATTTGTTAAAAGTCGCTGTTTTCGATTGGAATTCTTCATCGTAGAACTACTACAACTTGCATCCGCTGCTTCCATGTTAGAAAAATACTAAACACTCAGTTTTATCGCAGAATATAATAAATAATCAATATCCCGAATCAATCGCACATAACCACAATGTAACGCCACTGGCGCGCCAAAATCTGGGCTAAACAATGCATGTTTCGATCAATGTCCTTCTATCGATCGACATTGATCCGTGCCACCAATTGCTGATTAATCGAATTCAAATATATTTAAAACCGCCTAAAATAATTGGCTAGCTTTGCTACAACAGCGCACCAGGCGGTACAACCGATTATTATGCGATTTGGAATTCAATAGGAGAGGGAGGAGTTCGCATTGAACTACTGTTTCTATAGAGCGGCAGATAAAATTTGTATGCACATAATAGGTGATTACACAAGAAATAGACAAACCGTTGAATAGTTATGGTGGTCTGATATTATATATGAATCACTCCACATTATTTCGACACTGGGGTATAGTACATCTTTTTTCTCTATCTATATATCAAGGATCAGTGAATAGTACAGAATAGTAGAATACATTTCTCTCGCAGCGACACTACCAGACAGACTAAAGCGGCGATGCCACTAAACTAATTCTAACTAAAATTCTTAAAAGTTACAACATCCTCCCACCTGAGAAACAGTTTTGCAATAGTATATTGTACAACAAGTGTCGAAAAAGACTTTTTCGCACGCAGTGAGATGGTTTGTGCACGAGCCAAAGGCGAGTGCAACAAGTCTCACGAGTGTGAAAAATGCTTTTCGCACGTGTTTTCCACTATACTTTTCCTACGGTTGCACTTAAATCACATTTAAGGGATGTATATCTTTTTCTTGTTTAAGTTTTGCTTTCAAAACGATGATTTTTTGATATAATAAAACAACAATTATTTAATTTTAATAAACATTTACTTACTATTATTAGTATTAGCAATAAACATCATTATTAACAGCTAATGATAATTTTTTTAATAATAGGCAATAATAATCTTGTTACAAACAATATCTATTTGGAGTTGTAATTAACAGTAAAATTACTGCAATTTTCTAAACGAATTCCTGGCATTTATTTGTGCTGATTGATCAAATTTTTTACAATAGATATGTTATTGTTTTCGAACACGGGTATATATGGTTCCGAGTATCGAACACGGGTCGCCTGGAAACTAAGAAAAAACGCTATCACTACTCCACGGTGTTTTGCGCACAGCGGGCGTAAAATTCCGTTTTACAGTTGCGTTTTTAATGTGCTTTTGCTTATTTTCTAAGCAACCGTAGGAAAAAACTATTTCTCACCAAAATCCACACAACTTAAACTAACATTCTTAAACTATAAATATCTTGCAGGACACTTTATTTTACGCCCGCTTCGGTTGACATTAGGATCACCAGGGTGATCTGGGTAATCGGCGAATTCTCTCACCCGCGTATTATCCCGAACACTACCGCAAACGCAATTGGAATTAGCAACATATTATTCTTGTTCTACCTTTTCAGAAGACTCAAGATCGAACTCAGGAACTTTCGCTTTACCTAAAGCTTTACGCAGTAGACGCTTTACTACCCCGACTAACCTTTCAAAAAATCCTCCTTACCACGACGCACTAGGAGGATTAAAACGCCACAAAATCCGTTGCGTATTAGTCTCTCGAGTTATAGTGTCCCAGTCTAGGTTTGCGAAAGTGTTATCAGTCCCATGGAAATTCGTCTTGTTAGCACTATACAAAACTCTGGGTCTGCCCCTCCGAGCGATGAACCTTCTCAAAGCTTGTAAAAACTTTAGGGTGGATAAGGACATTGTCAGTTCTAAGTGTACCGCGCGGTACACGGCACAGGTAAATAGGCACACCCACGCTTTCTCTTCAGATTTTAAATACAGAGGCGCGGCGAAGTCGACGTCCGTAATTTCGAACGGAACAGAATCACGCACTCTATCGCCCGCCAATGGAGGTGACTCTACTGCAAAAGGTTTGCCATCAAATCTTCTACACGTGACACACTTCTTCAAAACCAAATAAATAGCTCTTCTGCCACCTATTATCCAATAATTCTCTCTGAGTAAACATAACAGTCCTTGCACCCCTACATGACAAGATTTCCGGTGCTTTTCCAAAATCAAACTACAAACAATCGGACTTCTGCCAGTCAAAACAACGGGATAACGGTAATCAATAGTGTCTTCTGTATTTGAGACTCTCGACCTCAACCTCATAACACCATCGCTATCATAGCAAGGACTTAAATTCCTTAATTTATTATCTTTTGAACCTTCAAATTCTTCCTCTTGTATCAGCTTGAAAATAAAATTTTCTGCGCAGTCGTGTCTCATGCACACTCCTCAGTTCCCTCTTATTCCTTTCTTGTTTATGTCTACAATTGTGTACAAATCTGTGCAGCCAAGCAATCATTCTAACTGTCTTGGAGTACTTACTGAAGTACGTGAGGTGAAAGTCTGCCTTTTCCTTTTCTAAGTTGATAAACGTCGTAACTTTCTTTTTATTTTCTTTAGTGACCTCCCCTCCATTAACAACTAAATTTTTAGATGGCCAACTTTCGATATTATTGTACAACCATTCTAGCCCCTCCCACCATCTTGATCTGACTAACTGTTTCGGCGAACACCCTCGAGATGGCAGGTCTGCCGGATTATATGTCCCTGGAATGTGACGCCACTGAAGAGCTGGTGGTAGCTTACATATCTCAGTCACTCTGTTATGTACAAACGTACCCCACTCTTCATTGCGTTGCAACCACGAGATCACTGTAGACGAGTCGCTCCAAAAGAAACTACCATAGCTACTTGTCAAATTTTCTACAACCTGAGTGTAACGTCTCGCACCTATCATCGCTGCCAATAATGCTAGGCGTGGGATCGTCAAATTTCCTTTCCTCTTTTCTATCGGGGCTATCCACCAATTTCGCTCTAACGAGGAATTTCTATCTGCAGAAGTTCTGGCAGATCTTTTTTACCCATTTTATAAACTGTGTCGCCACATCACCATCTACTTCGGCGTCCCAGGATATTTTTCTCTCCCACAATACCTGCAGCCACAACTTGGGCATTAATGTCACAGGTGACGTAAATCCTATGGAGTCGAAGATCTTTTGTGCTCTTGACAACAATTTTCGCTTTGTTACGACAACACTTCCAGTGTCACAAGTAAGGAAATCTGGGTTTATAGTTAAAACATCTCTAGTCGGGAACCACTTTAAACCCAAAACTAAAACGCCATCCCCACTATTTGAGTTGCCAGAAAACTCCCACCCTTTAAGGTCGAATTGTGCCTCTGCCATGATCAAGGTCGCTTCTTTAATAAACTTCTAAATTCGGCACACTTGCTACGCTATTATTTACGTAGAAACTATGAGCGAGCTTTTCTATAGTTTCTTTTGCATATTCGCAACCTGGTAATAAACAATTTTCTTTACTCTTGTTTAGGTGATATTCGATCGTAGCACCCAACAAAAACGGACTGGAGTTTACTCCAAATACCACTCTATTGTGTATATAAACTGTTTCCTCGCCTTTCTCATTGATTCACAGGAATATCAAAAACTCACGATCTCTCGGATTCACACTTATCTCCAGAAACGCCTGTTTTATGTCAGCTATCTCATATTCTCTAAATCTGACCAACAACTCAGGTATCAGCTCAATAAAATTTTCCCGCTGTGAGCCTGTATCTATAAGCGCTCTCACACTTACCATGCCGGATTGACCTTTAACCTTAAAATTCACAGTTTGTAGAAAAACGTAGGAGTTTGTTTGATTTGACGTCGCCTGGTCCCTTTTAACATTATGTTGCTCGCTCGAACTCTCCTTCTGCTGTGGAGAAGCTTTCTTTTCAGCTAAACCCAAACACATCAGTGGTACATGCGAATATCTGCAAATAATGCATTTCAAACGAGACCGACATCTTTTTGACATATGCCCCATCTTTAAACACTCTTAAAGCAAGCTCCTTTTTCTAATACGACATTCTTACGCTCTTCTATTGTCAAATTCTGTGCCTTAAAACAGTTGTCACCAAGAAGACTAGAGAGTAAGGAGACATCCTCTCCTCAGGCTCCTCGAAAAATCAGTGGTGGAGGTGGCACAAAAAACGTCGGCAATATGGCAGGCTCGCGTAGAAGCGCGCGGGATCTGCGTATGCCGTTTATCCTCGTCTATCGTGGTTTCTCTCTCACACTATCAAAATATCGTGTTCCATTGAGCCACGATCAGGGCTTCTGCAGGAACAATTCGCAACGCAACAGTATCTCGACGCTTTTGACATATTCAACAGAAAAATTGGAAATGCTTAAAACACAGCAAACAAAAATAACCTCGCTCGATTCTACACAATGACCGCCATGATGAAGCACACCACGTGATCACAGTGCGGACGCTTTTCGTGCTACCCCCATGACTCGAGTTGTGTCTTCTGTTCTCTAGTCTTCTTGGTTGTCACTTTCGTGAACACCGCTACAAAATATACATTTGGCAACGACGATATTTACTAAACCCGCCGAGGTTTTACTCGTAGGTGAACGTCAAATTGTTTGACAATTTTGACGTATTTCTTTTACTAGATTGGTTAGCCGTCCCAGACTTTGTTTTACAATTATCAGCTAAACCGAAACCCTCACTTCCTAAGTCTATTCTTTGTTCATTTCCAACCTCTGCACGTAGAAAACAAAGATTCTTAAGCCTAACCTCTAATGAAGAGTCACCACCAGTTCTGTGGGTTCATTGTTATCCGAACCATTTGAATTGAAAGCCGATCTTTGCCATATTCGTAAAAATTCTTGTTGCAAACAAGATTCTATTAACGGAAACAAAAGCACGGCGTACTTGTCTGATGTAATCCGTAACCTGTCAAGCGCCCTTAACTGCGTCTCAATTCGATCGTATAATTTCGACAAATCGTGCTTTTCATTTGATACAGCGTTATTTAAAACCGATTTTAGTAATTTCGCGCACGTATACATCAACTGTAGATCCTCACGCCCGAATCTCGCGGTTAAACAGTCTATAATAATCTTTACATAATTCCCATCGAGTACGGGAAAACTATCTACGATTTGACGCGCACGACTTCCTATAACAGTAGCCTGTACCAAATAGTCTATCTTATCGCAATTATCCAACTGAGTATCAGTACGAATTTTCTTGTACTGAGACCAGAACGGTAACCAGTCCCTAATATTTCCATCATACTGCTTGAACTGAATAGCGGGTAACTTAAACTTTCTCTTACCTTGTACGTTATCATAACCTACTTGACTACCTGAAGTTTGTATTGACCCTCTCAGTGACCCCGCATCCTCTACAGCTTCCTAGCTTGTCAACTTTCAACTTAAGTGTGTTTAAGTATGTATAGCCCTCACATTGCTCAATGTCTAACAGTTGTTCCTCAGTCGCTTGTGCCTCCAATAACAAACTATACACTTCTGAGTTTATCGTGCAGAGTTCATCAAACTTAGCTTTACGCATTCCCAGGCAACTTCGATGTCCTCCGACACGACCGGACTTTTCGTCAACAGATTATCTAATTCGTTCCATGATTTTGTAACAAAAGATCGGAGCACTTTCCTATGCTTTTTCTTCGATTCCATTGAATCAACCATAATATCCAAGTTCTTCGCAACTGATTCTCTTTACTATAAGTACAACGTTTTCACTGCTTTTGCCGACTTGTAAACGCCTGCAAAAGTCCTGTCACGGTCGCCACAAACTATGTCAAGTCTCGTATGCCAGATGCTTTACCGTTGGACAAATTACCCGTCCGTCCCGGCCTAGACAAGGTTCGTCGTATTTAAATAAAACTGTGTAGACACTTGAACTCAAATTTTAATCAGAGGACTAATAAGTAATAACAACGTAGTAGAGTGCGTTTCACGGGAGAAGCCGGGGGCGGGGTCAACTTATGACGGAATATGCGCGTATATCATAGCCGACTCAACACATTTGACAGATTCAGTCTGACCAGTAGTGAGGCTGTACATATGCATACTGGGTAAAAATTGTATAAATTTTAACAAAACAAAATCGGATATTATTTTACATAGTTTCAGAGGTCTCTATTATAAATTTTATGGCGGAATTAAAACATTTGACACCTTTTAAGTGTTCTCTGAAGTTTATTTGTGGCATTCCTAGAAATTTCTTCTTTCTATTATTTGAGTATTGCTACCCAACTACATTTAAACTTTTATAGATATTTTGCGGATTATTTCAAGGGCAGTACCCAAATAGAAAAATATTTTTTAAATTATTTATCATTATTTAGTTATGCGTTAACTATGCGAAAAATCGGGGCTTTTATGTGCATAACAGTATTTTTATTATAAAAAGATGGTATATTTTCAAACTACTCTTTTATAAAATGACTTACAAAATATAATGTAGTTGTTATTGTTAGTTAAATCATAATTAACATTAGTTAAATGATACATTAACAAATATTTTCATTTTATAATTTCTGTGCAGGTATACTTTTTCAGCCAATGCATTTTTTGAATATTTTTAATAATACAAAGAGTGTTTTGTTGTAATTTATTTATTGATAAAATATAGTGAGAAATAAACAAGTAGCTTACATAAAATGATTTTTTCAGCCAATAAAATAATAAAAAATAAAGAACTAAGAAAAATTAAAAATATATAGTTATAGCAGTTTATAATAATAAAATATTCTGCTATTATTATTATTATTACACATAATTTTAGTGTATACGAATATGGGCCTATTAAGAATCGGTGTCAAGTGGTTCAACGTCGCTCAAAGTTTCTTCCAAATCTTCTGAGTCCTCATCATCGGAAAAGCCTGTGTTGACAACAAATTGCAAGGCATCGTCTGCTTCATCCAGAAGGTGCTCCTTTCTTAGGAATTCTTCCTCGATTTTTAGGACGTGGTTACAAATTCGCTGCCACTCTTCAACACTTATAGAAGAAAAATTCTCTTGTGTTAGAGCCTCAACGTCTGTAAGTTTAAAGGTGACATTCCTGTCAGCAACCCAATTCTTAACTGTGGCCCATATTTTTTCAATTGGATTCAGTTCTGGGTTATATGGTGGTAGCCTAAGCACTGAGTGACCATGAATTTCTAGGAACTCATCTAATTTGTACTTTATTGGCTCCTGTGAAATATGTACATATTATTTTTATAGCTGTGGGTAACTTAATTTGTAAAGCTTAATAAAACTGTCTTAAATATAGTTTTAATTGGGTCTGTACTGTACAATTTTCTCAGAATTTGACATTTAGTTTCTTTATATTTATTGTGTGGATCATTGTGTAATTTAAATTTATTTGGTTATAAAATAAATATAATCTAATTTCCTAATTAAGGGAAAAATGGGAAATTAGGATATATTTATTGTCCAAACAAATAGATTTAAAATTGTTGTGCACTTTGTGTGGGTATATGGACTGACACAATGTATGCCTAAGAAATGTAAACCGATTTATTATATATTTCTTAAATACCCACAAAGACTAGATTATATGTATGTACACAAGTTTGGCTAACATTAAACACCAAATTCTGAAAAATTACACAATGACCCAATTAAAATTTAATATATATTAATTATATGCAATTTTAATAATTTTTGTTAGGTTTTTACCCAGAAAAATTAACCTGTAAAAGTTAGGTTATACATACACTTGCTTTCTTTTCATTAATTATGTTGTATAATTCCACCTTTGTAGACTTCTCGTCGAATGAAACTTGTCGCTCCTGAAGCCAATGCACCATATCGGGTTTTTTTGTTGCACTTGTGATGCTGGTCCCATCTTTTACATTATGGTATGATGCATTATCTACCACAAGCACAGATTTTGGAGGTAAATTCGGGAGTAACTGAGTTTGGACCCATTTCATAAAATTATTATGATTCATGTCATCATGGTAGTCCCCTGACTTGGTCCCTGCAAGTTTACAAATGAAATTCCTAATCCTTATAGAGCATTGAAGATGGATAAAAATATGAGCATTAATAACACTTCAGATACAGAAATAGAAGTAATAACTATATCAAAATTTATTGTGATTTTGGCGATAGCAAGGATAAAAGTGCATGCCCTAACCGAGAATCGAACCTGGGGCTCCCAGTGCATGCCTTGACCGGGAATCGAACCCGGATCTCCCAACTGCCGGTTGAGGCATGCACTGGGAGACTCGGGTTTGATTCCCAGTCGAGGCATGCACCTTTATCCTTGCTATCGCCAAAGTGGTGACCCCGATGTGATTCGTTCCAGTACATCGAACCTCCTTTATCTCAAATTCGCGAATTCCCATCCTATCCATCGCCCTATAGTCAGGGGGTACCGAACAACGGTGCGTAAGAATGGTGAGCGCGGTCACATTCCGTTAATTGTATCAAGACAAACCATGTCTCTAGGGGGGGAGTACTGTAGCGACGCGTTAAATTTTGTGTCCTCACTGGTGATTCTCGCGAGTATAAAACTTCGGTCCACTTGTTAAAACCCTTGAAATTGATTCCGGCATTTCACCCCCGAAGCATCGGTCCTCATTCAGTAGTAGCTTGCTCGCTATTTATTTATTTTCTAAATAAACGTAGCTATAGCAATAACATGTACTAGTATCATTTCACCACACAGAGCACCCTGAAGATCGCCATAAATTGGTGACCCCGACGTGATATTCAAGCAAAACAGCGGTTTTTTTAGTGGTGTTCCTGTCGCGCTTTCGGGGTGAATTTTCGTTGTAACTGAAAGTGAAAGTTGACACGTAGTGAGTAGATAAGCTTATCTCTAATGCAGTGACATTTAAACAGTGAGTTACCGTAACAATCATGAATATCAATGACGTTAATAACCACACGGATGGAGGTGCTCACAACACCGAAGACGTCACGGAAGTTAACCGTGTGTCGATGAAAATTCCTCCATTTACATTCGACGATCCAGAAGTATAGCTGAAACTAGTGGACCGAAGTTTTATGCTCGCGAAGAATCACCAGTGAGGACACAAAATTTAACGCGTCGCTACAGCGGATTAAGTTTTTTTTTAATTTTGACATAAAATGACACTTTTCAAAACTGTTGCAAGTGTCAAAACGTCCTAGTTTCCATCACCAGTTAGAAAAAGTTAAACGTTTCCTAATTGGTGAGGAACAGCTCGAACATTTGTCATCTTTGACATTAAAAATAAGATTTTGTAATAACTTGTTTTATTAATATTTTATTTCATTTAAAGAATTTTAGATGTTTAAAATTAGAAAAAATATATGTAATACGTTATCAAGTACCATTCTGTGTAACTCGTATCATTTTGTGGACTCTCGTTTCGCTTGTCCCGCAAACATTCCCTCGTTACACAAAATAAGTCTTTCATAACTGGTTACATAAATAGCTATACTTCCAATGCTCCTAGCCACAGTAGTTTTAAAGTTAATTTTGTTTAAATTGTTCCACAATAGAATAGATGCATCCGAATTGCTAAGCATGTTCAATATACGTATATTTAGACTAGGCTCTCGAGAAGAAAGTATGTTTTATTGCCAGCCTGCAAGAACTAATGTATTGTTAAAGTCACCTGTGTTTGTTATGTCTCAGAATTTTAACGTAATATCTAGCACTTGTGAATTGAACAATTCTAATCATAATGAGTTACTGTCTGTAGGGAAACAACTTTTTACTGTCCTGTAAATTATATGCTCCTGAAGTAATCGACTGTATATTTGTATTAAAGTTATTTAGAGGTTAACCTTTTATTTATTCTTCTTTTTTTTTATTATATACTGTACACATATGTATGTATCTATTTGTTTTATCCTATAAATGGATGTATCTGTTGGGCAATAAAGGAATTATTATTATTAAAAGAGGATTCAAAAAATAAAAACCATACACGGTATGCTGATCCAGGACAAATGCCGAATGAACTTATACATCTTTATCGATATGATCTCTGTCAGTAACATATAAGTCGGAATTAAAAGAGGAACATTTTACCTGATTTAAATATAAGCAATCCGTTTTCTATAAAACCCATGCTTCCTCCAGCATGTACTATTATTAACCTCTGCCCTTTAGAAACTAGCTTCTTCAACTATTGAGAGGTAGTGTCATACCATCCCCTAGGTGTGGTATGTGACGAATGTATATATGTCGCATCTGTATATACAATTGGACGTCCTTCACTTCGGTACTCCCATCATTTTTTTTAAATATTTGACTTGCTTTAGACGAATATCATATGACTCAACTAGAGTTCTCCTGTTGTCCTCAGTTTTCCTCCGTCTACAAAATAACAATTATATGACCAAAAATATACTTGGTAATTTTTTCTACATATTTTTTCTCTGTTGACATATCTATATCACGGATCAGTGAATAATACAGAATAGTAGAATACATTTCTCTCATAACATCACCACCAGACATACTAAAGCGGCGGTGACACTAAACTAATTTTACAAATATGCAAATTGCAGCTGCATGTTTGCGTAAGGCCAGACCTGCTTTGCACATGCAATATGTATCGTTAACGGTACGATCAGCGTTTAGCTAGAGATATTTTATCAATGGATAAAATAATTTTCAGGTTAAAAAAAAAGCGCTAATTATACCTACTTGTGCTACAGGCTTATACGAGTAAATATTTTCATGTTTTTTTTTGCTATGAGCACAAGGAATTTCTCTTAAAACTAAGCCTGTCAACGTTATGCTCTTGTTACTTATCTCCTCTTATATTTCACTGACATGACAGCTTTCAACAAGCTTTTTCCCTTTTAAAATACTTTTTCCCTGAAAAACAGAAGTATCTACCAATCCAGAAAAGTTTTTTATAATAATGCTCGTGTTATTATCATGATTTTATGCTATATAGTAAATTTAAGTGCATTCTTACTTACACGAATATACGTCTTCCAACGTGAAACATTTAAAATAAAAGACTAGGAGTTACGAATCGTGCTCACAAGGTGGCGATGTGTCGCTTTAAACAAATGGTTGCGAAGCGTATACCGTAGACAACAACCTGTACAACAAACCTATTTCCACAGCTAGACACTAAGCGGACTTGCTTCTATTGTATGTACAAAAGCAAGTGTTTAGTAGTATAAAAAATGACTACGAGCTCCGATAATGACGGGATGCAATAGAAAAAAAAAACAGTCAAAAGAATAAGATACTATCAATGCATAGGTACATAGAACCCTATGAAATTAAAAAATTCGTAAAGGAATACGGGAGTCAGGTTTAGCTCAGAGCTATTTTTCACCCTAACCTCCAGACAGCAACAGGGACATACACAGCCGACTAATGTTAGAATTGAACTTACACTCAGATTTCTTCAAAATGACAATCTAGACCAACCCCAAGCAATTGGGATCATTTCCCGAACTCGGATATGTTCATGTGATAGCTAGTGATAGTTCTTGCAGGTTCATAATAAATATCATATTTTATCTGCAGTATATCGACACAAAATCATTTGATTATAATTTATTTTACCTACAATTGATTTTAGCATAAAAAGTTGTTTCTAATTAATAAGCATGCAAGAGAAAAAATGCTTCCTTTAAAAAACCTGTATGCATATAAAATCTAATAAATGTTGTCTAATATTAGATTTTATTTTATTTGGCATGTTATAATTTTTAACATGCCAATATTAAAAGGTAGTTGCCAAACTTTAGATTGTTTTGTTTGATCTTACATTCATTATGCTCTATCTCTATTTATTCGTAGCAACTTGTACTTGTAGCAGGGTGTACTCCAGGGGATAATATTTGGATCACTTTTATTTTTATTATATATAAATGATATATAATGGTATTCAGTGACGGTTACATTGACGCGTAACCGTCACCGTCATCCGTGTAACCTGGAATAAACCAAGGACTGGTACTTCATATTCTCAATATGCAGTAATTAAAATATCGCAAAAATTGTTATACAATATGTTATATAATTAAGTTAACTGTCCTGCTTTCCTCGCATAGATAAAATTTTATGTACATAGGATTAATACTGGGCAAGATAATATATTCATTTGTTCCACACCCAGAACTAATATTAAAAAAAAAAACACCAGTGTTTGCAATGTTATCCAAATTTAATAAAATATCACATTTAGGGCAAGGAAAGTGTCTAGCTAGTAGCGCAGAATTCCTCCCAACTGATCCCTCTCATTAAGCTACACCATGTTGCAACAGAAATGTTTACATGGTAAAATAATATCTATCATTTGCTTTATACTTTTTTGAATTGTATATTTAATTATTTTCCTGTAAGTGATTGTTCTTTTGGACAATTTAATAAATATTATTATCAGGATATTCATATGAAACGATAGGACTAAAATAGGGCAAATGATTTCCACGGGTTACAAACACACCTACAGGTAAAGATTGCAGTAAAGATGCACGTACAAGATTGTGAAACAAGGCAAAATCTTACCATCGATATCTGCCGTTACTGGTGTCTATTAACTTATTTTTTATTTCATTCCTCACACATATAGGGTGATGAGAACTTATGGATTATCCAACTAAAGGGTGGTCCAACCATAATGCACGATGTTAATTGTGAGTCACACCTTAACGTCAATTTTTTTGCCTAACTTAATTTGACATTTCTTTGTTTCAGTGTTTGACAAATTCAACCATGGAGAGGTACACAATTGAGCAGCGCGTTAAGATTGTTGAAGCCTTTTACGAAAATGGGCGTTCAAATCAAAATGCATTTCGTGCACTTCGTGACTTTTTTTAGTGAGCATAATCCACCAGATGTGTCCACAATCGGGAGAACTGTGCGCAAATTTCAGCAAACCGGGTCTGTAGGAAATGTGAAAACACCTGTGCATGCTCGCCCAGTTCGTTCTGCGGAAAACATTGCTGTTGTTTGCGATAGTGTAGCAGAAGAGCCGCCAACCTCGATTCGTCGTCGTGCCCAACAATTGAACATCTCACGAACATCACTGATGCGAATTTTGAATAAAGATTTGAATTTACACGCTTACAAGGTTCAATTGACTCAAGAGCTGAAGCCTACTGACCATTTCAAGCGTCGTCAATACGCCGAATGGTTGGTTGAACAGACAGACAGAAGTGAATGGTGACTTCACAAAGAAAATCATCTTCAGCGACGAGGCACACTTTCACCTGTGGATTCGTTACAAGCAGAATTGCCGCATTTGGGCAAATGAGAATCCATGAGTGAAATTGATTGTTGAAAAGCCGATGCATCCACAAAGAGTGACTTCGAAAATGAGGTCGGCCAAGCAGTTGCCGTGAATGGTGTTCGCTATTGCTAGATGATAACGGACTTCTTGTGGCCAGAAATTGAGGATATTGACCTGGACGATATGTGGTTCCAAGAGGATGGTGCCACTTGCCACACAGCCAACGAAACAATGGCACTTTTGCGCAAGAAATTCAATGGCCGTGTTATCTCACGTGGTGGCGATGTTAATTGGCCGCCACGATCATGTGATTTGACACCGTTGGACTTCTTTCTTTGGGGATATTTAAAAGAAAAAGTGTACGTCAATAAGCCAAGAACAATTCAAGAGCTGAAGGATGAGATAATTCGGCACATTAACGACATTGAACCTCAATTATGTCTCAGTCATTGAAAATATGGATCATCGGGTAGAGGTATGCCACCGAAGCCGTGACGAGCATTTCGCCGATATTTTGTTTCACACATAATTGTCATAGATCCTTCTATCATAATAAAAAATATTAAGATAATTCTCTGAAAACTTTTTGTTTTATTTACAATTAACATCGTGCGTTTTGGTTGGACCACCTTTTATGTATGTATAGGTATACTAGACTACCACTTATGTGGATTAAGAATTTAGATGAAATATATGTAATAAGTTTATCATTGTACTATTAAAATGATTTACTATTTCTATGAAATAGAAATAAGTGGATTGCTTTTTTTCAAGTTCATTGATCCCTTTTATATAGAAATACACTCTATATCTGTTTTTTTCCATATACCTTTTATCATATGCCCAATAGATATTTTTGACTATAATTACATTATTGTACCTTTAAAACAAATATACTTTCAAACTCTTAAATATATCACAGTTTTGAAGATTTATGGCATTCCACAACTCCCTCCTCTTCTAATTTGTCAATGTTTTTTGTATCTAATCCTAGCTTACTCAAAACTTCTCTAGTGTGTTGCCCTCTCTTTGGAGAATTGTTTAAAGCTTGAGTGCATCCTGGTGTTCGACTTAATTTAGGTGCTGGATTTGGGACAAAACCATTATTGGTTTTAGTAAAGTATTCTGCCATTATGTTATGTGGATGTTTAGGTGCTTCATTTAACGACAGGACAGGAGCAACACATGCGTCCATAGTGTTAAAAATATTACACCATTCCTGCTGAGTTTTCTGTAAGAATTTGTCTGTAAGTAATTGCTTTAATTGATCATGATCTCCAAACTGTGGTGCATCTACTTCAGTAAGTTGTAAACCTTTCAATAACTCTGTATAAAACTTTGGTTCTAATGCCCCAACTGATATATAATTTCCATCTTTAGTTTTATACACCTCATAAAAATGGTGTCCTGTATCTAGTAAATTCATTCCTCGTTCATTTCCCCAAATTGGTAAATTTTGAGAACGATAGAGCCAACTTCCTAAATAAGCTGCACCATGTAGCATACTGTTATCAACAACTTGACCCAAACCTGAAGATTTTCTTTCTAGCAGAGCTATAAGAATTCCTAAAGCACACATTAAACCACCACCACCAAAATCTGCAACTATATTAACAGGTGGAAGAGGATTTTCTGCTCTTCTTCCAAATAAAGACAATAACCCTGACATTGCCACGTAGTTTATATCATGTCCTGCTATTTTACTAAAACAACCTGTTTGTCCATAACCAGTCAACCTCGTATATATTAATTTTGGATTATCTTTCAATAAAACATCTGGACCTAATCCTAATTTTTCCATTACTCCTTTTCTAAAGGGCTCAATTAGTACATCAGACTGGCCACACAAAGTTCTTAATATAGTGACGCCCTTAGGATTTTTTAAATTAAGAGATAATGACATCTTTCCATTTCCTAAACAATCCAGATCAGTATTTTGCCCAACCTGAAAAACAAATAATTGTCACATTTCACTAATTAGATTTACTTTTGATATTTTATTTTAAGCAGTTATAATGATAATGGTAAAAAAATGCTCAAGGGCACTTTTTATACCACACTCATATTTAACAAACACTATTGTAACTTAAATTGGAAATGAGATATATATATATATATATATATATATATATATATATATATATATATATATATATATATATATATATATATGTAAGCAATTTGGGGTAACTACCCCAAAATAATACTCGGCTTTGCAAGAAACAACTTTAATAATCGATTATTTACTGACAAAAACACAAGTTGAATGAATCAGCAATATACAATACATTTAATGTGTGTCGTTCGGGCGATGTCGGCAGGCATTGCTAGAGGTCATGATGATGTGGCACACTAAACACAATCGACGCCACGTAACCAGGGGCATCGATGGGTTGATGCTAACATGGCCGTCCTGTATTGGGGCGTCCTCGCACCACCATGATTAAAAGGACCTAATACTACTGCAGACAGAAACATTGTTGCAAATGATAGGTTAAACAAACATGAGAACACATAATACGATAAATCCAAAAAGTTTAGGAGGCATCTCCTAGGTAAAATTTACAAAAGGGAGAGTCGTCTCTCTAAAACAGAACAAGGTGGAGTCGTCTCCTCAGTTGAATGTACAAAAGTGAGAGTCGTCTCTCGAAAACAGAACAAGGTGGAGTCGTCTCCTCAGTTGAATGGACAAAAGTGAGAGTCGTCTCTCGAAAACAGAACAAGGTGGAGTCGTCTCCTCAGTTGAATGTACAAAAGTGAGAGTCGTCTCTCGAAAACAAAACAAGGTGGAGTCGTCTCCTCAGTTGAATGTACAAAAGTGAGAGTCGTCTCTCGAAAACAGAACAGGGTGGAGTCGTCTCCTCAGTTATACAGTAGTTACGTCGAAGGCCGCAGGCCAAGGACGTAGCTGTTCGTGTGCAGCTACTGTTGTGCGACCATGACGCTTAAGCGCATAAAGTTCATTAGGAAGAATAGCGGTAACTTTGTATGGACCACGATATTTGGGTTGCAGTTTTCCAATAACTCCATTTGCAACTTGCGTATTTTCGACTGCCACTAAGTCATTAACATTGAATAAACAAGAAGAATACCGTTTAACATTAAAACATGCAGCTTGCCGATCAGCCGACTGAGACATATAGATGCGCGCCTTATCAAGCGTATCATCAAGATTGGGACATATGTCATCATGTAGTATGCCGGCCAAAAAGGCCTGTGTGCACGGTAATCGAGGATTTGTCCCACAATGCAATGAGATAGGTGAGACACCTGTGGTAGCATGCATAGTATAATTCATATTTGTTTCAATATCAGGTAAAACCTGTGTACCATGTCTTTTCGTTCTGATCAGTCAAAGTAGATCGTAATAAATTAACCCAAGGAAGATGGGGCTGAGACGGCCCCTAGGCGTAGCAATAAACCCGCGGCGGTCATTGTGAAGGTTGGAAATAGCACGTACTCCGATATGCTAAGAAGAGTTAAGGAGAGTGTGGATCCGAAGGCCATTGGGGTAGAGATACAGGGTCTAAGGAAAACCAGGGAAGGAGAGCTCCTCCTGGAGGTTAAAGGAGGGGGAGCTAAGGCGGACGTCCTTAGAAATGAGATTTTAAAAAGGGTAGAAGGGACGGAGGCTAGGGCGATGAAAAACGCAGCAAGGCTTTCTGTGAGGGACATTGACCCACTCGCTACGGAGGAAGATGTAAAGGAGGCCCTGAGGAAACAACTAGGGGATGGGGAGATCTCCGTTGTGTCCCTAAAATTTGGTCCGGCAGACAGTCAGGTAGCTGTGCTAGAGGTCAGCAAGGCGGGGACTAAAAAGCTCTTAGACAAAAGGAGAATACGTATAGGTTGGGGAAGGTGTAGGGTAAAAGCCAGACCCTTCCAGACGAAATGCGTGAGATGCTGGAGCACCGACCACTTAGTGGCCCAGTGCAGAGGGGTGGATAGGAGGCGGCTGTGCCTCAGATGTGGACAAGAGGGACACACGGTGGCGGAATACAAAAATGCCACTTTCTGCCCTATTTGCAAAAAGGAGGGCCACAGGGCCGACCCGGCTAAGTGTAAGCAAAGGGTCGAGACCGAAGAGGGACAAAGAAAAGGAAAGAGATCGCTAGAACGTTCAGGGTCATCCAGGTCAACCTAAATATGAGGGAAGAGAGGGTGGATGTGGCTATCATCAGCGAGCCCAACGTCAGAATGACCCGGGGGAAGGGGTGGCACGTCACGAGGAAGGTGGATGCTGTCATTAGGGTGGCGAACTCAGGGCTCGTCGTCGCTGGTTCAGGCCATGGTCCTGAATACGTGTGGGTTAAGATAGGCGGGATCATCCTGTGTAGCTGCTATTTTTCTCCAAACGGAAGGCTAGAGGAACTTCGGGCCTCGCTGGATAATTTGGAGGAATTGGTGACAGGCGCGGATGATGACTGCATCATCGCGGGCGATTTCAACGCCAGAGCCCCCCAATGGGGGGGGAGAGCTCCAAATGCCAGGAGGGACCTGGTACTGGAGTGGGTAGCAAGGCTGAATCTGGTCGTGTTAAATCGAGGGACACAGCCAACGTTCGAAAGGGGGAGATGGACGTCGAACCCGGACGTAACGTTCGCTACGACAGGTGTAGCAGCCAAAGTGATGCGATGGAGTGTATCTGACAAGGAAACACTCAGCGACCATAAATACATCCTTTTTGAGGTCGGTGAACGTGCGGGTCAGGCGCTTAGCGTGACCAGGAACAGAGGTTGGAAGCTGAACAGCTGGGACAGGGTTAGTTTCTGTGGGGTCATGGACGACCAAAGAGAAAATGGGAGGATCAAGGATCCCAAATCTTTGGTTGAAAGCGTCACGAGGGCGTGTGACGCATCCATGTCCAGAAAAGGGAGAAGCAGACAGTCCCCGAAGATATATTGGTGGACAGAGGAGATCTCTGCCCAAAGGAAGAAGTGCGTTGCCGCACGAAGGCAATATATCAGGGACAGGGCCAGACAAACCTGGAACCCTAATGAGCAGGGAGAGGCGGAGGTAGCGTATAAGGCTGAAAAGAAAAAGCTGAGGGACGCTATCAAGGCAGAGAAGAGGAGAAAGTGGGACGAGTTGTGCGCCGACATAGATAGAGATGTCTGGGGTAACGCGTACAAACTGGTGGTGAAGAGGACGAATAGTCACCAGCAGGAGATTCCTCTAGAAAAGATGAAAGAGGCGGTGGACGCGCTCTTCCCCGTGAAACCGGTGGAAGAATGGGAACGCCAACCAGGAGCAGATCTCGATCCGCTTACGGAGGAGGAATTGCTAAGGGCTTGTGCCAAGATTAAAAATGACAAGGCGCCTGGTCCGGACGGTATCCCCCCTGAGATCCTGAAGGCTGTAGTGGAGGAATATCCTGTGGACGTGCTGCGAATCATGAATGACGTCATGAGGAGCGGCGACTTTCCCGAGGGATGGAAGATGGCCAGGCTAGTTCTAATTCTCAAGGCGAACAAGCCGGTGGAGGACCCCACATCTTTCAGGCCGATATGTCTGATCGATGTGTTCGGGAAACTCCTGGAACATTTCATCCTAGGAAGACTCCTAGGTGAGTTGGAGAGAAAGGGAGGCCTGTCGAAGAAACAGTATGGGGTCAGGACGGGGAGATCTACGGTGGATGCTGTCATGGTCATAAAAACCATTGCACATGAGGCGTGGGAGTCCAAGAATTTGTGCGCGTTGATCACTTTGGACGTGAAAAACGCGTTCAATTCGGCCTCATGGGGAAAGATCATGGGGAGGCTGCGGGAGCTAGAAATAGCACCGTATGTTGTAAACATGATCGCCAGCTACCTGTCCTGCAGAGGCCTGATATTGATGGCCGGGGACGGTAGCGAGAGGAGGAGAATCTCGTGTGGAGTGCCACAGGGGTCGGTTATGGATCCTACCCTATGGAACTTTATATTTGATGGGGTATTTAGACTCAAAGTGCCCGAAGGAGTGAGGGTCTTGGGCTACGCTGATGATATCGCGGTGGTCGTTACCGGAAGAAGTGACATCGATGTGAGGGAAGACGCCAACCTCACTGTCGAGAGGATCAAAGGACGGGTTGAAGAGAGGCAACTGACTCTGGCGTTGGAAAAAAGGCAATCCTCCTGACAAGGAGGAGAAAGCTTCCGTGCATCACGTTTCGAGTAGGGAATACCGAAATCGTGCCGAGGCAGAGTATTAAGTACCTGGGAGTCTGGATTGATAGTTCTCTATCGTTTAGGGAACATATCAAACAGACGCTGGAAAAGACGGGCAAAACTGTTTCGGCCCTTGGTCGCGTGATGCCAAACATCAAGGGCCCCAGGGCATCAAAGAGGAGAGTCCTCAGCGGGGTGATGCAGTCGATTTTGCTGAATGCTGCCCCAATCTGGGTGGATATATTGAGACGAGACAAATGGAGGAAAGACCTCACCAAAGTCCAGAGAAGAGCAGCGCTAAGAGTTTGTAGCGCATACAGAACCGTATCGGCAGCGGCAACGCTGGTGATAGCCTGTATACCACCCATCGATCTTCTGGCAAGGGAGAGATGGGAGGTGTACGGAGGCGCTGACAGAGGTGCAGCAAGGGAGAGCCTATAGGAACACTGGCAGGAGAGATGGGAGGCGGAGCCCCGAGGGAGATGGACGAGGGTGCTAATCCCGGACATAAGGCCATGGTGCGAAAGGGCACATGGCGATGTCGGGTATTACTTAACCCAGGTCCTTACTGGGCACGGCTGTTTCGCGGACTATCTATTGGATATAGGCAAACCCGAGAGCAGAGAGTGCTGGTTCTGCGGAGAGGTCGATGATGCCGGCCACACAGTGTTCAGCTGCAAAAGGTGGACAGGAGAAAGGAGAGCTGCAGAGCAAAAGATAGGGCATGCTATCATTGCGGACAACATGATCCTAATCATGCTCGAGAGCAGAGAAAGATGGACAGTGATGGAGCAGATGGTAACGTCCATTATGAAGGAGAAAGAGAAGGAGGAAAGGGATGTGGGGAATGAATAAGTATCCTGAGTGATATGCCGAGGAGAAATAAAGCGAGAGCGGTTCCTCTTCGGCATCACACTGATAGGATAGCGGGGGGTTTTTAGTCGGTAGGCGTATACGAATCCGACACTACCTGGCCAAACAATAACAGAACACCAGAGGCCAGGTGTCTTTTGAAGATTTTCCCCTTGAAAAAAAAAAAGATCGTAATAAATTAAAAAGCGTCCGCATAAAACGCTCAATTTGACCATTGCCATGTGGCATACCTGTCGCAATATGATGCAGTTCGATTTTGTTTTCATTAAGAAAGGTGCGGAAAGATTTAGCTGTAAAAGCAGTGCCACGATCAGCAATAATTCGTGCTGGCCTACCAAGGTCGTGAAATAGTGTGTCTAAGGCGAGTATTGCAGCGATAGCAGTTTTATTAGCAACTGGGCAGAAGCGACACAATTTTGAGAAGGCGTCGATTACAACGAGAATGTGTGTACAACCGGCTGATTTAACTAACGGACCTGCGTGATCTATGTGCCAAATTTCCATTATATCTCGTGGTTTTAGTCCGTTTTGCCAAAACCCCGCCCGACGACCGGTATGTGATTTACCCAATACGCATGCACGACAATTTCGAATGTACTTCTTAACACATTGGCCCATACGCGGCCACCACAACTCTTCCTTTATTTTAGAAAGACATTTGTCAATGCCAATATGAGATGCTTGGTCATGAAAAAGTCGCATGGCTAATAACCGAGCAGACACCGGCACAAAATGTCGATGTGGTGATTCAGCAGTTACTATGAAATCATTAATTATAGTAAACATCGAGTAATCGCTTTGGTTATTACGGATAGTGTTACAAAACTGATCCGTCTTTTGAAGTTCTAATAGAGAACGTACACTGGTAATGATAACGGAATTACTTACTTGTTTACATTTAACAGGGTAAATTTGTTGGGGATTTCTACTTAGGTAGTCAACATGGCCCATCTTTGCACCTGGACGGTACATAATATCGCAGGTATAGTCCTGGAGCTTAACCCACCATCGGGCTACACGTGGATGCAGATTTTTCTTCAAGGCTGTAGCACGTACCGAGTTGCAGTCGGTATAAATTGTGAAATGTCTGCCATATAGGTACACACGAAAACGTTCTACAGAGTCAGCAATAGCCAAAGTCTCTAAATCATACGAGTGATAACGAGACTCTGGAGTCCGTAGTTCTGCAGCTATAATACGCCACAGGCTGCGCCACATTATCATTTTTCTGTAATAAAACGGCACCAATACCGATTGCACTAGCGTCCGTATGCAATTCACAGGGCAATGTTGGGTCAAAGATGCGCAGAATAGGCTCTGACGTTAAACGATCTATCAGGTCTTTTCGGATGTTTTCACATTCCTCGGTCCACTGAAAATGTACACCAGATCGTAACAGTTTGGATATCGGAGCAGTCCGCGCAGAGAAATTGCGAATATATCTGCGAAAATACCCAGCCAGTCCCAAAAATTGGCGGACTCCTCGTACATCGCGTGGTGCGACCGTACACTGTAAAGCGAGAACTTTACGCGGGCTAGGGCGAACAGTACCCGCCGACACAAGAAGACCCAAGTATTCGATCTCTCCGGCAAAGAAGTGACACTTGTCATAATTTAATGTGAATCCTGATGTTGCCAATGCAGACAATACACGTTCAAGGTATTCAAATCCCTGTTCAATTGTCTCCGAAGCTACCAAAACGTCGTCTAGATATACGTGAGCTTCTTTTCCTTTAAGATTCCCTAAGGCGGCATCAATAGCACGTTGATAGACAGCAGGGGCATTGATGTATCCGAAGGGCATTCTGTTGTATTCGAAATGCCCATCACTGGTTACAAAGGCAAGGATGTGACGAGATTCCTCTTCTATAATCATTTGGTGGAACCCTGCGCGTATGTCGAGTAGAGTGTAGAACCGCGCGTTAGTTAAAGCATCAATTTGGTCGTTAATTAACGGAAGAGGATAGAGGTCTTTGTATATTTTTTTGTTAATATCCCTATAGTCCACACACATTCGGAGTTCGCCACTTTTCTTTTTTACAAGGACAATCGGGCTTGCATAGGCCGACTGACTTTCTCAGATGATATTATCATTTAGCTATTGGCGAACTATTTGCTGCACTCTTTCAGCATATGGGAGACGTCGGGGATGATGAGTAACTGGAGTTGGATCTTTCAGTCGAATGCGTAACTGACCTGTCTTAATATGGTCTGGCGTTTTCGATCGTGCGTCAATAAGTATTTATTTCAATCGGCCAACTTGTGGCTCGGCTAATCCTGCCACATTCAAAGAAAAGTTATCGGACTTTGTTTTGGTTTTAGTCACGCACAGTACACGAGGTATATTTGTTAAAGTAGAGCGTAGTTCAAAGCCACTGGTTCCCTTGTTTACACTCACATGGTTTCGGCTTATAATGTCCCAACCGATAATAGCATCAATGTCATCAGGCATCATATTATCGGAAACAACCACAAAACAGATGTCGAGTGTAATTGTTGGTAATACTGCAATTAAACAACACTCTTGGCTTGATGTTAATGAACCGCCCCCGAAACCTACCAAACAGCGATTATTTGTAGATTGAATATTGCGTAATTGTTGTGCAATGCTACGTCTAATTAAAGAAACTTCAGCACCGCTGTCAACAAGGTACGAGAACGATTTTGCTGTACCGTCTGCTAGTACTGTAGCTATGGGTGTAGATGCCAAGGATCTACCCCTGCGTATTAACATTATTTGCTTTGGGCGTCCATGTTTCCGCCAACATGCATCTTCATTGTGACCTGGTTTGTGACAATACTTACAGACAACGGCAGAGGTAGCCGAATTTTGTTCTTGCTTTGCAGAGGCATGGGGTTTTTCGCCTTCTTTCACACATTCTTCCTGCCTGTGGCCACGTCGCCCGCAACTAAAGCAAGTTCCCCGAAAAGTCGATGTTCGCTGAGATACTGAACTACGCGTCGGTTGTATCCAGGTTGTATCGTTTGTTCCTGAAGTCACAGATAAGCGTTGAGAGTTTCCTTGCCGCCGCACATGCCTTCGAGAGTCACATTCACTCAACAATTTTAATAATTCACGTTCATATTTAGGCTGTTGAACGTGTAAAGTTGTCTGTGTATCGTAATGATCTATGCCGTAGTCCACCATGCTTAGAACAGTACTCCAAGGTAATTCATCATGGAATCGGTTTATAGCACGCAGTTTTCGGAATCACTAAATTTGTCACAATCCCGACTTCGCAGTGTGGCGGCAGTATGTGCGCGCATGCCTAGCGTCTCTCTGTCTGGAAATGCGACAATAAGGTCCTCACAAAACTTTTGCCATGAACGTGTTGTTGGTCTCCATTCGCAGTAAAAGCGGTATGCGCGCTTTTGCAAAGCGTCTCCAGCTCGGGCAATCATCAATGAATCTGAAATATGTTGTTCATCCTTCAACCTTGAAGCGTCTTTTAACCATTCGCTGATTGAGTAGACATTGATGTCTGGGTCGTACTTCGATAAGCGGAACGATGTGTTAATTGACGCCTGCGCAATTAGCCCGCTTGAACAAGGGATTGGCTGCGAGGTCGGCGTCATATTTAATTTTTCAGTTAACATATCAAATTGCTGCTGTTGCATACTTAACATTGCTATCAAAGTGTCATTAATGTCACACTTGGTACGTTTCGCTGCTGGTCTTAATGTACTGTCCACCTGGTCAGTAATACTTTCAGTTTCTGACTGCTGGTCTAGAAAGAACGGCTCTTCATTTCTCTCAATTTCTGAATTGAATTCAGAAGAAGAAGGTCTATCAACACTGGGCACTTTCTCCTCAGTCGCTGTTGCAACTTTTACTTTGTTTTGCCCTTTGCTTTTAGGTTTCCGCTTCATTATAATTAACTGGCACTTGGTACACACAGACAAGCAAAAATAATAGTGTTTTTATCTAGCACGAAGAGCACTTCTCACAGAGTTCAGAGATCAGAACGAGGAGCAATTTGGGGTAACTACCCCAAAATAATACTCGACTTTGCAAGAAACAACTTTAATAATCGAATATTTACTGACAAAAACACAAGCTGAATGAATCAGCAATATACAATACATTTAATTTGTGTCGTTCGGGCGATGTCGGCAGGCATTGCTAGAGGTCATGGTGGTGGGTGTGGCACAATAAACACAATCGACGCCACGTAACCAGGGGCATCGATGGGTTGATGCTAACATATATATCAAAATCAATTCACTCGGTATCTTAGAAACGACGCAAAAATGAACCCATGTTAATAGAAACTATTTACCTTATTTTTAGGTGAGAAATTTCATCATAAACGACGATACAAGGTTTTATGCAAGGAAACACCTTGCATAAAACGGTAGACATTTAGTGGTGTAAATTTATTGAATGCTTATTCTATAATAGTTTATTCTTGATCTGATAAAAAAGGAGACCATTACATATATGTAAGAACTTTTAAATATTTTTTTTTGCAATTGGGCGATTTACACAATTTAAAATATATTTGCCCAATCTAAACTGCGATCTAATATTATATTCCTATTACGACTTACACACACCTTTATATCACCTTTTAATATATTTTAGTGCACAAAACCAAATAAAGAATATTTTTTGCTTCTATTTAAAATCATTGTCATTATCAATAACAGACTGGTCAAATTGCAATTTACTGCTGAGTAGACGGTCTCTCGAGCATCAGGAACACTCAAATTGACGCTCACCTGGTGTAACAACGCTTACCTGGTGTAGCAATGATCAGTGGCGTATTAACCCAATTTGGCTCCCAATGCCCTAAGAAAATCCCGCTTTTCTGTTTCACCAAAACTTTTTTAGATTTTAGTGTTTGATATACCATTCTCTTCATTTGTTTTTTTTTTTATTATTGTGATAATGGTAGGACAGGTGGGTACATTTATTGTAAAACTGTTTATTAAACTATTTTGCGCCCCTTAAACTTTTTGCGCCGCAAGCCCGGGCTTCTTGGGCTTCTGCTATAATACGCCTCTGGCAATGATCACGAAGCTCGCAAGCAATGTGGAAAATGTGGACAATGAATGTGATACATTTTATAAGTACATTTTAACAATCATCACGAGTAGTAGTAGTATAGCTATGTCACTCTCAGCCCAGTTTCAAGGCCACCGAGCTCCGGATGGCGTGTGTCCATCGAGAGTGAAAGATGTGGGGGTGACCAGAGAGTCGTGAAGAGTTCTTGTGGATGATCAACAATGACCAGAGGGTGCAGAAAAAAACATGGCGGAGTGGGGGGGGGTAAGAAAAAACATGGCGACGTTAATAAAAAAACAACATGGTGGGTTTAAGGAAAAACAACATGGTGGTATTAAGAAAAAAACATGTCAGCATTAAGAAAAGAACATGACGGAATGGGGTAGGGGGAAAGAAAAAAAAACATTGCGTCAGAAAACAACATGGAGGTATTAAGAAAATAACACGACGTCATGGCAGCAAAGGGGGTAGGGGGGTAAGAAAAAAATTGCATTAAGAAAAAACATGGTGGGGTGGGGGTAAGAAAAATATGGTATGTATGGTAGTATTAGGAAAAAACATGACATTAAAAATGGTCACATTAAGAAAAAACAAGGCGGCAAAGGAGTAGGGGGGTAACAAAATGATATAGGAAAAACATGACGTCATTAAACATAGCAGCTGAAAGAAACAAAGAAGGTCCGAAATATTACATGGACTAGACATATGGCGCAATATGTCAAAAGGGCCTTATCTTAAACTTTATCCGATTTCAATCGAATAAAGACGAGAATTCATTATAAAATTAAATTCAATTATTTTTTTAACATAATCACAAGATAGAATATTTTTAATAGGTTAATAAATAAAAAAGTTATAGACAAAAAAAATGTATTTATGGTAAAAAATAGTACGTATATTTATCATTACATTTAGCTGATATTTTGAAGTTTATATGTATATATTAAATAATGGAATAAACTTATTAACTTTATATGAAAAACGTATCATCTATGTAGGTTTCACAATCTAAATCTGAATTGGAATCAGAGGAGGAGGCAGATCCCTATAAGGCGGGGGCAGGTCATCATCAATGTAAGGTGGTGGAGGCAGGTCCCAGTAAGGAGGGGTTAGATCATCCAAATTTCTGTAAAAATAATTATAATTAAAAAATGAATCAACTATGTAAAAATAATTATAATTAAAAAATGAATCAACTATGTAAAAATAATTATAATTGAAAAATGAATCATCAACTAACAAAAAAATTACTTACTTTCCTCTGGAGTAAACTTCCAGATTTACTGGTGGCGTATATCGGTTCGTTAATTGGGCCATACGAACCCAGGCGTTAAATTCACTAAAAAAAAAAGTAAGTATAATATAAATTAAGTTAAATAATGAAAAAAAAAATCAACAACGTCTATTTAAATATGCTAAAGTGATTAAATGAACGAATAAAAATTAATTTATGACTTCCATAAAAATATCGAGAGCATAAATGAAATAAACAAGTCACGTATGAAAATTTGGCAATATGAGAAACTGAACGCAAACAACGTCTATTGAAAATAATGTGATTATAAGAGAACCAATAAAAAATAATTTATGAGAGTTTAAATGAAGCAATCCACAAAAATATTACAAACTCAGCGTCTTATGTTGTATGGTGACGAGTGTGTATGTATTATATAATAATTTATTATAAACAAAAACGCAGACTGTATTATTATTTAAATCACGTTCCATGTGAACGTGATTTAAATGTAAACAAACTGCAAAATGCCCGATCGCTAGACAAAACATTGTATTTCTAATTTGTGGATAAATAAATAAAAATTAATTTATGACTTAAAACTGTCAATTATAACATATATAAAATATAAATTCCACGAAATAAACTGCAAATTCTGCATTTTCACACGCGTTCATAAAAATCTCGTTAGAACGTGCATATTGGGATGTCACGTATAAAAAAATGACGCCACAGATGATAGAAAAGGTTTACGGCCGGCATAATTCATCATATGTGTTTATACTCGCGCATTATACGTGTTATAAAATAATTGAAATTTTTATGTGATATAATTGTTTTGTGCAGTTTGCCTACAGGAAAAAAAACGTGAGTAAATTTGTCATTTTTATTAAATTAGAATCAAATTAACAAGAAAAATTCTATTAATTTTAGAAAATAAACAAGTAGTGAAAGTAAGAGAATTACTTGAAAATCTCCGCCAGCTTATATATTGGAGCTCAAATAGTAAATATAGAATACGTGGAAACTGTTTGATTGGAACTGGATAAAGACAAGATCTTTTTACCAAAAAGGATAGTACCCGTCAATCAAACACAATTGTATTGGGAATTTACCAGCGGGAAATATAAATTATGAGGGCTTAAAATATGTAAATAAGACTTCTATATGTGTGGTATTCAAGTTCATCGAAAGTAAGTAACACTCATAATTTTTTTAATATCAAGTTTATTTGTAATTTAGTTATTTTAGCTAAGAACAAGGACTAATAAGCCAACAACAGTCCATGTAAATATAAGAGACATAAATACACATCGTCACTTACTTCTAGAACTTTTCAAGCGAATACACGCAGCCGCAGCTATGAACTCTGAAAAAATCAACTATATGAGCGATGAAATTATTAGAATGATCAAAGAAGTGGAAACACTTTTAGGTAATGATTATTGTACCCCACAGGAAAGTGATATGGATAAAACAGGTAAAATCACATATTAGACTTTTAACTAGAGCTATCAAGGGATCTGATTTATCTATAGGTGTACTGCGTAACCTTCAAACTAATTTAGGACATTTGAAAAGGTTTAAAAATATCATTGAAAAAGTAAATTATATTGGGAGAGCGGTCTTGGTAAAAGAAAAACGTAGTAATCGAGTCAAATGGGAAGATTTAGTATAGGCTTTGAATAGTAGGGTTAGTACTGGAGTAATTATTAATTTAAAACATAAATATTTGAATGAATTTTTCAATGATGCTTTTCACCTTTCCAAAACTAGAATAATGAATGCCACGAAAAAAAGTACCAATGCTTAAAGTTAACACTTCTTTCTGCGTTGAATTTATAAGAAATTCACAAGACATTGAAATTACTGAAAAAAAAAAATTAATACAAAAAATAAGGTAATTGATGCAGGGAGGGATTTACATCAGTGGTTTGAATCCAATGTAAAAGATGATATTTTTAACGCTTTATCTGAATTTGCCGAATCAGGTAGTGAGTGGGCTTTAAATGAAATTATTAGTTTAGAAGTTGATATAAATAAATATGAACTTGGGAACGGTTCATCCTACATTAAATTACCGGAAAAAATTGAAAAAAGGCGGGCTTGCATTAATGTTAAGAACGAATATGATGAGGCCTGTTTTGCATGGGCCATTGTAAGTGCTCTCCATCCCGCTGAAAAAAAGTCTGAAAGGACATCATCATATACTCATTACACAACAGTACTAAACTTAAAAGATATTGAATTTCCTATGACGTTACCGCAAATTTCCAAATTTGAGAAAAATAATGCAATCTCTGTTAATGTATTTGGTTTGGAAATGGACTCAAAATCAAATTTTTCTGTTGTGTCCCATCGTATAACTAAACGAAAATTAGATAATCATGTAAATTTATTATTAGTTCAGGATAAATATTTTCCAAAAATAAATAAATTTGAACCGCCGCCGTCGATGTCAGATAATGAAGAGCAAATAGAAATTAAATACCATTATTGTTATATTAAAGATTTATCTAAATTTTTAAATAGCCTAGCTCTCAAAAAATAAACATAAAAAATATTTTTGCGATAGATGTCTGAATTATTTTTGGTCTCAGGATAAGCTAAATGATCATGTTGTAGATTGTGAAAAACTTAACGATTGCAAAATTGAATTTTCCCGTGAACGGTACACTAAATTTAAAAATTTTGCTTACAAGGAAATGATTACGTTTATTATATATGCAGATTTCGAATCCTTGCTTGAACCATTTAATGGTGATGATAGTCATTGTAAAACGAGCAGGTATCAGAAACACATAGCCTACAGTGCTGGATATTATTTCAAATGCGGTTATAACAATGAATGGTCGTATTATAAAAGTGCTCGGGGTCTAGACTCTATGTCCTGGTTTGCAGAGGAATTTTGCAATGTTGCACAATTTGTATCACAAGCATGTGGAGCCCATGAATACTGAAGTTAGTTTACGGGATGCCAGTAAAGCTTGTCATATTTGCGAAGGAGAATTTAACGAAACAGATAAAATTGTTAGGGATCACTGTCACCTCACCGGAAACTTCAGAGCTCTTGCTCACAATAAATGTAATTTAAATTATAAAAATTCTTTTGTTATTCCCGTGGTTTTCCATAACCTCGGAGGTTACGATGCCCATTTTATAATAAAGTTCTTAGCTGAACGAAATCATATTACTTTATTGCCTGAGAATAAGAAAAAATATATTAGTTTCATAGTTCACGATAATGAAACTAAATTGAAATTTAGATTTATAGACTCCTTCAGATTCATGGGTTGTTCTCTAGAAGAACTAGCTTCCACATTGAACGACGAAAACTTTGAAAATCTTAAACGTGAATTTTCAGACCTAGACGATGAAAAATTTCAGTTATTAACACGAAAAGGTGTATTATTTTATGACTATTTGGATAACATAGAAAAACTAGATGAAACGGAATTACCTGACAAAATACTTTTACAATAAACTAAACGACAAGAACATAGAGGAGACTGATTATGCACATGCGCAAATTGTTTGGGATAAATTAAGTATGAGAACTCTAGGCGATTATAGTGATCTATATATGAAAACAGATATCATGCTATTAACTTGCGTTTTTGAAATTTTTCGTAGTACTTGATACAAGACATACAACCTCGACCCAAGCCGCTATTTTTCGATTCCAGGTTATACGTTTGATTGCATGCTGAAATATACAGTGTGTACACTAAAAACTATTCAAGATGTGGATATTTTAATGTTTATTGAGCGTGGTATTCGAGGTGGTGTGAGTCAATGTTGCAATCGATTTTCACAGGCTAACAACAAGTGTTTAGATACTTATGATGACAACAAACCATCCAAATATATTGTTTATTTTGATATAAACAATTTATATGGTTCGAGTATGAGAGAATTTCTTCCATACGGGGAATTACAGTGGACAGATTGCAACATAAACATCACCAGCGTGCCTGATGACTCTGAAATTGGTTATATTTTAGAGGTCGATCTCGAATACCCAGAAAATTTACATGATTTACATAAAGATTTGCCATTCTCTCCGGAACACAGAACTCCACCAAATTCAAAATTTCCTAAATTAATGTGTTAAGACGAAATTCCCACTCTACGAAGTAGGTGACCGCGAGAGTGTGTGAGAGGGTAGAGACTTCCGTCGAGGAAGAATCACAGATTTGACCGAGTTGTGGTTAGTTGTTGTTATTGAATAAAATGTGTTGTATTACAACCAAAATAAAAGTTTGAACCATTATACAGTCCACTAATACATTACATATAAACATAAATACATTGGTTAATCGAACCGGATATAAGCAGAAATTCGTCGTAGCGGTAAAATACAAGGGGTACCGAGCCGCCCAACAAGCCGAAGTGTGACGGACATCTTGGATTTCGATTCGAATATCGACGTATAACGTAAACAGTACGAGTTGGTCCCGAGAGGCAACAAAATACGATCAAAGTGAGTTTTCCTTGTTTTTTATTCCTAGAAATTTAAAAATTGCAGATTACCTGTGAAGCGAACTTTGTTCCACGATTGTAAATAACAGATAATATTTATTGATTCAAAATGGATTTAGCTAATTTGATAAAAAAGCGAGGTGCGTTAAAATCCCGACTAACCCATTTCAAAAATCATTTTACAAAAGTACAGGCCGGTCGAGATATTACGAACATAATTTTAAATCGCGTAGAAATTGGAGACTTGCAGTTCAGAGTTTCGCGTTTAGAACAAATTTTACCCGAATTTGATAACGTTCAAAACGATATTGAGCTTCTTTCTGAAGATGCAGACAATCAGTATGACGAAAGAGAAAATTTTGAGCAGGAATACTCCGTTTTACGAGCGCAAGCATTGTTTTTGTTAAAAGGTCAACGCGAAACAATTGTAGAATTCGCGCATTCTAGAACTTTGAATGACGATGCTAATTCAATCACCGAGCCGACTGGTATTAGTGCACAAGTAAATCACATAAAACTTCCGACAATTCAACTTCCCATGTTTGACGGATCATATCGAGTGGCTCGAATACCGAGATACGTTCGAATCGCTCATACATAATAACAGTATAAACTCGATACAAAAATTGCACTACCTGCAAGCGTCACTCAAGGGCCAAGCCGCGCAAACGATAAAGGCTTTAGAATTGAGTGCCAACAATTATCAGATCGCATGGGAAAGTTTGACAAATAGGTACAACAATACACGATTACTGGTAAATAACCATATTAAAGCGCTATTTAATATGGAAATGATTCCCAAAGAATCTTCGAATAAATTAAGAGAACTGTTGGATAACTTTTCTAAACATCTACAGATCGAGCAAAGATTGAATTGAGTATGTTATCCAATTCATTTTCAATGTATTGAATATAAAATTCTGTCAAGTAGTCTTTCGTTTTGGTCAAAAGTAATTTTTATGTCTGTTATGTTTTTATGTACCAAGAGTGTCTATTTTTTATTAGTAACAACGAGGTTGTTTTCTTCATGATAGTAAATTCCTATCGTGTTGTCTATTGGTTTTATTTTGTATTGGGATCGTACTGTTTGTACTGCTGATCCGATCAGCAGGAGAAACCTGAAAATAATTTTCATTTTCATTTTCGAAATACGGTTTCAATCTATCGAAGTTTACTTTACTGTTTTGATTTGTTTCTGGATTGAAAAGAATAGCTGAATTTTGAAAGATTTCCTTTATTTCAAAAGGGCCATTGAATTTGTTGCCTAGTTTATTTTTAATTTAGGATTCCTTCGCATAGACTTTATCGCCTATTGATGTGTTTTTTGGTGAACATGTTTTTCAAATCTTTGTTTGGCTTTTTCTTTTTGTAAACTTGTACGAGTTCTAGCAATTTTGTAATAGTGTGATATTTTGTTGTTCAGATCGCGAATATACTTGGTAATTAATTGTTCTTGATTATACAAGGTTTCGGGAGGTCTACTTTGGGTATGACCAAAGACTAGTTCATAGGGGGTAAATCCGTGGGTTTTGTTTACTGAATTATTATAGCAAATTACTGCATACGGGGTGATTGATAATGGGTGTTCGTTCGGATTTTCGGATTTGTTAGCTCTTATCATTTCTAATATTGTTGCATGAAAACGTTCTAGTGAACCGTTTGATTGCGGGTGATTTACGCTAGAGAAGGTTAATTTGATATTGTAAAGGGTACAAAGGTCCTTAACAAGATTGTTATTGAATTCGTTTCCATAATCACAATGGATTCTGATCGGTGTTCCGTAATGTTGGAAATACAATAAAAGTGTATTGACTATCGATTTGGCGGATTTGTTTACGATTGGGTAAGCTTGTGTGAACTTTTGTAAGTTCATCTCGACTGGTTAACAAATAATTTCTTGTGTGAATTTCAAAAACATCTACGTTAATTCGTTCAAATGGTGATCGGGGTGTTTCCGTTATTACAAGTGGATTGTCTAGATTTTTTCTCAAGATTTTTGTCTTTTGACAAGTTTCACATTGTTTTATGAAATTTTCTACGTCTTTCGTGAGTCCTGTCCAATTGTATCTGTTTTTAATTCTGCGTATTGTCTCATTGATACCGCGGTGAAGATTTGCTTTACCTGAGTGGTTATGATTGGAATTTGTTCTTTGTCAGGGTTTTCAACTAAATTTTGACATATTGTAAGATTTAAATCTTTGTCAGAAAATATGAAAGATAGAATTTCTAAGCTTGCGAGTTCTAAATTATTTTCCACAAAATAAGTTTTTTCTGAGTCGAAAACATGTTGATCTCGATAAAGAGTGATAAATAAAGTTTCGATTACATTTTCAGGATCGAAAGGTAATGGAATGATGTAATATTTCCTGTTTTTGACTGTTTTACTGGAAACAATGTTGATTTTATTATTACAAAAATTTGGATTTTCTTCAAAGATGTCATCTATAATTTTGTAATGAAGATCGATTAATTTGTTTTGAATGAAAAAGGTTATTATGTCTTTATGACTTTTGTCTAGGAGTTGATTGTTGGTGAAACTTAATTTTGAATAGTCAATTAATGATGTTGTTTTGTAAAGATTAATAAATCGTTCGAAATCATTTACAATGGTTTCAGGGGCGATTTCTGTATCGTCTGTGTCTTCGGAGTCTGAATTTGCAGATAGAATTTTATTTTCAAATTGTATACATTTTTGGAAATGATTTATTTTGATGCGGCTAAGTGCGTCAGCATTTTTGTTTATTTTTCCAGGTTTGTACGTTATTTCATAGTCATATTCTTCGAGTTTTAGACGCCATCGCGCTAAGCGACTACCAGGGTCTTTAATTGAAAATAGCTATGTTAATGGTCGATGATCTGTGACTAGCTGAAATTTTCTTTCAAATAAATAGGGTCTAATGTGTTTTACGGCCCATACAATAGATAAGCACTCTCTTTCTATTGTAGAATATTTAGTTTCCGCTTTGCAGAGTGTTCTAGAAGCGAATGCGATAGGTAAATCTTTTCCTATTGTGCCTTGCGATAAAACTGCGCCAATAGCAAAAGAACTTGCGTCTGTAGTTAAGATAAAAGTGTCTTCAAAATTTGGATAAATTAAAGTTGGACTTGTGATTAAAGCATTTTTTAATTATTCAAAGGATTTTTTACAATCTGAGTCGAAATTAAATTGTACGTCTTTTTGTAAAAGTTTCGTCAAGGGTTTAGAAATTTTGGCAAAATTGGGGATGAATCGTCGGTAATAACTAAATAAAATCTTTTCTAATCCTAGAAAAGATTTTATTTCTTTTGGATTCGTTGATTGAGGAAAATTTTCAATGCAATTTATTTTTTCTGGGTTAGGTTTTACTCCATCGGGCGTGATTAGATGTCCTAAATATGCAACTTCTTTTCTGAGAAATTCACATTTATCGGGCTGAATTTTAAGATTTGCGATTCTAAGTCTTTTAAATACTTCGGAAAGTCTGTGAATGTGTTCGTCAATAGTTGGTGATTATTATGTCGTCCATGTAAACTAAACAACGTTCGTTCTGTAAACCTAAAAGAATGTTGTCCATTACACGTTGGAATGTCGCTGGTGCGTTTTTTAATCCGAAAGGCATACGTAAAAATTCAAAGTGTCCGTTCTCTACAGAGAATGCTGTTTTTGGGATATCTTTTTTGTCTATTTCTAGTTGGTGAAAGTCATTTGCTAGGTCTAAAGTACTAAATAGGGAACATTTACCTAGTTGGTCTAGTAGATCTGAAATGTTAGGGAGTGGATATTTATCTCCGACTGTTATTTCGTTTAATTTTCTGTAATCGACTACGACGCGCCATTTTTGTTTTCCAGAAGCGTCAATTTTTTTTGGGACAACCCATACTGGGGATGACCAGGGCGAAATAGAGGGTCTAATTATACCTTGTTTTAACATCTTATTGACCTGTGTTTTTACTTCCTCTTTATGGACATACGGGTATCGATAAGATTTAATAAATATCGGCTTTGAATTAGCGGTGTCGATTGAATGTTTTATTTCGTTAGCGAATGTAAGATTGTCGCCTTCAAGATAAAATATATCGGAATACTCTAAACAAAGTTCGGTAATTAGTTCTTGTTCCTCTGTGTTTAAATGGTCTAATCTTAGTTGGTTTCGAATTTCAAATGTGCGGTCGACTACTGGGTCATTGAATATTTCTGAATTTTGATTACTGTTGTAAATATTTGAGTTTAATAACATTGAACTGTTTATTGGTTCTAAATTTAGATTTGAAAAGTCAATGAGTTTTGGTATGGCATTTGCGTTTAATACAGATGTACAAAATTCACCTTTGTCGTTAATGTGTACGAGTGCGTTAGGTAAACGTACTTTTTCTATCTCCTGAGCTGAAAGAATTGCGTCAGCGTTGAAAAGATTACAACGAAATTTGAATATTTGTTCGGTACGAGGGGCGATTGCAATTTTGTTCGAAATTTTCGGAATGTTTTTTGAATGTTGAAAATTTGTTGGACTATTTTTAGGAATTTGGTCTGATAATTTGTCGGTTACAGTTTTGAAATTAGTTATTAATTGCATGTTTTTGATGTCTACAATGCATTCGTAATGTTCTAAAAAGTCTGAGCCTAATAATCCGTCGAATTCTATGTCGATGTCGTGTACATAAACTTTGTGAGGACTAAAATCGTCAAAAGGAATTAAACATGATTCTGTTATTAATATTTTTTGGTCAGTAATACCTTGAATTGAAATATTTTCGGGGAAACGATCAGTGTAATTTTGGCAAGTTTTTCTTTTAAAAATTGAAATTCCAGCTAAATTCCAAATAAAATTTTAAAAGTATTTGTAGCATCCTTGATGTAGTACAAATTTTTTGAATTCACTGTTAATAATGCGCTTAAAGGAATCTTTGTTGACGGTTGTTTGCTTGTTCTTGTTGGTTTAAATTTAAGGTTCTCATTTGTGATTCGATTTCCACACAAATGTCCGAAGTTTGTGTTTGATCCGGTGGTTTGTCTAAAGTTTGGGGATCGTGAAAATGTTGATAACGGTAAGGGTTTTCAAAGTCATTCGTTTCGAAATTTTCAGTTTGATAGTTATTGTCATTGTCATAATAGGTTTCGTCTTGAATATGTTCATATTGGTTGTCATAATCAGGTTGATAATCAGTATTATCATAGTAATTTGGATTGTAATTTTGGTCTTGATGAACGGTATCATCATAAGTAAAATCGTTTTGTTCATGATAGAAATTTTCATTCGTGTTTACATGATGTGTCCTATTATTATTGCTATTATAATTCGGGTTAGGGCGAATTACATTTGGTCTCTGAAAATTGGGGTTAGGCCTTATCGTGGAAGGTCTATTTTGAGGCTTGGTTTGTCAAGTACCTTGGTCTTGTGGTCTGGCTTGAAAATTTTGATTTCGATTTTGAAAAGGTCTTTGAAAGTTTTGATTCGAGGTTGATGGTTGTGAATTGTTGTAATTTGGCTGAAAAGGTCTCGAAATATTCTGAAATTGAGATGGATACATATTTTGTTGAGGCTTTGCTCTACATTCGACAGTAGAATGTCCTGAGCGTTTACAATAGTTACATATTTTCTTTGAATTTAAATTCTGATTTTGTTGAAAAGGTTTTTGTGAAAAATTTTGATTTGGTTTTTGTTGGCGTTTTTGAGTTTCAAAGTACGAAAGTTGTAACTCTCGCTTTATTCTAGCTGTTGCGGCTAGAATATTAGCTGGGTTACTTGCGCGAACTATAGATCCAATTTTTGGGTCTAAGCCAGTTAGTAACGTGTTTAATGTCATGGTCTCTATTAAGTTTGATTGAGCACTTTTCTGTTTCGCTGTGAAATTCGTTTTTTGAACTGCCGCGTGCATTTTTGCATTGTGTGTCTGCAAACGCGATATAAAATTTAAAGCAGATTCGTTACTTTGTTGTGATAGACGTTGAAGATCTTGTATTAAGGATGTTAAATCCCTAGAGTCACCAAAATGTGTCTCTAAAAGTGTTTTTATTTCTTCCCATGTGGAAGGATTGCGCGAATTTACAAGCTCGGCTGCTTTTAATTTTAATTTATTTTTGACGTGTAACGTAAGCAATAATTTTTGATTGCCTACGGCCATACTGAATCCAGTCATTACTGCATTCAAAAATGTTTGTAAAAATATTTGGTTACCATCGTATTCAGGAATGATGGAAAATATCTCAGACAGCTTATAAGGTTCGACTGTTTCATTTTGTTGTTCATCGTTAGATAATGGTGCCGGTGGTGCTATTTTGACTTTAATTATTATTAAAAAGTCGATAAAATAGTAAATGAAATTAAATATGGTAGTTTGTTTTTTAACAAACTGGTCTGTATTCACAGAAATTAAATAAACAAAATTTGCTTTGTGTTGCAAATAAAGAAATAAATAATGGTAGCACAAACAAGATGATTCTCAAATGGACTTACCAGAAGAAGTTTGCTTCCATTCAGGTCCAGTCTGGGTCGTTACAGATGAGGCAATTCCGTGTTCCAATAACGTTGTCCGACTGGGTGATGGGATGATTTTTGAAATGTTGTTTGTTGCTGTGATGACAGGGGACTACAAACAGTTAGGGCAGGCCCGTGTTCTCCTCGTAGCACTCCTCCTGTTGGTTTCTTTGTTGCTTTCTTGATTCTTGAGTTTTTCTCTTCTTCAGCTGTGTTCGTCGATTTCACTTTAGGAATTGGAATTCCACGTTACTAGTGAGGCAAATCCGTGTTCTAATAACGCGTGAAATCCTACAACGACTGCGCCACTTTTTATATGCACAAAAGCATATAATGATTTTTAAAAACAATTTATATTCGAATTTAATTTATTTTTAAAGTTTTACTTGATCTTTACATTACAAAAAGAAAATGGTTCATAACGTCGTGTTATGACCGCGACTGAGCGAGTATGTTACTACAATACTACAGTTATGCTTCAGTATTGCAGTTGCTACAGTACCGATGCGACCACTTGCTGTCGTATTTATTAATTCATAAGTATTGACACAAGTCAGGTAATTTACTAGTAAAAGAAGTTATTAATTTTCAGCAAGTAATCACGATCGTGACTTTAAAATATATACGTTACAGATAGAGCACGAAGTGGTCTTAAAGCTGTAACGCAAGAGGAGATTACAGTGGTTCTTATCTGAACATATTAAGTTACTCCAACAAAGTATAAGGGTAAATGAAGGTGAAGTTTAACAATTCTAAGTTCAATGGATAATTTTGATATAACATATATATATATATATATATATATATATATATATATATATATATATATATATATATATATATATATATATATATATATATATATATATATATATATATATATATATATATATATATATATATATATATATATATATATATATATATATATATATATATATATATATATATATTTATATATATATATATATATATATATATATATATATATATATATTTCATCCGCTCGGACAATTTTCGAGAACATGGATTTTCCACTTTCCGCAATATGTACCACTTTCCTTATCAAATAATTTTCACTTCACACTACTTAGATAGCTGATATTAAATACCAGTAGATGCTACAACACTTCCTTTATACATATCATATATTAAACCGTCATAAAACCTATTTAGGTTAGGAAAACTTTGGTAAGCATTTTCAACACTTTATCACTTCTGTATAATTACCAACAACAATAATAAAATAAAATTATACATATGTATAAAAACAAGATATTAGTGTATGTATACTAATGGATGTTACGAATGGGTGCATACCAAATATTTACCTTATCAACCCGTAACACTATGGCTCCAAAATCAGCAAGTATCATTCCACAAAAAGGTGCTGGAGCTAATCCAGCTAATTCTATGACTTTAATACCTTTTAAAGCCATTTCGTTAACGTATCTTATTTATTAATAATTTAAATGTATTATCATAACTTATCGACCTTTGAAGCGCAACACATTTTATTTAAAAGTTTCGAGCACCTTTTATTTCGAGTTACAAAGCTCAATTAAAGTAAATTGATTCATTAAAACTAAATTGATATCAATATTGGTTTCCATAATGTAAATATTTTGAGCATAGAATATGTATTGCACAGAACACCCAATACAATGTTTACAAAGAATACAAAAGCGCACAACCCAACACCTAATGCAAGTACTAGGCAAAGAGCACACACTAGATGCGTAATCAGCCGGCCAATAGAGGAAAACACTAATGGACATCTTGAGATCATTAGTGCTGAGATTATTGTAAATGACCGATATTTTCAAATCATTCAATACTAAAAAGTAAAAATATACATTCTATTATTGTAAAATATGTAAACATAAAATTTAAATTTATACCGTTCAGTACTTCTGTAAAACGGATTAAGTCATAAAGTACACGGTTTATATTTATATATATATATATATATATATATATATATATATATATATATATATATATATATATATATATATATATATATATATATAAGGAACTAATTTTGCCATCGAAAGGTATACCAGTTTTTCCAATTGTAAGTACAATATCTGTGTAAACAAATCGAGCAGTTAATAAAAATCTCTTGGGAAATATTTTGCAGTTAGTACAAACCTTGGTAATTGTATACAAGAGGTGTTCCTAGGCAAATGCTTACGATATTTTTCCTTCTCCCCTATTTTCGACGGTGCTGGAAACGAATGTGGTTTCAGTTTCACCCGCTCGGACACGGTTTTCGAGAAAATGAATTTTCCACTTTTCCGCATAAGGCCATTTTTTCTATCAAATAACTTTCACTTCACACTACATATATAGCTAATATTAATACCAATAGATGCTACAACACTTCTTTTACACATATCATATATTAAACCGTCATAAAACCTATTAGAAACTTTCGATGTTTAGTTACTTCAAATGTATACAATGACCTGCAGTTGGCGTCGTCCATTGTAATCGTACGCCCTCCGTGTCGTTCGATGAAACTACATACATACAGAGAGGCTCCAAAAGCTAACTTTGAATATGAACAACTAAATACGCTGTTATTTTGAAGGATACTAACCTAACCATAATAAGTAGATAGTCAGGTTAGGTTAGGTTAGGTTACATTACATTATTATCAACTAAGTATAAGTAACTATTATTTTGTTAATACACTTCTACTTTGTTATAGTTCCATTGACCTAGTAAGTACAGAGTAGTTGCAAAATTATATACTACTAGCAAGAACATTCGAAGGATCTGCATATGAAGATAAATTGTTTGAATTTCTACCTTACAGGTGGAAAAAAGCTAGTGATAACAGAGAAACTCTTATGGAATATTATGAAATATAACTGATTATGAGAAGAATCAAGTATTTATATTAGATGAAACTTATATTCACAGTTCGTACACAGTACGAAAGGAATAGACAGGTGGCAGTTCTTTAGGTTTAAATGAACCCATATCTAAGGGAAAGGGCCTGATTATTGTTCATGTTGGCAATGAAAATGGTTGTGTGGAAATGCCTTATTAATATTCAAATCAGGTATGATATTTTCTAGATTCAAAACATGTGAAAATATAATATTATATTTAAGGAGTGAAGAGCAGAGGGTATCATGGTGATACAAACACCGAAAACTTTAAAAAGTGGCTTGAATGTCAAGTAATCCCACATTTTACAACACGATCAGTTTTGGTTGTTGATAATGCATCCTACTACAACAATGCCATTGAAAAGTAACCAACAATAGGAACAAAAAAGGCAGATATGGCGAAATGGCTACAAGAGTGTAACATTTCATCTGAGCCAACAGTGAGGAAACCGGAATTATATGAGCTAATTAAACAAAACACAAAATATATGTTACATAATGAACTACTGGAACACTATGGTTATACTGTACTATTGTATTATTTTTATTTCATCATTTATTGTAGAATGTGACTATGTGAATCTACTGTTTCCTGTTATTGTTTTTATGCTCTGTTTCTATTTATTCTTATTACATTTATAATTTGATTGCCTTATTCCGCATATGTATTATGGTTTTTTTATACATTGGATTGTATTTGTTGTCACAAAATTGGCCCATTTGCTTTACTTTTCTTTTTTTGAGGTGTGTATTACTATTATATGAATTTCACAAATAAATATCTATGCGTATTATTATTGTATACTTGTATCCATTTATTATTAGTTATATTATCCACTAGTACGCAGACTAATCATAGGATTTGCATAGGCATGTATGACATTTTTTAAATAATTTTTAAGGTGAAATTTGAATAAAATGATACAAAATAGATGTTACAGATATCATTTTCTAATTAAGCCTAAATTTACATCAAAAGAACTTTTCTTTCCTAGTATCAGGAATAGCAACATTTTATTATTTTCTCACAAAAAATGTACCGTTATGGTTGCCTTGGTTTAAATAATAAATATTGTAAAATAAGCGCCTCTGGATACGGAAAATGTTTAACTCGCTGACTAATAGAGGGCACCGCTGTTTGAAGATGTAATTTCGATAATGTCGATATCGCTTTGTTTTCGTCGCATCATGGAAAAATGTAATTAATTGTCAATTTTCAGTCCATTTGAAAATTTCGTTTTGGTACGTTATTGCAAAATCAGTCGGCTTTAAAGTAAAGACGATTTTTTGTAGTTTGTTTTGATTTTTAAACATTGTTTATATTAACAGAGATACAGTAAATCGATAGTAGTATTATTAATAAGTTAGGGATCAGTCGTTAATTAAACTAGTTCGTCAGTAAGAAACTTTGTAATGAATGATATACATATATATATAGAACTGTTTACAATAAAAATGGAAATTAGGGTGAGATTATATTGTACGTCATTGCGTTAAACTTCAAACGATACTACTTAGATATGCCGTTTTCCCTCGCTTCACTTTTGCAATGCGTGACGTCATCATAATCAGGTGCGGCTCGTGGGGTATGATTTTTAACATCCTCCGGGCCGCCAGATGAATCAACTTCCAATGGGTAGAGAAGTTGAATTGGACGTCGTAGCCTTAAGCCTTTGCATTCCACCTCACAGGCTCGTATTCTTCCATCACGTCCTGGATATACCTTTGTTACTCGTACTATTTTCCATAATAGCCTAGGTGTATTTTGGTCATGCAAGAGATATCTCTTCATTTACTGTCTTGGTTCTAACATTTTTTAGGAAATGAGCAGATCTGAGTTGTTGTAAATAATCACTGCTTCATCTTTTCCAAAATTTCTTCATAAGAGCTTCTCGATGCTTCCACTGTAGTGATATATCGTCCCTCTTTATTACTCGATTAAATTCCATGATAAATCCATTGGAATCATTTCCCAGCAAGAAATGTGAGGGAGTTAAAATAAATATCTTCGTCTATATATGTAAGAGGTCGAGAATTTACTGTGGCTTCTATTTCAATCAAAATAGTTTTCATTTCTTCGTAATCTACTGAAGCTCTTCCCAAGGTAAATTTTATTCCATATTTAATAGTTTGAACTAGTCGTTCCCACCAACCACCCCACCAAGCAGCCCGTTCAACAATCAATCGCCACTCAATGCGGTGCGTTTGTGCGATATTTTGTATCTCGTTACTTCGCAAAATCTTTGAGAGTTCCTGTAACTCCAAATTCGTACGCTTAAAAGTTTTAGCGTTATCAGAATAAATTATCTGTGGGACTCCACGTCTTGCTATAAGTCGGCGGAGACCTCTAATGCAACTTTCAGTATTAAGGCTAGGTACGAGCTCCAAATGTATGGCTCGCACTACAGCACAAGTGAATAGCATTATGTAAGCCTTATTTCTGTGGCCATCTTATGTTTTGATATACAATGGCCCAGCAAAATCTATTCCCGTAGTCTGGAAAGGACGGGATTCCATTATTCTTGCCCTTGGTAGTGGTGCGGTTAATTCTTGCCCAGGACGTCCTCGTAATTTCTTACACTTGACACATTTTCCGATCAGACTTTATTTTTTGTCGAACTTTAATTATCCAAAACCGTTGTCTTATGTGATTCAAAATTCCATTTATTCCAGCATGTTTCGTATACTCGTGGGACCATATTAATTGATTCGCTATTTCTGAGGTTTTGGATAAGATAATTGGATGTTTTACGTTATATGGCAAAAGTGCCTCTTGCAATCTGCCACCCAATCTTAGTATTCTTTCTTGATCTAAAAACGGATTGAGCATCAAAATTGAAGATTTTGGATTCAATGTTTTATTTGTTATTAAATCGTTTATTTCTTGCTGGAATGTTTAACCTTGGTCATACTTTATCCAATATAACTCGGCCCTCAGCAATTCTTCTACCGTTAAGTTGCCAACTTGTTTTGATCTTGGATTTCGCAAATTGTATATGAATCTGTTAAAGTTAACGGGCGTACAGAGGTAAAAATAATTAAAGCAAATTAAACGAATACGTTTATTCTTCAACTGTCAGAAAAGAAAAGATGTCAAGCATAATTTCAATTTCATAGGTAGCGACATCTTACATAAAATAAACAAATCAAATGGTACATTGTGATAGGTATCGCTTTGCCTAATTTTAAATTTGAACATAACAAGTTTCCTTATTTTATCAGAGCGATAGCAATTTAACTATATTTAACACAACCCCTCAATTTGAATGTATTGACACTATCAAATATAATCATAGAATACATTTAAATTGCTAGATTGAAGAAAGAGTATATGAATTAATTATTTAAATAATCAACCTAATATCTAAACATTACAAAATCACTGACTCAACAAACTTAACCTAAACTTCTGAAATTTTTCTTTACCCAAAGCTTTAGTAAACATATCAGCACAGTTTTCATTAGAGCTAACATACTTAATTTACTTAATCTTTCTTTGAACAAAGATCTTTGATGAAATGATATTTTATTTCGATATGCTTACCGCACTTAGAGTTTTCAAAATTTTTAATCATTGAAATTGCACTGAGATTGTCAATTTTCAAAGTAGCTGGTTCACATTCAACAAACTGGGAAAAAAAACCCTTTAAATTCACAAGTTCTTGAGCTGATAATCCTGCTGATACATATTCGGCTTCCATTGAAGACAGAGCTACACAGTTCTGCTTTCTAGAATGCCAGGCAATTGGATTACTAGCGTGAAAGCACACAAAACCGCTTACACTTTTCCTTGTTTGTCGATCGCCTGCCCAATCTGCGTCACAGATGCCTTCTAAAACACTTTCTCCTTTCGTATACATCAGTCCATAATCTTTTGTCAGATCCCGATAACGAAGTATTCTTTTACCAGCTTTCCAAAGTTGCATTGTCGGTTTATCCAAATATCGGCTTAAGTAGGAGACACTAAAAGCAATATCTGGTCTTGTCACAATTGAGAGATACATTAAACTACATATCAATCTTCTATATGAGATATTCTGCTGTATTGGTTCGTCTTCATTTATCTGAAAATTCTGTTCCATTGGTGTAGCTATGGAACGACTTTCTTCCATACCATATTCTTTCAATAATCGTGAAATCATTTTTGTTTGACACATTTTTAGACCTTTTCTAGTTTTGCTTATCTCCATTCCTAAAAATCTTGTTACTTCTGTCATGTTCTTAACTTTGAATTCATTGTAAAGATTTTTCACCAGTTGACTCACTTGATCGTCCGGTCCAGTTATCAGAGCATCATCTACAAACAAAACTAAGTAGACATCGTCTTTTACATATAAACAGTAGTCATATTTGGATCTCTTAAAATTTAAGTTTGACATAACCTCATTAAATTTTACATTCCAACATTTTGGTGCACTTCGGAAACCATATAATGCTCGGTTTAGTTTAAAATATTTTGACTTACTTTCCAGACCCTTTGCTGCTTTTATATAGACATCTTCCTCGAGTAAACCATTTAAAAATGCTGTTGGAACATCTATTTGTTTTAAGCTCCCATCTTTTTGCACAGAAACTGATATTAAAATTCTTATTGTTGGAAGTCTACATACTGGTGCATAACTGAATTCCTCTCCATCATAGGGTACTTGATAGCCTTTAGCAACTAACCGTGCCTTTTTCGTTCCATCTTCTTTTATCCTAAAAATCCATCTCGTATCTATAGCTTTTTGACCTTTTAGTAACTCAGCTGGTGTCCAAGTTTGTAATTTCTCATGTGAGTTTAATTCCTCAATTATTGCTTGCTGCCATTCCTCTGATTTACTTGCTTCTTGATATGTTTTTGGTTCCTCTTCTGATGCAGAAAGTAAGCAATAAGCTACATATATTTCATAGTCATCTAACTTCTTTGGTCTTGTTATATTTCTTCCTGATCTAGTTATAGTTTCCACCATTGGTACAGTGTCTTCATAATCATTTAAGCTTTGGTCACTTTCATCTTGAATTTCTTCTTCTTCTTTTATTAGCTGCTCATTTTCTTTAATATTTTCTGCTCCATCCGTATTTTTGCTATCATCTTCGGAAAAATATCTATTTTCTTTTTGGCCATTCTCTTTGTATTCCATAATGCTCTCATCGAATCGCATGTCTCTGCTTCTTATCACTTTTCCTTCATTTGTCAACCATAACCTATAACCTCCGCCACAATATCCAACCATTACTGCTTTTTTCGCTCTCGGATTAATCTTATTTCCTTTTGGTAGTAAAGTATACCATGCACGACAACCAAAAATTTTCTGTTTACTGAGATCATTTCTTCCATGCCATATTTTTGACGGTGTTTGTCCTGTGGGTAATGCTGAAGTAGGGGTTCTATTTAATTCATATGCTGAACATTTAATAGCTTCTCTCCACAATTCTTTTGGAATACCGGAATCTAAAATTTTTGTCCGTATCATGTTTAATAGCGTCCGATTCATCATCTCGGATTTTGCGTTTGATTGAGGACTATTCGGTATAGTATACTCTAATTTCATACCCTTTTGTTTGCAGAAACCTTTAAAATTATTCGATACAAATTCTCCTCCATTGTCCAATCTAATTCTTTTGACTTTTACATCACGCTGTGTTTCTAATTCTTGAACATATTCTTTCAAATTATCTTCTGCTTCATCTTTGGTTTTTAAAATCTTGACCACAACAAAATGTGAATAATCATCTAGAATAACCTGAAAGTATCTATCTCCGTCAAATGTGCTTGGTGTTATTGGCCCACTAATATCACTGTGTATCAACTCACCTATAGCATTTGTGTGTCTTTCATTTTTTGCAAATGGACATCTTGTGGCCTTTCCTTCCACACAAGTTGAGCATATTTTATCAGACGATTTTAGTCCAAGTTGCAGCAATGCGTCTTTTCCAGCACCTAATCTTCTATGCCAGATATCCTCGTCTATTGCAACATTGCAATTTTAATTTTGGCTTTCAATTTTGTCTATATTTAGCACATACAACCCATTATTCTTTTCACAAATTAAAGCAAAATTCTTTCCAGTAATTGTAGTTTTATCTTTTTCTACTATTATTTTATGGCCTTTTGAGGTCATTTTTGATGCAGAAAGTAGGTTATGTTTTATTTTTGGTACAATCAGAGCTTCTATAGCAATATTTTGCCCTTGACATTTAAATTTTAACGTACCTGATTTGTTTGACTTCAAAATTTCACCGTTTGCGATATAAATTGACACATAATTTGGCAATGTTTTAATAGCATACATATTTTTTTCTAGATACTCTTGTATGAAATGATTACTTGCGCCAGAGTCTAAAATGAAAGAAACTTTGCCTCCTATTGCATATGTTCGCTGCATATAAAACTATTGTATCTTCAGCTGTGTGAGCTTGATGCTTCGGGTTTGAGTTGTTACTATCATTTTGACTTACGTGACCTCTATTTTCTGGGTAATGTTGACTACCTCTAAAATTACCTCTGCCTCTAAAATTACCTTTGTACGAGCCTCTATTTTTGTTTAATCCTTTCGGGCTGTGTTTTGGACACTGCGCTTGAAAATGATATTGGCTATTACATGTATAGCACCTTGCCTTGAAACTAACTTCGTTATTGCCATTAATCTTGGTCTCTTGACGTGAATTTAACTTTATTTTCTCGTCTAATAATCTGGCTTTTACAAAATCCATTTTAATTTCTGAAACTGTCTCTAAAGCTGCTACTGCAGAGTCGTTATTTCGACGGTAAGACACGTTTTTCGGATTCAGTTCGCTATATTTTATTTCCTGACTTTTTATCTCTTTAGTTTATTTATCGCGAGATTTCTTTTTAGCACAATAGTGGGCCCATAACCTGTTAAAGTTAACGGGCGTACAGAGGTAAAAATAATTAAAGCAAATTAAACGAATACGTTGATTCTTCAACTGTCAGAAAAGAAAAGATCTGTCAAGCATAATTTCAATTTCAAAGGTAGCGACATCTTACATAAAATAAACAAATCAAATGGTACATTGTGATAGGTATCGCTTTGCCTAATTTTAAATTTGAACATAACGAGTTTCCTTATTTTATCAGAGCGATAGCAATTTAACTATATTTAACAGAATCTTTGTACATAAACAGTGATTCGGTATATTTTGTCCAGATTACTGTATCTTTGTAGCGGAAATATTGACTCAATTTTCTCGTTTTCAGTAATCGTGTTTAAAATTAGAATTTTAAACACGAGTTATCAGTAGCGACTTTATCATTATAATATTCGTCAGGTGGCCATAAATGTTCGTCTTGTGAAAGCCAATCAGGGCCATTTCTCCAAAACTTGGATTCAACTAATAATTTAGCTTTAACACCTCTAGTCAGTAGGTCTGTTGGATTTTGTACACCTGGACAGTGTCGCCAAGTTCCCTTTGACAAGTGCTGAATATCGTTTACTCTACTAGACACATATGGCTTCCATTTCACCGCTTGACCTTTTATCCAATGTAGTGCTATCTTGGAATCGGTCCAAAATTGTATTTTATCAAATGTTACTGATACATTTGCAAGGATATAAGACTGCAACCTTGCGGCACAGAGCGCAGCGGTAAGCTCAAGTTTTGGTAACGTTAATTCTGACTTACCGCTTTTATTAATCGGAGCGACTCTGTTTTTTTGTCATTAATATATTTGAATAATATACGCCATCTTTAAAAATTCTAATATAGGCAACAGCACCATATGCTTTCTGGCTTGAGTCAGAAAATATATTAAGTTCACATCGGTCATAATTTCCGAAAATACATCTTGGGATCGTTAATTCACTTAATATCGATAATTCTGAACACCAAATTTTCCAAACGTTAACTATATCAGTTGGTAATTCCTTATCCCAGTCAAAATTTTGTTTCCAAATATCTTGCATCAAAATTTTAGACTTTATAACAAATGGACCAAGAATTCCTAAAGGATCATAAATAGTGGAAATGGTTCTTAAAACGTTTCGTTTTGTTACAGGTTCATTGTTATTTATCATTATAGTATTCAGATCTATAGCCAATTCATCAGTAACCATAATCCATTTTATTCCTAGGACCTTAATCTCATTAGTTCGACAATTTAAATGAGACCTTAATTTCTCATTATTAGAATGCCACTTTCTGACATTCATATTTGCTTTATTCAATATTTGAATTGTTTCATTGTAAAATTGCTTAGAGTGTTCTTCGTTCTGCAATGAACAGATCAGATCGTCAACGTAGAACGATTTTTTCAAAATTTCAGCCGTTTTCTCCAAGTTCCGATGGCTGATCAGTTAAATGTTTCGTTAAAGTAGCCGCCAACAGGGATGGACTACAAGTTATCCCGAACGTTACTCGTTTCCTATTATATTCCTCAATTTTAGGAAGTGCATTATTATTATTTATTGGTTCTGTGTACCATAGAAACATGTGCGATTTTCGTTCGTGTTTGTTTAATTCAATTTGCAGAAAAGCCTTTTCTATACCCGCCGTTAAACCAATTTTTCCAACACGAAATTCTCATCAGATGAGGAACTAAATTTTCTCCAGCATAGATTTGTTCCTTAAGAGACGAAAAACCAGGCACATGAGCTGAGGCATCGAAGACTATACGGAGCTTTGTAGTTTCCTTGTCATCTCGATAAACCGGTCTGTGAGGCATAAAGTATTTTTTACTTTCATCGCCAGTATTGCACGAAATCTCTTCACAGTCTGTTTCAAGATACTGGCGCATTACTTTATCGTATTCCTCTAATTTGGAATTTTGTAATAATTTATTAGTTAAACTCTTTAATCGATAATAAGCTCCAGTATAATTATTGTCTAAATGTATATTTTCATTTTTCCATGGTAGTTCAACTTCATATCTCGTTCCGTTATATTTTATTTTACCGTTAATAAATTTCTCCGTAAAATTTTGCTGTACGTCTTCATTTTTGTCAATGTCGATTTTTTCTAAATTCCAGAAATTATCCAAATTTATATCTTCTTGTTGAAATTGAACGTTCAGTATCGTAGACATCGTTAAATTTACGCTTGTATTTATGTTAGAACTTTGATGTTCTCCATGTACAGTCCAACCCAACTTTGTGTTAACCGCCGTTAAATTTTCCGAAATTTTCTTATATTCACCCGCTACAATTTTCCAATAATTATCAGCGCCAATAAGCAGAGAAATTCCGTGTACTGGTTCATCGCTTAACTTTACATCAGCCTAGTGGCGGCTCGTGATGAAATGAAACGGGTGTTCTGCACAGGGCCGATCCTAGGGTATTGCCGCCCGCGTGCAAATTTCAAACGTATCCAAACTACTGGCGCCGTAGGGGCCACAAAAAAATTGTACCGCAGACGAAAATTTTGAAATTTTTCAAGGTCACGCGTTTTCCTGATACTTCAGAATTTTTATGTAAAATCCGTTTATACAAAAATATAGACTTTCGCAAGAAAAATTTTTGGAATTTAATACCTTTTTGAAGAACATTCATGTTTGCCGTCATATTGTTTGGTTAAGAGAAAAGGCTTGTAAGGTGAATTTTCTACTAGAGGGTCTATAACACTTAAAATATTTTCCGAAAGAGTTTCAGTGTCACATATTGTAGGTTTCAGGTATGTCCAAAAACGTGCAATCGGTTCACCATCCAGAATATATCTTTAAACTACCACTAACTGAGTTTTTGCAGATACATCAGTTGTTTCGTCTGCCATAACTGCCCAAAATGAAGGTTTGTTAATTTCTTTAATTATTTCTTCATGACATACTTTTAATATACAGTTTAAAAGATCATTTTGTATTTCTTTAGGGGTTCCTTTAAATACTGAAGCATTTTGTAAATGCTCGCTTAAAGTTACATCAAGTTCAGCAGAAAAATGTATCAAACCACGAAATATCCCCGGGTTTTGAGAGATTTCAGCTTAGTCATGTCCTCGCAGCGCCAGTTCAAAGGCCCCACAAAACTTTATGCAGTCTATAATTTTTGACAAAACGTATCTCTTTTTTGTCACATTATCATTATGCTTTTGCACATTTATCCAATAAGCTGAATTCTAGCTGCGCTTTAATATTAGTTGTTCCTAATAAAGCTAATTCCATTGTATTATGTAGATGGCTTTTGGAGTTGTCGTGCTTTTTTCTTTTTTCAGTTAAGTGCACCAAATCTGTCACCCCTACCTCCGTCCATGCTTTATCACCGCCAAAAAGTAAACAAAATAACGCATTTTTTTTTGTTGCACCCACAAATCCAATTGTTCTTCGAATAAATGTCTCTATTAAATTGACGTTTATATGTTTTTCCGCGGCTAACATCTGCAGTCTCAATAACAATATCGGGCAATGGCCTACTGTCAAGTCTCGTATGCCTTACCGTGGGACAAACTACCCGTATGTCCCGGCCTAGACAAGGTTCGTCGTCGTAAAGTAAAATAACGGTGTAGACACTTGAGCTTAATTTTAATCAGAAAAAGAAGCATCAAAACAACGATATTACATCCTTTTTCTGTCAACTTATCTCAACCATTCTCCATTGACCATAGATCAGTCATCAGTGAATAATACAGAATAGTAGAATACCACAGATAAGATATACTATAGAACACATTTCTCTCGCAGCGCCACCACTAGGCAGACTAAAGCGGCGGTGCCACGCCTAACTAAATTCTTAAAAGTTACAACATCCTCCCAGAAACAGTTTTACAAAAACCATTTCTCACCAAAATACTACTAACTTAAACTAACGTTCTTAAACTACAAATATCTTCTAGGACACTTTATTTTACGCCCACTTCGGCTTACATTAAGATCACCAGGGTGATTTGGGTAATCGGCGAATTCTCTCACTCGCGCACTGTCCCGAACACTACCGCGAACGCTATCTTCTTGATCTACCTTTTCAGAACACTCAGGATCTAACTCCGGAACATTCGCCTTGGAAACAGCCACAGCTCGTCGCAGTTCCTCTCAACCGAATCATCAACGCACTCTAACGGATATAATCGTTGTACTGGTCTTAGCAAGTCTCCATGCGAAATTAGAACTCTAACCAATCTAATTCGACCGTTTTTACCCGGTACAACGTCAATTACTTTTCCCATAGGCCATTCAAGACACCGCTACAAAATATACATTTGGCAACGTCGACATTTACTAAACCCGCCGAAGTGAACGTCGAATCTTTTGACAATTTTGACGCATTTCTTTTACTATATTGGTTAGCTGTACCTGACTTTGTTTTAAAATTATCAGCTAAACCGAAACCCTCACTTGCTAAGTCTATTCTTTGTTCATTTTCAACCTCTGCGCGTAGAAAACTTAAAAGATTCTTAAGTCTAACTTCTAATTGAAAGTCACCACCAGTTACTGTGGGTTCATTGTTACCCGGACCACTCAAATTGACAGCCGATCTTTGCCAAATACGTAAAAGTTCTTGTGGCAAACAAGATTCTATCAACGGAAACAAAAGCGCGGCGTACTTGTCTGATGTAATCCCTAACGTGTCAAGCGCCCTTAACTGCGTCTTAATCAGATCATATAATTTAGACAAATCGTGCTTTTCATTTGACACAGCATTATTTAAAACCAATTTTAGTAATTCGTGCACGTATACCTCAATCTGTAGATCCTCACGCCCGAATATCGCGGTCAAACAGTCAATAATCTTTTCATAATTCTCATCGAGTACGGGAAAACTATCTACGATTTGACGCGCACGACTTCCTGCAACCGTAGCCTGTACCAAATAGCCTATCTTATTGCAATTATCCAACTGAGTATCAGTATGAATTTTCCTAAACTGAGACCAGAACGGTAATCAGTCCCTAATATTTCCATCATACTGTTTGAACTGAATAGCGGGTAATTTAAACTTTCTCTTACCTTGTACGTCGTCACAACCTACTTGACTACCTGGAGTACGTACTGACTCTCTCATTGACCCCGCATCCTCTACAGTTTCCAACAGCTTGTCAACTTTCAACTTAAGTGTGTTGAACCTCTTCGTATAGCCCTCACATTGCTCAATGTCCAACAACAGTTGTTCCTCAGTCGCTTGTGCCTCCCATAACAAATTATACACTTCTGAGTTTATCGAGCAGAGTTCATCAAACTTAGGCTTTACGCTGTCCCAGGCGACCTCGATGTCCTCCGACACGATCGGATTTTTCTTTAACAGAGTATCTAATTCATTCATCGATTTTGTAACAAAGGATCGAAGCACTTTCCTATGCTTTTTCTTGGATTCCATTGAATCAGTCATAATATCCAAGTTCTTCGCAACTGATTCTCTTTACGGTAATTGTATACAAGAAGTGTTCCTGGGTAAATGCTTATGAAACTTTTCCTACCCCCCTATTTTCGAGGATGCTGGAGACGAATCTGGCTTCAGTTTCATCCGCTCGGACACGGTTTTCGAGAAAATTAATTTTCCACTTTTCCGCATGAGGCCATTTTCTCTATCAAATAACTTTCACTTCACACTACATAGATAGCTAATATTAATACCAATAGATACTACAACACTTCCTTTACACATATCATATGTTAAACCGTCATAAAACCTATTATAGACTTTCGATGTTTAGTTCCTTCAAATGTATACAATGACTTGCAGCAATGGCGTCGTCCATTGTAAGCGTACACCCTCCGTGTCGTTCGATGAAATTACATACATACAGAGAGGCTCCAAAAGGTAACTTTGAATAGGAACAACTAAATACGCTGTTATTTTGAAGGACACTAACCTAACCTAACCTAACCTAACCTAACATGACTGTCTACTTATTATGGTTAGGTTAGGTTCACTCCACTTAGTTCCTGGTCAGGTGAGTGTTTATTAATTTTTATTCCTTGCAAATGTTTTTACTTTTTATTATTAGTATGTTGGCATATCTTTGTAATTACAATTGCTTGTTTTTCAAATATCATTTATTGTTTTCGCATTTATAAAAATCCATAGTGGGGTAATGGCTACAGGCGAACAACCCACTTATCAAAAAAGTAACGCTCCAAAGCAATACCTCAATGGTGGTGTGGAAATTTGTTGATTTTAATTTACCAATTAAAATAGAATTTTAAAAAAATTAAAAATGTATTTTTGGTATTCTAAAAATACAAATCTGTAAGGTAGATATTCTCTCCAATTTGTGAGAAATTGGTGATAAGCTGACAACAGCGCATTTCTGTGATAGAATATTAACGGCAGTCGGCATGCTTGATCAGCGGTAACCAACATGTGACGGTGTTTTAAGGCAAAATTTACAAAGAAAAAAACTACACAATAATGCTCCATATGCCCAAATACACCGCTGGTAAAAATATATGTACACCTTAAAGACTCACCCTGTATATATATATATATATATATATATATATATATATATATATATATATATATATATATATATATATATATATGTATATATGTATATATATATATATATATATATATATATATATATATATATATATATATATATATATATATATATATATATATATATATATATATACATATATATATGTTAGCAGAGTAGCCCTAAAGGAGGCCTCTTACGATTATAGATGCTGAGCGTTCGTGGCGGACCCGAATTTAGAAGTTAATAGGAGCAGCCCCGCCAGGCTTAGTCGATAATACGCGAGTTAGTCAATTATTATTGACCGTTCTGTTATGTTGTTGACATAACGAATGTTAATAAATTGGTTGTAAAGTGAAGTTTTACTTTTATTTAGGGTAGACACCCCTTGAACGCTTACATCAGAAGTGGGATACTGTCCATTGTGCCAGAAGGACAAAAAGTAATTTTATAGTGACGAACTAGTCTGTTTTTTAATATGGAAGATTTACGTGATGATCTGGTCAATGCCAGACCCAATAGTGACAGTAGTGAACCAAAACAGGAGGAACCAGTAGTTTCTTCAGCAAAACGTGCAAAAGTGCAATGGCAGGAGACCTTAATAGCTTTGGTAGCAACCCAACAGCAACAATTGCTAGAATTAACGCAGCACACCAAGATGGCGGCAAAGGCAACGCCCGTGTCGAATGTTGTGGATGAACCTACTGCGCACGCTTCAACATCGCGAACCACATCGTTGCAATTGGCGGAATATGATCCTGACGCTAGTACGTATTCTATAGAAGAGTGGCTAGATGACGCCACAAATCTGAAAACAGAATTAAAAGTCAGCGATAATTTAATGATCGCGAAAGCAGGCGAAGCCTTGAAGAATAGAGCGCATCGTTATTATTGTGATTGGCGTCCCATTTGTCGAACATGGGAGAATTTTTCAGAAGACCTTGCCGTTGCCTTCCCTGACCGTGAAATTCCAGGCGCCCGCGCATTCACTGCGGCTACACTACGTAGTCAAGATTGTGAGTCTCTTAGTGATTATCGCATACAAAAATTGCGTAGTATTCGACGTTTCTACGATAGCCTGCCATGGAGTACAATTTTGAGCATGATCGAATATGGTTTAGACCATTTAGAGGCATAGTCATCAATCCGTATACAAAAACCAGCGACAGAAAGAGAGTTGTTGAAGCTTTTAGGAGAATTTGATGCTCGTAAACGTCAACACCGACCGACAGTGGGTTCACGTTTTGTAACTCAGACTACGCAACAGCTTAATGCGCCTACATATCATCGACCACTTCGTTCTCGCACAGAAAATACAACATTTAACGGAGAATTCTTCAAGTGTGGGCAGAGAGGTCATCGTCAGGATGCCTGTAATTACACAAGCACCAAGAAAAAGGACGTCATACCTGTGAAAACCGAGTCTGTGAAACACTCAGAGTCAACACCACCCAAGTGTACTCACTGCAAAAAAATTGGACATACAGAAAATAGTTGTTGGTATAAAAATAAAAAACTGACTACATAGAGTGATGCTTATACGACAAGAACATGACCTAGCTACGTTATTGTGTAAGAATCAGGCCATTTCATTTTCATATCTCATTGATAGTGGCGCTGACTCATCGATTTTCAGCGACACCGCTGCTGAAAGACTAGGAGTGGTTATCAAACCCGACGTACGTGCTTTGTTGGTTTGGATTACAAACTGTTTTAACTATTGGTACCTTTTAATTAATAGCTGTAGTCTCGAAATTAGTTTTACAGTTGTGCCGAATGGTGTAATACCTAGCAAATTAGACGTGATTATCAGTTGGGACATTATCAGCCAAAAACATTTGCATGTAGAAAAATGTGCATGGAGTCTTGAACTACATTGTGATCTCTCTAATATTCCAAAGTTTCTGATTAAAAAAAAATGACGTTAATATTGAACTAAACGTGTCAGGACTGGACGAGCATTCAGTTAAACAATTACGCTAGTTAGTAATTTTAAATAATTTAAAATAGGAATAAAACACCGGGTTTTCGGGGAAAACAGTCGGGTTACCGCAGGAAAACTGAAAAAAAAATGTGTAAAGTACAAGTCATATGGTATGGGAGTACCATGCAACAATTTAAATTTTACAGTAAAGTTAACACGGGAGTACCGTGGTGTAAATAACATTACAGTCAAAAATACAAATCATAGTATGGGAGTATCATACAACATTTCACATTGTACAGCAAAGTTTAACACGGGAGTACCGTGGTGTAAATAACATTACAGTCAAAAGTACAAATCATAGTATGGGAGTACCATACAATTCAAATTGTACAGTAAAGTTTTACACGGGAGCACTGTGTAGCAATTTGCATCATGCAATGAGATATAAAACGGGAGTACCGTACTATAAGTTTAATATAATAGGAATTGTTTTAAGGGACGCGGGAATCCCGCCAAGGTTAATCAATAATCAAAACATAACATAATAATTCCATATAAACAAATGCTTGAGTACACATTTTATAAATCAGCTGAAAAGTAAACTAGGTTAATGTTGTGGTAGTCCCACATAAACAGACGATTGGAACTTACTCAAATGAAATATGATATGCTGAAAGACTGTGTAAGTGTCGGATTATTCCGGCCAGCTCTTTGTTTTGGTTATGCTTTCAGGTGATGCAGAATTTCCTGGAGCGAGGACGCTCCAATTGTAGAATGGCCGTGTTAGCAGAGTAGCCCTGAAGGAGGCCTCTTCGTTTATAAATGCTGAGCGTTCGTGGCGGACCCGAAGTTAATCGGAAAAGCCCCGCCAGGCTTAGTCGATAATACGCGAGTTAGTCAATTATTATTGACTGTTCTGTTAAGTTGTTGACATAACGAATGTTAATAAATTGGTTGTAAAGTGAAGTTTTACTTTTATTTAGGGTAGACACCCCTTGAACGCTTATATATATATATATATATATATATATATATATATATATATATATATATATATATATATATATATATATATATATTTATATATATACTCTAATCAAATAACATGTTACGGGTGCAACAAAGAAGGTCACATTTCGAAAAATTGCACATTAATATCAAGTAGAGGAAGGTAAATAAGCTACAGACATTCAAGAGGATATCAAAGATTATACAGGTCAAGAGGTCGAGGACGAGAAAATGTTGAAAGAGCGCATGAGGCAAGTACGGAACCCGAAGAAGAAATATTCTTCATTGCTTTGAATGCTATCGCAGATATTGATGATCCAAGTTCGTATATTCTGGATTCCGGAGCAACGCAGCATCTAATCACAGGTATTCTTGAACAATACATGACATATATTGAAATTCTACCGAGACCATTTAAAATAGAAATAGTTGATGGCAAATGTTTGTATGCAAAAAAGAGAGGCATTTTGTATGGCATATACCAAAATACAAAAATATCAATACCAGGCTTAATCGTTGATAAGTTAGAACACAATTTACTGTCTATATCAAAATTGCTTAAGAAAGGCATCAAGCTGAATATTTAGGGTGAAAGAGTAAATATAGATGGGCAAAATTAAACATTGAGGTGTAATAAAAAATGCGGTTTATTTGTTCTTAAAATTGAGATAATTGAGAAATATCAAGAATTAAGTTACAGAAAATATTTGGCATCGTAGATTAGGCCACCTTAATCATCAAGGTTTAAATTTACTTGGATTACCATCAACTAAATATAAATGCCCTGAATGCATACAAGCTAAATCAACTTGAAAACCATTTAATCATGCAATCAAAAGCTCAAAGAAATCGGTGATTTGATACATACTGACATAGCAGGTCAAGTCAATCCACCTACATCAGAAGGTTGCAGATATTTTCAAGTACTCATTGATGACTTTTCACATTTTGTCATAGTTAAACTGTTAAAATCTAAAAATGAGGCATAACAGAATATAATAGACTTTATAAAACTAATAAAAACACAAAAAGGAAAGAAAACCAAAAATATAAGATATGATAATGGAGGAGAATATGTCAAATAATTTTAATAGTTTTTGTCCATTAAAAGGAATAATTGTACAGTACACGGCGTCCTACAGTCCCCAACAAAACGGCACCGCAGAAAGAATGAATAGTACTTTGATGGAGAAAGTAAGAACAAAATTTTTTGAAACAAAGTTGCCAAAAGAATTATGGGGCGAGGCAATATTATGCTCTGCATATGAACTAAATAGGTCCCCCACCAGTGCAAATAATGGCACTACTCCCAGTGAAAGATGGTACAACAAACTCGATTTGTCAAAATTAAAAATTTTTGAAAGTCGAGTCGGGCATGGCAGTTTTACCAAAAACAAATAAATTAGACCAACGAGCAACAACAACAATAATGGTTGGATATAGTGGATGTGGATACAGAGTTTGGGACATAGAGAAACATAAAATTATATGTTCAAGAGACGTCACATTTGATGAGAAGGAAACCATTTACCAAAAGATAATTGCAGAAGTTAACAGTCAAAGCATAGACAATAATAAAGAAACTTTTATTATAGAAGATAAACAAAATGAAGAAAGAAGCATTACTAGTGAAATAAAAGATAGACCAATTACAAATGAAGAAGAGGAAGAGGAATAAATGACAGATGTTGAAAATGACAGTGAAGAGGAAAATAAAATACAAACTAGATTTGGACGAAAAGTAAAAACACCACAACATTTAAGTGAATATGAAGTCTATACTGCTTACTGTTTAATAGCAAGTAATAAAGAAGATCCACAAAGTTATAAAGAAACAGTCACAAACAAAGATTGGCAAAAGGCAATGAAAAAGGAATTAGAGTCGCATAAAGAAATGAATACGTGGACAGAAGCTGAATTACCTAAGAATAACAGAGCCATAGAAACCAAATGGGTATATAGAACTAAAGAAAACGGAACAAAAAAGGCAAGAGTAGTTGCAAAAGGATTTCAACTACAGGAAGAAAACGTTTTTCGATCAATGTATGCACCCGTGGCACGCATATCAACAATTAGAATGTTACTGAGTTATGCAGTATCATATTTAAGCCGATTTTTTGACAAACCTACACAAGAAACATGGGAAGCAGCCAAAAGGATATTAAGATTAAGATATAAGGAACCAAAAACATGAACCTGATATACCATCAAGAAGGAGGAGATTCGCTACAGGCTTAAAGTGATGCAGATTGGGCAAACGATAAAAGTGATAGGAAAAGTGTCAGTGGCTCGATAGTGTTTCACGGTAAAAATCCAGTGAGTTGGTGTTCAAAAAAGCAGAATTGTGTAGCCATGTCAACGGCTGAAGCAGAGTATATTGCGACAGCTAGTTGTGCTCAAGAGCTAGTTAATTTAAAAGGAATCCTAAGTGACTTTGGGGTAATTGTATAGAACACCCCCTTCTGGATTTTCGCGGTTTTTTTTTATGGACGTGTTGTAGGTTGCTATAGGAACAGTTTTTCACAAACGAAACTTTGCGCAAATTAATAATAACCCATCTAGCTAACGGGAGGTGGGAGCGATTAGGGTTGCTGGGTGGGGGTAAATAGGTGTAGTGAGGAATGTTAATTTAGCAAGGGTACATTAAAAAAATGTAAATTTTTTAAAATATTCAACATATAGGGGTAGTTTTTAAGGGTTGAAGCAATATTTGTGTGGTGAAAGGGTGTGGCATTGTGTGCACATAGAGACCGCAAAATTAAATATCTTGCTTTTTTTTTGTTAAATTTTGGCGTCTGTTGTTGAAGGGCAAGGGATATATTTGGTATATAAATGATCAATGTTCAAAAATAATTTACAAGATAGAGGGATAGTTTGTAAGGGTTGAAATAATCGTGAATCCTAATTGTTTCTATTTGCCATAATCTGCCTGACCCTTTTTTATGCACGTGATACGGTCATTATTTAAATTGATGTATATTTAATTAATTAACTCACATGTTGTATTCCAATTATTAAAACGCCATGTCTATTTAAGAACGATGTAAGTCCTTCATTTGATGCTATAATAGCATAAAATTTCGCATAAGTAACATCGCAAGAGTCACAGGTGTTGAAATCACAAAACCGCACAGGCATAGGTGTAAGATTCACAGTCAATACTATGTTTTCACTCATATTTTTGTCGCATTCGACGGGCAAGAATATTTTAAGTTTAAGTTCTAGCTGTGAACAAAGAACTGAATAGCTGTGGTATGAAGTGTCTTTTCAGCATCCCTTGGCGCGTGAAGACGTTTCCAACCAATCAGGGCGTCTGATTTTGTTTACATATTTGTAAATTCAATAGACAGTGATGTCTGCGCTTTAGGTAAGCAAGTAATTTGTAGCCTATATTATATATTATGATAGTTGTACAAAAGCTGATGTGGCAACATGGGAACTTTGGTGAACTACAGAAACGATTAAGTAAACAGTAAATCAGCTGTGCGCATGGAGAAATGTTCCAATTTTAATTTATTTATAAAAAATACTTAACGCCATTTGCGCAAGATATGATAAGGTGCGTTGTACTCGTGATGGAATGTAGAATGTGTAAGTTTAGTTTTTCGATAGGGCAGAAGGGGGTGTTCTATACAATGACCGACTTTGGTATTACTTACATAAATTGTTCTATGTTTATTGATAATATTAGCACTATTTTTATGTCTCAAAATTTTGAAAATTCTAAGCGAAGCAAGCACATAGATATAAGAAATCATTTTCTAAAAGACCATGTAAACAAAAAGACTTTTGATGTAAATTATGTGTCATCTGTGGAAAATAAAGTAGATATATTTACAAAATCATTGTGCAAAGAGAAGTTTTGTAATCTCAGAAAATTGATTAATGTACTTTAATTTCCTTGTAGTTTATTTTTTTTGTGTAAACTTTGTATGTACTCGTACGACTTTATTTTACATAATATTGATGTTAAATATGTTATTTCAAATAAATTCGAGGAGGAGTGTTGAAGTGTTTATAAATGCCTACAGTTAGGCGACCACTAGTTCATTTGTTTTATGTAAACTTATTCTAGTTAGTAATAGATGTCACTACTATGTACACTCATCTATCTATGAACCATTCTTGTATTCTGTGAAGTAGTTGTAGTAAAGATACTAAAGATATTATGGAAGGAGCGTTGTCTTAATAATATGTATATATATATATATATATATATATATATATATATATATATATATATATATATATATATATATATATATACATCCTTCTATCATTGTTGCAATATATTTGTCAAGATATTTGTAGGTTAGCCTGCATTTTCAATCCAATTTGGACGTAATTTTAAATATACGAATTTTCATTCACCTTAGGTAGCTTATTACGTCCTTTCAAAAGACAGCCTTGCCAACTCCTACTTTGCGTATATTATACATTATTGCGTCAATGCAGTGTTGCCAAATGCGCGGACTCAATAAATGCGCAAATTCAAGTAGATATATACAGATTTAGCTTTTATTAGCAGACTTCCAGAAATTTGGAGGTTATCTTTGGAGGTTATCATCCATTAAAACCGTGGGTGTGTTTTTGTTTGTTTGCCCCTAATTAATTCATCGGCTTCACCGATCCGCATAAGACTTGAAAAGCGTTCGCAAATAAAAGTACCTTTTAAAAAGCAGACTAACAATGTGTAAAATGTCGTTCTAGGGATTTTTGGGGTCAATAATAATATGTGGTAGTAGTATTTGATCTTATACTCTATTAGTACCGTATAGTAATAATTTTACGGAAGAAGGATATTAGGGACAAAAGTAAATAATAGTATATTATTCAACGAGCATATAATAATGGCTATTATTCACGATGGTGATGTGGTGTATAGCTTACAAATAAAATCTAACAAAATAATAAATTTTGAAGGCACGTAGGTAAATGGTTTTAAAACAATCTTGGAGAATGCCACGTTTTGCTCAAATAACGCTTTGAAAAACAAAAATTTTAACAAGTTTAATAAATTTTCCGTGATATTAAAAGGAGCAAAAATTAAACGTTTTAAAACTTTTAGTATATCATACAAAATAAGTTAGTACAATAAAATCCTCGATTACACTGAGCCAAATAAAATGAAATTGTTGGGCGAAACAGAAAAAATATAACGTTAATAAGTGCTGGTACTTATAATAAAATTTATATTTGATCTTACCATTGGGGGGATAGCCACTAAAAATATTAATATAAAAATTGTAGGAAATAATTAAACCTACCTTTAAGCCTGACAAAAAATGCAACAAATTCTGCTCCAAAATATGATAGATTAAATAATGACAGTCTAACCTAAACTAACCCCACACAAATTTGCTCAGATATACCTACACTGTATTTGCCACAACACAATCTATAAAAAAAAACTAAATCAAAAGGTGCAATGCGATGTATGACAACAAAGTTACCTACTGTAAGGGATTTAATAACAAAACTATAAATTAGTTATATATAAGTAATCGCAAAAATGGGGTGGACAAAAATTAAAAAGCGGTTTCAGTAAATTCTACATATTTATTATATACAATACTCTCAAATTTAATGGTTTTAGGGATTATTCGAACATGAAAATACTTAGTCAGTTTTGAAGTTTAAATAATTGATAAGAAAAAAGGATATGTTATATGGAATGTGTTTAACAAATATAAGAAAATATAAAAAATAATGGTAAATTATAATTAAAAAAAGTTAACTTTATTACAGCCGTTATCGGAATACTTTAAGGAGATTAAAAAATGCTGTTCTATACGAGTTTTGCTAAAATTTTATATGTACAGGGTGTTTCACTATATTTTGCACACCCACATGGAATCTTTACTTTTACAGGTAGTTTAAGTGTTCGAAAAATTTCGAAAATTTTTATTCACTTATTATTATTAAAATACATTATTATTATTATTTCAAAATAAAGACAAAACAATCGAAACATACTGAACCATTATGTTCTAAAGCACAAATTATAATCCTTTTGTTTCCTTTTTTTTGTAAAAATTTTGTACAAATACTTTGATTATACTTTGATTTTTAAACGTGCTTGTTTTTTAGTAGTTCAGTAAATTGAGATTTTAGAAGTTCGCATTCATTTCTTTTAGGTGGCTTATTGTGTTCAATGTGATTTTCAAAGATGGTAACTTTTTTCTGTTCATCTGTCCAGGGAACAAGTTTTCAACTTTTTATTTTTAATGTTTAACACGTTATTATCCTTACTGACCGAGGGAACTGTTTCAAGTTGGCTGTTTATTGGTTCCAGGTTATGCATTATTGCATCTTCGTCTAGCTCATCAATATCGCTCTCTTCACTGTTATTATTTAAGAGATTCTCTTCCATATTTATGTTAATCTCGTCTAAAGATTTACCTTTGTATTCATTTGCCCCTCCTTTTTCCATTATCATAAGTAACTTCGATATTTTTGAAAATAAATAATTTGAAAGTAAATAATTGGGATAATGTGGCAAGATTTTTTCTTAGGCGAGTCGAACTAATCGATGAAGGATTTTTTGCACCGCACAATTTGGCGTGCCTACCTAATATTTTGTAGCCTATTAAGTTTGAAGAGGTATTGGCAATGGTGAAGAGGTATGGGTTGTTTTTGGGGACAAAATAATCTCTGACTTCAAGGAAGATTTTAATGTGCTCTTGTACATCAGCAGTAAATAAAACTGGGACACATCTGCCACGTTTACCTCTAATGACTACTCTTTTTAGAGTATTTATAAGAATTTTTTCAGTTGGCGAAACGATTTTCGTAAACTCTTCATATTTTTGATCCGAGGAATAATTCAGGTAGGTGTGCAAATACATTCTCTGTAACTCTCCTGAACGCTTTCTATTAAGCAAAATAACTCTAAGTAAACAGACTCGATTAGGGTGTTATAATAAGCATCGAATCCTAACTTTTTTTTGCTTTGTGAATCATCTCTAGTTGTTTCAATTGCTGTTGTAGTAATTTCATTCTTATATTTCTGCAAATTTTTCAGAGATTCTTCAGCAATTTGAACTAGGTGCTGTCTCAATAGTTTTAAATCGCTAACCAAAGGAATTATCGTCACCTTATTCCATTTGTTGAGATTTAAATTACTTGCTGCGTGGGATGAAACATCAAAACTCCAATTTGTTTTAAAGAGATGAATTAAAGTTTTGAGGTCGGCTTCTACCGTAACGCTAGCAACTGAACCATAAAGAGCTTGTTTTTTATAAGCAAAAGTGATTGCAATATCACAAAACTGTTTTAGTGAAGTAGCAACATTCATTGCAAAAGTCGGCGAGAGATAAACATCTTTTTCAGCATCAGATTTAGCTACACATTTTGTAGCTTCGACAAACATTTCAAAATATTTTGGTTGTAATGCGGAGAACATTGTAGTTATTGATGTATCTAGTTTTCTCATTTCAATAAGTATTTTTGAAAGCTCTCGCATCTTTCGCGAAGTAAGAGGACTTTGTCCTCTTTGATTTTTATTGAAGAGCAGGTCTTAGTTTCAGGTGGGGAAAGTCCTCTATTACAAAACCAGTTTTTCGTTCCTCTATTCGACCAAAAATTTAAGATGTTTGGGACATTACTTATCTCTATCCCTACTTTTTTCTCTTGAAAATTATCTATTGTCTGTAATAAGAACAAATTAAAATATAAATACAATTTCAGTACGATTACTTACAGTGGTTTGGAGAAAATTGATCGAATTTTTCTCCGTCTAAACTATTTTTTTTTGTTTCTGAAGAGGCATGGGTCTCATTTGCAAATTTGTTTGGAGATATACCTAAAATACATAAGTACAGGGTGTTTCATTATATTTTGACAAACACCTGGAGCCATAATTACAGGTGATAAAAAAACTTTAAATACAAAAGTGTTTACGCTTTACCTTATTGTTCAAATAAAATCAGTTGTGTGGTACTTATCAAATTGTTCATAATAAAATGTTCTTGTTTGTTTCTTTCATTTAAAAAACTGAGTAAACGCCAAAAATACGCTTTTTTTAATCTTAAGTGCAACGGCATCAGACGATTCAATAAACAAAAGATCAAAATTATTTTTCCAAGTGCCATTGTAACTGGAATGTTATTTTCTTCGAAAAAAGCAAACTGATAAAAGAAAAGATACAGAGGTGGCCCACTTCCCAAAAACCCCCGGTATATTTGTTAAAAAAATATCAAACTAGGTCATGTTTGCGTTACCCATTTCCCGTGTAGCGACGAAATAAATATACAACCCTATATTAAAATATTGCCACGAATCCAGCTTTGTATATTATATGCTGCACAAATGACGATAAGGACATTTAATTAAATATAGACAATACATTAGTTTATTGATCGCATTAAACCGTTTGGCATTTGACGACTCACTACAATTGTTCTAACGAGCCTGAGTCCTTCATGAACTTGTAATAATTATATATTAACGTAAGTATAATGTTGTCATTATATTTCTAATCATCGCGAAACCATAGAATTTTGTCATTTCATTTGATTTCCCCTACCCCTTGCCCCATAATACAGAACATCAATGTTTAATACTTTTTTGCTTGTTTTTATCCGCTAATCACCCTTTTTCACTCCAACTTTTCCGTTAGTTTGATGGATTATTAAACATTTGCACACAATTTCAGTAATCACAAATGACACATCAAATTAACGTTACCACCAAAATAAAACATCAAAACTCGAGAAGTGGTTAAACTTAAAAAAACACCACAAACTCCATAATATATAATACATATATAATACATGTTTTAACTTACCATCATTCAAATTCACTATTTGTAGTATTCTTTTGCCGCGCGATATTTTAAGTCCACTACGTTTTTGTACCGGTAGCAATAAACACTACATGCAAATTCTAAAAAGGCATACAAAATAAAAATACGTTAGCTGGACTATAAATAGACTGCGGCGTTGCCAGATTCATGACGCAACAACATGCGAGAATTGTAAATAATATACCCAAAGATGTATATTGATTTAGCGCCCCCATCGGAATTTCAGTGAACTAAAATTGTATAATATTAGACAAATTGCTAATATTATTGCGTCCACTCCAAAATGAAAATCCATAAATATCCCTTCAATATTGCTGGATGGCGCTAAGATTCTTTGAATTTGAAATAAAGGCGGGAATCTCCAGGAGCTGGCGTAAATACAAAATTAAAGAAATGGCGGGAAACATGATTTACAGGGGTTTCCTTTATTGCGTCCAATATTCGGACGTAATAGAGAGATGGACGCAACAATCAATGGTCAGGTATTTAATAAGGACGCAACAATGATAGCTGGTTGTATATATATATATATATATATATATATATATATATATATATATATATATATATATATATATATATATATATATATATATATATATATATATATATATATATATATATATATATATATATATATACAATACAATTTCTGTAAATAGTACCATTCAAAATTTTCTGTCCTTGTCTCCTATAATGCCAGTTAAAACATAACAAATAATAAAGCTTAAAACAGCAGATTATGTTTCTGTGTATGAAATACTTTTTAAGATTGTATTAGTCAGAATTGAGCGATAGCACTGTACAATCGAGCCAATAAACGTGTTGTGGGGCAAATACTGTTGTTTTTGTTTTTGTGAATAATTAGTGATAAACTAATTCCCAAATCTAGCACCAGAAGTGGGATATCTTTTGGTGGCGTAATTACAGGAAAAAGAATCTAAAAAGTGCCTTTTATTAAATGAAAAAATGGCCGACGCCGCCAAACAATGTAGTGAGCCTGTGGTGCCTCCGACCGATGTAGATGGTAGTGACACTGTACAGAATAGAATAGACAACGAAAATTACTCTTCAATAGACAGGAAATGGTTGTTATTGTTTAAAATGCAACAAGAAAGTAACAATAACTTCCGGAGACAAATGATGGGCATCTTATCAACAATGGCCAACGCCCAAGCAAACCAAGCTGTGTCGCAACCAATGGGTTCAAGTACGCAAGCGCAAGTCATTCTGCCACTTACTCTAGTTTGGAATGAAGCATGGACGCAGGTCCGTTTGACAAGTTTTGATCCCGATGACACGCCGTTCACAGAGACATGTCTCTCTCTATGTCTTTGGCCGTTCACCGTAGTGGAGTGGATGGATAACGTAACAAGAATTCAACAGGAGCTTGAAATTTCCGACACACTAATTGTTTTGAAAGCATGTCAGGCGCTTCGAGGCAACACCCACTGAATAACCACTGAATGTAGAGGTGTTGTTGTTCGAGGTCGAGCTGCTCGATTTTATTATCAACATTGGAACCCTATCGTGAGAGATTGGGTTTCTTTTCGGCGTGATTTTAAAGTAGCATTTCCGGAACAAGGTACACCGGCTAGTCGTATACGAACATGTCTTGAGATTATTAGTTCTAATTTTGACTCGCTGGTGGAATATGGTAATGCCAGACTGACCGCCATCAAAAGCTTTTATCCGAATTTTCCATGGAACATAATGCTGAGTCTTGTTGGGTACGATATCCAAAATGATGAAGTAAAAAATAGAATTTGTTTACAAGCCCCTACTGGTGAAGCAGAGTTCTTAAAATTGTTAGCTGGCTGTGACGCTCGTAGAATCAGGGAGGGAGCACGCTTTCATAATTTATTGCGAAAGCGAAATAGTAACTCTCAGAACAAACACCCCAGTTTTCAAGGAAAGTGTCGGGAGTGCTATCGTTATCGACATAGACTGTAGACAAGAAATAAAATGTGTTCAATCTACTCCTGACAAACCTCTGCCTGGACCATCTGGAATGAAATCAACCGATTTAATTGCTGATCACAAAAGTTTGAAGAACGTTAAAATTTGTACCCACTGTCGAAAGATAGAACACAAAGAGGACGTTTGCTATCGCAAACATAGAGTTTTTTAACTGGAATGGGAAATTGTGTCACCAAACCTCTAAGGTGCTGCACTACGTTAATGTTTACACCAACAATAACTGTTGAAAGTCGTGTAGATATTGTGCATGATCCACTTACTATGCCCCGCATTTGTTCTGTACACAAATTTAACGAAAATGAATTAGATTTGTCAGGATTGGACGAGCGTCGTAATATAAATTTTTAATAATGCACAAAAACAAACACCGCCTGCAGTTATGATGGACTACAGTAAAATCCACTACTCGGCGTTGCGCTGATTGGTCGGTGGGCGTGTCCTAATTTAAATTTCGGCGGGTATCATGTTTGTAAAAGTGGTATGTTATTTGCATTTTACGATTTGTGTCTAATGAATGTCTAAATAAAAAAAGTAATAATAGATTTACCTGGGGATTTACCTATTTTTTCATTTAAAAATTTAATGTTGTACCTACCTAATGAACTGAAATTAGGTAATATTTTAGGTTTAAAATATAATGTAGTGTATCTGAATAAAAATATGTAAATACTTAGTAACATTTTTTTAAATTTTTTATAGAAAAGAAAAAATCCAGATTATTAATTAATTTAATTATTAAGATGTGTATTTAATTATACATAAGTTTAATAGTTTCATTGTCTGAATAAAATATGACACTCATGTAACGGGAATAACTGTGATAAACCCAAATAAAACACTAGATAGCTACGTTTAAAATGTGCTTTATTTAAAATTCGGAAAATCAAAGGGAGGGCATCCATTTGGTGCAATCGCGGAGGTGAAACCCCCCTAAACCTCGCCTAGGACCCAGTACATTCCGTTTTCAAAATTTCGAAAAACATTGTGGTTATAGGCAGTACCCCAAAAGACTGAAACGTTTGTAAAACTTAATAAACCCGGCTAACAATTCAGTCCTATTTATATGTATATATAATTTTTTAACAAATTCTACCATATTATTAACAAACTTATAATAATCTTAAATGTGATGTATAATGTCCACTATTTAATTTCTTCTTTCTTGTAAGTTATCCTAAACCTTAAATGAAAATTCAATACAGATACAAAAGTAAAATACACACCAAAAAATAAGTATGTTTGGTATGGGATTGTAAGAATTAAAAACTTTGTTGGATAATTCATATTTTACTCACTTTTGGATGTTTGTTGGAAGGAAAATATTCCTGTTTCTCCATTTTTCGTTTGTGTAGTTTTATTTGTCTTTTCTTGAAATTTACGCACGGTTCCTTGGATGTCATTCATAAACTCAGTGAAATTCTCGTCATGTGATCCTTCTACGAAATGTTGTGTTTTCCCTGAGACTGCTTGTGCCTGAATGAAGACTTCATTCATGCGCCTGGACCTAGATCTGTTAACTGAATTGTCTCTCCTACCTTCTCTCTGATAAACTAGTTGATTTCCTCTTGGTACTGTGGTTTGATAATTGAATTTTCTCCCAAACACTTTGCAACTTTATGTAAAACAGAGTTAGTACTCATTCATCGTTAGTACCAATAACCGTTGATTAATCATAATCATTGCATCACTACAAATTGTTTTGTTACGAACCTTCCTTCTTGAATAGGAAAACATAATTCTTGCCATTAGCACTTCATTCCTGAGCCTTCACTGCAGCTGCTATCATATCATTCTGATCTCGTTTCTTCTGGATGTCATATTTTCTCGACAAATTTGTGATGTCTTGACTTGTTAAGATGGCCGATCTTTCCAGTTTTGGCGCTTTCAATTTTCTTGAATCCTTCTCTGCCACCATTTTTTCTTTTGCCTTCGAGAGATGTTTGCTTCTTAATTCTTGTTCATGTCCAGCATGTGTTTTCCAATAACTAACTAAAATTTGTCCTTCATCACGCAATTTGCAAATCAGCCTGGAGGGACATACTCCTTTAATTTTAATTGTCCCACCATATTTCTCCGTCCTCATTTTATAGTTGGGCTTGTATCCTAAAATAGATAAGAGTATTATGTTATGTGCAAATTAATAATTATTGTTACCTAGGTATATTATTTAAAATAATTTGAAATGGCTATATTTCTTATTGTAGGTATCAAGTATTGCACCTACCTTTGTGGTTACTTCTGTTACAATCATAGTACAATATCTTATGTTCCTTTTTACGAATCGATCTGTGCATTGCATAATTTGTCTCAATTTTTTCCTCATTCTTCCATGTGTCGTATTCTTGTCTGTTAGAAAACTCGAAAGTGATTAACTAACTTAATACTCACCTGGTGATTTCCTTCAAGATGTTTGTGTAATCCCTGATGAATTTTCAAATCAGTTTCTTCCTCACATAATGGACAAATAATGTAACTAATTTTGGGATTCAACACATCTATTTTATGGACTCTTGTGATATGACGATTCCTTAATCCCACATTTATAAATTTTTTACTGCAAAGGTGACACGCTTCTGATAGAATTATTTCTTCAGAGGTTGTTGAAGCAGATGCAGTACGTGAAGATGGATCCATTATTTCTTGCTAAAACAAGATCTTAGTATCTAAACAATATGTTCTAACGAACAGGTTTGGGTAATTCTATAGAACACCCCCTTCTGGATTTTCGCGTATTTTTTTCATGGACGTGTTGTAGGTTGCTATAGGAACAGTTTTTCACAAACGAAACTTTGCGCAAATTAATAATATTTCCATCTAGCTAACGGGAGGTGGGAGCGAATATGAGGTGCTGGGTGGGGTAAACAGGTGTATCGAGGAATGTTAATTTAGCAAGGGTACATTAAAAAAACGTAAATTTTTGAAAATATTCAACATATAGGGGTAGTTTTTAAGGGTTGAAGCAATATTTTTATGTGTGGTGAAAGGATGTGGCATTATGTGCACATAGACCGCAAAATCCTTTTTTTTTTTTGTTAAATTTTGGTGTCTGTTGTTGAAGGGCAAGGGATATATTTGATATATAAATGATCAATGTTCAAAAATAATTTACACGATAGAGGGATAGTTTGTAAGGGTTGAAATAATCGTGAATCCTAATTGTTTCTATTTGTCATAATGTCTGCCTGACCCTTTTTTATGCACGTGATACAGTCATTATTTAAATTGATGTATATTTAATTAATATACTCACATGTTAAATCACCTCGTTAAATACAAAAACACAAACTCAGCTATTTTATTAATGTCCAATTTTACATTTTCGAAAAATGTATTTTTATAAATGCTTACGTCTGTATTGCATTTACGTGTAGATTCTTTTGAATTCTGCGTTTCTGGCACCTAAATACTGCGAGATTTCCACGGCACGTCGGCAATAATTTAGTTCCGCATTTCAGACATGTATGGTGGCATGGAACAACGCCATGTCTATTTAAGAACGATGTAAGTCCTTCATTTGATGCTGTAATATTATAAAATTTCGCGTAAGTGACATCGTAAGAGTCACAGGTGTTGAAATCACAAAACCGCACAGGCACAGGTGTAAGATTCACACTCAATACTCTGTTTTCACTCATATTTTTGTCGCATTCGACGCGCAAGAATATTTTAAGTTTAAGTTCTAGCTGTGAAGTGTGAACAAAGAACTGAATAGCTGTGGTATGAAAAGTGTCTTCAGCATCCCTTGGCGCGTGAAGACGTTTCCAACCAATCAGGGCGTCTGATTTTGTTTACATATTTGTAAATGTGTTTCGCCAGAAGTTGTGGGTGATTTTTTGTGGCTTAACAGACACTGTACAGATCGAAAGCGTAGGAAAGTGTTGTGTGTTGTATTTATTTGACTACTGGGGGGTTGATGGTGAAAAGGGCAGACGCAGAAGAAGTAGGTATAATGCATACGATATTGTTATCGGTCGAATTTGTGACCCATAATTAACTTTTGGAGCATCAGTACATGTGGTTTCATATAGAGGGCGTACGATTAAAAATATTACAGTGAACAACAATTGTATCGGAATTGTAAACATTTGAAGAACATTAAGAAAATCGTAATGAATAATAGGTTTTATGACGGTTTAATTATGATATGTATACAGGAAGTGTTGTAGCATCTACTGGTACTAATATCAGCTACCTACGTAGCGTGAAGTGAAAATTATTTGATAAGGAAAGTGGCATGTATTGCGGACAGTGGAAAATCCATTTTCTCGAAAGCTGTGTCCGAGCGGATGAAACTAAAACCAGATTCGTGTTCAGCACCCTCGAAAATAGGGGGGTAGGAAAATGGTAAGCATTTTCAAAACTTTATCACTTCTGTATAATTACCTTTCATAATGATAAAGAACATGCTCCTTTACAATATAAGCAATCTGAAAGTTATAAGTATATTTGTGATTATTGCGGGAAAAACTTACAAAGACTACCATAAGACATATCACCTAAAAAAATCACCAATCATCAGTTGCAGATAAAAAGATTTAATATAAATGTTCATTATGTAGTTTCTGTTCTGATAAAAATACTTTGTTAAAACATTTTCAAGAAATCCATGAAATTACCATCAAAGAAACTGACATGGAACTTTCAAGTAATAATTTTCAGCGATGGAAAGAAGTAATTGAACAAAGTACGGGTACTAAATTCATTCTCCAGTATTCAAAAAAAAAACAATAAACAAAGTGACTAAGAGCTATGTTTGCCATCGATCTGGTCAGTATATATCTGAAGGGAAGGGTCAACGACATTTGAAAACACTGAGAAACTGTAAAATAAACACGTTTTGTCCAGTATCTCTTAAAGCATGTCATGAAGAAAACAGTGTTAAAATACATTTTGTAGAGACTCCCATTGGGCACAAGTTTGATACAGGCCACTTAACTTTTACACAGCTTGAATGAAAATCCCTCAAAAAATAGCAAGCAAAATACCATTTGACCAAATATTAGAAGAAGTTCGGGACTCTGTATCTGATAGCACTTTGCAACGAATTCATCTTTTAACAAAAAAAGACCTTTATAATGTAGAACGTTGCTTTAACTTGAATTCTTCAGCTGTTCGTCATTCAAGTGATGTGGTAAGTGTTGAAGCACGGGTAAATGAAGTTAAAAAAACTAGTAATTGTGTGCTTTATTATAAGCCACCAAATGAGAATTGTACAGAACATCAAACTTTAAAAAACTGGATATTTTGTTCTTATAATAATGAATACTAGACAATGTGAAATGCTTAAAAAGTATGGATCCGACTACATATGTATTGATGGCACCCACGGCTTAAACAGTTATGACTTTGAACTCCAAACTCTATTAGTACTGGACAACATTAGACAAGAATTTCCATGTGCTTTTATAATTTCGAATCGGTCAGATAGGGAAGTCTTGTCAATATTCGTTCATTACATAAAATTATATGCTGGACAGATTCGTGCAAGTGTGTTTATGTCAGATATGGCAGATGAGTACTACAATGCCTGGTCGCAAGTTATGGGCCCAACAAAAATGAAGTATGTGTTTGATGTTGTACAATTTTTTTATCTGATCTATCTAATATTCCAGATTATTTTTCACTTGGCATGTGGACAGGGCTTGCCGTAAGAACTTATTTAAAATTAAAAACAAGGAGAAACAGGTAAGAATATTAAATTCAGATAATTAATTATAAATTAAATACTGGCTTGCAGTAGCTTTGTCTGCTAGGGTTCGCTTTTTGATAATGAAGATTTATACTGAGCGATTGCAATTGAATTACATTGAATTGTAATTCTGCTAGCTGTTGTAAGAAAAATACCTAGCTTCATATAAAGCATGATCAGTGCAATATTATAAGCAGTAAATTAGTTCTTGAAGCAGGTTTTCAAATAGTTTTTTAACAATTAGGTAGAATAACTGAATACTATATTATAAAATATAGTATTCAGTTATAAATAGCTTTGCTTGTCCTGTAAGTAAAGCTATTGAATTGGAAAACTTATTTAAATTAAAAATAGAAGTTATCTATTATCATAAATATAATTTCTTATTTTTGAAGAAAATTACATGTTACAGGTTGAAGTCTATAAGGAATTGCGAACTGTTCAACAAGAAAGGGATCTAGCTACATTTAAGGTCTTGACTCAGGTATTTTTGAACAAATTAAGTAACTGCCCTGACACAATAGAATTCGCTAACTATTTCCTAGGAAATTACATGAGTAATTTTCAATCATGGGCATATTGCTGTAGGTTACATGCATGAATTAACACCAATATGCATCTAGAGCACCTTCATAAGACAAAATATGTACATATACTTAAATGGGAAGAAAGTAAAAAGACTCGACAAAGGCATTCACGCTTTGATGAAGTTGGTCAGAGATAGATTATTTGACAGACTAATAGTTTCAAAAAATAAAACCCGCCACAGGTAGGATTCGACATTTGTCGCGGATCGGAACCGAACGACATACAGCTGTTTCGAACTTGTTAGTTCTCATCAGTGCCGCATACGGTACGCCGATTCAGGACAAATGCCGAATGAACTTTATGGCCTATACATCTTTATCGATACGATCTCTGTCAGTAACTTATAAGTCGGAAATCGAGAAAGGAAACACGAAGCCGCCAAGCGGTTATCAAAGTATTTGATCTATTCGGGGGTGCAGAAACACGAGAAAGGGGCCGAGGATCGCTTCTGGGTATAATTCAATGCCTGGCGGGGCTTTAGCCCGAGGAGTAGTTGATTCCTAGAGCGATTATGTAATAGCTTTGCTATTCGGGAACTACTTTGATAACCGCTTGGCGGCTTGGTGGTTCCTTTCTCGATTTCCAACTTATAAGTTACTGACAGAGATCGTATCGATAAAGATGTATAGGTCATAAAGTTCATTCGGCATTTGTCCTGAATCCGCGTACCGTATGCGGCACTGATGAGAACTAACAAGTTCGAAACAGCTGTATGTCATTCGGTTCCGATCCGGGACAAATGTCGAATCCTACCTGTGGCGGGTTTTATTTTTTGAAACCTTATCTGATCGTGCAGAAACACGAGAAAGGGGTCGAGGATCGCTTCTGGGTATAATTCAATGCCTGGCGGGTCTTTAGCCCGAGGAGTAGTTGTTTCCTAGAGCGATTATGTAATAGCTTTGCTATTCGTTTATATTTTATTTTTTTTTTAACTAGCACTCCTTCGTGGGGCAATTCTTGTCATCTACTATGAAAGAGACGTGCCTATTATTTTACATATATCAAACTTGGTTTGGTTTTAAAATCTAAATATTTGATTTCATTTGTTGTAAGTATTAATAAGTAATAGGTGGTGCTTACAGGCGTTGTGGTGTTGGTAACTAATGGTGTGGGCATGGGCTGTTCTACAATTTATCTGTACATGTGATCTGTATCTAGAATTGAATCACAGGCTTCATCTTTTAACAGGTATTCATTGACCTGGATAAATATAGATTCAAAAAATTATGAAGGTGGTGATTCAAACTTTATTCAATATTATGAAATTACACGTATTTTTTTTTCCTACATTAAGTGTAATATTTCCAAATAGTGACGATAAAGAAGTTGATGTTGATCTTTATGTAGACTTACCATCTTTTAAAGAACAATCGAAGGTGTTTATAGAAGAAGCATTTAAGAAAAATAGCCAAGAAAGGATATCTTTTCTTCAAAGAAAAGAAAAAGTCACTCAGCATTTTCTTTCAATAATGAACAACACCACTTCACCTTCAAATCTGGAAGTAGTTGAAAGATTCATTGCACCAATTTCTCCTACTTTAGCAGCTGCAAGCAACAGACCTACTCGTCCTGCTACTGAACATGTTCCGCACAACAAAAACATTGCAGTACAGGGAATATTATTTTCTACAAAAAAGAAATGGAAGCCATCGAAAAAGTTACTTCGACACCCAAATACAGGAGAGTCAATAGCCGTAATAGTTGCATTACTATCAAATGCAGCCAAATTAAATAAATTATAATTATTTATTCGAACACAAGATTCGTTGTTAAATATAATGTTTTTACAATGATAAATTTAATATTCAGCTATAAAAATATTTCTGAAAGGTAGTCTTAATTTTAAATGAGTTAATAGTTTAAATATATGTTAAATAAATTCAGCAGCATAAGCAAGTATATTAATTTAACTATTGTAATGTAAAATGTTAAAATTTACTTAGGTCGAATAAATTCAACAACATATGCAAGTATATTATTATTTATTGTAGAGGGCATAAATAAAGATATGATACTAGTACAACCAAGAATACCTCTATCTAAGTAATCATTATCCATCCACATCCAGTTTTCCCCTTATAAGTGGCATGTAATTCTAGTAGTAGTATGTGAAAAAAAATATATAACGTTTTAGTAGTAGTTTTTGGTTTTCATTATTTTAAAGATATATTTATTTGCACCTTTGATGATGGGGGAAAAGGGAGATAACAAAAAATCAGTGAGATCTTGGCTACTTGTAGGTATACACTAAAACCAAAGTTATTTTCCACACTCAAGAGAATTACAAGAACCCCTTTTTTAATAATAAAAACATAGGTTTGCTTAGAGCTTTGAAAATCACAAAGTTAGAATGAAGTTAAAATTTAAATAGACTTTTATAAAAAGAATCTGAGAAAAAATTAAATTTACTAAAAAAACCAAAAACGGGTTCTTGTACTTATCTCTTGATATTGGAAAAAATAGTTTGCAAAAATTTCACCAACTGTTCTTGAGATAGCCGACTGGGCCACCCTATTTTTGTAACAATAATTTCTTTCAAATATCGTTCGAACAAATATAGGTTCGAGGAACTGGAGGAACTCGATACGCTCCCATAGGTCATCTTTTCACTATTAATTATAAAAAAAGAACGAGGCGATTGTCTCAAACATAAAAATTTTACAGGTTTACACAGATGAACCACCTTGTATATGGAAAACTTTGTTCAAATGAAAATTAAACACGTTTACTTTGGTATTTCTTTTTTACTTGCCTTTTGAGTCAGTACTAAATTTTCTATATATATATATATATATATATATATATATATATATATATATATATATATATATATATATATATATATATATATATATATAAAAGGTGGTCCAACCAAAACGCACGATGTTAATTGTAAATAAAACAAAAAGTTTTCAGAGAATTATCTTAATATTTTTATTATGATAGAAAGATCTATGACAATTATGTGTGAAATAAAATATCGGCCATATGCTCGCCACGGCTTCGGTGGCATACCTCTATCCGATGGTCCATATTTTCAATGACTCTGAAACATAATTGAGGTTCAATGTCGTTAATGTGCCGAATTATCTCATCCTTTAGCTCTTGAATTGTTCTTGGCTTATTGACGTACACTTTTTCTTTTAAGTGTCCCCAAAGAAAGAAGTCCAACGGTGTCAAATCACATGATCGTGGCGGCCAATTAACATCACCACGACGTGAGATAACACGGCCATTGAATTTCTCGCACAAAAGTGCCATTGTTTCGTTGGCTGTGTGGCAAGTGGCACCATCCTGTTGGAACCACATATCGTCCAGGTCCATATCCTCAATTTATGGCCACAATAAGTCCGTTATCATCTCGCGATAGCGAACACCATTCACGGTAACTGCTTGGCCGACCTCATTTTCGAAGAAGTACGTCCCGATGACACCGCCAGCCCATAAACCGCACCAAACAGTCACTCTTTGTGGATGCATCGGCTTTTCAACAATCAATCGTGGATTCTCATTTGCCGAAATGCGGCAATTCTGCTTGTTAACGAAGCTACTGAGGTGAAAGTGTGCCTCGTCGCTGAAGATGATTTTCTTTGTAAAGTCACCATTCACTTCTGTTTGTTCAACCAACCATTCGGCGCATTGAAGACGCTTGAAATGGTCAGTATGCTTCAGCTCTTGAGTCAATTAAACCTTGTAAGCGTGTAAATTCAAATCTTTATTCAAAAATCGCATCAGTGATGTTCGTGAGATGTTCAATTGTTAGGCACGACGACGAGTCGAGGTTGATGGCTCTTCTGCTACACTATCGCGAACAACAGCAATGTTTTCCGCAGAACGAACTGGGCGAGCATGCACAAGTGTTTTCACATTTCCTACAGACCCCGGTTTGCTGAAATTTGCGCACAATTCTCCCGATTGTGGACACATTTGGTCGATTATGCTGACCAAAAAAGTCACGAAGTGCACGAAATGCATTTTGATTTGAACTCCCATTTTCGTAAAAGGCTTCAACAATATTAACGCGCTGCTCAATTGTGTACCTCTCCATGGTTAAATTTGTCAAACACTGAAACAAAGAAATGTCAAATTAAATTGGGCAAAAAACTTGACGTTAAGGTGTGACTCATAATTAACATCGTGCATTATGGTTGGACCACCCTTTATATATATATATATATATATATATATATATATATATATATATATATATATATATATATATTATAATACATACTATACAAAATTTTAAAGTAAGACCTTAAAAGCATATATATATATATATATATATATATATATATATATATATATATATATATATATATATATATATATATATATATATATATATATTTAAGTTTAAACAAAGACATGTTTGTCTATGACCATTTTTGTGGACACAATTATTACTCTCCAATGCTTTTAAGATACTAATTTAAAATTTTGTATATATTATAACCGCAGGGACATAACTAAGGGTAACTAGGTTTCATTATTTGGGGGGGAGAAAGCTACAAGAAAATTTAATATTGACTCAAAAGGCAAGTAAAAAAGAAATACTAAAGTAAACGTGTTTAATTTTCATTTGAACAAAGTTTTCCATATACAAGGTGGTTCATCTTAGTGTAAACAACCTGTAAAATTTTTATGTTTGAGACAATCGCCTCGTTCTTTTTTTATAATTAATAGTGAAGAGATGACCTATGGGAGCGTATCGAGTTTCTCCAGTTCCTTGAACTATGATCGCTCGAACCTACTATATTTGTTCGAACGATATTTGAAAGAAATTATTGTTACAAAAATAGGGTGGCCCAGTCGGCTATCTCAAGAACAGTTGGTGAAATTTTTGCAAACTATTTTTTCCAAAATCAAGAGACAAGTACAAGAACCCGTTTTTGGTTTTTTTAGTAAATTTAATTTTTTCTCAGATTCTTTTTATAAAATTTTAACTTCATTCTAACTTTGTGATTTTCAAAGCTCTAAGCAAACCTATGTTTTTATTATTAAAAAAAGGGTTCTTGTAATTCTCTTGTGTGGAAAATAACTTTGGTTTTAGTGTATACAAGAAGCCAAGATCTCACTGATTTTTTGTTATCTCCCTTTTCCCCCATCATCAAAGGTGCAAATAAATTAAATATATCTTTAAAATAATGAAAACCAAAAACTACTACTAAAACGTTATATATATTTTTTTTGACATACTACTACTAGAATTACATGCCACTTATAAGGGGAATACTGGATGTGGATGGATAATGATTACTTACAGGTATTCTTGGTTGTACTAGTATCACATCTTTATTTATGCCCTTTACAATAAATAATAATATACTTGCATATGTTGTTGAATTTATTCGACCTAAGTAAATTTGAACATTTTACATTACAATAGTTAAATTAATATACTTGCTTATGCTGCTGAATTTATTTAACCTATATTTAAACTATTAACTCACTTAAAATTAAGACTACCTTTCAGAAATATTTTTATAGCTGAATATTAAATTTATCATTGTAAAAAAATTATATTTAACAACGAATCTCGTGTTCGAATATATAATTATATTTTATTTAATTTGGCTGCTTTTGATAGTAATGAAACTATTACTACTATTGACTCTTTTGTATTTTGGAGTCGAAGTAACTTTTTCGATGGCTTCCGTTTCTTTTTTGTAGAAAATAATATTGTCTGTACTGCAATGTTTTTGTTGTGCGGAACATGTTCAGTAGCAGGAAGAGTAGGTCTGTTGCTTGCAGCTGCTAAAGTAGGATAAATTGGTGCAATGAATCTTTCAACTACTTCCAGATTTGAAGGTGAAGTGGTGTTGTTCATTATTGAAAGAAAATGCTGAGTGGCTTTTTCTTTTCTTTGAAGAAAAGACATCCTTTCTTGGCTATTTTTCTTAGATACTTCTTCTATAAACACCTTCGATTGTTCTTTAAAAGGTGGTAAGTCTACATAAGGATCAACATCAACTTCTTTATCGTCACTATTTGAAAATATTACACTTAATGTAGGAAAAAAATTACTTGTAATTTCATAATATTGAATAAAGTTTGAATCACCACCTTCATAATTTTTTGAATCTATATTTATCCAGGTCAATGAATACATGTTAAAAGATGAAGCCTGTGATTCAATTCTAGATACATATCACATGTACTGGGTTAGTCACCTAATATTGATCCCCCCTTTACTTCTCTTAATTTCAATCGAATCGAAAAATTCAAACAAGGATTTTACATGGTTTTTTATAAATTTTTTTGATATTTAAACAAATTTTCAAAAACTCTGCAAATTGAAAGGGGGCGAACAATTTTTTATTTTTTTTTAAATGGAACACCCTGTATTTTTTACTTAAAAAAGTTACTCACAGTTTTCTGATCACAAAAATATATAATTGTTGTATCTTGGTAAGTATAGTTCTTGAGATATTCATACAAATATATAGTCACATCACAGGAATAAGTTTGGCATAAGACCATAAATCAGGAGAGCTATGTTTTTGAGATATAATGATACATCTTGTTTTTAAAAAAAAAAGTATGAAAATTCTTTGATGCGGCAACACATAATAATTATAATAAACAAATAAATTTTTATTAAAATGACAACAACAAAGTTTAATGAACACAAAACATAAATAACGAAATAATGATAAAAAAACAATGCGCAATAATAAATAACATAAAACCAATGAACTTTATTAAAATTAAACATATCTATATGTTCTCAACGTATCCTCCGTTTCTATAAAGGCACAGTTGGCATCTTTTAATAAATTAAATTCTAACGTTTTCAAATAAATGAACATTTTGCCGCAAATTTTCTATTTCTTGACTGATACAGTCCTTCAACTCATCCGAGTTATTATATACCGAATTTTCGTATATGTTTTGTTTTAGTGTTCCCCACAAAAAGAAGTCCAAAGGACTCAAGTCTGGGCTATTAGCAGGCCAATGTATAGGACCGTATCTTCCTATCCAAAATAGATATTTGTCATTTAAATATTCTGTTACGTTCCGTACAGAGTGTGGAGGAGCACCATCCTGTTGCCAAATAACAGAATTCCTGGTTGCAAGGGGAATATTATCTAAATAGTTCTCTACTTCACCCCGAAGAATATTCAAATACTGAACTGCATTCAAGGATCCATTAATGAATACGGGACCCACAATTGTATTTTGATGAATACCGCACCGCACATTTACTGTATTATATCCTTGGGTTTTTATCTTTTTTATAATATGTGGATTTTCGGGCGCCCAATAATGTGCATTTTTCCTATTAAAAAGTCCAGCCTTTGAAAAGCTACTTTTATCGGTCCAAAATAAGTTTTTAAAAAGTTATTGTCGTTTTCTGCTCTCTGAATCATCTCTCTACAAAAAGCTCTTCTGTGGGCAAAGTTATTTTCAGTTAAAAGCTGAACTGGAAAAATACTATAAGGCTTATATTTGTGACGTTTTAATATACGTCTTATACTTGCTTGAGAAATATTAAATTCTTCTGCAGCAGCGTTAGTAGATTTATTGGGGTGTTCGGTAAAAAAAGAGTAAAACGTCCATTTCCATATCTTCTCCCGTTTTGGGCTTCTCTCTTTCTCGTTTCTTATCTTTTAAGGATTCGCTGTACCCAAACTTGAGATAAATATTAGAGAAAGTGTTTTTCAACGCGTCTTTCAGGATATTTTCTTGCATATTCTGTTTTAGCTATATATTTGTTTTTATTGCTGGTTAAGTAAATTTCTAATATTTCTTTCCTTTCGACTAATGAATATCCCATATCAATATATTAACAAGTGTATTAAAACTTAACTTAAAGGGTATTAATAATATAACAATCAAACATAAGTCAAACATAACATAACTGTCAAACGAAGCATTATTGTTTCTTTAAACCATTTCGGTTCATAGCTCTCCTGATTTATGGTCTTATGCTAAACTTATTCCTGTGATGTGACTATATATTTGTATGAATATCTCAAGAACTATACTTACCAAGATACAACAATTATATATTTTTGTGATCAGAAAACTGGGTAACTTTTTTAAGTAAAAAAATACAGTTCCATTTAAAAAAAATAAAAAAAATTTCGTCCCCTTTCAATTTGCAGTTTTTGAAAATTTGTTTAAATATTAAAAAAATTTATAAAAAATCATGTAAAATCCTTTTTTGAATTTTTCGATTCGATTGAAATTAATAGAAATAAAGGGGGGTCAATTTTAGGTGACTAACCCGGTACAGATAAATTGTAGAACAGCCCATGCCCACACCATTAGTTACCAACACCACAACGCCTATAAGCAGCACCTATTACTTATTAATACTTACAACAAATGAAATCAAATATTTAGATTTTAAAACCAAACCAAGTTTGAATCACAAATTTTAGTTAATAAAAAAGTTTACCTTGCTCTGAAGATTGCTGCATTTCTGGAACAACATTACCATGTCCCTGCTGTTGCCTCCACTTTGCACAGTAAATGCAATATATATATATATATATATATATATATATATATATATATATATATATATATATATATATATATATATATATATATATATATGTATATATATACAGGGGAGGCTGGTGTATAGGTGCTGCAGAGCTGCAGAACTGCCAAAAAAATTAGATATTTGTGTATTTTCGCGACATAATAATTACTAAAATTTATTAATAAAATAATGTGGTTAGTTGGTGCAGCTAACCAAATTATTGCGTTAAAGTCGCATTCTGCCCGCCGTCCTCTATTGAGTAGTAGACCAGATGAATTATCTGGGTCTCTACGCGAGCGCGTCGCGGTAAATTGAACTGGGCCACACGAGGTAGTTCTCAGCACGGCTCGGCACACCCGTCCTCCCCCTCAACTCCCGCGACAATCCATACGTGGCGCTCGAGAATGCGCGAATTTACACGGTCAGTGAGCTGTATTTTTTCCAGCTAAGGCAACATCAGTGAATGTTTACTCCTTCCTACTCATCGGGCAGGCGTAAATCGTACATATTTCGTATTTCGTGTTAATTTGAGATTTTAAATACTGTTTTGTGAATTTGTGTAATGATTTATTGTACTAATTATTAATATTTATATACTGTGATAGTGACAATGGATTTAGTTTATAATTTAGTTCATGTGAAGCGATTTTTCAAATACTCTATGAAGAAAAAATTGATTTAAAAAACAATGGTAGGCCATTTCCCGATATTGTTATTGAGACTGCAGGTTTTAGCCGCGGAAAAGCATATAAACGTCAATTTAATAGAGACATTTATTCGAAGAACAATTGGATTTGTGGGTGCAACAAAAAAAAATGCATTATTTTGTTTTCCTTGTTTACTTTTTGGCGGTGATAAATCATGGAGGGAGGTAGGGGTGACAGATTTGGTGCACTTAACTGAAAAAATAAAAAAGCACGACAACTTCAAAAGCCATCTATATGATACAATGGAATTAGCTTTATTAGGAACAACTAATATTAAAGCGCAGCTAGATTCAGCTTATTGGATAAATGTGCAAAAGCATAATGATAATGGTGACAAAAAAGAGATACGTTTTGTCAAAAATTATAGACTGCATAAAGTTTTGTGGGGCCTTTGAACTGGCGCTGCAAGGACATGACGAAGCTGAAACCTCTCAAAACCCGGGGATATTTCGTGGTTTGATAAATTTTTCTGCTGAGCTTGATGTAACTTTAAGCGAGCATCTACAAAATGCTTCAGTATTTAAAGGAACCTCTAAAGAAATACAAAATGATCTTTTAGACTGTATATTAAAAGTATGTCATGAAGAAATAATTAAAGAAATTGATAAACCTTCATTTTTGGCAGTTATGGCAGACGAAACAACTGATGTATCTGCAAAAACTCAGTTAGTGGTAGATTTAAGATATAATCTCGATGGTGAACCGATTGAACGTTTTTGGACATACCTGAAACCTACAAAATGTGACGCTGAAACTCTTTCGGAAAATATTTTAAGTGTTATAGACCCTCTAGTAGAAAATTCACCTTACCAGCCTTTTCTCTTAACCAAAGAATATTACGGCAAACATGAATGTTCTTCAAAAGGTATTAAATTCCAAAAATTTTTCTTGTGAAAGTCTATATTTTTGTATAAACGGATTTTACATAAAAATTCTGAAGTATCAGGAAAATGCGTGACCTTGAAAATTTTGTGTATATATATATATATATATATATATATATATATATATATATATATATATATATATATATATATATATATATATATAATATAATAACAATCATAGCTCAGATATATTAGAGGGCTCTGAGATGTATGTATGATGTGTTTGTAGGGACCTGTACTGTTTTTAAGGTTTTTTATAATTATATTTTACGTATGCTCCCACTAATTAAATGCACTTACATATAGGAATACTTTGCTGTCACTCAGAATTGTTGTCTATGCTGTATTTATTTATAAAAGGTAGATAATCTCTTCTTCATACTGTTTTTACACTAGTGCGCGAACAAATCATATATATAAATCGGCGCATATCAGATAGGTTCACAGTTGGATTGGTTGGGATTAATTGTGAGAGCTTGGGGGTTAGACTCTAGTGCCTTACTCGGTTTTAATTGACACTGGTGCAACTTATGTTTTTATTTCCACAGCGTTGGTGGCTGAGTACAGGAGAGCTCCGCGAGGCCCGAGGGTATCGACCGCCACCGGTGTGCTGGTTTACACTTGGGGGGCCCGACTCTACAACGCCTGCAGATCGGTAGCGAGGAGATAGACACTCCAGTCTATATGATGGAAAGTATAAGCGAGAATGTTGTCCTTGGCCAGGATTGGCTCGCCACGTATCGAGCCATGATTGACTATGGCAAGAACCGGGTGTACTATAGCAGTGACAGAGGGAGCCAACAGTCTGTTCCGTGATAACTGACAGCCGCCACCAAGTCCACGCACGTAAGAGAAATATCGTCGTCCCCAGCGGAGTGAGAGATCGGAGGTACCTCTCCGGTGCCACGAGTTTCCGCCAGGAAGAGCCAGACCCAGCTGTGACATGCCAGAACGTGCAGACGTCGAGGCAATCCTCTCCCTCCGTCTCGACGTCTCCCAGTTGCTCCCCTACTATTTCCCTAAGGAGATATGTTTCGGATATCCCAGTATCTGTGCCGTCAGTCCGCCAAGAGGAGGTCTTTCATGGTGCCAGAATCGAGCCGTGTCCGAGGACCCTTCCATGACAGTCGCAACCAGTAGAGGCGATACCACCCCGAGGCAGCTGAGACGCCGATGCTGACGTCGCCGCCGTGGCGCTCACCAGTTCCACTCGGGGCCACAGACCACGGAGTGGTCTACTAGCCGACAGTCTGGTTTTTCTGTTACAGCTCACAGGCTCACCCACCCAGCAGGGAGAGGATTTACCAGGAATGCCCTCCGTACCAGGTTCACGCTAGAAGACTGAAGCCGCCGCGAGCAGACGGCGGCCTATTTGAAAATAGAGCCACTGAGATGGCAGACCACGGATCCAGGACAGGGGCGTCCGTTGTACCCGGCGCCTTGGTGGCGCGCCAGGGTCAGTCGAGAGGGCATCGAGGAGCACCGCCCCTACGTGGAATCTGGAGTGGTGAGGCCCTCCAATATCAACAACCCCGCGCGTCTGAAGTCAGGCGCCCCCCGAGGTCCCCTCATCGCGGTTTGCCCATCCGCCACCCAGGGGAGAGGAAGCCGCCACCACCGACGGAATGATGGTGCCCAGGAGCGGCGCCTTTCTTAGATTAAGTTTTCGTGTTACAGGAAATCGTCTGAGCCCGGATCTATTGTCTCGTCATGCTTTTCGCATTTCGAGTCTTTCAGCGGGGGGGCGTGTCACGGGCGCCTAGCCACATGGAGCTGACCTAGACGTGTGGAAGGTCTCCGCTGTGACTTCTGTGAGGTGTTTGGATGTTCCGTGGATCGCTGGCGAGGTCGCCTGCGATCCGTTTTTTTCGGTAGCGATTCCTTTTTTTGTGCTCTACCCGTCCTTAACTCCGCGTTCGTTCCTTGTAATATATTTATAGTTGCCGTTGTCATAATATTTAAGTTTTCTCTATTCATAGTAGTGTTTATTTGTATTCTGAACCCTTAGCTAGTGTTGTTGTCGTTATCATTGTTGTTTGTTTTTTTTTGACTTGTTAGATTATAATAAATTTGTTAAATTCTGTAGGTGTTTTATTGGCTTGAGAGCCAAGCGAGTTCAAAAAAACATTTTTTAATTACTCTTTGCCATTGCCCCGGACGACGCTGCCCCGAGTAAATTAACTTATTTAATGCATGCAATCATGAATACTAGAGTAAGATCGGTCGATCTAGAGATCCCATCGCCGCTTCTCCTCACCACGCCGCCACGTCAAAACGGGGCGGTATTCACAGAGTGAAATCACCTTCACGATCCCCATTAAAATTGCACTAATCAACCCCTAGCAGGCAGACCACTCGCCGAAGGTACGAATTTCCCTCGTATGTACCCCGTGAGCCAAACAAGTTCTGGGGAAACCTGTTATACTGATATAGACGATCCGTCAACGCACGACAATGGTATGAATGTGTTGAACCCTTACTTCATAGGCCATATGCACGCAACTACCCCCCAGGAGTACGTTTCCACCCCGAAAAAGCCCCCGGAGCAACCCCTAGGGATGGAAGCGCCCCAAATTCATCCGGCCTCGTCTTCCCGGGTCTATTCAACGATCGACGAGACCACGAAAAGATCGGTCGCGCCGCGCGTATGCGCACTCGTCGGCGCCACACCTGGATGGCGGACGGGTGGCGACGCACCCGGTAAACAGAGAGGACGTGTCGGAAGAATTACAGTATATATACCATAATTGAATGGTGTTACCTATAAAAGTATTGAAATGTGAGTAACGAGTAATAAGACAAATGTCGCTAGTGTTACAAGGTGAGCAATTAAAATCGTGGGTGGACCCATGTGGATTGTTATTTATTATATTAAGTGAGACAGATATATTGTACTAAATGTAGTAAGGTGCTAGCATGTTCACGTAAAAGCTGTATTATGCAGCACATAAATACATAGAGATAATTTTAGTGATGAATTGTGTGAGGCGTTTATGGCGGCAAATATACCTCTAAACAAGCTAAATAATCTTGTCCTGATATCATTTCTCAAGAAACATACACCAGCTGAGGTCACTGGTTAAAATTCTGTTTCAAGAATATATATATATATATATATATATATATATATATATATATATATATATGTATATATATATATATATATATATATATATATATATATATATATATATATATATATATATATATATGTTATATGCTAAAATATAATACAAGTTTAAGCCATCTAGACATATTAATGTCAATATTGCGTAATATGAAACCTATTATCAAGCGATAACAGCTCCCTCAGTAACAAAAGCATTTCCCATGCGAAATGCAAACATAACACATTTTCCAATAAAGGTCCTTGAACGACAAAAAGCGTTCTCATGTAAAACGCAAGCACAGCATATAACTCCCAGAATGCTTATGCTTGCGTTAACAAAGAAATGTTATAAATATAAGTTACACCAAAAAATCACACACTTGTTACTTGTCTTTTTGTTTTTAATCATAACTTGTCGTTTGAATCAAATCAAGTCATCTGTATTGTTAAATTTGTCAAAGTAAAATAAAATATTTTTTAAAAAGTAAAATTTAATTTAAGTGATATAAAATTGGCGCAGTCGGTAGGATTTGAAGAACACCCTGTATAGGAACCTAACTGCCGAAAACCACCTGAAGAACAAGGACAACACTCCAGAAGTGCCTAACTCCAGGAAACGGGTCGCCAGAATAAGGAGAACTTCAGAACGGGTGGCGGATTCAATCCCTTACTCAAAGAAAGAACCAACTTCCCCACAGAACCAACACATGAGTAGCTTCGTGTAAGTACTTATTGAATCATCTCGTTTAAGTGTAAAAATATATATTTAATAATTGTGTCTATTAATTGTTCGTGAAAGGTACAATTCTATTGTCTTTCCCCATTGCAATTTAAAATAAATAAATAAATAAACTTAAACATTTAAATTAGTTTATGCCAGTAATTACTAGAAATATGGCTCTACAACAGCAACAAAACCAGCCTCAGCAAGAAGTTGTTGAACCCTATAAATTAAACGAAATTTTCTCTATCGTCCCTGAATTCGACGGTAATCAAATTAATTTAAATAGATTTATAAATTCTTGTAAAACCGCGTATGACATATCAGTTGATAACCAGAAGGTACTATTAACTGTTCATATAAAAAATAAATTGAAAGGTCGCGCATCTGAACTAGTCAACTCTAGAAACCCAGTGACATGGGATGAAATAAAAACTTTATTAGAAAATCATTTCGGTGACAGCCGAGATTTAACGTCTTTAATACAAGATTTGCAAAGGATGCGACAGCTTCCCGGCGAATCTCCGCTTACATTTATCGCACGTCTACAGACACATGAAGCAAAAATGTACGCTTCTGTGCGTAAACAATGGTTAACACCAGCTCAAAAACAAGCCCAAATTCAGTTAACCGAAGGTATGGTTTTAAATACCCTACTCACAGGGTTAGAACCTAAAATTGCGCATGTTGTTAGGGCAAGCGATCCAGCGGATATGTTAACGGCAATTACGAGAGTTCGTAGAGAGCTCCAACTAAATTATTTTGAAAATCAGAAATTAAATCGTAATAATAATATACGCAATACAAATTCGTCTTTGCCTCCAAAGCAATGTTCATTCTGTAAGCGCACTGGACACATCGCCAGTGAGTGCCGTCAGAGACAGCAAAGTTCTCGACCCCCTAATTTCGGCATCCCTCAAAATTTTTCTAGACCTAATAATTACCCTCAAAACCCCGGAACTTAACAACATTTTCAACAAAGACCCAACTATTATAATCAAAATTCTGGAAATTCACAAAATTTCCAACAAAGACCACCTGTCATCACACGAAACCCGAACTTTAACAGTTCAAGACCCCCTGCGATTCAACCGAATCCTAATTATTATAAGCCAAATTCCACCAGAAAGACGCTACATATTAACCAAAATAATGAAATAGAAAATACACAACCAAATCAAACTTTTTATGAAAATAATAACTCTGATTATTATACAGATAATAATCATTCCACAGATCCGAACTATTATACTAGTAATACTTCGGAACACGATGGTACTTATATAAACTATTATACTGATAATAGTTCCTCCGAAAATTATTTTAATGAACCCTCTTTTGATACGACGCCTACAAACAATCAGGATTTTCGAACAGGTCCACCTTCCCAGTCGGACTCACCTTATCAAAAATCGATAGATTCCAAAATGACGGTATTACAAAACCAATTCGACAACATGAACTTAGACAGTTTCAACCCGAATCTGAATTTCCCGGAACAACAGTTTCTATAAGTCCTTTATTATCTGTTAAATCAAAAAATTTATATTATATCTACGACGCTACCAATACACATAGACTACTGATCGACACAGGCGTAGGTCTATCTATATTTAAACCTAAAATTTGTCAAAATTATAGTATGAGATGTCCTGAAAATGTAACGATCCAAGGTATAACCGATCAAAAAATAATTATTAATGAATCTGTTTATATTCCGTTTGATTTCAATAGCCCACTTAAAATATATATTTGCAATCTTGACATAGAATTCGATGGTCTCCTTGGTTCTGACTTTTTGGAACATTATAAGTGTATAGTTGACTTAAAAAATAAAAAACTTATAACTAATTTTAAAACGATTTCGATGCATAAAGTCACAGACCAGTCTCTCTCTACAGACATACAAAATTCTACAAACCCAAACGTTCTTAATAATACTCATAGCATTTCAAATATAATTTCAATAGAACCGCGTACGGAACAAATTTTCAAACTTAAATGCCATTTGACTAATACTGAAGCTATACTGCTAGCTACAGAAATAGACAAAGTAAGACTCCCCAATGCTATAGTTCAAATAAATGATAAAGGTGAATTTATTACATCTATAGTAAATTCAAACGCAATATCCAAAACCATCAACTTTTCGGACATAAAATTAGAACCTTTACAAAATTTCTCACTAAACAATATCAACGAAGGAAATTCTCAAACTTATATAGACAGACATCACGAAATAAAATCCCAACTCCGTCTAGATCATTTAAATGAGGAAGAAAGTGAACTAATCACTCAACTTTGTTTAGATTTCTCGGATATTTTCTACCTTGAAGGTGACCAACTAACGTTTACCAACGAGATTAAACACGCGATAGATACGAATGATGCGAAACCAATATTCACAAAATCGTATCGGTATCCCCAAATACATAAGGAGGAAGTTAAAACACAGGTGTCCAAAATGTTAGATCAAAATATTATTCGTCATTCGAATTCCCCTTGGTCCTCCCCAGTATGGGTTGTCCCCAAGAAGCTCGATGCTTCCGGTAAGCAGAAATGGCGTGTGGTTGTAGACTACAGAAAACTTAATGAGTTAACTGTAGGAGACAAGTACCCCTTACCGAATATTTCAGATCTCCTAGATCAGCTAGGCAAGTGTCAATATTTTACGACATTGGACTTGGCATCTGGGTTTCATCAGATCGAAATAGAGCCCAAAGATATCTCGAAAACCGCTTTCAGTGTGGACAATGGACATTATGAATTCGTTCGTATGCCCTTTGGACTCAAGAATGCTCCTTCCACCTTTCAAAGGGTGATGGACAATATCCTTTTAGGTATCCAGAATGAAAGATGTCTCGTATATATGGATGACATCATAATATACTCCCCAACCGTACACGAACACCTCTCTCGTCTAACAGAAGTATTCAAACGTCTTCGCGATGCAAATTTAAAGATCCAGCCAGATAAGTGCGAGTTCCTCCGTAAAGAAGTCGCGTATCTGGGCCACCTCATAACTAAAGAAGGAGTTAAACCGAACCCCGATAAAATATCATGCATTCAAAATTTTCCCCAGCCTACTAACCAAAAAGAGATCAAATCCTTTCTCGGTCTGGCAGGCTACTATCGAAGATTTATCAACAATTTCGCTAAACTATCTAAACCCCTCACCAAATTGTTACAAAAAGATGTCCCCTTTATTTTTGATTCCGAATTTAAGAAATCCTTTGATGAATTGAAACAATCTCTCATCTCTACCCCAGTTCTCATCTATCCGAATTTCGACGAAACTTTTCTACTCACCACTGATGCAAGTGCCTTTGCCATCGGAGCTGTGCTCTCACAAGGCCCCATTGGTAAAGATTTACCAATTGCTTTCGCTTCTAGGACACTCTGTAAAGCCGAGACCAAATACTCGACCATAGAGAGTGAACTCCTCGCCATTGTTGGGCCGTGAAATATTTCCGTCCTTACATATTTGGTCGAAAATTCAAGTTAATAACCGACCATAGACCCTTAACGTGGCTCTTCTCCATAAAAGATCCCGGTAGCCGCCTAGCACGCTGGCGACTAAAACTTGAAGAGTACAAGTACGAAATCGAGTATAAACCCGGTCGCATTAACAAAAATGAGGACGCTCTTTCTCGTATAAAAATACATCACCTTCAAGACTATTCTAACTTTCAAGCTAAATTTAAACAGCGTACCCTATTCAAAGACCCTCGACTTCAAAAGAACCCGATTCTGATACCCATAGTGACATGACAGAAACAACCGAAAATGACGCCGTAAAAGAATTTGAAACCTTTATAAATTTGTACAAAACAAAATCACTCATCGACTATTCCAAAATCGAATTTTCAAACGGACAACTCCTAGACAAAAGCAACAAAAATATAGTTACGTTTTTCCAACAAAACAATCTCAAAGATTTTCATTATAAAATCCTTGAAGACTTGTTCGAAGAAAACGCAGACTTTCGGAGTTTAGAATTAAATAAATTATCCAGTAAGTCAGTGCGACATAGAAACTATTTTATCGTAGCTCTACCATATGATCCTGATACCGTTATTCAACACCTGTTTGGCACATTATACAATGGTCGTGAAACATTTAAGGACTCTGAAACGTACTATATTGAAAATAACATTGACCTACCTATTCTAGAAATTTTGTCATTTTTGTTATCCGAAAAAGACGTAAAACTCAAAATTTGCCAAGATGTTACTAGAACGCTTAGTGACGATCAAATTCCAACAATTATCGACCAGTATCACACTGGTAAAGCTCATCTCCATCGAGGAATAAATGAGACTATCCGACGCATTAGAGAAAAATATAATTGGAAAGGGTTGACAAAAGACGTAGACAATTACATAAAAAGTTGTGAAACCTGCCAAAAAACAAAAGCCTGTCGCAAAAATTTAGATACACCTTTAGTTATCACAGAAACCCCAAAGGTCCCTTTTGAACGTATAAATATTGACATTCTCGAAATCCCCACAAAAAATTATGCACTTACAATACGTGACGAACTGACAAAATTTAGTCAAGCATATCCTATTAGAGATAAATCGGCAAAATCAGTCGCAAACACCCTCCTAGTCTATTTCCAACATTTAGGAACACCCCTTCGAATCCATTGCGACTATGGCCGAGAGTTCGACAATGCCATCCTAAGAGATTTGTGCTTTCTCTATGATATCAAATTAACATACTCTAGTGTAGGACATCCCCAATCTAACGGTTCCCTAGAGAGGTTTCACTCCACTCTATTAGAAATAATCAGAATACATATGACAGAACATCCCGACGAACACCCCTTCAACATATTACCTTATGCTGTAATATGTTATAACAATTCCGCTAACAAAACTCATGGGTTTACACCCTACGAGTTGGTTTTCGGACATACGTCCAGCAGACCACCCGAGACATTATATAATCAAAAAGAACTAGTCACTAAATACGTTAGAGATCTGAATAATCGTCTCTCCTACTATTATAAAGTCGCGCGTGCAAGAACGGATGCACAGAGACAAAAATCAAAAGTTCGATTTGACGCTCACGTCTCAAGAGAACCTCCGGAATACAAAATTGGTCAAAAGTTTACCTAAAGGAATCGCAAATCACCGATAAATTACGAAACAAATTTAACGGCCCATTTGAAATTTTGGAACTCCACAAAAATTCAGCTACTCTAATTAACCCAAAAACTAACCAAAAAACCAAAGTCAATTTTGATAGGTTAAAACCATATTTTGAAACGTAATTACCTTGCAGGTTCACTTTGCTGATCGGAACAGCAATATGCCAGTATCAGATAACACCTATCAATAACACCGTCGGAGTCTATTACCATGACGAGACGAGGATAGTAATTTCCAACGACAGATGGACTCTTCTAGTTCATAAAGACTTATTGAGCCTCGAAGAAGCTTTCATCAACAACAACAAAATTTTAGAATCCATTGTTAGTATATTTGCAGTCGACACACGTGAAACAAAAGAATTTCTGGTGAAAGTCAAAACGCACATAACACTTTTAAATCAAATATCAACTTCCCTTAAGGTAAAATTTGAAGAAATCCTTGTTAATACTAAACGCTTCAAACGTGGTATATTAAATGGTGTAGGTAGTATATTCAAAGCAATCACCGGCAATCTAGATGCCGAAGACGGTCAATTCTTTACAGATAGTATTAATAAATTAAATAATGACCAACATCAAATTGAAAATCTCATGAAAAATCAAATATCTGTTACTTCTACCGTTATAAAAACCTTTAACCAAACGGTTCAAAATTTACAAATTAACTTTGAAACCTTTAATGAAGACATGAAAAAGATTCAAGTAGCATTGCACAAAGTAAATGATAAAGTTGCATTAGTTCAGGCTGAATTAAGATTTGTTGAAACATGCGAAAAATTAAGCGAAAGTTACTTGTACCTTCAGAGCAACCTCGATGACATTCTAAACTCAATCACTTTTGCCCGCTTAAAAATAATACATTCTTCGATCATTACACCTGAAAATTTGATTACTGCACTTCAGAAAATCTCTCAGAATTTAGTCAAAAATAATCTACCCCTTCCAGTAAAATATTCAAAAATCCCTCAATACCTGGAAATAATTGAATTAGAGGCTTTTCAGTCAAAATCTGATCTTATATTTGTTCTAAGAATACCATTAGTGGAACAACAACTTTATACTCTGTATCATCTATATCCTATCCCAATTCTAGACAATAGAACTGGCCTACATCACGTTTTGTCATTTTCTCAAAAATTTATAGCGCGTAATGATGATTCATTAATGTACATCCCTGTCAAAGATTTGAGTACATGTAAACAATTAGCTGCTCGCAGAAAATTATGTTCTGACCTTTACGCCTACCCGATCGACGGCAGTGCAGCATGCGAAGCTCAACTACTGAAAAACTTCAGAAATATCCCGGAAAACTGTGAAAGTTCGCTAATTTATGGACAAGGCTACAACGTGCAGAAACTACAGGACAATGTGTGGTTAATAATTGTTTCTGAACCTATTCATATTACTGTAAATTGTGATTCAATGGACACTAAAATTACCAGTGTAAATAAAAACTCTATATTAAAACTACAACCGGACTGTTACGCATTTGTCGGCATAACAAAAGTTCAGGCAGAAGGCCGCAACACCCTTAATATTACAGACAATTCACACCCCGTGGTTATACCTTATGACTGTTGTAAGGATATCCCAGAAAAACTTCAATTGCCCAAATTGGAACCTCTCCAGTTCGACCACCTAAACGTAGAAAATCTAGATATAGCTAATCATAAATTAGAACAATATTCCCGCGACCTGGATAAGTTAATAAATGAACCATTTTTAATAAAACATATTGCCTTAACCACATATATAACTATTGGTGCCGTAGTTTGTCTCCTCATCATCTACGTCGTCTGGAAATGCAAGAAGCAGTGCTGTTGCTCTAGAAAGTCTAAGGAAGCAACCTCCAACCAGATGTTAAAAAGAATTAATACCCTCCTGCGTAGAAGACCCCATCTGCACACCGAAGAAGAAATGCAAGATCTTCCCTAAAAGTCGGCTAATAACACCGACTTTTCAAAAAAAAGGGGAGTTGTTATATGCTAAAATATAATACAAGTTTAAGCCATCTAGACATATTAATGTCAATATTGCGTAATATGAAACCTATTATCAAGCGATAACAGCTCCCTCAGTAACAAAAGCATTTCCCATGCGAAATGCAAACATAACACATTTTCCAATAAAGGTCCTTGAACGACAAAAAGCGTTCTCATGTAAAACGCAAGCACAGCATATAACTCCCAGAATGCTTATGCTTGCGTTAACAAAGAAATGTTATAAATATAAGTTACACCAAAAAATCACACACTTGTTACTTGTCTTTTTGTTTTTAATCATTAACTTGTCGTTTGAATCAAATCAAGTCATCTGTATTGTTAAATTTGTCAAAGTAAAATAAAATATTTTTAAAAAGTAAAATTTAATTTAAGTGATATAATATATATATATATATATATATATATATATATATATATATATATATATATATATATATATATCAAAGGTGAGGGTGAATCAAATATATACGATCCTTTTTTTTATTTTTTTTTATCTGAACTTGAAAAAAAAAAGAATAACAGCTCATTTTTCTACATAATCTCATGATGATCAGGAAACACATTTTTCCCAGCGTATAGGTAATTTTGTAATGCCCTGCTCATAAAATGAAGTTGGTTGTGTCTACAGCCAATTGCGCACGAAATATGTTTACTTTAATGAGAAACTCATACAGTGGTTAAAAATAAATATACGGAGTGTTCTGGCTATTCATGTAACTCACGTAGGCCTCAACCTCCTCATCGATGTTGAATCTTTGCCCTCCCATGGCTTCCTTGAGAGAACCAAAGAGGTGAAAGTCGTAGGGCGATAAGTCGGAGCTATAGGGAGAGTGTTTAAATGTCTCCCAGCCTAATTCCTCAAATTTTTCTTTGGTTAGGGCTGCTATATGGGGACGAGCATTGTCATGGAGAAGTTTCACTTCTCTCATGGGTAGGTCACGCCGTTTGCGGCAATATGCAAGTCCTCGCTTAAAATGTCGCAGTAGTACGCCGCATTAATGGTCTTGCGATTATGCAAAAAATCGAGGTGCAACAAGCCACGCTGGTCAAAAAAACTGTAGCCAAGACCTTACCTGCTGACAGCCTTGACTTGGCTTTCACTGGCCCAGCTTCCCCTTGATGTCTCCACTTCTTGCTCGCTTGTATCGACTCAGGGGTATAGTGGTGCACCCACGTTTCATCGCAGGTGATAACGTGAGTGAGAAAGGAGTCTCCCTCGTCCCGAAATTTCGCTAGAAGACGCTCACACTCCTGAAAACGATGCAATTTCTGCTCAGTTGTCAGAAGGCGAGGGACCCACCTTGCACACACCTTACGAAACCCTAGCTCCTCTGCGATGATCGAAAAAGTGCTTCCATAACTTATTTCAACCTTAGATGCAATCTCAGTGGTGGTCAGACGCCTGTCACCCTCAAGAAGTTGTTGAACGCGGACGATGTTGTCGCTGATGCGAGGTCGGCGGTCATGGTTCTCATTTTCAACTTTCTCGTTGCTCCACAAACTGTTTATGCCATGCAAACACTCTAGCTCGGGACAGTGTCTCTTCCTTGAACTGCACAGTCAATCTCGTCAGGATTTAGGCTAGTTTTACACCTTCCGTGGCGAGAAACTTGATGATAACACGCTGCGCAATTGACGAAGGCACCTCCTGCTCAGACATTGTCACGACAGATACTGAAAGGAACGAGCAAGGTCGTCCACCTGCACCCCATAAAGCGGGAATCCTCATGCACGTTACTATTGCATGCCCAGGACCAAAAGTCTCGTTTATATTTGATTCACCCTCGTATATATGTATATATATATATATATATATATATATATATATATATATATATATATATATATATATATATATATATATATACATATATATATATGAATTTCGATTCCGGATGTCAGACAGTTCTCCCACGGCTCCGATACTCGTAAGAAAAGCGCCGGCGTATTATCCACAACAACTCCCCACTAGCCTGTGAAGTTAGTTACCGTCGATTCGTAATCATGTGCCCTAAGTAAACGCAGAGAACCCAAGATGACCACCTTCTGCATTTGACCTGCCAATCACTCTAACCGATTTTTGGCAAGCCGGAATGATCTTCAGTTCTGACAGCACCGTAGGCTTCATCCCTCCGAGAACATCGATAACCAGAACCACCATCTTGACAGAGTAGTCTGAGTACAGCGTCTACAACTCACGCCGGAGATCTACGTACTTGGTCCGTTTCTCCTCTTCCTTCAAGGTAATGTTTTTCTCGGCAGGAGCCGAGAACTCGATGACACATCACCTTAGTTTAATGGTCCAGGAGGACCACATCAGGCTTTTTAGCTTGTATTCTCCTGACGGTCGGGAACGAGTAGTTCGAATATATGCGGCACTTCTCATTCCCGACAACGGACTCAATAACTCCGGGAGCGTAAGGCAGCACCGGTGTTTTGTCCACCCCATACGAGTGCCTTAGGTAGTAATATAGCATACGTAATGCAGCGTTATGCCGATGGATGTAAGCCGAAGTCGCATATACAGGGCACGCTGATAGCAGGTGCATCAGCGAATTCGGTGCCTGGTGGTAGGCCCTGCAGTTGATATCAGGTACCTCTACACCCTTCACTCGGCTTAGGTAGACCAAGGTGTTTATAACACCATCCTGGTAGGCCGATATAAAACCTTCGGTCTCAGATCTGAGTCCGGCTGACTTCAAAATAAGCGAAGGTCATCCCGTCGATGAACCTTGTGCTTCAATATTGTTATAGAAAACTCCATGTAGGGCCTTATCGACATGCTCCCTAAACATATTTCTCGGCCCCAAAACCGGTTGACGGCATTAGGTCGTCGTCACGAGTAGCAGGTTGCAGCGTTATCTCTGCTCCATAATACGGGGTGAGAAGAGGCATCTCTAGTGTCTTAGGGGTGGCCTGAGGCGGTTCGAAGTCACGGACAGACCCTTGGGGTCGCATTGAGATTTCATGACGGGCAGGCAGGTTGGCTGCCTCGCCCATGGGTCTGAGTACATCGGGGTCGAGGACTGAGTCGGAAAAGCGTCGCTGCCTCGGAGGCTGGTCGCGGGCAGCGGGTGAGCGGTAGTACGTAGAAGTGGACGCCGAGGAGTCGCCGGCCATCCATGTGTCGGTGGTGGCACTATGCGGATGGTCCCTGACGGTAGTAGTGTCGGGGCGACAAGTACGAACGGGCTCGGAAGTAGGAGGTCGATAGTCCATCTTGAAGTCGAGGGTGAATGCTTGACAATGAGTACCCACAAGGTAGATCAACTCCAAGAGTGGGGTGAGTAGCCCAGGGTGAGGCACGAACACGTCAGGTGGTCGTGCGGGTAGATGACCGTCACGTAAGCAGAGGGTCGAGTCCCCAGTAGACGGGGGGTAGTAGCCGAAAGCCCGAGTAGTTGGATTCGCGGGCACGGCACTAGAGAATGGCCTTGAGTGGTCAGGGTCGAGCTCCGAGTACGTCTGCAAGACGTACGAGAAGATAGTAGGCAAGGGGTAGATTGGAATGTGATTCCTTTATATCGAGGTAGCCGAATCTGGACGTGGTGAAATAGTAGATGCGTCGTGGGTGACCCACCTTAGAATAAGGTTAAGTCGCCAGTACGTCAGCAAGACGTATGGGAGGGTAGCAAAAGTAACAATCCGATATAACTCCCTTATCTCCAGATATTTGGGCCTAGACGTGTGTAACAAGCCTAAGGGTATGTCGTGGGTGGGCACCCTTAAGACAATGAGGTCTGGTCGCGAGTACGCCACCGATTCAGGCTGGTAGATAATGACCGAATAGATATCGTGAGTTACTTTCATTACGTGAAACGGTCGGGTCTGAGAGTAATGGCTGAATAGAAATGTATATGGCGACGGGGACAGCGTATGCCCACAGAGCCAGGGAGAGAGAGAGAAAACTAGCAACACGTGTCGTTCAGACGAGTCGCCACAGGTCAGGATGACTAACCGACACGCGCCGAGACGGTGATACAAGGCAGAAATGAATTTCGTGGAAAAGTTTATGGGTACTTCCGTTAAATTTACGTTATCGCGGTCGTTTAATCCTTACCCCGCACTGTTAGGTGATAGCAAGATGAACAAAAAACGGGAAAGTTATTTCTACGAGAGTCTAGATGGCGACGGACGCCAAAAGAGGGACGGTAGCCCGCACTCGAGTTAACAAAATGTCTCACCTGTTTGTCCCGTTGCCTGGGTTTCAGCCAGGTAATGCTGTAACCAAACTAAGCTAAATAAAACACGCAGATAAAACACTACCAGTATATTAAGCGACTGTAAGAATATCACCAGTAAACAGCGTAATTTATGGACAATAGTAATAAGGCAAACTATCAAAAGAAAGAAGCATGTGAATGCTGAAGGCTCAGAATGGTGCGTATCGTATCGCTACGTGAAGCGACAGACAAACCAATCGGCCGAAAGTTCCCTGAAGTAGACGGGGCACCGGCGCACTCGTACGGGTCATTTTCCAATCCCCGCGGGGTAACGGCTGACGCAGAGATCGCACCCTTATAATATAAAGGAACGACGCTAGGCGTCGTGACGTCACGCCCCCCCCCCTAAAAGACGCGGTTGATGACCCTGAAAGCGCGATGACCCCTCCACCTAAGGCTACAATCCGACGACAGGAATACCCTCGAGGCGTGAAGTGGCCGCTTGCGTTTCCTCTGACTCATCCAGGTCCTCGACGGTGACCTCGTGGGATCCGATCCCTTCCTCGTCCGGGTGACTAGATGGTGCGGAATATGGCTCTGGCTCGGCTTGCTGGATTAGGATATCAACTGGCTCGACGGGAGACGGGACCCTTGAACTCACGGCCTGGTTCCGTCGGCATCGCGGCTATTGAGTCCGTCTCGAACGCCTAAGGATGATCCCATCCTCTGGGCTGGCTGGTGGAACTGCATGCGGGACTGGTCCGTAACGAAGTAATCTCAGGCGGTGGAGATGATCGTTCGGATTGACTGGTACCTGAAACATAGTTTGCGGAGTGGAATTAAAAAGGGAATCTGTATCTGGATGAGGTTGAGGCTCGACTGGACGAAGCTGGCGTTCGTCTGAATGGGGTTGAGGCTCGGCTGGGCTTGGCTGATGCTCATCTGGGTGAGGTTGAGGCTCGTTTGGATGAGGCGGATGCTCGGCTAGGCGAGGCTGGTGCGCATCTGGGCGTCGTCGGGCGCCATGTGGTCGGGGTCGTCGCAAAACGATGGCAGGGTGATCCGGGGCAGGATCCTGTAAAATAGGGGGATCGATAGGGTCGGGTACCTGATTGTCAGCGGGATTCGCTGGTTCTGGTAAAGGTTCGTCTGGCACGTCTGGCGGTGGCGGATCGGTAGGTAGCATGGGGTCGCCTTCAGGGAGCGGGGTAACTTTCGGAACTGGCATCAAGTCGTCGATGTGGATCAGCTCCTGACGTCCGTTCCTATCCACCTCGTATACGCCGTTTCCCTTTACGGCGACGACGGGGAAGGGTCCGTTCCAGGTGATACCGAATGCGGGTCGCGTCACGCGAAACGCTCGAACAAGGACCTGGTCTCCAGGTTGGTAGCTCTTTGGAGAATTCCTATGTTCCGGATAGATTCGTCCTTGGTAGACGATATTTTGAGCTCGAGCTCGTCGGATGCGCTCCTCTTGGTTCGCTTTGTCGTTGGGTAATAGCTCCTCTGGGGCAGGCTGCGCCCATTCTCCAGGCCTAGCAAGAGGGGTACCCAACAAGAGTTGGCTGGGTGACATACCAGTAGACTCGTTGCGACGGTTGTGGAGGGCGTAGAGGATTTGGTCGAGTCGGGTGTCCCACTCACGTTCGGGTTGATCCATCGTCTGGAGACGAAGGAGCTTCTTTAACTCTTGGTTCCTGCGCTCTACTGGATTCGCCCGCTGATGCAAGATAGGCGCGAAATACTGGACGATGTGGTGTTGCTGCAGGAACCGCTTCCAATGGTTACCTATGAATTGACGGTCATTGTCCGTAATGACCGCTTGCGGATATCCCCATCGGTGACAGATGGAGCTCAGGAAAACCACCAGAATAGATTGGACAGCATTTGGGGTGGCTCGTATCTCGACCCATTTGCTGAATAGATCGGTGCATACCAGGATGAATCTATTTTTCTGCGGAGTTTCCGGATAAGGTCCCATTACGTCCAAGCTTAGGGTTACCCACGGTCGGTCGGGGATATGAGGGCGAAGTGGGGCAGGAGGTTGCAGCGTGCCTCCTCGTTTGGTGGCGGCGCAGACCAGGCAACCTTGCACATGCTATTGGATGATTTTCGTCATTTGCAGCCAGTGGTAGCGGTTTCGGATGGCTCGGAGGGTTTCATCCCTGCCTGGGTGTCCAGCAATAGGTTAATCGTGGTATTCGTATAGAACACGGGGCCAGAGTTCTCGTGGGACTACCAGGGCTCGCTGGCCATTGGTAGTATACCATAGACAGTCATCGTCGACGGTATAATTTCTGCGGAGATTCTTCTGCCAAGGTCCCTGTATTTCCTGTTCTCCATTCCTAAGCCGGTGCCATTGCGCTCGGAGGTCGTCATATTCGGGTGTGTCTTGGGCTCGTCGTACTGCTTCATACAGTGATTCAGGTTCTAGTCCGGGAAGTGGGGCTTCGGCCATCATAGTCACTGCCGGGGGAAGGGGTAATTGTCCGCGTCTTTCACCACGTCGTCTGCGTGGTTTCTGGCGAGGTGTTTCTTCTGGCTTCGTATCCAGTTGGACAACTTGAGAAGTTGGTTCGACAGAGGTTTCAGGGGGGACTGCTCGGTCCATGTCCGTAAATAGTCCGATGTCAACTTCTTCTTTCGGGTTGTAGTTAAGGCGACCAGGACAGTGCTGCACCGTAAACTAATATTCCTGCATTCCTGCAGGAGTAACGACCACCGTGTCAACTTCGCCTTATCATCTCGACATCTAGACATCCATGTCAAGGGGCGACTATTGCTGGGCAGGGTGAATGGCAAGTCCTTCAAATACGCACGGTACCTCTTGCAGCCCCAGACGATGGTCAAAACTTCTTGTTCGTTGACGTATAGTCGGAGTTCCGTTTTCGTAAATTTAGCGCTGGCACAGCTAATCATTCTTCGTTCACCTTCGGGACTTTCCTGGTATAAAACCGCACCCATACCTTCTTGGCTAGCGTCGGTCTGCAGTACAAACGGCCAGTCCGGATTGGGTCGGCTCAGTGTCAATGGTCGTGATAGAGCGTCTTTCAGTTTGATAAATGCCTCTTCCGCTGCTGGTCCCCATTGCAACCTTTTCTTTCCAAGGAGGTCTGTGAGAGGTGCGGATAAGACTGCGAATTCTGGAACATATTCTCACAACCAGTTGGTGGTACCAAGGAAGCCCCGGAAGTCCTTTATAGTTCGTGGGCGGCCAAACTCCTGGATGCGGATCACATGCCTCTGCTGCGGCTCGTTATGTTGGGCGGTGATGCGGTACCCCAAATATTCAAGGGCGTCAGCGGCGAAGCGGCATTTTTCCAGGGCGCATCTCAGGCCGTGGGTGCGCAGCCGTTCCAGGACTAAACGCAGGTGGCGGCGATGGTCTCTCAGGTTATCAGAGTAGATAATAATATATTCTAGATATACGCAGACGAAGTCTCCCACATAACCAGCGAGGACGGCTACCATGAGATGTTGAAATGTCGTGGGGGCGCATTTCAGTTCAAAGGGCATCACGGTGAATTCATAGGTACTCCTGGCAGGCGTCGTGAAGGCCGTGTAGGGAATACTATCCTCCTCCATGGGTACCTGCCAGTATCAGCTGCGCAGATCCAAGGACGTGAAAACACGTGCAGATCCCAAATTCCGAACAGTCTCATGGATTGGGGGTAACTGGGATACCTCGTCGTGTATCTGGGTATTGAGTTGCCGATAGTCGACACAGAAATGTTGGGTCCCATCCTTCTTGTTCACCATCACGATGCGTGAACTGAATGCGGAGTGGCTGCTGCGGATTACTCCCGCGGCACGCATCTTCTCCACCTCTTCCTTGATGATGGCCCGTTTCTGTGGCGAATATTGATATCGACGAATCTTGAATGGTGTCGGATCTTTGAGCCTAATGGCGTGATGAGCCAAGGTCATAGTTGGTTGTCGTAGACATTCTTGAAAAACTTCAGGAAACGCGTTGAGAAGGGTTTCATATTCTTCCCCCAGGTCAGGAGGTACTTGGTCCGGTGTGAGCTTAATCTCTGGTGGTGGCTGGAAATTCGTAGCATGTGGTTCCCAGTAGAGGACTATTCGTTCGTGGGCCCCAAAATACATGCATCGCTGTTGGTAGTCCAGGGTAACCTTTACGGCGGCCAAGCAATCCTGTCCTAAGAGGACTTCTTCCTGCATACTTTCTATCACATAGACAGGACCGGTGGTCAACTGGTCACCAACTCGGAGGTCGGCGATCATAGGTCCCCAGGAGCGGACATTATCAGAATTTGCAGACATCACACCCGCGGTCCCTCGGGCGCGGTCTTGTAGTCAGGGGGTATGTAAGGGTTGACGAAGACGTGCGAGGATTCCATATCAATCAAAGCCCATGCGTCGGTGCCATTGATGGTGACATACAATAGTCTCGGACCGCGCCGCTAGAGGTCACGACGTGGTCCTCCTCTAGTTTCCCTGGTCGTCTTCGTTGTGGCTGGACTCATCGATGGCCAGTTGGGTTGCTTGTGCCTTCTAATAAAACGTTAAAAAAATGAATAGATTCTCTTAAAATAATTAAAAATAAAATACAAACTCTTAAAACTTAAAAAATATCCCTTTGAATAAGAAAAAAACTAAAGAAAATTTTCGAAGATGCCTCCGTCTTGCGCCAAACAATAACCCAACCTGTCGTAAAATTTTGAACGAATAGCCCAATACCGTACAGTTTTAAAATGAAAGCACGGTATATATATATATATATATATATATATATATATATATATATATATATATATATATATATATATATATATATATATATATTGTGAAAGCCAGCAGAATTTTAGTCATTTACTTCGAATATTTTGTTACTATTGTTCTTCATTTATCGAGTTGGGGGAATCTTGACCGAGCCACCGCCGAATTGTTGATATTAAATCAAATACTGTATGAAACATGTAGTATAAACTATGACATCATCTTTCGGCGCGGTTTCGATAGAGGGACCGACCATTCAATAGTTGAGATATACGCGCCAATCTGTTCAGATATTCACTTGTAATCTCTGAGAATTTAAATAAATTGGGGTATATTGGGCTTTATATATATATATATATATATATATATATATATATATATATATATATATATATATATATATATATATATATATATAAAGAAATATAGGGTGAATAATAATTCGATTTTCGTTATACCCCAATTTATTTAAATTCTCAGAGAGTACAAGTGAATATCTGAACAGATTGGCGCGTATATCTCAACTATTGAATGGTCGGTCCCTTTATCGAAACCGCGCCGGAAGCTGATATCATAGTTTATTCTACATGTCTCATAAAGTATTTGATTCAATATCAACAATTCGGCGGCGGCTCGGTCAAGGTTCCCCCAACTTGATAAATGAAGAACAATGGTAACAAAATATTCGAAATAAATGACTAAAATTATGCTGGCTTCACATTCGGCTTATCCTGGCATGGTCGCGTCCTCGCGACCTTGGAGCTGACTCACTGGGTCAGAGGTGATGTACTGAATCACCTTGGCTTTTACTTAATAACATATGGGTTATACCTACTTTACACCTAACGGTGCCCTAGACCGTTTGACACATCCGTAGCACACTGGGCTACTCTGGCACACTGGGCCATCATGGTTCACTGGACCATCATAATTCCTGGACTGCAGTGTAGCACACTGGGCCATCATGATTCACTGGACCATCATAGTTCCTGGTCTGAAATGTAGCACACTGGGCTAACCTGATTCACTGGACCATCATAGTTCCTGGACGGAAATGTAGCACACTGGACTACCCTGGCACACTGGGCCACCATGCTTCGCTGGACCTCAAATGTAGCACACTGGGCCACTAAGTCTGAAAGTGCTTGTTACACTCCCAAATACACGGTTGGCCAAACTGATTTCTACTACACCGAGTTCACTGGACTCGATTCTGCTGCACTGAGTTTAGTTTGCAAACTGGACTCAGTTTAGGTTCACTAGACCGTCTTCTCTACTCCGAATTCACTGGACTCGTTTTTGCTGCACTGAGTTCACTGGACTCAGTTTAGGTTCACTGGACCGACATCTCTACTCCGAGTTCACTGGACTCGCTTAGGTACGCTAGACCTCTTGTCTTGTAGTTGCCCTGGATCCACTTCCTTGGGTGCATTAATCAAACGCGCCGATATCCCTGGGCATACTGGACCCAGCCCTGCTGTGGACCCTGGAACTGAACTCTTGGTGGGTACACTGGACCCTCTCTTTAATTTTCATTCTACAACATCAAAAATTATTAAATTTCTAATTAATTTTTAACTACCCTAATAGAAAATAAACACTGTTTTGATTTCTTAGTCATCTTTTCTTTTGATTGGTACGGGCACACTAGACCTCTTCCACATTACAAATCTGTCTTCTGAGGTTTGAACAATCTTAGGCGGTCACTAGCCACAACGCCCTTAAACCTTCGCCTATCTTTCGAAAACGAGGCTACTCGGTATCTATCGTTTTCAATTTCTTCTCTACTATTTTTACTGGTCCAGCACTAACTTCCCACTACTTACTCCTTTTATCAAAAAACTGCTTTCTATTAGAGAGCTTAATTATTATTTAGTGGAAAACGATATTTCACGGTTATCTGGTTTAATTTTTGGTACTCAACAACCATTCGAAAATCGCCTGTTTTCTTTTTAATTAAAAGAATTGAACTACTGTATGGGAAAATAGTCGGTTCAATTATGTCTTGTATTAATAACTCATTAAAAATTTCACGTGCTTTATCTCTTTCAAAGAACGATAGACGATAAGGTTTAGACACTACGGGAACAGCTGATGTAAGCTCAATATGCATTTCAATGTCAATGTTATTCAAAAAGCAAGTGTTTTTACTAATACACTCGGCATATTGTTCAATAAGTCACTCAACATTTTTATTTAACTTTTACAATTTTCATAATCTTTATTTACATTACATTCGCCAGAACCTCGCGCCAAGCACGTATTATCGTCAAGCTCTAATGTTTGTAAACTAAGGTTTAGAATACGTATTATGCCAGTCCCGTGACAGAATTGAACTTCATTCGAAGGGATTATTATTACGGCACCATTTCGGTTTTGTTCAGAGTGAAAAGTGCGTACTTCACAGTTTATTACATCTGATGTTACCGCAATGATATTTATTCCGGGTTTTATTTCAGAACGCTTCTGCGTTTTTATTTTAATAACATTATTTTTCTCCACCGCGTCGTATGGTAATATCATGTTTCGTTCTGTTAACTTCAAAGACGCCGATGTTTTATAAACATAAACTCCATCGCTCTCCGTAATCGGTTGGCCTATCAATAAATCGGTTGTTTGTAAATTATCTGGCACAATAAGGAATTCGGTTGACACGACAATTTCGTCTATCTCGATTTTTACTTTTATTTGGCCTAAAGGTTTTACTGTAGCCCCTCCATAATCTACGATAACATTATTTGTTGTATCGGTTTCTATTTTTACACGTAAATTATGCACTGCACTCAATTTAATGGTATTACAGCTGCTACCAAAATATACGTATGCGGAAAGGGTTTGTCCATTTATTTTAGCAGTTTTATAAAATTTATCGTTTTTTTGTCTCCTGGTTACCACTAAATACTAATTTTAATTCGCGATTTGAGCTTTCACCAAATTTTTGTCTTTTCCAACACTCATTTTCGTTATGACCTTTCCTCTTACAAAATGAACAGTTGTTATCCGAATCATATTTTCGACAGTCAGTCTTTTTGTGTCCGCCACGACCACACAAAAAACATTTGACTCTTCTGCTGTGCCTATCATCAGTTTGTTCAATAAAACTATGTGTGGCACTTACTTTGAGGCTGTGTTTTGATACCTGTTCACTATTTGCAATTTAAAACTGTAGTAAGTGTTTGGTAGATATACAACCTGTAGCTCGAATTCCTGACCTTACGAAGGGGTCGTTGATTGTGTTTGTGATGACTTCCACAATCACCTTGTCCTGAAGTTTGCAATACTGACCAAGGGCTAGCCTTTGGTAGAAGAAATTAACCAAACTTTGAGTTGCACTTTGCTCAATATTTACTAAATCCTTTAATTTGCTGAAAACACACTGTTATACTGGAAAACTTTCTTGTAGTTCGTCCTTCCACTCTTCCCACGATAGATTAAGATTTTCTTGATTGTGTAACCACGTCTTCGCGTTTCTTCTAAGTTTATTTATGATACAATACACACAGGCCTTATCATCCCAGTCAAATAAATCACCAGTAGCGTCAACACTGTTTAACCACTGATCAACATTCATCAGTTCATCAAAATCTCCACTGAATACTGTTACACTATCAATTTTATCCCGATAGGCACTGGACTTTTTACTTAACTTTCGTTTTAATGTTTTTACTTGACGACGCAATCTTTTATTTTGTTGAGCATGTCACTATCACTACTTGTTGTATTACTACTACTACTACTAGACGAACTTGCACTACTCTCGGTTGACGACCGCGCGTCCTTTTTTGACTTATGTTTTGGCATGATTTTACAGTTTTGTACTAAAAACACGCAAAAGCACGTAAGACAATCCCACTTCTGATTTGTTAAGAAATATGGGGTGAATAATAATCCGATTTTCGTTATACCCCAATTTATTTAAATTCTCAGAGATTACAAGTGAATATCTGAACAGATTGGCGCGTATATCTCAACTGTTGAATGGTCGGTCCCTCTATCGAAACCGCGCCGAAAGCTGATGTCATAGTTTATACTACATGTCTCATAAAGTATTTGATTTAATATCAACAATTCGGCGGCGGCTCGGTCAAGGTTCCCCCAACTCGATAAATGAAGAACAATAGTAACAAAATATTCGAAATAAATGACTAAAATTTGACATCAGCTATGACATCAGCTTTCGGCGCGGTTTCGATAGAGGGACCGACCATTCAATAGTTGAAATATACGCGCCAATCTGTTCAGATATTCACTTGTACTTTCTGAGAATTTAAATAAATTGGGGTATAACGAAAATCGGATTATTATTCACCCCATATTTCTTAATAGATATATATATATATATATATATATATATATATATATATATATATATGTCGGCGGCTGCAACAAAAAAATTCCACCCGCCTATGGATCCCTTCGTGGGAACCTAAAATGCAGCAGTGATATTTATGTCACCACTAAAATTACCGTGTTCATTTGTATTTATTTGTTTATTCGTTAACCCCAAGTCATTACGAAAGTGATTTGTAGTTGTTAGGGCATATTGAATTTGTAGATATGCTTGATACAAATTGTTGTTTATGTTAAGAATGTTTAAGATAGTCTTTAGCCAATAGGCGTTTAGGATAAAACACATTTCCTTATATGGGCAAAGTAATACGCTTATGGGGGGCGAACGAAACAAACCTGCTAGCCCGGGACACGGAATAAGGGGAGTTGAATTTGAGCTTTGAAAAAGAAAGCAGCACGCGTACTGGCTAGCGGAGGCGGATCGTTAGTTAGTTACCTTATTGTTTCTTTTGAATTTTATTCGGTAGATAATTACTTAGTTATTACTAACATTCATTTTAAAAACTGTGTATTGTAAACTGACGTGTGTTCTCATATTACCTGTTGTTAGAGCCTTATATAATTTAATTTAAATTTAGCGCAATTTTGACCATTGTGTTGGCGCCATCTAGTAGTGGGAAGTATGCTGGCGATTGAGTTAGCAGCGCTGTTGTGACTGAGTGGAGAAGGAGAGACTTAGCCATTTTTTTGCTCTCTCTTGGCGCTGCGACTGGAGAGTAGAGTAGACATATTAAAATTTTATAAGATATACAGTCCACAATAATTATTATAAGATAAAATAAAAAGGTTCCACCCTTGGAAACAGGAGTTTGACTTCGGGGTTAATAGCCCTAACATAAAATTTGACCCAGACGAGTCGGATTTCCAGTGGTAGAAAGAATTTAGCAGCCGAAAACACGTGGTGAGAAGTAAGGACGCCATAGCGGGCGAACAAAGGCAGCTCCAAGCAGAAGGAAAACAGTGAGTCTGTTCCTACCTATCGATAAATAATATTTGCATCCAAAATCATATAGTTTATTTGACCTTTTAAAATTAAATCTGAGCAAGAATGGATAGTAAATCATTAAAAGTAAAAAGAGGGCAAATAAAAGCAAGTTTAACAAGATGTCTGTTTAAAACCGTCGCACGGTTATTGTAATAATTCCAGGTGCAGAAAATGCGATAGGGCACATAATACGTTATTACATATTAGTAATTATAATAGCAACAAGCAAGAAAATTCCAATAAAAACGAGGAATCCACAAATACAATTAACGAAAATGAAATTTCTAATAATTCTAATGGTACGTCGCACACGGCAACAACGGTAAATGCACAAGCAATTATTACGACGCATACGGCAGAGTCTAGCGGTAAATAAACAAAATAATTTAATGCATCTGTCAACCACACAAACTTTATTATCGACAGCTATGGTTTTGACGGATGATTCGCAGGGACAAACGCATCAGTGTTATGCTTTGTTAGACAACGGGTCCATGAGTAATTTTATTACGCAACATCTATGTGACAAATTAAAATTAAACTTGAAGAATATAGATTGTGCGGTATCAGGAGTCGGCCAAGCCGCAACCAACGTACAGTTTACGACTAATTTAAATTTCCGTTCAAATGATAATACGTTTAAAACACAAGCTTCATTTTTAGTTTTGCCACAAATAACATCGCACTTACCTATAATTTCTTTTAGCAAAAATAAATTAAATATTCCGAAAAGGTTAATATTAGCCGATCCAAATTTTAATATTTCAAAGCCGATCCAAATTTTAATATTTCAAAACCGATCGATATGTTATTAGGCTCATTTTTTGGAAAATTTTGGGTTCAGATCAAAAGGAATTTAATAATACAAAATTAATTTTACGCGAATCTAAATTAGGGTGGATAATTGCAGGAAGATTTACATATCCACAGCTACAATTAAAAACAATTAACTGCCATACTGCAGACATTGATCTCGAACAGCAAATAGAAAAATTCTGGCTAGTCGAAGAGGTAAATTCCAAAGCAAAATTGTCATAGTCCGAGGAGTATTGCGAAAAGCATTTTGTGGAAACTTATAAACGTAATGAAGCCGGACAATTCGTAGTCAAAATTCCATTCAAAAATAGTTATATTGATTTAGGTCAATCAAGAAATTTTGCGTTAAGGCGATTTTACACGTTAGAAAAAAGATTAGTGAATAATCCAAATTTGTATATTGAGTATTCTAAATTTATGAATGAATATGAGACACTCGGTCACATGAAAGAAATAAAAGAAAGCGACGACGGCGAAGAGCTAAATTATTATTTGCCGCACCACCCGGTGGCCCGAGAATCAAGTTGCACAACAAAGCTTCGCGTTGTATTCGACGCTTCGATGAAGACGGAAAACGGAATTTCGTTGGACCAACAATACAAAATGATTTCTTTGCGATTATTTTACAATTTCAGATGCATAAATACGTGATGACAGCAGACATTTCCAAAATGTATAGAATGATGTTAATCGAGAAAAACCAACAGCGGTTTCAACGGATATTCTAGCGGGAAAAACCAGAAGCAGATTTAAAATGTTTTGAACTAAAGACGGTGAGCTATGATACCGCGTCAGCTGCTTTCTTAGCTATACGGAGTATATATCAACTGGCAATCGACAACGAAAATAATTATCCAGTGGCGTGTGAGGCCATAAAAAATAACTTTTATGTCGACGAATTTTTATGCGGTGCAAACTCGGAAACAGAAATAATACAAATACAGCGCGATACTACGAAAATATTAGCGACAGCAGGTTTCGAATTAAGAAAATGGCTCTGCAATAAGGCACAATTGTGTGAACAATTTGAAATAAATTCTAGTTTAGAGTCAAGTGTACTTAAAAACGGCGAAAGTGAATGTTGTAAGACCCTAGGTATTTCTTGGAACTCGACTTACGACATTATGGGATATTCCAGTTTAGATTTAAAAATAAGCAATCCGACAACAAAGCGGTCAATTTTATCCCAATTGTCTCAAATATTCGATCCGTTAGGTTTGTTAGGTCCGGTGATTATAGTAGCAAAAATATTGATACAAAGTTTATGGCAAGCGAAAATTACGTGGGACGAGGAAATTCCAAAAAACCTACAAATGAAATGGATCAATTTTCGCGATGGTTTAAAAATTGTAAACGACATTATAATACCCAGACACGCAGTGACTCCCGATTATGCCTATCTAGAATTACACGGTTTCGGCGACGCAAGTGAAAGGGCGTACGGCGTATGTGTGTATCTGCGGTCAAAGGGTTCGGATAGTAATTTTTACTCACATTTGTTATGTGCAAAAAGCAAGGTTGCGCCAATTAAAAAATTGACATTGCCACGACTTGAATTAGCCAGTGCCGTACTTTTATCGCAACTAGTACAGAAGGTCAAAAAGGCAATCAAGGTAAAAATCGACAAAACTTATTTATGGTCCGACTCGACGATTACATTAGCATGGATTCGAGCACCTCCGGACAGATGGAAAACGTTCGTGGCAAATCGCGTAAGTGAGGTACAAAGGTTGACAAACATCGAGGATTGGAATCATGTAGGTTCTAAAGAAAATCCAGCAGACTTACTTTCACGTGGAACAACAGTAGATGAAATAAAAAATAGCGACATGTGGTGGTTAGGGCCATCTTGGCTCAAAAATGAAACTTTACCTTTAAGTAATATTTTAAATAACACATTCGATGTTCATGAGGAACATATACCTGAGAAACGAATTATTTCAAATATAGCAGTAAAAATTAATTTTAAAATTTTCGAAGAATTTTCTACGCTTCGAAAATTACAACGTGTACACGCATTTTGTTTGAGATTTATTAGCAACTGTAAAATAAAACGCGAAAATCGACAATATGGTGCATTAACGGTAACCGAATTGAAAAATTCCATAAATTCATTAATACGACAAGTTCAACAAGAAACATTCGTCCGTGAGTACAACGACTTATTAAATAAAAAATCATTAAACAGTAAAAGTCATTTGTTGACATTAAAACCTTTCATTGATGAACAACGACTACTAAGAGTAGGTGGGCGTTTGCGAAATAGTAATATCGAATTTGATAAAAAATTCCCTATTACCATCCCTATATTACCATCGAATCACCGATTGACAAAAATGATTTTAAAGGAAGAACACATACGGTTATTGCATTGCGGTGCTACATTGTTATTATCATCAATACGAGAGCGTTTTTGGCCTATTGGTGGACAAAACACAGCAAAGGCAATCATAAGAAATTGTAAAATATGTTTGCGCGCTAAACCTCGAACACCCGAATATTTAATGGGAAATTTATCGGAATTTCGCGTAAATCAGTATCCTCCATTTTATAACTGTGCAGTAGACTACGCTGGTCCTTTTTTTAATAAAAGATAGGATGACTAGAGGTGCAAAAATTGTAAAGGGATACATTTGTTTATTTATATGCCTAGCTACCAAAGCTATTCACTTAGAGGCAGTGTCAGACCTCACAGCAAATTGTTTTATCGCGACTTTAAGGCGATTCATTGGTAGACGTGGAAAACCGCTAAATATATACTCTGACAACGCAAAAAATTTCGTACGAGCATCTTCCGATTTACAAGATCTAAAAACATTTTTACAAAAGGAATCGGAAAATATCTTTAATACTTTAGCGCAAGAAAATATAACATGGCATTTTATTCCCGCACATTCACCAACATTCGGTGGTGTTTGGGAAGCAGGAATTAAAAGTATTAAGCATCATTTAAAACGAACAATAGGTAATGCACATCTTAATTTTGAGGATTTTGTGACTATTCTTGTTCAGATAGAATCAGTAGTAAATTTGCGTCCATTATGCCCTTTAATATCAGACCATGAGAATTTAATCCCTTTAACCCCGGGCCACTTCTTAATTGGGTGAAGTTTGACATCTCTTCCCGATGCAGTCAATTATAAGGATATTCCTGAATCCCGCTTGAAACGTTTCGAAAGGCTGCTAAAGTTAACACAACACTTCTGGGCTCGGTGGCACAAAGAGTACTTGTGCGAATTACAAACCAGAGTAAAATGGAAGAGTCCTAACGCCGAAGCTAATCTCATCAAGGTAGGAGCTATCGTCTTAGTTAAAGAGGACAACATTCCGAGCATGCAATGGCCGATGGGAATCATCGTGGATCTTCACCCTGGCAAGGACAAGATTGTGCGTGTTGTGGGCGTGAAAGTGAGGGGAAGGATTATTAAAAGAAGTGTGGGAAAAATTTGTGTTATTCCGAACGACTTCAATATTGACTAGAAATTTTGAATAACATGTAAGATATTGTACATAATGGGACTATTGTATTGCAACATTAATTTCTTTGTAAACCATATTGTTATGTTTTATTATTTGTTCATTTTCACATGTTATGTTATGTATTTTGTAACTATGTATTTTTACATTGTTGAAAATGTTTATAGAAACATGTTCCAAGGGGCCCGGCATGTTAGAGCCTTATATAATTTAATTTAAATTTAGCGCAATTTTGACCATTGTGTTGACGCCATCTAGTAGTGGGAAGTATGCTGGCGATTGAGTTAGCAGCGCTGTTGTGACTGAGTGGAGAAGGAGAGACTTAGCCATTTTTTTGTTCTCTCTTGACGCTGCGACTGGAGAGTAGAGTAGACATATTAAAATTTTATAAGATATACAGTCCACAATAATTATTATAAGATAAAATAAAAAGGTTCTACCCTTGGAAACAGAAGGTTAGGGGTTAATAGCCCTAACACCTGTGTTAAATTAATAAAAGTGTCATAGGCGTACATTAAGTGTTTAAATAATATGTCCATGCGGTCGAAACCCAGAAGTGCCCCTACGGCTCCGACATCAGAAGTGGGATCAAGACTGCAAAAAGAACATTCCGACACCGAAGACGAAATGCTATTGTAGGAGCGTGTAACTGCGAGACGTAATAATGAAACTCAGGAGACTTAAGTACTTAGAACGTTTAGTGTCCGTGACATCACGGTTGCCATCTCCAATGACAGCATGTCCATCTACTTCAACTTTCGGGAATATGAAGTTACCACATTTTGATCCAACATCACAAATTGCAGACGCTGAAGGCTGGTGTGCAATTGTCGACCTATGGGTGAGCAAATGCAACCCTGATGAAATGACCTTAATAATGACATTAACACAAGCTATGAAAGGCGAGGCAGCAAGTTGGTTTATATCTGCCAAACCAACTGAAAGGGATTGGCCTACTCTAAATGCCGAATTTTTAGCTGTATTTGCCAAACCAACGGACCCTATCGAGCAGTTTTCAGAAGCTGTAAATGGAAGAAGCAGCACTTCTGAACAGACTACTCTCATTGAAGAAATGCTACATTAGATGAGGACTGTTATTTCCCTTCTAAATAATAGAGAAAGCGACGAAAGCTTTGCTGTTCTCGTTGCTTGCTATTTTGGCTCTACTCGCAATGCATTTATGAGGCAAAGATACCAAACGGACCGACCAAAGGATGCCAAAAGTATGTGTGCCATGTTACAAGGAAGACTTGGTAAACGTCCAGCGCTATTTCCCTCCGGTCACCACACTGGATCGAAGCGTCGAGCCTTATCACCTTCCAGACCTTATGAGGACACGTACTTTCGAAGAAGATGCAACACATGTGGACGAAGAGGTCATCGTGCAAATCAATGTAGGAAGCCCAGACGATCTCCACCTAGGACGCCGAAACCAGTTCAAGGGTATTCCAGGAGTTGCTATACCTGTGGCAAGGTCACATTTCACCACAGTGTCCTAATGGTAATCGAAAGCCTGACGAAAAGAGGGTCAACGTGTGCAAAGCGGAAGTACTACCTGTTGGACAATTAAAACTAAGATCTGTTGAGACCTTTCCTTTTTTGTTCGACACGGGCTCAGATTGTTCTCTTTTAAAAGAAAATATCGCTACCCACTTCAGTAGGAAACGATTTAGTAATTTAGTCAGTTTAAAGGGCATTGGTAGTGAATCTTTCATTTGTAATTGTCAAATTCTAGCAGTAGTTGAAGTTCAAGGGCTTTTAATTGAACTGTTATTTTTTGTGGTGCCAAACCAATTTATGTCGGCTCAGATTATTATTGGAAAAAATTTAATAGCGCAAAATATTAATGTTCAGTTAAATACAGACGGTTTATTTATTTCTCGAGAGCTTAAAGTTCATGTTTGTGAGCGTGAAATTGTAAGTTTCGATATGATTGACACAGATTTAACTGGCGATGATAAGTACACCTTAAATAAGTTATTGTCTAGTTATCAAGATCACTTTGTCATGGGTGTACCTTCGGGAAGGGTAAACACAGGCCACTTGGAAATTCGTTTAAAAGATACAAGCAAATTTGTTCAAAGAAGGCCGTATCGAGTGGCTCCCACTGAGCACGAAATTATTAGAACTCAAATTGGAGAATTACTTCAAGCTAATATTATTAGACCTAGCTGTTCTCCTTTTTCAAGCCCTGTGGTTTTAGTTAAAAAGAAAGATGGGTCCCATCGTCTCTGTGTAAATTATCGCGAACTTAACGCGAATACAATACCCGACAAGTATCCTTTACCACTTATCAGTGACCAAATTAATCGATTGCACAACTCATATTATTTTTCATCTCTTGATATGGCATCACGTTTTCACCAAATTACTGTTCAACCTGACTCGATAGAAAGAACAGCATTTGTCACACCTGATGGGCAGTATGAATACTTAACTATGCCTTTTGGTCTCACGAACGCCCCCTCTGCATACCAACGTGCTATTGACAAGGCTCTAGGAGATTTACGTAATAAATTTGCAGTGGTTTATATTGACGATGTCTTAATACCATCATCTTCAGTATCTCAAGGAATAGAACGCCTCGCTCGAAATTGTCATGAGCGCACTTGTCAAGGCTGGTTTTTCATTTAATATGAAAAAGTGTAAATTTCTTAAATTGGAAGTAGAGTACCTAGGTTTCTTAGTACGAGCTGGGGAATTGCGCCCCAACCCACGTAAGACATCAGCCCTGTCAAATTCACCGATTCCCAAAACTCCGACTCAAGTTCGTCAATTCTTGGGCCTTGCATCTTACTTCCGTCACTTTATCCCAAATTTTTCAGGCATAGCTGCGCCCTTGTACCAATTAACAACGAAATCATGCAAAAGAATTGAATGGCTCCCTAAACATGATAATGCGCGAAATCAACTTATTCGTTCTTTGACGTCTGAACCTATTCTCATGATATTTGACCCTGATTTACTGATAGAGCTGCATACTGATGCTAGTTCTGAGGTATATGGTGCGATTTTATTTCAAAAGAAAAATACTAAACTTCACCCGGTTGCTTATTTTAGTAAGCGTACCACTGATCCCGAGTCTCGTTATAATTCATATGAACTTGAAACTTTCGCGGTAGTAAAAGCAATAAAACATTTTTTTTTTCACTTTCTTTGTGGATGATTTTTTACAGTTTTTACAGATTGTAATTCTCTTAAATCTTCCCGCACGAAACTCGACTTAACCCCTCGCGTACACCGCTGGTGGGCATTGTTACAAGCCTTTAACTTCGACATAGTTTATCGTGAGGGTAAACGCATGAAGCATGCCGACTTCTTTTCTCGGAATCCGTCTACCTTCATTGATGAGGGGACCACTTACAAAGACGACAACCCTAAATATCATAATGCAGCCAAAGTAGTTCAGGTTATTGACCTACATTCAAACTGGCTTACCGTAGCCCAACAACGTGACGATGGACTGGTAAAATTAATTGCCGCCCTTCGAGCAAACGAACTAGACCCAGATGTCGCAAAGACATATGATATTCGGAATAATATTTTGTTCCGTAAAATTGAAAGGAACAGTCGTTCCCATTATCTGCCAGTAGTGCCAAGGCCCATGATTTGGTCGGTAATAAATCATGTACATACTAACAAAACATGTAGGGTGGGAAAAGACGTTAGATAAAATTTATGAACTATACTAGTTTCCTAAAATGTCGCGTACTGTAAGAAAATTTGTCGATAATTGTCTAATTTGCAAAACTTCGAAAAGTAAATCTGGAAATGCCCAAGTTAAAATGTATCCAATTAATAAAAATCCACAACCCTGGCATACTGTACACGTAGATATATCTGGAAAGCTATCTGGTAAAAGTGATAATAAAGAACATGTACTGGTAATTATCGACGCATTTTCTAAATTTGTAATACTGTACCGTATCCAATCTTTAACTGCCGAAACTGCTGTTAATTGCTTAAAAGAATTCACGTACTTGTTTGGTGCACCATCCCGTATAATTTGTGATCAAGGCAAATGTTTCGCTAGCAGTAAGTTTGAAAGTTTTTGTTCCAATTCTAATATTGACTTGCACTTCATCGCCCAAGGTACAAGTAGGGCAAATGGATAGGTAGAACGAGTTATGCAAACATTAAAAAATACACTGACGATAGTTGAAGCTGAAAACGATTGCAAGTGGCAGGATAATTTAGGTGAAGTTCAGTTAGTTTTAAATAGCACTAAACATAGAGTTACAGGCTTCAGCCCTGCTGAAATCTTATTCGGATCTTCAATCCGCTCTTTAGAGTTACAAAAACTTTCGTATAATAAGGACGATTGCTCCGAAAAACACATTTCGTTAGCGGATATTCGTACAGCAAAAAATATCGTAAATTATGATGAAGATAGAAAAAATGTTGGAAAAGCTATCATCAAGCCCTTCTTAGTTGGTGACTTTGTTTACAGTAAAAATAATGAAAGAATGATTTCTAACATCGACCGTAAATTTAGAGGTCCTTTTAAAATTACCAAAATTCTGGAGAATGATCGATATGAGGCAATTAAGTCTACCGATAAAGTCAGAGATCGAATCTTCAAATTTGTACACGACCAGTTTATTAGTGTACCAGAGGGACAAGGTGAAATTGTAACAGATTCAGGGTCTGACGATGAGAACAAGAATGAGCAAGTGTCGGTGGCAAAGTAGTAGCCTATAGCTGTAGAATAAATAAACAACGATTTGATTATGATATTGATATGTCTAGTATGTCTTATATGTTTTTATATATAGAGTTATTTTGCCAATCCGGATGCGTTCGGATGAGAGGTACTTTTGTCGATCCCGATGCGTTCGGATGAGAGGTACTTTTGTCGATCCCGATGCGTTCGGATGTGTTACCTGTACTGTTGTTTGTGTCAATCCGATGCGTTTGGACGAGGCACATGTATTGTTGTTTATGTCAATCCGTTGCGTTCGGACGAGGCACCTGTGCTGTTGTTTGTGTCAATCCGATGCGTTCGGACGAGGCACTTGTGTTGCTGCCATATTGTAGTTGGCCATATTATAATAATAATTATTTTTGTTATTTAATCAGGATAGACGAGCAGTAATGACAAGATCTGTTTCCTTTTTTTATAGGTGTTATTCCTTAAGGTGAGTGCCCGAGGACGTGCACATTGTCAGAATGGCCGTGTCGGCGGCTGCAACAAAAAAATTCCACCCGCCTATGGATCCCTTCGTGGGAACCTAAAATGCAGCAGTGATATTTATGTCACCACTAAAATTACCGTGTTCATTTGTATTTATTTGTTTATTCGTTAACCCCAAGTCATTACAAAGGTGATTTGTAGTTGTTTGAACATATTGAATTTGTAGATATGCTTGATACATATTTTTGTTTATGTTAAGAATGTTCAAAATAGTCTTTAGCCAATAGGCGTTTAGGATAAAACACATTTCCTTATATGGGCAAAGTAACACGCTTATGGGGGGCGAACGAAACAAACCTGCTAGCCCAGGACACGGAATAAGGGGAGTTGAATTTGAGCTTTGAAAAAGAAAGCAGCACGCGTACGGGCTAGCGGGGGCGGATCGTTAGTTACTTGCCTTATTGTTTCTTTTGAATTTTATTCGGTAGATAATTACTTTATTATAGAAGATAGTCTTTAGCCAATAGGCGTTTAGGGATAAAACACATTTCCTTATATGTTACCAATTATATCATTTATGGTAATTTTTAAAAGTATTGTATACTAAAGTCTTTCTCTTTACCCAATCCTTATTCACCATATTTGCTTTATGGGATATTAAAAATGCATCACATTCATGTTTTCTGGGCATTATCTTCTTAGCAATAGACCAGAAAAATATTCTAACACAAGTTATTTTTCCTTTTTCGACCAAGAAACGCGTTCTTTAATTTTTTGTACTGACACTTTCTTTGAAGCTGAAAGAAAGATATGTAAGTAAAAACTACAGTTTGAAATTTTACTAATTTAGGTATACCTTCCAATTCTGCCTCAACCATTTGAAGGTTGTGTCCGTTAGTTTGCTCTGATGTCGAAACAGTACTTGATTCATTAATGACTTTCTGAGACACATTACTTACATGGGACTCATCATTTCCAGATTCCGAACTATAGTATATATCATTATCTAATTCAATTTCATTCAGGCTTCTACCATGAAACTGTCCGCCTTTTCCTTTTTCCAGAAGCATTAAAACCTTTGCAACTTTCGATGTCTGATAAATATCTTGAGGTAACCTAAAAAATAGTGTAATTCGAAATTTAAAATCGAATTTTTAAAAAAATTATTGGCGGTTTCCAAAAAAGAATACAATTGAAATTTTAATACCTGTAAAATTCCATGTGTCTTTTTAGTATGCCCCATAAATGTTGCTATTTGATCGATTTCATCGTCTTTCAGAGACATCAACTGAAGTGTAGTAGCTATGTGTTTTCGGAATTTTGTGGAAGTTAAAAGGTGTGGATGTTCAGCACCACAGTTTTTAGCCAATTTTTGTATTACATTATTTCCTGACATCCAATGGTTTTCCGAATTTGGAGTTGCAAATAAATAGGAATTAGATTTTGGAACTATGTCAGTTTCCTCCCTTATCTTTACTTAATAGACAAGTAATATAATTTTGAGCTTCATTAGAAAACAGTATAGGGACAGGTCTTGACCCTTTACCACCAGTTATTACTCGTTTGAACGTTTTACACAAAATTTTTTCTAATTCTGATAGAGACTGTACAAATGAATATTGATCAATTGTACTGCAGTCTTTTTTATAGGTATCCATTTTTAGATATTGAACTTCACCTACGCGTTTTCTATTAAACATAATCGTTTGCGCGAGGACACATTCTGTTAATATTTTGTAGTTATTTGTCAAATTTATAGACATCTGTAGTTTGTTAAATGCATCAGAAGCACGATTTTCTATAAAAATTTTCAATTTTTCGATATCACTAGTTAAGGGTAATGCTGAAGGTTTCTCCCAATTTTTTTCCTTCAAATTTTTTAATGCCAAACTAGATAACTCTGTACACCAATGCCCATCTATTAACCTCCTAAGGTCTTTAATTTCTCTTTTCTTTTGGACTCTATCATCCCATTTAATGTTAGGTAAGTTTCTGTTTTCTAAAACCAATTTAAACGCTATATCGCATACCAGTTTCAAACTGGTCCCATATTCAAAGCTAATGATGGCGCATGAAAATCTTTTATACTTTCATTATAGCCACTTATGTGTTTTGTGGCAAATACAATTGATTGAAACATTTCAGGTTTCAATATATCAAATAAACTCTGAGCTTCTTCACCTAATGATCTTACTACTATTAAAAGTCGGGCCATTTCCCTTATTTTGTTGGAAACGACATTTGCAATTTGTTGTCTTTTGTGTTTGGATAACAAGGCCTCTCCGTATAAGCAAATCAGTGAAACACTTTTGGCTACATAGCTTACATTATCTGCTCTCATTATTGTAAACACTTCATGTCTAATCCGCGACGACTTTAAAAAGTCATTATTTCTCATCGTTACTTTTACCATGAACGTCTGAGATGTTTGTTAAACACCTTTTTCCTGGTTGTCTAATATTTTCTGGCCTATTATGGCATGTTTTCACATGCCTGTATAATAGTTTTTTAGAATAGTAACCAAGACAGTAGGTGCAAAGAAAATGTTCTACATCTGCTTTTTGTGATGATTTTACCGGAAACAAAACATTTTTTTCAGTTTTAAGATAAAAGTAGCCTTGTTTACGCATAGCTGCAACTAGTGCCAGACGTTCTTTACTACGTGGTTGAAAGCTGTTTAATAATTTCACCTGTTCATTAGATTTATGATGTCTGAAAAGGTGTCTGGTGAAATGGGTTATAACATCTTTATAACAAATTGGACATATAGTAGGACGTTCTCTAGCTGACGCCGATTTAACATAGTTTTGCCTATAACCCTAGAATATAAACAGGTAACTGAGAATTTAGTGTATGTAGGTATGTGTTATTATTAATATTTTTAATGTTACTCTATGAATTCATACAAATGTTTTCAGAGTGTGAGCAAATTATATGTAACATTTTAGATGTACAACAGTAAAAAAGAGCATCCTTCGTGATATTTTGTCAGAAAAAATCATAACTGTGTGTTTTACATATTCTTTTCTAATAGTTGTTTAAATCCGTTTAAGTCCTATTATTAATAATAAGGGGTGCCTTATACCAATAAAATTAATGATTAATTTCTGAAAAACTTAAAAAACAAAGGAAATATAGGGACTTCGATTTTTTAAAAGAATAAATAATTTTCGACGTATCACTATAAAAATTTGTAACTGAGGATTTAAAAAAAAGTATAATTACATGTATTTTTTTTGCCGTGCATGAGATTACTACTTTTAGTTTTTACTAATGTAATGCTCTTTTGAGCATTATATTCCCCTATATTTTTCCTCTAAAAAGATATTATGGTTTTATACTGCTAAATTTTATCGTTTTCGAAATATTTGGCATTTTTAAATGAGGTAATTTTAAAATTATTTTGTTACATTTTGTGCAAAAAAGATTTGCTAGTGTTACCAATAAGGGCAAGAATTTTAAATTATAATATGTGAGAAAATACTTCAATTCACCAAACTATATCAGTTTTCGTGTATAATCTAAAAATGTCTATTGTCATTTATAGTTTTAGAATAACAAAGTGAAGTCGTAGTCCCCTAGAGTCCTAGAGACAACGAATAAAATATTAAACACAATAATCTCACTTACCACTGAGGTGCTAGGTGTTATCTGATTCTGTAAATTTTCTATAGTTGATGAAGTTGAGGGTAAAACAACCATACAAGAATCGCTTTGTGATATTTCTTGGGTAACTTCAATATTTAAATGTGTTGCAACTTCAGGCTTGCACGGTCTTGCACATGTTTGTAATACCTAAAATATTGGTAACAATTAATTTACTTAATGTATTCTTGACAGTAAATAAAACCAAACCTACATCTGATGTTGTACAAAGTGGAATTACTTCAGAAATTTCAGAAGAATTCTCTGAACTACTTCCGGATGGTATGTAATCAAGATGAGAATTCCTGAAAGCACTAAATAAGTGGTCCTAAAATAAAAATTTTGTAGGTAATTGAAAGTTTGTTGTTTCAATAACCCTGATGATACAGAACAATAAGATAATGTAATGTTTTTAAAAAAATAATTTTATTTAATTAAGTATTGACGTACAAAATTTTTGAGAATAACTGAAAATTTAGTAAAATATTCAGTGAATTAACAGTGGTTAAGTAACGTATATTTCATAATATACAATTAAAATTTTAAATTCTAATACATTTTTATTTATTCAATATTACTTACATATGAGTCTGATGCACTACAATTTGATTCTCTTTCTGAAATAACAGATTCGTCTGACATTTTACATTCATCAAAAGCAGTGATTTGGTAATTTTTTTCATCGGATTCACCAAAGTTGTACACCGAAGAAGGGTCAACAGGGACAAGTTGACTTCCTAAAAATAATAAATAATATGATGGTGATGATCAGACACAAACGTTATAAATAGCTTATCTAGATAATCAAATTTACTTTACAAACTTTAAATAAAAGATTAATTTTAATATAAATTTACTGAATTTTACAGATATTTGTTAATCCCCTATTTTTACAAACATCTAGTACTTCAAAGAACCGCTTAAATTACTTCAGAGTACCTACTAAATATAAACCAGTTAGATAAACTAGTTATAATTTAAATTTGATCTTCTATAATTTTAAGTTACTTAATTACTGATATTACTGAAACTCTCACCAAACTTGAGGTTAATCAGACCTAACTTTTTCCTACTAACAAGAAAATCTAAAATTTGGTTTTAAATGTTTCTATTTAGTCTAGTATTATATTATTCAGAACTGTTTCAAAGGTTGAAAATAAATACAATTTGGGAGTAATCTGCAATACAAGCATCGTATCAAATGGTATGTTTGAAAAACATTCTTAAAGAATTTTTATCCTTCACACGTTTTATTTATTTAGTCATATTTTATTGAAAAATCAGCCAGAATTTCGATTATATAAAATATTTTTATTCATAAACATCATTAATTTATTTATTATTTAGTCAATAACTTTCATTTTAAGTTTTCAAATAAAGACTTACAGATGTTGAGTACTTACCTACTATGTGAAATTAAATGAAACTCCTCTTTGAATTGCTGCACAAAAAAATTTCACAAACGCACTATCACGAAATCGTATATATATTTTTTGTAACGTTGGTTTCAAAATCTCGATAGTTAGAAAATGACTATTTATTCATTCTTTTCTTACACCAAATACAAAAAATTAAATAACAAAAATAATGGCTTTTTTATTATAAGCAACTTTAATAATTTGATTATTATTAAATTTACTGAGTATCTTTTTACTGAGTATTTTACTGAATTTGAGTATTATTTTTAAATTAAAATATTATTAATTAATATTACTGTTAATATTATTAATTAAAATATTATATTTTTAAATATTAATTTTAAATTGTTGGAAAAAGGTAGCTCTCCTTTGTAAATACCGGGTCCTCTTATATTAAATAGCACCCCAGAGGGTTCAAATAGAAAATTAAATTTCTAAACAGAGCTGTATTCTCTAGTAGGTATACAAGGTTTTCCCCAATGGTGTCCCTAATATTTCAGAATGTAATCATTTTATGTTGTAAAGCTTTTGGAGTTTGGACATGTGTCGGCAAAGACTTAATTTTTTGTCACGAGTGTTGAAATGCTTTTAATCGAAATTTGTGCTACAAAAAATAAAGGAAGGAAACTCCGTTATTTCAGGACTTCAAGTTTAAACAGATAACATGATACTGAGTAATTAGATACCTACAGATACATCCAGAGACTGCGGCGCACAGGCGGTAGCGAACCAGGCCGACGTGCGTATTCCAATTACTGGCGAAGATAAAAAAGAAGCTTGGATGTTTCAAAGGGGCAGCAGGATAAAGAGAACTCCAGAAAGGAGGCACTCTATGTCGGTCCTTGAAGATATCGAAAAAAGAGGGCCAGCCCCCAAGGTGGACTTAAAACTGAATGTGCCGCTATTCAGTGAGGCCGATCAAAATAACAGCGAACAGAAACAAAATGATACTACACTGAACAAGGTTGGAAATGAAAAAGATGAGGATACTAGGGGGATAACGCAAATAAGCAAGCGCAAAAGGGGGCGAATGTCCCCAGATATATCGAGCGAAAAAATGATAACTGAGGGAAAGGCATTCAAGGAGACTCTGGATATGATGTTAAAGCAAATTAAGCTGCTGGAAAAAGTAGTGGCCGAAACTTACAAACCGAGGAAAGAGTTCGTGGAGATTAGCGGTAAATTGGCCTACTACATGAGAAAGATACAAGGTCAGAGTCAAAAGGCGTGGATGGAAAATGTCATAGGAGGAAAGGACCTTGAGCATGTGCTAGAGTCAGAAAACCAGGACCTGCGTAAACGCGTAGAGATTCTTGAAAAGGATAGAGCGGGAGAAATGAGCATGGGGAAAAAATCAATTGGAACTCAGGCGAATCCAGATGACATAGATCAAGAATGGGAAATAAAAAAACTATGCTAAAAGGTTGTGCTACTATTAATTGTGTTGTTAATGCCCCAAACAATTTCTGTAATTTTATCGTCCCAATATTTGTCATCGTCACTAGTCATGGTTCGCATTGCATCTAACAATGTTCTATGAAAGCGTTCAACCTGACCATTTGCTCTAGGGGTTGCCGTAGCAGTCATTACGTGTTTAATCTGGTTACTATTTACAAATTCCCTAAAATATCTGCTCGTAAACGCTAAACCGTTATCTTATATTATCCGCCTAGGGTAGCCCATAAATTCTCCAAATATTTGTCGCAAAATTTTGATACATTCTGCAGATCCTAAAGTACGCGTTGGTTTTGCAACTATATATTTTGTGAATGCATCTACTACTGTTAAAATATATGAATAACCTGTTTTACTTTTTGGAAACGGTCCTACATGATCTATGTGGACGGTGTCCATTGGCGTACTACTTTTTGGAATTGGGTGTAATTTCCCTCGACTTTGCCATAAGTTCCCTTACTATATACACAATGAAAACAAGCATTTACATATTTCTTAATAAATCGTGTCATTCTAGCAAACCAAAATTGTTCTCTAATTAATTTTGAACACCTTTCCAAGCCTGGGTGGCCTATTTCATCATGATACTTTTAGAGTAATTGAAACCTGGCAAATTTCGGTATAAGTTTGTCCCCATTTAGTGTCTTTCTATATAAATGATAATTTTTATAAGTGTACTCACTAAGTAGATGTTTGTCTAACTTGTTTTGTATTTGTTTTATAATATTTTGCAATAAATTATCTTGCAATTGTATGGTCAAAAACCAGTCTTGAGAACTAATATGCAAAATGCTAGGGGGATTTCTACTGAGGGCATCGACATGTCTCATGCTTGAGCCTGGCTTGTGCTCAATGTTAATGTCAAAGTCCTGTATAGATAACCACTAACGGGCAATTCTGGGTATTAGATCGCGTTTCGAAAATGTATAGCGAACGGCAAAACAGTCAGTGACAATTTTGAAGTGAATACCTACTAGATATATGCGAAATCGTCTTAGACTTTCTACTACTGCGAGAGTCTCTAATTCATAACTATGGTAAACTTGTTCTGCGGGAGAAGTTACACGACTGAAGTATGCTATTGGCTCTTTGGATTTGTAAAAGTATACCTCCTAAACCTTTTGAACTAGCGTCTGTGTGTACTTCGGTCTCTAGGTCGGGATTGTGGGGTACTAAAATAGGTTTATTAGTTAAAAGTTCTTTAAGTTTGCTAAAAGCGGCTGATTGTGCAGGTCCCCACTCAAAATTTACATTTTTTTCTAGTTAGTTTGGTTAATGGAAGAGCTATAATCGCAAATTCCCTAATGAACTTTCGAAAATAACCGGATAAACTTAAAAATTGGCGCACCTCATGGGCATTAGATGGTGGTTTAAAGTTTTTAACTACTTCCACTTTAGCTAACCCCGGGAAAATGCCATCTGGCCCAAGTTCGTGGCCTAAAAAGTGTACAGAATTTTTCAAAAAGGAACATTTTTTTAGGTTAAGCTTAAAGTCTGATTCACTTAAAAGACTAAGAACTGTTTCAAGTAAATTTAAGCCTTCTTCAATGGACGATGAGGGGAGTAATAAATCATTCATGTATACTAGAACTTGGTGATAACGAAGGTTGTCTAAAGCGTTGTTTATGGCCCTTCGGAACACTGAAGGTGCATTAACTAATCCAAATGGCATTTTTAAATATTCGTAATGACCATCCGGCGTAACAAATGCAGTTTTTGAAATAGAAGTTGGTTCTACAGATATTTGGTGGAACCCTTGATTGCAATCGAGACTAGTGAAAAACAATTTCTCCCCTAACGTATTTAATTGCTCCTCAATGTTTGGAATGGAATAAATATTTTTAATCGTAGCTCTGTTCAATGCTCTATAATCAACGCACAAACGAAATTCATTATTTTTTTTTTTTTGACCAACATTATAGGGCTAGCAAAATCAGAGTGAGATTCTCTAATAATTCCTGAATCTAACAATTCGTTTACTTTCTCCCTTTCTATCTCCCTTTCCTTGAACGATAATCTATAAGGGCGATAACATATGGGTTTGGAACCATTTTTCAACTTAATTTCTAACCCACAACCTTTAACTGTTCCTAACTCAGCAGAGGTGCTATCAAAGCACCTCTGCTGAGTTAGGAACCTAACCTAACCATAATAAGTAGACAGTCAGGTTAGGTTAGTATCCTTCAAAATAACAGCGTATTGAGTAGTTAATATTTAAAGTTAGCTTTTGGAGCCTCTCTGTATGTTTGTAGTTTCATCGAACGACACGGAAGGCGTACGATTACAATGGACGACGCCAACTGCAAGTCATTGTATACATTTGAAGTAACTAAACATCGAAAGTTTCTAATAGGTTTTATGACGGTTTAATATATGATATGTGTAAAGGAAGTGTTGTAGCATCTATTGGTATTAATATTAGCTATCTATGTAGTGTGAAGTGAAAGTTATTTGATAGAAAAAATGGTCTCATGCGGAAAAGTGGAAAATTCATTTTCTCGAAAACCGTGTCCGAGCGTGAAGCCAGATTCGTCTCCAGCACCCTCGAAAATAGGGGGGTAGGAAAGGTTTCGTAAGCATTTGCCCAGGAACACTTCTTGTATACAATTACCAAAACGTCGGCAATATGGCAGGATCGCATAGAAGCGCGCGGGATCTGCGCATGCCGTTTATCATCGTCTATCGCGGTTTCTCTCTCACACTATCAATATGTCGGGTTCCATTGAGCCACGATCAGGGTTCTTGCTCTGGAACAATTCGCAACGCAACAATATCTCGAGGCTTTTGACATATTGAACAGAAAAACTGGAAACGCTCAAAACACAGCAAACAGATAACCTCGCTCGATTCTACGCAATGACCGCCATGATGAAGCACACCACGTGATCATAGTGCAGACGCTTTTCGTCCTACCCCCACCACTCAAGTTATGTCTCCTGTTCTCCAGTCTTTTTGGTTACTAGTATTAGTTCACTGTTGTAGACAAACTACAGTAAAAATCACTACCCGGCGTTGCGCTGATTGGTCGGTGGGCGTGCCCTAATTTAAATTTCGGCGGGTTCCATGTTTGTAAAAATGATACGTTATTTGCATTTTTCGATTTGTGTCTAATGAATGTCTAAATAAAAAAAGTAATTATAGATTTACCTATTTTCTCATTTAAAAATTTAATGTTGTACCTATCTAGTGAACTGAAAATAGATAGGTAATATTTTAGGTTTAAAATGTAATGTAGTGTATCTGAATAAAAATATGTAAATAGGTAATACCTTTTTTATTTTTTATTTATAGAAAAGAAAAAATCCAGATTAAGATGTGTATTTAATTATATATAGTTTATTAGTTTTATTGTCTGAATAAAATAATACACTCATGTAACGGGAATAACTGTGGTAAACCCAAATAAAACACTAGATAGCTACGTTTAAAATGTGCTTTATTTAAAATTCGAAAAATCTAAGGAGGGGGCGTCTATTTGGTGCAATGGCGAAGGTGAAACCCCTCTAAACCTCGCCTAGAACCCAGTACATTCCATTTTCAAAATTTCGAAAAACATCTGTGGTTATAAGCAGTACCCCAAAAGACTGAAACGTTTGTAAAATTTAATAAACCCGGTTAACAATTCAGTCCTATTTATATGTATATATAATTTTTAAACAAATTCTACCATATTTATTTTCTTCTTGTAGGTAATCCCAAACCTGAAATGAAAATTCTATGCAGATACAAAAGCAAAATACACACATAATAAACTAAATATGTTAGATATGGGATTGTAGGAATTAAAAACTCTGTTGGACAATTTATATTTTACTCACTTTTGGATGTTTATTGGAAGGAAAATATTCCTGTTTCTCCATTTTTCGTTTGTGTAATTTTATTTCTTTTCTTGAAATTTACACACAGTTCCTTGGATGTATTTCATAAACTCGGTGAAATTCTCATCATCTGATCATTCTACGAAATATTGTAAGTTTTCTCATTGAAGACTTCATTTGCTTTGTGCCTGGATCTGATCTGTTAACTGATTTGTCTCTCCTACCTTCTCTCTGATAACTTACTTGATTTCCTCTTGGTGCTGTTGTTTGATAATTGAATTTTCTCCCAAACACTTTGCAGCTTTATCTAAAACAGAGTTAGTAACCATTCGTCATTAGTACCAATAATCGTTGATTAATCATAATCATTGCATCAATACAAATTGTTTTTGTTACGTACCTTCCTTCTTGAATAGGAAAGCATAATTCTTACCATTAGCATTCCATTTCTGAACCTTCACTGCAGCTGCTATCATCTCATTCCGATTTCGTTTCTTCTGGATGTTATATTTTCTCGACAAATTTGTGATGTCTTGATTTGTTAAGAAGGCCAATCCTTCCAGTTTCGGCACTTCCAATTTTTTTGAATCCTCTAAAATTCTGTTCGGTGACACCCCAGACTGCATCTTCAGTGCCACCATTTTTTCTTCTACCTTCGAGAGATGTTTGCTTCTTAATTCTTGTTCATGTCCAGCATGTGTTTTCCAATAACTAACTAAAACTTGTCCTTCATCACACAATTTGCAAATCAGTCTGGAGAGACATACTCCTTTAATTTTAATTGTCCCACCAGATTTCTCTGTCCTCATTTTGTAGTTGGACTTGTATCCTATAAAATAGATAAGACTATTATGTTGTGTAATTATTCTTAAATAGGTATATTATTTAAAATAACTATTGAAATGGCTATATTTCTTATTGTAGGTATTGAGTATTGTACCTACCTTTGTGGTTACTTCAGTTACAATCATAGTACAATATCTTATGTTCCTTTTTGCGAATCGCTCTGTGCATTGCATAATTTATCTCAATTTTTTCCTCATCCTTCCATTTGTTGTAATATTGTGATTAACTAAATAGTCACCTGATGATTTCCTTCAAGATGTGTGTAATCCCTCTTGACTTATCAAATCAGTTTCTTCCTCACATAATGGACAAATAATGTAACTAATTTTAGGATCCAACACATTATATTATCTATTTTATAGACTCTTGTGATATGACGGTTCCTTAATCCCACATTTTTAATTTTTTGTAATGCAATGGTGACACGTGAGTTATCTAACCACCTTCTGAAACAAAAGTCGCGTCTAATGGAATTATTTCTTCAGAATTTGTTGAAGCAGATGCAGAACATGAAGGTGGATCCATGATTTCTTGCTAAAACAAGGTCTTAGTATCTAAACAATATGTTCTAACGAACAGGTTTGTAAAACAATCTCTCTAAAACGGCAAAAATATGTATGTACACAAACAACGTTTTAAGGAAGTTTGTCAAAGTGAAAACATAATCTTAAGCCTTAAACCCCAAACACTGCCACAAACAACGCGCCAATTAACTTTGGTTGCATCAATCAGCGCAACGACCAATTAGAGTAACTCCGGGTAGTGCTTTTACGAACGGCTAAATGCCAAGGGTAGCTCCATATTTTGCGCATGTGCGCATCTTTATTTTAAATTAGAGAGAAACCTTTGTCTATGATTTAAATTAACGTTGTTATAACGTTTGTTTTTTATGAGCCATAGGGTTATGTTTATTGTTTATTTCCAAATACTGCAAATTCGTTTTTTGTGTATAATTCACCGGAAAGAAAATATTTGAAAGAGATTAATTTAAGATTATTTGTTATGGCTGTGATATGTAAATTCCGCCAGAAAATGTTTTCTAAACAATCTAATCTTAATAGACATATTCGAGAGTTAGTCATATAATTATTATACCCACAGAGAAACCAGTGTAATTTGTGGTTATACCTAAGTATATGTGTACGATATTATTTCTTGTTTTTAGAATTTGAGAATTGGAAATGTAAAATAGAGGTCGAATATAAATGTAATTATGTTGTATCATCACGATTGACTAGCACCAAAGGTGAAATTACCTATTATAATTGCAATAGAAGTAAAACAGGTAAGCATACATACAGTTTTATTATTGTCTGTCTTACTAATATGCTGAAAAATATATAGGAAAACCTCTTAACCAGAAGAGGCAGCGGCTATTGAAAAGTCAAGGTTCCTCTAAATTAAATTTTGCTTTAGTCAAATAAAATTAGTCCAGAAGGGAGAAAGCTCAAATCATTTGCCTGTTTTTTGGCAAAAAACGCATTATGGCCATTCTATAGAATTACAACATCTTCGACTTTCAACACAAGACAGAGAATTAATAGCAACAAAATTAATTAGTGGAGTCCTGACAACCAAGTATGTTTTTATTATAATATAAAGTATACTCACCCTGTATTTACTCTAGTTACTCATTAGAGTAAATACAGGGTGAGTATTATTATATATTATTATTATTATACAATGATTGACCTTTATTTTGTAGAATTGTTGATTTAACACGAGACAAAATACAAGACCAGCTGAAACGTATTGATTTATTAACAGCCAAAGATGTTAACAACATTAGAAGAAGCTATGAAGTAGAAACGAAGGATAGGAAAAGACATCAAAATGATGCCATATCAGTTGATCTATTGGTAGAAGAATATAAATATAAACCATCTGATGAAAATCCAATTTTATTATATAAAAAGCAGGGTGAAGTTAAGGCTTTCTTGGAAACAAATGACTTTTGTTTAATTATAATGAACAACATTCAGAAAATGATGTTAAAAAAGTTTGGCAATGAAGTGATAACAATGGACGGAACACACGGACTTAACAGTTATGACTTTGAATTAAGTACTATAATGATAGTAGCTGAGTTTGGTGAAGGATATCCTGTGAGTTTTATGTTTTCAAATACGAAAGACACACATTTATAACTTAATATTCCAAACTATCAAGGAAAACGTTGGAATTATTGTTGCAAAAACCTTTATGTCTGATATAGCAGAAACATTTTATAAGGCATGGTTTTTTACTATGGGTCTTGTTACACATTAGTTATTTTGCTCTTGGCACGTTGACCGTGCTTGGCAAACAAATTTATCAAAAATTTTGAACAGAGAAAAGCGAAAAGAGGTATATAAAATTTTAAAAGCATTGCAAGAAGAAATCGAGAAATTCAATTTGAAAATAATATCACTTGTATGGATATCAAAATATTTGATTTAAATTATTTAGTGCCATCTGTTGATTGAGTGGTGGAGCTATTGAACCAAGTATGAGTTCCTTTTCCTCCCTCTTGTACAGTCATATATAGTTAGTCGAATACAGTGTTTCTAAGTAGTCAGCACGTGTTTTATTTTACTTTCTCCCGGTTCTTTTTATCAATCACATCTACTGTAAATTTAATGTTAAGTGATAGAGAACCTGAGAAATTTGGCTGCTATTTTCGATCCAATTATATCAACAATTGCAGGCAATGGGCTTACTGTTATAGAAAAGTAGCAGGTATAAATACAAATATGAGGATAGAGTCCATGCACAAAACTATTAAATACTTTCATTTAGATCGTAAAAAAATTAGACGTTTAGATAAGGGACTACATGCCGTGTTAAAATTTCTTAGAGATAAAAGTGTAGAAAGAGTTATAAAGCTGGTTAAAGGAAAAAACACTATTTATAACAAAGAAATATTTAAAAGACACAAAGCAGCAATAAGCAGTAAGTTTGATGTGAATGTGAGGAGCACGACTTGCTGGGAAGTAACTAATAAACGGGAAAAGCATTTAGTTGAGCATCTTTCATCAAGTTGTGACTTATCCTGTGCCACCTGTGAAATATGTTACCACTCATATTCATGTAATTGTTATGATTATATTCGCAAGATCACGATCTGCAAACATATTCATTACATCATATTAATGAATGGCCAAAATAAACACGATATTGTTAAAAAAGAAGTAGAGAAACCGGACGCAGACAGTGGTTTGGTATCTGCACTGGTTAGTCAATTCTGTAATATAGAATTAAACAGAACTTAGCAGAAAACATTAGAGAAACGTTTCAGAGGTTGCAGTGTGCAGATCTGAATACCGTGGATGATACAACCATTTTACAAATTCATAGCCATTTAGTTATATTAAAAAGTTTAATTAGCCTACCACCAAATGACGTTAAAAATTGTTTTGAAACTGTTCCGAATAAAGAACCAGCTAATAAAAATATTAGTACTCAGTTACGATTTTTCTCTACACAAAGGAAAAGGAAACGGACAAACACTGTTTGCAAGAAGCCTACTAAGAAAGAAACTACTATTATTAATGATATATTAAACGATAAGCCAGTAATGTATATTTCACGCACTGCAGATAATGATCATGATTATTTATAGGTACTCACATTCACATTTATGTTTTATACATGTTTCTCATATTTAGTGTATATCTATTATTTTTTACTATTAATGAGTTAAATTTATCTACAACTATTAAATAATAGATTCATAATGTTTGTAACAGTAAATATATAACACATTACCATAATTACTCATATTACACACCTGCGTAATATGAAATTTCATATTCCATGACCTGACCGCAATGAAGTATAAGTAAGTAGACTATGCATTGATGTTTACTAGGGGAACAAGCAATTTTGTAATACTTTTTTAGATTGAAGTTTTGTTAGACATTTGTAATTTCTTTTTTCTTAAATTAGGTAAATAGTTTTCTTAAATTAGTAAATAAAGTAAAGTATTAGACTCGCGTGTAATAATATACTATTATTTCTCACATTATGCTATTATTTAGTTATATTACCTCGGATACGAGATATGTAAATACATCCATAAGGCTTGTGGGCTTTATGAGAGGGCGTTATGGTTTCATAATGCCCTCTCATTATTCCCTCAAAAATAATATTATCTTTAATATTTTCGTACTATTTTTCATATGTATTTTTAGATTTCGCTGGTAGCAAACTTTCCGTTGCTTTTTGAGCATTTTCTTTAATATTTTTAGGTAACTTGCATATTGCTTTCCAATTAATTTCGACGAATTAATTACTAAATGTCAAACAGTTTATTCATGGACTACCAGATATATCTATGTACATATTCCTACTTATCGATAGTAAATATAGTCTAAATCTTAATTTTCACTGTTATTTAATGTGAAGTGAAAAGTAAAATCTTGTATGTATGTCGGGCGTTACTGGATGATTACGCCCATCGAGCGACATCCTTCCCTCATCTGACCAGAGGCCCTCGAGCTGGATTCCATCGCTTTCTGAGCGTAACCATCTTAATAACGCCCTTGGTACATAAATAGCTATTGCTGTATTTACATAAAATTGTAATTATTTGTATCTTTACTTAATTATCAATAAAAACTAAAAAAGTTCGTTTTATTTTCATAAAATAAAATATCAGTCAGTAACGATACTAATGATTATATCCTTCAAACAGTAATATAAGTATCATCAGACATTTGCATCGCACTCCGAGATATATCCAGAATCAGAGTGCTTTACAAGTGAATCCACAACAAAAGACGCCAAGGTAATTAACATGACATGTAGTATACTTGTTTCTAAGAGATATGATTTTTGATGACTAAGAATAATTCTAAGGCAAACTCACAGACTACCTTAACTAATAAGGTAGTCTGTGGGCAAACTGTTATTTTGTTCGGTGTCATAAAAAAATCTATGACTTAGAAATATGGAAAATATCATTTAAGTTACTAAGTAGTACATCAAATTAAAAACCATCATGCATTTGACAATATCCTAAACGATGAATAGATTCTTGCTGATGTATATTATATAATAGTGAAAGTATTCAACATATCTGGCAAAAATTGAACATATTACAGTACTAGTTAATGAAAAGTTTAAAATCATTGTACCTATGTAATAAAATGTTATTATCATTACGAATTATGGTAATACATTAAAAAGTCACAAGTTTAATGGTTTCAGCATTAAACTATGATTGTGACAATCAAAGTCGTCTTCTAAATAGAAAAACTGGAAACGCTCAAAACACAGCAAACAAAAATAACCTCGCTCGATTCTACGCAATGACCGCCATGATGAAGCACACCACGTGATCACAGTGCGGACGCTTTTCGTGCTACCCCCACCACTCGAGTTATGTCTCCTGTTCTCTAGTCTTCTTGGTAGCAAGAAGACTAGAGAGTAAGGAGACATAACTCTTCGAAAAATTAGTGGTGGGGGTGGTACGAAAATCGTCGGCAATATGGCAGGCTCGCGTGGAATCTGCGCATGCCGTTTATCCTCGTCTATCGCGGTTTCTCTCTCACACTATCAAAATATCGGATTCCATTGAGCCGCGATTAGGGCTTTTGCAGGAACAATTCGCAATGCAACAGTACCTCGACGCTTTTGACATATTCAACAGAAAAACTGGAAACGCTCAAAACACAACAAACAAAAATAACCTCGCTCGATTCTACGCAATGACCGCCATGATAAAGCACACCACGTGATCACAGTGCGGACGCTTTTCGTGCTACTCCCACCACTATAGTTATGTCTCCTGTTCAAGAAGACTAGAGAACAGGAGATATAACTCGAGTGGTGGGGGTAGGATGAAAAACGTCCGCACCATGGCGGTCCTTGCGTAGAACCAAGCGAGGTTATGTTTATTTTTGTTTACTGTGTTTTGAAAGTTTTGAGCGTTTCCAGTTTTTCCGTTAAATATATCAAAAGCGTCGAGATATTGTTGCGTTACGAATTGTTCCAGCAAAAGCCCTGATTGTGTCATAAATAAACGAACAATTTTTAAAGTTCCTGAGGTAAGTCTTTCGATAAACAAGTATTGTAATGTTTGTATACACCGATAGTAACGCTTACTTTGTAGTAAATAGTAAAAGTACAGTGTAATGTAGAAGGAAATTGTCAAATAGTAATTTACAACTCAATTTCGTTTAAGGACTGTGAGAGACGAGAAAAATGATTGGAGGTGCCGTCACCGTATTACCTTAATGTTATGCAGCTCAAGGAAAGAATACTTTATAATAGTAGAAAAAGAAAACTCAAAATACCAGTTTTCCTTCACTTAACGATAATGAATTTGAACTTCCCACAGAACGTTTCCGTAATAAGATTTTTGGTTATCAGTTTTTTAATAACAGGTAACATCCTATATTATTTTCCAGATGTCCTTCCAATAAATGAAGACAAGTACCTTAATCTTATGCAGCTCAAGGAAAGAATACTTTATAATAGTAGAAAGAGAAAACTTAAAATACCAGTTTTCCTTCACTTAACGATAATTAATTTGAACTTCCCACAGAACGTTTCCGTAATAAGATTTTTGGTTATCATAGTTTTTTAGTAAGAGATAACATCCTATATTATTTATTTTATATTATTATTATGGCCTTTTAGTTAAATTGAAAAAGTTTAACTACAGTTAGTTAGTTAAAGTTAGTTAGGTAGTTTAGTTTAGTTCTTTAGTTCAAAACTTTAGTTTAGTTCTTTTAATTGCAATGTTATTTCTTCGCTTACATTAGAATGCAACTTATAATTTCAATTTTCTTGAATAAATAGTTTTGTGACATTTCTTGTTTTATTCCTGTACCCTTCAATTTATGTCTAATTACTAACGTTAATTCTGAAAACTTAATTGATTTTACATCACACACTGTATTGCCTTCATAGTACACTAATTTGAATAAATTGTACTACTATTGAATGCTTTGTTTTTACTGAAGCAACATACAAAAAGGTCAGTAAATATGTATTGATATTACCACAAAATCGCAAATTTTAAATTAACCGAATATATACAATTGATTAGTAATTGTTTAAAAACAACTTCACATTTCATACAATAATAGCTCACAAGCTAATTTCACAGGAAAACTATCGGTTACTTCTTGGATGTTTGAAATATCTTGTACAGACTTCGGCACATTCCATTCCATCCATTCCAAATATTCACTGTGTAAATACACATTCACATTCAACTTCTTATCAATGCATATGTTTAAATTGGTGTCCAAACCAGACTCAGCATACCATTTTCGCTTGACAATTCAATGGAGTGTCTGTTGCTTTGTAAACTTTCAAACAAAATATTTCCTTCCGAGATCGAACACTTCTTCATTTCCCCATCCAAAAGTGATCGCAGTTCGACATTTTCAATTCCACTTGTGGCCATGGTTAAAATATGTAATCTTCCTGTGGATGATTAAAACTCGTTAAACTAAAAGCTCATTATGTTATTTCATTTCCACAAAGCTAAATTATCATCGATATCCTACTCGTGGCAGACATAAAAGAAAATTATAATTGACAGATGAAAAAATGCAATAACATTTCTTGCTCTAAAAGAAAAGCATTCAGAACTATTATTTTTTGTACATACTATGTATTTAGGACTGAAAATACTGTATCCCAATTTTCATAGCGTGTTTTCACCAAACAATTCGGAAACAACAATTGTAAAGAAATGCACGCGAAAATTGTTTACTGTTTACATAATGAGCACAATAGAACCCTAACCCTACATTTAAATAGTGAAGACCCGCGATAGACGAGGATAAACGGCATGCACACATGCGCAGATCCCGCGCGATTCTACGCGAGGCTGCCATATCAGCGCCGTTTTTCGTCCTACCCCCACCACTGATTTTTCGAGGAGCTATGTCTCTTTACTCTCTAGTCTTCTTGCTCCTGTTCTCTACTCTACTTGTAAAGTAGCTACTAGGTATCAAAGATTATAGTAATTTTTATACCACAGAGGTATATCATACAAAATTACGTTTCGTTTTAAGATAACAAGCAAATAAATAAACTAGGGAAAGAGGAAAAACATAATATAGTGTAAATAAAGTAGAGTAGATTAAGTTTACGATGATTTTGTGGTTTAAATAACTTACGAGATAAAATGAAAAATAAAAACTTATTTAAAATAAATATCGACCGTCCATGTTTATATTTCAATATTAAACTATCGATGTATTGTCCAGAAAAATATTAGTAATAAATATCGATATTTCTAATTAATAATATCGATATATCGATATTTTAACAACAGTCCTAATTAGACGACAGTCCTAATTAGGCGACAGTAATTATCTTGGCAGTGATGGTGTTTACGCATGTCTTTACGAAATTATTTAATAAAAAAAAGAGCTGAATTAGTAATAGGCCTATGTGATAAATTTATGATGAAAATTTTGATACTAATATGCAAATTAGTACTCTCCATTGATTCAAATAACTATGAATCCTTCAAGAGTTAACCCAATATCAAAGACGAAAGAAAACATCCATGGAAAAATAAAAATAAAAGCTGGTACAACAATTGAGATGACAGCTGGATAAAATTCATTCGCCCAGTAAATTAGAAATTGTAAAAAAGGCCTTAATTCCTTTATCTCCAACTCTAACTGCAGCCAACGCCCAGAGACATTTCCCAAAGTCTACCCGAAACATTCCTCACAATGCCAAAATCGCTGTTCAAAGGCGTCTGTGGTCTACAAAGAAAAAATGAAAAAAAAACGGACGTTATAAAAAAACGCGAGAAACTCAGAATGCAAGTATTGCACTTCTGAGAAAATAAAAACTGATAATTTAGATGTTTTTCTGTAATAACATATTTTATTATACATTTACCTATATGTAGAATAATAAAAATATAATAATTGTAAAAAATTCAATTGCTTTCTTTCATCAGACGTAAAATTTGATAATATAGGTACTATATTATGTACTATTATTCTTTTTTATAGAATATATTACATTTGATAATTACACAAAAGCAGACTTTTTAAGTAAATTAGTGTCAAATAAGCTCGTAAATAGGAAAGAGATCATCATTTCAAAAATTCGGATGTGTTCGAGTTGGGATCACCCCCTGACTGTTTCTGTTTCTACTGTATGCAACAGGGGTAAGCGTGCACTCGTGTTAATTCGGAGAGTGGGATTGTCTCGTTAGTTGCACCTGGTCGTTAGACGCAACTTCTCTGGAGTTGGTGTTAATTGAAAGAATTTTTTTGTTTTGCTTATTTAAAAAAACAGATATTTAAATGTAATACGAAAATACAGGATAAATAAATACCAATAGGACCAATAAAATTGGATCAATACTAATAAATTTTGTTTTACAATTATCGTGGTGTGACGTGATATGAATTTGAGGTTATGTGTATTTAAATGAATACTAGTAGTTTAACTATTATTAAACATGTTCGAAGTAACTGATACCCAAAGTAAGTGGTTTTCCATTAGTGAAGTCGTATATACTGTGGGTCACATGGATATTCGTACATGTTCAACTGTTTCTAAATATTGATGATATTGTGATAAGCATGTGTATGTTTTTATACAATTTTATATACAAATTTCATGTGTAAATAAGTATAAGTTTGTAATTTGGTGAAGGTAATAATGATATAAAAAAGACTGGAATCAGTTGATTCCAGTCTGGCTCGCATTCACGGTCACACGGATATTCGTACAGGTTCATAAACCTGTCAAAATATGTACTTGTAATGGATTAGCGGACCGCGCTGATTAAAGTATGGACTTCAGTAGTTGCTTAACACTTTAAATTAAAACGTTAACAGGATCAAAATGGGACGCAAATCAAAAAATACGTTACTGAACTTAAGGAAAACTAATTTCATTATATGGAAAAAGCAACAGTTACAGAATAATAGGATAAATTGTTCAGAAAAGCCATTCTACCATACAGTATATCATGCAAAGGTATAAGAAAGAGAATTGTGTCGAAGATAAAGTGAAAGAAGGGCCAAAATTTATATTAAGTGAAGCTAATGAATAGTACATACTATTGCAAGTTAAAAAAGGTCCTACTGTAACTGCACCCAAATTAGTGACATTAGCGGAAAATCATTGTGGAAAGAAAGTGCATCCAAAAATAATTCGAAGGGTGTTACGAAGGCATAATTACCACGGACGTTGGACGAGAAGAAAACCTTTCATTAATGAACGAAATAGAAAAGCACGAGTACAGTTCTCATGTAAATGCTTACAGCAATCAGAACTACTGGGACAACGTAATTTTTTGCAACGAAAGCAAATTTTATCTATTCGGACCAGATGGTAATACAATTGTGTAGAGAAAACTAAATGATGAGCTCAATATAAAAAATTTTATTCCCACTGTGAAACACGGTGCAGCAGTGGGTCTGTTATTGTCTGGGGATGCATGTCTTGTCACGGCGTTGGAAATTTGCATTCTGGACTGTATACTGGACCAGTATGTCTATTTAAATATTTTAAAAAATAATTTGGTGCAAAACGCAGCTACACGGGGAATCGAGCGAGGCAGTTTAAATTTTACCAAGACAATGATCTTAAGCACAGGGCGCTCCGTGTACGTCAATGGGTTCTGTATATTTTCCCAAAAGTTATAAAAACACCTGTACAGTCCCCAGACCTTAACGCGGTCCAGCATTCATGGCATGAGCTCGAAATACGCATTGGTAAACACACCATAACCAACATTAATGGCTTAAAGGAAACGCTTAAGAAGAGTCGATATTTGCATATTCTCCAAAATATTCCCCAATGCCTGTGTCCCAAACTGGTATATTCGATGCCAAGATGCTTGCGTGTTGTACTAACTTAAAATATACCCAACAAAATATTAGATCTCATTCAATATTATTTTTACTTAGTTTTCATTCATGTGTACGAATATCAGTGTGAGATACAATGTTAGTTTCTATTTTACTTCATAAAAACAGTAATAGCATTAGAACATTATTGACTGAAAACAACATTATTTGTACTGTTGTATAATAGAAAATTACAATACACCATATTTCATTTCCCTGTTTTTTTTATTTTATCACATGTTATATAAGTAAAAATCAAATAAGTTATCTGTACGAAAACCCGTGTGACCCACTGTGTGTATATATATATATATATATATATATATATATATATATATATATATATATATATATATATATATATTTTTTTTTTTTTTCAGAGATTGGTGTAGGCCTAGCCGGTTTTGGAATATTTTTTCTATTTTTAGGAGTTCTGTTGATTTTTGATAAAAGTTTATTAGCTTTAGGGAATGTAAGTACCTTAGCATTCTTTTATGTAAATAGTTCCTACTATTCACACGAAATCAAATATTTTCAGATCTTATTTATATCAGGATTAGCATGTGTAATAGGCCGAGAAAGAACATTCAGATTCTTCTTCCAAAGACATAAAGTAAAAGGATCTTTGGCATTCTTTGGGGGAATCATTGTTGTACTTGTGGGATGGCCCATAGTAGGGATGTTAGTTGAAACATATGGTTTTGTGTTGTTATTTAGGTATGTGTTAATAGAATCATTTTATAAATATTTTAGTAAGATTACCAATTATTTTGAATTTTATATTTGTTGGCCTGGTATTTTGGATATATTTTTTTAATGTATAATTGTACAGTATTATTTTTTTCTCAAATATATTGGTATAATTATGACTTACTATTATCATGACTAAGCCCCGGATTTGACTGCTGACATGACATAAATAATAGAGGCGGACTTACAATGTAGAGCAGATTACATATAAAAATTATTCACATATTAGTTTACCTTTTCTTGTGTGGTTGTATAGGAATGAGGGCTTGCAATTGTATTCCTAAAAATACATAGTCAGATCCGGGGGTGGGGTAAGTCATCACCATCACCGTGTTATCAAAACCATCTGACCAACATAGTAGTTCTTCAAGGTAACATCACCACACACCTAACACTACGCCTTCATATTGATTTCTGGATTAGAGACATGAACTTCTTTCTGCTGTAAGATATCTACTATAACTGCTATACTAGAAAACCGCGGGTTGTTATCCAAAATTGCAGTAAATATTTTCTTTATAGCCTTCGCAGTATCCTCCTCCAACTGAAGAATATACTGCCGAAGGTCCTAAATAACGTCTACTGCACTACTATTGAAAATTCATCTGCTTTTTTTCCCAACTTTTTAATGGCTTTTGGTATGTGCAAAAAATTTCTATGTATATACGCCAAATTTTGTTGAATAGATGGATCCTCTAAAGTCTGTTATGCATTCGCAATAGCATCATTTGAATCCAACTGTTGAAATACCCTGGTGATATTCTCAAGATAGTAATAATATGAAACTGCCTCGATCTACGTTTCCCCCCGGGTTATTACAGGTGCTGGAGTTAATTGTGTGTGGGTAAGTATTACTGCGAACAATTTCACTTTTTGTGGGGCTTTTAAAAAGGCGGGCGTTTGTTTGACATTCACTATCAGTCGATCGCCATCCGCATAACGGCCACGGATTACCTCTGCTACATGATGAAGACCATGCGCTAGACACGTTACATGTAACATATTGTAATTATATGTTCTGAAGTCCACAAAAAGTCCGTTCAAAAGTCGACAAACCGCTTTCATATATGGCGCAGCATCCATAAGATAAAGTAGAGCCATGTTTTTGTTTTCCTCATGTTTAGCTCCCCATCATTCTTTTAATATCTCATCAACTAATTTTGCAACTGTTTCAGCATTTGTCTTTGTTAATATTTTGGATGCTATCACATGTGATTGCGTTGCTGATATATCGCTCATTTCTCCTATAACTACATTCGCTACTTGCAAGCCGCAGGCATTTGTCGTTTCATCTACAGAAACCCATAAGTATCTATCCTCATATTTTGCATAAACAGTATATTTGACAGTGGCAGCACTTGCGGGAGATAATTTTTTCGAATCGTCGATTCTATGAGCACGATTACTTTGCCAAATTCCCCTATTTAAACATTTCTCTATAAAGCCTTTAAAACTAGTATCATCTAATTGGGTCCACAGGACATTACATCTAACCATAAATTTAACCAATTCGCTATAAAATGTCGTGTGTCTTTCACAGGCACAGCTCTGCCACAGCTTACTCAATATTTACGCAAATAGGAATATTAAAGGACCCGATACAAAAAGAAAACTAATAATATGGAAAAATGAATAATCAATATCTTTAATGTTTGTTGTGTTTTTTTAATAAAGATTTATTCATATGATGGTTCTTTTGCATATTTTTAATTATTCCTTTCAATATATTTGCTTTATATTTCCAAGCCTGATAAGTAGAAATTGTAGTGAATACGGCCCTGACGCGTCAACCACCGCAATGTATCCCCACTTGCTTTACTGCTGTCGAAACGCAAGTATAAAAATTGAACGATAAAATACAAAGGATGCCGCCGAGAGTCGCATAGCTGGTATTGAGTAAGCTGTGGCTCTGCGTAGTAACCGCGGTTTTATGTTTTTCGGAACACCAATATCTAACATCCGATTTGCAGGTATATGCTATGTATATATCGCAATGGGAAGACCGTAATTCACTACCGTCATTTAACACCAACCTCGGAAATTCCGTTATTCAACACTGTATTGTGGCAAGGGATGGTTTTGGTCAAGACATTTTAAAATACTTATTGTCAAATTGTCATGTATTGCAACTATTTGTATGTAATACCGTACGCAAATCAAAATATTACGACAGATTTAGTCTTAAATTGGTTATATTCAAGTTGAAATTGAAAAAAATTTTGAGATGTTTCTCCAGAAACAAAAATCTCATTGCCTGCTAAAATAAATTCTACCACTGAATTCATTAATAATTTTATTTATTAAGAGAAAAGGTAAACAAATTCTTTTTACAAATAAAAATAAAAGAATAAACAAGAAATCTTTTCAAAAAATAAAACCCGCCACAAGTAGCATTCGACATTCCGAGTTATATGTTACAAACAATATATCCTAGTTTGTGAATAGTGTACATACCTATGAGTGTATGTAATTCCAACTTGTATATGCATGTTAAGTTACTTTGTGTTTATATATCCCAAGTGTTCAATTTCTGTTCTTTCAGTTTTTGTTCCTTTATTCTTTAACAATAACAATTACCTGCACAAAGATATAAGTGGTTAAAAGAAACTTCATAAGAAATAGAAATATTCCTTTTTATTCAATCATTTATTTCTGTATTGCCAACTACTGATGGGACACCAAAACAGACGAGATCACATAAAATGACATAGAATGCTCCAGAGTCCATATTTTTATGCTCTAATATATTATTTTAAAAAGAATGACAAATGTAGGAAGACACGTTAATCTAAATAAAAATGAAAACGTAAAACAAAATTTTGGAACTTAGAATTTAAATTGGAAATTTTAAAACAATAGAAGTTATAAGGTATGTACTTATACCAGAAAATTTTCTAAAATATCACACCTTTAAGAATGTATATTGTATTGCTCTACACCTTTACCAACAAAAACTTGGGAATTTTTTAAAAGAATATAAACTAACCCTTTGTTTTAATTTTAATGTTAATTTATTAAATAAATTTATGTCCATGTATGTGGAGGACATGGACATAATATCTTTACATACTTTTTTCAGAATTCAGAATTTTTAGAAATACCACATTGTTTCTAATTATGATTTTGAGTTTAAATAGTTGCTCGAAATTATGAGAGGCGCCTCAGAACACAATCCCATATTTAATTGTGGATACAAAATATATTAGTAAATATCTAAAGTTTTATAGATGTTATATTTTAACTCGAATTGAGGGCTTGAAAAGAACAGCATAATCAATAATCGTCTTATCAATTGTCTTATCATTAATTTGAGTGGTAGTAATCTCTTCATCTCAGCAGTTTACCTGTTATGGGCGATAGAAGCAAGCAGTATTAATGTTGTAATTATCTATTGAAAGAAGTATTAATTGCTTCTACGAAAAGTATGAAAATAAAAGTAGATTGAACTTTATTGCAAATGTAAAAATAAATTAAACGTTACATACGTAAAATGGAAACGAAAATCCAAGAAGACGAATAGAGTTAACCTTAATTCTGCCGTTCGTACATTTAATAAAAATTGTGGCTCCAAACTTAATCAATCTACAGTGGAAAATATCTGTAAATTTAATTTTAATAGCAAATTGTTACAATTTTTTTTTATATATTCATATTTGCTATTTTCCGAGTTTTTCTTAATATATCCTTCATCAATTGATTCCAGTGCTGGATTATAGTTCTGTGTTCAGAAAAAAAGATCAGAATTAATCTGTGTATGTAGATGCCATTGTTAGTAGAATTTAAATCTTCCGAGTTAATACCAATGCGTCGAATTGATAGCCTGCAAATAAATCTTCAGCCACTCTATCAGCACACAGTTTGGTGATAGTTTGAAAATCTTGCGTAGACATCTAATTTCTGGATAAAAGCCATACATTCTAAAGGATAGAAATTTAAGAAATCTGATGTTATGACAGGTATAGTGCGGGTACCAGACTATCGAGCATTATTCTAATTTGGATCGTACATACAAATAGTATAGTGTTTTTAAACAAACTCATTAGAAAATGAGCGACAGTTTCTAATAATAAAACCTCAAATTTTTAAAGCAGATGATGTTACATGTACGATATGGTCAGAGAAAGTAAGTTTATGATCAAATATTACCCCTAAGTCTTTTATTGCTTCAGAACGTTGCAATACTTGCGAATTTAGGGAATAATCGTATACGACTGGAATAGATTTTCTTGAATAAGTAACTACTTTACATTATGCGGCATTCAAATGAAGACTGTTCTTGTTACACCACTTTTGTATGATTTCTAGTTACGCTAGATTCATCGGTGAACAATAATTTATCACATTTTACAGTGTTTGCAAGGTCATTTATAAATAACACAAAAAGTAACGGCCCGAGATTAGAACCTTGAGGTACAAATGGAATTGCTGTAAATCGTTCGGATTCATACCCATAATACATTACGTATTGTTTTCTGTTATTTAAGTATGACCTTAAAAGTTATATTAGATGACAGCTAAATCAGAACATATTTAGTTTCTCTAGCAGTAGTTCATGATCAATTCGATCGAAGGCTTCGAGAAATCAGTATATGTATATCACATCTACCTGACCTTGGGAATCCAGTATATTTGATATAAACTGAGTTTTTAAACAAATTAGATGCTGTAGATTTCATTTCCATGAAACCATGTTGGTACGGTGATATTAAAGTTTTACAGACGGATATATGCGAGTATACAAACATATCTCGAAAATTTTAACAAGATTGCAGAGGACTGCTATGGCTCTGTAGTTACCTATTTCCAATGTATTTCTAGTTTTAAAAATAGGACAATCTGGTTAGCTTCCAACAATCGGGAAAAGTTGCTGTTTTTAAAGATAAGTTGTAAATAATATAAAGTGGTTGGCGAGAGCATACGCGCAATCCCTAACAATAAGAGAAGGATTTTTTTAAAGATAAGGATGTATATGTATATACATATATATACATATATATACATATATATATATATATATATATATATATATATATATATATATATATATATATATATATATATATATATATATATATATATACATATATATGTATATATATATATATATATATATATATATATATATATATATATATATATATATATATATATATATATATATATATATATATATATATATATATATATTATATATGTCGGAGGCGAGCAGGAAAGAATCTGCTTTGGAGCAGATTTACTGGACTTTGGTCGCATTTTCACACACTTTATTACACTTAATAATTAACTAAACAATAACGATGAAAAAATATAAAAGTCACTAAACAAAACAAACGAAATCAATAGTCAGTAAATATTAAAACTAAAATGTCAGATCATTAAAATGATAATTAAATTGCACGAAAGGAGCTAAGCAGTCCGCCACCAATAGTCCTGTGATATCCTCGTCTCGCTATCTCGAGTCTTTTTCTAACTGAATCCATACACGGGACCCTCAACTCGGTTTTGTTCTGCCCGCGGGAGAAATAGGTTCCCACCGCTAGCTCCGTCACACATTCGACATGACCATTTATGGTAATGTTTACGTCTTCTCGTAACCGTGTTTATGTCTGCATTCCATGCATTCCTATATTGATAACCGGGGTGGCATGGGCCTATACAGAGGGTTGTCGCCGACACGGCCATACTGATATAGTGCGCGTCCTCGGACTCTGCAGTTTTAATCTGAAACATAACAAGTAAATTACTATCCTCAAATCGTTCGCCCATCCTGACTAGCTACGTAAGTTGGTATAGTATGACGACTATACCGGTGTTCAGCTTAAGAGTGGAGGACCGACCTACTGATGTCCTCTCAAACTCAACTCATTCATTCTAAGATAGGGAGACCGACCAACTGATGTCTCCTAATAGATTCCAGATCACGATCAACGGGTATTTGGTGAAAACCAGCAGCCATGTCTAATGACGTGAAGTACTGCGCCCCGCATAACCGATTAATTTGGTCATTGATTAAGGGTAATGGATAATTGTCTGGTACAGTATTGTCATTAAGTTCCCGAAAATCTACGCAGAGCCTGTCTGAACCGTCTTTCTTCTTCACAAGGATAATTGGACTGGCAAATGGAGAACAGCTTGGCCTAATTACATTAGCTTCTATTAAATCTTTAACTTGCTCTCTAACTATTTCGCGTTCAACAGGTGCTAAACGATAAGGCCTACGTTGAACAAATTTATTAGAATCCTTTAAACGTATTTTTAAAGCTCCTGTGGTGACTCGTCCTGAAGGGACGCCATTGACAAAATATTTACTGTATTTTAGTAACAAAGTGAAAAGGTTTTGTTTTTCTATATCTGACACATCAGTATTAACCCTTGAAAAATTTACCGGTGTCTGGTCACAAAGTAATACATTGATTGCACGTTTTAAAATTAAACCAGATGGGCCAAAGTGCACGTCAACATTTTGTGCTATTAAATCTTTGCCAATTATAATGCTCTTTGAAATAACTTCATCTGAGACTACATGAAACAAAATTTCAACATGTAAATTCTGAATTTCTACCAGCGTTAAAATTTGTGTTGAACACAAGGAAGAGCCACTAGCAATCCCCTTTAAGGAAACTAAATTATTGAATCTTTTGCCATCGAAGTGGCATGCGATACTTTTACGGACCAGAGAACAGTCAGAGACTGTATCGAATAAAAATGGAAACGTCTCACCAGTTTTTAAAAGTAGCTTTCCCTCAGGCAAGGCGGCAACTTCGCAAATATTCACCCCTTTCTCACTTATTCGGCGTTCTCCGCTTGGTCTCCGAGAGCGATCCTTCTTGGGACAATTTGGTGAGATATGACCAGCTTCCCCACAAGTGAAACAGCTAACGGATTTTGATTCCCTGTCCTGGTGGTGTCGATTCACACTACTTGTTGAAGTTGCGTGTTTGGATTGGCGACAGCTGTGCGCTTTATGTCCAAGTCGGTAACAGTTGTGACATCGTCCAGAAAAGGACGCTACGCTTCTTCCAGAATGTGAGGATGACTGATTTGAGCGCTTCGAACTAGTATGTTGACCAGCAGGATATAGCGCCCGACGTTTGATGAATTTCCCCTCTATCCCGTGCCCAGCTATCCCGTGGAGGACCGACCAAAAGATGTCCTCTCACTCAGTTATCCCGTGGAGGACCGACCAAAAGATGTCCTCTCACTCAGTTATCCCGTGGAGGACCGACCAAAAGATGTCCTCTCACTCAATTATCCCGTGGAGGACCGACCAAAAGATGTCCTCTCACTCGGTTATCCCGATACTTTAAAATCATTCACTACTTCACATGCACAGTAAAAATGGACAAATCAATTACCTAATCATCAGCGGACACAGGCTCAGTCTGGCTCTCAACTTCGGGATCAAGGATAACTTCACCTTGTCCTTCTGGTACTTTTTGCAACTGATCATGGGCATGCATGCAACTTAAACAGTTGGCTTTTGCCTTTGTGAGAAACTCTCTCCACTTCATATCTGTCATTTTCTAGGACTCTAATTATTTTAAATGGACCTCTATACTTTCTTTCTAGTTTTGTTAGCATTCTTTCGTTACTTTTACTAAATACAAAATCACCTTCCTTAAAAGATTGAATAGTAGCTTTTCCAAGGTTAAAGCGGGAAGTATCTTTTTGTGCTGACACCTTAATATTTTTAACCGCTTGATCACGGCTTGATCACGGATATCTTTCAATGAGATTGCATTATCATAATTTAATAACTCACAATGTATGATCTTCTGCAAATTAAGCGAGCGAATTTCGGTTCCAAATAGTAATTCGGCAGGACTAAAACCGGTTACCCTATGTCTAGTACTGTTTAAAGCTAATTGTACCTCTCCTAGAGAATCTTGCCATCGATCATTACTTTCTGACTCTATCGATGTTAAAGTGTTCTTAAGTGTTTGCATAACACGTTCTACTTGACCATTCGCACGACTTGTACTATGTGCAATAACGTGTAAATCAATATTATGGGACTTACAAAACCCACGAAATTCACTGCTAGTGAAACATTTACCCTGATCACAAATAATTCGAGCAGGCGCTCCAAACAGATAAGTGGATTCTTTTAAACAATCAAGAGCCGTCCCTGACGTAAGCGATTTTACTTTTCTCAACAACACAAATTTTGAAAAAGCATCGATTATGACGAATATGTATTCTTTGGTATCACTTTTGCCACTGAGCTTGCCCGAAACATCTAAGTGTATTGTATGCCAGGGCCTGGGTATTTTAGGTATTGCATGCATTTGAACTTGCTTTGCACCACTTGCATTTTTAGAAGATTTACAAATTATACAATTTTCAACAAATTTTCTAACCGTGCGTGCCATTTTCGGGAACCAATATAATTCATAAATTTTATCAAGAGTTTTATCCCAACCCAAATGTTTTAAGTCAGTGTGTACGTGATTTATTACCGACCACACCATTGACTTAGGTACCACTGGTAAATATAAACTTTTATGATGGCGCTCGATTTTACGGTACAATAAATTATTACGAACGTCATAGGTTTTTGCTAGGTCTGGATCAAGTTCATTTGACCTAATTTTTGTGATGATGCTTAAAAGGTCGTTGTCCCGTTTTTGTTCGACCGAGAGCCAATCTGTATATAGGTCAACTACCTGCACGGAACGTGCATCTGTGTTTACATTCCCCTTTTCAAGTGGCGGTGTAGGGTTTCTTGACAAATAATCAGCGTGTTTCATGCGTTTGCCTTCTCGGTAAATTAAGTCAAACGATTGTAAAAATGCCCACCAGCGATGAACTCGTGGTGTTAAATCTTTTTTTGTCCGAGAAGCTTTTAGGGAATTGCAATCTGTTACTACTGTAAAGCGTTTGGCATATAAAAAATGGCGAAAAAATCGTATTGATTGTACCACTGCCAATGTTTCGAGTTCATAAGAATGATAACGAGATTCAGCTGTAGTGGTTCGTCTGCTAAAATATGCAACAACGTGAAGTTTAGAGTCCTTCTTTTGGAATAATATTGCTCCGTAAGCGTCTGAACTAGCATCGGTGTGTAAATCGATTGACAAATTAGGATCAAAAATGATTAGGACCGGTTCCGACGTTAGTGCTCTTAAAAGTTGCTGTCTCGCTTCTTCATGTCGTGGTAGCCACTTTATGGATTTTGTTGGCGAAGTAGTTAATTGATACAGTGGGGTGGCTACTTTGGAAAATTTTGAAATAAACTGCCGGAAATAAGAAGCTAAACCCAGAAATTGTCGCACTTGTTTAACAGTTTTGGGTACTGGAGCATTTATTAACGCTGAAATTTTACGCGGGTTTGGCCTCATTTCGCCGGCTCGTATTACATAGCCAAGATATTCTATTTCGAGTTTAAGAAAACTACATTTTTTAATATTAAATGAAAATCCTGCTTTAGTAAGTGTTTGTATGACAATTTCTAAACGCTCAAGACCTTCGGAAATCGAACTTGATGGAATTAAAATATTATCAATATAAACAATCACGAAAGTGTTACGAAGTTCACCTAAAGCTTTGTCAATTGCTCTCTGATATACAGAGGGTGCATTTTTGAGACCAAAAGGCATGGTGAGGTATTCGTACTGCCCATCGGGAGCTACAAATGCTGTTTTCTCAATGGATTCACGATCAACGGGTATTTGGTGAAAACCAGCAGCCATGTCTAATGACGTGAAGTACTGCGCCCCGCATAACCGATTAATTTGGTCATTGATTAAAGGTAATGGATAATTGTCTGGTACAGTATTGTCATTAAGTTCCCGAAAATCTACGCAGAGCCTGTCTGAACCGTCTTTCTTCTTCACAAGGATAATTGGACTGGCAAATGGAGAACAGCTTGGCCTAATTGCATTAGCTTCTATTAAATCTTTAATTTGCTCTCTAACTATTTCGCGTTCAACAGGTGCTAAACGATAAGGCCTACGTTGAACAAATTTATTAGAATCCTTTAAACGTATTTTTAAAGCTCCTGTGGTGACTCGTCCTGAAGGGACGCCGTTGACAAAATATTTACTGTATTTTAGTAACAAAGTGAAAAGGTTTTGTTTTTCTATATCTGACACATCAGTATTAACCCTTGAAAAATTTACCGGTGTCTGGTCACAAAGTAATACATTGATTGCACGTTTTAAAATTAAACCATATAGGCCAAAGTGCACGTCAACATTTTGTGCTATTAAATCTTTGCCAATTATAATGCTCTTTGAAATAACTTCATCTGAGACTACATGAAACAAAATTTCAACATGTAAATTCTGAATTTCTACCAGCGTTAAAATTTGTGTTGAACACAAGGAAGAGCCACTAGCAATCCCCTTTAAGGAAACTAAATTATTGAATCTTTTGCCATCGAAGTGGCATGCAATACTTTTGCGGACCAGAGAACAGTCAGAGCCTGTATCGAATAAAAATGGAAACGTCTCACCAGTTTTTAAAAGTAGCTTTCCCTCAGGCAAGGCGGCAACTTCGCAAATATTCACCCCTCTCTCACTTATTCGGCGTTCTCCGCTTGGTCTCCGAGAGCGATCCTTCTTGGGACAATTTGGTGAGATATGACCAGCTTCCCCACAAGTGAAACAGCTAACGGATTTTGATTCCCTGTCCTGGTGGTGTCGATTCACACTACTTGTTGAAGTTGCGTGTTTGGATTGGCGACAGCTGTGCGCTTTATGTTCAAGTCGGTAACAGTTGTGACATCGGCCAGAAAAGGACGCTACACTTCTTCCAGAATGTGAGGATGATTGATTTGGGCGCTTAGAACTAGTATATTGACCAGTAGGATATAGCGCCGGACGTTTGATGAATTTCCCCTCCATCATGGTGCAAAAGGTGCGAATATCCTTAGGCAAGTCAGTTTGAAATCTTCGTCTGGCATAGGGAGTTCGATTGGAAGCTTGGAAGCAGCCTATTAGGACAGCTAGGGCCTCGTCGCTTTCTCGTTCTCGAATAAGAGTCAAAGCAGTTTGCATGCTGTGTAACAGGTCTTCCATTGTGGCATCTTCAGGTGCTATATCGGTTCGTCCTAGTACAGCTTCAGCTAACTGTTCAATTGGGCTTACTTTTCGTTGAAATACAGCCAAGAATTCAGCACGAAGTAATTCCCAGGTTTTCTTCATTGGTTTGGCTGATATTAACCAATTTGCGGCTTCACCTTCTAGAGCACCGGAAATTGTCAATGCAATTTCTATATGGCTGGGTTGAAAAGATTCCACCCAGGCATCAACAAATTCACACCAGGATTCTGCGTTCATATTTTTGTCTGCGGGATTGAACTTTGGTAGTTTTATTTGTCCCATGTTGGTAGAGGCAGATGGGCGCGCTGAAGGTCCTGGTTGATCTCTTCTTTCTTGCCTCAATCGTTGGATTTCTCGAATTACATTTTCGCAGCCATTTTCCGAAGCTTCTTCATTATTTGACGATTGTGGTAATAGTTCTGATCCCACTTCTGATGTCGGAGGCGAGCAGGAAAGAATCTGCTTTGGGGCAGATTTACTGGACTTTGGTCGCATTTTCACACACTTCATTACACTTAATAATTAACTAAACAATAACGATGAAAAAATATAAAAGTCACTAAACAAAACAAACGAAATCAATAGTCAGTAAATATTAAAACTAAAATGTCAGATAATTAAAACGATAATTAAATTGCACGAAAGGAGCTAAGCAGTCCGCCACCAATAGTCCCGTGATACCTCGTCTCGCTATCTCGAGTCTTTTCTCACTGAATTCATACACGGGACCCTCAACTCGGTTTTGTTCTGCCCGCGGGAGAAATAGGTTCCACCGCTAGCTCCGTCACACATTCGACATGACCATTTATGGTAATGTTTACATCTTCTCGTAACCGTGTTTATATCTGCATTCCATGCATTCCTATCTCGATAACCGGGGTGGCATGGGCCTATACAGAGGGTTGTCTCCGACATATATATATATATATATATATATATATATATATATATATATATATATATATATATATATATATATATATATATATATATATATATAAAACAGATCAATTAATAAATAAAGGGAGTTATGACGAAATCAAGAACGCAGAAACTGAGTGGGAGGGTATCAAGAATAGTCTAAATTCCGCGGCCACGGACATTTTAGGACACGACAGAAGGGAAGCTAGGAAGCCCTGGATAACGGACGAAATCTTAAACTTAATACAAAAGAGACGAGGCTACAAAAACAGACGAGACGAGGAAGGACTGAAAACTTATAAGTCAATAAAATGGGAAATCATTAGAAAGTGTAGTAAAGCGAAAGAACAATGGATAGAAGATAAATGCAAAGAAGTAGAAGATAAGCTCCAAGTAGGTAAAACCGATGAGGCTTACAAAATAATTAAGAGGAACTTCAGGGATATAGGACCAATAAGTAAAAACGTTAGGAGTCAATCGGGGGACATACTGATCGGAAGAGAGGAGAAAGCGGATAGATGGAAGCAGTACTTAGGAAATTTATACGAGGGTCAGGAATTAGGAGAGATATTAGAGGAAGAATTTAGTATCGATAGGGAAGATGTAGGAAAACCTGTATTGAGGGAGGAATTTGAAATAGTACTAGGGGGGCTAAAGAACAATAAAGCGCCGGGTGTAGATAAAATACAGGCGGCAATTTTGAAATGTGCGGGACAGAAAGTAGTAAATAGGGTGTTTGAACTGGTAAAATACATATACGAAACGGGCGAGATGCCGGAGGATTATAAGAGGAACATTATCGTTACTATACCGAAAAAGAGAGGAGCCGACAAATGCGAGAACTTTAGAACGATTAGCCTAACTTCCCACGCGTCAAAAATCTTAACCAGAATAATGCAGAAGAGGATGGAAAATAGAGCGGAGGAAATACTAGTACTAAAAGTAATAAAAGACCAATTCGGGTTTAGGCGAAATAGGGGAACTCGCGAAGCTATTCTCGCGCTAAGAGTAATGTTAGAGAAAACAATAGAAAAAGGAAAGAACGCTTATATAGGATTTGTAGATTTAGAAAAAGCTTTTGATAATGTAAGATGGGAAAAATGTTCGAGATACTATAGAGCGCGGGAATGAAGTATAGAGATAGGAGAGTAGTACACAATCTATACAAAGAGCAAACTGCTGTTATAGAAGTAGAAGGGGAAAGAAGGGAAGTAGGTATCAGGAAAGGAGTAAGACAAGGATGTACGCTATCACCACTAATTTTTAATCTGTACATCGAAGAGGCGATTAATGTGGTAAAAGATTTCGGGAGTGGATTTCGGGATTAAAGTACCGGGACAGAAACTAAAAATGCTGAGATTCGCGGATGATATAGCAGTATTAGCATCTAGTAAAGAGGAATTAGAATCAGCGTTGAACGAAATGGAGGCAGTGTTGACAGAGGAATACGGAATGAGGGTGAATAAAAACAAAACTAAAGTGTTAGTGTGCAGAGGGCGCGAGAGCAGAGCAAAAACGAAAGTACAAATTAATAATGAAAGATTGTAGGAAGTTAAAGACTTCACTTATTTAGGATGTAAAATAAATTGGGATGGAAGAAGCGATATAGATATAAAACAAAGAATAGCGCAGGGTCGAGTAGCTTTTAACAAAAATAAATCACTTTTATGCTCGGGGGTAATAAACTTAGAAACAAGGAAGAGATTTTTGAAAACGTATGTATGGAGCACGGCGCTATACGGTTGCGAAAGCTGGACGGTAGGGGAAGCAAGTAGGATGAAATTAGAAGCTTTTGAGATGTGGTGTTACCGAAGAATGATGAAAATACCGTCGTGGACTGATAGGGTTAGAAACGAAGAAGTATTAGAGAAAGTGGGCGAGAAAAGAAGTATGTGGAAAAACATAAAGAAGAGAAGAGATAGAATAGTAGGCTACTTCCTGAGACATGGGGGAATAGTCCGCAATATTTTGGAGGCAGAAATAGGAGTGATATATATATATATATATATATATATATATATATATATATATATATATATATATATATATATATATATATATATATGTCGGAGCCGTAGAGGCACATCTGGGTTTCGACCGCATGGACATATTATTTAAACACTTAATGTACGCCTATGGCACTTTTATTAATTTAACACAGGTAATATGAGAACACACGTCAGTTTACAATACACAGTTTTTAAAATGAATGTTAGTAATAACTAAGTAATTATCTACCGAAAAAAATGCAAAACAAACAATAAGGTAAGTAACTAACGATCCGCCCCCGCTAGCCCGTATGCGTGCTGCTTTCTTTTTCAAAGCTCAAATTCAACTCCCCTTATTCCATGTCCCGGCCTAGCAGGTTTGTTTCGTTCGCCTCCCATAAGCGTGTTACTTTGCCCATATAAGGAAATGTGTTTTATCCTAAACGCCTATTGGCTAAAGACTATCTTAAACATTCTTAACATAAACAAAAATATGTATCAAGCATATCTACAAATTCAATATGCCCAAACAACTACAAATCACCTTCGTAATGACTTGGGGTTAACGAATAAACAAATAAATACAAATGAACACGGTAATTTTAGTATATATATATATATATATATATATATATATATATATATATATATATATATATATATATATATATATATATATATATATATATATATATATATATATATATATATATATATATATATATATGTATATATATATATATATATATATATATATATATATATATATATATATATATATATATATATATATCTATGGTCATTGTATAGAACTCCCCCTTCTGCCCTATCGAAAAACTAAACTTACTCACACATTCTACATTCCATCACGAGTACAACGCACCTTATCATATCTTGCGCAAATGGCGTTAAGTATTTTTTATAAATAAATTAAAATTGGAACATTTCTCCATGCGCACAGCTATTTTAGTGTTTACTTAATCGTTTCTGTAGTTCACCAAAGTTCCTATGTTGCCACATCAACTTTTGTATAACTATCATAATATACAATATATAAGTTCACTTCACAGCGCGGTCTAGATAGGTATATACAATCGGCAACAGCGCATGACATCACAACATCTATAAAATTTGTACCTGTTGATTATACAAACTTTACATGCGGGATTCACTGGAGATTTAGCATACATATTTTAGTTCTTTTTACATACATTATGAACCAAAAATCTTATATAAACTCATTGCTATTATTGAATTTACAAATATGTAAACAAAATCAGACGCCCTGATTGGTTGGAAACGTCTTCACGCGCCAAGGAATGCTGAAAAGACACTTTTCATACCACAGCTATTCAGTTCTTTGTTTACAGCTAGGACTTAAACTTAATATTCTTGCGCGTCGAATGCGACAAAAATATGAGTGAAAACAGCGTATTGACTGTGAATCTTACACCTGTGCCTGTGCGGTTTTGTGATTTCAACACCTGTGACTCTTGCGATGTCACCTACGCGAAATTTTATGCTATTACAGCATCAAATGAAGGACTTACATCGTTCTTAAATAGCCATGGCGTTTTAATAATTGGAATACAACATGTGAGTAAATTAATTAAATATACATCAATTTAAATAATGACCGTATCACGTGCATAAAAAAGGGTCAGGCAGATTATGACAAATGGAAACAATTAGGGTTCACGATTATTTCAACCCTTACAAACTATCCCTCTATCTTGTAAATTATTTTTGAACATTGATCATTTATATACCAAATATATCCCTTCCCCTTCAACAACAGACGCCAAAATTTTACAAAAAAAAAGCAAGATATTTTTGCGGTCTCTATGTGCACACAATGCCACATCCTTTCATCACACAAATATTGCTTTCACCCTTAAAAACTACCCCTATATGTTGAATATTTTCAAAAATTTACATTTTTTTAATGTACCCTTGCTAAATTAACATTCCTCAATATATCTGTCTACCCCACCAAGCACCCCTATTCGCTGGCTACATGGGTTATTATTAATTTGCGCAGTTTTGTTAGTGAAAAACTGTTCCTATAGCAACCTACAACACGTCCATAAAAAAAAAGACGCGAAAATCCAGAACGGGGTGTTCTATACAATTACCATATATATATATATATATATATATATATATATATATATATATATATATATATATATATATATATATATATATATATATATATATATATATACCGTTCTTTCATTTTTTTACTAGACAGCAAGTCAATCGGTCGATTTCGTATAATGTGTAGGGAGGGAATCCGGACGGTACGCCCTGTTTCAGGTTGTCCAGTGTCGATAATTAGCGGCGCTACGACAGTTACGTTCTACACGTGAGGGAGTATACATCGTATTTGTAACGGAGAAAAACTTTTACGTGGGAAATGATGTTGATGGGTTTACTGTTAATAGATGATCAAGGTATTTAAAGAAAAAATACCTTGGCCATATTTGACAGCAAACTATGATCTTTTTTGCATTATTTTTATAATTGGTTTTGCATTAAAAAAAGTGTCTTCTAATAAAACGTTTAAAAATAAATAGATTCTCTTAAAATAATTAAAAATAAAATACAAACTCTTAAAACTTAAAAAATATCCCCTTGAATAAGAAAAAAAACTAACGAAAATTTTCGAAGATGTCTCCGTCTTGCGCCAAACAATAACCCAACCTATCGTAAAATTCTGAACGAATGTTGGTCAGCATAAGAGGGCTAATAGTTTGAAACAAATTTTCAATATTAGCCCTCAGTTGATTTAAATTATTAGCTCTTTCATGAGGATGCCCGTATAACTTTGATTTAATATACCCCCATAAGAAAAAATCATTAGGGGCCAAGTCTGGCGATCTTGGTGGCCATTGAATTACGCCTCTCGTAGATATAATTCTTTGGGCGAATATCGTATTCCAATAGTCAATGACTATTCTTGAGTTATGGGCCGGACACCCATCGTGCTGGAACCAAACGTTGTCAAAATTGGGGTTAATGTTTGCCAATGCAGGAACAATTTGGTTTTGAAGAAGATTCAAATAAGTCTCCCCATTTAAATTTCCATCAATAAAGAATGGTCCAATAATATCATTCCCATAAATACCAGCCCAAACATTCAATTTTTCGGGATATTGTCTCTTGTATTTAACAGGCGATACTGATTTTCAATAGCCCAATACTGTAGAATTGATAGATTGTGCCTACCATGTAACGGAAACGTGGATTCATCGGTGAACACGATGTTATAAATAAAATTGTCATCCGCATTTGCACGTTCCATTACCGTGTTATAAAATTCCATTCTACGGTACTGTCTACGGTTTTCATCGAAAATTTCTTGATGGGCTTCGTATTTATAGGACTGATATTTATTTTTCTTTAAAATTTTGTGAATTTTACCCACACTAAAATCAGTCTCCTCGGAAATTTTTGGGATAGAAATATTTGAATCTTCTTCTACCATTTCACACACCATTAATTCCTGCATTTCAGCATCCTCGTTAATTCTAGGTGTCTTGTGGCATTTACAACCTAAAATGCATCCCGTTGACTTAAAGTTTTCCACTACTGTCGATATTGTGTTCAAGGCAGGGATCGAACGATTTACATATTTGACTGAGAAAAGGTCCCTTATTGCACGTAATGAATGTCCTTGAAGAGACCATGATATCAAATCAATTTTCTCCTCAAGTGAGTACGTCATAATTACTAAGTTTTGAATTAAAAGAATCAAAAATAGAATATTTAAAATTACACGTATTACTACGAAGTTCACTCGTCACCGCCTCAGCGGTGGCTAATTTTCCGAGAAGGACCGAACGGTGGAACCTATGTACAGTTTTAAAATAAAAGCACGGTATACATACAATCATACATACACACACACGCACGCACACAAACACCCACGGACCCACCCACCCACGCACGTACGCGTATTTTAAAATAAAATAAAAAAAAAAAAAAAATATATATATATATATATATATATATATATATATATATATATATATATATATATATATATATATATATATATATATATATATATATAGGGAAGTATATATTAGAAAAGGAGTAAGACGAAAATGTACGCTATCACCACTAATTTTTAATCTGTACATCGAAGAGGCGATTAATGTGGTAAAAGATAGTGGATTTCGGGATTTAAGGTACAGGGACAGAAACTAAAAATGCTGAGATTCGCGGTTGATATAACAGTATTAGCAACTAGTAAGGAGGAATTAGAAACAGCATTAAACGAAATGGAGGCAGTGTTGACAGAGGAATACGGAATGAGGGTGAATAAAAACAAAACTAAAGTGTTAGTGTGCAGAGGGCGCGAGAGCAGAGAAAAAACGAAAGTACAAATTAATAATGAAAGATTGGAGGAAGTTAAAGACTTTACTTATTTAGGAAGTAAAATAAATTGGGATGGAAGAAGCGATAAAGACATAAAACAAAGAATAGCGCAGGTTGGAGTAGCTTTTAACAAAAAGAAAGCACTTTTATGCTCGGGGATAATAAACTTTTTTGGGGAGATTTTTGAAGACATATGTATGGAGCACGGCACTATACGGTTGCGAAACCTGGACGGTGGGGGAAGCAAGTAGGAAGAAATTAGAAGGTTTTGAGATGTGGTGTTACCGAAGAATGATGAAAATACCATGGTTAGAAACGAAGAAGTATTGGAGAAAGTCAGCGAGAGAAGAAGTATGTGGAAAAACATAAAGAAGAAAAGAGATAGAATGGTAGGCCACTTGCTGAGACATGGGGGAATAGTCCACGATATTTTGGAGGCAGAAATAGGAGTGAAGAAAGGCAGAGGTAGGCCTAGATTAGACTACTGCTCGCAAATAGTAAGGAATGTAGGTTGTAGCACAATTAGCGAAATGCGTAGGTTAGCACAAGATAGGAGAAGCTGGAGGTTAGCGTCCAACCAGTCTTACTCCTTTTCTAATATATACTTCCCTTATATATATATATATATATATATATATATATATATATATATATATATTTTTTTTTTTTTTTTTAATTTTATTTTAAAATACGCGTACGTGCGTGGGTGGGTGGGTCCGTGGGTGTTTGTGTGCGTGCGTGTATGTATGATTGTATGTATACCGTGCTTTCATTTTAAAACTGTACATAGGTTCCACCGTTGGGTTCTTCTCGGAAAATTAGCCACCGCTGAGGCGGTGACGAGTGAACTTCGTAGTAATACGTGTAATTTTAAATATTCTATTTTTGATTCTTTTAATTCAAAACTTAGTAATTATGACGTACTCATTTGAGGAGAAAATTGATTTGATATCATGGTCTCTTCAAGGACATTCATTACGTGCAATAAGGGACCTTTTCTCAGTCAAATATGTAAATCGTTCGATCCCTGCCTTGAACACAATATCGACAGTAGTGGAAAACTTTAAGTCAACGGGATGCATTTTAGGTTGTAAATGCCACAAGACACCTAGAATTAACGAGGATGCTGAAATGCAGGAATTAATGGTGTGTGAAATGGTAGAAGAAGATTCAAATATTTCTATCCCAAAAATTTCCGAGGAGACTGGTTTTAGTGTGGGTAAAATTCACAAAATTTTAAAGAAAAATAAATATCATTCCTATAAATACGAAGCCCATCAAGAAATTTTCGATGAAAACCGTAGACAGTACCGTAGAATGGAATTTTATAACACGGTAATGGAACGTGCAAATGCGGATGACAATTTTATTTATAACATCGTGTTCACCGATGAATCCACGTTTCCGTTACATGGTAGGCACAATCCATCAATTCTACAGTATTGGGCTATTGAAAATCAGTATCGCCTGTTAAATACAAGAGACAATATCCCGAAAAATTGAATGTTTGGGCTGGTATTTATGGAAATGATATTATTGGACCATTCTTTATTGATGGAAATTTAAATGGGGAGACTTAGTTGAATCTTCTTCAAAACCAAATTGTTCCTGCATTGGCAAACATTAACCCCAATTTTGACAACGTTTAGTTCCAGCACGATGGGTGTCCGGCCCATAACTCAAGAATAGTAATTGACTATTTGAATACGATATTCCCCCAAAGAATTATATCTACGAGAGGCGTAATTCAATGGCCACCAAGATCGCCAGACTTGGCCCCTAATTATTTTTTCTTATGGGGGTATATTAAATCAAAGTTATACGGGCATCCTCATGAAAGAGCTAATAATTTAAATCAACTGAGGGCTAATATTGAAAATTTATTTCAAACTATTAGCCCTCTTATGCTGACCAACGTTCGTTCAGAATTTTACGACAGGTTGGGTTATTGTTTGGCGCAAGACGGAGGCATCTTCGAAAATTTTCTTTAGTTTTTTTTTCTTGTTCAAGGGGATATTTTTTAAGTTTTAAGAGTTTTTTGTATTTTATTTTTAATTATTTTAAGAGAATCTATTTATTTTTAAACGTTTTATTAGAAGGCACTTTTTTTAATGCAAAACCAGTTATAAAAATAATGCAAAAAAGATCATAGTTTGCTGTCAAATATGGCCAAGATATTTTTTCTTTAAATACCTTGATCATCTTTTAACAGTAAACCCATCAACATCACTTCCCACGTAAAAGTTTTTCCCCGTTACAAATACGATGTACTCCCTCACGTGTAGAACGTGACTGTCGTAGCGCCGCTAATTATCGATACTGGACAACCTGAAGCAGGGCATACCGTACCGCGTCCCCTCCCTACACATTATACGAAATCGACCGATTGACTTGGCTGTCTAGTAAAAAAATGAAATAACGGTATATGTAGTGTGGTAGAGCTAAGTGATCAAGTGCCAAGAACAAATTTTCGGAAAACGAAGAAAAACTCAGACTGTATATTATGTACAATTTTTCTTCATTTCTGCAGTTTTTCTTCTTTTTTTCCATATATCATACGTATCTACAAAATATTTACTATTTTTATATTTTATATTAGATAATTTTAAAACTTATATTTTATGTTTCAGTGGATTCTTCCCAGTTGCCATAAATTTTTTAAGAAGGGTACCTATATTAGGAACATTCTTGAACTTTCCTGGTGTTAGTGGTGTAAGTAAAATATAATATATCTATATATATATATATATATATATATATATATATATATATATATATATATATATATATATATATATATATATATATATATATATATATATATATATACAGGGTGATTCAGCTAACCCGTTCATTAAAAGTTTATGAACTTCCCATTGCAATTCATTTTTTAAAATTTGGAATCAGGGGTTAGCGAGGACGATCTATTCAACTAAAGTATTTTTGCTTTTCTGACACTTCCGATTATACTGGAAGTAGCTACCAACTTGCTTATTTTAAATAGAACACCCAGTATATTATTACATTTTTGAATTACCCTGCTGATTTTAAGTGAACTTTCTTAACAATTCCCTATACCTATCTTCAGCAGTTTTTGAGATATTTTAATTTTTTTGAAAATTTAAGTTTTGTAGTATCCCATTGGAATGCTCGTCACTTATTGAAAACAAAAGTTATAGTAGCAAATTTTGGGCTGTAATTAGGCGGACTATTAAGCTTTCAGGTGATATGTAGTTTGATATTTTATTATTTACAGGGTGTACAAAAAATTTAGTTCATTCTGACAAACTAACTGCTCAAAAGTCAATTTTCTTAAATTAAACACCCTGTATTTTGTTGCTTTCTGTGATGGAGAATTAAGTTATATTTCAATCTGTATTAGGATTCCCTATACCTATCTGCTACCGTTTTCTTGCTACCGACGTATTTTTTATTCGATACCATGGTTTTCCATTTTATTAATTTACTTCTGACCAGCGGGCCATGAAAATTAAAACAACGTAACATTTATATTAATTTTTTAGTATATAGGTATATATATATATATATATATATATATATATATATATATATATATATATATATATATATATATATATATATATATATATATATATGTATATATGTTATATCAAAATTATCCATTGTACTTAGAATTGTTAAACTTCACCTTCATTTACCCTTATACTTTGTTGCAGTAACTTAATATGTTCAGATAAGAACCATTGTAATCTCCTCTTGCGTTACAGCTTTGAGACCACTTCGTGCTCTATCTGTAACGTATAATATTTTAAAGTCACGATCGTGATTACTTGCTGAAAGTTAATAACTTCTTTTTCTAGTAAATCACCTGACTTGTGTCAGCACTTGTGAATTAATAAATACGACAGCAAGTGGTCGCATCAGTACTGTAGCAACTGCAATACTGAAACATAACTGTAGTATTGTAGTAACATACTCGCTCAGTCGCGGTCATAACACGACGTTATGAACCATTTAAATTTTGTAATGTAAAGATCAAATAAAACTTTAAAAATAAATTAAATTAGAATAAAAATTGTTTTTAAAAATCATTATATGCTTTCGTGCATATAAAAAGTGGCGCAGTCGTGGTAGGATTTCACGCGTTATTAGAACACGGATTTGCCTAACTAGTAACGTGGAATTCCAATTCCTAAAGTGAAATCGACGAACACAGCTCAAGAAGAGAAAAAATCAAGAATCAAGAAAGCAACAAAGAAACCAACAGGAGGAGTGCTACGAGGAGAACACGGGCCTGCCCTAATTGTTTGTAGTCCCCTGTCATCACAGCAACAAAGCAACAAGCAACATTTCAAAAATCATCCCATCACCCAGTCGGACAACGTTATTGGAACACGGAATTGCCTCACCTGTAACGACCCAGACCGGACCTGAATGGAAGCAAAATTCTTCTGGTAAGTCCATTTGAGAATCATCTCGTTTGTGCTACCATTATTTATTTATTTATTTGCAACATAAAGCAAATTTTGTTTATTTAATTTCTGTGAATACAGACCAGTTTGTTAAAAACAAACTACCATATTTAATTTTATTTACTATTTTATCAACTCTTTAATAATAATTAAAATCAAAATACCACCACCGGCACCATTATCTAACGAACAACAAAATGAGACAGTCGAACCTTATAAGCTGTCCGAGATATTTTCCATCATTCCTGAATACGATGGTAACCAAATACTTTTACAATGCAGTAATGACTGGATTCAGTATGGCCGTAGGCAATCAAAAATTATTGCTTACGTTGCACGTCAAAAATAAATTAAAATTAAAAGCAGTCGAGCTTGTAAATTCGCGCAGTCCTTCCACATGGGAAGAAATAAAAACACTTTTAGAGACACATTTTGGTGACTCTAGAGATTTAACATCCTTAATACAGGACCTTCAACGTCTATCACAACAAAGTAATGAATCTGCATTGAATTTTATATCGCGTTTGCAGACACACAATGCAAAAATGCACGCGGCAGTTCAAAAAACAAATTTAACAGCGGAACAGAAAAGTGCTCAATCAAACTTAATAGAGACTATGACACTAAACACTTTACTAACTGGCTTAGACCCAAAAATTGGATCTATAGTTCGCGCAAGTAACCCAGCTAATATGCTAGCCGCAACAGCTAGAATAAAGCGAGAGTTACAACTTTCGTACTTTCAATCTCAAAAACGCCAACAAAAACCAAATCAAAATTTTTCACAAAACCCTTTTCAACAAAATCAGAATTTAAATTCAAAGAAAATATGTAACTATTGTAAACGCTCAGGACATTCTACTGTCGAATGTAGAGCAAAGCCTCAACAAAATATGTATCCATCTCAATTTCAGAATTTTTCGAGACCTTTTCAGCCAAATTACAACAATTTACAACCATCAACTTCGAATCAAAACTTTCAAAGACCTTTCCAAAACCAAAATCAAAATTTTCAAGCCAGACCACAAGACCAAGGTACTTGACAAACCAAGCCTCAAAATAGACCTTCCACGATAAGGCCTAACCCCAATTTTCAGAGACCAAATGTAATTCGCCCTAACCCGAATTATAATAACAATAATAATAGGACACATCATGTAAACACGAACGAAAATTTCTATCATGAACAAAACGATTTTACTTATATGATACTGTTCATCAAGACCAAAATTACAATCCAAATTACTATGATAATACTGATTATCAACCTGTTTATGACAACCAATATGAACATTAAGACGAAACCTATTATGACAATGACAATAATTATCAAACCGAAAATTTCGAAACGAATGACTTTGAAAACCCTTATCGTTATCAAAATTTTCACGATCCCCAAACTTTAGACAAACCACCGGATCAAACACAAACTTCGGACATTTGTGTGGAAATCGAATCACAAATGAGAACCTTAAATTTAAACCAACAAGAACAAGCGAACAACCGCCAACAAAAATTCCTTTAGGCGCATTATTAACAGTGAATTCAAAAAATTTGTACTACATCAAGGATGCTACAAATACTTTTAAAATTTTAATTGATTCAGGCGCTGGACTTTCAATTTTTAAAAGAAAAACTTGCCAAAATTACACTGATCGTTTCCCCGAAAATATTTCAATTCAAGGTATTACTGACCAAAAAATAATAATAACAGAATCATGTTTAATTCCTTTTGACGATTTTAGTCCTCACAAAGTTTATGTACACGACATCGACATAGAATTCGACGGATTATTAGGCTCAGACTTTTTAGAACATTACGAATGCATTGTAGATATCAAAAACATGCAATTAATAACTAATTTCAAAATTGTTCCTTTATTTAAAGTAACCGACAAATTATCAGACCAAATTCCTAAAAACAGTCCAACAAATTTTCAACATTCAAAAAACATTCTGAAAATTTCGAACAAAATTGCAATCGCCCCTCGTATCGAACAAATATTCAAATTTCGTTGTAATCTTTTCAACACTGACGCAATTCTTTCAGCTCAGGAGATAGAAAAAGTACGTTTACCTAACGCACTCGTACACATTAACAACAAAGGTGAATTTTGTACATCTGTAATAAACGCAAATGCCATACCAAAACTCATTGACTTTTCAAATCTAAATTTAGAACCAATAAACAGTTCAATGTTATTAAACTCAAATATTTACAACAGTAATCAAAATTCAGAAACATTCAATGACCCAGTAGTCGACCGCACATTTGAAATTCGAAACCAACTAAGATTAGACCATTTAAACACAGAGGAACAAGAACTAATTACCGAACTTTGTTTAGAGTATTCCGATATATTTTATCTTGAAGGCGACAATCTTACATTCGCTAACGAAATAAAACATTCAATCGACACCGGTAATTCAAAGCCGATATTTACGAAATCTTATCGATACCCGTATGTCCATAAAGAGGAAGTAAAAACACAGGTCAATAAGATGTTAAAACAAGGTATAATTAGACCCTCTATTTCGCCCTGGTCATCCCCAGTATGGGTTGTCCCAAAAAAAATTGACGCTTCTGGAAAACAGAAATGGCGTGTCGTAGTCGATTACAGAAAATTAAACGAAATAACAGTCGGAGACAAATATCCACTCCCTAACATTTCAGATCTACTAGACCAACTAGGTAAATGTTCCCTATTTAGTACTTTAGACCTAGCAAATGGCTTTCACCAACTAGAAATAGACAAAAAAGACATCCCAAAAACAGCATTCTCTGTAGAGAACGGACACTTTGAATTTTTACGTATGCCTTTCGGATTAAAAAACGCACCAGCGACATTCCAACGCGTAATGGACAACATTCTTTTAGGTTTACAGAACGAACGTTGTTTAGTTTACATAGACGACATAATAATCTATTCACCAACTATTGACGAACACATTCACAGACTTTCCGAAGTATTTAAAAGACTTAGAATCGCAAATCTTAAAATTCAGCCCGATAAATGTGAATTTCTCAGAAAAGAAGTTGCATATTTAGGACATCTAATCACGCCCGATGGAGTAAAACCTAACCCAGAAAAAATAAATTGCATTGAAAATTTTCCTCAGCCAACAAATCCAAAAGAAATAAAATCTTTTCTAGGATTAGCCGGTTATTACCGACGATTCATCCCCAATTTTGCCAAAATTTCTAAACCCTTGACGAAACTTTTACAAAAAGACGTACAATTTAATTTTGACTCAGATTGTAAAAATTCCTTTGAACAATTAAAAAATGCTTTAATCACAAGTCCAATTTTAATTTATCCAAATTTCGAAGACACTTTTATTTTAACTACAGACGCAAGTTCTTTTGCTATTGGCGCAGTTTTATCACAAGGCACAATAGGAAAAGATTTACCTATCGCATTCGCTTCTAGAACACTTTGTAAAGCGGAAACTAAATATTCTACAATAGAAAGAGAGTGTTTATCTATTGTATGGGCCGTAAAACACTTTAGACCCTATCTATTTGGAAAAATTTCAGCTAGTCACAGATCATCGACCATTAACATGGCTATTTTCAATTAAAGACCCTGGTAGTCGCTTAGCGCGATGGCGTCTAAAACTTGAAGAATATGACTATGAAATAACGTACAAACCTGGAAAAATAAACAAAAATGCTGACGCACTTAGCCGCATCAAAATAAATCATTTCCAAAAATGTATACAATTTAAAAACAAAATTCTATCTGCAAATTCAGACTCCGAAGACACGGACGATACAGAAATCGCCCCTGAAACCATTGTAAATGAATTCAAACGATTTATTAATCTTTACAAAACAACATCATTAATTGACTATTCAAAATTAAGTTTTACCAACAATCAACTCCTAGACAAAAGTCATAAAGACATAATAACCTTTTTCATTCAAAACAAATTAACCGATCTTCATTACAAAATAATAGATGACATCTTTGAAGAAAATCCAAATTTTTGTAACAATAAAATCAACATTGTTTCCAGTAAAACAGTCAAAAATAGGAAATATTACATCATTCCATTACCTTTCGATCCTGAAAATGTAATCGAAACTTTATTTATCACTCTTTATCGAGATCAACATGTTTTCGACTCAGAAAAAACTTATTTTGTGGAAAATAATTTAGAACTCGCAAGCTTAGAAATTCTATCTTTCATCTTTTCTGACAAAGATTTAAATCTTACAATATGTCAAAATTTAGTTGAAAACCCTGACAAAGAACAAATTCCAATCATAATCGATCAAAACCACTCAGGTAAAGCAAATCTTCACCGAGGTATCAATGAGACAATACGCAGAATTAAAAACAGATACAATTGGACAGGACTCACGAAAGACGTAGAAAATTTCATAAAACAATTCAATTTTATATTCAATACATGAAAATTATGAAAACATGGAATTATTTAAAGGAGAAGTAAAAACTCACGTTAGTTTACTAACCCAAGTTTCAAGAACAATTCGAGAAAAATTCGAATCTCTTAATTATGACATTACTAGAACACGATATAAACGTGGAATTATAAATGGTATTGGTTCAATTTTTAAAGCAATCACCGGAAACTTAGATGCAGAAGACGGTCAATACTATACGGATAGTATAAATAAATTATTAAAAGACGAACATCAGATTGAAAATTTACTTAAGAATCAAATTTCCGTAACAACATCTGTTATCAAGAATTTTAACACAACAATCCAAAAGTTACAGTTTGACGAAATGACGTTTAACAATGATCTGAAATTAATCTCAGATACGATTCGTCGCACAAATAACGAAATAAAAATAATTAGACTCGCTTTAAAATTCCTAGACAAATGCGAACTCCTTATGGAAACCTATTTATACATTGAAAATGAATTGGATAACATACTGAATTCAATCACCTTTGCTCGATCAAAAATCATTCACACTTCAATAATCTCACCTGAAAAACTAATCTTGTCACTACAAGAAATTGCACATAATTTGCATCAAAACAATTTACCTCTAGATACTCGAATTCAAAATGTTGCGAAATATCTGGACATCATGGAATTAGAAGCTTTTCAAACAGACTCAGATTTAGTATTTGTTTTAAAGATCCCATTAGTCGATCATGAAACGTTTAGAATTTTTAGACTTTTTCCAATTCCAATTTTAGATAATAGAACTGGTTTGTATCACATTCTCTCAACCTCACAAAAATATATCGCGAGAGATGATGATTCTCTTATGTACATTCCAATCACCGATACACATGAATGTAGAACACTTATGCACAAAACTTTAATATGTCCCGATTTGTTCGCATATCCAATCGACAGCAATGCCTTTTGTGAAGCCCAAATTCTCAAAAACCTCAAAAGCCTGCCAGAAAACTGTCAGACGTCACTCCTCTTTGCAAAAGGATATAAGGTACAGAAATTAACTACAAACACATGGTTAGTTATAAATTCCGAACCACTGTCAATCACCATTAACTGCAAGAACCGAAATTCAAAAACTGAATTGATCTACAAAAATTCGGTTCTGATATTACAACCTTCTGATTTGCAACGCATTTATAGGAGCAACAAAAGTACAGGCAGACCAAAAGGACTTCTCCGAAATCAACATTGAAATTCAATCAATCAAAATTCCTTTCAACTGTTGCGAAGGAATACCCGATGATCTCAAAATTCCAAACCTAAAGCCCTTGAAGTTAAATAATCTCAACACAGAAGACCTGGACATCGCCAGACATAAGCTGGACGAATATTCAAGACAATTAGACGACTTAATCAATGAACCTTTCGTATCCAAACATATATCCTGGTTTGTTTATTTTACAATTACCTTAATCATTGCCCTTATTATTCTATTCATTTGCTGCAAATGTCGCAGAAAAAGACGACTTGCAATCGAAGTATCCTCAAATTCTCCACCACCTCATCCAGGACTAGGCAAAAGAATCCAATCCTTTAGAAGTATACTACCAAGAAGACGACCTTCCATCAGACCAGAAGATGTACAAGCAGAAGACATCGAATTGAACTAACATTTTAGTGAAAAGTGAAAAACTTTTGTGTTCTAATCAAAAAACGCTTTAGTGTTCAAACTTACTCACATTCAGTGATTTTACCCTTGCAAACCTTGCAATTTTATATTTAACCATTATTGTATTTAACCATTATTGTATTTAACTATTATTGTATACATTAAAAGTTGCTGTATAACACCAACTTTTTATATAAAAGGGGAGTTGTTATATCAAAATTATCCATTGTACTTAGAATTGTTAAACTTCACCTTCATTTACCCTTATAGTTTGTTGCAGTAACTTAATATGTTCAGATAAGAACCATTGTAATCTCCTCTTGCGTTACAGCTTTGAGACCACTTCGTGCTCTATCTGTAACGTATAATATTTTAAAGTCACGATCGTGATTACTTGCTGAAAGTTAATGAATTCTTTTTCTAGTAAATCACCTGAAGTATATATATATATATATATATATATATATATATATATATATATATATATATATATTTATATATATATATATATATATATATATATATATATACATATATATATATATATATATATATATATATATATATATATATATATATATATATATATATATATATATATATATATACCGTCCTTTCATTTTAAAACTGTACATAGGTTCCACCGTTCGGTCCTTCTCGGAAAATTAGTCACCGCTCAGGTGGGGAGTCCGGCCGTACGCCGGCGCCGTGATGATCGACGACTTAGATTTCACATTTGCCGTCGCATACGTGTTTGGCATTTAGATGAGTAAACTTCATAGTAATACGTGTAATTTTAAATAGATTATTTTAATTCAAAACTTAGTAATTATGACGTACTCACTTGAGGGAAAAATTGATTTGATATCATGGTCTCTTCAAGGACATTCATTACGTACAATAAGGGACCTTTTCTCAGTCAAATATGCAAATCGTCCGATCCCTGCCTTGAACACAATATCGACAGTAGTCGAAAAGTTTAAGTCAACGGGATGCATTTTAGGTTGTAAATGCCACAAGACACTGCTTATGTGTATGTATATAAATTATGTTTTATTGTTTAGGCTAATGTAAGTTGTGTTTCGACAACCTGTTGTCGAAAATCCACCGACTGTAGATCAGGTGGAAAACTTTTGGAAGGCGCTGTACGAGCAGAAGCCCTCAGTCCAAAAAGACACTCCAGCCCTGGCACACTTTGAGGACTGTTGCGAAGGTCTTCAGCGATCAGAACAAGTGTGCCACCCGATAATCCCTGAAGAGGTTCGAAGAGCTCTTGCGGGATCTAAGAACTTTGCTGCTCCAGGTCCCGACGGGGTAAATAACTTCTGGTGGAAAAAATTATCTAGTACCCACCACCATTTAGCCAGTATTTTTACCACCTGGCTAAATGGGGAGCAGCAAATTCCTTCTTGGGTTGTCGAGGGGCGGACCGTGCTAATTCCGAAAACCGGAGATTTGTCCAACCCAAAGAACTACCGACCGATAACCTGCTTAAACGCATGTTACAAGGCGTTTACACTCATCTTGTACATGCGAGTACTCCTAGCAGCTGAACCGGTTTTCGAGGGGATATACGAACAACGAGGGTCTAAGAAGGGTGTCGCTGGCTGCAAGGAGAATCTGTTGATTGACAGATGTGCCACGCAGGACTCCGTGCAGTACAAGCGAAACCAGACAGAACTGTCGGGGAAGAACAAGGTGTCTACAACAAACATGCTTGCCGTTCCGATCCTTGTCTACTCCTTCGGAGTAGTCAAACGTACACAGGAGGAGCTGCGAGGACTCGACGTAGTAACCCGAAAAAGGATGCATCTCAGTAGGAGCTTGCATTCCAGATCGTGCGAATTAAGTGATCGGGCCTCGGGAACCGATTTTTAAAAACAAATTCAAAAATTAGCGGACAGATTTTATTGTGAAAATACAATGTTTGTGGCTTAAAGATGCGAGCAGAACTGTTCTAAAATATTAACAAATGAACCTACATAGGAAAAAAGCGTATTAAGCATTCTGGAAACTATGGCGTAATACTTTACTGATAAAGTGAAGCTAGCATACATAACTCCTCCATCCTTAAGAGGAAAATAATACGGTTGTATTATCAGTATTATTTTCTAAGTCATTTTTGACTTTACAAGTGCTATCTTTCCTAAAATAATTAAGTATATTATTATTATATTTGAATACTAATTTGACTGAAATAAAAATAATCACTAGAGCCATTAAAACAATGCAAATATAAAACACAATATATTGAGTGTTGTCTTCTTCAGGGGCCTGTAAGCGATGAAGTTGAGTTCTTTCGGCTAACTTTTGAAGTCTTGTTAGCCATCCAGGTTGACTCTATCTGCGACCTTCAGGGTTTGATTTTCGGGATTGCCTATAGCCATTTTGATTTTAGGCAAATGAAGAGGGGTTTCTTCAACTGATGGGGCATCGTTACTGTACATGTTACCATTTACTATAATGTTACATTTATAGGGTACATGGATCAAATGTGGCTGGTAAATTTTTTCGTATCCATGCTGTACACAATTTTCTTCGATCGTAGTGGGTTGTACAGGGATAATAATGACGTAAGCATTATTGATTGGTTCCACCACATCTTGGTCCAAATGGATTTGGAGTGCTTGGCACTGGTGATTGGTATCTCCATTTAACAATTTCGGGAGACAGTCAGCATTGGTAATTTGGTTTTCTATATGATATAGACAGGTGTCTTCAATTCTGGTGGAGCCATGCAGTGGTGATATCCTCGTAGTGGTGATAAGTCGAGTTAAGGATGATGTAAGGTTTTAAAGGAATAACGGCTTCATCGGAAATTGGAATAGGGAATAAATGGTAATAATCGTAAAAATTTTCTTGCAGTATTGGAAAATTAATAGCAAATAAAATTGTATCTTTGTTATGAAGAATTTCGGCTTTTAGTAATCTGTAATATGATTGTATATTATTGAAATATGGTAGACTTTCTTTATACAATTTGAACATTATATTAATTAGTTCTTTGAGTTCTGATACTGGTAATATCGCACTATGGATAATATTTAATTCAGCAAATAATATCGAGTCTTCAATATTATTTAGTATCGATAGGATGTTTTGACAGTCAATTATCATTGTATCTAGTGAGTTCTGTAGGCGTAAGAATAGCGTGTATTTATTTAGACTATTTACAATACTTTGTATTTGATCACTGATTAATTCTTGATTTTTGAGAATTTTTTGTAAGGTGTTTGTAGTTTCATTCATAAACTGTTTTGTAATAGTTAAGTAATTTTTTAAATCGTGATGTAATAAAGGGTGGTCCAACCATAATGCACGGTGTTAATTGTGAGTCACACCTTAACGTCAAGTTTTTTGCCCAACTTAATTTGACATTTCTTTGTTTCAGTGTTTGACAAGTTCAACCATGGAGAGGTACACAATTGAGCAGCGCGTTAAGATTGTTGAAGCCTTTTACGAAAATGGGCGTTCAAATCAAAATGCATTTCGTGCACTTCGTGACTTTTTTGGTTAGCATAATCGACCAAATGTGTCCACAATCGGGAGAATTGTGCGCAAATTTCAGCAAACCGAGTCTGTAGGAAATGTGAAAACACCTGTGCATGCTCGCCCAGTTCGTTTTGCGGAGAACATTGCTGTTGTTCGCGATAGTGTAGCAGAAGAGCCGTCAACCTCGACTCGTCGTCGTGCCCAACAATTGAACATCTCACGAACATCACTGATGCGAATTTTGAATAAAGATTTCAATTTACATGCTTACAAGGTTCTCAATTGACTCAAGAGCTGAAGCCTACTGACCATTTCAAGCGTCGTCAATACGCCGAATGGTTGGTTGAACAGACAGAAGTGAATGGTGACTTTACAAAGAAAATCATCTTCATCGACGAGGCACACTTTCACCTCAGTGGATTCGTTAACAAGCAAAATACCGCATTTGGGCAAATGAGAATCCACGAGTGATTGTTGAAAAGCCGATGCATCCACAAAGAGTGACTGTTTGGTGCGGTTTATGGGTTGGCGGCGTCATCGGGCCGTACTTCTTCGAAAATGAGGTCGGCCAAGCAGTTACCGTGAATGGTGTTCGCTATCGCGAGATGATAACGGACTTCTTGTGGCCAGAGATTGAGGATATGGACCTGGATGATATGTGGTTCCAACAGGATGGTGCCACTTGCCACACAGACAACGAAACAATGGAACTTTTGCGCGAGAAATTCAATGGCCGTGTTATTTCACGTCGTGGCGATGTTAATTGGCCGTCACGATCATGTGATTTGACACCGTTGGACTTCTTTCTTTGGGGATATTTAAAAGAAAAAGTTTACGTCAATAAGCCAAGAACAATTCAAGAGCTAAAGGATGAAATAATTCGGCACATTAACGACATTGAACCTCAATTATGCCTCAGAGTCATTGAAAATATGGACCATCGGATAGAGGTATGCCACCGAAGCCGTGGCGAGCATTTGGCCGATATTTTATTTCACACATAATTGTCATAGATCCTTCTATCATAATAAAAAATATTAAGATAATTCTCTGAAAACTTTTTGTATTATTTACAATCGTAACATTATACAACATCGTGCGTTTTGGTTGGACCACCTTTTATATTTTGATTGTTAGTCAAGGCGGAAATAGCTTTATTGTATCTTTCTTCATCCTCGTCATCTAAGGTTCCGAAAAGCCATTTATTTGCTCTACCTACTATATTAATAAGACCACGTTTAGATCGATTAAATTTTTGAGGTTTTATATTAACTAATTTGAGATTTATTTGGTCTAGTAAATATGATAAATGATTGTGCATATGATATAATTGAGGATATAATTCGTCTTTGATAGATATAAGGTCAATGATTGATTTTGCATTATTATTTATGCTATTGATTGGAATATCGAATTGTTTTAAATCGATGAATTTTATAAAAGTATGTTTGTTAATAGTAGTCCTTGCTTTTCCAAGGGAAAACGGAAGGATAGGATTATTTATTTTCGTTAGAGTTATTTGTTGTCCTGTCGTTGTCAGAATTCGAATTTTACAATCTGAAGGGGTGTAAATTTGGTGGCACTATGGATTGTATTATTATATCCTAAAATTGCATATAACATTTGTGTCGTAATTGGTCGATTTGCTGACTCAAGTTTCAGTGCTCTAATTTCTTCTATTAGTGTAGAGTGGAACCTTTCAATAGGACTATTACTATTTGGATTTTTGGGAGTAATATAATGTAGTGTAATTTTATGGAGCTTGCAAAAATCTTCCACCAAATTATTTTTAAATTCAGTGCCTGAATCACAAGTTATTTTATGTGGAATACCATAGTGAGACATAAATTGCAATAAACCATCTAAAATGTTAGTTGCATTTAAATGGATTGGGTAAGCTTGAGCAAAACGTGAAAAGCTATCAATAATTGTCAAAAATTTAGTTTTATCTATAGAAAATGTATCAATATAAATATGTTCAAATGGGTATTCCCCTATAGTTGTTGGTTTAAATTTTATGACATTAGGGTGTCGTTCATATTTAGATTGTTGGCAAGTAACACATGTGTTTATGTAATTTGTTACATCATGTACCATGTTTGACCAATAGTATGTTTTTGATAAAGATAATTTTGTTTCGTTAATACCTCTATGAGTAGTTTTTACTTCATGGTGGTACTTTATTTTGTCTAACTGTTCATTTTTGTCTCTCAGGTCTTTTAAAAAGAGATTACTTTGAATCAATTTAAAAGCAGAATTTTGGAAATGTTTTTGGATTAATGGGATTATGGCTGTTTTTAGACATTCCTCAAATAATATTCCATAAACGGTTTTTGGTTTTAGGTATTCTTTAAAAATTCTTACTAAATCGTTTTCGAGATTTCTGGTTGGTATTACAATTTTTAGACGGGTTTTATCGAATGGTTTTATTATACTAACGCGAGGTGAAACGGCGTCGCTGCTACGTATAAGCAGTATTTGGTGTTTGAATTTATTTAAAGGTTGTTCCGAAATCGGTATTTCTAAAATTGGATTTTCGCGAGACGAGTGTTGTGTTTCGTTGGAGTTACTTTCTTTATCTGCTTCTCTTTCTTGTGGAGGGATGACTATGTCTGAAATCACGTTAATTCGATTATTGGTGTCTTGTTGAGCTTCATTTCGAATTATATCTGGAGTATGATTGGATTCTTGTAATAAATTTTCCAATTCTCTGAGGTCATCGTCTGATATTCGGGGAAGTTCTTGATCACTTGTAAGGTCTACGAAAATATCTGTGAAGTCTTGTTCAACTCTGTTCTCTTCTAAGGGGTCGGAATTTGCTATCATTGATTGGGTTTCTATCGGATTGAGTTCTATTCTTGATAAGGCATCTGCAACGGAATTTTTCTTACCTTTTCTGTACATTATATTGTAATCGAATTCTTCTAATCTCAATCGCCATCTTACTAGTCGTGAATTGGGGTCTTTAAGGTTAAATAGCCATTCTAAAGGTTTATGGTCGGTAACAATAGTGAATTTCCTTCCGAATAAATAGAACGTCCAATCCAAGAAATGATTTAATTTCTCTTGCTGTGGTTGGCAATGGGAAATTTGTTATTGATTTAATTTTATTAGGGTTTGGTTTTATCCCTTCAGGAGTAATTACGTGATCTAAAAATTCGACGTTTTGTTTTAAGAATTCTGACTTATCCAATTGAATTTTTAATTTGGCTTCGCGTAATTTTTTGAAAACTTGTTTTAAATTATTAATATGTTCTTGTAATGAGGTGGAAAAGATGATAATATCATCCATATAAACTAGGCACGTTTTATTTTGTATGTCCTTTAATATATGGTTCAGAACTCGCTGAAAAGTCGCTGGCACGTTCTTCAATCCGAAGGGCATTCGCAAATATTCATAATGCCCATTTTCTACGTTGAATGCTGTCTTCTGAACAGAGTTTTCTTCCATTTCTATCTGGTGAAACGCTGATGCCAGGTCCAAAGTTGTGAAGTAATGACATTTTCCTAACTTATCTAAGATATCGATATTGGGGGATTGGGTATCGATCATCGATGGTTTTTTCATTCAATTTTCGGTAGTCCACTACGATTCTCCATTTTTTTCTTCCTGATGCGTCGGCTTTCTTCTGTACAATCCAAATGGGACTGCAATATAGGGATGATGATGGTCGAATGATTCCATCGTCGAGCATTTTATTTATTTGTCTTTTTACTTCGTCTTTATGACACCCCTATTGTCATAAAGACGAAGCGATATGATTTTGTGTGTATAGGTATTTCGTCGGATGTTTTAATATCATGTTTTATTTTATTTGTAAATGAAAGTTGTCTATCGTCGTTATGGAAAATATCAGAAAATTCGTTACATAAATTTAAAATTGCGTATTTCTCTTCCGGATTAATATGATCTGTTCGAATATTGTCAATTATTTTACTTATTGAATTATTATCTATATTTTCGGGTAAAGCGCTTTCAATATTAAAAATTTCAAAATGATTTTTATTGATTTGTATTGCTGGAAAAGGCTCGTCCATGGTTACAGAAAGTGTCTTACCAATATTATTAAAAATTTCGAAAACAGCTCGATAATTCGAAGCATAAGTTAGAGTTTCGGGTATAAATAAATTATTGATATATTTATTTGTGATTATTATTTCACCTTCGGGAATATTGACTGGAAATTTCCGGACTAAAGTTTCATTAGGAGGTATTTCAATAGTAAATGATGTTTCGTTTGGTTGTCTATAATAGAATGGAATTTGGACATAATTATTTTGTAATATTTGATTTATAAAATCGATTTTTAGATCAAGATTTTTCAATTCTTTCAAACCTAGAATGCCATTGAAAAATTCGTGAAATTGGAATAAAACGTATTCGATTTCATAGGTACTTTGCAATTCATCAAATGCTGGAATATTTGCTTTAAATTGAATTTCCTTTTCGCCTAATGATGTTTTTAGGTGACATGGTTCCCTAAAGATTTTGTCAGGATAATATTTTTCTACGACAGAAGGTCTTAACATAGAGGTGTGACAACCGGTGTCAATTAATAGTTTTACAGGAGGATTCTGAATTTGAATATACGGAAGTCCGTTAAAAGTTGCTTAATATAGTTCTATCATGTCGTCTTGTTCGTTGGAAGCTGATTGTAAAAATTTTCATCATTAGTTTCATAAATTTGAGATGTTTCGGGTGTGAAGTTATTGTCTGATGGTGATTGGTCATTAGTAATATTGACAGAGTATTGATTGTATGGATTATCTAAATTGTCTTGGTAATCCAGAGGATATTGATAATCACCCTGTCGATTATCAAGATTGGTCAGATGTAATGTCATATTGATCATAATTATGATTATATAATTCCTGATTAAAAAATGTTTGTCTATTTTGTTGATATGTAGGCATTTGATTATTGGCCTGGGTTCGATTCGTTCTTTGAATCGAAGGTATTCTAGATGTAGTGGACATTGGTTCTACAGTTCTTTGATCGGGTTTATTAGATGGTTGAAAAACATTTTGGGGTGGTCCGAAAACTTGTCTGTTTGTTGGAAATCTCTGTGGAATGTGCCTTGGCTGAATGGGTATTGGTTGACTAGGAAATGACGGCCTTTGTGAATATGTACGTTGTGGATAATTTGGGTTTTGATTTTGGAATTCGCCAAAATTGGGTGCCTGATTTCTAAAAGTATATTGATTCTGAAAGTTTCGGTTTTGAAAATTATTTTGTTGGAAATTCGACTGAGGGTTATTTGTCTTAATTGGCCTTTGAACTTCCGGTCTACTAGTGCTTGGACGATTTTGAAAAATTAAGTTTTGGGATTGACGAAAATTTTCGTCTTCCATGACCAAATTCACTGCTGATTCGAGAGAATCGGGGTGCTGCACAGAAACCTTATCTTGTAAGCGAATGTTTAAATTTCTAAGAAATACTTTTAAAGATTGTGACTCATATTGCTTAATATAAATTAATTTGGTTAGTTGGTCTATGTCAGTCATCGAATTTAATTTGAATATTAATTTACTTCGTAACACTTGAATTTTTTTGGAAAATTCTAAAGGATGTTCACTCTTATTAGGGATTAAAATAAATAATTGTTGTTCTAGATTATCAAGGCTTTGCCTATCACCAAACGTATTCCTAAGTTCTTGTTTAAGAAGATTCCAGGTATTTAATTCTAATCTGGAGGCGATTAGCATCTGGGCTCTATCTCTTAATTTACCTATTATGATGCTCAAAATACATTGGTTAAGAGTAGCATCATTACTGTTGTACCTATTATAAAATTTATCAACCGCACTGATAAATATTTAGAGGGTGTCTGGGGACCCATCATATGTTGGAATGGTGTGTGAGTAAATTTTGAATAGAGTGTAATTAATTTCGGTGGACATATTGGAAACAATTAATGAATTAAATAACTCTGCTAAATTTTCAATCTCAGATTCGCTCATTAAATTGTTGCAATAATTTATAAAATATTGAATTTAATTCAGAAATCTGTTAAGTTTAAATTGCCAAAATTAATAGCCAAGAAAATTTTTTTAAGTACGCCTATGATAGTATTTTATGGACTAAGAATTAATAAAATTAATATTACCTTAAACTAAAAAATTGGGTTTGCAAAATTGTTAATTTGATTCTAGGAACTACTACAAAATTTGATTTTGATGAAACAACAAATCTGCAAAATAAACCGTCTAGAAATAACAATGTGCGATACAAGCTATTCTTTCACTTCTTAGAATGCAGTTCGAATAAAAGTGCTTTTTCCTTGAGACTGTTCGTTACTGATATAACAACGGTATCTCGGTATTGAGTTGCAAAGTGTAATTATTGTCTTACGTACTAAGCGCAAACTTGCGATGTTTTTGATTTCTTCCAAAGTTTATTTGGGAAAATATTTGAGTTTTAAATTAATTGATTGATTCTTTAAACTAATTGACTTCTATAGTCAGTCTACCAAATTTCAATTATGATAAGAGATAAATTGGTAGGTATTTGCCTTAATCTAAATGACTTCGATAGTAAAAGAATTCCCTAAAATCTTTACGATAAAGTTTTTTGGAAAAAATCTGAGGAAGCAGAAAGGAAAACTCGACTTACCATGATGGTGTGCCAGGGTATGCCTTTCTGGAGTCTACTGCAACGGCCACTGGATCTGCTGCTTCAGGTTCCGGGTTGGTTTTGGGGTTGAGGCTGTTTCTTTTCGATCGCGGATAAACAGTGAAAACTGACGAAATTCCCGATTGACTTTCTTCCGCGATCCTACCGGCTGCGCCAATTAAGTGATCGGGCCTCGGGAACCGATTTTTAAAAACAAATTCAAAAATTAGCGGACAGATTTTATTGTGAAAATACAATGCTTGTGGCTTAAAGATGCGAGCAGAACTATTCTAAAATATTAACAAATGAACCTACATAGGAAAAAAGCTTATTAAACATTCTGGAAACTATGGCGTAATATTTTACTGATAAAGTGAAGCTAGCATACATAACTTGCGTTCCACGGTTATATCTCCCACGACATCGCGGAGGTCATGGACTCTTGAGTTTGGAGTATCTCCATAACAGGATGGTTCTGGACGGAGCCTGTAAAGTTATCAGGAGTTCGGATCCCCTTCTCTGCATGGTCCGAGATCACGAACATACAGGGATAGGAGCATTTTTATTTAAGGCAGTCCGTTGTGGAAAACGAGAAGTGTCGAATATATTGGAACTATTCGTTTCCCACCGTCACGTCATGCAAACACAAGCCAACAAGCCTGACGTAGTCATCGAGTTCTCGGCACCCGGTGATGATAACATTGTTTTGAAAGAGGAGGAGAAACGGACAAAATATCGAGATTTAATCTTCGAACTCAGCAGACTCTATCCAGGCCATTCTGTTAAACTTAAGGTACTGGTTATAGGAGCCCTTGGTGGAGCGAGAGATACACTGCTTTCAGAATTAAAGAGCATACCGGCATGCCGAAACTCGGCAGAAATCTTAGCCGGTCGCATGCAGCAGGCCGTAATTCTCGGTTCGCTTCGTCTACTTAGGGCACACGACTCGACCCAATAATCGCTAACCGAGCGGACGCGAGGAGTGATTACTGGTATTACCTTCCGTCGCACCTTCTGTGTGAGTCGGAACCACAGAAAGGTGTGACTGGTGTTTAGCAAAAAAAAAAGAAGTATATATATATATATATATATATATATATATATATATATATATATATATATATATATATATATATATATATATATACACTTGCGCCGGTAAATATATTGACAACGATACTTTTTACTACTGTTTCAGTATATTTACTGACACAAAAAAAGAGCCAGTATTTATTAAACGCAACCAAAAATAGCAGTATTTATTCTTTGTTACCTAAACACATTGTGACAGTTATTGTACAACCTAAACTGTTATTCAACATAGAAAAGAAATATAAAAAAACAAAACATGCAAATCGGATAGTAACTTGACAAATGAAAAAATATATAATATAGGGTAGCTCAATAGGAAGTGGGTAACTTATATTAGTCTATTTGGAATGCTTCTCACTAATTTTGCAATAGTTTCCTGGCCTATAGCTGCCCACTCAGGTTTTAATATTTCAGTGAATTGGGTTTTGTTATTCTTTTGTCTGTTTGTGGAATTGCCCGATCGAGTTCATCCCACAAATGCTCGATCGGGTTAAGATCGGGACTTTGCGTAGGCCATGGTAGCACATTAATATGATTTTGTTCAAAAAACTGTTTTACAATCTTGGCGGAATGTTTGGGGTCATTATCTTGTTGAAAGTTAAATGACCCCATTAACCCCAATTTGTCGACCGATTCAAACAAATGCTCTTCTAAAATGTCAATATACTTGCTGGCATTAAGAATTCCATCTATTATGCGTAAATTTCCTACTACTTCAGCACAGAAGCAGCCCCATACCATCATCGATCCTCCACCATGCTTTACAGTGGGTCTAATTAAATTTGGTTTAAATGCTTCAGATGGTCGGCGCCAGACCATCTTTCGTCTCCTATTAGTTTTGAACTCAAATTTACTTTCGTCGCTCCAGAGAACTGTCTCCTAGAATCGGAAAGGCTTATTCAAATACTCCATAGCAAAATGTAGGCTCTTCTTTGCATTTTTCTCAGAAATGTATGGCTTTCTTTTAGCCACACGTCCGTGTAGATTTGCCTCATCTATTCTACATTTAATTTGCGTTACTTGAATGGGCAAATTCAGTTGATCCTTTATTTCTCTAGCAGTCACAAATGGATTCTGTCTCACTACTACAAGAATTTTTCTGTCCTGACGAGGTGTCGTCTTTCTTTTCCTACCAACTCGGGGACGATTTTCGGCCGATCCTGTAGCCTGAATTTTTTTTATTATTTTATTAACATCCTCACGTGATATTCCATAATCTGTAGCCTGTTTTTGTAAGGTTTCTTCCTTCCTTCTTCGCTCAAATATTCTTTGCCTCTCCTGTGGTGTTAATTCCCTTACTTTAGGCATTCTGTAATTAACAATAATTAGAAAATACAAATGGAATTTACAGCACGCCTAGACTTTTGTAATAATTATACTTGAAAACCTAAACAGTTAGTACTGTAGAAGAAATATATTTGTCAACTTACTTTCCGACCCTTAAATTGCGTAGTTCGCGGATATTTTTTGAAAAATATAAGCACTGCATGCTTCGCTCGGCAATCGGATTGCAACTGTGTACTAGATGATGACCTTGAATTACGATGGTAGGAGTTGCATCATACTCCGATGCGTTCGTGTCTCAGAGTGTCGGCTTACTTGTATTTACGATTATTTGTCAACATATTTACCGGCGCGAGTGTATGTCACGGAAGGACCTTCCAGGCGGAATAGTACATTGATGTACTCATTAACAGTGGGCGATGAAAAACTAGAAATCTGCAGAAATATGTTTTCATCAACACTTAATATTGGGGATTACACTGTTCACAATTGGATAAAAATAGTAAATTTGGGATGTGTAGCAGCCGGAAAGGTTCTAATCAATTAAGAAAGAAAACGCCACATCAAGATAAAGAAGAGAGCAAGTTATATGAGATAATTTTTTGATAGCTTGCCTAAGCTACCTTCCCACTATAGAAGGCACGATTCTTCCAAACTTTATTTGGAGCAAACAGTTCATTCAATATCTCAACTATTTAAACTGTACTTAAACAAATGCACCACAGATAAGAAATTGCCTGTCTCCAGGTCTGCATTTACTAAAACATTTACACCACATTAAAAAGGACAAGTGTGACATACATATGTACTCAACATGAAGTTGGCAATATCACTGATCAAACGTAGAATAAGCATGTTGGAAAAAAAATCGAGCTCGGCTTTAGAAAACAAACGATAAACAAGCAGCGTTAGAAAACCAATGTAGATTTTTGACAATGGATCTACAAGCTGTTAAAGTTTCTCCATGTTTGCAAGCAAGCTCTATATTTTTCAAAACGAAACTAAACTGTCAACTTTACAATGTATGGTCTCGCCTCTCACCATACAACGTGCTTTTGGTTTACAGAAACGGAGGCAGATTTGACAGCTAATTACGCATGTTGTAAACGTAGACAACATGCGTAATTAGTATGCAAATACAAACTATGTGAATGAGACCGTACCTATTATTCTGTTTGGCGACGTTGCACTTACCAAAATAGGAATAACATATTAGCTAACGCTCTTCTTAGTTATGCAGTAGATAATAATCTCATCATTATCCAAAATTACCTGGAGCCAGGACACACTCAAATAGAGTGCGACTCCGTGCATAGCTGTATAGCGAGGAAGCTGAAGGGGAGAGCAATTCATTTACCAAGTGACTACATACCCATTTTCAAAGAAGCTAGGAATAAGCTATTTCCTTATATTGTTAAGTCGATGGAGTATCACGAATTTAAAGATTATGGGGAGAAAAGTTTTCACAGGTATTTTACTATTAGGCCTGGAAGTAGCTCACGATCCTGTTGTTACAGACATCGGGGCGATTATATACACTCCTGATGGAAAAATTGTTGTTAAACTAGATTTTGACGGAGAATGGCAAGAATTTCTGCACCATGCAAATAATGTACCCCGTGGTACCGTGTGGCCCCAGCTTCACATGGAGGAGAGAAAGATTAAATATCAGAAATGGAAACATCTACAAGAATTGAAAAGTGTCATACCTTCAAACTGTCACCATTTTTATGATAATCGTCCACATGAGACTATGTAGATGATTTAATTTTGTTAAAACTGATTATAATTTAATAAATTGATACCTAATAGAGGTAAGTAAGATTCTACTCATGTATTCATCTTGTTATATTGTGTAACTTTTAATAAAAAATAATTATTATGTTTCTAACTAACTTGCTATTATTTATATTGTTGAAAAAAATATATAACAAAAATCCAAAATAATGATTGAACAAACAAAAAAAGAATATTATGACGCACATTATGGTTTTAATCCAATGATAATACCTCGTATCCTTTTGAAACCAGAAACATTTTCAAGGAGAATACCTCATAAACAGCAGATATCTGAAAATTACAATCCTAATATTAAAATATATATCATAGCATCGAAATCAATTTTTTTATGATTATTTACTGTCAAATGAAGTTTATTTTTCAGTTACTATAAACTACTGCGTTTTTTGGCTTCTCCTGTAAAATTAAGTTTTTGGGATTACGAGGTATTAGAATAACACCGTCGATATATCTATATATATATATATATATATATATATATATATATATATATATATATATATATATATATATATATATATATATATATATATATATATATTGTTGGATATCAGCAAAATGTATAACTGGTTTAAAGTCAATCCATTAGTCAGTATGTTTTGATTTCTTAGCTGCGTTTTTAATGACGATTTATTACTGTAAACTACTTTGATCTTAATACGTTATTTATTTCTATATTTGTAACACACAAAAAGAAATAGTTAGTTGTCGTTTGGTTCGCATACTGAATAGAACATTTCTCCCCTCACTCCGTGTTTTATTTACCCAAACCTCCAACAGGTTATGGGCCCAGGTGCGTGCGTTATAAGTTATACAGTATATTATAGTGTGTATTCGTTGTGTACATTACGTTAAACACAATGGACAAATCCAAATGAAATATACAACCATTTACTGGTGACAAATAATGTTTGGAGATATCGCGTTCGTGCGTTACTAGCTGAACTCGAAGTGCTTAATGTAGTAGATCAATTCTTGATAATATCACAGCACAGCACAGCAAATGGACATCTCATCTCTTATTAACGCTACCTGTATGATGGAGTGATTACTGCGTTAGAAACATAGGGAGAAAGTCAATTGAATACTATAGCATTTTCCAAGATGCCTGAACCAAGTGAAATCAATAATACGCACAAAAGGAAACGAAAGGAGAAGTGAAAGCTGAAGAAAACAGTCTGATTCCCAAAAGAAGTAGAAAACTAAGGACAAATATAAATTATCGAACGTGAAATGTGATGATTGTGAAAGATATAATCACAATAAGGCTGATTGTTTTCATTATATACGTATGTTAGGAAATCAACAACCTGTGAAAACGAATCTTATAACCAATGGGAGTTTTGCATTCATGTTACATAACCAGCTACTTCATAACTCTCATGAAGAAGTCTTACTTTTCCCTTGGATTCCGGGGCAACTGACCACATAGTGAATCGAGAAGACGTCTTTACGTCCTACACCGTTCTGAAGTCTTCAGTGAGCTCTAGAAGACATTCTTTTTGCACCAGAAGCAACAGCAAATCTCCTCTCCGTGGGTCGTATCCAGCAGAGTGGATTAACGGTCATATTTAGTAAATCAGGGGTTGAAGTATAAAATGATGATAAACAAATCATCATGTCAGGTATGCCACAGAATAGCCTAGTTGCAGTAACTTTTGGTGTGATTAAAACATGGCGAATATTGTAAGTAGATCTTTAAATACAAATAATAATTTTTCATTTATGGCATAAATGTCTTGATCATATCAGTAACAATAAAAACAGTAAGTTAAAACAGCTAATAAATTATGTTATGACGGAGGACGTTTATGACCTAACTAAGTTACAAGTTACAAATGATCTTTGTGAATGGTGTGTGTTTGGTAAACAAACCAATCTTCCATTTAATAAAATGTAAAAATAAAGACCATGTTAATCGGCCCCTATACATTATTCATACAGATGTTTGAGGACCAATCACACCTGCAAGCAACCATACTTGATCGAAACTACTATGTTACCTTATTGATGATTTCATACACTATACAGTTACATATTTACTCATTCGTAAGTCAGAAGTCTTTACTGTCTTTAAAGATTATGTAACTAAAAGTGAAGCCCACTTTAGTTTAAAAATTATATATTTATATTGTAATAATGGGCGTGAATATTTATCAAATGAGTTTAAGAATTTTGTTTGAATAAAGGGATAACGTTCCATTTAACAGTTCCCCATAAGCCACAACAAAATGGTGTAGCAGAACGCATGAATTGCACACTCGCCGGAAAAAAAGGCGTGCGATGCTATGTTCTGCAGAACTTAATAAATCGTTCTGGGGAGAAGCAGTCTTAATTGCCACCTATTTTTAATAAATAGAACCCCTGCAAAAGCGATAAAGCTATATGCTATATTCTACAGAACTTAATAAATCGTTCTGATGAGAAGCAGTCTTAACTGCCACCTATTTTTAATAAATAGGACCCCTACAAAAGCGATAATGCTCTGTTCTGCAGATCTTGATAAATCGTTCTGGGGAGAAGCAGTCTTAACTGCCACCTATTTAATAGGACCCCTATAAAAGCGATAAAGATCAATCAAACACCATATCAAATGTGACATAATAGTAAACCACAGTTGAGACACTTAAAAAAGTTTTTGGTTCAACTATGTATTGTAAGAAAATAAATCGCGCGTGTTCGAACAACAAGTTTTATTGTTTACACAAGTAAAATAACTATTTTAGTTAAAATATTAAAACATTAAATCTGAAGACCTATCTCCACTTTAACGCAAGCTGAAACCCGAACGAATAAATGGCCCTCGTTTTCCTCTTTTCTCCTCGTCAACATCCACGTTTGTTTATTTATCTTAACGGTATCGGCATCTCGTCCCGCTATTACCACCGGCTGCATTCCTAGACCGTGCGATGTTGTCACCTATTTCTGACACGGCCCTTCCTGACCTTAGAGTGTCCACACTCCAAAGCTTCCGGCGATTTCCACCAAAGGAGAGCTCTAGCAAAAGGAAAACGAATGTTAAAATTAGAAGAAACTTTGATAGAAAATATAGAAAACAAATTTTTTTTCCGCAGCATCTCTGCATTGGTTCCTCCTGCTCCTAGCTACATAAACAAGCCTATACGTGTATGCATACACAATATCAATACAATATATAAATACAATACAATGCAATTCATAAACATAATTAAAACAAATAAAAATAAACTATACGGTCATAAAAAAAGTAACCTAATATGGGGCCCCTTGCGCTTCCAGGTAGGACAAGTCCACCTGATTCCAGAGCTAGTAATTCCAGGAGTTCCCACCTAACCTCCTGCTAGCTCTGTTCCAGAACAATAACTGTTCTGCATGCACTTCCAGGTAGGACAAGTCCGCCTGATTCCAGAGCTAGTAATTCCAGGAGTAACCTCCTGCTAGCTCTGTTCCAGAACAATAACCGTTCTGTAATCTCCAGAGCAGCGTTCCAGGGAGTGCACCTGCACTGCTCTGCCTACCTGTATGGTATCCTCCACCTTACTCCTCACCATATCGTATCCAGGGCCGCATGTTTTCCATCCCTGCGATACCTTGGTAAGGCACCCGAGACCGTACTGCACCAGGTATGTCGGTCACCTCGTATCTATCATGTTCCAGTACTTTGTTCACTCTAAACGGGCCTCGCCATTTTGGTAGTAACTTCCGGCTTGTACCTGTATTGGGGGTAGCCGTAAGCCGCAGCAGGACCAAGTCCCCCTCTTGGTATTGTTGTCCCATGACACGTTTCTTGTCAAACCGACATTTTTGCTCGATTTGGTGCTTTTCCACCAGTGCTACCATTTTGTTTCGAAGGGCTGTGACGTCCATAGGTGGGGCGTCATCCGAATCAAGGACCCTAGAACTGACAACTCGAAAACCCATTAGAGCCTTACTAGGTGATACACCGATGGCTTTGTTTAAAGTACTATTTAATCCCAACTGTAAATTTATAATGTTATAATCCCAAGATTTGTCATCTCTTTTCGCTCCCATTGTGGCCAACGATTCTGTAAGAACGCAGTTATAACGCTCTACTTGACCGTTTCCTCTTGGAAGAGCAACCGCATTGAAATGGTGGCAAGACCCGCAATTCCGAACAAATTCTGAAAATTTTGCAGAAGTAAATGCTCTTCCTTGGTCGCTAATTATACGACGAGGTACACCGAATGTCTTAAACATATCTTTAAAAGCATCAACGACATGTTTCGTACTAGTGTCTTTTACAGGGTACAATAAAATAAACTTAGTAAACGCATCAATAATAACAAAAATATGTGAATTCCCTCGTTTACTCTTAATGAACGGCCCTAAATGATCCACATGAACCGTATGAAAAGGTATCGGTACGTTGGGAATGGGATGTAATAATCCCGGGCGCTTGTTTGAGTTGCTCTTGAAATATAAACAATTTAAACAATTTTTGATAAATTTTTTTATAAAGCTCCTCATACGCAGGAACCAATATTTGGCAGCAATAAACTCATACGTTTTATCCATGCCAAAATGTCCGTTCTCATCATGTGCCACGCGTAGTACTTGATACCTTGCTGATTTTGGGACTACCCACCGTAACCCCGTTAATGTAACGCGATAAACTTTCCCACCTTTTAATGCATAATCATTAAAAATATCTTTATGATCATCACGGTTTCCTGATCATCACGTATGTCTCTGTCTGGTTGTTGGGCCGCTAGTAGCCAGTCTGCTTCGGCTACGAGAGCTACTGTTTTTAACTGGTGCTCGCCGCTATACGGGTTGCGACTCAGGGCATCTGCGTGTCGCATCTGTTGATTACCTTTATGTTTAATAGTATAGTCAAACTGGCTAAGCTCAAGTACCCATCGCCCTACCCTAGCATTTAATTCCTTTTTGTCGAAAGTATATCTGACCGCGGCACAATTAGTAAAAATTGTCACAGATCGTCCTAATAAATATTGCCTAAATTTTCGAACTGAGGCCACCACGGCCAAGGTCTCGAGTTCAAAAGAATGAAAATTTTGTTCCCCAGCGGTAGTATGTCGACTATAGTAAGCCACAGCGTATTGTCTGTCGCCTTTAATTTTGCATTAAGATACCGGCCACCCCAAACCTACTGGCGTCGGTGTAAAGATGAGTTTTTAGTGTTGGATCAAACAATGCCAGTACAGGTTTCATGGATACATTTTTAGCGGGTGCCGACTTCTGATAGAGTAGTGGCGATACATGTACTGTATTCATTGAGAAGAGACAAGAGTGAATTCACCACTTTTTCGTCGTTTACTCCTATATTGACCACCGATCTATTAAGCAAATTTTCAGTATATCTGTTACATGACTGAGTAAATTGCAAAGTATTACCTGATTTAAAATATTGAATGTCGTTTAGTTCTGTAAAGTTATTCCCAACTAACACCTCGATATTCATAACGCATTTTTCGACTACATAGAAATCAATAAATTTCTGGATAGCATCAATTTCAACTTGAACACGCACTACTGCCTTAGGTGTAATGTGTGACTCGCCTAAGGTAGTCAAAATAACAGGTGTTACCAATGGTGTACATTGAAGATTTAAGGCTGCTACCGCATTGCTTGAAATTAAGGAACACTGGCTACCAAAATCGATAAAGCACTTAATTTGGTTGTGACCGATATAGATATTTTTAAAATACTTTTCACAGGCGGTTTCGGTATCACCGATAAAATTAATATTTCTGTATTCTAATGCAGGCAGCCCCTTTCGACCTTTTTCAACATGTGAATATTCTTTATTTGGACAGTCTCCACGCAAATGGCCCACGGTTCAGCAGCGGTAGCACATGGGATGCCCCCGTTTATTACCGAAATATGATGATTGTGCAGAGATAGATGCCACCCCAGAACCCGACGTTTTTGATTGGCTATTTACATTTTTTTTGTTCATCAATTAAGCGTAAGTGATTGGCTAAAACATGTGGGTCTTTGATATTTGCAGCTTCAACTGTAAACTTTATTTGGGAATCATTGATTCCACCCATAATTAAATTCACGCGATCTTCATTATTCAGTGGAATTTTTAGTTTGTATATTAACGCTAATTTTCTAAAAACGTATTCAAATAACGTTTCTGTTTTATTGGGAACACAGGACATTACGTCTTGTATTAATTTATATAAGTTACGTTTGGGCCGAAAATTTTCTTGCAACATGGAGCTCCATTCGCCCCAGGTAAATAGTCACGTGGGCAGGCCTCTAAACCACGTTTCAGCTGGGCCTCTTAATTTGGATAAGGCTAAGTGAGATTATTGTCTTATCATCCCATTTATGAATGAATGCAAATTCGTTTACTTCATTAACCCACTCATTTACGTCATACAATAATGGGTTAAATTCGGCAATAATGTTTGTGGTTATTGAAAAGTTACTTACGCCAGGAGTCCTTCGTTCGACCAACCTTTCGATTCCAGTAAGCATAGCTGCCCCCATCTCCGCTACGCTGTTAGCCAACGCCCTCGAAGAACGAGATGAATGGGCCCTTCGTCCTTCCCGAGAGCGACTTCGGCTACCACCCAGAGAGCGGCTACCTCTCTCGTAACTTCGGTCCGAGGTACCTGAACCGTCCGATCGTCTATGCCTCCGTGAACGGCCCTCTCGACGCCGCCATCGTCATCCCCTTCGAACCTCTCGGTCATCCACCTCGCTTCCGTCGCTTTCGCTTCGGCTGGTCGAATCTCGACGCCGTCGTCGCACCACAGCCCCGTCGTCCTCGAGAGAACTACCTCGTCCACGCCCTTCAAGCGTCGACGTCGTAGCTTCGTGCCGACCAGACATCTCGCTTAACTATCACAAACACAATTTTACACAACACCTTTTTTTTTATTAGCGCACAGGTTAGATCCCACCTTCTGATGTAAGAAAATAAATCGCGCGTGTTCGAACAAGTTTTATTGTTTACACAAGTAAAATAACTATTTTAGGTAAAATATTAAAATATTAAATCTGAAGACCTATCTCCACTTTAACGCAGGCTGAAACCCGAACGAATAAATGGCCCTCGTTTTCCTCTTTTCTCCTCGTCAACATCCACGTTTGTTTATTTATCTTAACGGTATCGGCATCTCGCCCCGCTATTACCACCGGCTGCATTCCTAGACCGTGCGATGTTGTCACCTATTTCTGACAGTATGTACATTTAAAACAAAAGGAAGTAAATTTGACTATACATCAATAAAATGTATATTTATTGGTTACGAAACAAATGGGTATAAACTATGGAACGTTGAGACTGAAAATTTTATAACAGCGCGCGACATAATCGCTGATGAAATAAATCACAAAGTCTCCAGGCCTCAACCATCAAAAGACGTTGAAACAATAAACAAAACGCCGATAGTTGAGATGCCTGAAATAAGAGGCCATCGTCAAATTAAAATCTCTACAAGCCACAATTCTGAAACATTAAAAATGAGATAATTAACACAGGAGAAGTGACACACTTAAGAATTATCCGAAAAGGTCATACTTTGAACAACATATTGATGAACTCCTAACTTATGTAGCCTCTGTTCAAAATATAAACAATGTAATACTAAAATTATATACAGAGAGTGAGCAGAGAGCAAATAAACATCAGTGGGAGCAAGCCATCAAGGACGAACTTAAGTCGTTACAAGTAAATAATACCTTGATAACTGTAACAAAACCCTTAAATAAAAATATAATAATTTGCAAATGGGTGTTCGCTCTAAGAGCAAGACGTTTTGAGAAATTCTGTAAGATATAAAGCGTGTCTGGTGACAAGGGGCTTTAATCAAAAGTACCCTGAAAAAATCAGGAAGCCTTTGCACCAGTGGCGCGAATTTTCATTTTTAGATTATTAATAGTATTTGCAAATCAGTTTGATATTCTAATTCATCAAATAGACGTAAAAACCATGCTTTTGCATGAAATGGTACATGAGCAAAAATATATGCAGATATCGGAAGGTGTAACACCTAACGTAAATTAAGTAAGTAAACTTAATAGAGCGTTGTATGGTTTAAAACAGGCATCTAAATGCTGGTATGAATGTTTTGATTCAATTAAAAAAAAAGGTTTTTTAATTCTCAAGTTGATCCATGCCTTTATCATTTAAATAGACAAAATATTAATAAAAATATTTATGTCGTTCTATATGTGGACGATATACATAGTTATAATAATTACTAAAGATCTTGATATAATGACAAATTTTAGAATATATTTCAATCAGCTTTTTGAAATGACTGACTTGGAAGAAATTCGTTTGTTTCTGAGTATAGAAATTGTACGATCTGACTGCACTATATCTCTAAATCAAACAACATATTTAACAAATGTTCTCACCCAATTTAATATGATGGATAGTAATGCAATTAAAACTCCTTTACCAACAAAAAGTAGATTATCTAGCTTTGATGTCTGAAGAACATTGTGATGCTCCTTGTAGAAATCTTATTGGGTGTCTCATGTACGCTATTAAACACGCGTCCTGATTTAGCTATTGTATTAAATATTCCAATATGTAATGTAAGACTAATTTTTGGATAATTCAATGAAAATTGGAATTCAGTATAACATAACTTTATTCGGCTTCTAACTTGTACAACTGTATATCAAAGACTGACTGTGCTCCCCGCAATAACTCCGATTCAGCGCTCGGAATCGTTGTAGACCAAACATCCGCACGTTTAGATGCCAATAGATTTGACTCACCAAAATATTGCTTACAGTTCGGCCATCCTGTATCAGTTGGCGTCCTCGCCTAGCTGCATCACTGGACTCAATCAGTCCTTAGCCCCTTCGGCTCATAAATTCCACGGCCCAGTCGGCCTGCCTACTCCCGGTCGGCACAGAAATTCCTCGGCCTAGTCGGCACACAAATTCCGCGGTCCTGTCGGCCTTACCACTGCCCCGTCGGCATACAAATTCTGCGGCCCTGTCGGCCTTACCACTACCCAGTCGGCATACAAATTCTGCGGCCCTGTCGGCCTTACCACTGCCCAGTCGGCATACAAATTCTGCAGCCCAGTCGGCCGCACCACTGCCCAGTCAGCATACAAATTCCGCGGCCCAGTCGGCCTCACCACTGCCTAGTCGGCACACAAATTCCGCGGCCCTGTCGGCCTCACCACTGCCCAGTCGGCATACAAATTCCGCGGCCCGGTCGGCCTCACCACTGCCCAGTCGGCACACAAATTCCGCGGCCCTGTCGGCCTTACCACTGCCCCGTCGGCATACAAATTCTGCGGCCCTGTCGGCCTCACCACTGCCCAGTCGGCATACAAATTCCGCGGCCCGGTCGGCCTCACCACTGCCCAGTCGGCACACAAATTCCGCGGCCCCGTCGGCTTACAGCTGGATACATTACTTTGTTTATGTATTATCCGAAATACCACTTACACTACAAGCATTCATGTAATTTGATCCATCATTCCCGACCTACACCAAATCTTCCTGACCTTCCGTCTATTTACAGTTTTCTAACGTCAGCACTAATAGCCACGGCGTTATTTAGGTTTCTATTTCATATTGTCGTAATAGAAATATTGGTTTTAGAAAAACTTTACAGCTGCACTGTTATCCATGTCTTTATATTATCTACTGATACTGTGGTAGTAAGATTTCGATATCCTTCTCGCAAATCTTCCACGACGTACCTGTCCTTAGGTAATACACGTTTTACTCTGAACGGTCTTTTGAATTTTGGATTTAATTTTCTGCTTGTACCCGTACTCTTGTCACTAATAATACGTATTGACACTAAATCTTCTACGTGATACTAATCCGCATTCGGTCTGTTTCTATCGTATCGCTCCTTTTGTTTACGTTGGTTTTCGCTAATAGGATCCGTTATCCTATTCTCAGTTGTTTAAGGTCCACTCTTTCCATTTCAACCTTCAACGAATTTAATAAGGATGCCTCCGCTATTGTTTTACACTGGTACCCAAATAAGGCCTTAAGGGGGGGTAGTATTGATACCTTTATTAAAAGACGTAATTAATGCATTTTGTAGACTTTTGATATGTATGTACATCCCACATATCGCTCTCTCCCTTGGCGCTCGTCGTAGCTAACATATTTAGAATTGTGTTGTTATAACGTTCGCACTGTCCATTAAATCGTGGTGTTGCCACTGCATTTAGCACATGTTTTATCGAATAAGAGTCACAAAACAGTGTGAATGTTTTAGCCGTAAAAGCGGTACCTCGGTCACTTATTATGCGGGCCTATACATTGTAACGAAACGTCGCATTTTAGCAAACCAGTAGTACATTCGAATTATATGTATTGTTTGGTCAATACTCTAATGCCCTGCATCGTCATGACATAAGTCTTACTATCTGCCATCTCATGTCCTTAGGCACCACCCATAATTTCTTGCCATCCTTGAGTTCTCTGTACACCTTATTATTCTTAAGCATGTAATCACTGAAGAATTTTTTAGTGTCATTATTGACCACTCCTTCCTCCAGCATTTGACGGATTCTCCTCAAATGTTCATCTTGAAGCTGTACCGCTAAAATCCAATCACCTTCCGTGATATCGATTTGGTGGATTTCTTCAGTGTGCAACGGATATCGGCTCAGAGCGTCGCCATGGGGCATTTTGGCACCCGGTCTATACACAATGTCAAAAGTGTAATCTTGTACAAGTAGCCACCATCTGCCTACACGTGGAATCAAGTCCTTTGAAAAGGTTGGCCTAAGCGCATTACAATCTGTCACTACTGTGAAGTGTATTCCTAACAAATACACTCGAAAATATTGCAAACTTAGCACTACTGCCATGGTCTCTAACTCATAGGAGTGATAGTGTCTTTGATCGACTGAGTTTTGTTTACTAAAATATACTACTACACATTGCACAGCGTCATTAAATTGAAGTAACATTCCGTCTACTGCTTCTGTACTAGCGTCCGTGTGAAGTTCAGTGGGTAGTGATGGCTCAAAAATCGCCAATACCGGTCGAGAGGTTAACATTGTTTTTATTGTATTAAACGCACTTTGTTGTTCTGTAGCCCAACACCAAGGAACATCACGACGTAACAACTTTGTCAAAGGTTCTGCTATTTTGGCGTAATTTTTCACATGTTTGCGAAAGTAACCCGCTAGTCCTAAAAATTGCCTCACTTGTTTAACGTTTCCGGGTGACTGCATTCTTAGAACTACTTCTACCTTTTGTTTCCCTGGTCTAATTCTAGAGGGACTTACTTCTCGTCCTAAATACACAATTTTCTCACGGAAAAGGAACATTTATTTATCTTTCACTGTGATCGCATTCAAACGTCGATAATCCACTACCATGCGGTAATGACCAGTCTTATTTTGAATTATATTCTCTCATTATATTATTACTTAGAAGTTCGTTAATAATGTTCTGTAAAACAATATTTTTCAGATCGTGCGATCCGGTATGGTTGGTATGAAATTGGTGTATCAGACATACAATTAATTACGGATTTTACAGAGTTCGTTTTACCTAATGTCGACATTGATGTTGTGATTCGATCTTCAAATTTGGTCAACAAATCCAAGCATTTTTGTTTAGATTCTTCAGGCATGCAACCGATGTTTATATTACTCATTACTTTTGCCAACTTATTATTTACTTATTTTGACTCCGTACTTCGAACATTTATAGTCGGTCCTGTTTTAATTAATGTCACAGTCGGCATATTCAGAAAATCACAACCGACTATACAGTCATAAAACATGTCTGAATCGTTCACTATTATCGCCCAAATTTCAGCACTGACGTCGTCAAAACGAACGTGTATCCTTGCTATTGATTACTTATTATTTTATTGCCAGCAAAACCTCGCAACACAGATGTATTTGTTTCTACTGCGAATCCAAGTCTTTTACACACACTTTCTTTGATTAATGTTTTTGAACTTCCCGTGTCTATTAAACAATCAATAGTTTGTCTACGGATAATCACTTTTGCAACCGTAGGATTGTTTACACTGTTACAATGTGGCTTTTGGACTAGTCAGGGTTTTGAGTTCTCGACATTGCTATCATTCGCCGGACACTTGTTTTGTTTATGTCCTAAACGACCACAATTGTAGCACTCTATTTTGGGTTTCGGACATTCCGATAAACGATGCGGACCTCTACAATTATAACACTTAATAGGACGCCTCTCTTTGTTTACTTCTAAGGTATCGCTAAGTCTTCTATCATTAAATCGGATTTCGGTTTTCCTTGTTGGCATCTCTTTTTGGATAACCTATGCGTTTCTCCCTTCTTTTGTTTCTACTTTTTGCTTCTGCGTCTTGTATTGCTTGAGGAAGCACTTGAGGATGTTGGATTCGACGAACATGAAGAAGATGACGTTGATGTACTGGCACTCAATTCTCTTCTCCGTTTTTTATTCTTCTTATGTGATGCCGTCTGCCTGATCTCTGACGTAGATGGTTCACCCGTAGGGATATACCGCATTTCATTAACTGTCGCCATGACAAACTCACTAAGCCAAACGGGCACTAACTACTAGGTATCATCCCACTTCTGACTTGTAAGACTAATTTTTGGATAATTCAATGAAAATTGGAATTCAGTATAACATAACTTTATTCGGCTTCTAACTAGTACAACTGTATATCAAAGACTGACTGTGCTCCCCTCAATAACTCCGATTCAGCGCTCGGAATCGTTGTAGACCAAACATCCGCACGTTTAGATGCCAATAGATTTGACTCACCAAAATATTGCTTACAGTAATATGAGTAAATATCAAAACAAGAATAATAAAATGCTCTAGCAAATTTAAAAAGGGGTGTTACGATATGTGAAAGGTACTCTTGATTTGATACTCATTTATACTAAAAGTGATTATAATAAGATACAAATTGGTTATGTGGATTCTGATTGGGGAAGTAACGATGTTGATAGGTGTTGCTACCTCTTCAACCGAAGCGGAATATATTGCACTATATGAATGTGTTCGTAAAGCCCTTTGGTTAAAATAATTACTAACAAGCATAAACATACAAATTAACAACCCGATTCTAATCTATGAAGACAATATGGGCTGTATCAGCATTGCCAAAACCCCACTAACCACAAAAGGCCAAACATGTAGTCATTAAATATCACTTTACAAGAAAACACATACAAAAAGGTAATATTGTTCTTTCTCATGTTTCCTCAAGAAAGCAGCAAGCGGATATATTCACAAAATCCGTACCTGCTACAAGATTGAGTGAGGTGCGTGGCAATACTGATTTACATACGTTAAACATCTACATATATCAACCCTGTATGTACCCTAATATATATATATATATATATATATATATATATATATATATATATATATATATATATATATATATATATATAATATATATATATATATATATATATATATATATATATATATATATATATATATATATATATATATATATATATATATATATTTTATAATTTTGAGTGGGAATGTTGGATATCAGCAAAATGCATAACTGGTTTAAGGTCAATCCATTAGTCAGTATGTTTTGATTTCTTAGCTGCGTCTTTAATGACGATTTATTACTGTAAACTATTTTGATCTTAATACGCTATTTATTTCTATATTTGTAACACACAAAAAGAAATAGTTAGTTGTCGTTTGGTTCGCATAGTGAATAGAACATTTCTCCCCTCACTCCGTGTTTTATTTACCCAAACCTCCAACATCAAGTTTATCAAAATTGTTTTTGGGGCAAAACTCAATTTTTTTAAATGGGACTATATTGGTACCGTGGTACCATTTATTAGTACTGTTATAAGGAATTTATTCATATGTCGTATTAAAATTTGCAATAAATACAAACAAAATTACAACTAAAAGAAAATAAGAAAATACAATTTTATTCTAATTACATTGTTACACATAAGGTGGCTGTGTGTATTTCAAAGGAATACAAAAAATTAACACAAAACATTACAACAGTTGTTCAAAATGCTGTCCATTAACGTCTATGCGCTTCTGAACTCGCATAGCTGTTTCTCGGAGAACGTTCACCAATTGCAGAGCTGTTATGCTATTAATTGCGCGTCTTACTCGTAGCTCCAGGTCTTCACGGGTTGTAACGGCGGTTGCATACACAATATTTGTTCCCCAGACAAAGAAATCAAGGGGCATTAAATCAGGTGACCTTGGAGGCCACCTCACAGGACCATTCGTCGAAATCACGTTTTCTCCGAATCTCCGTTGAAGGTAATTAAATACTATCCTTGAATTATGGGGAGGAGCGCCATCTTGTTGGAAATATATTCCCTGTCGTAAATCTAAAGGTACCTCATCTAAAATGTCCTCAATCTCATTCTCCAGGAATCTCAAGTATCTGGCACCAGTGAGAGGTCCTTCAAATTGGACCAATGATTCTTGTTTTTGATCGTGATCTTGTTTCGTATCACTAGGGCGTACTGTTGTACCACATCTCTGTTGTTGCCTTAAGAGTTGTGAAATGAACAGCTGTGTTTACTTCAATACATATATTTATTAAAACTAAGCAACAACGGTATGAACACTTTAAAGAAAACGTTCTGTATAATGAATATAAACTGATTGTTATGATTTCTATTTAGTTTATGGCAGTGGATTTATTAGGTTCACAGTAAATAGTTTCGTTCTCTTAAAAATGTACTTATTATGGGAACGGTCGGCTGTTTTTATTTCGGAATCCTTTCTTACTGTGCGGAACTATGTTGAACTTTAACTTCCCGTAATTTTGTATTTTTTAATAGTAGATTATTCCAGCATATTCGATGGTCAAAAAGTGACGCAAAAGCCACCCCATCGCGTCACAACAGATGTTAGGGACAGGCTATAAAACAGAAAACCGAGAGCCAAAATGAGGCATTGCTACAAAATCCACTGGCTATGTAACTTAGGTATTAATCAGTTTTAAAATCATTATACAGAACGTTTTCTGTAAACCGTTGTTGCTTAGTTTTAATAAATCTATGTATTGAAGTAAACACCGCTGTTTATTTCACAACCCTCAAGGCAACAACAAAGATGTGGTACAACAGTACGCCTTAGTGATACGAAACAAGATCACGATCAAAAACATGGTCCTCCGAGCCGGATTAATTACCGGATGTTAAATTCAATACGAGAACAAGTGCAACCAAGTCAGTGCATCAATTTCTCAAATACAAGTGCAACGAAGCCAGTGCGTCAATTTCTGTGAGAACGAGTGCAACCAAGCCAGTGCATCGATTTCTCATCACAACATAGCAATTAGCAGTGCATCAAAAATCTTTCGAGTGCGACCAAGCAGCTCATCACTCAAGGAATACCTAAAATCGCAGAAAACACCAAGTAAGTAAGTGTGCTTTCCTCTATCATTGTCCTATACCCATATATCGCTCTATAAACGTTTCAACTTGTGTTCGCGACATGGAACAGTTAAAAACGTTAGTTAGCCAGCTAGGTAAATTAAAATCGCGTCAAACAAGACTAAGTTCTTATTTCACGCAAATATCAAATGACAATGAAATTCAACAGATTGATTTGGATATATTAGAACAGCGTCTTTCGCACCATCAAAATTTATTAAATGACTTCACAAGTCTTCATTCAAAAATAATAGAGATTTCAGATGATGAATCTCACGAAATAGAAATGGGATCCTTTGAGGATGCCTTTTTTAACCTTACAACAAATATCACATCATTCTTGTGGAAACATAAAACCGCCCTATCGGACGCAGAGTGTCCTAAATTAAATCCCTCAGTAAGGAGTGAAAATTACTTACAATTACCTAGCATAACTTTGCCAACCTTTAATGGCGAGTTTGAAAATTGGTTAGAGTTTCGAGATGCCTTCAATTCTCTCATCCATGAAAATCCTACGTTATCTAATATTCAAAAATTTTATTATTTAAATTCAAGCTTGAAGGGCGAAGCGTCGCAATCAATTAAATCATTAAAGGTTTGTGCTGAAAACTATAAGGTTGCAATAGAGTTGCTTTACAAACGATTTGAAAATAAGAAATTAATAGTTCAAAACAACATAAAGGCCTTATTTAATTTAGAACCAGTACAAAAGGACACATATTCCTCTTTGCAACGATTTCTTGATAACATAGTAAAAATAACTGAATCGCTAAAAAATTATGACTAACTAAAAGCTGATACCTTACTTATTTATATAATAACTTCAAAACTTAGTAATTTTACCCGCCGTGAATGGGAAACATCTGATCACAGTGAAGATTTTCCGACCATGGAAAGGTTAATAGGTTTTCTTGGAAATCGTTGTAATCTTCTTGGTTCATTAGCCAATAAATCAGGTACCTTCCACCTACCATCAAACTCCTCACAGCATAAATTAGGTAACAAGGTCAGTAAGGGCAGTCATGCGTATGTAAGTGCTTCCCGGCAATTTTGCTTTCTTTGCAAAGGATCACATGCTATATATCGCTGTGAGGATTTTTTAAAATTAAATACGAATCAACGCATATCTGAAGCCAAACGGCTGAAATTATGTTTAAACTGCCTTCGAAAAAATCACTCCATAAGGGATTGTATCTCGCAACCATGTAAAAAATGTAACCAAAGGCATAATACAATTTTGCACATTCAAAACACTCATACTGTTGACGAGCAACCCCGTAGTTTCAGTGAATCGGATCCTATAGTTAATCGAGATCAACCAGATCGTCATATCTCAAATACGAATGAGAGTATTTATAATTCGGTATCCTATACCAATCATTGTGCTCACAATTCACAAGTCCTATTGTCAACTGCTAGTGTTGAAATATTCGACAAATATGGCCATATTCATTATTGTAGAGCATTACTGGACCCAGGATCGCAATCAAATTTCATAACAGATGATTTATGTAACAAATTAGGATTAAACAAAACGAGATTTAATTCTACTATTTCCGGTATTAGTCAGCTGACTTCAAATATTGAGTTCCGAACTAATATTTCCTTTAAATCTCGTATAAATAATTATCGAGGGCAAATTTCCTGCCTCATTTTAAACAAAATCACAGACAGTTTGCCAATAAGGCCATTCACCTTGTCAGAATTAAACATACCACAAAATATACGTTTAGCCGACCCAAAATGTAATTCGCCATGCAAAATAGATCTTTTATTAGGCGCAGGCATATTTTGGGAATTATCATGCGTAGGGCAACATAATTTAGGTAAAAATAAACCCGTACTTCAAAATACTAAGTTGGGTTGGGTTATAGGAGGTAATTATAATCAAAACACTATAACAAGGAATGATATATCGCTATCGTATTTTAGCTCTATATTTGATACCAAGTTGGACAAACAAATTGAAAAATTCTGGGACTTAGAACAATGTAATAATTCATATAATACATATTCTCCCCATGAACTCCACTGTGAGGAGCATTTCATAAAAACCACGCAACGCACAAATTCAGGACGATTCATTGTAAATATACCTCTAAAAGAAAATGTAACACAGCTCGGTAATTCTAGAGAACATGCGTTGAAGCGACTATACTCTCTTGAAAGAAAATTTAATAAAAATCCCCATTTAAAGTCGGAATATAGTCAGTTTTTAACCGAATATGAGGAACTTGGCCATATGTCCGAAGTATGCGAAACCTCGATAATGGGACTCCACTATTATTTGCCGCACCATGCAGTAATAAAGGAAACAAGCACTACAACAAAATTACGAGTTGTTTTCGATGGTTCTCAAAAAACCTCATCCGGTATATCACTAAATGATACTCAATATGTAGGTCCCACCATACAAAACGACTTATTTTCGATATTGTTGCGATTCCGCAAACATACGTACGTCATTACGGCCGATATTGCAAAAATGTATCGTCAAATATTGATAGATGAAGGGCAGCGAAATTTGCAATTAATATTATGGCGGGATAATTCAGATCAACCAGTATCCTCTTACAGATTAAAAACTGTAACATACGGTACGACATCAGCATCATTTTTGTCAGTACGGTGTTTGAAGCAATTGACAATTAATGATCGTAAAAATTATCCGAATGCCTCTAAAGTAATTGAGACTGATTTTTATGTTGACGACTTAATAACTGGTTCCGATTCATTTGAGGAAATACTAAAAATACAAGGTGATGTATCTAACATATTGTCAGCGGCAGGATTTGATCTTCGAAAGTGGTGTTCAAACAATTGAAAATTAATAAATCATATGGATATAAATTGTGCTTCAGATCAATCCCATTTTCAGTTTAAATGCGAAGCTCAAAGTAAAACCCTTGGCGTTCTGTGGGACCCAACACCTGACGAATTATTGTACGCAATTCAAAACAATTTTAAACACCATAAAGTTACAAAAGGATCAATTCTCTCTATTACCGCGCAAATCTTTGACCCTCTAGGTATGCCCAGTAGTTGTTCATGCAAAACTAATAATACAAAAATTGTTGCAACTTAAATTGTCCTGGGATGAGACTATACCTCTGGACATAAATACAGTATAGTTAAAATATTACGATCAATTAAAGCACATTCAGCTCATAAAAATCCCAAGGCATTCATTGTGCCAGGGGGCTGAAAATATTGAACTGCATGGGTTCTGTGATGCTTCGGAAAAGGCATATGGCGCTTGTATATACATCAGAAGTTCCAATAAAGTCGGTTTCATTCAAACCACTATTCTGTGCGCAAAGTCCCGCGTCGCACCACTAAAAAATGTCACACTGCCTCGTCTAGAACTTTGCGGTGCTCTTTTATTGGCACAGCTGATCAATAAAGTAATAGAATCTACGAGTATTGACTTTCATAAAATATACTATTGGTGTGATTCTACAGTAACATTGAACTGGATACAGGGTGCACCAAATAAATGGAAAACTTTCGTGGCAAATCGCGTTGCAGAAATTCAATACCTTAGCAATATCAATGATTGGAGGCATGTAAAAACTAATGAAAATCCCGCCGATCTTATTTCTCGTGGGGTTTACCCTAATCAATTAAAAGAGCTTAACTTATGGTGGAATGGTCCTGTCTGGCTATCGGAAGACACGTCAACATATTCATGTGCGCCAAATTTTGCCAGCGAAAAAAGTTGTATAGAGGCTCGTACCGTTAGCTCTATTGCAACACAAACGAGAAAATTAGAAATAATATCTCAGATTTCTTGCTTGCATAAATTAAAACGCATAATCGTATATTGCCTGCGGTTTATACACAACCTAAAAGGGTCCAACAAGAAAATAGTCGGTCCTATTTATAAAGAGGAACTGAATAACGCATTAAATAAACTAATAAGATTAGCCCAACAGGAAGTATTTTCATCAGAAATACATGATTTATTAAATAATAAATCCATAGATAATAAAAGCAGTTTACTTTCTCTCAATCCTTTCGTAGATAGTCAAGGAATATTAAGAGTTGGTAGCCGGTTGGAACATTCAAATTTTAAATATGCTAAAAGACACCCAGTAATATTGCCACCCTCTCATCATTTAACATATTTAATTTTCAAGGGTGAGCATTTACGCTTACTACATTGTGGCACAAATCTTTTATTGTCATCATTGCGAGAGGAATATTGGCCAATTGCGGGGAAATCTATCATAAAAAAGCTTATTCATCAATGCATAAAATGTTTCCGCGCTAAGCCAAAATCTAATTCTCCCATTATGGGAAATTTACCTAAGTCTCGCTTAGAATCCGCTCCACCCTTTTACAATTGTGGGGTCGATTATGCCGGTCCTATATTAATAAACAATAAAGTAGGTCATGGAAGCAAATTAATTAAGCGATACATATACATTTTTGTATGTTTTGCTACAAAGGCAATACACCTTGATTTAGTCACTACATTAAGTGCGGAAACATTTTTATCCACTTTGCGCCGATTTATGGCAAGGCGCGGACAGCCCTCCAATATATACTCCGATAACGGAACTACATTCGTCGGAGTAAACTCGGAAATGTCTGAATTAAATAGGTTTTTGCTCGATGACAATATTCAAGAGTATATGAGCATATTTGCTCTATGAGCAAAATCAATACCACTTGGCATTTCACACCTCCAAGATCCCCCCATTTCGGCGGTTTTTGGGAAGCAGGCGTAAAATCTGTCAAATACCACCTACAACGTATTACTGGCAATACTCATTTAACATTTGAGCAGTATTATACATTATTAACACAAATTGAGGCAGTTTTAAATTCCCGTCCTCTCAGTCCCCTTTCGTCCGATGTCAACGATCCCGAACCTCTCACTCCTGCACACTTTCTAATTGGTAGACGTATTACTTCTACGCTTATGGCAAATTTATTGGAAATTGCTGACAACAGATTAAGCAAATATCAATACATTCAAAAAATCACCCAGCATTTTTGGCAACGCTGGAGAAAGGAATACCTTAGCGAATTGCAGACAAGGGTAAAATGGAAGAAAAACAGTGACAGTTTGTTATAATTAGGAACGTTAGTTATTATTCAAGAAGATAATCTACCACCATTTAAGTGGCGCCTGGGTCGCGTGACAAATATTCATAAAGGAACCGATGATATTGTTAGAGTTGTGTCCTTAAAAACTGCTAGTGGTGCTATAATAAAACGATCTGTATCGAAAGTGTGTGTTTTGCCCATTTATGATTGACATTATTACCTTAAGGACATATATCTGGGAGAACATTTAACATTTATGTATAGCAAAACTATTAGACTTAATTTAGTGTAAAATATTTGTTGTTGAAAGCACAGTCTTTCAAGGCGTGCGGTATGTTAAGATTTCTATTTAGTTTATGGCAGTGGATTTATTAGGGTCACAGTAAATAGTTTCGTTCCCTTAAAAATGTACTTACCTATTATGGGAACGGTCGGCTGTTTTTATTTCGGAATCCTTTCTTACTGTGCGGAACTATGTTGAACTTTAACTTCCCGTAATTTTGTATTTTTTAATAGTAGCCTGTTCCAGCATATTTGATGGTCAAAAAGTGACACAAAAGCCACCCCATCGCGTCACAACAGATGTTAGGGACAGGCTATAAAACAGAAAACCGAGAGCCAAAGAGAGGCATTGCTACAAAATCCACTGGCTATGTAACTTAGGTATTAATCAGTTTTAAAATCATTATACAGAACGTTTTCTGTAAACCGTTGTTGCTTAGTTTTAATAAATCTATGTATTGAAGTAAACACCGCTGTTTATTTCACAACCCTCAAGGCAACAACAAAGATGTGGTACAACAGTACGCCTTAGTGATACGAAACACGATTAATACGTAAGTTACATAGGCAGTGGATTTTGTAGCAATGCATCTGGTCGGCTTTCGGTTATCTGTTTTATAGCCTCTTCCTCACATCTGGCTGTGACGCTAAGGTGACGGCTTTTGTGTCACTCAACATGGTTACTCACAGCAAGATATGATTCCGAAAAACTGCAGCCGACTTGACCGTTCCCATGATAAATAAGTACATTTAAAGGAACTAAATATGTACCTACAGTGACCCTAATAAACTCACTGTAATAAATTAAATAGAAGTCTTAACATACCGCATGCCTTGAAAGACTGTGCTTTCAACAACAAATATTTAATACTCAATAAAAGCTAATAGTTTTACTATACATAAATGTTAAATGTTCTCCCAGAGATATGTCCTTAAGGTAATACTGTCAATCATGAAACACACTCTCGAAACAGATCGTTTTATGATAGCGCCACTACCACTAGCAGTTTTTAAAGGCACAAACACAAACACCGTCGGTCCTTTCTCCAGAGCTGCCAAATCAATTTTCCATAGGCGTAGAAATAATACATACATGCACCAATTAATGAGTGTGCGGGAACGAGAGGTATATTTTCATTGACATCGGATAAAAGGGAACTCAGAGGACAGGAATTTGAAACTGCCTCGATTTGTGTAAACAACGTACAACACCTATTGCTTATATATTAAATGAGTATTGCTAGTTATACAGATTTGGGGTATTTGACAGATTTTATACCTTGCCATAAGTAAACGTAAAGTGACTAATAAAGATTTTTATAACCCTTGTAGCGAAACATGAAAATGTACGAGTATATATATTTCTTAGTTAGCTTACTTGTATAACCTCTCTTGTCTTTTATTAATATAAGACAAGCATAATCGACACCACAAATGTGTTAGGGTGGAGCGGGTACTAAATGAAATGTAGGTAAATTTCCCATAATGGGAGAACGAAATTTTGGTTTAGCGCGCAACCATTTATATATTGCTCAATAACATTTATTGACATATATTTTACAGAAACTTGCAAACGTTTCTCTTGCAATTATGGTAATAAAGGATTTGTGTAACAGTGAAATGAACGTAAAGGTATAGTCTTGATAATTAAATGTTTTAATTGATAAGAAGGCGATAATATTATTGGGTATTTTTTATTAATTTTCTTTTTAAGAAATATAATCGCTTTAATGCATTTTTCCTGGAATTACGGGGTTTTGATATATTTTTCGTTAACGGCATGTTTAGAATGAATCGCCTTGAATGTGTGAGTTTTGTATAGTTTTCTGCACAAAACCTTATTTATTTAATTGATTGCGCCGCTTCACCCTTCAAGCTTGAAATTAAATAATTAAAATTTTGTATGGTGGATGAAGCGGGACTTTCGTAAATATTAGAATAGAAAATATCTCGAAATTCTAACGAATTTTCAAATTCGCCATTTAAGCTTGGCAGAGTTATACTGAGTGATAACTTTTGATAGATTTTACTGGATTGTAAATAATTTTCACTCTCTTTTGATGGAGTTATTTCCGGAAACCACTGCATCCGATACGTCGATTTTATGTTTATGCAAGAATGATTCGGCATCAGACACTGGAAAAATTATATTAGGCAATTGTAAAGAATTTTCACTCCTTTCTGATGGAGTTATTTTAGGCACGACTGCGTCCGATACTTCGATTTTATGTTTATGCACGAATGATTTTTTATCGAATTCGGCATTAAATATTGGAAAAGTTATGCTAGATGATTGTAAACAATTTTCACTCCTTTTTGATGGAGTTAATTCGGAACCCACTGCGTCCGATTTGTTGGCTTTATGGTTAGATAAAAATGATTTAATATTATATTCACGATTAAAAGTTTTATGTTTACGCAAAAATAATTTGATATCTGCTGCAAGGTCAAAAAAGGCATCTTCAAAGGCTCCCATTTCTAGTTCATGAGTTTCGTCATCCGAAATCTCTACTATTTTTGCATGAATATCTTCAAAGTCGTTTAATACGTTTTGATGATATAAAAGTCGATTTTCTAATATATCCAAATCAGTTCCTTGAATTTCATGGGTATTTGATATTTGCATGAAATAAGTACTTAATCTTGCTTGACGTGATTTTAATTGACCCCGCTGGCTAACTAACGTTTTTAACTGTTGCGAACACAAATTGAAACGTTTATAGAGCGATATGGGTAGGAAAATGATAGAAGAAAGCACACTTACTTACTTGGTGTTTTCTGCGATTTTATGTATTCCTTGGGTGATGCGCTGCTTGGTCGCACTCCAAAGATTTTTGATGCACTGCTAACTGCTATGTTGTGATGAGAAATCGATGCACTGGCTTGGTTGCACTCGTTCTCACAAAAATTTACGCACTGGCTTCGTTGCACTTGTATTTGAGAAATTGATGCACTGGCTTGGTTGCACTCGTTCTCGTGTTGAATTTAACATCCGGTAATTAATCCGGCTCGATGGACCATGTTTTTGATCGTGATCTTGTTTCGTATCACTAGGGCGTACTGTTGTACCACATCTTTGTTGTTGCCTTAAGAGTTGTGAAATAAACAGCGGTGTTTACTTCAATACATATATTTATTAAAACTAAGCAACAACGGTATGAACACTTTAAATAAAACGTTCTGTATAATGAATATAAACTGATTAATACCTAAGTTACATAGGCAGTGGATTTTGTAGCAATGCATATGGTTACTCACAGCAAGATATGATTCCGAAAAACTGCAGCCGTCCTGACCGTTCCCATGATAAATAAGTACATTTAAGGGAACTAAATATCTACCTACAGTGACCCTAATAAACTCACTGTAATAAACTAAATAGAATTCTTAACAATTCTATTATTATGATTATTCCAAGCCAAACATTAAAACCGAACCGCACTTGAAAGTTACCGTCCCGTGGTAAATGTTGATTTTGTTGTGACCAATATTTTGTATTTTGTCGGTTAAATAATCCCAAATTTGTAAACCTACGCTCGTCCGAAAATAAAATCATTCCTAAAAAATCATTGTTTGGCTGCACGTTATTATCCAAAATCCAATTGCAATATTCAATCCTACGTTCGTAATCACTTTCGTACAAATTCTGGTGCAATTGGTATTTAAAAGATTTATAGTGGTATTTGTGCAAAATTCGGCTTACTGTTTGGTGACTGATATCCACTTCAAACCCAATTTGCCTTAAAGAAACAGTATTCAGTGGCGGCTCGTGGTTTCCATATTAGGGTAGACGATAGCGGCGTATGAGCTTCACCAACTCTTAAAAATAGCGCCGCAGGCGAAAATTTTAAAAATTCTCAAGGTCATGCGTTTTCCTGGTACTTCAGAATTTCAATGATTGAATATAGATATTCAAGAATATAGACTTTCACAAGAATTTTTTGAACTTTGTTATACCTTGTGATACCTCTTTGTTATTCGTGAATAATAATAGTTATTGTGGGTATAAATAAATTGGAATAAACGAAATATATTTATTGAGTATTATACCTATATTATGTAAATTGGGTTGGCAATAATACATTATTTTAGGGCGCTTTAGGGTATAGGCCTCCTCCTCCCCTCACAGCCTTCCTTAACCATCGCTATTATTGACTGACAATTACAAAGTGGATACCTACTACTTTTTATAATTTAAATTAATGCGCCTATCTTTAATTAATGAAAATTTGTTAATTATATTTTCCGTGAAGTCATCAGATTTCTGAAATGTGCTAAATAATTCCTTTTCAATTGAAATAAGTGCAAGCGACGATAAACGTTCATTCTTCATAGAGTTCCGACTATGCGTTTTAATACGTTTTAAACAAGAAAAATGTCTTTCAAATGTGATGTACTTGTTGCTGGAATTGTAGCAATTAAAACAATAAGTTTAAAAACCTTCTGGAAATATTTCTCGAAATTCATATTCCACAAAATATTTCAACATTGATTCGATATTTAATTTTTCAAATTGATCATCACAATATATAACCCCTAACTCGTTAATTAATTTCTGTTTATCAAAAACGTTTTTATAAACACTATCCAAATTTGAAACTAAATCGGTTGGGAATATTTTACTGTAATCTTTAAATTTTGAAGAATCGGCGAGAGAAAAATGTAATACTTGAGACATATCCGCAAATCTAACTTCTATTTGTGTCACAATATTATCAATAACCTCGTAAAACAAGATGCGCAAAGATGTTTTTTCATCAGTGACAGTAGCCTCATATTTAATTCTTTTAGCTAACGGTGTAGAAGTAATTCTGCTTTCCGCCTTTTCAAATAATTCATTAAATTTTGACTCATTTCTTAATGATTTAATGCGATCTCTGGCCAAAAATACTTGCTTTTTACAATAACCGATATCTAAAGACTTTTTTTGAAGTATATCAAATAATGTATCCGTAATGTCAAAAATATTTTTATACACTGCTGTTAAAAATGAAAACTCTAATTCGTTCATAGATTTAAGATACTCTTTTGCACCATTTATTGACTCTGATGCTGATGACTTATCGTTAATTATTTTTTTAAAACCCGTTTTTAAATCCTCCCAATTGGAGTCTAAAACGTTAATAATTTTTGAACGTGAAGCCCATCTAGTTTCACAATAAGATGGAATTCTTTTCCTTACTACTGAATCGAGTATAAATGTTCGTTTGGCAGACTGATGAAAAAATCCTGGAATTGAAGTTACACTTGCAAAATAAATACGACAATTTTAATATTTTTTGTTCCATTTTGCAATACCAAATTTAATCTATGTGCGCTACAATGCGTAAACAAAGCTGTAGGAGCATCATCTTTCATTTTTTTTTTTTTGTAAACCATTTAGTGAATCCGCCATTACACTTACACCGTCATAACACTGTCCAACTAATTTGTTTTTATAGTCAAAGGGACTTAAAACAGATGTAATTAAATTGTACATTGCGTCGGCCGTTCGGTCTTCACTTACGTCATAAAAGCCTAAAAACCTCTCTTTAATCTCGCCACATTTATTTACGTATCTGACTGAAATTGCGCACTGTGACTTTTCGAGGATATCAGTAGTATCGTCTGCTTGCACTGCAAAAAATAATGAGTCTTTTATTTCTTGATTTTCGGTCTGCATGAGATATTCAGAAATACAAACTATAAAATCGTTTTGAATGGTTTTAGATAAACCAGAAAAAATGTTTCCTATTGTTTTTAAATGCTCTTGGATTTCTATATCCCGTTTAATTATCAAATTAAATGTTTCACGAAAATTGCCTGCGTTAAATGAATTGCTTTTTTCATTATGTCCCCTAAACGATAATTCTTGTCTTGCTAAGTGACAGGTAACATCTATTAAATAGCCTAATAGAAGTCGATTTTTTCTAACTTCTTCGTTATATAATTTTAATGACAATGAAGACTGCATATTCAGAGCATCTTTGATTGCTGATGAATTAATTTCTAAACGTTTGAAATTGACATAACTAATCATGTGCTCTTTTGAAGATTCATGTTTTTTAATAGCAGCGGATAAATTTTTTAAATCTGAAAATTCCTGTAAGACCCATACATGTCACGGCTTATTCAATGCGAAGGCGTCTTCGGATCTGCCGAAGAACGCCGATCTACTGAAGGCGCCGAATGCATCCGGCTCCAACTGCTTTATTTAAAGAATATAACTCGCTGCAGATGTCTGAGCTGCGATTATTTTGCCATTACAACAACGCTGTTTGTCGTCTTACCGACATCTGGTTGACGTGTAGCTATCGATTTTCAGGCGGTGGGATGGAGAACCGAGCCTGGTCTGGTTGTTCTGTTTAGGAATAAAATGATTGAATTCGGTGTGGCGCGGCGCCATGCAGTGGTATATATAAAGGGTGTTTACGGAATCAGCGCCGCCGACGGCGATAGATAATTTAATTAGTATAAAGTAGTTATTATTAATTATATTAAATATTTCTGTATTATCAGGGACGTTAATAGTTCATTGTTGTCAAGTTTTCTTCGGGATCATTGTTGGGCTCTCTTCGGAATTGGTTTTCAACACGTTTAAAATAGTTTTCCGCTGGACATTGTCTATCAGGATATCGTCTGACATAAAGGTGTGTAGCCGCTACAGCATATTTTCTACATTCCCCATAAATAATTAACATGTCCACTTTTTCATCTCTTGTATAAATTTGCGGCATTTTCAACACAATTAACAAGAATTTTAAACAATTTTTAAAGACAATATAAACACCGTTAAACCAACAAATGTTTGACAAAATATTTCATTGTTTTCAAAGCCACTTTAGTTACTTCTTAACATTTAATTACAAACCGTCATGGCACACTTAAATGAAAAACTAAAAATTAGATTATAAAAAATGTTGACTTTTGAAATATCACTTATTTGGTATCGTTGAATTCATAAAATTATGCAGAATTCAAAAATGCAATATTCAGGGTATATATATATATATATATATATATATATATATATATATATATATATATATATATATATATATATATATATATATATATATACTGATGGAATACCCTGTATATATATGTAAACGTTTAGGGAAGATTAAATAATAATCAGGGGTTTTTACCACCTCAGACTTTATTTTTGGACTGTATTCAACATCTACAATAGTACTCGCGAATTCTCTGGGTTAGACTGTCGCCTCACTCCCCAATCGTCCCGCTGCTCGGTCCGTTACGCCTCCGTTCGGCCATCCTCCCGACTATAGCGCGAGGGTCGATATTATTGACTGTTTACACGGCCATCCTGTTTGCGGGGCGTCCTCGCACCGACCGAGATGATGCTGATCTGAAAACAGAATACCGAAACAGAGACTGCCTAAACAATGGTATAATGTTATTGTTAGTACTGTGCAGAGTTTTAGGTAATACAGTCAATTACTAGACATAGTGGTACTGCCACTCTCCTAGTTTTTATCGCACATCAGGTGGTACTGCCACCTTTTCAAGGCATAGTGGTACTGCCACTATCCGCTGCTTCATTGAATGGTAGGTGGTACTGCCACCTTCTCAAGGCATAGTGGTACTGCCACTAGCCGCTGCTTCATCGAATGGTAGGTGGTACTGCCACCTTATCAAGGCATAGTGGTACTGCCACTATCCATCCCTTCATCTCGTTGTTAAAGGTTAGTAAATCACATTAAAATAAATCAAATCCAAATCATAGGTCAGTTACTAGGTCGTAAAACTCATGATGTTGTGTTCATAAAACGAGTGTGTGACCTAACTATAAACAATCTCACACAAACACTGGATTTACTGACCTGATAACTTAATGAAATGTAATTAGTAATTACTATTCGGACTTACTTTGCGCTATTAACCTGAGGGCCAAGCTCGTAGTTGTTCGTGAGCAGCTACCGTAGTCCGATGTCCCTTCTTATGCAGCTCGTATCGCTCATTTGGGAGAACTGTCCGAACAGTATACGGTCCTTTATACTTCGGTCTTAATTTGCCACCACCTGCTAGTTGCGAATCCTCAATCGCCACAACATCGCCTGACTGGAAAGGTTTGACGCCGCAGCGAACGGTATTAAATTTCTGACCATGTTTAATCGCTATTTATAATCTTTATTCGAGCTTCTGAGACGGCCTTGTCTGGGTCGATGAAGTCATCAATCGGCTTGCATCTTTTAAAAAGTGCTGAGTTGCAGGTAATCTCGGATTCACGTCCAACTGTAACACTGCAACGTAAGCACTACAGGAATATTACGAGGGTCATAGTACAATTCGAGTCTGTCATCGTTTTTCTCAACACGCACACAAGGTTGACCGATAACGTCCCATCCAATAATAAGGTCAATGCTACTCGGCATCACTCCATCAGGCACTATTATGAAGTTTATTTCTAAAGTAACATTCGGCAAAGTTATTACTAAATATAGTTCACATTTACCGATAGTATAAACAACTTGGCCTACAAATCCCGAAAAAGCACGTACACTGCGGTCTTCGCCTGTTCATTGCACAATAACGTTGCTATCGGTGTCTCGCTCAGATGGCGTCATTTCTTTAGTACAAATGCCTTTTTCGGACTTCCATGCTTAGCCCAACAATTGGGTTCAGTGTGGCCCGGCTTTTTGCAATGTGCGCAGATAGGGCTGCTGGGTTTTGGTTTATCACTGGCAGTATTTTCCTCAGCCTTGTTTCCATCTTGTAAGGCTGTACACATGTTTTGTCGATGACCTTTACGCCCACACTTATAACATGATCCGTTCCTACCATGGCTCGAGGACCGTGGTTCTCTTAGTCTGCGCTCGTGTTTCTGTCTCCCCACTCCAGATCCTTCATGTGCGCGCATTGATGCTCCGGATGTTCTTTTGCGGCGTGCATCAGCTTCGCTTAATAACTTTAATAATTCACGTTCTGATTCTGGTTTTTGTACGTGAATCATTGAACGTGCCTCAGTGTGGTCCAGACCGTATTCTACCATGCTAAGCATAATATTCCACGGCAGCTTATTGTAGAACCGTGTAATCATTCTAAGCTTTTTATTGCCGTAATCACATAACCCATCACAATCGTGGCTTCGGAGTGTAGTAGCCAAATATGCACATGCTCCTGGTGTCTCCCGATCAGGAAAAGCCACAGTGAGATCAGCGCAAAAGTTGTCCCAAGTACGGCAAATGGGTCTCCAGTCGCGATAGTGACGGTATCCTCGACCTCGCAGAGCATCTCCTGCTTTTGCGATCATGAGAATATCACTTACATTTAGGTCATGTTTTAACTTTGTAGCGTCCTCCAACCATTCCTCGATTGAGTAAGCACTCGTCTCCGGATCGTAACTTGCGAGCCTGAACTGGACCTGCGTAGTCGTTGACGCAAGCGCACTTGAACTCCCTGCTTCTGATACATTGGGCGTTGCCCCTGGTGTTGTCGCCATCTTTACATGCCGAGTTAACTCTGCAAGTTGTTGTTGTTGCATTGCAACTAAGTTGACGAGCGTCTCCTGCCACTGCACTTTGGCACGTTTCGGGTTTGAAGGGCCACCGAAGTCCTCTGCGCTCACAGCACTTATCTCGGCGTCACTTTCACGTTCAACACCATCCGCCATTTTATCTACGTTTTTAAGTCAATTTTCTAGTTTTTTGCTAATAAGGGCACTACGCACGGATCAATCCCACTTCTGATGTAAACGTTTAGGGAAGATTAAATAATAATCAGGGGTTTTTACCACCTCAGACTTTATTTTTGGACTGTATTCAACATCTACAATAGTACTCGCGAATTCTCTGGGTTAGACTGCCGTCTCACTCCCCAATCGTCCCGCTGCTCGGTCCGTTACGCCTCCGTTCGGCCATCCTCCCGACTATAGCGCGAGGGTCGATATTATTGACTGTTTACATATATATATATATATATATATATATATATATATATATATATATATATATATATATATACCCGATCCGATAGGACTTGAACCTTGACGAAGTTCTAGTGCAAACTGGAACGGGTGGGTCGGCTTGCGCGTTTTAATGATTTAAGGAGCCGTACCATAGGTTTAACCATAGTGGGGGGGTCCTTATTGAAAAACCAGACTAAGACAAGTCCCTGAAGGAGGGCAGCAGCTCTTTCAGTAGTCATAGTGGCAGAAACCGTGGGGGTTGGTATGGTGCTATGACACACACGACTGCGATGTGGAAGGCAAGAGGAAACCACCACATTATAATCCTCAGAACAGCTAGCAGAAAGCTTATCCTAAATTAATGATGGCGTCTCCTGGCACAAAAAACTCCGGAGGTAAAATAGTCCTCCGTTCGGATCTCCGGGTGAGGACTGTTCCGGGAGACGTGATCGAGTGCAATAATAATAAGAAGTGTAGCATTTCACGAGTCGGAGCGTGGAATGTCAGAAGCATGAGACAGGCAGGGAAGCTAGAAAATCTGAAGATAGAAATGGATAGGTTAGGATTAGATATAGTAGGTATAAGTGAGATGCGCTGGCCGGAAGTAGGAGATTTTTGGAGCGGTGACTATAGGGTAATACACACAGGATCGGTAAATGGAAACGCGGGAGTAGGGATCGTTATGCGGAAGAACGCAGGACAGTGTGTAGATAGCTACCTACAATACAGCGAGAGAGTAATGATGGTTAGGTTAGATTCGAAGCCAGTGGAAACAGTAATAGTGCAAGTATACATGCCTACTTCTAACCACAGCGAGGAAGAGTTAGAAGCCGTTTATTCGGACATAGAGCAGGTAATAGGATTTGTGAAGGGTCATGAAAATTTAATAATAGTAGGAGATTTTAACGCAGTCGTAGGTGAGGGGAAAGAAGGAGAATTTGTAGGGCCCTATGGATTAGGAAACAGAAACGAGAGAGGTAGCAGACTGATAGAATTCTGTGAGAAGCACAAGATGGTAGTCGCGAACACATTGTTCAAGAATCGCGTTAGGAGGCGGTACACATGGAAAATGCCAGGAGGGATAGACAGGTATCAGATAGACTACATTCTGGTTAGGAAGAGATTTAGAAATCAAGTAAAAGACTGTAAGAGTTATCCAGGAGCAGATGTAGACAGCGATCACAACTTGGTAGTCATGAAAGCTAGATTAAAGTTCAAAAATCTGAAAACCCGGAAGTATAAGAAACGTATAAATGTAGACATATTGAGGGATCAGAATATGAAAGATAAGTTCCAGGAGAAAACAGATCAATTAATAAATAAAACGAGTAAGGACGAAATCAAGAACGCAGAAACTGAGTGGGAGGGTATCAAGAATAGTCTAGGTTTTAGGACACGATAAAAGGGAAGCTAGGAAGCCCTGGATAACGGACGAAATCTTAAACTTAATGCAAAAGAGACGAGGCTACAAAAACAGACGAGACGAAGAAGGACTGAAAACGTATAAGGCAATAAAGTGGGAAATCATTAGAAAATGTAGAAAAGCGAAAGAACAATGGATAGAGGAGAAATGCAAAGAAGTAGAAGATAAGTTGCAAGTAGGTAAGACCGATGAGGCTTACAAAATAATTAAGAGGAACTTCAGGGATGTAGGAACAATAAGTAGAAATGTTAGGAGTCAATCGGGGGACATACTGATAGGAAGAGAGGAGAAAGCGGATAGATGGAAGCAGTACTTAGGAAATTTATACGAGGGTCAGGAATTAGGAGAGATATTAGAGGAAGAATCTAGCATCGATAGGGAAGATGTAGGAAAACCTATATTGAGAGAGGAATTTGAAATAGCACTAAGGGGGCAAAAGAATAATAGAGCGCCGGGTGTAGATAAAATACAGGCGGAAATTTTGAAATGTGCGGGACAGAAAGTAGTAAATAGGATGTTTGAACTGGTAAAATACATATACGAAACGGGCGAGATGCCGGAGAATTATAAGAGGAACATTATCGTTACTATACCGAAAAAGAGAGGAGCCGACAAATGCGAGAACTTTAGAACGATTAGCCTAACTTCCCATGCGTCAAAAATCCTAACAAATAGTGCAGAAGAGGATGGAAAATAGAGCGGAGGAAATACTAGGAGAAGACCAATTCGGGTTTAGGCGAAATAGGGGAACTCGCGAAGCTATTCTGGCGCTAAGAGTAATGTTAGAGAAAACAATAGAAAAAGGAAAGAACGCTTATATAGGATTTGTAGATTTAGAAAAAGCTTTTGATAACGTAAGATGGGAAAAAATGTTCGAGATACTAAAGAGCGCGGGAATGAAGTATAGAGATAGGAGAGTAGTACACAATCTATACATAGAGCAAACTGCTGTTATAGAAGTAGAAGGGGAAGAAAGGGAAGTAGGTATTAGGAAAGGAGTAAGACAAGGATGTACGCTATCACCACTAATTTTTAATCTGTACATCGAAGAGGCGATTAATGTGGTAAAAGATAGAGTGGATTTCGGGATTAAAGTACAGGGACAGAAACTAAAAATGCTGAGATTCGCGGATGATATAGCAGTATTAGCATCTAGTAAGGAGGAACTAGAATCAGCATTGAACGAAATGGAGGCAGTGTTGACAGAGGAATACGGAATGAGGGTGAATAAAAACAAAACTAAAGTGTTAGTGTGCAGAGGGCGCGAGAGCAGAGCAAAAACGAAAGTACAAATTAATAATGAAAGATTGGAGGAAGTTAAAGACTTCACTTATTTATGAAGTAAAATAAATTGGGATGGAAGAAGCGATAAAGACATAAAACAAAGAATAGCGCAGGGTCGAGTAGCTTTTAACAAAAAGAAAGCACTTTTATGCTCGGGGGTAATAAACTTAGAAACAAGGAAGAGATTTTTGAAAACATATGTATGGAGCACGGCACTTTACGGCTGCGAAACCTGGACGGTAGGGGAAGCAAGTAGGAAGAAATTAGAAGCTTTTGAGATGTGGTGTTACCGAAGAATGATGAAAATACCATGGACTGATAGGGTTAGAAACGAAGAAGTATTGGAGAAAGTCGGCGAGAAAAGGAGTATGTGGAAAAACTTAAAGAAGAGAAGAGATAGAATGGTAGGCCACTTGCTGAGACATGGGGGAATAGTCCGCGATATTTTGGAGGCAGAAATAGGAGTGAAGAAAGGCAGAGGTAGGCCTAGATTAGACTACTGCTCGCAAATAGTAAGGGATGTAGGTTGTAGCACAATTAGCGAAATGCGTAGGTTAGCACAAGATAGGAGAAGCTGGAGGTTAGCGTCCCACCAGTCTTAGGACTGATGACCTAATGATGATGATGATATATATATATATATATATATATATACAGGGTATTCCATTTAAAAGTCGAAAGTTAGTGTCACTTCTGGTGAAACCGGATGTGAAAGAAAAATCAATTGTATGTCAAAAAATGCCGCTTATTATGTGTATAGGATATCCCAAATTTCAATCAATTATCTTCAAAACTAAAGGAGAAAATAGTTCCTTCAAATTAGACAAAAAATCAGTGATTTTGGGAAATTTTTCCTACAGCTAAGCGACCTATACAGAAAATTGTGTTGGGGTTGTATCAACATATTTTTCACCTAGCGCATGAAAAAAATGGGTTGTTTTTTAGATATAGACATACATATATATATATATATATATATATATATATATATATATATACATATATATATATATATATATATATATATATATTTTTTTTTTTTTTTTTTTTTTTTTTTTTTTTTTTCAAAAAATTTAATAGATGTATACGCCATAAAGTTCATTCGGCATTTGTCCTGAATCGGCGTACCGTGTGCGGCACTGATGAGAACTAACAAGTTCGAAACAGCTGTATGTCGTTCGGTTCCGATCCGGGACAAATGTCGAATCCTACCTGTGGCGGGTTTTATTTTTTGAAACCTTATCTGATCGTGCAGAAACACGAGAAAGGGGTCGAGGATCGCTTCTGGGTATAATTCAATGCCTGGCGGGGCTTTAGCCCGAGGAGTAGTTGTTTCCTAGAGCGATTATGTAATAGCTTTGCTATTCGGGAACTACTTTGATAACCGCTTGGCGGCTTGGTGGTTCCTTTCTCGATTTCCGACTTATAAGTTACTGATATATATATATATATATATATATATATATATATATATATATATATATATATATATATATATATATATATATATGTATATATATATATATATATATATATATATATATATATATATATTATATATATATATATATATATATATATATATATATATATATATATATATATATATGTATATATATATATATATATATATATATATATATATATATATATATATATTTTTTTTTTTTTTTTTTTTTTTCTTAAATTTAAACAATATCTTATGTAAAATTGTGAGAAAAAAAGAGAAATCTTTTTTCTTTTCATTTTGATAATGATTACGAACTGTTTAGAAGCAATAAACGTTTTCCTATAATTCTTTTCTCAAAACTTCGATCATTTGGAACAGATTGTGAGTACATAAAGCTGTAAAAATTACGCTCAACATTAGTCGTTTTATATTAAAATTTGCAAATAAGCCTTACAAAGCAAAATTCAAAATTATTTTCTAAAAAACCGTAAAACGTCATTTTTCTCAGCATTTTAGTGTTCTCTAAAAATCATGGTAGGTCCTTGTAGGGTTGTATTTAAGTTTTTAAAACCACCCTTTGATTTACTGTACGATTATTAGTTGCTGAGATATCGATGATCAAAGACAAAAGGATCCTTTTTCATTTAAAATCAGATATCTCTGCGAAAAATCGACGTAGAAAGAATAAAAAAATCGAAGTAAATCTGAATAAACAAGTTAACTATCCAATGCATTGGTTTAACTAAGAACAATTTTCCCATGTCAGTGGACCAAAAATTAAAAAAAAAAAAAAGAATTTATAATTTTTGTGTCGCGCTATTTCTTATGTAGCTTACAACATTTTTTTGTCAAACAATTTGAAAACTACAAACTTAAAACTTCAAAATTATTTTTTTAATTTCCATAAGACGATCTTTCACTGAGATACAGCGTTTCAAAAATCACTAAAAAAATTTAAGAAAATTTTTGTTCCCTTAATTTTTTCCAGTAGTGTAATACCTTGACCTTTATAATTTGACTGCCTTTCTGCAGAGAGATCGTTTTATACAAGTTTAGGAGGTAAGAAATTAAAAATATTTTTGTTTCTTTATTTGAAAGTTTTTAATGTAAATTAAGTACAAATATTTACGTCAATACGTCAATATTTACCTGTCAAAAATTTTTACCTACCATGCAGCCCACATTTCAACTGTTTATTCAAAGTTATTTGTAATAAAATTAATTTTTGACCATTTATTTTTCAACTAAAGGAAGAATATGTAATGTGAAGATTTGACAATAGTAGACGCTGTACGTCTCATCTAATTTATATCAGGGATATACTGTATCCAATAAATCAATGATTCTCAAAATGTTGACAAAATTTTTTAAATATTAAAAATTCAGTAACTCCGTTAATAAGGATGATATTAAAAAAAGGGTTTTCACTATAATCATTTACTAAGTGTAGACATTAAGTGGTTAAAATATATGTACAACTTGAAGAGTTTATGACAGTTTATATTTTATATTTATCTATGGTTTACACCATTTTTATTCCTATTCAATGGTTCTACACATTTACCTATTTTTACATTACAATCACATGGAAATAAATTCGTTAGTTGAATTAATCAATAAGATCAGGCTCAACCTAAACATGGATAATGCACCTTTATTTACTGAATAAGTCAAAAGATGTATTGTTATTGACTTTGATTTTAGATCTAGTACTGATTCAGAATATCGTAAGCTTTAAATAAATTTGATGTTATATAATAAAGAATTATCAACTATATGTATTATCAACTTTAAATAATAATGCTATTTAATAAAGTTCAAGCTTTTGTGGGATCTAATTTTCACGCATTTTACGGCATTAATGCAATCTATCTTAGATACTCTAACGTAGTGAAGATTAATACTTTGCAATTTCAGAATCTATATGCTCAATTCTCTAATCTTCCTGTATTTTCAAAATGCTATCTTGGAAGACAGAATCTTTTTTATTCTTTGAGACCCACAACCAAGTTAACTAGCCATTTCTTTACTTATTCGAGCTACAATTTAGAAAGAATTTACAACACAAGACCAAATCATCTTTAAGTTCATTTTCTAGGTATATATATATATATATATATATATATATATATATATATATATATATATATATATATATATTTATCCTAATGTTATCTCATATTTTAAATAATTTGCATCTAGACTAGTATTCCCTCATCAAATTCCTATACAATATTTGTTCTGTTACACATGTATTCCATTAGTTCTATTTAACCGCCGTACTCGAATCTGTCTAATGTCCGCACTATTCCCACATAATTATCTCACCCAATCTTGCACTGTTTTCAATAACATATAAGTCGGAAATCGAGAAAGGAACCACCAAACCGCCAAGCGGTTATCAAAGTAGTTCCCGAATAGCAAAGCTATTACATAATCGCTCTAGGAAACAATTACTCATCGGGCTAAAGCCCCGCCAGGCATTGAATATACCCAGAATGGATATATGTATGTCGTTCGGTTCCGATCCGGGACAAATGCCGAATCCTACCTGTGGCGGGTTTTATTTTTTGAAACCTTATCTGATCGTGCAGAAACACGAGAAAGGGGTCGAGGATCGCTTCTGGATATAATGCAATACCTGGCGGGACTTTAGCCCGAGGAGTAGTTGTTTCTTAGAGCGATTATGTAATAGCTTTGCTATTCGGGAACTACTTTGATAACCGCTTGGCGGTTTGGTCGTTCTTTTCTCGATTTCCGACTTATATGTTACTGACAGAGATCGTATCGATAAAGATGTATACGCCATAAAGTTTATTCGGCATTTGTCCTGAATCGGTGTACCGTGTACGGCACAAATGAGAACTAATAAGTTCGAAACAGCTGTATGTCGTTCGGTTCCGATCCGGGACAAAAGCCGAATCCTACCTGTGGCGGGTTTTATTTTTTGAAACTGTCTTCAAGGAATAAACAAATCTGTGTAATGCTTTCACCAACTGTTTATGAAAGCCAGAGGCATTTTTACCAAGTAGTAGCATCTTAATTTTTATATAATTGCGCCTATCATTGCTACTGAACTGAATTCAGTAACTCTTGTCGATTTATGTATCATGATGTTGAAATAATACACATTTTAGTATAATGCGGAAGACTCACACTACTACGCATATCCGCGTCAATAGTAAAATGATGTATATTTAAGACATAATATTAAAAAACTATGAAATAAAGTTACATGAATAACTATTTTTACAATGCTTAATAATAATTGTTACTTCTAATATTTACCTAAGACATCCTTTGATAATATTTCTATATTACTTCAATTAATCCATTGGTATTTTTCAGCTAGTTGATAAATTGGCTGGAGATTCGCAGCGGACAACAGTGTAAAAGTGAATACAGTAGATGAAAAGACTTTTAAACATAGAAACACTGAAAAATGGTTATGTTAGGAAATTTATATTAATGACAGAAAATGTGTAATGTATGAATTTACATAATTTATGTCGCAAACTCTTAAGTATATATTTTTATACTACTAAAATAATATTTAATTCACAGTTCCATTATTATTTTAAATATACTTTTGCAAATTATATTTTGTTTAATTTCAATTTTATAATGATGATTAATGATATTAAATTTAAATTTTGGTTGTTAAACATCGAAAAGCATATTAAAGAATTATTTATAAAATATGTAGGTGGTAAATTTAACAACTGAATTTTCAGTAGTAAATTTACTGATATATGTATGTGAAAACTTCTAAAAAAAATCAGATACATTTTAAAGTAGAGTATGTACCAAATTTCAATTAAAAAAATTAGTAACTATGTAAATAAAAATTTTTAATTAAAATTCTATTTGACTAGAAAAAAATATGTTTGTCTACGATTTGTAGATAAATGGTCTATAAATATAGACCATTTATCTACAAATCGTAGACAAACGTATTTTTTTTATTAAGACCCTGAAATTAAAATAATTTCAGGGTCTCCGTTCTGATATGTGATTTATTTTGGGGAATAGTTTTTATCATTATAAGAATTTTTAGAAGTATAATGTTAATTTGTATGCTAGATAAAGGTTTAGATTAGGTAATGAAAAAGTTTCATGTAACATATTTGGGAATAAAATACAGAAACCATCATTGATGTTCATGGTTTATTTTTATAGTGAAAATTATTTCAGTATACAATTTATTTGCTTGATAACAGATGTATTATCTTATATAATTTATTTTATAAGATATTAAAATCAACAAAAATACTAAAGTTTAAAAATATGTAACATAACTAATACACGAATGAATCAAGATAATTTTAGTTCTAATTTACTCTAGCCAGCGGCGGATTAGGGAACATTGGCGCCCTAGGCTAATTTATTTTGGCGCCCTTTTTTTAAGTATGCAGTTTTCTTTTTTCTTTTCATTACCGTTCGGGCCATCGATAAAATAGAATAAAAATTTCAAATTTCAATCAAATAATACAGAAGAAATAAGAATACAAACAATTTATTGATGGCTGATAAATTAATAACAAATTTAACACAAGTTGTGACAAATAACCTAATACAAACAAAACAAATTTAATTTCTTATCGTTATACAGTATATACTAATTAGGTAGTTAGTAACTAGAATGTTATAACCTTTTTCGCGATTTCATGGAAGCAAATTTCTCAATTAGGTCACTGAAATCGATCATATCCAAAATTTCGCTCTCAATGGACAACAAAGCTAAGTCGCTGATTTTTTGGTTTCCTAGACTGTTCCTTAGATAATTTTTAACTCTCTTCATAGCTGAAAATGACCTCTCTGTAGTACAGTTTGTAGCAGGTATACATAGAAATACTCGTAATGCCACGTCAACATTAGGAAAAGTGGCGACAATATTTTTCCCTCTTATCGTTTTCAGCATGGACGGAACACTCTCTACATTTTCCAAAGCAGTAATCAGATATTTAAATTGCACACATTCATTTGAAAATTCATTATCTAAGTCTTCCTCATATTTATTCCGTAGCAATGTAGCCTTTAAACTAATATCTTTATCATCCATTTTTTTCAAATTTAAAAGAAATCCAAAATTTTCTTCAATTTCTCGGTATGCATCCCTGCGTTTATTCAATTCACTGGTCAACCTGTTTATTATTATGACATAGTATGTATTTATCAAAATGTCACTTCTTCCATCAAACTGTGTATCGGTCCTTGTCTCTCCATGTGGTAGTTTTCTCATACTGGTTCTTTTCGAGTCATGTTTATAGACACTCGAGCCCGATAGCTTTTCTCCATCATTTTCAGATGTTGAAACCTTATCCCGTAGACTAGAGATATATCCCAGAAGCGAGTCATAAAGATGTACAACAGTAAGCATGTCCATGTCTTTTTCTTGTAATGATTTGTTCACCTTATCAAAGTAGTGAAGAATGTCAGTCCAAAATGAAGCCATCACTCCCATTTCCTACTCGTTGAGTTTTTTTATCAATCCTGTAGCTTCAACATTTGGTGTCATTGCTTGAAAGGGATCTTCCGCGATTTCTTTTAATGCACATCTAAACGAATTATATCCTATTTTGAGTGCTTTACAAGCATCAGCTCTTGCAGACCATCTTGTTGCATTTAATCTTTTTAATCTTTTAACATATAATTCTTGAGACCATCTTCCTTCAATAAGTTTTTTCCATGGTTTCCCATCTTTGAGTTGACGCCGAGAAAAAGTTATACAACTTCTCGACAAACATAAAAAACTTTGTAGCCATAGGACAAGACGCAGCCGCAGAATTTCCAACCAGGTTAAGCGAATGCGCAGAGCATGGAACAAATTTGGCGTATTTATTGTGCTGAAGGATTCGTGCTTGTAGACCAGAGTATCTGCCAGACATGTTACTGGCATTGTCATATGACCTCTACAGTTTTTCACATCCAATGATAAATCTTGTAGGATCTGAAGAACGGCGGATTCCATATCAATGGCCTTGTGTTCCACATTTGTAAGGAATTTCACAAAGCGTTCCACTACAGATCCATCATTAAGAGTATACCAAATCATAAACGACAACTTATCGGAATGAGTAATATCGGGAGTTGAATCCACACTGATCGAAAAATATTTTGAAGATTGAGCTTGTAATGAAATGTAATTTTCAACTTGCTTTGTCATAAGTCTTGTAAATTCATCACAAATGGTAGATGACATATAAGAAACTTGACCTCTCCCAGGATTACCTTTTTTTTCAATATGATTTTGGAGAAAAGTGCCATACTGAATAAGTGTCAATTGCCGATTTTGCGGGCGACCGGCGACAGAAGACTGTCGACTGTTTGGTCTATATGCCATGCCGGCTTGGGCGGCTTGTTTTATCTTTTACCGGTATCGGTGCATGTGCAAGGTTCATTGAAGAATATCTCTTTAAAAAGTAGACAAAAGTGAAAAAATATGTATAATAAATTTATTTTAGACGTTTTTGAACGTTATTCCCTGTTTATTTAAGTCGTTGTTTATTAGTTTATTTAGGTGATTTTGGCAGCTGTAAAATTATTGACAAATACATAAAACAATTTAAAGAATGGAACACAATACGTAATGTATATATTTTTCATTTTCTTAAAATCATCCGTTTTTTTTTAAATACTAGAAATAGATGGGAATAATGTTTCTGGAACAGAATTTTTAGTTTCGTCTCGACTGGCGCCCCCTTCTGCTGAGGCGCCGTAGGCTGCAGCCTACTTAGCCTACTGGTTAATCCAGCGCTGACTCTAGCGTAGCTATATATCGAATGAATCCTCGTGTCTCGGTTTAAAATCATCGTGGTCCATGTTTACGTTAAAAGTACTTATCAGTACGATCTAATAATCCAAACAGTGTGCCCCTTAGCTGAGGCCGAAGACGGTGACTCACTTAGGCGATATGTACATTCTCTCAATATCGCATACATTCGGCGATCCTGATGATTTTTGGTTGTCCTCAACCTAGCATTCCTCGTCCTGAAACATTTGACACATCCTGATGTGTCAAATGTTTCAGGACGAGGTTGTAGACTAGGTTACAACCTGTTGTAACCTAGTCTATTTTGCTTTAATATTTATCATCATCACATAGGAAAACGTCTATGCGACAAATGAAAAATGTTTATTTATTTTTTTTTTCATTTTTCCCACACGAAATAACATGTGCAAACATCCATGTTCCTGTTCTTACAGGATGATTCAAATAGCATTATCACTTCGTACAGATACACATTTATGGATCTTTATGTAGGAAAACGTTTACAAAAATATTGACGATCCTCACATGCACACATCTATGGATCTTTATGTAGGAAAATGTCTACAAAAACATTAATAATTCTCACAGGCATACATCTATGATTTTTCATGTAGAAAAACATCTATAATTATCATAGACACACCTTTATGATTTTTCGTGTAGGAAAACATCTACATAACATTGATAATTCTCATAGGCAAACATCTATGATTTCTCATGTAGGAAAACATCTACATAAACATCGATAGTTCTCATAGGCACACATCTATGATTTAGCATGTAGGAAAACATCCACATAAACATTGATAATTGTCATAGGCACACATCTATGATTGTTCATGTAGGAAGACATCTACATAAACATCGATAGTTCTCATAGGCACACATCTATGATTTTTCATGTAGAAAGACATCTACATAAACATTAATAATTCTCATAGGCAAACATCTATGATTTCTCATGTAGGAAAACATCTACATAAACATCGATAGTTCTCATAGGTATACGTCTATGATTTTTCATGTAGGAAAACATCTATATAAACATTAATAATTTTCATAGGCAAACATTTCTCATGTAAACTAACTGTAAATTTAGGGACCTGAAAGTTTTACCTCAGGTTTGTAAAGCTCAAAAGATATTGAGGGGGGAAAAGAAGGGGAATTCTGTCGCAGTGATATAGGATGGCGCCACTTGTACTTTATTTGCACCATATCGATTTCTGTTACAAGAACAATATCGTTCATTTCTCATTATGAAATCTTTTAAAGATGTTACAAAGCAGGAGCTTACCTATTTTTTATAGCGTAATATTTGTTTATAAACGAAATAATAGAATTTATACTTTGAACAACAAAGTCGTATAAAATTTCACAGACACATTTGTTTGAAGATTTCTTTACGTCACCTCCTGCCATAAACCTTTATCTGCAACAAAAGTACAATTCGATAGGAAACATATTTTATGAGGTCTGCATTTTCAGAAACTAGCTTGCATTCCCGGTCAAATTTGTATAGCCGTTTTACACACCTTGCCTTTGTTAGAATGGAGTAATTAGTTCAGCCAAAGTTTACAGAATAAATAATTTATTCTGTAAACTTTGGTTCAGCTACTATATCAGAGATGGCCACATTACAGATGATTACAGTTCCGTGTTACCGGCCGGTATTTTATAAAAACAATCCAAACGTACAACCTGACCAAGGATTGTATAGGGAATAGGATTGCTGGATCTCTATCTTTCAATGTAGACAGCGCCCCACTCCTTTAAAACATGTTTTGACGTCATCGCGGACTATAACCGTTAAAACGTTATTAAACGTATTCAAAAGTGCTCTGTAAATTCAGGTAATTTGGATAATATTTAATATTTTTCGTGCATTTGAGTGGTGAAGTGATATTAAAGGGAACGTTATTGTTTGCGTAAGTATTGATTTAAGTTTGAGTAAATAGCAGAATGTTATTTAATGACTAAAAACTTGTTCCATATCTGACGAAATATTCGGTGGGGTTTCGAGAAATAATTTAAAAAAATAAGGCTAAAAGTAGAGATAGAGGATACTAATAGTGCTTAATAGATTAACAATAGATCTGTTATTTGATTTATATCTACCTAATAAGGTATAATAGCTTTTATATAGGTACTTTTCAGTAGTAAAAATATGGAGGTAGGTATATGGGTAAAGTAGATAGGTACCTTAAATACATTTAAATATTTAATTAATTAGATGATTTATTTGTCATATAACTGTGTGGAAATTGTTAGTGATTGTGAAATTTTTCTCATACCTATATAGATATAGTAAATATTTATGACAAAAAGTAAATGACTCCAAATTTGGTTCATATTTTTAGTAGTTTATATTTTTACTATTATATTCGAGAAAATAATCACGATAACTAATCGTGACTTTAAGGGTAGATTTTATCCCTTAGGTATAAAGTTTTGAAAAATAATATGGTAGAGAATGTATTTTATGTCCATTTTAATTTCTTCACTACACTGAATTATAAGGTCCTTTATAATATGCAGTTTGCTAAATAAATAATGATAAAATAACTACCTATTTACATTCTTAAACTATAAATAATAAATACCTACCTAATCATTTATTTATTTACCTAATAGGTATAAAATATATTTTATTATCAAGAAACAGCATTGCAGTTTTAAGAACAGATACAGCCCATAAAACATTTTGTTTCTCGTGAGTATACACTTGCTTCTAATTTTAATAGCAGTTTCAAAAAGGCTGTACATAATTCAAATTACAATACTCTACCTAATGTAGAACTAATATATATTTTAATTATACCTATACCATTTCAAAATCTAATTAAAATAGATTAAAACAGAAGAAAACGTCAATAAAACCATATGAATATTATAATCCATTATGTTATTACATAATGAAAAATTATAAGTTAATTAATTAAATAATTCGAGAAAATATGGATCTTTATAAAAAATATAAGAGCATCGTTGTTACGATTTCAAGTGGTATATACCGTAATCGATACATATATCAGTGCGTGTTTATGTTGGTAAAAATAAAATAAAATTAAAATGTATATAAGAAAAATGTAACCATTTACAATGGTAGGATAGTAGATAATTGAAGAGGAGTGGTAGAAAGATGGAGCTGAGGTAATGGAAGAATTTTATGCGTCAAAGTTACACGAGAAACTATGCGATTAATATATATATATATATATATATATATATATATATATATATATATATATATATATATATATATATATATATATATATATATATATATGTAAACAGTCAATTATATCGACCCTCGCGCTATAGTCGTGAGGATGGCCGAACGGAGGCGTAACGGATCGAGTAGCGGAACGATTGGGTAGTGAGGCGGCAGTCTAATCCAGAGAATTCGCGAGTACTGTTGTAGATGTTGAATACAATCCAAAAATAAAGTCTGAGGTGGTACAAACCCCTGATTATTATTTAATCTTCCCTAAACGTTTACATCCGAAGTGGGATTGATCCGTTCGTAGTGCCCTTATTAGCAAAAAACTTGAAAATTGTCTATAAAAACGTAGATAAAATGGCGGATGGTGTTGAACGTGAAAGTGACGGCGAGATAAGTGCTGTGAGCGCAGAGGTCTTCGGTGGCCCTTCAAACCCGAAACGTGCCAAAGTGCAGTGGCAGGAGACGCTCGTCAACTTAGTTGAAATGCAACAACAACAACTTGCAGAGTTAACTCGGCATGTAAAGATGGCGACAACACCAGGGGCAACGCCCAATGTATCAGAAGCAGGGAGCTCAAGTGCGCTTGCGTCAACGACTACGCAGGTCCAGTTCAGGCTCGCAAGTTACGATCTGGAGACGAGTGCTTACTCAATCGAGGAATAGTTGGAGGACGCTACAAAATTAAAACAGGAACTAAATGTAAGTGACATTATCATGATCGCAAAAGCAGGGGATGCTCTGCGAGGTCGAGGATACCGTCACTATCGCGACTGGAAACCCATTTGCCGTACTTGGGACAACTTTTGCGCTGATCTCACTGTGGCTTTTCCTGATCGGGAGACACCAGGAGCATGTGCATATTTGGCTACTACACTCCGAAGTCACGACTGTGATGGGTTATGCGATTACGGCAATAAAAAGCTTCGAATGATTACACGGTTCTACGATAAGCTGCTGTGGAATATTATGCTTAGCATGGTAGAATACGGTCTGAACCATACTGAGGCACGTTCAATGATTCATGTACAAAAACCAGAATCAGAACGTGAATTATTAAAGTTATTAAGCGAAGCTGATGCACGCCGCAAAAGAACATCCGGAGCATCAATGCGCGCGCATGAAAGATCTGGAGTGGGGAGACGGAAACACGAGCGCAGACTAAGAAAACCACGGTCCTCGAGCCATGGTAGGAACGGATCATGTTATAAGTGTGGGCGTAAAGGTCATCGACAAAACATGTGTACAGTCTTACAAGATGGAAACAAGGCTAAGGAAAATACTGCCAGTGATAAACCAAAACCCAGCATCCCTACCTGCGAACATTGCAAAAATCCGGGTCACACTGAACCCAATTGTTGGGCTAAGCATGGAAGTCCAAAAAGACATTTGTACTAAAGAAATGACGCCATCTGAGCGAGACACCGATAGCAACGTTATTGTGCAATTAACAGGCGAAATCGGTCCCGTATCTTATTGATAGTGGTGCCGACGTCTCACTTATTAAACATTCTATTGTAAAAACTTTAAATGGTATTATCAAAACAGACCGCAGTGTACGTGCTTTTTCGGGATTTGGAGGCCAAGTTGTTTATACTATCGGTAAATGTGAACTCGTAATAACTTTGCCGAATGTGACTTTAGAAATAAACTTCATAATAGTGCCTGATGGAGTGATGCCGAGTAGCATTGACCTTATTATTGGATGGGACGTTATCGGTCAACCTTGTGTGCGTGTTGAGAAAAAGGATGACGGACTCGAATTGTACTATGACCCTCGCAACATTCCTGTAGTGCTTACGTTGCAGTGTACTACTGGTGTTTGAATAAATCAACACGGCTTAGATGATGACTTGAAATTACGTTTGGAAAATTTGTTGACAACCTATAGACTCATAACACCGGACCATATCCAAACCGGAAAAATGACGATAAAATTAAAAGATCCTACACCAGTGGCGTATCGCCCTCGTCGTTTGGCTTACGAAGAACGAGTTCAAGTCAATACAATAATAAGTGAGCTGTTAAGAGACGGCATCATTCGCGAAAATCAGTCGGAGTACGCCAGCCCCATAGTGCTCGTGAAGAAAAAGAATGGTCAATTGCGGATGTGCGTAGATTACCGGTATGTGAACAAACGGGTAGTTAGAGAAAGGTATCCGCTACCACTGATTCAAGATCAAATAAATGCATTGTGCCACGCCAGGTACTATACTGTCTTAGACATGAAAGCAGGATTTTATCAATTGAAGATAGAAGAGGAATCCAAGCACATCACAGCTTTTGTAACACCAGATGGACAATACGAGTTCAATAGAATGCCATTTGGATATGTCAATGCTCCGGCAATTTATCAGAGGGCTATCGATAAAGCTTTAGGTGATTTGAAGGGTAAAAAAGCGTTTGTATACCTTGATGATGTGTTGGTACCATCTGTAACCCTCGAAGAAGGGATGAAAAACTTAGAAGAGGTGTTAAGTGCTCTAGCTCACGCTGGTTTTTCTTTAAACTATGAAAAATGTTCCTTCTTTACGTCCGAAACCGAATATCTTGGTGTAATATTAAGTGAAGGGACGGTACGTCCCAGTACGCGAAAAGTTAGCGCATTGACGCAGGCATCCTCCCCAAAAGACGTAAAAGGTGTACGGTAGTTTATGGGGCTTGCTGGCTATTTCCGACGATTTATACAGGGATTTTCTCAAATTACCGCTCCAATAACTTCATGTAATCTGTTTACGCTATAATCGGCATTCCAAAGAGTCGCCCGGTCTTCGCCAGGTCCGTCCGTCACACGTATCTTTTACGATTATCGCCGAGATGACAGCTTTAGTATTTAAGTTTGTTATATTTACGAGTAGGTTATTAAGAAATGAAAACAAGGGTTCATGCACGAGCCCTAGACGAATTTTGTTTTGGTTAGTCTTGTTAGATTCGTATTTGTACGCAGTTCGACTTTTATATTATTAAATCAGTATTTCGTATTGGCAGCTGTTTTACTTTATTTCTGAAAAGTTTACATTCACTATTACGGAAAAACCATGTGTTCGAGTGGACTTCTGAGTGTGAAGCAGCGAGACAAACAATTATCAGCAAACTGAATGCTCCGCCTGTTTTACGTGTGTACAACCCGGACTTGCCTTGTGAATTACACACGGATGCAAGTTCTGTCAGTCTCGGTGCCGCGTTGCTTCAAAAAGAAGACGGTATCGCTAAACCCGTTGCATATTATAGTCGTCGTACTACCGACTATGAGTCGCGGTACCATTCGTACGACCTAGAGACTCTTGCGCTGGTTGAGGCAGTAGAACATTTCCAAGTGTATTTGTATGGTGTCCACTTCACAGTATATACTGACTGTAATTCCGTGCGAGCGACGGCTCTCAAGAAAAATTTGCATCCTCGCGTAGCGCGTTGGTGGATCAAATTACAAGATTTTGACTTTTCCATTGAATATCGGTGTAAAATGGCCCATGTAGACTATTTAAGTCGCAATCCTGTGAATGATGAATGTCAGTTAAAAGTATGTGCACTCAAAACTATAAACAGTAAGAAACTCTCCGACGTGGGAACATTGCGGGAATTTCAAAACAATGATGAATTCTGTCGTGACATATTAGACAATCCCGACTGCAGTTCAGAGTATATAGTGAGAAATGGTTTAGTGCTGACCAAAACAAATCCCCCAAAATATTTTGTTCCTGTTGCCGCTCGTATCCTTACAATGCGATTGTACCATGACGAGTCATCGCATATCGGTTTGGAACAAATGCATTCAGAAAATGCGAGAAACATTATCTTGGCCGAAAATGGGACTGTTGGGAATATGGGTTAAAACAACACAAAATTATTTCACGCAGTATTTATTGTCCTGTGAACTTTATAAAGGTTTGGCTTATACTCCTACTTACTATATGTGAATGATTACAAAGAAACAGAGATCGTGTGTTTACAACTCTTTAGTCAGCGGTTCTCGCCGGCAACTTGGCCCTGGTGTGAATTATATAAACATCATAAATATGTCATAGGAAATAGGACGTATTTGATTACATACATGAGTTGCTTTTATTTTTGTAATCTCCAACACACCCCCTCAAAAATTAATGTCAACTTATACTAAACAGGACCTGCGTTTTACGGGGAATTTGAACATGGTTCAGCATTAACTGCACGAACTAGGGAAAACCTCAACAAAAACCTAGTTAAACCATATTTGCATCATCAGCCATTAGTCCCAACTTGCGTCGCAATTCTTGGAGACGAGGGCCTGCCAGCGACTTGGTGAATAAGTCCGCTTCCTGGTTTCCTGTGGAAATATACTTAAGGCAGATTACTTTGTTCTCTACTTGCTCCCGAGTAAAATGATATCTAACATCTATATGTTTCGAGCGTTTGTGACTTGTAGGATTTGTGGCTATTGCAATAGAACTTTGATTATCTTCAAACAAGGTTATTGGATCTAGTATTTCAATATTTATACTATTGAATAAAGATTTTAACCATAAAGCCTCTTTTACTGCCTCAAAAAGGGCCATATACTCTGCTTCAGTTGACGAAGCAGCTACTGAGCTCTGCCGTTTTGTATTCCAGGTTACCGTACAATTATCAAAGTTTAAAGACATATCCGGTTATACTTCGTCGGTCAGTTTCATTATTTGCCCAGTCTGCATCAACGTAGCCACTTAATTTTGTTACAAAGTTAGTTCTTCTGTAAACTAATTTTATGTCAATTGTACCTTTTACATAGCGTAAAACACGCTTCAAGGATTGCCACAACTCCTTGTTTGATTTTTGTTGATATCTACTTAACATGTTTAGTGAGGTACATAAATCTGGACGTGTATATAGCATTGCATACATTAAAGAACCAATTAAATTTCGACAGGGTGCTCCACAATCTTCATCTAACTCTAAAGCTTCATAATTTAATTTTGTTGGTACTGGCGTACTAACTTCATTACAATTGCTCATATTATATTTCTTTAAAATTGATTTTAAATATATATTTTGGTCTAGAAATACTTCAGCTTCCGTTCTTTGTATTCTAATTCCAAGAAAATATTTTATTTCTTTTAAATCAACCATTTGAAATGTACACATTAAAAATTGTTTAAAAGCATTCATTGTATTTATTTCTTGTGTTACAATTATAATGTCGTCTACATACAAAATGACATAGATATTTTTATTTAGCTGACCTTGATCTCGAAAATATAAGCATTTCTCTACCGATGAGTTTAGTTATGGACCACACACTACCCTTTATCAAGGCAGTCGTTATAAGGTCAAAGCAGCATCCGCAATTAAGGAAGGCATTACAAGTCCCGCGGCGTTTAACTAAAAGCCGATTTGATATAAATTCTCATTTTTTGTAAAGGAAATTCAGAATATTGTTGTTAGCCGGAGGCTCTGCTCCATTTCAATTGTAAATAAATAGTTTTTAAAAACTTGTGTTAGTGTTAAATAAACTTAACTGGCGCTGCGAACAGGATACGTAGACGTTGGAAAAGGCATTCATAGCGAAAAACTTTGCCAACGGTGTATCTTAATACCTCACTACGTATCCAACGAACCGACAACGTTTTCTCCAAAGAAGAAAATTCCTCGTGAATCACTTCGCTCGAGAACGGCAAGCTCAACACCCTAGGATACCACCAACCCCTTCTAGAAAGCTGCTTGGAATCCTTCACCGAGAAGCCCCAATCAGCACGACTCCATCTTCGAGTGCGAAAAGAGAAAGTCACGGACAGAAGATTCCTGAGACCAGAGACAATGTTCATCGGTCTGATCTTCCTGTAAGTACCTTTCCAATTTCATAGTTATAAGTCCCGTCTTTCCCTAACAACGTATTCTCAAATAAAATAGGTATAAAAAAAAATAATTTTTTACATAGGTATTTAATTGTGAAATTATTTCAAATTAATTGCACCTATAAACGTTTATTTTATTAGTGAGAGTACGGTTAAAACCCGACTCCACGATATAATTTAAAATATTTCATGTCAAAAGACCTCGTAAATATTGAAATAATTCCAAGTTCTGCAAAAAGCAAAACAAAAAGTTTAAGAAAAAAACCTCTCGTCTCTCAAGACATACCTGTCGAGCTTATCACAACCTCGACTTCGCAAATAAATTTACCTGAATCGGCTATCGAAACAATTCGCTTAGAATTAGGTGAAATAAGTTTAAATTTAAATACCAATAACACATTAAAAATGGCTCTTTCGATCCAGGAGGTCTCTGAAATGTTGAAAACTCTTCCTACTTTTGGCTCTCACGACAATTTACCGCATTTTATCCAAAATATAGATAATGTGCTCGAAATATTTTCAAAATTTCAACTGTCAGAATTTCAACATTCCTTTATTAAGTTAGGCATTTTAAATAAATTGCGCGGACAAGTTGTTGATGACGTATCGCAAGAACCTACCAATGACTGGCCTCAAATTAAAGCTGCTCTATTAAAATACTACGGTAATCACCAAAACGAGAACTTGTTATACGCCCAATTAAAAGGTTGTAGACAACACCTTAACGAAGATATCACGCAATTTTATCATAGAGTTGTTAAATGTAGGAATGCCTTAAATAATCATGCACAGCTATATTCCTCAAATATAACAGAAATTGAATGGAAAAGGTCACATATTGCTAAAATAACCTTAGAACAATTCACATTAGGTGTTAGAGACCCGTATTTCACCCTATTTACTTATATACCACCTGATACTATCGAGACAGCCCTCACTCGCTGCCACGAACACGACAACAGACAACATGCTCACAAGCAAATATTCGCGTACCAAAATTCAAGTTCCTTCTCGCAAAAAGTTCAACCAAAACCAGTACCAAAACAAAGCCTACCTCAACAAAACCCTCGACCTAACGTACAAAGGCCAGATACGAAACAAAATTCAAATCAAAGAACTTTCGGAGATATTAATAAACCATTACCACATAGACCTATGCAAAATAATTTTCAAAATTCAAACAATAATTTTAGAAGATCACAATTTTCTAATTACCAACAAAAAACCCCTCAAAATTACAAGCCAACGCCTATGTCTGTCTCAACTATAGCGTCAAAACCAAAAATCTATAACATAGAAAGTAACACACCTTTAGAAAACGAAACATCACAATCGCAAACAAATAATTATGAATATGAATATTACGACTCTGACCAACACGAACCATATATAGACGTTTGTGACGGACAATTACAAGACACAGAAGATCAAGAAAATTTTATAATAGATGCCTCGAATCAACGAAACACCACATAATAAATATAGATTTAAATAATATTAACTCAAAACCTAAACTGCCATTTTTCTTTTTACCTGACATTAATTTAAAAATTTTAATAGACACCGGAGCTACAGATTACGTTATTAACCCGAATCTTTTGCACCGTTTTAAAAAACATATATTTCTCGAACCTTTCGAATTAACAGGCTTGCATCGCATAGTAAGATCCGACAAAAATCTTAAACTCAGACTGTTTGAAGAATTAGGTGTCAAAAATGAAATAAAAATTAGAGTAATTCCCTGGCACAAAAATTTTGATTTGCTAATTGGATCGCACGATCTTAAAAGATTAAAAGCTAATATAGACTATGAAAATCAAATTTTAACTCTAAATAAAACTACAAGTATACCATTTTATTTTGAATTTAAATTAGACGAACAAATAAACTTTTTGTCTACCGAAAGAGACAAAATATTAATACCTACATCAATTGAAAATGGCCCTGTCTATATTCCAAGTATCAAAATTGACGAAAACCACACTATACCTTACTGTCTGACTATTACAAAAAATGGCATCTCCGAAATCCCATTTGAAAAATCACTTGACTCCCAAATTATATTTCCAAATAGCATACAAGTTATCCCTTGCGAATATTTTAATATCGAATCTAAAATTACGCAAGATAATAAAAAACTCGAATTTGCTAAATTAATACGCACTGACCATCTCAATCGTGAAGAAAGAGAAAAAGTAATCGACCTATGTCACAAATTTAAAAATGTTTTTTATCATGAAGACTGCGATCTGTCTTTCACATCGCACGTCAAACATAATATTAGAACTATTGATAACCATCCCATATACACTAAATCCTTTAGACACCCTCAATCAATGCAAGAGGAAATCCAACGCCAAATTTCAAAATTGCTTAGAGATAAAATCATCAGACCCAGTATATCCCCTTACAGCTCACCTGTTTGGATTGTTCCAAAAAAGGTTGACGCATCTGAAAAAAAAAGTATAGAATGGTAATTGATTACAGGAAACTTAACGAGGTAACTATCGAGGATAAATATCCCCTACCACAAATAGAGGAAATCCTTGATAATTTAGGTAAATGCACCTATTTTTCGACCCTTGACCTTGCCCAAGGTTTTCATCAAATTGAAATGGATCCTGAGTCCATTGAAAAAACTGCATTTAGCGTAAATAATGGCCATTACGAATATTTACGTATGCCGTTCGGCCTGAAAAACGCACCTGCAACTTTTCAACGTATGATGGACCAAGTTCTAAAAGAATTTCAGTACAAAATATGTTTCGTGTACATGGACGACATCGTTATCTTTTCAAAATCACTTCAAGAACATTTAATTCATTTAAAACAGATTTTTCAAAAATTGCAAAGTGTAAATCTAAAAATTCAATTAGATAAAAGCGAATTTCTTCGTAAAGAAGTCGCGTTTCTTGGACATGTAATTACACCTGAAGGTATTATCCCAAATCCAATTAAAATTGATTCAATCACGAAATTCCCCATCCCGAAAACAACGAAGGAAATAAAGTCATTCCTAGGCCTAGTAGGATATTATCGAAAATTTATACCAGGTTTTGCGAAATTAGTTCAACCTCTTACTAAATGTCTACGGAAAAATGAAAAAATCAATATATCTGATCATGACTATAAGCAAGCATTTGAAAATGCAAAAACATCTATAACAAACGCCCCCGTACTAATTTACCCAGACTTCGAAAAGGAATTCACGCTGACGACCGACGCAAGCAACGTCGCTATCGGTTCGGTACTCAGTCAGAACAACAGACCCGTTGCATACTATTCGCGCACATTAAATTCTGCGGAACGTAACTATAGCACTATCGAAAAAGAGTTATTGTCAATTATCGATTCTGCAAAACATTTTAGGTCCCGATCACAACCCTCTCGTATGGCTTTCGAAATTAAAAGAACCAAACTCGCGTCTTGTTCGCTGGAAAATCAAACTGGAAGAATTCGATTTCGACATTAAATATCGTAAAGGTAAAGAAAATCACGTCGCCGATGCTCTCTCCAGAATAGAAATTAATGTAAACGAAACCGAATCTTTGATAGCCAATATTTCTGAAAATCCTCCCGTACTCGCCGATGACGAGATAGAACAACTGCTTTTGTCACCTAATAATTTACCGGAGTTTGAACCTGACGAACTCGGAGATCTACTTGGGCAGAATCAGATTGAAGATAATGACTTACCTATGGAAATTAGTTCAGTACATAACGATGATACCGGTCTTGTTATTCCAATAACTGAAAAATCGGTAAATACCTTTAAAAACCAATTAGTCATTCAAAAATGCGAAGGCCATGTCGAAAAACGAGTAATCACAATTTTTGAAAATAAGAAACGAATAACAATCTCCACCCCTAATACTAACGAATTATTTATTGATATGCTAATCCAGTCAATCTCACCAAACGATATAACATGTTTGCACATTCCGGACCCAGATTTTAGACAACAAGTACTTAGGTTACTGAAAAATAAATTCAATAAAAGAACAAAAATTGTAATTTCGTCCATTCTATTAACTGACATACTTGAAGCTGAAAAACAGGAACAGTATATTCATAACTACCATAACCAAACTCACAATGGTATTAACGAAACATACCTACACCTTTCAAAAAATGTTTATTTTCCTAAAATAAAAGACAAAATTACCACTATTATTAATCACTGTAATGTATGTCAGATGTCGAAATACGAACGTCAACCACTAAACCCACCTTTACAAGGCCCAATGATCTACAACAAACCCTTTGAAAACATTCATCTGGACATATTTCAGTATTTGAACATGAAGTTTTTAACAATTATAGACTCATTTTCAAAATACGCCCAGGCATACGCTCTAAAATCTGCAAATACTTTATGCACACTCCTAAAATTACGACATTTCTTCAGCCACCATCACATACCGAAAAGAATTGTATGCGACGGAGGCACAAATTTTAATAATACTCAGTTTAAAGAATTTTGCCAACTCTTTAACATAGAATTGCATTTTACCACCCCTCACAACCCGAACTCAAACTCACATATCGAACGATTCCACTCGACAATAATCGAGAAACTTAGAATAATTAACCTTAAGAACCCTAAAGAGACCCCAGATAGCCAGATGATTACAGCTACCTGGATATACAATCAGTCAATCCACTCCAGCACTGGCCACTCACCTTTTTCAGTTTTATATGGTCCCTATATGCAGGAAGTTGACTTTAGCTTAACCCCACAAAATTATCAAAATTATATAGAACAAAGAAGGCGAGAACTTTTACCGTTTTTAGAGCAGATAAAAACAAAAAATCAAGAAAAGGCACAAAGTGCACTTACGATGAGAAATCGCAATAGTCAAAATATTCCACCTCTACAATCAGGTCAAACTGTTTACCATAAATCAGCAGAAAAAACTAGGCTCCCAAAAAATGCACCTATTTACCAACGAGGTACTGTAATATCACAAAAAGACAAACAAGTTCAAATCGAAACCCTTAAAGGAACAATTACTACCCAACCATTAAAAAAATTAAAACCTATTAGAAAAACTGTTTCTTTGCAGGAACATCCTGACATGTCAAGCAATGATAAAAACTCCTTTCAAGACCTAAGGTTACTACCAGGAACCTCTAGGGACAGCGAAGACACTCAATTACTTCCATAAACTCTATTTTTCATACGACCTCATTCAATTGCGCGCAAATTTCGAAAACCTATCAAATGGTACATTAACTCTAATTCACAAAACCAAACAACCGGAAATAATCCCAGTAATACAAAATAAACAATCACTACTAAACATCTTAACAAGAACAAAAAATTCGCTAAATAAAATTATACATTGTAGAAATAAAAGAGGCCTAATCAATGGCCTTGGATCCGTCGTCAAATTTATATCGGGAAATTTAGATCAAGAAGATCTTGAAAACATAAACCAAAATCTGGAAAAGCTTTCAAAGAATCAACAAAAGATAAATCAGAGGCTAACTCAAACTGCTACAATTCTCTCAAAATTAACAACCTCAATACGTATAGAATTTGACAACTTATATTCAAATCAAAAACAACTAGAAAAATCAATTAAAAATTATACATACTACCTGGACTCAATGCTAATCATAAATTCGCAAAAAGAATTGCTACTTGAATTCGAAAACCGATTAAATTTACTGATTAGAACGATCACACTAACAAATCGAGAAATACCAAATTTAGAAATAATTGACCACAACGAACTTGAAATGATAGAGGACGAATTATTAAAACATTACTCAAGGTCAATGTTGCTCTCGTACGATGAAAATCACCCTTTTGAAATCCTAGGAAATTCAAAACTTGGAATTATCTCGGTAAACGACATTCTTTTAATGGTACTGAAAATACCTATTTTAAATCCAACTACTTATAATATTTCTAAAATCTACCCTATACCGAGTCCGACAAAAACCGTTTTAATCCCCCCTGCTACCTTTTACATACAATCCCCATTCGAAGACCGATGGACTGGCACCTGTCGAAGAGTTAATAACATGTTTGTTTGCGAAAAACTATTAGCCACCCAGTGCAGTTTAAAAAACACTCTTCAGTGCACTACCGCGAAAACTAGTGACTTTGAAATATATAAAGAACTTTCCAACGGACTCTTAACCAGTGTTAAAGACCGTAAAGAAATAATAGAAAAGTGTCAAAACATTATTTCAAGACATTTTATTCTAGGAAATAATGTAATAAATTCGCCATGTTCGATTATTATAGACAACACGGAATATAATTTTAATAAAAAATCGAGTTTTACAGTTCCAAAGAGTTCTACCACACTCAAAGGTCTACCTCAATATCGCATCAACTTGGAGTCTTCACACCTTGACCAGCTGAGGAATCTCAAGGCCGATCTCCAACCCTTAACGCAAGAGACTGACCTACAAGGAATTGACTTGCATACTGGACACCTGTCCATAACCATTGTAATTATTATTATTCTCATAATCACGTCGATATTTCTCTGTTTGTACAGAAAAAGGATAAAAACCCTATTTTGTATGCCAAAAACCATAATCCAAGTTCCTGCCCAGAACTTCAAGGATCTTCAAGCCACCCTTGACGAGGACGCCAAGATCTAAGGATGGAGGAGTTATGGACCACACACTACCCTTTATCAAGGCAGTCGTTATAAGGTCAAAGCAGCATCCGCAATTAAGGAAGGCATTACAAGTCCCGCGGCGTTTAACTAAAAGCCGATTTGATATAAATTCTCATTTTTTGTAAAGGAAATTCAGAATATTGTTGTTAGCCGGAGGCTCTGCTCCATTTCAATTGTAAATAAATAGTTTTTAAAAACTTGTGTTAGTGTTAAATAAACTTAACTAGTTTATAAAGCCGTGTTGTTTTAAAATATTATCAAAACACTCATACCAGCATCGAGCGGCTTGTTTCAAGCCGTATAATGATTTGTTTAGTTTACATACTAAATTATCATTTTTAATAGTAATACCATCAGGGATTTTCATAAATATATCCTCTTTTAAATCACCATTTAGAAAGGCTGTTTTTACGTCCATTTGATGGATTAATAAGTTATACTGATTTGCAAAAGCTAAGAGACATCGAAAAGTACTTATTCGCGCCACTGGTGCAAAAGTTTCATCATAATCTAATTTATACAATTGATTAAAACCGCGAGCTACCAGTCGTGCTTTATATTTTGTTATATTGCCATGTTCATCATGTTTTATTGTAAACACCCATTTACTATCAATTATGTTAACATTATTTGGTTTTTGTATCAACGTCCACGTTTTATTTTGACTTAAAGAGTTAAGCTCTTCTTTAATTGCCTTTTCCCACTTAAGTTTGTTTTTACTCTCAGCTATGTCTTGATAGCTTGCAGGAATTATGTCATCTACAGTGTGAACATTTAAAATATTGTAACTGTTTATTTTTTAATCACGATCTTTGTATGAAATTGACGATTTTGTCTTTAGCCTTTCGCTCCTTCTCTCATCCTGTATTTCATCTGTTTCCTTCAGCTTGGAAGAAACAGGATAACACAGATCTTTATTACCTGGTTCAGGGACATCTTTTGCTGGAGATGTTTGACCTTTCCCACCTGACTCTAGAGTACTAATTTTTGATTGATTGCATTTATCAGTGACACATTGTTTATTCAAGGTTTGATTGCAATTTTTTATTATTTGATCTGTTTTACCCGGATGGATATTATCTGCGGTTTCTTCCTTATCACCCCCTTCCTCTGAGAGCTCCTCAGTACTCATAGTTTGTACTGAGTCACCCGCATTTTCACCTAAATATCTATCAATTTCGATCGTTTCATCAAGTTCCTGTCTTGATGTTTTAAAATGTATTTCATCAAAAATTACATCTCGAGCAACTATAAATTTTCTTGCTTTTGTAATAAATATTTTGTAGCCATTTGGTACATATCCTACAAGAATTCCTTTATCTGATTTATCATCAAATTTATGTTTTCTTGTTTTATTATGCACATATGCAGTGCAGCCAAATACCCTTAAAAACTGTAATTTTGGTTTTTTATTGTGCCACATTTTATACGGTGTCTTTGGTATTTTAATAGCTTTTGATGGGGTCATATTTGTCAAATATGTAGCAGTTAACACTGCTTCGCCCCAAAACCGCTTATTTAAACCTGCACTGTACACCATTGCACGCGCCTTTTCTGTCAATGTTCTATTCATACGCTCCGCCACTGAATTTTGATTTGGAGTGTATGGCACCGTCAAATGATATGTGATCCCCTTTTGTTTACAAAACTCTTTCATATCGCTAGATAAATATTCTCGACCGTTGTCACAATACAAGAGGACCACTTTCAAATTAAAATGAGTCTCACTTTTGTTTATATAATCTTTAAAACACGTAATTACTTCTGATTTATTTCTCATCAGGTATGTTACCGTATAGTGAGTGTATTCGTCAATAAAAGTAACAAAATAATTTTTGTTATCAATTGTGCTTGGAGTAATCGGACCACATACGTCCGAGTGCACAATATACAGTGGTCTTTGAATATTAGTTTTATTTTTAGCTTTTGCAAGTGGAAGTCGCGCTTGTTTGCCATTTATACAAGCTTCACATACTGACTCTAAGGAATTTATTGCATTTAAATAGTTACTATCAGCGGCTAGTTCTTTTGCCTTAATTTGAGCAAATTTATTTTTACTTATATGTCCTAACCGTTCATGCCATAGTTTATTTTTATTATCTAGACTACTTAAGGACGCTTGACCATATATTGACAACGCATTTGTAACAGTAAAATGTACAATATGCAATTCATTTATGCGCTTACCTGTCATGATGGTCTTATCGCCTAGTTTTGCAAGTAGTTCACCTGAGTGATGGAAAAACACAGAAAATCCGGCTTCTTGCATTTTTCGTACTGACAGTAGATTTAATGGAACCTCTTGAGCATATAGAACGTTGCGAAGAACTCCCACATGGCCCATATTGGTCATAACTTCAATGTTGCCCACATGTGTTGCCCAAATACACACTTCCTTTTTCGCAACTGAAATTTTAATGGGGTCCTTCAATTGCTTGTAGTCTTTGTAGAAACTGAGGTCATTGATTAGGTGTTCCGTAGCTCCTGAATCTAATACAAATTGCAATTTTCCTTTGGCTTGCTCTGTTTTACTTTCAGTATGCATCATGAAAGCAAAACTAGTCTCCTGTTCTTGAGAGGGTACTGTAACAGTCATAAGTTCAGGGGATTTTCTGATCTTACGAGATTGTTCCGGTCTCCTTTGTTGGTGCATTTCTTGTCTCTTTAGATGCTTTTTATAATAATAACAGTCTTTCTTTACATGGTTTCTTCTGCCACAAAAGAAGCATTTGTTAGCAGTTTTATATTTTGGTATTGAATGGGATTTACGAGAATAATGTGCTTTATTGAGTGGCTTAAAATTCCGTTGGAATTGATTACGAGTAGTTAATTGAAATTGTAGTGCCTTGGAACTGGTGTCAGCACTTTCCTTTTTCAATTTTTGTTCGTGTTCGAGCAGCAACTTTTTAACAAATGCTAAGGTAAGACGATCATCGGACATTGTTTTTATTGCAGTAATGACTCCATCATAAGAGTGAGGTAGTGTGTTTAAAAAATACCATACTTTTGTCATTTCATTTACACTAGTGCCACAGGCAACCAAGTCTCGTATCATTTCATCCACTTCTATGAAATGTTTCTTTAAACTCATTTCAGGCTTCAGTTTATAATTGAAAAGCTTATCTTGCACATTTAACTGGGTGGCGAGATTCTTACATGCATACGTGGAATTAAAATGTTCAATTATCTGCCGCGCCGTTGCTCCATCTGGTATTTCACCCAGCATGGAATCATCTAAATGTTCGATTATTTGACCCTTTGCAAATCGTTCCCATTTTATCCATTCATCCGATATTTCGTCTGGCACTTCTCCATCTAGTACACTTAACGCACCTTCCTGTTCAATTAGTGCACGTAATCGGTACTTCCACATTAAATAGTTATCACCGTTAAAAGGCTTAATGTTATATTTTGTGCCCTTTTCACTTGTCATTTTATGTCACGTTTGGAATACACAAAAACTCGCACAAGGTCCTTCCCGCACGTTCACTGTTTACTTTTTTGTTTGCGAGACTGGGGCCCATAACCTGTTGGGAATATGGGTTAAAACAACACAAAATTATTTCACGCAGTATTTATTGTCCTGTGAACTTTATAAAGGTTTGGCTTATACTCCTACTTACTATATGTGAATGATTACAAAGAAACAGAGATCGTGTGTTTACAACTCTTTAGTCAGCGGTTCTCGCCGGCAACTTGGCCCTGGTGTGAATTATATAAACATCATAAATATGTCATAGGAAATAGGACGTATTTGATTACATACATGAGTTGCTTTTATTTTTGTAATCTCCAACAGGGACAATGTTTAAAAAAGTATATCAAAAACTGTCGAACATGTGTGTTAGGCAAATCGCACACCGGTCCTCGGCAAGGGTTATGGCAACATGGTGAAAAGGCAAGTGATATACTGGACATATGGCATATTGACCTTTGGTAAAGTTAAATAGATAAAGTTGATTTGGTACCCAAATTCTGGTTATCATTGACGCGTTTTCCAAATTTTGTCGCTTGCAACCAATACCAAAGAAAACTTCCGAATGTTCTATTCGTGCCTTAATACCAGTATTTGAAGCTCTAGGAAAGCCGAAGCGTATTATAGCAGACAGAGCACCTGCTTTTATTTCGACGATGTTTCGGAATTTCCTCTATGAACAAGGGATTCAACTACACTTCATTGCAACTGGTGTACCAAGGGGGAACGGGCAAGTAGAACGTGTGATGAGAACGGTCTTTAATTTATTACGAACAACGCTCACTGATAAGAAAGAAAGCACGTGGACCACATTGCATTGGGTGCAATTGAGGACAATATTAACTCAACGGTACACTCCGTCACTGGCTACGCACCAGCAGTGTTACAGCTGGGCGTGAATCCGAGATTACCTGCAACTCAGCACTTTTTAAAAGATGCAATGCCGATTGATGACTTCATCGACCCAGACAAGGCCGTCTCAGAAGCTCGAATAAAGATTATAAATAGAGCGATTAAACATGGTCAGAAATTTAATACCGTTCTCTGCGGCGTCAAACCTTTCCAGCCAGGCGATGTTGTGGCGATTGAGGATTCGCAACTAGCAGGTAGTGACAAATTAAGACCGAAGTATAAAGGACCGTATACTGTTCGGACAGTTCTCCCAAATGAGTGATACGAGCTGCATAAGAAGGGACATCGGACTACGGTAGCAGCTCACGAACAACTACGAGCTTGGCCCTCGGGTTACTAGCGCAAAGTAAGTCCGAATAGTAATTACTAATTACATTTCATTATGTTATCCAGGTCAGTAAATACAGTGTTTATGTGAGATTGTTTATAGTTAGGTCACACACTCGTTTTCTGAACACAACATCATGATTTACTAACCTTTAACAACGAGATGAAGGGACGGATAGTGGCAGTACCACTATGCCTTGATAAGGTGGTAGTACCACCTACCATTCGATGAAGCAGCGGCTAGTGGCAGTACCAATATGCCTTGAGAAAGTGGCAGTACTACCTACCATTCAATGAAGCAGCGGATAGTGGCAGTACCACTATGCCTTGAAAAGGTGGCAGTACCACCTGATGTGCGATAAAAACTAGGAGAGTGGCAGTGCCACAATGTCTAGTAATTGACTGTATTACCTAAAACTCTGCACAGTACTAACAATAACATTATACCATTGTTTGGGCAGTCTCTGTTTCGGTATTCTGTTTTCAGATCAGCATCACCTCGGTCGGTGCGAGGATGCCCCGCAAACAGGATGGCCATGTAAACAGTCAATAATATCGACCCTCGCGCTATAGTCGGGAGGATGGCCGATCGGAGGCGTAACGGACCGAGCAGCGGGACGATTGGGGAGTGAGGCGGCAGTCTAACCTAGAGAATTCGTGAGTACTGTTGTAGATATTGAATACAGTCTAAAAATAAAGTCTGAGGTGGTACAAACCCCTGATTATTATTTAATCTTCCCTAAACGTTTACATTTTGTTTATTATAATATACAGTATGATTTAATAATGGATAATTAAATTGTATGTAACACCATCATTGTAATTTCAAAAATAATACAAATCGCAACACAATCAAAACTATGGAACAATAAAAGATGGTTCTTTTATTGTTCCATATTCCAATGATTTGGTGGTCCAAATCATTGGAATTCCATAACAAAATAAGACAAAAAATATTATTATTCTCATTTATTATCTTTAGTCCTAATATTTCAATTATATCATTCTTATATATAACAATTTATAATTGTATAGATTTGATGATGAGAATTAATTTAGGAAAACGTTCGTGTTTAAATTAGATTGAATTAGTTTTCTACATTTCATGGGATTAAAGTAACTATCAATGTGATTCGGATTTTACACTTACATTATAGATCAATTAAGAATATGTACTGCACATTGGGTTTTGAAGCTTAAAAATAAGTGCATATGTAAAAATACTACCAAATTTAATGCATGTTATAAAACATACATACATATGTTAAATCATGTTCCTTTGATTATCTATTATTGTAACAGAAATCCCAAGATTAAACCGTCAAAGCAAAAGGAAAGCAAATTAGAAAAGAAAATGCACAGAAAAATTATAATTTATGTATTTGCAAATATTACCATTAAATTTTTAAACATAAACCGCATCAACAGTTTGCAATGTATTCCATACCAAGTTATAAATTAGTATGGGATGAGAAAGTTGTGTTTTTAATTAATAATTCATATATTTTTAGGCTATAACGCCAACATTATTTTATTCTGAAGATCAAGATACTCTAAAAGATTCTGATTTCGTCGTAAGCGATGTTTCTCAGGTAAATGATTTCTTAATGCTTTATTAGTACTAAAAAATTCAAAGATTCAGATAGGAAGATTTCTGTCTCTGATTTTGCACATGCGATTTTTTCTAGCAATCAGTTTCAGAATTAGATGATTCCGGGGAAAAAGAATCAATCCTCTCGTTTACTGATCGATCAACCTCGAACCGTATAGAGATGTACCAGTAAGTGTAGCTGTAAAAATAATGGAACTGTTTTATGGATCTATTAGAATAATCATCATGCCGCAGTAAATTGTAAAAACTTGAAGAAGCACCCTAATTTTATTAATAGTTACTTTCAGAACACTGATCTTTTTCAGTTATATCTAAATATCAGCTAAGAAAGTGCCTCTGGAAAATTTGTCATAAATTTTTTGATTCTTTTAAATATATATAGTAGTGGTATGGAGCTATTAAAAAATATCACATATAATAATACATTGTAATAATAAAAATAAAGGTTTTAATATTAAAAGTTCAACTTTGAAAGTAAAAAACGTAAAAGATTGGATATGACAAATGGCTTCACTCCGTTAAAATGTGATTACCTTGTTTAAGGGTTTGCTCTTAAATTTACCGACTTTGTTGCTTATATTAATGTTACTAAATAGTAATTTATCTCGAAGTTATTAACTTCAATATTTTGTTTCTGTTCTATTTAAGATGATATTGAGAAAAAAAATATTTTGATATCTGTAGTTACAAAAACAAGTACTCGCATGAGACAAAACTAGCATTTTAAAATTTCTTTACTTATATCTTTACTATATGTTTATATTTTATATACAGCGAAGTTGTTGCAAGATGTAGCATTAGTTTTGATGCCAATATCTATTTAATAATTTAAATATCTTATGTAATAAATAATTTAATTTTTTAGGATCAACAAAACTATGAATGATTTGGATAATACAATCTGTTCTTCTACCGACATAAATAAAAATTCGGAAGAACCTTCTAAATTATCAAACACATGTTCTTTGTCAATACAAGAAAACAGTAAATATAAAAGTAATGGTGACTTGCTGAGGGGAAAAAAGGAAAAGATCACTGCTTTTTTTGTATGACACCCGTGCTTAATTTTGCTAGACATATTAAACGGAGCCATTCAGGTGAATTAGAAGTTCAAAAGATAATGGTATTGCCCCCTAGTTGCAAAGAGAGAAACAAATTGCTGTTGGCTCTTCGTAAAAAGGGAAATTACCTCAACCACAAAACTACTATAAAACCTGTAAGACAGCCATACCTAGAAACAAAATTACTGTCCTATGATAACTGTTTGGGTTTTTATCAGCGAAATATCTTTGGCGGCATAAAAAGGGGTGTTTTGGTGTTAAGGGCAAATCCTGTCAGTCCACCGCTCAAAATTTCTTACTAAGCGATCTTTGTATCGATCAGGAACTGATACAAACTGTTTTTTCAAGGAGCGAGCGTTTTTTGTGAGCGGATACAATTTCTTTTGGGACTAAACGAGATCCATTAATTTGTACATTCGCCTTCAGATACATAAAATTCATCGAGAAAAACATTTTGTAAATGTAGCTTCTCGAAAAATGAGAGAGCTATCAAAACTACTATTAGAAATTAAAAAGTTAGAGCCAAACATCAATAATCTGTTTGAGGCATTAACACCAAAAAACTTCGATGTATTAATTCGATGTAAGCCACGAAAATTGTAGCCAAATTCGATCTCGATAACCAACTTTTGCTCTAAACATCGGCACGACAATAAAGCAATGCTGTGAAATAGCGATTATGTTTGTTTTAAAAAGAAAACATATCTACGCTACTATTTCGGCTGCTGAAGCTGAAGCAGATCTGAAAACCATGATACAGAATACCAATGGCGTTTTGAAATATCGAGCCAAGCTGCTACAAATCTTAACATGAACAAATGGAGTAAAGTTACAATTGTTCCTCTTGCTAGTGATTTAAAATTGTTAAAACAGCATTTGGTATGAAAATATATATATACGTATATATATATATATATATATATATATATATATATATATATATATATATATATATATATATATATATATCCCTCTATCATTTCTGCGTCTTTACATATTGCAAGGATTGTGCGTCCATCAAAGTATATATAATTTGCTTTTTGCATACAGGTGGGCCATCATGCAATTTACATGAAACTACAGAGTATATTAGATAACTCAAGGTATTTTCTTAAATAAGTGCAATTTTATATTTTGCAACCATTCTGCGTCCTTACACTTTAATATGATTTCTACGTCCACAATATACACTTCAGGAATTTATCCTTTCAGCATCCAAAAGTATATATATATTTACGATTTACAAATTTTTTGACGTCCAACATTGTTGCCAGTTTTTAACGTTATATTGGTTTATATTAATAATAGGATCTAAGAATAATTGTAATTTTGTTGACAGGGGCAAGGGTACCTTTGGAGAGTCAGTGAATTTATAATTATTATTTTGTTAATTGAATAAAGCAAATATAATTTTTAATTTTATTCGAAAAAAGAGCATCGACTTCTTCAAGATGGATTTATCGCATTTAGAAAGAGTTCATCTTTTTATCGAATTTCGCTGAAATTTGAGCATTTTTATGAGGGCTTAAAATTTGGCTTATCATTTCTTATCTTCTTACAGGAAATTATCGATAGTTTTACCGTTACTAAAATTAAATATTAAAATAAATAAATTATGGTTTATTAATTTTGTTCAGTTAGAAGGCAACCTTAAAGTGAACATCAATGAACCTTAGAATGTCGCGGTAAGTTCCAATAAAAGGGGAGAAAAGGAATGTTTCCAATCTAATTTTAATACTATTTTATTCACATGACCACTCTGGGTTAATCTGATAGGACTATAGTTCAGTAAAGAATTTTTATAGAAATAAATCGTTTTCGTACATAATGTTATTGTATTTGCAAACTTTGTTCCACAGATTAAAACATTACAAAATTCTCTAAGAATAAAGTTTTACCTCTAATAACATAAAAATATAAACTTAAGATATTAACTTTAATGACATGCTGTATATTAAAAACTGAATTATCAAGACAAGTTTGAAAATAAATAAAAAAATATTGTAATTGCATATATTAATAACAAATTAAAGTCACTAAAAATATAACTCAAAAATAAAGTTTTAACTCCAGTAAAATAAAAATATTAAGATAACAAATTAACCACTCTCTTAAGGGATTACTCATCTTCAACAAGCTGTTTTAGTTTTTTAGTATAAATATTTTGTACGAAAACTTTAACTTTGGTCCAAGACTTGTTGTCAAAGATATCCGGATATTTTGCCAGCAATAAATCACATTCCTCCTTTTTGGGCGCTTTTTTGATTTTAATATGATTTTTAAAATACTTTAAAACTATTTTTTTCTGACCAGTAGTCCAGGGAACTAGTTCCCGTTTTCTTGCTTTACATATATCCGCCTTTTTGGGCAAATCTACTTTACTTTCTTCTTCTTCATGTTCATGTTCTCCAATGTCTAATGGATTTTCTGTATTGTCATTTACTAATTCTAGATCGTTATCATAACATAATGGCAGATCTTCCTCCATATCTATCTCTATATCTTTGAGAGCTTTCCCTTTATATTTTCCAGCGTCCCCGCTTTCTATTAGCAGTAATAATTTGGCGATTTTTGCCGTTTGAAAAATGTCGTCGGGTAAGCGGTAGACCTTGCTGTGAACATCTATTGTATGGCCCATAAAGGTAGCCAATTGCTCTATGTCATTGGGTGTCATATTAAAGATTTGAGTTAAAGTTGCTAAGTTCTTTCGCAACTTAGTAGACGTTAAAGCAGTCGGATTTTTTGCACCAGATAATTTGGAATGTTTTTGTAGAATTTTATACCCTATAAATAAATCGGTTGGTCAGACTCGGTATTACAAAATAAAAACAAATTGTTTTGCTTAACAAAATTGGGTCTCTCTTTTAGAAGAAGTTCCATATGATCCTGCACGTCTTTGCTAAAAAGGACACCAGTCCTTTACCAGAGGAAGAGGAGTACCAACTCCTCTTCCTCTTTTTCCGCGTATAACAACCCGCTTTAAGTTTTTTAATAATACTTTCTCAGAGGCTGTGACAGCATCTGAGAATTCTTCGTAACTTTGTGTATTTTTTTCTTCTGATAACATATATGTTGAAAGCTTCATTCTTTGTAGTTCACCAACCCTTTTTCTATTTAGAAGTAGCAAGCGACAAAAGATAGTTTCCATTAATAATTTGAAATTTTTCTTATCATTAAAATTTTCTCTTAGTTTAATTTCTGCCTCGTTGCCTTGCTCAATAAGGTATGTTCTAAAAATTTTCAAATCGGCGGCTAAAGGAATTATTGTTGTCTTGTTCCAAGCCTTCGTACTCAAGTCATTACCTGCTTGCGTAGACACCTCGTACTTCCAAGTAGTCTCCAATAATTTTCGAAACATAGTAATGTTTGCTTCTACTTCTGCTGCAGATAAACTATGATATTCATATTTTCGTTTTACAAGATGTAAAATTGCAATATCGCAGCAGTCTTTCAAGCTTCTGCTAATATTCATTCCAAATGTGGGCGACAAATATGTATCATTTTGAATATCATACTTGGCAACAATTTTTGTACTGCTTACCACAACATCAAAATATTTTGGATGAAGCAAATCGTAGAGATTTTTTATTGATGTGTTAATCTTTCGAGACTCTAGTAATATTCTCGCTAGTTCTCTCATTTTACGAGAACATACATTGATATGATGTTGCTCACGGTGGGTATTAAAATATCTCGCTCCAAAAGCACAAATAAGAGCATCTTTTTTTGCGATAAGGGATATCTTATCGGCGCGCATTCGAGGGAATACTTTCAATCTCAAGTCAGAGTTAACACTTACTTTTGGAAGCAGAACATTGTGGGATTCGCTAAGAGATGTACTTGTACTGGGATTTTTATTTTGGCGACAAGTTTTCTTATGTTTCCATAACAATTTTCGTGACTACATACCAAAGCAAAATGGACATAGAATATAGTTAGACTCTGAATTATCAACATAACTTTTATGGACCGGTTTGTATAAACCTTCTGAATTTTTTATAAAATTCCCTTGTTTTCTTAAAGCAGCAATAAGTCGTTTCCTTTCAATTGATTTTGGAGCTAGTCCTGTTATCCTTCTTACCTCAATTTCTTGAGAATGGTTGCGTAGAATATGTCTCGCAAATTTTTTTACATCGCTCTCACAATAAGTACAGAAGTCTGGATAACGAACGATACCTAATTTCTTTTTTGTTAATGAGATCCTTGACCTATCTCCATAATCAGTGGTAGAGTCTGGAATACATATCTCCAGTGGTATATTCTTGTTTTCAATATCCGTGTTGTGCCAAGTATTTGATTCTGCATCCTAAAAAGAAATGTATTTAATTGTTTGTAAAAATAAGGTAAACAAATGAATATCTAAATTTGATCACTGTGCCCTATAATTGTCAAAAATGTAGCAAATCACTTCTTATAGAACTATTACTTACAATTTGAGCTAATGCTTCATTGCCTGACTCGGAAGTATGGTAGGTTGGGTCGACTCTATTGTCAGACGAAGATATATCATATTTTGATTCTAATTCGGTATCCACTAAAAGTATAAATATATCAAGGTAAATTGATAATATGCATCGTACTACTACTTATCACTCTCTTTAGACTCTTTTTGAATATTCTCTTTTTGTGGACTGATCAAAATGTCTTGCAGAACCACTATTTTATTATTAGGTTCTTTATTTAAATTATTTAAGGTCCTCTCAATTTCTGCCACACCCTCTTCAAAGTTTTGTGTATTTGGAATGACTATAAAATTATTTATAGAAGAAATATCAATATCTGAAACAAGTAGATGTATGTATATAAGTATAATAAAATAAGCTTTACAATTCGTATTTCTAATGTTTGGGACACAACTTTATTGCTATTTTATTAAGAAAAATCTTAAAGCAGAAATGTCCTCATAAATGTGTGTGGGTGGTGTTCGAAGTACTTGGGAGAATAAATAATTAAAGATACAATTTGAAGACAATACGAGTTTATTGATACCCTGTATAACAACTAAATTACGTACAAAGAAATTAAGATGTGTATTCTAACGTATAATCTTTCAGACTGACTTGCTAAATAGACTATTTTTATTTCAACGACATTTGAACAGTTAAACATTCGATATTGAGTTACCCGAACTCATAAATGCTGACCTAATGTTTATGTTTAATTTCAGGCACCGCATGAACACTATTTTTAAACCTAAAATAATTATTGTTGAATGTAATATTCCAACACCCCCTCGCAACTATAATTATTTTTCAATCAGTCAACCAGACCACCCTTAGTACTTAAATGTTCTAGCTTTACTTTATTTAGCGGCTTGGTTAACATACCTATCATTTTTTCAGTCGGAAAATACTCGAATGCAATAACCTGATTTTCATACAATTCTTTTAAAAAATGATACTTTGTATCAATATGCTTCGTTCGATTGCTAAATTTATGGTTTGCTAGCTGCTTTAAACAGCTTTGATTATCTTCGTACATAACCACTTTCGGTTCTAAATTCGTAAACTCCTTTATCGCCTGCTTTAACCAGATTGCCTCTTGGCATCCTTCGGCCAGTGCTATGTATTCAGCTTCGGTCGATGATAGTGATACGCAACTCTGCTTTCTGCATCCCCAATTAATAGATGCACCCCGAAACATAAATATGTATCCACTATTTGACTTTCTATCCTCTTTATTTTCCGCCCAATCGGCGTCTAGATGTTTTATTATTAGTTTTTGATTCCATGCCTCTGTTAACAATATTCGAAGAGTTGCTTGCCGCACTACAGGCGCAAACACTTCATCGTAATCCACACCGAATTTCTGACTAAAACCTCTCGCTACCAATCGTGCCTTGTACTTGTTCGAGATCTTATCTTCACCTGTCTTTAGCTTAAACACCCATTTACAAGATATGATGTTTTTGTCTTCCGGTGTAAGTACTAAATCCCATACTTCGTTATTCTTCAAAGATTTCATTTCTTCTTCCATAGCTTTCCTCCATTTTTCGCTATCACTGCTGGCAAGAGCTTCTTTAAATGTTTTAGGTTCTATTTCCCGAAGTTCAACTAACTTTGCTGTGTAGCGCTCAGGTGGAACTCCTTTATTTATTCTATTTGATCTACGATCACCTCCGTGCTCTATGTAGAACTCTTCACTTGGTTGATAGCTGTTATTGCTGCCACAAGATTGTTCTGTACCTGAACTTTCATATACATTAAATTCCTCCGTAGCTTCTTCTATTTCTTCAGTTTTTTCGAAATCTGCGACCTCATGTCTCCCAGTGTCATTTGGCTCCGTTCTTTCTTGCTCCTTTTTGAACTCAATAGTCGCTTCTTCATCTTTTATCTTTTTTTCTTTAACACGAATATTTCTTTCAGGAAATATCGCTAATACGGCTAATTTTTATACGCCCTGTATCTAAATCTAACAATCTATATGCTTTAGATTTATCAGAATATCCTACGAAAATTAGTGATTCTGCCTTTTTATCAAATTTATTTTTAATGTGTTCCTTTGGAATATGACTATACACTTTAGATCCAAATATTTGCAAATTCGACACATCAGGTTTGACTTTATGCCACAACTCAAACGGTGTTTTCTGTTTTAACTGAGTGGGTAGTCGATTTTGCAGATAATTGGCTGTAACAACTGCTTCCCCCCAAAATTTCTTTGGTAAATTCGCATCGATTAACATGCACCTAGCCATTTCGACTAGCGACCTGTTCTTTCTCTCTGCAACACCGTTTTGCTCTGGAGAGTACCCCGCCGTGTACTGTATCTTTATGCCCTTACCGCTTAAATATTCCCTTAACGCATTATTTACGTACTCGCCACCCCTATCTGACCTAATAACCTTTGGTACCCTGCCTGACTGATTACTCATTAACTCGATAAACTCTTTAATATATTTTTCAGTTTCATTCTTATGTTTCAGTAAATGCACAGTTGTGTATCTTGAGAAATCGTCTATTAAAGTAAGAATGTACCGTTTACCCCCTGGAGTAACAGTCTTCATGGGACCGCAAACATCTGTATGTATTAAGTCAAGTATATTAAATGTGTTGCTTTGAGAAAATTTCGGGAAACTCTTACGAATAATTTTACCTTTTACACAGCAGTTGCAAGTTTCCCTAATCCTACAATCCTTAATATTAATCCCGATTGCCATTTTTCTTTCCATCAAGCGCTTGACTGCTTCTATGTCCCTGTGCCCAAAACGTCGATGCCACGTATGCTGACAGTTGCTGGAGTGTTCATTCACGATGCTCAGTGCCTGTTCTACAGTTGACAGCTTGTACAAGTCGGGCGCCGGCCTCGCACTCGCAATCACTTTTCCGCCTGAGACAATTTTACACTTATTGTTGTCGAACTGCACGTTATACCCCGCACTAGTTAACTTTTTCACAGAAAGTAAATTTGAATCTAAGTCCGGCACATACAACACGTCGTCGATTTTTAGCTTATTCACTCCCGCACTATTCGCGCACTTGATGAATCCTGTTCCTATACCCTGAACCTTGGAGTGTTGCCCTTTCTCCGCTAACCTCACAACGCCTTTTCTGCTACCGTCAAATTGGGTATAAAATTCTTTGTAGTTTACCATGTGACTCGAAGCTCCTGAATCCACATACCACGAAGCAGAATCCCTGTTTACGTCAGTTGAACTTGAATTTACCATAAGACACGCTTCATCACTGTCACCAGTATTAATTTCAGTAACTTTATTGGCCTTTTCTCTTTTAAACGCTTTATACTTGAAACAGTCCCGTTTAAAATGACCTTTCCTGTTGCAAAAGTAACATTGCTTTACATCTGTACTTGCAGTTTGATTACTTTGGATCCTTTTATTATATACTGATTTCATGGCTGACTCGTTTTGACTTTTCAAAGCTCCTTGACGCCTCCTGTACTCATCGATTAATTTACTTTTTACGAATTCAAGCGTGAATTCACTCGATGACTTACTTTCCAGCGCTGTGATTAAAAAACTGTATGAGTCTGGAAGACTTCCCAGCAAAATGCCTGCCGCAAACCTGTCCTTAATTTCTTCCCCTAAAGCGGCCAGTTTATTCAATAATTCCAAGAATGAACTTATGTGTGCTTCCATATCACCATTCTCATCTAGCGATAGCCTGCAAATTTGCTTTAACAGAAAAACCATGCTAGATAAACTCGATTTTTGATGATACTCCTTTAGTGCTTCCCACGCATCATGCGCGTATTCCTTATTTCTGATATGCACTAATTGACTAACATCGACAAGTAAGGCTATGGTTGATAAGGCCTTGTCATTTTTCTTCTGCCAGGTGCCGTTTCGTTCCTCCTGTGTTGGTAATTCAGTCGAAACTACATCCCATAAATCCGCATTTATTAATAACATTTTCACTAAATAGTTCCAGGACTGGTAGTTTTGTCCGTTCAACTTTTCGATGTTATACTTAGCACTTTCCGCCATTTTCCAGTTGTCTATACAACAATAGTTATCACTCGCGATGTACCTTTTAATTATTCTCCCTTACAAGTGAGCTTACGCGACGCACCTGGGCCCATAACCTGTTCGAAGTACTTGGGAGAATAAATAATTAAAGATACAATTTGAAGACAATACGAGTTTATTGATACCCTGTATAACAACTAAATTACGTACAAAGAAATTAAGATGTGTATTCTAACGTATAATCTTTCAGACTGACTTGCTAAATAGACTATTTTTATTTCAACGACATTTGAACAGTTAAACATTCGATATTGAGTTACCCGAACTCATAAATGCTGACCTAATGTTTATGTTTAATTTCAGGCACCGCATGAACACTATTTTTAAACCTAAAATAATTATTGTTGAATGTAATATTCCAACAGGTGGAATGTGTTGAAAGCATTTTAGATAATACTGAATATTATCTTAGTATATGTAACATGAATAAGAAAATATAACTTTATTAAACTACAGGGCAATTATTTTATATTTAAAGCATTCAATTCGCAATACAAGAGTCAACCATAAGGGGTACTACACAAAGACAGAGGGCTGTCTGACCTCATTCAACCAAAAATTGCAAGGAGGCAAATCATTAATAACCCTGGTTAACTAAATGTTTTACTAATATGACAAAATCTAATGTTACTAACTTTTGTCATATTAGTAAAATATAAGGGGTGGTTGAATAAGGTCAGACACTCCGAAATTTTAATACCTTAACTCATTTTTGTATTTGATACATTACATAACATAACAATCCTAATCATGACCAGAATTCTAACTTTCCGCCAATTAAGAAAAAACGGGGGTTCCCTGTTCAGTTACACGAATACTACCTCACACACATCGATTTTTCTATGTAATTGATAGTCATAGATTTTTACTCTTACCTCGCATACAAATGAGGTAGATGTTCAAGCAGATTCCAAATTTAGATAATTCCAGATAAAAAACATTATATTATATGGAACGTTACTTAATCTGATGTACTTACTTATTTGTATGAGTGATCTCGGAACCAGTTTTCAAGTCAAAAGATTCATATAGACATATATCCTACATCGCTTGGTTTTTGATATACAGGGCGCTAAAGTTTTTATGTGTTTTTCGGTTTCATCAAAAAGCTTGAAGAAAACAGTTTGATATATTAAACTTCATGTTGGCTTGTTATTATGACATAAAAACACATAGAAGTTTTTTTAACTAGTGGTATGGGCTACGCTCCGATACAATTTTAATCAACAAAGTTCTACCTTTGTATAATATTATCTAGGTGTGTATCTTGAAATTTTTATAACCGAAAAAAAAATGGAAATAAAAAATCATATGGAAAGGCAACCATTCTAGGATATATGTTTATGTAAACTTTTCGACTTAAAAGTGGTCCTGGAATCACTCATTGAAATAAGTTACATAACATTAATTATCAGAAAGTATATATCGTACTATGTTTCATGTACTAAATTTCAAATAAATGCATTTTTCTCTTGTAAATAAAGTGAAGAACGAAATGAGAGTACTTCTTAGGAAGTGGTTTTTCTTAATATCTAGATAGAAATTGTCTTTACCCGATGTTCGATTTTGATATATAACTTGCTCTAAAATATTGTCATCCTTTAAGGGCGGAGAATCTGAAATCGTAGAAAAGTAATTAAAGCTTCCCACACTGGAGTTCAAAGTAATTGTATTACTTAGAGGTGAATAAATTTCTATATTTTCTATCGCTTGTCTGATATCTGCAGGCATTCCAGACAAATCAGGACTGGGACTTGCACAATCAGAAAAATCATCTTGAGATACATTTTCAGCTTGACAGTCATTTTCATGTTCTTTGTCTAGATTTGACATAGTATTATATAAGTTTTGCGCCATAGCAATAATATTACAAGTCTGTGAATACATGGCAGATCTAAGTAATTTAAAAATAAATTAAATAAAAGTTAATTCAAGTGGTTGATGAAAAGATAAAATCTACAAAAATATGTGATTCCTGTTGATAATTTTAAAATATTAACAGAAATTCTCATATTATTAAATGCATATTGTAATAACTGACTATATAATAATTTTTTTCACTTATTATTTTTCGAGAGAAAGTCATTCTCCATAAGAAGTTTTCCTTTAATCGAAAAGCTGTATAAAGCTATAATGTTGATAAATATTAGGAACATGTCGACCTGCATTAGGAATAAAGTACTATTTATTTGAGACTAAAATATTACAAAAAATATCCCTAATGCTATTTTATGCCCAAATATCAAACTCAAACAATGAATATGAAAGTTAAATCCTTGACGTATCTAACTAATAACAACATCTGTCCATAGTACGATTCGTGTCGGGAATTAGCTAGTTGTAATTAATGAAATACACAATTTGGCCATATTAGATGATCTCTTCTCTCTCTTGAGTTGACTAGCACATATAAATAAATCATACTAGATTCTGTATACGAAAAACTCCACAACCGTATACAATTTTTGGACTTGGAATTTTGTTAATGTAAGCTTTTACGGCTATAAAGTGGTGCTTTATATAATAGATAGTACTTTATTCTTAACACAACTTCACGTTTTCCTACTTTTTGATCACTCTGTAGTGATCAAAACAATTTATAAATAATGACCTTTTTCTCAAAAAATAAGTCATGAAAAAATTATAAATATAGTTATGTCAATCAGTGAACGTACTGTATAATCATGTATCATAAGAATATTTTATTCTTGAAGTAATTTTTTCTTCAAATATCAGTTAATGCAATAGTTTCTTATTTTCTGCGTAACTTATGGTAATCACATTATTTCTTAAATAATACAAGTTAATAATCATACTCAGCATTTTCAATTTACTACTATTTTTAAAAACCATATCATATATAATTTTTCACATGTCTGTGGCTTCAATGCTCTTTTCTCAATATTCTGTTCAACATTTTGTTTGACATTTAAATAAATAGTCAGAAAATGATGTAGCCTAACGGGCTTGTCGGTATTTAATCCTGTTTCAAGTAAAAATAAACGAATAATAAAGATAATTGCACTCTAGTTTTCATAACATTTTTTAGGAAACTGTTACCTAAATGTTGGAAATATTTACGACAATAAAATAAAATACTAATAGTGCACCTTTTAAATTCATGAGCTTCATGTATTTATTCCCTTTTACCGGTTTAATCAAAATATTGGGCATATTAACAAATTATTATGCAGATTACCTTTATGAAAATTTAGCACACTAAAAAGATTATAACCTTTACAATATTTAACAATATTACATATTTGGAAATATTACATATTAAAAGGAAAATTAATCAGTTTTACTTACCTACATGCATAAACGAAAAACTCAACTACTACTATAATTTTCTAAACGAACTCAACTGTCACAATATTCCACAAACCTTATGGTAAATACACTGTTGCCGGTTATTAGGACGCAGAATCATATGGAAATTTATAATGCTCGGCTGCAGAATTGATAGTGGGATATATATATATATATATATATATATATATATATATATATATATATATATATATATATATATAATTATATATATATATATATATATATATATATATATATATATATATATATATATATATATATATATATATATATAATATCAAAATTATCCATTGTACTTAGAATTGTACGAAACGGGCGAGATGCCGGAGGATTATAAGAGGAACATTATCGTTACTATACCGAAAAAGAGAGGAGCCGACAAATGCGAGAACTTTAGAACGATTAACCTAACTTCCCATGCGTCAAAAATCCTAACTAGAATAGTACAGAAGAGGATGGAAAATAGAGCGGAGGAAATACTAGGAGAAGACCAATTCGGGTTTAGGCGAAATAGGGGAACTCGCGAAGCTATTCTGGCGCTAAGAGTAATGTTAGAGAAAACAATAGAAAAAGGAAAGAACGCTTATATAGGATTTGTAGATTTAGAAAAAGCGTTTGATAACGTAAGATGGGAAAAAATGTTCGAGATACTAAAGAGCGCGGGAATGAAGTATAGAGATAGGAGAGTAGTACACAATCTATACATAGAGCAAACTGCTGTTATAGAAGTAGAAGGGGAGGAAAGGGAAGTAGGTATTAGGAAAGGAGTAAGACAAGGATGTACGCTATCACCACTAATTTTTAATCTGTACATCGAAGAGGCGATTAATGTGGTAAAAGATGTGGATTTCGGGATTAAAGTACAGGGACAGAAACTAAAAATGCTGAGATTCGCGGATGATATAGCAGTATTAGCATCTAGTAAGGAGGAACTAGAATCAGCATTGAACGAAATGGAGGCAGTGTTGACAGAGGAATACGGAATGGGGGTGAATAAAAACAAAACTAAAGTGTTAGTGTGCAGAGGGCGCGAGAGCAGAGCAAAAACGAAAGTACAAATTAACAATGAAAGATTGGAGGAAGTTAAAGACTTCACTTATTTAGGAAGTAAAATAAATTGGGATGGAAGAAGCGATAAAGACATAAAACAAAGAATAGCGCAGGGTCGAGTAGCTTTTAACAAAAAGAAAGCACTTTTATGCTCGGGGGTAATAAACTTAGAAACAAGGAAGAGATTTTTGAAAACATATGTATGGAGCACGGCACTTTACGGCTGCGAAACCTGGACGGTAGGGAAAGCAAGTAGGAAGAAATTAGAAGCTTTTGAGATGTGGTGTTACCGAAGAATGATGAAAATACCATGGACTGATAGGGTTAGAAACGAAGAAGTATTGGAGAAAGTCGGCGAGAAAAGGAGTATGTGGAAAAACTTAAAGAAGAGAAGAGATAGAATGGTAGGCCACTTGCTGAGACATGGAGGAATAGTCCGCGATATTTTGGAGGCAGAAATAGGAGTGAAGAAAGGCAGAGGTAGGCCTAGATTAGACTACTGTTCGCAAATAGTAAGGGATGTAGGTTGTAGCACAATTAGCGAAATGCGTAGGTTAGCACAAGATAGGAGAAGCTGGAGGGTAGCGTCCAACCAGTCTTCGGACTGATGACCTAATGATGATGACTTAGAATTGTTAAACTTCACCTTCATTTACCCTTATACTTTGTTGCAGTAACCTAATATGTTCAGATAAGAACCATTGTAATCTCCTCTTGCGTTACAGCTTTGAGACCACTTCGTGCTCTATCTGTAACGTATAATATTTTAAAGTCACGATCGTGATTACTTGCTGAAAGTTAATAACTTCTTTTTCTAGTAAATCACCTGACTTGTGTCAGCACTTGTGAATTAATAAATACGACAGCAAGTGGTCGCATCAGTACTGAAGCATAACTGAAGCATAACGGTAGTATTGTAGTAACATACTCGCTCAGTCGCGGTCATAACACGACGTTATGAACCATTTAAATTTTGTAATGTAAAGATCAAATAAAACTTTAAAAATAAATTAAATTAGAATAAAAATTGTTTTTAAAAATCATTATATGCTTTCGTGCATATAAAAAGTGGCGCAGTCGTTGTAGGATTTCACGCGTTATTAGAACACGGATTTGCCTAACTAGTAACGTGGAATTCCAATTCCTAAAGTGAAATCGACGAACACAGCTCAAGAAGAGAAAAATCAAGAATCAAGAAAGCAACAAAGAAACCAACAGGAGGAGTGCTACGAGGAGAACACGGGCCTGCCCTAACTGTTTGTAGTCCCCTGTCATCACAGCAACAATGCAACAAACAACATTTCAAAATCATCCCATCACCCAGTCGGACAACGTTATTGGAACACGGAATTGCCTCACCTGTAACGACCCAGACCGGACCTGAATGGAAGCAAAATTCTTCTGGTAAGTCCATTTGAGAATCATCTCGTTTGTGCTACCATTATTTATTTATTTATTTGCAACATAAAGCAAATTTTGTTTATTCAATTTCTGTGAATACAGACCAGTTTGTTAAAAAACAAACTACCATATTTAATTTTATTTACTATTTTATCAAGTTTTTAATAATAATTAAATTCAAAATGCCACAACCGGCACCATTATCTAACGATGAACAACAAAATGAGACAGTCGAACCTTATAAGCTGTCCGAGATATTTTCCATCATTCCTGAATACGATGGTAATCAAATATTTTTCCAAACATTTTTGAATGCAGTAATGACTGGATTCAGTATGGCCGTAGGCAATCAAAAATTATTGCTTACGTTACACGTCAAAAATAAATTAAAATTAAAAGCAACCGAGCTTGTAAATTCGCGCAATCCTTCCACGTGGGAAGAAATAAAAACACTTTTAGAGACACATTTTGGTGACTCTAGAGATTTAACATCCTTAATGCAGGACCTTCAACGTCTATCACAACAAAGTAATGAATCTGCATTGAATTTTATATCGCGTTTGCAGACACACAATGCAAAAATGCACGCGGCAGTTCAAAAAACAAATATAACAGCGGAACAGAAAAGTGCTCAATCAAACTTAATAGAGACTATGACACTAAACACTTTACTAACTGGCTTAGACCCAAAAATTGGATCTATAGTTCGCGCAAGTAACCCAGCTAATATGCTAGCCGCAACAGCTAGAATAAAGCGAGAGTTACAACTTTCGTACTTTGAATCTCAAAAACGCCAACAAAAACCAAATCAAAATTTTTCACAAAAACCTTTTCAACAAAATCAGAATTTAAATTCAAAGAAAATATGTAATTATTGTAAACGCTCAGGACATTCTGCTGTCGAATGTAGAGCAAAGCCTCAACAAAATATGTATCCATCTCAATTTCAGAATTTTTCGAGACCTTTTCAGCCAAATTACAACAATTTACAACCATCAACTTCGAATCAAAACTTTCAAAGACCTTTCCAAAACCAAAATCAAAATTTTCAAGCCAGACCACAAAACCAAGGTACTTCACAAACCAACCCTCAAAATAGACCTTCCACGATAAGGCCTAACCCCAATTTTCAGAGACCAAATGTAATTCGCCCTAACCCGAATTATAATAATAATAATAGGACACATCATGTAAACACGAACGAAAATTTCTATCATGAACAAAACGATTTTACTTATGATGATACTGTTCATCAAGACCAAAATTACAATCCAAATTACTATGATAATACTGATTATCAACCTGTTTATGACAACCAATATGAACATCAAGACGAAACCTATTATGACAATGACAATAACTATCAAACCGAAAATTTCGAAACGAATGACTTTGAAAATCCTTACCGTTATCAAAATTTTCACGATCCCCAAACTTTAGACAAACCACCGGATCAAACACAAACTTCGGACATTTGTGTGGAAATCGAATCACAAATGAGAACCTTAAATTTAAACCAACAAGAACAAGCAAACAACCGCCAAAAAAAATTCCTTTAAGCGCATTATTAACAGTGAATTCAAAAAATTTGTACTACATCAAGGATGCTACAAATACTTTTAAAATTTTAATTGATTCAGGCGCTGGACTTTTGATTTTTAAAAGAAAAACTGGCCAAAATTACACTGATCGTTTCCCCGAAAATATTTCAGTTCAAGGTATTACTGACCAAAAATTATTAATAACAGAATCATGTTTAATTCCTTTTGACGATTTTAGTCCTCACAAAGTTTATGTACACGACATCGACATAGAATTCGACGGATTATTAGGCTCAGACTTTTTAGAACACTACGAATGCATTATAGACATCAAAAACATGCAATTAATAACTAATTTCAAAACAGTTCCTTTATTTAAAGTAACCGACAAATTATCAGACCAAATTCCTAAAAACAGTCCAACAAATTTTCAACATTCAAAAAACATTCCGAAAATTTCGAACAAAATTGCAATCGCCCCTCGTATCGAACAAATATTCAAATTTCGTTGTAATCTTTTCAACACTGACGCAATTCTTTCAGCTCAGGAGATAGAAAAAGTACGTTTACCTAACGCACTCGTACACATTAACAACAAAGGTGAATTTTGTACATCTGTAATAAACGCAAATGCCATACCAAAACTCATTGACTTTTCAAATCTAAATTTAGAACCAATAAACAGTTCAATGTTATTAAACTCAAATATTTACAACAGTAATCAAAATTCAGAAACATTCAATGACCCAGTAGTCGACCGCACATTTGAAATTCGAAACCAACTAAGATTAGACCATTTAAACACAGAGGAACAAGAACTAATTACCGAACTTTGTTTAGAGTATTCCGATATATTTTATCTTGAAGGCGACAATCTTACATTCGCTAACGAAATAAAACATTCAATCGACACCGGTAATTCAAAGCCGATATTTACGAAATCTTATCGATACCCGTATGTGCATAAAGAGGAAGTAAAAACACAGGTCAATAAGATGTTAAAACAAGGTATAATTAGACCCTCTATTTCGCCCTGGTCATCCCCAGTATGAGTTGTCCCAAAAAAAATTGACGCTTCTGGAAAACAGAAATGGCGCGTCGTAGTCGATTACAGAAAATTAAACGAAATAACAGTCGGAGACAAATATACACTCCCTAACATTTCAGATCTACTAGACCAACTAGGTAAATGTTCCCTATTTAGTACTTTAGACCTAGCAAATGGCTTTCACCAACTAGAAATAGACAAAAAAGACATCCCAAAAACAGCATTCTCTGTAGAGAACGGACACTTTGAATTTTTACGTATGCCTTTCGGATTAAAAAACACACCAGCGACATTCCAACGCGTAATGGACAACATTCTTTTAGGTTTACAGAACGAACGTTGTTTAGTTTACATGGACGACATAATAATCTATTCACCAACTATTGACGAACACATTCACAGACTTTCCGAAGTATTTAAAAGACTTAGAATCGCAAATCTTAAAATTCAGCCCGATAAATGTGAATTTCTCAGAAAAGAAGTTGCATATTTAGGACATCTAATCACGCCCGATGGAGTAAAACCTAACCCAGAAAAAATAAATTGCATTGAAAATTTTCCTCAGCCAACAAATCCAAAAGAAATAAAATCTTTTCTAGGATTAGCCGGTTATTACCGACGATTCATCCCCAATTTTGCCAAAATTTCTAAACCCTTGACGAAACTTTTACAAAAAGACGTACAATTTAATTTTGACTCAGATTGTAAAAATTCCTTTGAACAATTAAAAAATGCTTTAATCACAAGTCCAATTTTAATTTATCCAAATTTCGAAGACACTTTTATTTTAACTACAGACGCAAATTCTTTTGCTATTGGCGCAGTTTTATCACAAGGCACAATAGGAAAAGATTTACCTATCGCATTCGCTTCTAGAACACTTTGTAAAGCGGAAACTAAATATTCTACAATAGAAAGAGAGTGTTTATCTATTGTATGGGCCGTAAACCACTTTAGACCCTATCTATTTGGAAGCAAATTTCAGCTAGTCACAGATCATCGACCATTAACATGGCTATTTTCAATTAAAGACCCTGGTAGTCGCTTAGCGCGATGGCGTCTAAAACTCGAAGAATATGACTACGAAATAACGTACAAACCTGGAAAAATAAACAAAAATGCTGACGCACTTAGCCGTATCAAAATAAATCATTTCCAAAAGTGTATACAATTTGAAAACAAAATTCTATCTGCAAATTCAGACTCCGAAGACACGGACGATACAGAAATCGCCCCTGAAACCATTGTAAATGAATTCGAACGATTTATTAATCTTTACAAAACAACATCATTAATTGACTATTCAAAATTAAGTTTTACCAACAATCAACTTCTAGACAAAAGTCATAAAGACATAATAACATTTTTCATTCAAAACAAATTAACCGATCTTCATTACAAAATAATAGATGACATCTTTGAAAAAAATCCAAATTTTTGTAACAATAAAATCAACATTGTTTCCAGTAAAACAGTCAAAAATAGGAAATATTACATCATTCCATTACCTTTCGATCCTGAAAATGTAATCGAAACTTTATTTATCACTCTTTATCGAGATCAACATGTTTTCGACTCAGAAAAAACTTATTTTGTGGAAAACAATTTAGAACTCGCAAGCTTAGAAATTCTATCTTTCATCTTTTCTGACAAAGATTTAAATCTTACAATATGTCAAAATTTAGTTGAAAACCCTGACAAAGAACAAATTCCAATCATAATCGATCAAAACCACTCAGGTAAAGCAAATCTTCACCGAGGTATCAATGAGACAATACGCAGAATTAAAAACAGATACAATTGGACAGGACTCACGAAAGACGTAGAAAATTTCATAAAACAATGTGAAACTTGTCAAAAGACAAAAATCTTGAGAAAAAATCTAGACAATCCACTTGTCATAACGGAAACACCCCGATCACCATTTGAACGAATTAACGTAGATGTTTTGGAAATTCCCACAATAAATTATTTGTTAACCATTCGAGATGAACTTACAAAGTTCACACAAGCTTACCCAATCGTAGACAAATCCGCAAAATCGATAGTCAATACACTTTTATTGTATTTCCAACATTATGGAACGCCGATCAGAATCCATTGTGATTATGGAAAAGAATTCAATAACAATCTTGTTAAGGACCTTTGTACCCTTTACAATATCAAATTAACCTTCTCTAGCGTAAATCACCCGCAATCAAACGGTTCACTAGAACGTTTTCATGCAACCATATTAGAAATGATAAGAGCTAACAAATCCGGAAATCCGAACGAACACCCATTATCAATCACCCCGTATGCAGTAATTTGCTATAATAATTCAGTAAATAAAACCCACGGATTTACCCCCTATGAACTAGTCTTTGGTCATACCCAAAGTAGACCTCCCGAAACCTTGTATAATCAAGAACAATTAATTACCAAGTATATTCGCGATCTGAACAACAAAATATCACACTATTACAAAATTGCTAGAACTCGTACAAATTTACAAAAAGAAAAAGCCAAACAAAGATTTGACAAACACGTTCACCAAAAAACACATCAATACTCAATAGGCGATAAAGTCTATGTGAAAGAATCCCAAATTAAAAATAAACTAGGCAACAAATTTAATGGCCCTTTTGAAATAAAGGAAATCTTTCAAAATTCAGCTATTCTTTTCAATCCAGAAACAAATCAAAACAGTAAAGTAAACTTCGATAGGTTGAAACCGTATTTCGAAAATGAAAATTAAAATTATTTTCAGGTTTCTCCTGCTGGTCGGATCAGCAGTACAAACAGTACGATCCCAATACAAAATAAAATCAATAGACAATACGATAGGAATTTACTATCATGAAGAAAACAACCTCGCTGTTACTAATAAAAAATGGACACTCTTGGTACATAAAAACATAACAGACATAAAAATTACTTTTGACCAAAACGAAAGACTACTTGACAGAGTTTTATATTCAATACATGAAAATTATGAAAACATGGAATTATTTAAAGGAGAAGTAAAAACTCACGTTAGTTTACTAACCCAAGTTTCAAGAACAATTCGAGAAAAATTCGAATCTCTTAATTATGACATTACTAGAACACGATATAAACGTGGAATTATAAATGGTATTGGTTCAATTTTTAAAGCAATCACCGGAAACTTAGATGCAGAAGACGGTCAATACTATACGGATAGTATAAATAAATTATTAAAAGACGAACATCAGATTGAAAATTTACTTAAGAATCAAATTTCTGTAACGACATCTGTTATCACGAATTTTAACACAACAATCCAAAAGTTACAGTTTGACGAAATGACGTTTAACAATGATCTGAAATTAATCTCAGATACGATTCGTCGCACAAATAACGAAATAAAAATAATTAGACTCGCTTTAAAATTCCTAGACAAATGCGAACTCCTTATGGAAACCTATTTATACATTGAAAATGAATTGGATAACATACTGAATTCAATCACCTTTGCTCGATCAAAAATCATTCACACTTCAATAATCTCACCTGAAAAACTAATCTTGTCACTACAAGAAATTGCACATAATTTGCATCAAAACAATTTACCTCTAGATACTCGAATTCAAAATGTTGCGAAATATCTGGACATCATGGAATTAGAAGCTTTTCAAACAGACTCAGATTTAGTATTTGTTTTAAAGATCCCATTAGTCGATCATGAAACGTTTAGAATTTTTAGACTTTTTCCAATTCCAATTTTAGATAATAGAACTGGTTTGTATCACATTCTCTCAACCTCACAAAAATATATCGCGAGAGATGATGATTCTCTTATGTACATTCCAATCACCGATACACATGAATGTAGAACACTTATGCACAAAACCTTAATGTGTCCCGATTTGTTCGCATATCCAATCGACAGCAATGCCCTTTGTGAAGCCCAAATTCTCAAAAACCTCAAAAGCCTGCCAGAAAACTGTCAGACGTCACTCATCTTTGCAAAAGGATATAAGGTACAGAAATTAACTATAAACACATGGTTAGTTATAAATTCCGAACCACTGTCAATCACCATTAACTGCAAGAACCGAAATTCAAAAACTGAATTGATCTACAAAAATTCGGTTCTGATATTACAACCTGAATGCAACGCATTTATAGGAGCAACAAAAGTACAGGCAGACCAAAAGGACTTCTCCGAAATCAACATTGAAATTCAATCAATCAAAATTCCTTTCAACTGTTGCGAAGGAATACCCGACGATCTCAAAATTCCAAACCTAAAGCCCTTGAAGTTAAATAATCTCAACACAGAAGACCTGGACATCGCCAGACATAAGCTGAACGAATATTCAAGACAATTAGACGACTTAATTAATGAACCTTTCGTATCCAAACATATATCCTGGTTTGTTTATTTTACAATTACCTTAATCATTGCCCTTATTATTCTATTCATTTGCTGCAAATGTCGCAGAAAAAGACGACTTGCAATCGAAGTATCCTCAAATTCTCCACCACCTCATCCAGGACTAGGCAAAAGAATCCAATCCTTTAGAAGTATACTACCAAGAAGACGACCTTCCATCAGACCAGAAGATGTACAAGCAGAAGACATCGAATTGAACTGACATTTTAGTGAAAAGTGAAAAACTTTTGTGTTCTAATCAAAAAACGCTTTAGTGTTCAAATTTACTCACGTTCAGTGATTTTACCCTTGCAAACCTTGCAATTTTATATTTAACCATTATTGTATTTAACTATTATTGTCATTAAAATTCGACATTCTTCTTGTATAATTATGAGATCGATGTCCGGTTCTTCTACGTTTCGTCCATAATCTGTATCGAAAAAAATTGTAGTTTTAGACCTGCATATATTAGACCTGTTTTTTCTTCACGAGCAAATAACTGTTTGTTGACCGAATTTGAAACATATCTCGAAGTTTGACTCTGTATGTATTTCTTAAAGTATTTCCCAGGGCTGTTTCCAGTAACTTTTTTCCACGAAGTACTATGCCATTTAAATTTTTCATTATAACGTAGACCAGATAAATATACACGTCGTTCATATGATCCCCTTTGAATTAAATTTAACCTCTTTCCCATATTAAAACGAGCTACTATATTCATAAGACGTTCTACACGATTATTATTTTTGTTTTCAATTAATAAGTGAGCTTGTTTTGCCAATAAATCCATTGCACCTATAAAATTTTAAAGTATTTTTTAATAATCTTCATAAAACATACGAACTTGTGTGCTATTATATTCTACCTACTTTTTATGTGATAATATATGAAAAATGATTTAAGTTGAGGTACTTTAGTGTGAGATTGATCACCAACAATATTACAAATTTCCTCCCGACATATGATGTGGTCCCCAAATACATGATTAATTCCTTTCTGTAAATCCTGTTTTAATAATTCAATATTATGTTGCTCCATTTTTGAATGTTCATAAATAGAACATTTCTTCAAGAAGTCTTGCAATGTGGGAAGCTGTTAATAATTTTCTGCCTTCTAATTGTATACTAGTATTTTTTTTTATCCGCCGTAAGTATTTTCCGTAGTTCTTAAGGGCATGATTTGTGCATTCAAGTTTTTTAACTATATCTCCATATGGGACAGTTTCTTTAATTGTCGCATATTCTGAGGAATCGCCGTCAGCTAGGAATTTACAATAACGTACTCCATGCATTTCTTCACTTAGACTGAAACCCGCTACAGCCATATCTGCCTCCATAGAAGTTGTTGAGCCATTCCAATTCCTACAACAGGCGTGAGGTTGGGAATCTATATTTTTATTTTCGGCTCTAGCGCATATGCTACAAAATCTATTTCGTAGAGAAATAAAGATCAATTCACCAGTATGCTGTCCAATAATTCCAACCTAAAGAATATAGATTAGTTTTAAAGATAATATTGAAAATAATAACAATAAAATTAATATCACGATAATAATATAATTATTAGAAATTACGTTATCTGACAAATAAATAATATAATTTACAGAATTAACCATTCCAGATAAGGCATTATAATTAGTTCCATATGATCTTTTGCTCCAAGATTCATCAACATACACTGTAATCCAAGGAATTCCGTCAATGCATATATTTCCTTTTTGTAATGCATTATCTTTTTCTCTTTTGCCAGCATTTTCCATACTTTCCCACAATGATGTTTTCCAAATCTAGTCACAAATAAATAACTAATCCCAAATATAACATTTTTTATATTCTCAAACCACGAAATTCACAATACACCTGATGGTATTGCTGAATGTAAGATATACTATTGAATGAAGTGCAAACATGTGGTATTGTTTTCTAGGTACGTGCATACTAAGTACATACAGGAATATAATAAATGTGTTAAATTTATGTAGCTCACAGAAAAATATTAACTAGTAGAAGCATATTTCAGGTATAAAGAGTAGAATAGAGGTGCTATTCTACTGCATTGCATTTAAAAAAAAATGCAATAAAAATTGTATAAAATAAATACACCAATTTTTGGTTTTAAAATTAAAAAATAATTGCTTACATCTCCCATTACATTACATTATGTTATATGGGTTTGAGCCTCATCAGCCACTGATCGCATGGGTAGTCCCTTGGCGATCCCCTCTTATCCGGGTCATTATCCAAAAATGTTATCACATAAAAGGAGCAATTTAGGCACGTCCCACGCCTTAAGCCTCGCCTCCTCTAGGATAACAGGGGTCCCTAATATAAGGTACCTCTTCTCCTCCGGTGTGGGGCAGGTGTAAAGAAGATGAATCGAGGTTTCCTCGTCTTCTTATCTGCAGGCCGGGCTGTCAGTCAGCCTCAGCTTGTACCCATATGCTTTTAGACTACTATGGTGGCCCGTTATGATTCCCACCAGGGTTCTGGCTTTGGACCTGTTCAATTTAATGCATTCTTGGGACCATTTCTCAATCTCTGAGTATTCGATGAAGAGTTTGGTTATTCGACAACCCGTTACTCATCTCCATCTTTTATTGTGCTGGTCTCTTGCCCAGCGATTGATGCGGTCTCTGATCATATTCCGACTTATTCCCACTGCAGGTTCTGGTCCATAGAGGTTTTCTCTGGTCCCTAGTCTGGCAAGGTAATCTGCAATTAGATTTCTCTTAATGCCATTATGCCCAGGTATCCATAAGAGTTCCACCGGCCCCTTTCCTGCCAAGTGGTTTAATGCTTCATAGCAATTATAGACCAGCTTCGACTTTGTCGTTGCTGAATTCGGGGTTGCCAATGCCGCCCTGCTGTCCGAGCAGATACATACCTTCTCCTGGGTCCGATTTTCCGCCCCCAGAACACCGTATGTAATTTCAACTAGCTCGGCCTGGAGTACGGTAGTGTATTTGCCCAGGGGGAAGGTTTTACCTATCCCATCGCGTAGCCTATACACTCCCGCACCCACTCTGTTCCCACTCTTGGCTCCATCCGTGTACCAGATGTCTCCATTGAACGGTAATCCAGCTCGACCCTCCATCCAGTCGGTCTTACTGATGAGGGTGATCTTATATTTCTTGTCAAACAGGAACTAGACACCCGTGCTGTCAGAGGGCATCCATAGGAGCCCCTCCTCAGCTAGCTCTCTTGAGAGTCTATTCAGGTTCTTTACCTTCCTATTCATGTTTTCCACCCTGTGCATTGCTTTTACGGCTTCCGCTTTCAGGGTGACATTAAGATCCCCGTCAATATCCCTATTGCCTCGATCGGTGCTGATCTTGGGGCTCCGGTTATATTTCTTAGAATCAATCCTCTTATTAAATCTTATTAAGTAGGTTGGCTTCCGACTTTAAGCAGGCTCTCTCCTACCAGACCAATGCTGCATACGTCAATCTGGGTTTGAGAATCGCCTCATTACATCCATTTCATGGTCTCCAGTTTCAAGCCCCAGCTATTACCAATGGTCCTTCTCAGTTGTCAAAGTGTTGCTGTGATCTTGGAACATATGTGACTTAGATGTTTATTCCATGACAGTTTCCCGTCCAGGATTACTTACTACGTCCAGGATACTAGGAAGTATTTCACTTCGCTATTATAGCTTAATTCTTGGCCACCAAGTTTCAGCGGACATGTTCTGTTCCACTTATATATCTTGGTGAACACCATCCCCTCAGTCTTAGAGGGATTAGCCGAGAGTCCCCTATCCCTGCACCAATTCCCAACCTTGTTTAATGCTCCCTGCATTATATCGAGAATCGGCTCCAGGAAAGGGCCCTTCGTTATTATTACTAAGTCATCGATAGAGCCAATTACTTAGTAATCTTTTAACCTTTCAAGCAGCTCATCCACTACCAGGCACCACAGAAGGGGCGACAATACAAGGTTCTTGGATGAGTGCTATCCCTGTGTGTGTCTTAGCCAGATTCCTCTGTAGAATAGAAGAGGCATCTTTGCTTCGATGCAAGTTAATCTGCATAATTTGAATCATTGTTTTCTTAGCAGTTGCACTACTTTCGTCCCCTAGTTTACACAGATTCCCCTCGCTCTCTGCCTCAGTAGAGGTCAAGGTCAAGGTCCCACGTGTGGCCTGGGTATCGGCGGTGGAGCAACTGCTCAGCTGGCAGGACGGAGGCGTCCCCGGTACAGGCCCGCTTTCAACCTCCTTATCCTCCAAGATTCTTTCATGGATTGGTGGTTCCATTTTTGGTCCCACAAAATTAGCAGTTGCACCACTTTCGTCCCCTGGTTTACTCAGATTCCCCTCGCCCTCTGCCTCAATAGAGGGGACCTCTATTGAGGCAGAGTGTCATCTGGGTGTCGGCGGTGGAGCAACTGCTTGACTGGGAAGATGGAGGCGTCCATGGTACAGGCCCACTTTCGACCTCCTTATCCTCCAAGATTCTTTTATGGGTCGATGGTTCCATTTTTGATCCCACGAGTAGCTAGGGAAATAAAGGTCCACCCACGCAGAGCCCCGCATGCGGGGGTAAGGTGACTTAAATACTCAGTAGTTGTACCAGGTGCTCCTGAGGCATATAGCGACTCTCGGTATCCCCTGAGAGCCAACCAGTCCATTAGGCTCGGTGGCTCACACCGTCGATTTAGGGGGGTGCGTCATACCCATCCAGTTTCACCAGGCTGAATGGGGGGCTGTTTCTTAGTTGTGAACCGGGTTTGTCGCTCTCCCTTGAATAAACTCAAAAAGGGCTCATACCCGGGATGCTGCCAAGCCACATCCCTTTATTCGTATGGACAGGCCCTTTATCGGGGCCGTCTCATTCATACTCCCATTCGCTTGGACAACCCCTACTTAGGAGCGCCATCATTCATACAAGTATAGACCCTTTAGAGCGCCCCCCAGCCCATAAGGTCCCCCCACCAACTGCAAGGTCTTACAGCCCCTAGGAGAGGTACATCTCCCAAATAACTTTCATATTCCTCAAATTGCTTTAGAGGCATATTCGGTATATTCATGCAACTAAGCAATTCAGACAGATGACTATAAGTACTACCAGTAGCCAGTGTTCTCCAGACATTTCCTAAGTTTATGTTAGATACAGTTTTAATTAGGTTTTCAGTCTCAAAACTATATGAATTATTACATATATTACAACTTAGGACAATAGTTAATTATCCATTTTCTATGGATAATTTGCCCAAGGTACAGGATTTACTATGTTTTCTCTCGATTAATAAAGTTTGGTCTATCATATAACCCAATTCTAGAATTCTGTTTCCCTCAATAATAGATTGAGGAATAATAGGTTCCTTGCCATAGTCTAAGTCATAATTTTCAATGCTACAAATAAAAAAAATGTAAAAACAAAATATATAAATTTATACAATACATTATTAAACAATGCCTTTCACATTAATCTGATAGAATTACTCCATATTCAATTGTTCTATCAATTATTGTTTTAGAAGGTCCAGGTCCAGTATAAACTTGTTTACACCAAAAGGAACTTCTATAATGAAAAATAGTCTTCGATTATTTCCTATGTATTCTAATTATAAAATTGAACCAATACTTTGAGGATTGAAAAATGTAAATGTAATGAATTTCATGTGAGAGTTCACGTTATAACTAAATGATTTTAAAATTACCTCTGTACACTATATTCAGCATCTTCGTGTGTTGATACTGACGATTGATTAGTTTGGCCATACATACATTCTCTATTTTATATTGTTAGGGTCTAATAAAATTAATAACTTACTATGGAACATTTTCTGAAAACATATTTACCCTATGCATTTCCTCAGCTGCATCCATTTTCTTAGATTCAACAATCCCCTTAGCAGCATTATCTCTACAATGTTAAATATTGATAAACATCTTTAAATGATTTTAACAAACTGGAAACATGTTTTTTTTCATTATTAAATATATTTGTTTACAAATTTTATTTTTTTCACATTATTACTATAAACAAGAGATTCTAAAAGCAGATATTTTATCGTTGGTCTACATAGTTGAATATATTTTTAAACCTATGTATCTTCGTAGCTTCGATATAAAAAAGGTAATATTTTTGCATATATGTGTATATAAACTGTGAATATTGTTACAAGTACGCCTAATAATAATATCGAACGGTGTAATAAATACGTAATGAAAACGTAAACTTTTTCTAAAGGAGTCTAAACTCTTTTCATACCTTTTGGCTAAAGGTGCGTACTCAGTGAGCGAACGAACGCCGAACGAACTTCGAAGGTTCTGAGTTCGTTCGGCCGCAATTCGCGGTTCCCTAAATATGAGCGAACTCGAAACAAATGTAGCTATTTTCAAAAGTTTGCAGTTGGCTCGGCAGTTGGCTGACGGGTTTTTAGCAACAAAAATGTCTGACCAAATTATCGCCGCATCGGCTTTTACAATTATTGCGGGATCACTAAAAACCAGTAAAAAACAAAAAAGGAAACGAAAACATTGGATGTCAGAAATGTATCAAAGTCGTGATCGATATAGGGGATTGGACCTTTTAACTGATCTAAGGAGTGATTTAGGACATTTCATTAATTTTTGTAGAATATCCCCTTCGGATTTTGCATTTTTACTTGAAAAAATCAGTGAAAAAATTTGTAAAAAGTCAACAAACTTTCGTGAAGAAATTCCTCCTAAGGAAAGACTGGCACTAACTCTCCAATTTTTAGCAACTGGAGACTCTTATACAAGTCTTATGTATACAATACAAATTATTCGAAGGATTCCATAACCATTCCTCCTTTCTGTAAGCTTCAACTAAGTCAAGAATAAGTTCTTCTGTCCATTCAATTTTATCAGACATCTTTATAACCTTTACCTAGCCTAGCACAGCTGACAGCGTCACACACAATGCAAATTCGGGAAAATTTTTAAAAATTTACCCACGAATCCCGTCAACACCGAACAGCGAATATCTTTGATGTACCGCTCTCCGAGCGAACGCAGGCGAAGGCGAACCGAACGTTCGACTCGCCTTCGCTTTTACGTACACATTGAGCGAATTTAAATTCGAAGTTCGTTGTTCGTTCGCTCACTGAGTATGCACCTTAAATGTTCGCGATAATTCAATAAACGTTCAATCAACAAACTGTCCATTCAATCATAAATGAATGTAACTGCAATAAATAAGCACACGTCGCCATAGGGAACTGGCGCCGACGGCATGTGATATAAAACTTGTACTTACACTATTTCACGGTTCAAATACAAATCATTCAAATTATGTATTACTGCATCCATTTTTTACCATTCCTCATGTTACTTAATTTAATAGTAAATAAATCCAATAAAATAATTCTCGTACAAATTATGTAAAGTGCTCCTCTACTTAAAAAACTACTTTAGAAATGTAAACACGTCCTTTCCGTTCATAAATAGGCACTCAGATACTTATAATTCATGAACAAAATATTATTTTTAGAGAAAATGCCTTATAGGCAGCATAAAAACAGTTTAGAATTAAACTTCAAAAATGTAGAAATTCTGCAAAATTTCAGTAATCTTCATCATCATTGGTGGTACAGCCCTGCAAGGGCCTCGACCTTTTCAAGCGTCCTCCGCCAGTCCTGACGATTTTGTGCTCCTGCTCTCAGTTGAGGGCACCGATACTTCTGGCATCCTGTGTTACACCATCGGCGCGTCTAAGCTTTGGCCTACCTCTCTTCCCGCTTTCTACAGGTTCTATGCTAAGCACTTTTTTAATGGGGTTCGCTTCACTGGCTCGGGCCACATGTCCTGCCCAACGCAGACTGTTTAGTTTGGCTGCTATGACAATATCTCTTCTCTTCGCTTTGTTTTTATACAGGTTATGTAGCTCGAAATTATACCTGCGCCTCTATGACCCATTTCCGCATACGGTCCCGAAAATTTTTCGCAGTATTTTCCGCTCGAAACAAAGCAGGGAGGTTTCGTCGGCCTTTGTGATGGTTCACGCTTCTGATCCATATAGCAGTATAGGGATTACTAGGGTCTTGTATATTCTCAGCTTTGTTGCCGTTACTATGCGCCATTTAATTTCTCCCGAGATGTTATTGTTTGGATCGACTTGAGTACCTAGATAGGTGAATTCCCTGACTGCTTCAAAGTTGTGATTAGCAGTTACTAAGTTTTGTCCTGCGTTACCAGCTCTTGTCTGCAAAGTAGTTGACATATTTTCGTCGTTTGCCTGTAGTCCCATGGCCCCCGCTGTCGTTGCTAAGTCTAAGAAAGTTTCCGCAGACTTTCTTACCGTTCTTGTTATTATGTCGACATCGTTTGCATATGCCAAGGTATGCTAGACTGACTTAGTGAATATTGTTCCCCTAGTCTCAAGATTAGCGTCTCTAATGATTTTCTCCAGGGCTATATTAAATAGCTGACACGCCAGCGCATCTCCCTGTCGCAACCTTTTGTGTATTTTGAATGCTTCCGATATGTCGCTTTGAATTTTAATTGCGGACGTGGTGTCAACCATGGTCATTTTAGTCAGACATATTAGTTTCTTTGGTATTCCGAGATCGTTCATGGCTTCGTAGAGTTTTGGCCTAATGATGTTATCATACACTGCTTTAAAATCAATGAAAAGGTGGTGCATATCAATGTTAAATTCTAAGATAAGAGTTCTCTAGGATTTGTCGCAGAGTGAATATTTGGTCTGTGGTTGAACGGCCTGGTCTGAACCCTGACTGATATTGCCCGATGTGGGCTTCGGTGAATGGTTTCAGTCTTTCATTTAGGATGTTAGACAGAATCTTGTATGACGTATCGAAGAGAGTGATTCCCCTATAGTTTTGGCAATCTAACTGATTTCCTTTTTTATGCAGTGGGCATATGAGTCCTAACCTCCATTCTGCTGGCATGTGTTCATCTTCCCAGATTTTGCAGATGATGTTATACATGTACTCAACTAGTTTTTTACCACCGTGTTTGAAGAGTTCTGTTGGGATGTTATCACTGCCAGGGGATTTGTTATTATTCAGCTTTTTTATGGCCGCTGCCACTTCATCCATTTTTGGGGGTTCGACTTGTTCTCGGTCACCTGCCAGCATCTCTTGAAAATGCTCTGTCCATCTGTATAGGATATCTTTTTTATTGTTTATTAGGTTTCCTTCTTTGTCTCTACAGATATTAGTTCTTGACTTGAAAACCTTTTTTGATGCGTTTAGTTCCTGATAGAATCCTCTGGTGTCATTCTGGATTCGGGAGATTTCAAGCTGATCTAATAGTTTTCTGTCTCCCGTTTCTTTCGCTTATGTACGCGAAATGCGTTTCTCTTCCCTTCTAAGATTCTTGTATTTGTCTACCGCCGCCCTTGTCCTACGCTGTAGCATGGTTTTGTATGCTTCGTTCTTTTTGGCGGTTGCTTCGCAGCATTCTCCGTCGAACCAGTCTACTATCTGTTTTTCTCTTGTTGCTCCCACCACTTTTCTGCTGCCGTTTGCAGGACTTCTTTGCATTTGTTCCACATTTCCGTAGTTGTTTGGTTTTCATCTTGAGTCTACTGCAACATTCTATGTGCTGTTGGTATCGTTTTTCCGTTTCTTTATTTTTTAACATGTGTACATTATACTTGGTTTGTTTGGAGCTGCTTTTCTTCTTGGCATTGGAAATTCTTGCACATAGTCTTACGTTCACAATGAAATGGTCCGATTCGATGTTTGCCCCTTTATATGTCCTAACGTCAAGTAGATTTCTAGAGTGTCTTCTATCAATTAAAACATGATCAATTTGGCTTTTCGTAAGGCCATCTGGTGATATCCAAGTCATTTTATGGATATTCTTATGGTTAAAGTGGGTGCTTCCCACGACCATGTTTTTTCTGCTGCTAAGTCAATAAGTCTGGTGCCATTATCATTTGTTATATCATGGAGGCTAAATTTACCAATATACTCTTGGTAACATGGTTCTTTCCCAATCTTTGCATTCATGTCCCCAATTATTAGCTTAATATCATTTGCAGCACAGCTGTCATATGCATTAGCCAGATCTTCATAGAAGTTTTCTTTTTCGTTTTCATCTTTGTCTTCGGTTGGGGCATGTGCATTTATAAGGCTTAGATTAAAGAATTTTCCTTTTATCCGTAGAACGCACAGTCGTTCGCTTATGGCCTTGAACCCAATGACAAGGTGCTTTATCTTCTTTGACACAATGAATGCATTGCCAAACTCGTGGCAATGTGCATTGCAGCTATAGTATACATCATGTTCTTTTTTTTGTATGACCCCTGTTCCCGTCCATAGCATTTCTTGTATTTTTATTTTTATTTTTTATTTTATTATTATTATTATTCCAACAGGAAAAAATCCCAATTACAGGAATAGACTAAATATACAATAACTAAGTAAAATAACAAAAAAGAGACAGAATGTCAAATAGTACAATTAATGAACCTAAGCAGTACGGTAAAAGGTAGTTACAGCACTAATTTACGTACATATGCAATATACCACATAGAACATATTAACCTATATTAGCTACGTAATTGCAAACACACTTTAAACTATCGTTAAATATATCGCAATTCGCTGCAATGTGGCAACAGCCTCGAGGCGGATATACGTCATCCAGTAAAAAAGACAAAAATTTAAGAAACCTCTTTTGAATTGCCTCCAGCCTTTGGCAATGGACATTGTATAAAGGAAACCATATAATAGAACCATACTCCAAGCGAGATCTCACTAGAGAAAAAAATAACGCTTTAAGGGCACGTACCTCGGAAAACTCCCTACAATTACGGTAAATGAAGCCATAAGTTCTAAATGCAGCAGAAACAATATCATTGATATGTTCCACAAAAGTAAATTTGGTGTCAAATATTATGCCTAGGTCCTTAAACAACTCTACTCGACCAATAATGTGGTCGTTAATCGCATAATCATGAGAAATAAAGTTGACTTTCCTGGTAAAAGTCACCTTGCATTTTGATAAATTTAGTGATAAACGATGTAGCTCACACCATGACGCCATATTATTTATACATTGTTGGAGATGAAAGCAAGCCGAAGGTGAAGATATTTCAGTAAAAAGTATATAATCATCTGCAAATAATAACTGTTGGCACGATATAACTTCGGGAAGATTATTGATAAAGAACAGGAACAGAAGAGGCCCCAAATTCGACCCTTGAGGTACACCCGATGAAGGAGAGAAATAATTAGAAGTAAAGTTTTGGTATCTGACCGTGAAACTTCTATTGGACAAATAGGACCTAAACAAGCCCAACAATGAATCTGAGAAACCAAAACTTCTGACTTTAAGGAGCAAGATATTGTGATCAATCTGGTCGAAAGCCTTTTGAAAATCTGTATAAATAGTGTCGACTTGTTCTCCCCTGTCCAGGATTTCGGAAACGTATTGCGAGAACAGAGCCAAATTTGATATAGTCGACCTCCCTTGCATGAATCCATGTTGGTGTGATGATAGAAGTTGCTTAGTAGAAGCATATAGCACATTGTATTGCTGCAATGTCAGTTCTGTATTGTTGTAGTTGTTCCTGCAGCAATCTTAACCCTTTAGTTCTGTACAGTGTTCTAACATTCCATGTACAGATCCTTAAATCGTTGTCCTTAGTTCGGTGCCTGAGTCGTCGTTGTGATTCCAGTCCGGCGTTTTTAAATTGAGACTTCGTAACGGTAGGTTTTTTTACGGGCAGGGGTTGTTAGTCCCTGGCCCAACCCTCCTTCTTTATCCGGGCTTGGGACCGGCAGGGGTGTTGTAGGGTTACTCAATCCACCCAACAAACAACCCCAGGCGAAGTTAAATTTCAGTAATACCGAAGCTATAAGTACTCTAAATTATAATAGGTACATTATAATAGCTATAATCTATAGATGTATATTAAAATCGATAAAATATATACTTACCGTCTCTTTTTATGTATTTGTTTCATCACATTGCTTCGTTTATTCCGCTTAGGAGTATACGATCTAGAACGAGGCATTTTCAAATATTCATTAAATCACACACTAACCTAAATAGTCACCTATTATTTAGTAGTCACTGTCTTCCACTATTACGCAATTAGATTTGTTAATTATATAATCTGTAAAATAAATATTCACTTCTTTAATAGTCACTATCTACAACTTAATATTACACCAAACAACTGTAATAACCGCAGCTATACTTGTGCGCGCGAGTTTTCCCTTTTATATCAGAGAAACACTCGCAAGATTGAGTTTTAACAAAGACACGTTTATTTTCCTTTAGGTATATATTAAAGTAAAAAGATGACAAGTGACACCGTATAATACATGTGAGAAGCTGACTAAATTATTATCTACTCTCGGCTTAAGTATAAATCTTATCTAAACGACAAGGGTTGTTTACGCATTCCGATGTAAGGGCCATATGCGTGTTCCCATATCGATGTGAAACGTCCTGAGTTGATGCTGATATAGTGTATATATTCACTATAACCTACCACAATAAGTTCATTAGTACTAATTAATGGACCGTTGCGGCTGAAGTTGATGACTAGGCTTTGTTTTGAATTTAACAATTTATTGATCTAACGGCTGCTCTAAATCCAACGGTCAATGATATTAGGTGACATTAATAAGCAATAGCATAAAAAATACGTTGAGGATTGCACATTTCCTCCCCGCCTTTGACATATTATAATGTCAGGATTTAAAGAACATGAAAATAGAACTTGAATAAGACTGGTTAGCATTAAACATAAAAATACAAGTATATAACGAATCTAAATACTAATGTCTTTGCAATTATAAATGTTTCCAACTTTAGCCATTCACAGACGCGCACATACACGGAATTGACTTTTTCTTTTCACTCACAGACACTGTTGCTGCGTCTCGTCGATGACTCCTGGCAAAACCGCTAACTTACGAATTGAACGTCTATAGGTTCCTTGGGCAGTACGAACATTTGCCACACGGACGAGTCCGTCAGGTCCTGGAAAAACCTCCTTAATACGTCCCAGCTTCCAAACCATGGGTGGTGCGTTGTCATCCGCCATGAGTACTAGAGATCCGACTTTTACGTCACAGACAGGTCGGCACCATTTTCGCTTTGATTGGAGTTGAGATGTAACTTCCAGGCTCCAACGTTTCCAGAAGTGTTGTTTTAATTTTTTAATTCTCTCCCAGCGGCTCAGTCGTGACTCCGGGATATCACTGCTTCAATTTGGGTCATAAGGGTTACCGCCTCTTCAAAAGTAAGGTTAGCGTTCATGGTGATTCTATTTAAATGGTACTTAGCTGATTTTACCAGTCTTTCCCATAGACCTCCAAAATTAGGTGATCTGGGTGGAATAAATTTCCAGATTATGTTTTTCCGTAATAAATGAGACTGTACTTCCTTCTGTAAATCTTTATTAAGCAGAAATTTAGAAATTTCGTCAATTTGATGTTTAGCTCCCACAAAAATCGTTGAGTTATCACAATAGATGTGCGAAACCTTGCCTCGTCTGGCACAAAATCGATTCAGTGCATTTAAAAAACATTCCGTGGTCAGGCCACTGACTACCTCTAAGTGTACCGCTCTTGTTACTAAACAGACAAACAGAGCGCCCCAACCTTTGACAATTTTTGGACTGCGCTTGCTTCCTTGTTTTAAATATATTGGACCGAAGTAATCCAAACCGACCTTTGTGAAGGGTCTACAAGGTATTAACCTATCTTTCGGCAAATCTCCCATCTTTTGTTCTAATAACCGTGGAGACACACGAAAACATGTAATACATGAATGTATTATTTTTCTTATTTCGTCGCGGGTCCTAAGAGGCCAGTATTTAGTTCTTAAGGAAGCTAGAGTTTGTGAGGCTCCTGCGTGAAGCAAGGAGATATGCTCCTTTTTTATAAGAAGTTTAATTATGTGATGTTTATTGGGTAGTAGGAGGGGAAATTTTACATCGAATTTTAAAGGTGAATTATGTAATCTGCCGCCGAGTCTAATTAGCCCCTCGTTGTCGATAAAGGGGTCGAGCGAATATAGTTTACTAGTTTTTGGAACCGGCTGGCATTTTTGGAGTAATAAATCTTCCTCCGCGAAATCAGACTTTTGTACGATTCGAATAATGGCATTATGAGACTCGATTAGCTCTTGATTGGACAAATATCCACTACGTTTAGTATTTCTTTCTCGAATATTATTTACGAATCTGAGACAATACGCTAGGACGCGCTGTAGCTTGGTAAAAGATGAATATTTTGTGAGCAATGAAAAGGGAGTGACGATAGATGCTACTAGTGTATGTTTCCGCTTTTCTGGTAGAGAATTTGTCTCTAATGATGGCCTAAAACGATTTTCAGGCCAATCAGATATGTCTTGTAATAGAAAACTAGGGCCTTTCCAATATAACTTGTTGTTCATTTGCCGTGGATTAGCCCCCGGAGAGATTAGGTCTGCAGGATTCATTTTGCCTTCTACATGATACCAATTTTTGATATTACTAAAATTTTCAATTTTTGACACCCTGTTAGCCACGAAAACTTGCCAGGTATTTGCATTACTATTCAAATAATGTAGGACGATCATGGAATCTGTGAAATAGTATTTATTTTTGATGCTTATATTTATTTCCCTGCATACATTATCCATTAGTTCGGTTCCTAGCAATGCCGCACACAATTCTAGACGTGGTAGAGAAAGGAATTTGAGCGGGTTAGCTCGCGATTTACTACAAATTAAGTTAATTGTAAATACGCCATTTCCAATCTTGGTTCTAGCGTATATTACGGCGCCGCACGCCCGTAAAGAAGCATCACAAAACATTACAAGATCCGTTTCTGCATTTGCCCTTGGAGTTATTAGTCGCGGGATCTTTATTTCCGTTAAAAATTCGAGTTCTCTAACGTATTTAATCCATTCATTTTCAATATTTTGTGGGACTGGTTCGTCCCAGTCTAATTTTAATGCCCATAGTTCTTGCATTAAGATCTTTGCTTTTACAACAATAGGCGATATAATACCCAGAGGGTCGTAAATTTTTGCGATAGAACTAAGAATTGATCTTTTACTTAAAGTTTCAGTAGATATATTTGCTTCAGTGCGATAGTTAAGAATGTCGCTAGACGGATCCCACCATAAACCGAGTATCTTAGCCTCTTTTGTTTTATTGAGATCGATCATCTCATCCCGATCGTATATCGATGAATGTGGCACAATTTGCTGAGAATTGCTTTTCCACTTTGATAATTTAAATCCTCCGCGACCTAGGACATCTACCAGCTGATCGCGTAATTCTATCCCGTCTCGGACGTTGCTTGACCCTGTTAAAATATCGTCCATAAATCTATCGTTTTTTATGGCTCGGGTAGCCTTCGGAAATTAATTTTCTACTTCTGATGCTAATTGTTCTACGCAACGCATAGCCGTGTACGGAGAGTTAGTAAGTCCGAAAACAAGTCTAGTAAGCCGGTATTTCTTTATTGGTTCGTTCTCGCTAAATCGCCAAAATAATTGTTGAAAATTTGTGTCTTCCCGATCAATTTTTATTTGTAAAAACATGCTTTCCATGTCACATGATATGATTACCTGATAAGTACGAAATCTGATTAATATCCCAAAATAATCGTTTTGTATGTGTGCGGGATTCGCACATAATTGTATTTTTTTCATCGTAGTATGGAAGAAAATACGCCTTTTTTTTTAGAACACAACAATCTATTCCAAAGTTTCTTCCTATTTTTTTTTTACAGGCCTTCTTACAAAAACTGGTTTGGAGACTAAGAAAGAACAAGTAATATGCGTAGTTGCTATCCCTATTACACATGTAATTATTCGACAATTTATATCTTGGTTTTATTTAACTTAGCTGCGGACTACTCAATTACAAGTCTCGAATCGTTCTCTTTTCGCTTACTTGCGGGGAGCGGTGTATGGCTACACGCAAATGCCCTCTGGTCAACAACTGTGACACTAATCAGCGGCGTAACAAATTTAGTTTCACAACATATTCCCCGCCCTTGAAGTCTCTGACTTCAACCAAAATAAAAACGAACCAAAAAAATAGGTTTGCATACATAAAAATAAATAAATCAACCTCTTGAAATTTAAGTTTGAGAAAAAAAACATATTCTACTTAAGAAACTCAAAAAAAAAAAAATAACTAAACCAAGTCTTGTCCAGGAAGTGGACAAATTTTAGATATGTTTCTAACAAATTCACCCCTTTGGGTTTTTAATTTTATCAATCGCACCTTTCCGTCTGACCCCGGTACAACTTCTAAAATTCGTGCTCTAGGCCATTTGAAGGAGGAATATTGTCTTCCTTTAGTAATACAAGATCATTGACCTTAAGATTTTCTGAAGGTTGTAACCATTTAGGACGATTTTGTAACCGAGTCAAGTAATCAAATGACCATCGTTGCCAAAAATGTTGCTGAATTTTGGTACATCGCTGCCATTGCGACAGTCTATGTGTTGGAGTATGTAAAAGATCTTTTTCGGGAAATGAAGTTAAATTACTTCCTATCAGGAAGTGTCCAGGCGTTAAAACATTTAATTATGACAGATCATTTGACATTGCACACAGTGGCCTTGAATTCAGTATTGCCTCAATCTGAGCTAAGCAAGTATAAAGTGCTTCAAAAGTTAAACGTGCATCCCCTATAACTCGGCGAAGGTGATACTTCGTACTCTTCACGGCTGCCTCCCAGATTCCTCCCCAGTGAGGCGACAATGGTGGAATATATTTCCACTGAATTTCCTTTTCAGTCAAGAATTCTTGAATTTCAGTAAAAATTTTGGAATTTTTGAAAAACTCATAAAGGTCTTTAATTTGATTCTTTGCACCCAAAAAATTTGTAGCATTATCCGAATAAATTACTCTTGGATTGCCGCGTCTCGAAATGAATCTTTTTAAAGTTGCAACAAAGGCATCTGTTGTAAGATCCGAAACTAACTCGATGTGTACAGCCTTTGTTGCCATACATACAAAAATTGCGAAATAGCATTTTAACTTGATTTAGCTGAACCGTCGTATACTATTCTAATCTTAGAATTGTTGGGGTCGCGTTTAAATATCCCATTGTGTGACAAAAAGAAATGATTTTCGTTTTCGGTTTTATCAGGTATTACCTCTTCTAAATACCCTTTTTCAAGTAAGTCGTTTATTGCTTTGGAATACAATTGTTTATAAGTGTCATCTCTCCTAAATTTTCTTTCTAAAAAGGTGAATCGTTTCATTGCATTTTGAGACGAGTTTCCGAGATTAATTTTGTTACCTTTAAATGGTAGTTTAACGATAAATCTTCCGTCGTAAGGATCACGGCGATAAGTATCTAAAAAGTGCTCTTCGCATCCGATTTCTTCACTAGTCATATTACAATGGACGACAGGTGCTATGTTTTCCTGAACCCAAAAGCGTTCTAATAATTCATTTAAGTTGTTCGTGTGGTTTTGTTTTATGATTACGTTACACGATGCAATAGGTGTACGATTATCGTTAAATGCACCGCCTACAATCCATCCTAATAAAGTTTTTGATAAATATAAATGTGGTTCCGATAACTTTATTCTATCGATACATAAGAGAGACCAAAAGCTTTCGGCCCCCAGCAATAGATCAATAGGACCGTTTTCATTAAAATTTAGGTCAGCTAGCTGTGTATTTTCCGGAATATTTAAACTACTTTTGTCAAAGGACTCTGTTGGGAGATTCTCTGTTACACTTTTTAATATGCAGCAGTCAACGGAAGTTTCATAATTTTGATACAACTATCGAAAGACGACTTTCGCTGTTTGTACAGTATTGTTACAGGTTTCGTTTACACCCGATATAGATACATCTTGCCTTTTCGTCTTTAAATTTAATAATTTGCACATTGATTTCGATAATATATTAACTTGTGATCCCATATCTAATTAGACGCGGCATTTTCTTGTCCGACCCGTGGAATCGATAGCTAATACGATTGCAGTTGATAAGACAACTTGCGTTTTTGACAACGATGCACAGCAGTTGGCACTAGAAGATTGCTGCTATTGCCGCACAGGTTTAGATTCGTGAATTAACGTATGATGTTGGCGAGACTGACACGTTTGGCAGCCCGAAGCTCTACATTCTGAAAGCTGATGATTTGATCTAAAGCAATTTAAACAGAGATTGCGTTTATTTATTTCGTTTTTTCGTTCGCTTACGTTCAATCGTAGAAAGTTTTCACACTGGCTAATATAATGAGGTCCTTTACAAAAATAGCAAGGAACCCTCACAGCAGCTGCATTAGACATACGGTTAACTAGAGGTTTTCTTGTATTTGCATTTGTTTGGCTAAAGGGCGATTTATCGAATGACTTTTGTTTTACATTCTGATTTAGAGATTCAAGAACTACTCGCTTCTTTTCCAAAAAATCCATTACTTTTGTTAGTTGGACCGGCTCCGAATCCAATATGTTTTCAAGTTCGCATCTTGTATGGTAATCTAGTTTACCCATAATTACCGTAGTTAGGATAGCATCCCAACCGTTTACCGGGATACCTAAAACCTTGAGCGCTTCTACATTATTTGTAATATCACTAATGAGTTTTTGTAGTGAATCAGACGAACATTTACTCATTTCTGGAGAATTTAGTATAGCTTGTACATGAGCTTGTGTAATAAGACGTGTGTTTTTATATCGTTTTTTCAAAATTGACCAAGCCTATTGATAATTCTCACTTGATACTGACTCACTTGATAACGACTCAACGGCGCGTGCTGCTTCGCCTTTTAAACATGATTTTAGGTAATGAAATTTTTGACAATCGTCTAGTGAGTTATTTTGGTGAATTAAACTTTGGAATGTATCGTAGAACGGCAACCATTCTGTATGTTTGCTCGAAAAGGTTGGTAAATTTATTACCGGTAGCTTAACGTTAAATTGAGGAATAGTTGTAGAAGCATTATTATTTGGGATATTATTCACCCGGCTGGCTGTTAGACAGGATGGGAGAATTTGCTTCAAGTATAGTTTGCAGTTGACTAAGAGTACTAAACCATGATTTTCCGAAAATACTTACTTCAGAAAGATCGGTTTCAGATACGTCGGATGCATTGCTAACCGATGCATCTCCTTCCGAAATGTCCTGACAACACATTATGTCGATGTTAATGTTTTCAAATTCTTCGCGAATTTTATGCATTTCGTTAATACGATTTTTAATTTCGTTGAGATCATTTCCCGCCACGAAATGCCTTGAAAATGACTCAATATCTATTAGTTTCGATTTTATTTGGTTTTTCTTTATTAACAAACGCTTTAAGTCTGCTAGTGATGACATATTGTGTTTGTAAGAAAGTAAAACAATAAAAGATTCGATAACTGGGAATGCTAAACAAACTTTTAAGAAGCGAAGGTTCTTTATAGTAAAGGACTGGTGAGAGTAGGATGCCCACTTACCTTTCGTTGGTGGTAACGGCTTCTAGTATTCGTTGTGATATAGTCCCTGAGATTTTCGTTAACGTTGGCTTTGTTACGGCTTAGTTTTGCTTCATTTAGTATCCGCTTTTACGTTTACGCGGCGATGCACTAAATTTTTCTTTAGTGGTCAAGACGTTATTATGGTTTTGTTTCACTTGACTTTACTTAGTGTCCGCTTCCGTTTGCGCGGCGATTCACTAAGTTTTTTGTTTTGTTTTGGTTTCACTCCACTTAGTGTCCGCTTTTACGTTTGCGCGGCGATGCACTAAGTTTACACGATTCGATTTTCGAAAATTTCGATAGACTTTCTATTAATCCGATGATCGAAGGACCATATGTGCGCGCGAGTTTTCCCTTTTTTATCAGAAAAACACTGGCAAGATTGAGTTTTAACAAAGACACGTTTATTTTCCTTTAGGTATATATTAAAGTAAAAAGATGACAAGTGAAACCGTATAATACATGTGAGAAACTGACTAAACTATTATCTACTCTCGGCTTAAGTATAAATCTTATCTAAACGACAAGGGTTGTTTACGCATTCCGATGTAAGGGCCATATGCGTGTTCCCATATCGATGTGAAACGTCCTGAGTTGATGCTGATATAATTATATATACACTATAACCTACCACAATAAGTTCGTTAGTACTAAAAATGGACCATTGCGGCTGAGGTTGATGACTATGCTTTGTTTTGAATTTAACAATTTATTGATCTAACGGCTGCTCTAAATCCAACGGTCAATGATATTAGGTGACATTAATAAGCAATAGCATAAAAAATACGTTGAGGATTGCACAATACTTGTTATTATAGTATATAATGAATTTCTAGTGTCTATCTAATTATTTATACTATTTTGTCGTTATTATTCGCCTGAATAAAAATCTGGAAAAGCAAATAATAGTGAATACCACAATATGTGACATTTAACTAAATAGTCAAAGTAATGTTCGATAAGTATTGAAGTCCGAGTTTGCGTCCTAAGGGAACACGTGATATCTTATTGGTGGTTTTCTCGTAATTCGTAAACAGTGCATTTGTTGAGTAGACTATGTTGGCTAAAACATCAATTGAGAGCAAAGCTCCCGTTGTAATTCAGATCCTAACGAATAGATATATATCCCACAAGGAGTTCCGTTGATATTCGGATTTTACCCAAACGTGCGCGCGATGCTCGACAAAACAAACATTTCTACATATACGTTTCATACGTGTGCATATAAATTTTATTTTACTGCGATGGAGTACATAAACGATATGCCGCCATCTACTATTTAGTTATGAAAAACAATTGCTCTGTATTGTAGTAGACTTAGTGCATTAGGGGTTTCTGAACTTATATAAAATATATATTTTTATTCAAATCCTACTACAGCAGCGCCAATTTACTTTTTCCATCTCTTTCCATACGCCTTAAGATGGGGAATTTACAATTCCCCATCTTAAGGCGTATCTCTCGTTGAGTAAGCAGTGGGTTATTTCGAACGGGCCCTGGGACTTAGGTTTCAGTTTTCCACCATATTTTAATTGACTATTCAATTAGGATATGGTTCCTAACTTCCTAACAATTTCACAACAATTTTATCACCAACAGTGTACGGCACTGCCTTAGCTCTAGTTTTGTCGAAGCCTTTTCTGTGAACTCCTCTATACATTTGGATGCTTTTCGCCGTGCCTCTGTGCTGTCTACAATTTTGTTTGGTATATCAACTAATAGCTAGTTATGTTTGTCGATGTTTAATTCGTTTTTTTTTAAACACAATTATTTGTAAAAACTTTATTTAAACATACAATAACGGTGAACACAGAATTAGACATAGATTCAGCTCCACAAAACTATACGAAACTGGTTAAAATCAAATAATTTACAATTACTATATATAAGAAATTTCTATCAAAATAATGGCCTTTATCTAAGATAATGTGAGGCCCTAATATTATTAAATTGTTATGAGGGTTACAGGGCAGCATTTAATCGTATGATTTTAAAATATATATATATATATATATATATATATATATATATATATATATATATATATATATATATATATATATATACATACTAAGTCAGTGGCGGCTCGTGATGAAATGAAACGGGTGTTCTGCACAGGGCCGACCCTAGGGTATTGGCCGTCCGCGTGCAAATTTCTTACATATCCAAACTACTGGCGCCGTAGGGGCTGGAAAGAAATTGCGCCGCAGACGAAAATTTTGAAAATTTTCAAGGTCACGCGTTTTCCTGATACTTCAGAATTTTTATGTAAAATCCGTTTATACAAAAATATAGACTTTCACAAGAAAAAATTTTTGGAATTTAATACCTTTTTGTAGAACATTCATGTTTGCCGTCATATTCTTTGGTTAAGAGAAAATGCTTGTAAGGTGAATTTTCTACTAGAGGGTCTATAACACTTAAAATATTTTCCGAAAGAGTTTCAGCGTCACATTTTGTAGGTTTCAGGTATGTCCAAAAACGTTCAATCGGTTTACCATCGAGAATATATCTTAAAACTATCACTAACTGAGTTTTTGCAGATACATCAGTTGTTTCGTCTGCCATAACTGCCAAAAATGAAGGTTTGTTAATTTCTTTAATTATTTCTTCATGACATACTTTTAATATACAGTCAAAAAGATCATTTTGTATTTCTTTAGAGGTTCCTTTAAATACTGAAGCATTTTGTTGATGCTCGCTTAAAGTTACATCAAACTCAGCAGAAAAATTTATCAAACCACGAAATATCCCCGGGTATTGAGAGGTTTCAGCTTCGTCATGTCCTCGCATCGCCATTTCAAAGGCCCCACAAAACTTTATGCAGTTTATAATTGTTGACAAAACGTATCTCTTTTTTGTGACATTATCATTATGCTTTTGCACCTTTATCCAATAAGCTGAATCTAGCTGCGCTTTAATATTAGTTGTTCCTAATAAAGCTAATTCCATTGTATTATGTAGATGGCTTTTGGAGTTTTTTATTTTCTTAGTCGTGCTTTTTTATTTTTCCAGTTAAGTGCACCAAATCTGTCACCCCTACCTCCGTCCATGCTTTATCACCGCCAAAAAGTAAATAAGTGAAACAAAATAACGTTTTTCTGTTGCACCCACAAATCCAATTGTTCTTCGAATAAATGTCTCTATTAAATTGACGTTTATATGCTTTGCCGCGGCTAACACCTGAAGTCTCAATAACAATATCGGGCAATGGCCTACCATTGTTTTTTAAATCAATTTTTTCTTCATAAGAGTATTTAAAAAATCGCTTCACATGAACTAAATTATAAACTAAATCCATTGTCACTATGAAATACGAAATAGATACGATTTCCCGCTCGAGGAGTAGGAAGGAGTAAACATTCACTGATGTTGCCTTAGCTGGAAAAAATACAGCTCACTGACCGTGTAAATTCGCGCATTTACGAGCGCCAAGTGTGGATTGTCGCGGGAGTTGAGGGGGAGGACGGGTGTGCCGAGCCGTGCTGTGGAACTACCTCGTGTGGCCCAGTTCAATGTACCGCGACGCGCTCGCGTAGAGACCCAGATAATTCATCTGGTCTACTACTCAATAGAGGACGGCGGGCAGAATGCGACTTTAACGCAATAATTTGGTTAGCTTCACCAACTAACCAAATTATTTTACTAATAAATTTTAGTAATTATTATGTCGTAAAAATATATAAATATCTAATTTTTTTCGCAGTTCTGCAGCTCTGCAGCACCTATACACCAGCCGCCCCTGTACCACAGCTTACATTGAGTAAGCTGTGCCTGTACTAAGTCTATTTATGAGATTTATAATTATACACTTAAGTAAATGGGGTTATAGGGCACATAACTCCTCCCCCTTTAAGTTTTGGCTGTCCTCAGACAAAATCTTTTATTTCTTGCAATTCAGATTCTTTTACTTTAATTGTAAAATGTTTGATATAATTTGTTTCTATATAAAACAAACATACATATGATTATAAAAATAAAACAAAATGTTGTAATTCCGATGTGGGCGGTAGGTAGTATTGAAGTCTCTAGTAGAGGTTCTTCAGGTTCTAGCTTATATAGGAGTGATGAGATATCGTCTAGGTGAAAAGATTGCAGGTTGATATCTCGTGTTGGCGGTACAGGATAAGTTTCGAGTAATGATACTGTCTAGGGGTGAGAATAGGAAGTTTAAGTACCATGACAATCGAGTCATTTATAGATACTATGCCAAATTGTGAAAATTGCAATATCCAAGTTGCAAGTTTGCAATGCAAGTTTGTAATCTCTTTAAATATTGTAGTTCTGAGACTTATTTTTATATTTAATTATTCTCATCACATAATATTTTTATTTAAGTATATCATTAAGATCATTTTGATCTAAATTACCTGTAACAAATCGTATCATGGAACCTACTCCGTCTAATAATGACTTTCTACTCCTAGGGTTTATAAGTTTATGTATATTATTTTTTAACTTACTAAGCGACTCTACGAGAGAAGGCGGTAAATAGAGCATCTCGTGCCGTGACGTCACTCACAAACTTAACTTACTTAACCTTAAATTAAATTTTGTAAGCGGCTATTTATTTGATTTGTAAAATTTGTTTGTGGGACATGGGCCCACATGACGGGACATGGGCCCATAACCTTTTAAGACAACGCTCCTTCTATAATATCTTTACTACAACTACTTCACAGAATACAAGAACGGTTCATAGCTACGAGCAAAGAGACAGTCGTAGGTTCATAGAGATAAATGAGTGTACATAGTAGTGACATCTATTACTAACTAGAATAAGTTACATAAAACAAATGAACTAGTTGTTGCCTAACAGTAGGCCAAGAAGAGTAGAGAACAGGAGAAATAACTCGAGTGGTGGGGGTAGGACGAAAAACGTCCGCACCATGGCGGTCCTTGCGTAGAAACGAGTGGCGAGCGAGGTTATGTTTATTTTCGTTTACTGTGTTTTGAAAGTTTTGAGAGTTTCCAGTTTTTCCGTTAAATATGTCAAAAGTGTCGAGATATTGTTGCGTTACGAATTGTTACAGCAAAAGCCCTGATTGTGTCATAAATAAACGAACAATATTTTTAAAGTTCCTGAGGTAAGTCTTTCGATAAACAAGTATTGTAATGTTTGTATACACCGATAGTAACGCTTACTTTGTAGTAAATAGTAAAAGTGCAGTCTAATGTAGAAGTAAATTGTCAAATAGTAATTTACAACTCAATTTCGTTTAAGGACTGTGAGAGACGAGAAAAATGGTTGGAGGTGCTGTCACCGTATTACCTTAATATTATGCAGCTCAAGGCAAGAATACTTTATAATAGTAGAAAAAGAAAACTCAAAATACCAGTTTTCCTTCACTTAACGATAATAAATTTGAACTTACCACAGAACGTTTCCGTAATAAAATTTTTGGTTATCATAGTTTTCTAATAACAGGTAACATCCTATATTATTTTCCAGATGTCCTTCCAATAAATGAAGACAAGTACCTTAATCTTATGCAGCTCAAGGAAAGAATACTTTATAATAGTAGAAAGAGAAAACTCAAAATACCAGTTTTCCTTCACTTAACGATAATGAATTTGAACTTCCCACAGAACATTTCCGTAATAAGATTTTTGGTTATCATAGTTTTTTAGTAAGAGGTAACATCCTATATTATTTATTTTATATTATTATTATGGCCTTTTAGTTAAATTGAAAAAGTTTAACTACAGTTAGTTAGTTAAAGTTAGTTAGGTAGTTTAGTTTAGTTCTTTAGTTCAAAACTTTAGTTTAGTTCTTTTCATTGCAATGTTATTTCTTCGCTTACATTAGAATGCAACTTATAATTTCAATGTTCTTGAATAAATAGTTTTGTGACATTTCTTGTTTTATTCCTGTACCCTTCAATTTTTGTCTAATTACTAACGTTAATTCTGAAAAATTAATTGATTTTACATCACACACTGTATTGCCTTCATAGTACACTGATTTGAATAAATTGTACTCTTATTGAATGCTTTGTTTTTACTGAAGCAACATACAAAAATGTCGGTAAATATATAATGTTATTACCACAAAATCTCAAATTTTAAATTAACCGAATATATACAATTGATTAGTAATTGTTTAAAAACAACTTCACATTTCATACAATAGCTCACAAGCTAATTTCACAGGAATACTATCGGTTACTTCTTGGATGTTTGAAATATCTTGTACAGACTTCGGCACATCCCATTCCATCCATTCCAAATATTCACTGTGTAAATACATTCACATTCAACTTCTTATCAATGCATATGTTTAAATTGGTGTCCAAACCAGACTCAGCATACCATTTTTCGCTTGGCAATTCAATGGAGTGTCTGTTGCTTTGTAAACTTTCAAACAAAATATTTCCTTCCGAGATCGAATACTTCTTCATTTCCCCATGCAAAAGTGATCGCAGTTCGACATTTTCAATTCCACTTGTGGCCATGGTTAAAATATGTAATCTTGCTGTGGATGATTAAAACTCGTTAGACTAAAAGCTCATTATGTTATTTCATTTCCACAAAGCTAAATTATCATCGATATCCTACTCGTGGCAGACATAAAAGAAAATTATAATTGACAGATGAAAATTGCAATAACATTTCTTGCTCTAAAAGAAAAGCATTCAGAACTATTATTTTTTGTACATACTATGTATTTAGGACTGAAAATACTGTATCCCAATTTTCATAGCGTGTTTTCACCAAACAATTCGGAAACAATTGTAAAGAAATGCACGCGAAAATTGTTTACTGTTTACATAATGAGCACAATAGAACCCTAACCCTACATTTAAATAGTGAAGACCCGCGAGTAAACTGTGCCCGCGATAGACGAGGATAAACGGCATGCGCACATGTGCAGATCCCGCGCGATTCTACGCGAGGCTGCCATATTGGCGCCGTTTTTCGTCTTACCCCCACCACTGATTTTTTGAGGAGCTATGTCTCCTTACTCTCTAGTCTTCTTGGTTGAAGTGTTTATAAATGCCTACTGCAAGAAGACTAAAGAGGAAGGAGACATAGCTCCTCAAAAAATCAGTGGTGGGGGTAGCACGAAAAACGTCGGCAATATGGCAGGCCCGCGTAGAAGCGCGTCGGATCTGCGCATGCCGTTTGTCCTTGTCTATCGAGGTTTCTCTCTCTTTCTCTATCAAAATGTCGGGTTCCATTGAGCCACGATCAGGGCTTTTGCAGGAACAATTCGCAACGCAACAGTATCTCGACGCTTTTGACATATTCAACAGAAAAACTGGAAACTCTCAAAACACAGAAAACAAAAATAACCTCGCTCGATTCTACTCAATGACCGCCATGATGAAGCACACCACGTGATCACAATGCGGGCGCTTTTCGTGCTACTCCCACCACTCGAGTTATGTCTCCTGTTCTCTAGTCTTCTTGGCCGCGTGCCTTTCTTGACTTCTATTTTACAGGGTACTAATGCTCACCTGTTCCTGGGCCCATAACCAATGTTAGCATAGGGGTTTGCGGGGAGCACAGTACATATAAAATAGACAGTATTTCAAAATAACTTTATTACTTATCAGAATTTTCACAGACTCTATTGACACCATCTTTTGCGATACATGGATACCAACATATATTCTGGCAGGGTTGCCAACATACATTATTAAAGCTAACTATATGTAATATTAAACAGTTGAGTCATTTAGGATGTGAAAATTTGAAAGCATTTGTATAAAATTTGGGGACAGTAACCTTACTGTTTCAGTAAGGTTAAGTAAACACTAATTCTAACCACAAAAATTGTATTTTTAAGTACATTAAACTACAACAATTAACTCATCAATCATATGTAGGTATTACATAAATAGCCTATGATTAAAAATAAAATTATAAATAAAAATGATCATTCCAACTATCATTGGAAACTACCTCTGAACCTGTAAGTGTTTTATTGGTTATTTGGTGCTCCTTTGGATTTGGTTTTTTATTATTAGAACTGCTTCTTCTTTTTCTAGTAGAAGAAAATGATCGTTTTGTTATATTCTTATTTGATGGTTCTTGTTTCTTGCTTGTATTTTTGACAATTAAGAAATTATCATTTCCAATGTTCATTACACTTTTCATGTTTTTGGATTTCTTTAATATGAGAGCAATTGTTCCTTCGAATGGTTTTTAGTTTTTATTTTGGAGATTACTTCTAATAAATTGGATTCTATACCATTTAGGATTTTTTCTTTGGAATACTTCGATGGGAAACATAAGGTAGAATCTCTAGCCAGCATTTTCAACTCAGTGTCATCTTCAATTTTATTTTTTGCTTGATAAGTCCCACCTGAATACTTTTCAAGGCAAATATAATGTATATGCCTACATATACTATTTTTAATATTGAATATCCAAAATCATAAACTAGAAAACATCAACAAAAAACACTTTACAAAAACACTAACCTCAAATAAATTTCTACGGACGGTGTACGTTGTACAACTCAAGGCGGCGCCACACATGCGGTATTCGCCAAATACCGAATGTTATTTTGCTATTTGGCGATGTATTTGCCGAATCATTCGTCATATAGCAAGCACGCTCCTCCACACATGCGACTATTTGCCAAGTAGCAGTTCGAACCGGGAAAGAAAAACATTCGTCTCCTTTGATTCGTGCCAGTTTACCGACTTCAAGCGGGAAATGTTCGGTGCTCGGCGAATACCGAATATTTACACCGAATCGTCCATCCACACTAGTAGGTATTTGCAGAATAACAAACATTCGTTAATCGGAATTCGGCAAATACCACATGTGTGGCTCCGCCTTCAGTGAAATATCCAGTGCGCGTGCCCACTAAAAAGATCGAATTCCCTACGAGCAAAGATGCTCGTAGTCTACGAGCAAAGAGTCTGTCTTTTTGCTCGTAGCTCGTAGTCGAATTCCTATGTTTAGACACCAGTTGCAGTTAATAAATGGCCAAATTGAAATTATAAATCTTCACCCAATTTTTACCAATGCATTTCAAAAGTATTACCTTTGAGTATAATAGTTTAAATTAATAAAGTGTTTTTCATATCGCTGTACATAAATAATAAGACTTCGATAAAGGATTAAGCATTTTATGAGGTTATTAACAGAGTTGTACTATCATTTGTTTTAGTTGATTGTTGTTTTGGTTTCCGATTGTTGTGAAGTGTTGGCGTCGCAACTCAAATTATAAAATTGATTAAAATGGCTTGTAAACAAGAATTACTAAATTTGGTAAGTATATATTAGTAAATACCGCGAAGGATTTAGAAAACTATGTAGTTATTGCTTATTTTACAGATTTACCTTTACTATTTTCTACTTCATTGTTTACAAGCGGTTTACTATAAAATTTTACATAACTACTAAATACATAATATACTAAATTCATATTCTGCTGCCGCTTTTTTTATAAAAGGAATTATTGTAGAATAGTTTTAAAATAATAGCCCTTTTTATTATTATTATTATTATACTTAACTCATTATAATATGTAGTAATTTGTGTTGTAATTTATGTTGTATTTTGAACTTGAATTTGTTTCTATAATTTAATTCGAGATAATGTTATTCATAACATGAAACTTATAACAATAATTGTTCTTTTGTGCATTGAAAAATCAGAATGAAGTGAATATAATTTAACTACAACTGAATAGTTGTAGTTAAATTATACGTTTCTGTGAATACAGAAACATAGGTATGCCACAAAAAGAAAACTGTTGACCTTATAAGGACATGTAAATTAATATTTTCTTTTTTTTAAAGAGCATTACAGGGGATATAATAGATAAGGCAATAAAATCTTTTTCGCTCTCGAAAAGATACACACAAATAATGGTTAGGTCATCAATATTAAATATTTTGTATCAAAGAATGCTACTAAATGAAAATGATCTCAAGATAAAGAAATATAAAGATATTCCATTTGTTGTATTTAAAAGAAGATCTGCAAAGGATCCCTTGTTATGTCAATTTATTTCATGGGTGAAAGGAGTTACAGATGCGATAAATAAGAATTACGTGAGTACTAAAATTTCTTCATTCTATAAGTCACTCTACAAAAGCATGAGCAATATGTAATTAATAGACATAAAATATTCCTATGCTCTCTAGTATCAAAAGAATATTTTAATACCGTGTAGTTTTTTGTTTTTCTTTTTTTCTTTTGGTAATTATATACTTTAAGTGTGCAGTTGAAAATGCTTAGGAAATTTTTCCTACCCCCCCCCTATTTTCAAGGGTGCTGGAGACGAATCTGGCTTCAGTTTCATCCGCTCGGACACAGTTTTCGAGAAAATGAATTTTCCACTTTTCCGCACGAGGCCATGTTTTCTTCTCACTTAACTATTTACTATTCTAACACAAGATTGTCAGGAACTTTTATATTTTTGATGACATTATTTTTTTTAAGTTGTTCTGTAATAATTATTATATCAAATATTATTGCCACTTGAATTTATTATCTTCAGTTCAGTATAAAATAGATTTTTTTTTATTTGCTGATAATAAAAAATGTTTATTGTAAATTGTTTGTTATATTTAATTCAATGAAAATGAGTGCAAATGTAATATTCCCATATACGGCTATACATGGAAAAGAATACCGTTCATATGATCGCCTCGACTCATCTGGCATGAAGACATTCATTTAGCAAAATTGTCTATAACACGGGTATATAAAACTGGCTCTCTTTCCCGAATAACAGTTAAATGTTTGCTTTGAGGTCATTGATTGTTGCTAGCTGGGTGGCGTACGCTATTCCCGTGACAACACCACAGAAAAAAGTCCAGTGGTGTTAAATCATATGATCTTGCAGGCCAATTGTTATCAGCATTCCGTGAGACAACATGATCAGGAAATTTGGTATTCAACAGAGTTTGATTGCACATGCTGTATGGTTGCAAGATGGTGCAACGTGTCGCACCATCTTACTGAAACCACACGTCATGAATTTGGCGGAAAAGAAATTGTTTAATATGTCATGATAGCGTTTTCTATTTACTGTGAACTGTGATAGTATTACCAGCTTCATTGTCGAAGAAGTATGGTCGACTCCACCACTCCAAAATGCACACAAAATCGCGCATTACTGTCGATGCATTACTCTTTCGTAAACAGTATGTGGATTTTCAGCACCCCAAATTCGACGATTTTGTTTGCTGACGTATCCGTCAAGATGAAAATATGCTTTATCGCTGAACAAAATTTTGTTGCAAAAATCAGCATTACCTTCTATCTTTTTTTTTCATTAACACAACGTTGTAAATGGTCTGTAACTTTTAATTGTTGTGTCAACTGAATGTATGCTGACAGATGCAGATCTTTCTTTAAAATTCGATGCGTGGTGGCTCTTGACAGATTCAGGCTCTGGACGTCAAGTTGATGTATTTGGATACTCCCGTACACTACAGCAATATTTTCATGACTCATCACAACCAGGACGTATTGGTGGTGCCTTATCAATAACAGAATTATAATCATAAAAAACTTTTTAGTTCATATTAAGTACATACGCTATCTTATGCTGTTATATCGTCTTATATATTTGCATTTTACAATTGATAAATATACCTATATATACCTGGCATACATATATCTGCGCATAAACGATTTTTACAAATAAGTGTTGTAATATTATTCGTATGCAGCCTCTTCCTCTTTGAAACAGACAGGCAATGATACTGCCTGGTCGATGTAACGACCTCAAGACTTAGTATCAAGTATCAGTAGTCAAGGCTTAGCATTTATTTATTTTGTTCTTCTTCCTGTTCCTATAATACAAGATATTAACGTTAATAATAACCTATCTGGTTTTCTGACTATTTAACTTTGCTTATTATTTATTGATCTTTTTCTTAATTTATTGTCGCTATATAGGAAAAAATTTTATAACAGAACCTATCTCTTCAATTTCTTGATTAAGTTAGTAATTGTTAACTCTGTAGGCGCTTCGTTTTATCCAAATTTTGTGCGAATTTGTCTTAATGCAACGGTAAATGATCGGTCACATTCAGGAAACCGTTGCATACAAACCATTCATTGTTGAATTTTTAATCGCAGCATGTTGACGTCGTAAGGTTTCTAGATGACAGTCGTTAAATATTTACGCCCTATCTTTGACAGAACACAAATAGCACGCAATTCAAATCCCATAGTTCCAACTGAGACATCCTATATAATAGATAAATTTAATGATAATTAGACATTCAATTATGGTTAAATATATTAAGTTGAATATAATACACACAAAGAATGATAATTATAGGAATAATAGGCAGTTTTTCCATAACAAGTAATTAATTTAAAAATTATACACCTTTCAGCTTAAAGAAATATTTGTTTTTTTGAAAAATCCTTTAAACGATGAGTTGGTAGAAAGTTATAAATTTTATTTAAAGTATAACTTAGATGAGCATTATGAAAATAGACATACACCTGAAGATTTAAAATTGGCTACACAAGCATTATTTCAAGTTATATACGATTTGGGAAAATACGCGAAATTAAACCAAAATACAGATGTTTTGTTGGAATTAACTTACCTTGATAGTAAGTATATTCAGATTGTTCATTCGTATAAATGTTATTATTTACATTAAATTCTTATGCTCATTATTTCCATGACTAGGTATGACTGACATGAAAATAGATAATATACCTATTGGGTATATTATCTAATTACTATTAATATACCTAATAGGTAATACAATATATTACTTATTTTCATGTCAGTTCCAAAGATGCCCCAGAAATATATTACTAATACGTAATATAAAAGAAAATGCATATTGATACAAACAAAAAATGGATGAAAACACAAATGAAATATTTAAAGCATATATTATAATGTTTTCCAGCGGTTCCTGATTCATATCAGCCTCCAGGCTTTGAGGATTCACCAAGCAAATATTGTCTATCAACAGTAAATTGTAATAGTCATTTGGCAACGTTGAAAACAGGTTTCCATAAAATAACCTGCTATGGTGCTGGACAGATCGTAAGTACAATTTCCTGGGATTTACGTTCCATTCTATTTTTTCTAGATTTTGATTCTATTATTAAACCTGTTTTGATTTCAGTTTACTAAAAAGTCTCAAACTTCAGAAATTATAATAACTGAAGAACAAGAGAAGGAAGAAGTACACCCAAAAGCAGATATAAGTTAGTTCTTATATTTTTATTTTCCTATTTAATAATAGTGTTTAAATTTCTTCCAGTAGAAGACATTCTTGAACAAAATGAAAATAATCAGAAAGTAAATGTTCCAGGGGATTCTGTAAATGAATTGAATGCCAGCAACATTACTATATCTGGTTAGTTATCTTTTTGTTTCTATGTTATTTATTGTGTTCTCAGTTACATACCACGATGTTTGTTATTAAATGCTTAATGGACCTTGAAATCATTCAAAGTTTCCATAAAAACATAATTATATTACCGGTTATTTTTTTCCTGTTGAGATTATTTGTAGAATAGTGAAACTATTATATTATTTAATTTCATACATAGGATAATGAAAATAAATTATTAATGAATATAATAAAAAAGTAATATATGTAGCAATAGAACAATTTCATGTATAGTGATATGAATGTACTAATACCACATAGTCTTCTGTAGTTGACACTTCAACTACATTATAAATATTTCAAGGTTTATTCAACATTAATATTAATTATTGAATTATTTTAGTAGATCATTATGGAAATGACATTTCCATTGTAAGTGGAAAAAGTGGAAGTGTTGTGATGACTGAAGAACATTTCAGTTGTATTTGTCACTTGGGCATATCAATAGACGCAGAAATAATTAGTTGTTGTATTTGTAAAAAACGTTATCATGCTCCATGCCATGGTTATTTAAGCAAAGAGGATGTTTTACAAATAGAGTTTATTTGTGTTTGTTGCAATATGAATGATCAAACACTTCTTCAGTTCAATAAGAATGAATGGCCTTTGTTGGCAAGAGTAAGGTAAGAAAAACTATCTATAAAATTAGGCTGATTTGAAATGAAATGTTACAATCAACATTTCATTTCAATGTAGTTTTTGTTTGTTTAGTACATTTCTTTATAACCAAAGTAGATTTAGTTGCAGACTTTTGGTATTAAAGGTTTGTTGGTTAAAAATAACATTTTTTAAATCCAACTTTCGAAGCGAGCTAATATATATTGATATTCTAGCAAATTTTAAATTTTGCATCTAGTGGTAAATTATTAAGTAAGAGGTGTAATCAATAATTACAACTCTTTATAGGTGTAAACCATAACTGAATAAAATACACAAGGTATATTCAGTAACTTGAATGTACAAGATATGTATAAAATTTTCTGCAATATGTTCGTTTATTTTTTCCTTCACATTAGACTCATTAGAGCATTTATTTCAAGAGGATTACAATGCATTTTATATTTTGTAAATGTGCCAAATAGTTGTTAAAAATGTAAATGCTGTTTAGGTTAAGCACTTTTCAATATGAAAATTAATCTTTTGTATTTTACCTATAGATTAAAAAAGCAGTCAAATCGATTAATTTTTATGTTATTGGAAACCATTACATTTTAAAAACCTCTTATTGCCAACTCCTTGTTATATTAATAATTATCAGTTATACATGCTAAACTAATACTGAGGTTTCATGGTTATTTAGAAAACAATATTTATATTGACTACACTACATTATACTGCAATTATATCTAAGATATAATTATTAGATTTTTAAGCATAATATCAGGAAATGACTTATAAATAAATTATATATAATATATCCCTCTTATGAGTCATTTCCTGATATTGTGCCTAAAAATCTAATAATTATATCTTATGTAGATATAATTGTAGTCTAATGTAGTGTATAATATATTATTAATAAATGTAAAGTTTTGTAAACGTATATTGAATTATTTTAATCATGTCATTTAGTAATATGCATACTTCAGTTTAACTTTATTTTTCTAACTTTGTAAAACTTATATTATTGACTATTGTAATACATAAAAATCTATAATATATTACATGACAAAGTAAACAGGAAAAACTTTTTTAGGTTTGAGAGTACAAAAAATTGTAATTTTTAATATCTCTCATTTGTGTTAGATATTAACTACTTATTAAACATTTTATTTAAATATATAGAACGTCCAAGATATTAAAAAAAAAAAAAAAATGAAGAGGTTAAAGTAGGTACCCCCATTTTTATGAAATTTATCTTTTCTGGATGCATTTCCAACTTAATTTTGCTAAATTCATAATCGAATTTGGAAAAACAGTCAAGTTATAAATTTATAAATTTAATAAGCTTAATACTTCAAACTTCTATCAGTTTTGCTTATTCTTTAATGATAAATATTGCGACTATATCAGAATATTTTATAACAAAATAGTATGCAGCAAATTGTTCAGCAGTGTTTAGGGTTTCTTATTAAATGTGATTTAAATATACAGGGTGTAACATAAAGATTGGGAGTAAATTAAACGGTGGATTTTTCAGTAAAAAAAATAGATTTTTTTCATATGAAGTTATGCTCTACGGGTTTTCGTTTCCAAGCTACAGGGCGCTAAAAAATTTGAAAAAATTTTGTTTTTCTCTAATAACTTTCGAACATTAGAAGATAATGGAACGAAATTTTAGCTGTAGCTTAATTTGATAATGCCCTAGTAACAGAAAAAAATATTAACTTCGTAAGTTACTCAGTGGCGTGCGCACACATTGTACCGTAAGATTTTCCGGAGAAAATTGTGGTACGCCACTGGTAAAAACGTTTTTTTAATATTTATTTAAAATCCTCTTCTTATTTTAAACAAAATTACCTTCTTGCATTTTATTTGTATCTCTTGTCATTTGTAATTGAAACTTTTGTAAATACAATTTTTTCCCACTGCTAACATAGGAAAATGAAAGAAATAAAAACATTATCAAGTATGCTTTGACTCAGATACCGAAAATGGTCGAATAAGCATTGAAAAAAGACTTTTGCATTAAAAATGCAAATTAAAATGTCATATTATTTTAACAATAATAAAAAATACTAGTGACTTTAAAATACTAGTGACTAGTGAAAAATATTAGTGAATACTAGGAATTTAAAGAATTTATTGACTAATAGGAAGTAATAAGCAACAAACATGATTACAAAAGGTGCTGGAAATGTTGCCCCCCAACTTCAATACACTTTTCAATGCGTTTTCTCATGGATTCTCTTACTCGTCCAAAAATAGCAGGCATCTCTCGAATTTGCTGACAGCCCATTTCAACTCTTTGAAGAAGAGTCTGGACATCAGGAATGGGAACGGAATAAACTATGTTTTTTAAGTGTCCCCACAAATAATAGTCTAATGGATTAAGGTCGGGAGAACGAGGAGGCCACGCTCTTGGCCCTCCACGGCCTATCCATTTATTCCGGAACGTTTCATTAAGATATTCTCTCACTTCTCGCCTAAAGTGAGCTGGGACGCTATCATGCATAAACCACATGTTCTGGCGTGTTTCAACTGGGGCTTCTTCTAATAAAGGTTGTAATCTGTTTTGAAGAAAATCCAGATACGATAAGCCGTCTAGTCTGTTTGGTAGTATTATGGGACCAATAAAAAAATCGCCAATTATTCCGGCCCAAACATTAATTGAAAATCGTTGCTGGTGCCGGGATTGTATTATTACATGCGGATTTTCATCAGCCCACAGATGATTATTGTGGAAATTAACTATACCACCCCTTGTAAATCCAGCTTCGTCGATAAATAAAATGGATGAGTGGAATAACAAGTTCTGATTACACTTATTTAAAAGCCAGGTACTACATCTAAGACGTGATGCATAAGCCTCGGCAGAAAGTGCCTGTACTCTTTGTAGATGGTATGGGTATAACAAATTATCATGCAGGATTCGTTGGACAGTCATATGACTTACTCTCTCTATTCTTCCAATTCTTCTAGTACTTGATACAGGATTCGCCTCGACCGTCTGAAGGATCCGTTCCTCAAGTTGTACTTTCCTTACATGTTGAGGTCTTCCACTGGAGGTACAAGGCTTTAATGAGCCGGTTTCACGTAAGCATGAATAAATTCTCGAAAAAGTCTTCCTATTTGAAATGCGCTGAGCTGGAAAACGTTCAACATACAGACGCACAGCTAACACAGTATTTCCGTTGGCAAGGCCATAAATAAAATGCATATCTGCTAATTCTTGAAATGAGTAGTCCATTTCTAAACAGACATTTTTGATGTCTGAGTCAAAGCATACTTAATAATGTTTTTATTTTTTTCATTTTCCTATGTTAGCAGTGGGAAAAAAATTGTATTTACAAAAGTTTTAATTACGGGAAAATGATAAGAGATACAAATAAAATGCAAGAAGGTACTTTTGTTTAAAATAGAAAGAGAATTTTAAATAAATATTAAAAAAACGTTTTTACCAGTGGCGTAAGTCAATATTTTTTCTGTTACTAGGGCATTATCAAATTAAGCTATGGTTAAAATTTCGTCCCATTATCTTCTAATGTTCGAAAGTTATTAGAGAAAAACAAAATTTTTTCAAATTTTTTAACGCCCTGTAACTTGAAAACGAAAACCCGTAGAGCATAACTTCATATGAAAAAAAATCCTTTTTTTTACTGAAAAATCTACCATTTAATTTATTCCCAACCTTTATGTTACCTGCAAAAAAATAGAAACATTTTAGTTACAAGAGGATAGGTATAGAGATAAAAATATGTATGTACATATGTACTATCTCATATTCCCAAAAAAACTGAAATTTATTTTAAAATAATACAATACATTTAGAAACTTCTTATTTTATTGTTAAATAAAGTAGGTTCACTTATATTTAATAATACACATGGCTCCGTATTATGTGTCCTGTTCCTTGGAATGTGCTACATTTTATAAATTATATTATGCCATTGTTTATTATGAATACTTGTCTCGTTTCATGGATTTTTTTATAAAACAGCAGTGGTATAGGATTTGTTCTAAAATAAAAACTGTATAGTGGAGTGTTTGTCAGTTCTGTTGTGATGCTTAAATAAGCTATATTCCTGCTGTTGGATTGTGATCACATACATATGATTATGATATAAATAATAATTTTTCATAATGTTATCTTTAATAATTCGTGGAAATAATGATGAAATATTAATTGATCCAGTATAAGATTTTGTAGTATATGACATATAATGGAATTCCAGTTTTATATTCCAAAAAGACGAGGGCTAGAAAATTGCCACCGTAAGAGTCATTTTTAGCTCTGTTATTGACACCCTACAAGTATTGAGTTTAGGTTTAACTTATTATCCAAGATAATCCCTAGATAGTTAATCTCACTTTGCAATTCTTTTAAGAAAGTAGATAAGTAATAAGTAAGTAATAAATCTTTCTAAATTTGTTTTATTAGTGAAAGAAAATGATACCGCTTTTGTAGAATTTACACATAGGTTCTCCTTTATATACCAGCTTTCAACCATAGTCATCACCTTCTGGATTCTCTGATAGTCAACAAGACAATTATTCCCGTCTAATTTATCCTAATCGCAGGTGGATTGTCGCAGGCAGGGTCGTAGTACTATTGTATATCTTCTCTAATATCGTATGGGCGTGTTTATCTAAAATAAGTATGAGTATGTCAGTATAGCCTTGCGTAAAATAGCCATAATTATTTAGTGTTACTATGTTCGTCAACCACCAGGCTTCACAATAGTGAAAATAAAACTCGGTGTAGATCACCTAAACAGTTTTGTCAAACATTGATACTTCACCACGTATTTTACAGGATGTTTTATCTAAGTCAGGATTTCTTGCAGACGTATTTATCGATTCTAAAGAGATATGATTAAATGCTTTCTCAATATTAAGAAATGCCCCAAGAACTATTTTTCGATTTTCAAGTACCTAATTATTCAATTCTCAACACCAAGCTGAGTCGAATGATTTCTCTGATACACATGTTGATGATAATTTAAGGTAAGAGTAAAGAGGATCGGTTTATTTGTCTGTATGTCTTGCTCGATAGATGTTATGATATAGTGTTCTTTCATATTGGATTACTTGGTTTAATGTATGTTTGGTGCCTCATAATCTAAATTAAACTTTTGAGCGTGGGGCGCTATCATCTATAGAGTATCTAATTATAGAGAAATGCGTCTCACACACAGTGGTTCAGAATGCCCATTTATGGTACAAAATTGAAAATTACAAACTGTTTTCTCAAAAACATGTATATCAGTGGTGACTCGTGGTATCCATATTAGGGTAGGCGATAGCGGCGTATGAGCTTCATCAACCCTTAAAAATAGCGGCGCAAGCGAAAATTTTTTAAATTTTCAAGGTCACGCATTTTCCTGGTACTTCAGAATTTCAATGATTGAATTTAATTTATACAAAAATATAGACTTTCACAAGAATTTTTTGAACTTAATACCTCTTTGTTATTCGTGAATAATAATAGTTATTGTGGGTATAAATAAATTGGAATAAACAAAATATATTTATTGAGTATTATACCTATATTATGTAAATTGGGTTGGCAATAATACATTATTTTAGAGCGCTTTATTTCATATAAAAATATTTAAAATACAGTTACAAAAACAATACTTATATAATAAGGATACAACATGTAGAAGAGAAAAAGAAAATCATTTGACCACAACTGCAAAAAGTACACTAAAAATATAATAAAAATACAATATGTTGTATTATTCCTTTATACCTAATATATCCATTGCACAATAGTATAAACAACTTTGAAATTCAATTGGGCCATATAGATCTGCATAATGTGATATTCATAACATCCAAATACTAGTCGGTTCTTCTAGTACCTAAACCTAAACCTACAAGAAAAAGACAAAAAAGCATTTGATACAGCTGCCAGTGGCGGCTCGTGGTGATTTGTACTGGGTGGGCAACAACTAACTTCCTATAGCGGCATATGCTGCAAAATTTATTTCGCACAGATATAAAGAGCAATTCACCAGTATGCTGTCCAATAATTCCTACCTAAAGAATATGTATTAGTTTTAAAAAATAATACTGAAAATAATAACAATAAAATTAATATCATGATAATAGTATAATTATTAAAAATTCCGTTGTCTGACAAATAAATAATATAATTTACAGAATTACCATTCCAGATAAAGCATTATAATTAGGGCCATATGATCCTTTGTTCCAAGATCCATCAATATACACTGTAATCCAAGGAATTCCGTCAATGCATATATTTCCTTTTTGTAAAACATTATTTCTTCCTCTTTTGCCAGCATTTTCCATACTTTTCCACAATGATGTTTTCCAAATCTAGTAACAAATAAATAACTAATCGCAAATATAACACATTTATTATATTCTCAAATCACGAAATTCAAAATACACCTGATGGTATTGCTAAAGGTAAGATATGCTGTTGGTAATGCTAATATATAATATGTGGTATTGTTTTCTAGGTACATGCATACTAAGTACATACAGGAATATAATAAATGTGTTATGTAGATCACAGAAAAATATTAACTAGCAGAAGCATCTTTCAGGTATAAAGAGCACTCCTACTCTACTGCATTGCATTAAAAAAATGCAATAAAATATAAAAGAAATATCCCAATTTTTGTTTTTAAAATAAAAAAGTTATTGCTTACATCTCCCAAATAACTTTCATACTCATAACTTTCATATTCATACTGAAATTGCTTTGGAGGCATGTTCGGTATATCCATGCAACTAAGCAATTCAGACGTATGACTATAAGTACTACCAGTAGCCAGTGTTCCCCAGGCATTTCCTAAGTTTATGTTAGATACATTTTTAATTGGGTTTTCAGTCTCAAAACTATATGCATTATTACATATATTACAACTTAGCACAATAGTTGAAACTAAACCGGAACATTTTCTAATTTAATTTTCTATGCATAATTTGCCCAAGGTACAGGATTAACTATGTTTTCTCTCGATTAATAAAATTTAGTCTATCACATAACCCAATTCTACAATTCTGTTTCCCTCAATAATAGATTGAGAACTAATAGATTTCTTGGCATAGTCTAACTCATAATTTTCAATACTACAAATAAAAGAAAATTTAAAAATAAGAATTTAAACAATACATTATTAAGCAATTACCTTTCACATTCATCTGATGGAATTACTCCATATTCAATTTCCTCAGCTGCATCCATTTTCTTAGATTCAACAGCAGTATTATCTCTACAATGTTAAATATTGATAAAGTTCAGTGAAATGATTTTAACAAACTGTAAAAATAATGGTTTTCTAATTTTTAAATATAATTATTTACAATTTTTTTTTTTTTTCACATTGCTACAAACAAGAGATTCTAAAAGAAGTTTTTTATCGTTGGTCTACATCATTGTTGAAAATATTCTTAAACTTATGTATCTTCATAGCATATATATGTAGCTTCAATATAAAAAGATAATATTTTTGCGTATAAACTGAATATTGTTACAAGTACACGAGTACGCCTAATAATAATATCGAACGGTGTAATAAATACGCAATTAACATTTTGTCTAAACTCCTTTCGGCTAAATGTTCGCAATAATTCAATAAACGTTCAATCAAAATACTGTCCTTTCAATCATAAATGAACATTATAATAGATGAGCACACCCGCCATCGGGAACGAGACCCGACGGCATGTGATATAAAACTTTACTTACATTATTTCACTTTTCAAATACAAGTCCTTCAAATTATGTATTACTGCATCCATTTTTTACCATTCCTCATGTTATTTAATTTAAAAATAAATAAAGCCAATAAAATAATCTCGTACATATTAGGTATGTAGTGCTCCTCTACTTGAAAAACTACTGTAGAAATGTAAACACGTACTTTCCATTCATAAATAAGTACTCAGATGCTTATAATTTACGAACAAAATATTATTTTCCGGTGAAATGCCTTATAAGCAGCATAAAAACAGTTTAGAATTAACTTAAAAAATGTAGAAATTCTCTAAAATTTGAGTAATACCGAACGTGCTACAATCAATAAGTACTCTAAATTACAATAGCAATACATTATAATAGTTACAACCTATACATGTATGTACATATAGCAAAATCGATCAAATATATAAGTACTTACCGTTTTTTTGTGTTTTTGTTTCATCATTTTGCTCCGTTTATTCCGCTTGGGAGTACGCAATTTAAAACGAGGCATTTTCAAATCTTCACTAAAATACTCACTAACCTAGTCACCTATTAGTTAGTAGACACTGTCTACCACTATTACGCAATTATATTTGTTAATTATATAATCTGTAAACTAAATATTCAGTTTTTTAATAGTCACTATCTACAATTAAATATTACACCAAATAGGTATAACCGCAGTTATACTTGTTTTTATAGTATATAGTAAAGTTTTAGTCTATCTATTTATTTATACTATTTTGTCGTTATTATTCCCCTGAAATCAAAATAAAAATCTGGAAAAGCAAATATAGTCGAATGCCACGGTATGGGAAATTCAACTAAATAGTAAATACGTCTGCCTTTTCGCATATACATATTCCGAGTTTGTGCCCTAAGGGATGGTATCTTTGATATCTTTTTGGCGGTTTTTTCGTAGTTCGTAAAAAGTGCACTTGTTGATTAGACTATAAATGCTGGCCAAAACGTCAATCGATAGCAAACCTATATTCAGATGGTAATAGTACACCACGATGCGGAGTTCGTTGATATTCGGATTTTACCCGAACGTGCGTGACGCTCGACAAAACCAGCATTTCTACGACCTCCCTGATTTCTACATATACGTTTCATACGTGTACATATGAATTTTATTTTACTGCGATGGAGTATATAAATGGTATGCTGCCATCTATTGTTTAGTTACGGAAAAAACGTTGATCTGTATTGTATTCAATCTACTGCGTTAGCGGGTTCTGAACTTATATAAAATATATATTTTTATTCAGATCGCCTTACAGTAGCGCCAATTTACAGCCGTGGCAGAATTCGCGCTCTTAATACGTTTTAAACAAGAAAAATGTCTTTCAACCAATGTACTTGTTGCTGGAATTGTAGCAATTAAAACAATAAGTTTAAAAACATCTGGAAATATTTCTCGAAATTCATATTCCACAAAATATTTCAACATTGACTCGATATTTAATGTTTCAAATTGATCATCACAATATATAACCCAATATCCCCAGTAATGTCACGGCTTATTCAATGCGAAGGCGTCTTCGGATCTGCCGAAGAACGCCGATCTACTTCAGGCGCTTTATTTAAAGAATATAACTGGCTGCAGACGTCTGAGCTGCGATTATTTTGCCATTACAACAACGCTGTTTGTCGTCTTACCGACATCTGGTTGATGTGTAGCTATCGATTTTCAGGCGTTGGGATGGAGAACCGAGCCTGGTCTGGTTGTTCTGTTTAGGAATAAATGAATTAATTCGGTGTAGCGCGACGCCGTGCGGACTGCAGTGGTATATATAAAGGGTGTTTACGGCACCAGCGCCGCCGACGGCTATAGATAATTTAATTAGTATAAAGTAGTTATTATTAATTATATTAAATATTTCTGTATTATCAAGGACGTTAACAGTTCATTGTAATTGCGCTGTTATGAGAAATGACATAAAATTTTAAAGGTAGGTGGCGCCTACCTTGCCTACCCCGACGAGCCGCCACTGATGTATATGCCTTGCGAGAAGGATAGTTGCCGACATATAATGTTCAAGAAATAAGAATTTTAGTGGGGTTTGTCACGATAAACTTTAATTATTAAGTTGGTGTTTTTAGTAGAGTAAATTTCAGGATGAAATGCGAACATAATACATATTGACTAATAGGTTAAGCAAAGGAAAAATCCCAATGAAATTTTAGTGTGTAATACTTCTTTATTTTCTGATATGCATATTTTTGCCCAAATAATAATATTTAGTCATTTCCTGAAGCCTTAACAAGCTGTGAAGTATGAGGGTCATGATTACATGATTGTTCGGCTTTAAAAATGAATTAGTTTTTTTGAACTCCTTCGAACTCTTTAATTTCAGTATTGAGATGTTGTCTATGATATGTTAGTAAACAAGTTCAGAGGTCGTTTGGCTGCATCCTTGCTTCTGTGACCTTTGTTTGTTATTTGTTTTCACTTAATCCTACGTCTCATCACATGCCAAATGTGTATATTGCCACTTTTCATTCTGTCTTCGAATTTAATACCAGGAAATGAGGTCCTGGGATCATTAATAAATGAGGACCTAATTCATAGTTTACTTATAAGTTTAGACTCCTTCATTTCGAGCCTAAGGTCAAAATGGAAGAGATCATAACCTAGAAGAGAAAGCGAAGAAGGAGGCAATGCACAACTCATTGATGGGCACACCCATGGACGAGGTTTAGGAACGTATCTACAACATATATTTAATTGTTTTCTCAATTTCTCTAATTGTAAGTAATTTATATTTTGCGTAAAAGTCCCTATTCTCAATTTTTAATTTTTTTGGTGGAATAAATTTCTTTCCTATACGTCATTCGCTTGTTTAAGAAATGCGAAATTTTGTTGAAAAAGTGTCTCAGACACTGCATTTTTAATGCCTTTCAAAATATATATAGTTTCTATGAAAATCGTAACTTTTTACATTATGTAAATACTGATAATGACACTGGTTCTGATATTTATATGACTCGATGGGGTTTTTCATACATATTCACATCAACCACCAACTGCGATGGCAAAACATGTATATCAACCAAAGAGCAAAATACATTATGCCTAACATTACTGCGGTAGGTATGATAATAAACTATGGGGGATGTAGATTAATTCGGTCAGAACTTGTTAGACGATGGTAAAAATAAACTTCGTTTAAATGTTTTGCGATCTTAAGAATAGAAGAAAGTGAAAATTCTTTGGCGCAGCCAGTTCTAAAAAATGTGTATTAGGTTTGAAGATACTTGTTAAAATAGTAATTCTAATAAAGAAACAACTACATTGAATACAAACAACTACAATAAAATTTAATACAAATAATATTATTTTTTACTTATATTTAATTTTACTTCAAAAATAAATTAAAGAAAAAATTATTTATATTTTTCGTGTTTTTTTTTTCATGTTTTCACCCAAAATTGGAATCATTGATGGCACACTAACTTAATCACGCTGTTACCTAATTAGTACATATCTTCTACTGTCTTTGTGCCAAATTTGAGTAGATTATCTAAAGCCCCCGGAGAGTTACATAATGTTGTCCCAAAAACGACAATTCTAAACTATTGTGCGACGTCTCTTTCCCAGTCTTAGTGTATTTCCAATTAGGCATCTTCCATGTACTTAATGGATTCATAATGTTGTTGATTGTAACTTGTGAAGGTGAGATGCTTCAGTAGTGCTTTCAACCTATTGACATAGTCTTCTTCCTTGGAAAAATAATTGTTCCACAAGTTTACCCTTATAACTTACGAGTGTCTTGTCTGAGGGAAATTATTTTGATATAAGTTTACGATAGCTTCCTGTATTGTTCAGAATCATATGTTCTGCTTAAAGATAATTTTACCTTTCTGGGCATTACTATTTAAGTTGAATCTATATTGTACGAAACTGCACCATATAGATATATTGCAGATTATATTGGTGATCAGAGTTTTCTAATATTGGTCATCAAAAACTTTCTCTGATATATACTATTTCATTATGTTATCTCTTTTTATCAGGGTAATGTCAATAACATCTTTTGATTTTGCATTTATGAAAGTAAGTTCATTCCTTCATTTAGAAGTTCTAAGTTATTAATAACAATAAAATGCAACTGACCACTTTTATTTGTGGTTTTCACAGTTGACATTGTTAATATGTTAATCAGTTTACAGATTTTAGTGACAGTCTACAAAAAGACTTGTTATTATCTCCCTGAGAAGTGAAGGAGGGATTTTCCAATGAGAACCATGTTAATGTCTTCAGCATCAAAGTTTGCATAGAGACGGCGGATCAGCCTTACGATGCTGAAGGTTGATCTGTATCACTTGTAGTATCTTTCTGCAGTTTGCTTAAAAATTTATAATTAACGCCGACTATATCGTAACTAGACATCTTATACGTCCAACAAGAGAGCGGCGTCGACGGATTGCTGAATAAGGTTTATCGTGTATACCGAATTTTTTGAAGGAGAGAACCGAGATTTTCTCAATCAAATTTGTTCTAAACCAGTTTTTTCAATATTTATTAACCTACTTATCACAGTTTACACCGACGCCAGTTGAGACGGCTATGCAGGAATATTGACAGAAATAAAAGAACATTGAGCACCCTATCACATTCTTTAGTAAACAAACAACAGAGTCGAAGAAAAATTACTATTCATTTGAATTAGAGCTACTACATATTAGCTATTATCAGAACAGTAGAAAATTTTCGTTCTTATCTAATATAAGAATCTAATCGCGTTATTATCTAATACAGGTATGGGCAACCTTTGGAAAGCTGCGGGCCAAACTTTAGGATATGAATGAAATCGCAGGCCATGGATAATAAATTTATAAATATATATATATATATATATATATATATATATATATATATATATATATATATATATATATATATATATATATATATATATATATATATATATATATATATATATATATATATATATATATATATATATATATATATATATATATATATATATATATATATATATATATATATATATATATATAATGCCGACGTTACATGAATCAGAATAATATCGTATTAATTAAGGATCAAGTATTTACTTACAATTAGCAGAAATTAATGTGAAGCTTGTGCTTGAACTTGAGAAACAAGATAATCAATGTTCGGATCAATCCTACTAATACACAGGCTCAGACTGTTTTCCAAATTTTCATCTGTTAGTCTGGTTCGATACTTCGATTTATTTCTTTTCATAATGGAAAAGAAATGTTCACATTTATAACTGCTTCCAAATGTGCAAATCATTTTTCTTGCAAATGCTCTCAGCTGTGGGTACTTTTCTTCGTCAATGTATGTTCTGTAGAAATCACTTAGCTCCACGTCTTCAAATTTTGACTTCAAATGTGTGTCTTCCTGAAACTCGATTAACTCCATTTGCAGGTGTGTCGGAGCCTTCTCTACGTCACTTTTCATCGGAGTAGCAAAAAGGTTAAAGCAGCTATCCATGTTTTCAAGTCGGAAAATCTATTAAAAAATTGCTCCGATAATGATTTTAGTTCTTCAGCATATTGAGTGTAATTAATATTTTCGTGACTGGATAGTGTTGAAAAATGACAACAGCTTCCAGATCGCATTTGAGTTTCCCACAAACTAAGTTTTTTCTGGAACGCTTTCAGATGGCTGTACAATTCGTTTATCAACTGACCTTGTTTTTGAAGCTTCAAATTCAACTCGTTTAAGTGACCTGTGATGTCAACTAGAAATGCTAAATCACATAACCATTTCTGATCACTGACTTCAGGCAATGGTTTTTCTTTGATTTCCATAAAATCTGCTATTTCCTTTCTAATATCTTAAAACCTTTTTAGCATTTTGCCTTTGCTTAATCGCCTTACTTCGCAATAATATGTCACATGATCGTATTCTGAAGAGAGATCATCCAAAAATGCTTTAAATTGGCGATGATTAAGCGGGCGGGATCGAATAATATTAATGGTCTTTACTATCACATCCATAACGTTTTGTAATCGAATAGATTTAGAACACAAGTTTTGTTAGTGGACAATGCAATGTAGGATTATTAAAACATCTTTTTGCACATTCAAGTCAATTGCTTTTTCTTTCGAAATTCCGGTGAAACCCTTTCGTGAACCGAACATAGAAGGTGCACCATCTGTGCAAACCCCAATTAATTTTGCACCACTGCAAACCATACTGTTCAATAGCACTTTTAACCTCACGAAAAATACCTTCTCCAGTAGTGGTCGCTTTTAGAGGCTGTAAAGTCAGCAATTCCTCAGTTAACAATAAATTCTTTGTCAATTCCACGTATAAAAATAGCTAGTTGTGCTGTATCAGACAAGTCGGTGCTCTCGTCCAGAGCAATCTAAAATGCTTGAAAATCAGTCACACGATCAGCCACTTTTTTTTTTTGATATCATATCTATACGTCGAACAACAGTACATCTTGATTAGCTTATTTTTTCAAATTCTTTCTTCTTTTCGGGACATAAATTCTCCTTCAGTCAATGGTTTTGATGACTTCGCTATTTTGGAACTGACTATGAAGCTAGCTTTCACAACATTGTCCGATTGTGTCCTTTGTTTATTAAAAATTTGTTGCTGTTTATCCAAATTGGTGATTAGCTTTTGAATTTTAACTTTTCGCAACTGACCCGTGAGTATATGCTTACTGGAATAATGTCGCTTCATATTGTATTCTTTTAAAACAGATAGGAATTCATTACACAACAGGCAGATAGGTTTACCATTGTGCATGATAAAAAAATATTCATCAGTCCACCTTTTTTGAAATTGGCGACATTCCGTGTCTAATTTTTGCCTTTTTACTCCAGACATCCTTTCATACACTTTCCGAACTAATAAAACATAAAAACAAAACAAACCCAAAAAATCTCCACGCAACATAACACGATGAGTGTACCAGACCTAAAGATATCGAATAGAAATTACAACTAAGTAAATAATACTCTAAGCTACACTCGCTAAGTTTCCCTCCTTACCCCGTCCCGTCGTCCAACTACCACGTGGTGCATGTATAATATCGTTGTAATAATTTCTGTTCGGTGCCTAAGAGGAGTTAGACATGTGACTGGACGCGCGATGTCATCTGGTGGTAGTTCTGTTGGCGGGTAACTACAAATCAAAACTAAAAGTTCGCTATCCCCTTCAGACATGCATAAGTGAGTTATTGTAGATTCCAAGTTCCCACGAGTAAAACTCTCTGCAAACATGGTAAATTACTGATTAGGAATTTAAAATGTTCCGCGGGCCGGATCAAATGTCGAGGCGGGCCGGGGGTTGCCCATATATGATCTAATACATTAATAATATATGGTGTAATGCTCTGAAATTTTGATTTTATTATTGATAGAAAAAATATCGAAAAACATCAAACTATTGAAATGTTGTTGCATTATGTTATTAAATTTTTCTAAAATTTTAGAATCGTCTTATATTTTATGGACAAATATGGTAAATTTCCGACAAACGTCATTAAGTTACTGTCTGAATGTGACAGAAATAAAATCCTTCAAAAAGTGGATGCGTTTAACTTACTAACAAAAGGAAATAAACCTGGGTAAGTACATTTCAAAAGAATAAAATTTACCAATAAAAAAAACTTCACTACAAAAGAATACTTCACACTGCGTCACTGGAATACGAGGTGAGTTGCCCAATGGAATATATATATATATATATATATATATATATATATATATATATATATATATATATATATATATATATTCCACCACATGTGTCTCAATACTAACAGTACTTATCTACAGTTTACAAGTTATCTACATTATACAAGTGAGTAAATGAGAGAATGAATTAGACATTGAGTAAGTCATACATAGGAAAAGGTTGTGAAAGTAGTGGTTCCTTAGGCAGCAGTTTTATTATTAATGGGCTTTTCGTTTTTTATATTCGTTTTGTATGAATACTTTAATCTTTAACCAGTCCCTGTTTTCAAAGAGTTTTGCATGCTCCTCTTTCAGAGTTATGCACTCATGTTTCTTTGGTGGAATACATTTTTCAATATGGCCAGCGAAAAACAGGCAAGCTGTTATTTTCTGCTCTAATATCCATGGTACTAAAAGTCTATTTGACGTTTTCTTTTTAGTTTTTTCTATTTCAGCAAAAGATGGATCTGCACTAAGCGTTTGTTGAATATGACTTTGGCTTGGTTCATCTCTACTAGTTCCAGGTAATAACATATCGGTTATACCAGAGTTTTCATGTACATTTTCAAGTTCATCCTTATAGTTATCGTTATCGTGAACATTAATACTCATATCCACGTCAATTTTGTTACAGTTATAATCTGCATAATCAGAAGATGACAAAAACGAAAAAATTTTATCATCCTCCGATAATAGGTGATAAAATTTGAAAGCGAACTAAAAAACTGTAGATAAGTACTGTTAGTATTGAGACACATGTGGTAAAGAAAGTGTAATGTTTCTGTCCTAAGGGGGTTGGAATTTTAAGGATAACAGGAATGCCAAAACGTATGTTCACATATTTTAAATCATTTTAAAAAATATTCCCTTGTATTAATACATTTTAAGTAAATATTATAATAAAATTAAAATAACAAAAAGCATCCAAGACCGTATGGAATGATAATAGGCACCGCCCCAATTAAGCTGAAACTCGGTTAGTATCTCTTACACATTTCGTATATTCATATATTCCATATATGGACGCTCTATGCACTTGCCATACAAAACTTCGCACAATGAGTTATGAGGTCACATTACGCCTTATCCTAAAATTTGTGGGGATGCTTTTATGTTGACCAAATGGACAAAAACTATACGGTCACCGTATATTTTTACTTCATAGGACTCTCCACCGCGAGCGCCACCCGCAGCGGTGTATATTTGTAGTATACTGTCCACTCATATACTCATTCGCGTATCAGGCGTCCTCAAGATATGGCAACACCTAGGAAAGGAATATCTTACGAAATGTGTAAGAGATACTAACCGAATTTCAGCTTAATTGGGGCGGTGCCTATTATCATTCCATACGCTCTTGGATGCTTTTTGTTATTTTAATGTTATTATAATATTTACTTAAAATGTATTAATACAAGGGAATATTTTTTAAAATGATTTAAAATATGTGAACATAAGTTTTGGCATTCCTGTTAACCTTAAAATTCCAACCCCCTTAGGACAGAAACATTACACTTTCTTCACCACATGTGTCTCAATACTAACAGTACTTATCTACAGTTTTTTAGTTCGCTTTCAAATTTTATCACCTATTATCGGAGGATGATAAAATTTTTTCGGTTTTTTCATCTTCTGATTATGCAGATTATAACTGTAACAAAATTGACGTGGATATGAGTATTAATGTTCACGATAACGATAACTATAAGGATGAACCTGAAAATGTACATGAAAACTCTGGTATAATCGATATATTATTACCTGGAACTAGTAGAGATGAACCAAGCCAAAGTCATATTCAACAAACGCTTAGTGCAGATCCATCTTTTGCTGAAATAGAAAAAACTAAAAAGAAAACGTCAAATAGACTTTTAGTGCCATGGACATCAGAGCAGAAAATAACAGCTTGCCAGTTTTTCGCTGGCCATATTGAAAAATGTATTCCACCAAAGAAACATGAGTGCATAACTCTGAAAGAGGAGCATGCAAGACTTTTTGAAAACAGGGACTGGTTAAAGATTAAAGTATTCATACAAAATGAATATAAAAAACGAAAATCCCATTAATAATACTGTATAATAAAACTACTGCCTAAGGAACCACTACTTTCACAACCTTTTCCTATGTATGACTTACTCAATGTCTAATTCATTCTCTCATTTACTCACTTGTATAATGACTTAATAATTCCCTCATTCACTCACTCTCACAAAAATAGACCTAGTTACCGAAAACAAAATGAAAATAATGACGACAATGATATTTTGTTTAGAATCATTTCCCTTGCGTGATTTTTTTTTTTTAGAAAATGGCAATCGGCATTTGACCATGTAATATTCGAAATTATTAATCTAGAAAACCTATAAAATAATATAACACTTGACTACTTCTACATCCCTCCTGGGATGAAAAAGATAGACTGTTAAGAACTAAATTAACGATTCATAATTCGCGTGCCTATCTTATTTGAGTCTGACTGAAAAATAATTTACTATTTAATGTTTTACAGTTCTTCGCGACGGGAGAGGGGGTAAAAGGAAATCATGTCATATCATTTTATACAAATATAATTGTTTTTCGAGATTAATAATTTCAAATATCATAATTAGCAATATATTTCGAAAATTCGTAAGAAAAAGTGATACTAAACAAAGCATTACTGCCATAATTATTTTCATTTTGTCTTTGTTAACTAGGTCCGTTTTTGTGAGAGTCTTGTAGAATGAATGAGAGAATTATCACTTGACTCTAGAAGCGATAGAAAGAATAAGTCAGTGAGTAAGTAATGCATAAGAAATGGATGTAGAAGTAGAAATTCCTCCGATAGAGGTATTTTATGTAGCCCTTTATAATATTACCCTATACCCCCTATAACAGCTTTACAAACATTGTTTCTGGACACAATTTTAAATTTTATATATTTTTTGGAAATTCTAAACATGTTTTGATACATTTACATAATAATATGTTTACATACGTTTATAAATTTTGATTTCTAATAAGTAAATGTCTGTTTGAATTATGTTAATAAAAAGATATTTGTCAGACAATTTTTTTATATTTATTAGAAACATTCGATCATAACTCTACCAGTTAGCCACATATACTTACTGATCTTGTTGATTATTTTATTTTAAGGGAAATAGTTTTAAATGGCAGTTGTTAATGCCACATCATTCTTTTCATATATATTCTAATAGAACATCATATAAACAAAAACACAAAAAACTTGACCTACCACTACTTGCTTTGAGAGGTGTATTATATCCAGATGATGCGAAATTCGTTGATAAAAGTATTGTGTTTTGGTCCTAAGGCAGCTTACAGCCTTCCGTATTATATGGATCATAAAACAGTTTTTCAACAATATTAAAACTTACTTTCCTCGATATAAGTGTTCTACCAATCAATTTCACATAAAACCTGATAGCGAACTAAAATATAGAAGAAGTGTTAGTTTCTGTCATCTGAAAATTATGCCAATTTAGTTGACTAAACGCGCGTTGAGGAGGATGTAATGTTTCAATGTCGTATTTTGGTCCTAGGGGAGCGGAATGGAAGGCTTCCGCTCTGGATCATAAAACAGTTCTTCATTAACATTAAAAATTACTTTCCTCGACATAAGTTACGCCAATATTAGTTTACAATTATTATTACCATAGTTTATTATTTCTTAATTTAATTTGCGAAACGCCCATTGATGAAAATGAATGTTTCAGTCTTTGAAGAGAACTGAAACCATTGATGGAAACACAATCAGACCAATTAGAAAACTAATGATCTTTCCATAGCGGCGAAGCAGATCTTCTGTAAATTTAGCTGATCGTTCTTTAATAATCCCCTTGGTTTGTCTATCCCAGAAAGGTATTCCACGACTCTTGAGGCTTATTTCTTTTCCATCCATTGATAGTAGTTTTATAAACTGCCTAGCACGCCACAGAAGTGGTCCACAGAAGACCGAGTCCTATTAAATAATTAGACGCGCCTTCTTTGGCTAATTATTCTGCCTTTTCATTATTCTCGTGTCCTTCACTTCTAGGTACCCATGCTGAAACCACTTTATTTTAACACGTAAGTTTTCCACTAACATTGAACCACTGTAATTTTGTAAACGTCTGTTTCGCCAACTAAGGTGACATCATCAGAAAATCTGAATCACTAGGAAAATTGGAATCTTAGACGTTAAAACAGAATCAGAAAGTATACTTTTCCAATGACACCGACATGCTGCAATTTCCTTACCGCATGTTTCGCCAGCCAAGTTGTTATTATCGACAGACGATAAAAATTAACAAACATCGTATCCTGGTAAAAGATTATACAAATGATGATGATTTATAGTTAGAAATTTTAGATGATAAACTGTTTTTGTTATCTCCAAATGACGTGAACTTGGCTAGCTAAACGCGCGTAAAAAATGAAGTGTTACTTTCGGGAACAGCTGGAGCTTTAGATATGAAACTAAAAGAGTCTTTTCCATTAACATTTAAAAAAATAGGTAAAAGATACATAAATGAAAACAAATTATAAAAAATGACAGTGAACTTAAAAAATATAGAGAATATCGTTAATCTTTGTTATATCCCGATAATGCCAACTTGATTGACGAAATATGCAGTATTTCTAGATTAGGGAAGATCTGGAACCTTCGGTGTGGAAACACGATTTCCACTTATTTTCACACTGATGAAACACATGTATAGTGTTTCGGCCCAAAACTATTTTCCACTAACATCGAAAGATTAAAATTTTTTCAACGTGTTTTGAAAACCAACTTAACACCATCAAGACATATAAAATAAAGGAATCGAGATTCATATAAATGAAGGTGAAACAAAAAAATACCTGTTAAATATGATAAAAACTAACAGCATTATTTAGGTACTGCCTATAGTTAAAAACTGGTGGTAAATATTTTTTTAATATATCCCGTCAATGCCAACATAGTTTGATCCTGGAATCCTCCACGTGAAAACAGGACCAGAAGACAGTTTCTCTCTAACACAAGCATTATTATTTATTACTATGCAATTTTTTCAATGTTCGTGTCGCCAACCCATTTGTAATTGTGGGAAGTTGATAAAAACTAAAGGTGTTTTCTCATATATAGCTGTCTGATTAGTCTACGAGACTGTTAATATAGTTTATTAAAAGATGAAAACTATCAACATAATTCCCGAAACGTGTATCGAGGAAAATATGCTTTCATTATATGAAAACAAGATCAAACACGATATTTTCTTCGACGCGCGCCTCGCTAATCAAGTTAATATCATTGGGATATGGTAAATATAATTTGTATATAAGTAAATGTAATATAAAAGTAATACAATTTTTATATAATATTTAATTTTCTAGTTCATTTATCAACCGGTAATTATACAGACATATCTCAATGATGTCGACTTGAGTAACGAAACACGCATCGAGAATTTGTCTGAGCTACTTGAAAATTAGTCTATTTAACGTGGCAACACCGTAGGACGCTTTAATGTGAATACGGTAAAATAATTATATACGCAGTGGACGCTTTCGTAATTTTGGAGTTGTATATATATATATATATATATATATATATATATATATATATATACATATATACATATACATATATACATATATAATACCTATATACATGGAGCATTATTATGTAGTTTTTTCTTTAAAAAAATGTTTTTTTTGTAAATTTTGCCTTAAAACACCGTTACATGTTGGTTACCGCTGATCAAGCATGCCGACTGCCGTTAATATTCTATCACAGAAATGCGCTGTTGTCAGCTTGTCACCAATTTCTCACAAATTGGAGAGAATATATCTACCTTACAGATTTGTATTTTTAGAATACCAAAGATACATTTTTAATTTCTTTAAACTTCTATTTTAATTGGTAAATTAAAATCAACAAATTTCCATACCATCATTGAGGTATTTCTTTGGCGCTTTACTTTTTTGATAAGTAGCTATGACTCCACTATGAATTTTTATAAATGCGAAAACAATAAATTTTTGAAAATTTGAAAAACAAACAATTGTAATTACAAAGATATGCCAACATACTAATAATAAAAAGTAAAAACATTTTCAAGGAATAAAAATTAATAAACACTCACCTGGCTAGGAACAGATTGACCCACTTTACATTTCACTTCATTTAACTGTGCGTCACTTCACTTCACTTTACAACCGATCCAATAAGATTAATCACATGACTTCATTTTGTAACATTATTTTTTCCTGAGTATACTTCTTAACCATAATAAAATCACAAAAACTGTTCAAAATGACCACCATTATTCTGTATACATCCTCGTGTTCTTCTCACCAGCGATTCACGAACATTTTGAAACAGCTGTGGATCATTTCTTATTATATTAGCTGCGTTTTCAATTCGTTCTTGCTATTCTTCAATTGTATTAACTGGTACGGCATAAACTAGTTGCTTCATATGGCCCCATAAGAAAAAATCACATGTATTTAAATCAAGCGATCGCGGTGGCCAACGAATCGGTCCATGAAGTCCTATCCATTTATCATCATAGTTTGTATTCAACCAATCAACGACGTTTCTAGTAGTATGTGGGGGAGCACTCATGTTGAATCCACATCAGTCTTTTTGCTAGAGGCAATAAATCATCCAAATGATCTTCTAAAGTTTTATTCAAAATATTGAGATACATTCCTCCATTCAGACGTCGTGATAGTGTGTACAATCCAATAGAACATTGTCAATAATTCCTGCCCAAACATTCACTGAAAATTGTTGTTGAAAGCTGGTCTCTCATACAGCTCGAGGATTTTCATCAGCCCAGATATGGGTATTGTGGATATCAAAAACCCCTTCTCTGGTAAATCCTGTCTCATCTGTCCATAAAAATCTTAAGAAAATTGGATCCTATTCAAATTGTTGTTGTAACCATTCACAAAATTGTCTTCGACCTGCTAAATCTGCTGGAAGCAAAGCTTGAACTTTCCTGACGTGATACGCGTGTAGCCCTTGCGAACGTAAAATTCGTGAAACAGTTGACTGTGACACGTCAAATCGGGTACTTAGTCTTCTTGTACTGGTGCCAGGATCTTCTTCAATTGTATCCAAGAGAGCCGGCACAACATTTCTTATTCTTCTTGTTTGTTGTCTACCGATGTCTTAGTACGAGGTTTAAAACTTCCAAAATCTCGCAATCGCTGAAAAATCCTCACGAAAGTACGTTCATTAGGTAGATTTCTCGCGAGATATATTTCTGAGTACAATCTTCTTGCTACCAGTGCACTTTCGCCTGCTAAAAAATAACAGCGCAGCATATCCACCAGTAGTCATTGCGGCGGTTGGGTGTGGGAAAATTTTGATGACCGTGGGAACTTTTTGATCCTTTGATGTTTGCCGCCGGCACGCGTCATATTGAGATCAAAGGATGCCGCCAGACAGGTGTTGGCTTCAAAGGTGACAAATGACATATCAATTAACGGCATATCAATTAGCGATAATTAAAGGCTTCAATTTTATTTCAATACCATTTAAAAAAAACTCGGGCGCATGGTGGAGTCGAACCCGCGACCTCCGGGTTTCTAGCTGAACATTTTAGCGATGAGCCATCGAGGTCTTAAGTCATAGATGTCTGATGCTATATATGTACTAGAATTATTTCACATGACCGCTGTTGTTGGTACGAGACTGGGGAGTATGGCTGTACTAGAGAAAAAACGAGTATGGCAGCACTAAAGAAAAAACTGATGATGTCACACATAATTACTTTAAAATTTCTCGCTCGTGTTCAAATAGAGGGTAATCAATTGTGAAAGTCGAAAGAAGGCTCTGAATAGTGTCAATATAATTTTTGATTTTTATAATAAGGGGTAAAAATATCTGTTAATATACAGGAAGGCCTTCTTACATTTTCACAGTGCTAGGGGGTGTCATATTTACAGGGTGATCTTTTTAAACTTTAAATTGTATTTTAATTATATTTAAATGATTAAATACTTACTTTTTTCTGGTAATAGATGTCTTGTGTTAGAATGAGGTATCTTGCTGATGGTATTCAAGATGCTATCGAGTATGGTATTTTCAAGCGTTTATCGTATTATATTCACGATGGAACTAGTTTCCCGGCGGCCGAAGACTGTCAATGAGATAAGGAAGATTTTGTAAGGGAATAATACACAAATATTTATTTTTATCAATTTATTTTCAGGTTTATTAGAGCTATAAGAATAACATAAATATTTCAATTATTAACAGGTTGACAATAAGGACGACATTCTTATTTTTACCATAACATAGAATATTTTCAGGAATGTATTAGTTTTTTAAACCCGTAAGGTACAGAACTATAATCTGAGAATTTTCGGCTGTGTAGTCGTTATCACCTCGTGCTCCGCCGTGCGTCGTATATTTTTAGACACAATGAATATAGGTTCTGTTTTTCTTAAAACCATCTCCTTAATGCTGTCAAAGTTTACTAGCTGAGAAGCCGTATAATTAAGTGATATGCCTTTAACCTTACAAACCACCATTTCTTCATTGTCACGAGTAGAAAATACTTTAAATGTATAGTTCTTTGGACCACCCGATACAAACTCTGTTATATAGCTACCTGACCCATATACTCCAAGTTCATCGGTCATATCGCCGATAAAGTTACCAGTTTCCGGTTCATACTCGCCCTCTTTACTAACATATATCACCGAATCAGTGTCATAATATAATACTCTATTACCGAGGCGTTCTAGGTAACTGTAAAGCTTAAGGCGAGCTTGTGTCGTAATGTATGCAGCCAACACCACATTAACTGTAGGTAGAATATCGTACACTTCATCCCTATATTCGTAGTTTACAACGAGAGTATTTTCATTAATGGGAAGTATAGCGTTGACATATATCCCAGTATTAACTAGCATCGCAAATAATTCGCCAGGCTCTCTGACTACTTTAGTTTTGGATTGATTTTCTGTTTGTCCTAGTTTTCCCCAAAAGGAATTTAAAATTAGTTTGGCTAAAGAGCGTAATCCTGGATTTTCTATAATTTCGGGAGACTCTAACTGCACATCTTTCTCCAAGAACTCATCAATATAACGGTCTTTCTGTTTTTCGGTAGAGTAGTTACTGGGCCAACCAGAAGCTTGTTGTTTTATTTTTATGAACTTGTTCATCATAGCAGTAAATATTCCTCCGACTTTGGTTATAGAGTTAAATTGGTCCATTTGATAGCTCCATATCTCGTGTACTTTTATCATTTTATAACCTAATGTCAAAGCCTTATTCACCTCGTCTATCACCCAGGTACCAGTTAGTGCCCTTTGTTTATCATCATGGGTACACTCCTCTCGATTCATATTTTCTCCACACGTGCGACACAATACGAACATGAGCTTGCTATTCATTTTCGCAGGAAGTACAGGATGATATAGATCTGTTGGTGGTAATATTTTACATTTAATTACGAAGTCCGTTTGTGCTAAGTTTACTTGGTCACATTGTTTATCAACATATACCAGGGGATGCCCAAGTGGAAACTTTCCTTTTTTACATACCCAAGGAGCAAACATCAATATATTTTATTTTTTCCCCTGGTGTACACTTTTAGTACTCGACTGTATTTCCTGTTCGTCCCCCATAAAAACAATCTCTAGGGTTAAGTGGAGAAAAAGTAAATAGTTCTTCTGTGAACGTTTTAAGTTCTTCATTGTCCTTTAGAGTTTTTCGAATTTCGCACTCCCGTAGCTCAGTAACCGTATAACCAAAGTCTATTAGTCTTTCTGTCTTAACACTTGTACGTTCCCGTCTCGAATTCATTGTTTCGTCTGGGGTGTCTTGAAGGGGCGTATCTCGACCATACCGGAAACATTTTTCGCACCCGTGAAAATAGCAGCCATGGAACTCAAATACTTCCTTAGTATCCGGGCAAAATCCATCTACTTTTACGCCCTGCACTACGGATTCCTCTAATTTGGCAGCATGTAAGATATTAATCTTTCTCGTATGTTCCAACCAACTCAGCCATTGAATGGCAATCTTGCTTTGATTGTCTCTCCATCTATAACCACCTTTTGGAATGATTCCAATAGTATTTGGTTGTAGAAAATTGCGTCGATATACCCTATTGCACGCAGACGCTATAGTGCAGGCTTCAGTAAAGGGACAGACAATCCCCGTTTCAAGCAACTGCTTTCGGAATTTAAGACAGGCAGCAGTTAAAATTTCCACGTCTGATACGCAGTACTCAACAAGGTCATATTCCATATTAAATTCGTCTTGCTTGTGAGCCTCATACCACCGTAAAAACTCGGACCGCTCCTTGTTGTGTCATACTATCAGGAGAATAAAATTCTATAGGTGGAAGTGGTCCTACGTAACGTGAATTTTCAATTGTGTTAAATAGGTGTGGGAAATACCCTTTTTTAAACGTATCTCCTAATCCGAATGATTTTGGTAATTTCCCAAGAGCCATTGGAAAATAATTAAGGGAATCTAGAAACTTCATATTCTGTATTTTCATCGAAATAATTTTTTTCCCTCTCATAATTAATTCGGGTTTGAGATCTGTGTTAACGAGTACATAATTGAGAATAAACTGGTGATCGAACGCCTGACCATTGTGTGCGATAATAATCACCTGTTTAAATTTTTTTCTCGCCTCAGTAAGAGCACTCTCTGTACACAATTAGTCTGTAACCGCATTTCTGGCAAAAGTATAGCTTTTTCTCGCTTATACAGGCGTCACATCGACTTGATAAAATACACAAATTTGGTTCATGTAAAATGGAGCCATCGTTTAATACTTTTTCCTGTCTTGTTTCCAGATCGTAGAATACAAATAGGATATCTTAAGTTTCGGGTTTCCGTGTATCGGGCTGCATAAAGCACAGATGACCGTGAGGTACGTGTTTTTGACAAATCTTGCAATATACCTCACCGCAAATATGTTCTCTTCCTCTTTTTAGTGTTTTGAGACAGTTAATACAACGAGTAATCTGGGTGCAAACAGTACTTTTTCCGTGAGAGTGGGGCTTTAAATAATTATCGTAACAAGTTTGTCCGCGGAACGATCTCTTGCAATCATCACAGTGTACCTTTATCGCCTGTGAGCAAACCGGAACTTGGTAACAACAGGGACATATCCCACCACACCTATGTGCATTTTTGTGATCGTAAAGCGCGTGACACTCTTCACAAAAGTAACTACATGAAAAAGCTGCTGTGAGGGATATAATTACGTTATAATGTTCGTGATAGAGTAAATTTAGAGTGGGTGCTTCATTTGTACCTTTGAATATGACATCACGACCTTTACTATCATATGCATATACCGCAATCCTATAGGCCAGGTGGTGACGCTGAAATTTCTCCAGCTCTGGAATACCACAGCCTTCTTCAGGAATAGATACACCTGCATCCTGAACTAATTGAATGGCTCTTTTTAATTGCAATTTTCCAATATCCAGACGTACTTTAGAATATTGAGGGTCCTTTTCAACTTTGGCTATAGCTACGGCGAGGGCACAAGGTAGGCACAAATTGTCTTTATTGTTTATAACTATTATCCCCCTACGCATCCTACATTCTTCCTCAAATGAATTATATGGCCCGGCTCTACGACCCTCTCCTTTACCGGCAGGCATTTTCACTGACGTTATACCCAAACAGAAAGTATCCGTATTCAGACAAGTGGAATTTGACTGGTACATCTTACTTATAACACCCCATACATCATCGTAGGTAACTTCTTCCACACGCCGAAACCGAATCCATCCGTCGCCTTTGAAGTCCTTGGAGAAAAAGGAGAACGCCACTTGATCTTGAGGCCCCAGGCCCTCAGTCCCTTTCTGTATCACCTGATTGATGGCTTCCTTTATCCAGGATACAGGCACATCATTAGCTGGTATAGGCTTTATTTTAAACTCGATAGTACGACCCGTCAGGTTAAATCGCTTAACTTTCTTGACACAATCTTTGGCGATTACGAATTTTTCCATATTGTACTAGATAAAGCTCGGTAACGTAGACAACCAAATAGCCCCCAAAGGTTTCACGCAGCTGACTGTCACTGTAATGAAGAAATTTTCAAGTGTAGTGTTAACGGCCTTCAGAAGGACGTTCACCAGAATGACCGTTATTTTCTGTGATTGGTCCCCCTCTAAAACGCCCACTTTTGACTTGGGCGTCGCACAAGAGGAACATGGCAGCGGAACGACGGCGACGGTCCAACGAGGGAGGATTGGCGGGCCCGAGAGCAACAACGAGGCGCCGCCACCGAAGGGAAGTCAGCCCCTAGAGGGGGTGCGCCTTCGGGAAACGCCGATCGGGCCGAGGATCAGGGCAATCCTCGGACCCGCCCCTAAATTGGAGGATACGACCATCGCCGAAGAACTCCGTTACTGGGGGAACCGCGGTGGCGGGGGTGCTCGACACCTCGAGTAAGACGGCTCCAGTCGACGTCAAGGTCATCGACGTCGAGGGAGAAGATAGGGTCAGGGTCACCGACGTCACGACACCCACTGAGGAACAAGAACTCGTGGCAATGGGACATGGCGCGGACGACCGATCGGATGACGTTACCCGCAGCGATGTCGTTAGTTCGGACGCAAGGAATCCCCTAACCGACAAAGACATGAAGGGAATTTTCGACATGGACTTAGAAGAATTAAGCGACACATCAAGCGAAGATTCGGATGGTATCGACGTAGGAAATTGCGTCGATACGGATGAAAAGGATCGTACCGATATGGGACTTGGTGAAAATACCGACCCTATCGAAGGGTATTTGGATACCGACCCGGACATGGTCGATGCCCCGAACTCTGGAGTTCACCGGGAAGCGAATGACTCTACCACATCGGAGCAGGTCAACGACCTGGGTGGTTTCATTTGCGAGACGACGATAATCAACGAAGGCAAGTCGGAGGGAGACAGTGAACTTCGAGGAATTGAACCGACGCCGACGCAGGAATGCGCTCCCGATGATGGAATTTCGACACACGTCCCGATTCTACGCAACGACCCATTGGAACTCGATGGTGGAAACGGATTCACAGGTTACGGAGAAGTCGCCGCAGTCCGAGGAGGCAACGCGCCCCGCATCCCTCTGGAATTAGGGGAACGGGCGATCAAAGCGCTAGTGGACACTGGCGCCGGCGTAAATCTCATTCGTAGCGATCTGGTCCGCAACAACAAGTGGGAATTGGCCAACAAGACCTTGCGCTTAGCCACACACGGATTCTGTACGCAAGCCAGGGGTGTTATGAATTTAACACTGAACCTATGCGGTGAAGCCGTCGACTTACGCATGTTCGTGGTGGACAACCTACTTGAAGACGTCATCCTGGGTCAGCCGTTTTTAAAGGAAGAGGACGTTGCGATCGACTACAAGCGGAGCACCATCGCATTCGGTACTAAGAAGAGGAGAACGATTTACTGGGAAGACCCAAAGGGCCAGGCGAGACCCGCCCTTACGCAGGATCAACTCTACGAAATCATCTCCGACAAAGTACCTGAAGAACATCGGCAAGAATATCTCGAGGAAATACTGGAATTCTCCGACATCTTCTCCGAAGAGCCTTTACCAGCTACGGTGCTGTCCACGCAGCACAAGATCGTTCTGCGCGATACCGTGCCCGTGCGGATTCCTCCGTATCGGTGTAGCGAAGAGAAGAAGCGCGTAATCAACACGCATTGTCAAGAGAGGTTGACCCAAGGAGTTATTCGACGCTCACGTTCCGAATGCAATTCGCCGGTCGTGTTGGTAAAGAAGAAGGGCGATAAGGAGGTACGGTTCTGCGTGGACTACCGTCAAATCAACGCGAAAACGGAAGCGGAAGTGGGAACCCTTCCTCCAATCTTCGACACCATCCGCGAGTTGGGAGATGCGCAGTACTTCTCAACGCTCGACTTAAAAGCCGGGTACTGGCAAGTACCGATGGCCGAGGACAGTAAGAAGTACACCGCCTTCTCAACCCCCGACGGAGCGCAATACGAATTCGAGATGATGCCATTTGGATTAACTGGAGCACCTGGCACATTTCAGAAGATGATGGCCGAAGTCCTGGAAGGATTCATTCATCAGTTCGTGAAAGTATACCTGGACGATATCATCGTATACAGCAATAATCACGAGGAGCACCTTTATCATCTGAGCGTGGTTTTGGAGAGACTCCGTCTTTACGGTCTTCACGTGTCTCCGGGGAAATGCATGTTTGGCTCTCGCCAAATTAACTACCTGGGGCACACGATTACGTCCCGATCGTAATGAACCACAAGCTCACCAGCTGCAGAAGATTCAGGATTACCCAGTACCGAAGAATATCAGGGAGCTACGAGGATTCCTAGGCACGACTGGATGGCTACACGAATACGTGCCTAGATTCGCCGAAATCGCCGCTCCGCTCACCGATGTACTGGAAGGGAATCGAGGAATGCGATGGAGGACACGACAACAAATGGCCTTCAACGAACTGAAGGAAGCGGTAGCCAACCACGCTGAACTGCACCGTCCTCTGCCAGGCGTGGAATTCTACCTGCAGACTGACGCGAGTTGCATTGGCCTCGGCGCCGTGTTATTCCAGTTCGACCCTGAAGATGGAACGAAACGTCGCCTCATCGCCTGCGCATCGGCAAGACTGACGAAGACCGAGTCCCGCTACCATGTGAACGAGTTAGAAATACTCGGGGTAGTCTGGGGGGTGAAGAAGTTCCGTTAGTTCTTGGAGGATCAACACTTCACCTTGTTTACGGATAGCCGCGCCCTTTTATGGTTGGATCGCTACAAGGATGAAAAATCGAAACTCATGAGGTGGGCTCTCGTGCTACAAACATTCAAATTCACCGTGAAGCACATTCCGAGGAAAACCAACGAACTTCCGGATTTCCTTTCGAGGAATCCACAGAATGAAGTTCGCCCGGAAGAACCCGACGAAGTGGACGATCGTGCCTATTTGGCCGTCCACATGCTTCAAGAAGAGGATGAAGAGGAAACCGTCGACGCACCGGAAATACCCGACGGTGAAGAGGAATCAAGGGGGGAGGAAGACCCGGAGGAGGCAGCCCGTTAGCCACATCTTCACAGCCCAACCAGAGGCCGGGGTGTGAGTTGTTCGGACAACGCACCACAAGGAAGGTAACCGCGAGTGCAACAGCCACACAGCCCAAGGCCGGGGCGTTGCCTCGCCGCATTACAACAAAACCAACACTGTAAATAAACCCTCGTCTTGTTTTCTTTTGTTTCAGAAACACCCAGGACCACCAGGGAGGACCAGCGGTTTATTTTATATGTTTCAGGTTTCCACACAGGAGGATAAGCGGCCTACCATGGACCAGGAGTGGCGCACTTGCAGTCAAGGAGGAAGACACGGGTGCTCCCCCCAACTGGGACCAGGGGACAGGCGTGAGTTTCTTGCAAGCTCTTCTCACGTTGGAGTAATCGAACTTGCGGATCTCACTTAACCTTTATGCTCCTAGGCCACAGAGTTCTTAAATAAAGGCCGCCCAAAAATCCTACAAAAGATCCCTTTGGGACAATTCCCCAAACACCAAAAATTCTCGGAGGTAATCTAGTCTTTCAAAGGGGGGAGGTGTTAACGGCCTTCAGAAGGACGTTCACCAGAATGACCGTTATTTTTTGTGATTGGTCCCCCTCTAAAACGCCCACTTTTGGCCTCTATAAATATCAAAATATTTCAAGCCTTGTCGTCGATCCCACGCTCCCTCAACCCCGCTGGCGGCGGGGCCTGGTAGAACCAGCCCCTTCGTGTCCCCACGTACTGTCGAAGTCGTTCGGGACGGAATCGTCATCCGCGAATCCCGTTCCCGCGATGGCAACTCTCCCGAGTGCGTGCTGCTATTAGGGGTCGATGCACCCCTTCGTGAGGCGTTAATGGAGGCCTCGAAGATCCTGGAGGCGGCAGTACGTGGGCGAGCTGGTGGTGGAATCCGCTCTTCGATGGCACTACCCTCCTGGGTAGCATGAAGGAACGGCGTCGATGTCGTTGCCCGGTCGCGACGGACATCGGGCTGCGCGTTGAGTCGCCTGTTCCGTAGATCCATGCTTTGCCGGGCGGCTTTCGAAATGGGCCGGGAAAATCGTCGGCTGAATTTCGCTTCGCGGTGACCCTCTCTGGCTACCTGTAACGGACGAAATGCGCGTTCGCGGATGGCTTGAGCGGTCGTGCGGCTTCCCGCGCTCTCCAACGTTGGCTTCAGAGAATCCGGTCTCTCGACTTTCTACCTCTTAGCCGACGCCCCTCAGAAAGGATATCCACCTGAGGAACAACAGACTGTTTCACTGTATGCTCCACAAGCAGAGGCCCTAACGGTACGGCGCGTCTAGACTAAGGATACTCAGTCACCAGGATAAATCCTGTATGTCGGTGCTGGGGAGCAAGGTGCAATGCCTATCCCAGTTGCAGGTGTTCTTCCCGGTTTGATTCTGTAAGAAATAAGACACGGGTTAAACAAGTTAAAGATGAGAGAACTCACCGAGAGCAGTGGCAACGTCGTTAGGCGGATACACGCGTAACGGAATGTCCTGGCACTTTAATCACTGGTGATTCTCGCTGGATGTATCGTTGCGATGCAAGGCGGCGGCTCTAGCGGCGACAGGGCCGGGTTATATAGAGCGGCGGCGATGCTATCGATGATGCGTGGTGATGACGTCACTGGTCGAACGGCGGCACAAAGGCGGCGGTTCGAATCCAACGGACGTGGACGTTGGGCGCTTACAGCAGCCACTTATGATTATCTGTTTGTTGGGGTGGTGACTGCGGCTTGCACAGTCAGATCACCAGAAGCTAACGGAGCAATCTAGTCGCTTGCTGAAGGCTCTGCTGCTGGTGCATGAATGCTAAGGCACGAATGCTAAAAGTGCTTGTCTGATTTTAATATTTATAGACGCCAAAAGTGGGCGTTTTAGAGGGGGACCAATCACAGAAAATAACGGTCATTTTGGTGAACGTCCTTCTGAAGGCCGTTGACACCTCCCCCCTTTGAAGACTAGATTACCTCCGAAAACTTTTGGTGTTTGGGGAATTGTCCCAAGGCGATCTTTTGTAGGATGTTTGGGCGGCCTTTATTTAGGAACTCTGTGGCCTAGGAGCATAAAGGTAAGTGGGATCCGCAAGTTCGATTACTCCAACGTGAGAAGAGCTTGCAAGAAACTCACGCCTGTCCCCTGGTCCCAGTTGGGGGGGGCACCCATGTCTTCCTCCTTGACTGCTGGTGCGCCACTCCTGGTCCATGGTAGGCCGCTTATCCTCCTGCGTGGGAACCTGAAACATATAAAACAAACCGCTGGTCCTCCCTGGTGGTCCTGGGCGTTTCTGAAACAAAAGAAAACAAAGACGAGGGTGTTATTTATAGTGGTTCTGTTGTAATGCGGCGAGGCAACGCCCCGGCCTTGGGCTGTGTGGCTGTGAAGGCGGTTGCACTCGCGGTTACCTCCATTGTGGTGCGTTGTCCGAACAACTCACACCCCGGCCTCTGGTTGGGCTGTGAAGATGTGGCTAACGGGTCGCGTTGTCTCGTTCTTTTTTCTGTCTTCTCGCGAGGGGTCCTACAGACTCGGAGTCGTGGGCGCGACGGAGTTCTGCAGGTGTTCCATCCCGTGAAAGATCTGCTACAGGTATTCCGGTGGTCGGGGACGAAGGTCATCGATGTGGACTTTTATCCGAAGTCCATCTCGCTCCACTGTGTACGTGTTGTCACCGTGGCGGGTGATGACTTCGTGTGGTCCCGTCCATTTTGCCTGGAACGGATTCTTATCGCGGCGAAACTCCCTCACCATCACGCGTTGTCCAGGGTCAAAGGTCACACCGGCCCGTTGCTCTGCCGGGAACATGTTGCGGGCGTACACGACCTGACAATCCCGAGCGCGCTGAATTCTTCTTTCCCTTGCTTGTGGCGCTTGGTCGGGAATCGGTAGCACTTCGGGCGGTACCGTCCATTCCCCCGGCTTAAGCAAGATCCTTCCTAATAGTAGTTCGGCGGGCGACTGTCCTGTCGCTGCGCTGGTCCGGTTTCGGAGAGAGAACAGTGTTTCCGGTATCAGCTGATCCCATTTATCCTTCGCTGATTGCTTCGTCCGGAGAATCTTCTTGAATTCTTGCACTCTTCTTTCTACCGGATTCGCTTGCTGGTGGTACACCGGTGCGGTGTAATGTTCGATACGACGAACGGCGAGGTATCTTTCCCAACGTCGTCCTTTGAACGGTCCTCCGTTATCCGTAATGATGGACGCGGGATGTCCCCATCGCGCCGTTACTTCGTCCAGAAAGTCCAGCACTTCCGTCTGTTGTCCATGAACGGTGGCCTTCGCTTCTATCCATTTGGAGAATAGGTCCACCATGATGATGATGAATTCGTTGCCCTTCTTCGTTTTAGGGTACGGTCCCAGCACATCCAGGCTGACCGTCTTCCAGGGTGCGTCCGGTACCCTGGGTCTTAAAGGTGCTGCGTCCTGTCTTCGTGCCTTCGTTGCGGCACATACCATACATCCATGTACGTGACGTTTTATATCGCCCGCCATACCCGGCCAATCATACATCCTCCGGATCGCGAGAAGAGTCTCGTCCCGGCCTGGATGCGCGGCTAGTGGTGAGTCGTGGTACTCCTCCATCACACGCTCCCGCATATGTAACGGTACGAGTAACATCCTCCTATTTCCATCCATTTGTCTCCAGGTGATGTCGTCTTCTACGAAGTAATCGCGCGCAACTCGAGCTTCTTCGGCAGTCTTCGGTCCATCTCGGATTAGAAGCTGCAGCCGAGTGCGTTCTTCACGACTCGCTGGATCCTGGCGTTGTTCTTCGCGAACCAATTCGAAGAGAGGTTGTGCTGGCAGTTCGGCTGCCTCCTCCGGGTCTTCCTCCCCCCTTGATTCCTCTTCACTGTCGGGTATTTCCGGTGCGTCGACGGTTTCCTCTTCTTCCTCTTCTTGAAGCATGTGGACGGCCAAATAGGCACGATCGTCCACTTCGTCGGGTTCTTCCGGGCGAACTTCATCCTGTGGATTCCTCGAAAGGAAATCCGGAAGTTCGTTGGTTTTCCCCGGAATGTGCTTCACGGTGAATCTAAATGTCTGTAGCATGAGAGCCCACCTCATGAGTTTCGATTTTTCATCCTTGTATCGATCCAACCATAAAAGGGCGCGGCTATCCGTAAACAAGGTGAAGTGTTGATCCTCCAAGAACTGACGGAACTTCTTCACCCCCCAGACTACCCCGAGTACTTCCAACTCGTTCACGTGGTAGCGGGACTCGGTCTTCGTCAGTCTTGCCGATGCGCAGGCGATGAGGCGACGTTTCGTTCCATCTTCAGGGTCGAACTGGAATAACACGGCGCCGAGGCCAATGCAACTCGCGTCAGTCTGCAGGCAAAACTCCACGCCTGGCAGAGGACGGTGCAGTTCCGCGTGGTTGGCTACCGCTTCCTTCAGTTCCTCAAAGGCAACTTGCTGTCGTGTCCTCCATCGCATTCCTCGATTCCCTTCCAGTACATCGGTGAGCGGCGCGGCGATTTCGGCGAATCTAGGCACGTATTCACGTAGCCATCCAGTCGTGCCTAGGAATCCTCGTAGCTCCTTGATATTCTTCGGTACTGGGTAATCCCTGATCTTCTGCAGATGGTGAGCTTGTGGTTCATTACGATCGGACGTAATCGTGTGCCCCAGGTAGTTAATTTGGCGAAAGCCAAACATGCATTTCCCCGGAGACACGTGGAGACCGTAAAGACGGAGTCTCTCCAAAACCACGCTCAGATGATAAAGATGCTCCTCGTGACTCTTGCTGTATACGATGATGTCATCCAAGTGTACTTTCACGAACTGGTGAATGAATCCTTCCAAGACTTCGGCCATCATCTTCTGAAATGTGCCTGGTGCTCCAGTTAGTCCAAATGGCATCACTTCGAATTCGTATTGCGCTCCGTCGGGGGTTGAGAAGGCGGTGTACTTCTTACTGTCCTCGGCCATCGGTACTTGCCAGTACCCGGCTTTTAAGTCGAGCGTTGAGAAGTACTGCGCATCTCCCAACTCGCGGATGGTGTCGAAGATTGCAGGAAGGGTTCCCACTTCCGCTTCCGTTTTCGCGTTGATTTGACGGTAGTCCACGCAGAACCGTAGCTCCTTATCGCCCTTCTTCTTTACCAACACGACCGGCGAGTTGTATTCGGAACGTGAGCGTCGAATAACTCCTTGGGTCAACATCTCTTGACAATGCGTGTTGATTACGCGCTTCTTCTCTTCGCTACACCGATACGGAGAAATCCGCACGGGCACGGTATCGCGCAGAACGATCTTGTGCTGCGTGGACAGCACCGTGGCTGGTAAAGGCTCTTCGGAGAAGATGTCGGAGAATTCCAGTATTTCCTCGAGGTATTCTTGCCGATGTTCTTCAGGTACTTTGTCGGAGATGATCTCGTAGAGCTGGTCCCGCGTAAGGGCGGGTCTCGCCTGGCCCTTCGGGTCTTCCCAGTAAATCGTCCTCCTCTTCTTAGTACCGAATGCGATGGTGCTCCGCTTGTAGTCGATCGCAACGTCCTCCTCCTTTAAAAACGGCTGACCCAAGATGACGTCTTCAAGTAGATTGTCCACCACGAACATGCGTAAGTCGACGGCTTCACCGCATAGGGTCAGTGTTAAATCCATAACACCCCTGGCTTGCGTACAGAATCCGTGTGCGGCTAAGCGCAAGGTCTTGCTGGCCAATTCCCACTTGTTGTTGCGGACCAGATCGCTACGGATGAGATTTACGCCAGCGCCAGTGTCCACTAGCGCTTTGATCGTCCGTCCCCCTAATTCCAGAGGGATGCGGGGCGCGTTGCCTCCTCGGACTGCGGCGACTTCTCCGTAACCTGTGGATCCGTTTCCATCATCGAGTTCCAATGGGTCATTGCGTAGAATCGGGACGTGTGTCGAAATTCCATCATCGGGAGCGCATTCCTGCGTCGGCATCGGTTCGATTCCTCGAAGTTCACTGCCTCCCTCCGACTTGCCTTCGTCGTTTTTTGTCGTCTCACGAATGAAACCACCCAGGTCATTGACCTGCTCCGATGTGGTAGAGTCATTCGCTTCCCGGTGAACTCCAGAGTCCGGGGCATCGACCATGTCCGGGTCGGTATCCAGATTCCCTTCGATAGGGTCGGTATTTTCACCAAGTCCCATATCGGTACGATCCTCTTCGTCCGTATCGACGCAGTTCCCTACGTCGATACCATCCGACTCTTCGCTCGATGCGTCGCTTGATCCTCCCAAGTCCGCGTCGAAAATTCCCTTGTCTTTGTCGGTTCGGGGATTCCTTACGTCCGAACTAACGACATCGCTGCGGGTGACGTCATCCGATCGGCCGTCCGCGCCATGCTCCACTGCCACGAGTTCTTGCTCCTCGGTGGGCGTCGGGACGTCGGTGACCTTGACCCCGTCTTCTTCCTCGACGTCGATGACCTTGACGTCGGCTGGAGCCGTCTTGCTCGAGGTGTCGAGCACCCCCGCCACCGCGGCTCCCCCAGTGACGGAGTTCTTCGGCGATGGTCGTATCCTCCAATTTAGGTGCGGGTTCGAGGATTGCCCTGATCCTCAGCCCGATCGGCGTTTCCCGAAGGCGCATCCCCTCTAGGGGCTGACGTCCCTTCGGTGGCGGCGCCTCGTCGTTGTTCTCGGGCCCGCCAATCCTCCCTCGTTGGACCGTCGTTCCTCTGCCACGTTCCTCTTGTTCGACGCCCGGCGTCGTGACGTGGTGACGGCGGTCGTCGTGGCGGCTCTTGACGCCGTTCCTCGCGTTGCGGCGATCGTTCGATCCGCCGTGCTGCTTGTTCTTGATGGCGTCGCGGCGCCTCGTCGTGACGCCTCGGTGCGTCGTTGTAGCGTCGGGGCGCTTCCTCCTGACGCCTCGGTGCCTCGTTGCGTCGCGATGTTGGTCCACTTCGTGGATCCGACGCTCCATAATCCCTCTCGTCGCGACGCGCAGCTCTTCCGCCGCGGCGTCGGTCCCCATTCCGTCGCGCCGGGTAACGTGCGTCGGCGTCTTCGTCGTCGGATCCCTCTTCCGGGATCATCTGGTGGTTGCGTCGCGATGTTGCGCGGTATGCTCCTGCGCATACCTCCCTCTCGATGTCCGTCGCGACGTCGGTCAGCTGCTTCACCGTACTGCATTGCCCACGCCGTATCTGGACGCGGATGCTGGGTACGAGCTGAGCCCTGATGAGCGCCACCCTTTGCCCTTCTGGCGTTAATGGGGCGACGCGGTCGAAAAGTTGCGCCTTCCCGGCGATAAATGCCAGCGCGGCTTGGCTCTCCTTCTGTACCTCCCCGTACAGACGCTGGGTAATTCCGGATACCCGCTCCATCGACGTGAATTCGTCCAGGAAATATTCCCGGAACGTCGTCCAATCGTTGATGGGCCTTACGGCCGCTTCGGCCCACTTTCGGGCCTCTCCTCGCAGGCAATTCCTTGCGAGGGCCACGATCCGCTTCGAAGGTACGTGGACTCTGTCCACGTAGTCCTCGAAGTCGTCGATAAAATTTTGGGGATCCTCGTGATCCCGTCCGGCGAAGGTTAATTCCGGGGGTGGTCGCGCCGCCTCCGTTCGGAGGGCAGTGCTCTGCGCCAAAAGTTCTCCCATCGCCTTGACCATCATTTCCATTGCATGGTCGTTGGGGGTGGTTCCGGTGTTGGCGGCACGCGGGGCGGTGCGGCTGCCTCCAGGCATGCCACCCTCGCGGCCCCTTGCGCCCATGGCCCCATGTTCCATTGCCATGGCGCCGTCGTCTTCCACGAATCCTTCGTTTCGGCGGTCATTCTGACCCACCTCGTATAATTCTTCTTCTATTAGCTCGGGCGCCAGGGAACGTCCATGTTCCCGTAGGGGTGGTCCATTTCCGCCCAATATCTCCAGACGGCGGGGGTATTCCACTTCGCGCCGTGTCGATCCATAGTTTTTTTCCAAAATATTTTTTTTGTTGGGGGTTGGTTCCACCCCTTGTCGTATTTCCCTCGTTGCACCCCTTCGTGAGCTACTTCCCATAATCTCCGATAGGGGTGGTTGGATTCCTATGTTGCTCCGGGTGGTTGTTGATTCGTTTTCTTTGCGAGTCCCTGCTCGGGCGCCATGTCGTCGATCCCACGCTCCCTCAACCCCGCTGGCGGCGGGGCCTGGTAGAACCAGCCCCTTCGTGTCCCCACGTACTGTCGAAGTCGTTCGGGACGGAATCGTCATCCGCGAATCCCGTTCCCGCGATGGCAACTCTCCCGAGTGCGTGCTGCTATTAGGGGTCGATGCACCCCTTCGTGAGGCGTTAATGGAGGCCTCGAAGATCCTGGAGGCGGCAGTACGTGGGCGAGCTGGTGGTGGAATCCGCTCTTCGATGACACTACCCTCCTGGGTAGCGTGAAGGAACGGCGTCGATGTCGTTCCCCGGTCGCGACGGACATCGGGCTGCGCGTTGAGTCGCCTGTTCCGTAGATCCATGCTTTGCCGGGCGGCTTTCGAAATGGGCCGGGAAAATCGTCGGCTGAATTTCGCTTCGCGGTGACCCTCTCTGGCTACCTGTAACGGACGAAATGCGCGTTCGCGGATGGCTTGAGCGGTCGTGCGGCTTCCCGCGCTCTCCAACGTTGGCTTCAGAGAATCCGGTCTCTCGACTTTCTACCTCTTAGCCGATGCCCCTCAGAAAGGATATCCACCTGAGGAACAACAGACTGTTTCACTGTATGCTCCACAAGCAGAGGCCCTAACGGTACGGCGCGTCTAGACTAAGGATACTCAGTCACCAGGATAAATCCTGTATGTCGGTGCTGGGGAGCAAGGTGCAATGCCTATCCCAGTTGCAGGTGTTCTTCCCGGTTTGATTCTGTAAGAAATAAGACACGGGTTAAACAAGTTAAAGATGAGAGAACTCACCGAGAGCAGTGGCAACGTCGTTAGGCGGATACACGCGTAACGGAATGTCCTGGCACTTTAATCACTGGTGATTCTCGCTGGATGTATCGTTGCGATGCAAGGCGGCGGCTCTAGCGGCGACAGGGCCGGGTTATATAGAGCGGCGGCGATGCTATCGATGATGCGTGGTGATGACGTCACTGGTCGAACGGCGGCACAAAGGCGGCGGTTCGAATCCAACGGACGTGGACGTTGGGCGCTTACAGCAGCCACTTATGATTATCTGTTTGTTGGGGTGGTGACTGCGGCTTGCACAGTCAGATCACCAGAAGCTAACGGAGTAATCTAGTCGCTTGCTGAAGGCTCTGCTGCTGGTGCATGAATGCTAAGGCACGAATGCTAAAAGTGCTTGTCTGATTTTAATATTTATAGACGCCAAAAGTGGGCGTTTTAGAGGGGGACCAATCACAGAAAATAACGGTCATTTTGGTGAAAGTCCTTCTGAAGGCCGTTGACAGCCTCAGCAGCATTCGTGTACCAGCCTTCAGCAAGCGACTAGATTCCTCCGTCAACTTTTGGTGATCTGACTGTGCAAGCTACAGTCAAAAATCCCAAATAACAGAGAATCATAAGTGGCTGCTGTTAGCGCCCAGCGTCCACGTCCGTTGGATCCGAACTGCCGCCATTGTGTCGCCGTTCTGACAAGCGACGTCACCGCCAACGCATCACCATCGCCGCCGCTCTATACGACCCGGCCCTGCCGCCGTTAGAGCCGCCGCATTGCATCGCACCGCTACGTTAATCGAGAACCACCAGTGTTAAAGTGTCAGGACATTCCGTTACGCGTGTATCCGCCTAACGACGTTGCCACTACGCTTGGTGAGTTCATTCACCTTTAACCTTGTTTAACCCGTGTTTTATCTCTTACAGAATCAAACCGGGAAGAACACCTGCAACTGGGATAGGCATTGCACCTTGCTCCCCAGCACCTACATACAGGATTTATTCCTGGGGACTAATTATCCTTAGTCTAGGCGCGCCGCACTGTTAAGATCTCTGCTTGTGGGACATACAGTGAAACAGTCTGTTGTTTCTCAAGTAGATATCTTTTCTGAGGGGCGTCGGCTAAGAGGTAGACAGTCAGGAGACCGGATTCTCTGAAAACATCGTTGTAAAGCGCGAGAAGCCGCACTACAACTCAAGACATCCGCGACCGCGCATTTCGTTCGTTACAGGCAGTCAACGAGGGTCACCGCGAAACGAATTCCAGCCGACGATTCTCCCGGCACATTTCGAAAGCAGCCCGGCAAATATGGATCTGCGAAGCGGACGACTCACCGCGCAGCCCGATGTCCGTCGCGACCGGGCAACGACATCTACGCCACACGTTCACACTACCCAGGAGGGTAGTGACATCGGAGAGCGGGTTCCACCACCGGCTCGCCCACGTACAGCCGCCTCTCGGATCTTCGAGGCCTCCATAAACGTCTCTAGAAGGGATGCATCGACCCCTAATATTAGCATGCGCTCAGGAGAGTTGCCACCGTTGGTACGGAATTCGCAGATGTCGATTCCGTCCCAAACCAATACTATGATACGTGGGGAGAGAAAGGGGCTGGTTCTACCAGGCCCCGCCGCCAGCGGGGTTGAGGGAGAGTAGAATCGTCGACAGTAGTATATAAAATAGACTAACTGTCCGACGGAAGATTGAACGATAATGTTTTTTCATATTTTTTATAAAATTCTTGGTAATAAGTTTTACACATAAAATCGGAAACAGCAACAAATTAAGATAAGATGTTCACCCGACTGTCGTGGAATGAAGAAATTTTCAACTGCAAACCAGAAGAGTAAAATAGCGATCGGACGGAAGACGGGATTGGCAACGAACATCATACAATCATCGTCTCGAGTATTTTAAAGGCGTTTTTAGGTAATCTAATTGTGTCTTATTTATGCTAATACCTTTTTTTTTGCATACTGCTAAACATACTGCCGAAAACTGCATACTAGGGGAAAACCGCAGATAACGTTAGTGCTTAACCACACGTAACATTTCGCATGTATTCGATTTTAACAGGGACTATTAAATGGATAAATATTGTTTAACAAGTCACAAATAACTTATAATAAAAGAAAAATAAATAAATTCTCATTTTCATTTTTGTGGAAAAGTTACAAGACACAATGTTTCATTAGTATTCGATAAAGTTGCAGTTAGTCTCAGCAATATTATTTATTATATATATATATATATATATATATATATATATATATATATATATATATATATATATATATATATATATATATATATATGTATATATATATATATATATATATATATATATATATATATATATTTTATTTGGATAATTTTCGGAACAAAAACCTCCAGACTATTCCGGTGGTCACATACCTCTATAATAATAACAATAAAAAAAACGTGTAAGAACGTTACTATTTGAGACCTCTGTGTGTATATAATAAATTTCACGAAATTCGAAAATGTCCTATACCTACTTAGGTTCTGCTTTAGTTGTATATTATATTGAGTGTGCTTTACTGTTAGTCTTTGAATGTTCAAATTTGTCATAATAATGCAACTTAATAATCTAGAGATTTTATTATCTCTGTAGCACCTACAACAACAAGGTCTTAATTGAACGTTAACACATTAATATTATACAATTATAACTTTAATTGAAAACCTTGACGAACTTTCATGATTGTAACGGGTAAAAGGGTATCTGAATATCTATCTATCTATTACATTTCAGAAAGCACTACCCCAAATAACACCTTTATAGTATTTAGAGGCGGTTTATATTATGCAAGTATTCCTAATATAGTGTAACTACAACGAAATAATACTCCTTGATAATAAATAGATATTTCACCAATCATTTATTTATAAACAATTATTGCAGTTTCCATTTTAAAATAATTTATACCCAAACTTTCTGTTTGGGTATAACGTGAAAATGCCTACCGGTAAAGGAAAGGGTCGTAGAGCCGGGCCATATAATTCATTTGAGGAGGAATGTAGGATGCGTAGGGGGATAATAGTTATAAACAATAAAGACAATTTGTGCCTACCTCGTGCCCTCGCCGTAGCTATAGCCAAAGTTAAAAAGGACCCTCAATATTCTAAAGTGCGTCTGGATATTGGAAAATTGCAATTAAAAAGAGCCATTCAATTAGTTCAGGATGCAGGTGTATCTATTCCTGAAGAAGGCTGTGGTATTCCAGAGCTGGAGAAATTCAGCGTCACCTCCTGGCCTATAGGATTGCGGTATATGCATATGATAGTAAAGGTCGTGATGTCATATTCAAAGGTACAAATGAAGCACCCACTCTAAATTTACTCTATCACGAAGGACATTATAACGTAATTATATCCCTCACAGCAGCTTTTTTATGTAGTTACTTTTGTGAAGAGTGTCACGCGCTTTACGATCAGAAAAATGCACATAGGTGTGGTCGGATATGTCCCTGTTGTACCAAGCTCCGGTTTGCTCACAGGCGATAAAGGTACACTGTGATGATTGCAAGAGATCGTTCCGCGGACAAACTTGTTACGATAATTATTTAAAGCCCCACTCTCACGGAAAAAGTACTGTTTGCACCCAGATTACTCGTTGTATTAACTGTCTCAAAACACTAAAAAGAGGAAGAGAACATATTTGCAGTGAGGTATATTGCAAGATTTGTCAAAAACACGTACCTCACGGTCATCTGTGCTTTATGCAGCCCGATACACGGAAACCCGAAACTTAAGATATCCTATTTGTATTCTACGATCTGGAAACAAGACAGGAAAAAGTATTAAACGATGGCTCCATTTTACATGAGCCAAATTTGTGTATTTTATCAAGTCGATGTGACGCCTGTATAAGCGAGAAAAAGCTATAATTTTGCCAGAAATGCGGTTACAGACTAATTGTGTACAGAGAGTGCGTCATAACCAGCTTCATGAAACATCTTACTGAGGCGAGAAAAAAATTTAAACGGGTGATTATTATCGCACACAATGGTCAGGCGTTCGATCACCAGTTTATTCTCAATTATGTATTCGTTAACACAGATCTCAAACCCGAATGAATTATGAGAGGGACACAAATTATTTCGATGAAAATACACAATATGAAGTTTCTAGATTCCCTTAATTATTTTCCAATGGCTCTTGGGAAATTACCAAAATCATTCGGATTAGGAGATACGTTTAAAAAAGGGTATTTCCCACACCTATTTAACACAATTGAAAATTCACGTTACGTAGGACCACTTCCACCTATAGAATTTTATTCTCCTGATAGCACGACACAACAAGGAGCGGTCCGAGTTTTTACGGTGGTATGAGGCTCACAAGCAAGACGAATTTAATATGGAACATGACCTTGTTGAGTACTGCGTATCAGACGTGGAAATTTTAACTGCTGCCTGTCTTAAATTCCGAAAGCAGTTGCTTGAAACGGGGATTGTCTGTCCCTTTACTGAAGCCTGCACTATAGCGTCTGCGTGCAATAGGGTATATCGAGGCAATTTTCTACAACCAAATACTATTGGAATCATTCCAAAAGGTGGTTATAGATGGAGAGACAATCAAAGCAAGATTGCCATTCAATGGCTGAGTTGGTTGGAACATACGAGAAAGATTAATATCTTACATGCTGCCAAATTAGAGGAATCCGTAGTGCAGGGCGTAAAAGTAGATGGATTTTGCCCGTATACTAAGGAAGTATTTGAGTTTCATAGCTGCTATTTTCACGAGTGCGAAAAATGTTTCCGGTATGGTCGAGATACGCCCCTTCAAGACACCCCAGATGAAACAATGAATTCGAGACGGGAACGTACAAGTGTTAAGACAGAAAGACTAATAGACTTTGGTTATACGGTTACTGAGCTACGGGAGTGCGAATTTCGAAAAACTCTAAAGGACAATGAAGAACTTAAAACGTTCACAGAAGAACTATTTACTTTTTCTCCACTTAACCCTAGAGATTGTTTTTATGGGGGACGAACAGGAAATACAGTCGAGTACTATAAGTATACACCAGGGGAAAAAATAAAATGTATTGATGTTTGCTCCTTGGGTATGTAAAAAAGGAAAGTTTCCACTTGGGCATCCCCTGGTATATGTTGATAAACAATGTGACCAAGTAAACTTAGCACAAACGGACTTCGTAATTAAATGTAAAATATTACCACCAACAGATCTATATCATCCTGTACTTCCTGCGAAAATGAATAGCAAGCTCATGTTCGTATTGTATCGCAAGTGTGGAGAAAATATGAATCGAGAGGAGTGTACCCATGATGATAAACAACGGGCACTAACTGGTACCTGGGTGATAGACGAGGTGAATAAGGCTTTGACATTAGGTTATAAAATGATAAAAGTACACGAGATATGGAGCTATCAAATGGACCAATTTAACTCTATAACCAAAGTCGGAGGAATATTTACTGCTATGATGAACAAGTTCATAAAAATAAAACAACAAGCTTCTGGTTGGCCCAGTAACTACTCTACCGAAGAACAGAAAGACCGTTATATTGATGAGTTCTTGGAGAAAGACGATGTGCAGTTAGAATCTCCCGAAATTATAGAAAATCCAGGATTACGCTCTTTAGCCAAACTAATTTTAAATTCCTTTTGGGGAAAACTAGAACAAAGAGAAAATCAATCCAAAACTAAAGTTGTCAGAGAGCCTGGCGAATTTGCGATGCTAGTTAATACTGGGATATATGTCAACGCTATACTTCCCATTAATGAAAATACTCTCGTTGTAAACTACGAATATAGGGATGAAGTGTACGATATTCTACCTACAGTTAATGTGGTGTTGGCTGCATACATTACGACACAAGCTCTCCTTAAGCTTTACAGTTACCTAGAACGCCTCGGTAATAGAGTATTATATTATGACACTGATTTGGTGATATATGTTAGTAAAGAGGGCGAGTATGAACCGAAAACTGGTAACTTTATCGGCGATATGACCGATGAACTTGGAGTCAGGTCATATTGGTATGGGTCAGGTAGCTATATAACAGAGTTTGTATCGGGTGGTCCAAAGAACTATACATTTAAAGTATTTTCTACTCGTGACAATGAAGAAATGGTGGTTTGTAAGGTTAAAGGCATCTCATTTAATTATACGGCTTCTCAGCTAGTAAACTTTGACAGCATCAAGGAGATGGTTTTAAGAAAAACAGAACCTATATTCATTGTGTCTAAAAATATACGACGCACGGCGGAGCACGAGGTGATAACGACTACACAGCCGAAAATATATAAAACGAATTCCTTAAAAAGAAAATTCTCAGAAGACTATAGTTCTGTACCTTACGAGTTTCAAAAACTAATACATAATAATCCTGAAAATATTCTATTTTATGGTAAAAATAAGAATGTCGTCCTTATTGTCAACCTGTTAATAATTGAAATATTTATGTTATTCTTATAGCTCTAATAAACCTGAAAATAAATTGATAAAAATAAATATTTGTGTATTATTCCCTTACAAAGTCTTCCTTATCTCATTGACAGTCTTCGGCCGCCGGGAAACTAGTTCCATCGTGAATATAATACGATAAACGCTTGAAAATACCATACTCGATAGCATTTTGAATACCATCAACAAGATACCTCATTCTAGCACAAAACATCCATTACCAGAAAAAAGTAAGTATTTAATCATTTAAATATAATTAAAATACAATTTAAAGTTTAAAAAGATCACCCTGTAAATATGACACCCCTTAGCACTGTGAAAATGTAAGAAGACCTTCCTGTATATTAACAGATATTCTTACCCCTTATTATAAAAATCAAAAATTATATTGACACTATTCAGAGCCTTCTTCCGACTTTCACAATTGATTAATGTTTCACAAACACGAGCGAGAAATTTTAAAGTAATTATGTGTGACGTCATCAGTTTTTTCTTTAATGCTGCCATATTTGTTTTTTCTCTAGTACAGCCATACACCCCAGTTTCGTACCCACAACAGCGGTCATGTGAAATAATTCTAGTACATATATAGCATCAGACACCTATGACTTAAGACCTCGATGGCTCATCGCTAAAATGTTCAGCTAGAAACCCGGAGGTCGCGGGTTCGACTCCACCATGCGCCCGAGTTTTTTTTAAATGGTATTGAAATAATATTGAAGCCTCTAATTGTCGCTAATTGATATGTCATTTGTCACCTTTGAAGCTAACACCTGTCTGGTTGCATCCTTTGATCTCAATATGACGCGTGTCGGCGGCAAACATCAAAGGATCAAAAAAGTCCCACGGTCATCAAAATTTTCCCACAACCAACCGCCGCAATAACTACTTTTTATTATAACCGCACTTACTACTACACTATAAATTGTCCTTACTACCTAGTCAAGTCAAAATATAATACTACTGTTGATTTACTGTATCTCTGTTAATATAAAAAATGATATAAGTTTGAAAGTACTTGAAAATAAACTACAAAAAAATCGTCTTTAAAGCCGACTAATCTTGCAATAACGTACCAAGACGAAATTTTCAAATCGACTGAAAATTGACAATTAATTACATTTTTCCATGATGCGACGAAAACAAAGCGATATCGACATTATCAACATGATCGACATTAAATCTTCAAACAACGGTGCCCTCTATTAGCCAGCGAGTTAAATACTTTACGTATCCAGGGGCGCTTATTTTACAATATTTATTATTTAAACCAAGGCAACCATAACGGTATATTTTTTGTGAGAGAAAATAATAAAATGTTGCTGTTCCTGATGCTAGGAAAGAAAAGTTCTTTTGATGTAAATTTAGCCTTAATTAGAAAATTATATCTGTAACATCTATTTTGTATCATTTTATTCAAATTTCATCTTAAAAATTATTTAAAAAATGTCATACATGCCTATGCAAATCTTAGTGGCGTGTCCAGAACATTTTAAAAGGGGATGCTGAGGATTTATGCTCTATATGGTGATACGTATACAAAATATCCTACCTTATTTAAAATTGAGTACCATTCGTCTGTTGCATTTTGTGAACTCATCTATGACTTGGTCATAGAAATTCTGTTCGCGGGAAAGTTCTTGGAGCAGTTATTTCTCGATTGACATTAAAGCCAAAGCAGAAAGTTTTTTTCTGTCCGGTAGTGTTCCTAACAAAATTTTTAATAATTCTTTTAAATGCTGAAAAACTACGTTCTGTGGATGCACTTGTAGCGTTAATAGTGAGTGTTAGTTCAAATAATTTAAGAACTTCAGAGAAAGATTGGTGTAATCCAAACTTTTTAATAGATTTCCGTAAGTCACTAACACTATTTTTGATCACACCTTCCGAGGTGTTGTATTGTACTGTAAGTTCAGATCGCAATGTTATAAAATCAAAAGAGTCTGGATAATTTTGTTTTAAACAATAGCCTCTTCGGATACAGTATTGTTAGAATTAAAATTTATTAGGTCCAAAAATTTTAGGCTTTTTAGTTTTTAAATCTTGCGTCTATGTGGGCTATAATATTATGTATAATTTCAAAAAATAACTTTCGACGTAGGGCTTTTTGATCTATTTTATGTTCTACAATATCCGTTCGCATTCTCTTCCGTTGTGGCTGTATAATTATTTCTAACTCCTCAAATTTAGTCCAAAGAACATCAAATTGTTCCCTCTGAGATGAAATTGTCTTTCTGAATTCCTGAATTTTTTTAATGCAGTAATGTATGTCGCTTGTTTTATTTTGTAGAACAGCAAATAAGCTGTCGCAAAACGAAAATATGTTAGAAAAAATAAGTAATAAAAGTCAGCATCAGTTTCTATCATATTCAAATATTCTGTGCAGCAAACTACAGTTTCGTTGTCCCATTCGTGTCGGTTATTTAATATATTTCGAAAAAAATTGATGAATGGTTCACGATATTCAAAAACAGTTTGCACAAACCTGCCATTGTAATTCCATCGAGTGGGAGCAATTCTTGGAAGTCTCTTATGAACCTCTAAATCAAGAGTACTAGTTCGTTTTACTGATTTTGAAAAAAACGCTGCTAGGCCACTTAAAGTTGAAAAAAATATCTTGCATTCTTTTATTATGTTAAGTGACTGCTGCAACACCAAATTCAGCCTATGTGCTATATAGTGAATAAAAAGCATTAGGGTAAGTTTCCTTCGCTTTAGCCTGTAGTCCCCCTAATTCGCCTGCCATGATGCTGCTCCGTCGTAACTTTGAGCTATCAACTTTGAGGCACAATTAAGATCCTTAATCATTGATTGAACAATTCCATGTAGACCCACTGCGGTTCTTTGCGTTGAGACATTTAGAAATCCAAGAAAACGTTCCTTAATTTCCCCTTTTTCCTTTACATAGCGAACAACCTTTAACAACTTTACATGGCTAATATTGGCAACATCAGTCGTTTCATCTAAGATAAGAGCAACAAATGAGCTGCTTTCTATTTCACTCTTAATTTTATTTACCATCATTTCTCCGATACACATAATAAGGTCATTTTGTATCAAATTGGAGGTTCCTTTAAATCTCGATGAATTATCCAAATGGATTTTCAGTGCTTCATCGTATTTTGCCAAAAAGTTTATCAAATCTACGTAATTTCCTTTGTTCAACCGTAACGAATTTGCACATTCACTATGCCCCCGAAAAGCAAGCTCATGTTCTCCAAGAAAACATACGACATCGATTAGCCTTTTTAGTATTTCGCGGTTTTTTCTGACTTCATGATTGTGTTTTTCAGTAGATATTCATAGCTGATCAACTATTGCATGTTCAATTCTTGTTTTCCCAAAAGTTTTTTCTTTAATTATCGCTTGTAAATGTGATTTGTTAGATCCATGCCTTTTTATTAATTTACGTAAATTATTTAAATCAGTAAAGCCATTCTTATTCCACAAACTTTTCTCACTGGAAAATAAAAGACATGGCCAGCAAAAGAGGCACTTTGTATCACATCCGGTCAACCATTCACATTTTTTATAGTTCTCCATTTGAAAATGTCTAACATAAGATTTAGTCTGCTTAGTTAAATTTTTTAATGCTGGAGTTGGTCTACCTTTTAAAATTATTTGTCTTTTTTCTTCAAAACTGAACAATGAAAAATTCCTAACCAGTAACTGACAAACAATACACTCACATCGCGCCTGATTTTCGCCTTCGTACGATGAACTCGGACCCGCCACGGGAGAAGCCATCAATAATTTCGCCTGTAATCTGTCCGCCAACAGCTTACAACCTTAACTTTTTATCCTTTATTTTTATATTTTAACACCCCCGAAACTGTTCGCGTTTTTTTACTAAACGGTCTGTTTAAATTCACATTTGCTTTAGAGGAAAAATTTACAGGCAGCAATAAAAAATAGAACTGTTTTTTAACGATTTTTGATTCGATTTCTAATAGTAATAAATCCCTAGACACGCTCTGGTGTGGACAATTATACGCAGAATTCCTATATAGTCCGTACACTGCAGATCGTTCGCTTACTTCCATATCAAGAACCGAACTTTGGTTTATTCCGATCGGTCCACGGTCATTGCCGACATGGCCATTGTAGGTGAATCGTGCTGTGCGTGAATGATTCTGATTATTTTAGACTATGACTGTGCTAAGTGCTCATTAAAGACGATTAACAGAAGGAAATAAGAGCGCTGGGATTCACCGGACAGTAGGAAATGATTTCTATTGCAATATTTTAGTTTTACATTAGTAATTAGTTACATTAATTATTGTGTATGGTCTAAGCATTTACGTACGGGAAGCTGTGCTTCCCTAGCTTCCATGGTAAACACGCCACTGGCAAATCCTATGGTTTGTCTGCGTACTAGTGGATAATATTATAACTAATAATAAATGGATACAAGTATACAATAATGATACACATAGATATTTATTAGTGAAATTCATATAATAGTAATACACACCTAAAAAAAAAGAAAAGTAAAGCAAATGGGAAATTGTGATAACAAATACAATCCAATGTATAAAAAAACAATAATAATACATATGCGGAATAAGGCAATCAAATTATAAATGTAATAAGAATAAATAGAAACAGAACATAAAAATAATAACAGGAAACAGTGGCTTCACATAATCACATTCTACAATAAATGATGAAATAAAAATAATAATGCAATAATACAGGACAATAATGCAATAATACCGAACCCAACCATAGTGTTCCAGTAGTTCATTATGTAACATATATTTTGTGTTTTGTTTAATTAGCTCATATAATTCGGGTTTTATCACTGTTGGCTCACATGAAATGGTACACTCTTGTAGACATTTCACCATATCTCCCTTTTTTGTTGCTATTGTTGGTTACTTTTCAATGGCATTGTTGTAGTACGATGCATTATCAACAACCAAAACTGATTGTGTTGTAAAATGTGGGATTACTTGACATTCAAGCAACTTTTTAAAGTTTTCGGTGTTCGTATCACCATGATACTCCCTGCTCTTCACTCCTTAAATATAATATAATATTTTCACATGTTTTGAATCTAGAAAATATCATACCTGATTTGAATTTTAATAAGGCAGTTTCCACACAACCATTTTCATTGGCAACATGAACAATAATCAGGCCCTTTCCCTTAGATATGGGTTCATTTAAACCTAAAGAATTGCCACCTGTCTATTCCTTTCGTACTGTGTACGAACTGTGAATATAAGTTTCATCTACATGAAATACATGATTCTTCTCATAATCAGTCATGTTATAATATTTCATAAGATCTTTTCTGTTATTACAAGTTTTTTTCCATCTGTAAGGTAGAAATTTAAACAATTTATCTCCATATGCAGATCCTTCAAATGTTCTTGCTAGTAGTATGTAATTTTGCAACTACTCTGTACTTACTAGATCAATGGAGCTATAACAAAGTAGAAGTATATTAACAAAATAATAGTTACGTAGGCTTAGTTGACAATAATGTATTCTTCATAAAAAATAGTTATTGCAATACAAAGCATCTTAGCAAAGTTGTTTACCCGATTGGTTTATCTTTGTGCAGCATTTATATAATTTAGAGTGCACAGAACTACTACGTAACTGAGTCCTCCTTAATTATAAATATAAATATATTGAAGTATAATTTACCTCAAGTCCATTTTTCTATGAAAGCTTCGCAAGGAACTAATTTTGCCATCGAAAGGTGTACCAGTTTTTCTGATGTTAAGTACAATATCTGTGTAAACAAATCGAGCAGTTAGTAAAAATCTCTTAGGAAATATTTTGCAGTTAGTACAAACCTTTGACAGTAGGCCTTCTCTTTCCTATTGTATAAAATTCCTAAATTATCTTTTGCAAACATTTTTCAGTAAAATTACGTACGACTACATACGTACGAATACGATATTGTGCTTGATTTATTCCTTTTTTCTTTGGGGAAAAAAAGGAAGTACCTGAATCTATCACAGCACCTTCTTTGAGTACCTGTTGATAGGTATTTTTTTAAATTTCTGTTGTGGTTAACATTCTCTTCGAATGTTTACTTTATTCTTGGGATCCTTCTTCATACATGTTATGACATTACTTATTACTTCTCGGGAACAGTTATATAACACCTTTTTTGTTGATTTCTTAGTCACATCCATTTATCTCCAATTTGATAGTGAAGTGACAATGCATGTGATACACATTTAATCTCTACATAAGTGTATGATTTAGAAATAAAAACTAATAGTTACCCATTAAAGACAATTTCTTTAATTAAAATTAATTAATAACGAAAAGTTATGAAATCTGCTTGTATGTAAATTCATATAATTTATAAAACGTACTTTGATTATACTTCGTTACTTACTCTAACTGGTGATCAAAGTTGAAAAATATCAAATATAAAAGTCTAAATAACAACAAAAAAACAACTCAAACAATATACATGATAACTATTAAATTTTAATTAACAGTTTTAAGGAACATTAAAATCTCAAGTTACATTGTCAAACCTGAAACAGCTGACAGAAGCTGTCAAACCATGTTACTTTCTACGCAGGTCAACAAAATACGATGACCTCTAGGCGCTAGAATGCACCTGTAACCTATAACTGAAAACATGTAACAAACGGTTGAATGTAAACATTGTAAGTAAATTAAGAAAATCGTAAATAATAGCATGTGTTGTGATGATTTTAATGTATAATGTGTATAAAGAAAGTGTTTTATCATCTACTTACATTAATATTAGGTATCCATGTAATGTAAAATGCATGTTATTTGATAAAGAAAAATAGTGTCATGTGGGAAAGGTGAAAATTCGTTTTCTCGAAAACTGTGTCCGACCGTCAAATGCTAAAACCAGATTCTTATTCGGCGCCCTTTAATTTGGTGAGGATTTGAGAGTTTTATGCTAATGTAAATAATTAAAGAGGTCTTATAATTATGATATAACCTTCGTAATTGGACGGCCCTTCTGCTTTTTATACAAGTTTTGAGGTAAGAAGTTCTACTTCGGTATTTTACAATTTTGTAATGTAAATTAAGTACAAAATAGCTCTTAAAACGTCAATATTTTTCAACCTGCTAAAAGTGCATCTCACATCTCAGCTCTATTTATTCCACCTTATTTGCAATAAAATCAATTTTTGGACATTTATTTGTCAACGAAAAGAAGAAAATGTAAATGTGGAGATTTGGCAACATTGGCTGCTATACATCTGATCAAACTTGTATCATAGATATATTGGATACAACAAATAAGTGGTTCTCAAAGTGTTTATCAAAATTTTCTAAATATTAAAAATTCAATCTTCTGATCAGCGGGCCATGAAAATTAAAACAACGTAACATTTATATTAATTTTTTATTATAAACAATGGTGCAAAATTATTGAACAAAAAAAAATCATCATGAATAAAAAGCATATTTTAAATGATTTGGAACTTACATTAGCCTCAACAATAAAACATAATAACAATAATAACTAAATTTTAACAATTGGGTCTTATTGATATGTAACAACCGTTCTATGTGCCGTCCGTTGTGTTCTAAGCACAATAAAACTAGTTTATTAATCTCAACGGTCGTAGATTTCAATACCATTCCTTCATCTAGTTCGGTGAAGGCAGTTCTAACTAACAGAGATAACTAACAGTCATCTCTGGTATTGACAGGCGTTGAGTAGACTTAACTCTTGATATGGCCCCATAAAAAAATCAAGGGGTGTTAGATCGGGTGATCTGGGAGGCCATAGAGCCGGACTATTACGCCCAAACCAGCGATCTTCAAACATATTTGTTAACTCATGGTAAACTTCATGGGTTGAGTGGACAGGAGCGCCATCCATTTGGTACCAACACGTATTTAGAATATTTAGTGGCAAATTTTCCAAAAAATTTGAAACCACCGTTCTAAGAATTTCTAGCTATTTACGAGAATTTAAGAAGTAAATTAATAAAATGGAAAACTATGGTATCGAATAAAAAATACGTCGATAGCAAGAAAACGGTAGCAGATAGGAATAGGGAATCCTAATACAGACTGAAATATAACTTAATTCTCCATCACAGAAAGCAATAAAATACAGGGTGTTTCATTTAAGAAAATTGACTTTTGAACAGTTGAAGTTTGTCAGAATGAACAAAATTTTTTGAACACCCTGTAAATAATAAAATATCAAACTACATATCACCTCAAAGCTTAATAGTCCGCCTAATTACAGCCCAAAATTTGCTACTATAACTTTTGTTTTGAATAAGTGACGAGCATTCCAATGGGATACTACAAAATCTAATTTTTTCAAAAAAATTAAAATATCTCAAAAACTGCTGAAGATAGGTATAGGGAATTGTTAAGAAAGTTCACTTAAAATCAGCAGAGTAATTCAAAAATTACTTAATATTATACTGGGTGTTCTATTTAAAATAAGGAAGTTGATAGCTACTTCCGGTATAATCGGAAGTGTCAGAAAAGCAAAAATACTTTAGTTGAATAGATCGTCCTCGCTAACCCCTGATTCCAAATTTTAAAAAATGAATTCCAATGGGAAGTTCATAAACTTTTAATGAACGGGTTAGCTGAATCACCCTGTATATATATATATATATATATATATATATATATATATATATATATATATATATATATATATATATATATATATATATATATATATATATATATATATATATATATATATATATATATAAATTATGTATTTTATTCTTTTAGGAAAATAAACAAGCTGACTTTGAAACAGATTCTTTCCAAGTTTTTTATAATGGAAAATTCCCAGATATTACATTAGTTGTAATTAAATTTCAACCATATTTGTAATATATTTGTGTGCTGTAATAGAAATATTTATTATGTTTGTTAATAATAGTTTTGTTAAGTTTGAAATGTTAACTAACCACATGTAATATATGACAATGTAATTAATAAATTTCTAACAATGCAATATAATTAGGTGTATGTACCTTTCTTCTAACCAGATAACATTCAACTTGAAGTTGATATATTCAATAATTTTCATAGTTTGAAAATATATAGTATATATTTTCATATATCATAGTTTCATATAGAATTTAAGAAGGTTGATTCTACTTTAGATTTTGTTTTTATATACAGTATTGGCCAAAAGTAAATTGACAAATGTATATCTACATTAGAAATCAGTGTTTTCGCATTATTAGATAAAAATTTGTAGCCTTTCAATATTAAAACGAGTTAGCAAATCGCAATCATATTGCGCTGTCCCCTTGCGCACCTCCGGAGCAAGCCTCTAGAAGCTTCGAATTAAAAAAAAGTTACCACGCTGTTCGCAAGGGTCGATTTACTGTATTGATTTTGTCAAAATTCCGAAATTCAAACGAAAAGCATTTCGTACATCGACCTAAAAATTTTGTGACACGCGAAAACAGCCGTTTGGTAAATATAGATTAAATTGGCCTACCGTTTGCTTTTATTTTAAGAATCAGAGTCACCTGTTAAAAATTATGACATCTGTCAAAGTGAAATGAAGTAAACAAGTGCAACTTGTTACTGGACATATATTATATACGTAAATTGACATTTAGTTTTATTTGTTAGAACAGTTAATTTTTTTGTGGAATAAGAACCCCTACAAGTTGCTGTGCAAACGATTAATTTATGAGTGTCACCGCAGTTAACTCTTAAAATGCCAAGTGGAAAATCTTTGTTTAGAAGACCGTGAGGATTGTTCGTGTGTACCAAAATGGTACTAAACAAAGTAGCATTGCTAAGCAATTTCACGTTTCAAGACAGGTTGTATCTGCATTGCTAAGGAGATTTGATGTTCGAGGTGTTGTAAGTGATAAGGAAAAATGTAGCCATCCCCGAAAAACTACTGCTAGACTGGATAGAACTATAATTAAACTAGTAACTGAAGATCCTTTTTATATCTTCAAATCAAATTAAAGCAGTGTTAGATGCCCAGGGGCTAGAAACAATTAGTGCTAGATCGATAAGAAGAAGATTAGTGAATGCTAAATTATTTTCTAGAATATCATATATTCTATATGGTATAAGAAACCACTACTTGTTCGAAGAACCGATTAGCATGTTTGGAGTTTGCGAGAGAACATCTTCGCTGAACGTTGAATCAGTGGAAGATAATGTGTTTTAGTGATGAATCTAAGTATAATTTATTTAACAGTGATGTTATTAAACATGTTAGAAAACCTCCAGGTCATCGTATGGATCCCAGATTTGCCAGGCCAACAGCCAAACATGGAGGTGGTTCAGTAACGTTTAGGGTTGATTTTCCGGTTTCTCGGTATGGGTGCGTTGCATAGACTTAATGGACTAATGGACAGATTTGTTTACAAGGATATCATAAAAAAGGTAACGTTACCATATGCAGAAGAAAATATGCCCCTGTTTTTCACATTCCAGCAAGACAACGATCCCAAACGTCGATCAAGGGAAGTTCAAGACTTCTTCGTAAAAGAACAAATTAAAGTTATGAAATGGCCATCACAGTCTTCGGATTTAAATCCAATCGAAAACTTGTGAGACTATTTAGAAAGACTGATTAGAACAAAAACGTACAAAAATCAAGATGAATTATTTCAGAACCTACAAAAAAGTTGGGAAACTATTAAAGGAACGGTTATTAACAAACTTTTGGAATCAATGACTAGGAGGTGTCAAACTGTTATTAATAATAAGGGTTACTTCACAAAATATTAAATGAAACTATAAATTATTGTTGTAGTTTTGTTAAATTTTATTGAGTTTCAAATAAATATCTATTTATAAATTTTATCAATTTATTTATGTCTAGTTACTAACGAGAATTCTGAAAAATAAGTTGATTTTAAAAATATGTTAATAACAAAAATATCCATTTAAATGTATTTGCTAGCTACTTAAACTTCATATAACATATTACTAATATCAAAGTTGCACAAATATGAAAAAGTAACACCAGGTATAATAAACAACTTTAAATTTTATTTTGTCAATTTACTTTTGGCCGATACTGTAAGTTACATATGTATTAAATTAATCTGAAGACTAAACTATAAGACTAAAATATGGTTTGGTTTTAAAAATTCAAACAAGGATAATCAAATTAGAGACTCCATAACTTTCATATGTTAGTTTACTTTAAGGAATTTATGAAATGACACCATTTCCCCAGCTTTTCCTAGGCTCCAAACAAAATTTGGAGCCTAGTAAACATATTTATTGTTGTTTTATTACGTAAGTACAAGTAGTTATTTATGTCAGTAACATATAAGTCGGAAATCGAGAAAGGAACTACCAAACCGCCAAGCGGTTATCAAAGCAGTTTCCGAATAGCAAGGCTATTACATAATCGCTATAGAAAACAACTACTCCTCGGGCTAAAGCCTCGCCAGGCATTGAATTATACCTAAAAGCGATCCTGGACCCCTTTTACGTGTTTCTGCACGATCAGATAAGATTTAAAAAAATTTCTCCTAATGTTTCTCGATTTCCGAATTACATATATGTTACTGACATAGATCGTATCGATAAAGATGTATACCACACAAATTTCATTCTGAATTTTTGATTATATCGCGGTAGAAATAACTAGAAAAACATCGTAGATGCAGATACTAAAACAGATAATATATACATTGTAGTGTTATATTTCAGCATTATATGTAATAGTACAATTAATACTGCATTCAAGTAAATGTGGTTGAGAAATATTGTTGTTTCAAAGACGTGAACTTCAATAATAGTACACTTTGGAAAGGGTAATACTTTTTATTTGTTTATTATTTTAGCCTAAATAGCAGTTCTATAGGCTGTTTTAGGATTATCTGAATAGATATATTTATGGATTTACATAAGATTAAAAGATATTCCTTCTGAAGTTGTTTAGAAAATATGGCAGAAATTCTTTTTTTTTAAGGGACACAAATAGTGGCTAAAAATACTTTTTTGTTTTTTTCATAATGTAGAAAACATTTAAGATAAAGCAAAAAAGTAATGGTTGTTTATATAATGAATTTTAAAGTTTTCATTACTATTGTTTACAAAATTGATTCGCAATTTATGTGTGTACTTATAGTATGTATGTAAACTCAATTTGTTGTTATTAAAATTATTTAAACCTATTAAAATTGTAATCTAGTTTAATATATTACTTTTCCGCACTCAACTATTCTAGAACGGAAAAGTAATGTAATTGTGTAAAGAAAAATGGAAAATAAATTTTTCTATCGTTTATTTTTCGTTTTTCGGTCTAAAAACAAAAAAATAAACAGTTTTAAAACCTTATCTTTCTATCTATCCATCTAGAACATCTCTATCTCGAAATTGAGTGACCGAGAAAAAATAAACCTACTCATAAATGCAGAATATGTGTTTTATGCGACGGTTTTACTTTTTTCATTGGCGACTACTTCAGTGCCGTATCAATACATTTGTGATCGAACGAAATAATTTTTTTTTCTCATTTATTCGTATATGATACAGGCCGAATATATGTTTTTTTCGTTCAATGCAAAATTTTTCTCAAATAGTCCACCATCGTGCTTTCTCATGACCCATGGACAGGGTGGGGTATGTCCTATCCATCTCAAAATCAATAGATGTCGTCTAGTAGACGTCCTTAATCAGAATCAGTCGAAACCCGATCGATCCGACACGATTTAATTGAGTGATCGTGCTAACAAAAAACATTTCTCATAGTCCACCGTCGTGCTTCCTCATGACCCATGGACAGGGTGGAGTATGTCCTATTCACCTCAAAGCCAATAGGTGTCATCTGGGAGACGTTCCCGATCAGAATCAGTCAAAACCCGATCGATCCGATACAATTTAGTTGGGTTATCATATTAACAAAAAAACTTTCTCAAATAGTCCACCATCGTGCGTTCTCGTGACCCATGGACAGGGTGGGGTGTGTCCTATCCACTTCAAAATCAATAGGTGTCGTCTGGGAGACGTCTCCGATCAGAATCAGTCAAAACACGATCGATCCGACACAATTTCGTTAAGTGACCGTGCTAATAAAAACAATTCTCAAATAGTCCAACATCGTTCTTTCTCATGTCCCATGGACAGGGTGGAGTGTGTCCTATCCACCTCGAAGTCAATGTGTCATCTGAGAGACGTTCCCGATCAGAATCAGTCAAAAGTTCTGCATAAATGCAGAATATGTGTTTTATGCGACAGTTTTACTTTTTTCAAATAGTCCATCATCGTGCCTTATGACCCATGGACAGGGTGGTGTGTGTCCTATTCATCTCAAAATCAATATATGTCATCTGGTAGACGTCCCTAATCAGAATCAGTCGAAACTCGATCGATCCGACACGATCTAATTGAGTGATCGTTCTAACAAAAAAAAGTACACACAAAAACCACTTTTTTTTGGTTTTTAGACCGAAAAACGAATAGTTCACCATTGTGTTTTCTCATGGCCCATGAATATAGTAGAGTGTTATATCCACCTCAAAATCAATATGTGTCATCTTTTGACACAAATTTTGTAAATACCATTTTTCTTGTTTTTAGTCCGAAAAATGAGAAATAAACGCTAGAAAAAAAATAGTTTTTTCCGTTTTTCTTTACATTATTACATTACTTTTCCGATCAACTATACTCTTCGGTATAGTTGAGTGCGGAAAAATAAAAATTAAACTTTTTTTCAATAGATATTTGATCAGAAAATGATATATATATATTTGTATATTTAGCAGAATAACTCTTATGATCATTTGATAATGAATTTTGTGACAAAACTGCAGGAACATTTCATTTGAAATATAACTGATTTTTTGGGGTGTGTAACAAAACTAGCATAAATATAGTGATTTTTAAACAATTTTTATGACTTGTATGTAAGTAACTTCATTAAAATATGAATAATACAAAATGAAAAATAAAGGATGAAAATTCAAAAATTATGGCAATATTGTGTAGGTCAGGTATGTGACACTGCGTATCCCCTGAGGGCCATATGGGTCACATTTGTGTTGTCACGAGGGCTGCACACGACAACTAACTGAAGTCATTTAATAAAAATTATTGCAGAATATTTTTATTACACAGTTTAGCAACATAGTACAAGGTATACAACAAGGTATACACAAAGGGTTTAGCATTAGACACACATTCATATCCGCAAAGTACAGTGTCCTTTGTGCGGGCCACAGGTATGCTTGCAAGATAAAAAATCAACTATGTTCTAGAAAATCTATATCAGTAATAACAAATGTAAGAAGTTTTGGGTAAAATAATGCTATAATAAAATAATAGTTCCGAATTATCACAAGAATCAATGTCCCAGAATGGCCTTAAAAAGTAATCATTGACATTCAAAGATGTTAAATGTGAAGTGGTCACTTGTTGATTAAGTAAATCAAGTAAGTTTATACAAGAATTTACAGATTTAAAATACGATGGTGCAAAAATAATATGTTTAGTTTGAGTAAAACCTTTGTTGGGGCTGGAGCAAAATAGACTATATAAAAGGTGGTCCAACCAAAACGCACGATGTTAATTGTAAATAAAACAAAAAGTTTTCAGAGAATTATCTTAATATTTTTTATTATTATAGAAGGATCTATGACAATTATGTGTGAAATAAAATATCGGCCAAATGGTCGCCACGGCTTCGGTGGCATACCTCTATCCGATGGTCCATATTTTCAATGACTCTGAGACATAATTGAGGTTCAATGTCGTTAATGTGCCGAATTATCTCATCATTTAGCTCTTGAATTGTTCTTGGCTTATTGACGTACACTTTTTCTTTTAAATATCCCTAAAGAAAGAAGTCCAACGGTGTCAAATCACATGATCGTGGCGGCCAATTAACATCGCCACGACGTGAGATAACACGGCCATTGAATTTCTCGCGCAAAAGTGCCATTGTTTCGTTGGCTGTGTGACAAGTGGCACCATCCTGTTGGAACCACATATCGTCCAGGTCCATATCCTCAATTTCTGGCCACAAGAAGTCTGTTATCATCTCGCGATAGCGAACACATTCACGGTAACTGCTTGGCCGACCTCATTTTCGAAGAAGTACGGTCCGATGACGCCGCCAGCCCATAAACCGCACCAAACTCTTTGTGGATGCATCGGTTTTTCAACAATCACTCGTGGATTCTCATTTGTCCAAATGCGGCAATTCTGCTTGTTAACGAATCCACTGAGGTGAAAGTGTGCCTCGTCGCTGAAGATGATTTTCTTTGTAGTCAACAGACTTCTGTCTGTTCAACCAACCATTCGGCGTATTGACGACGCTTGAAATGGTCAGTAGGCTTCAGCTCTTGAGTCAATTGAACCTTGTAAGTGTGTAAATTCAAATCTTTATTCAAAATTCGCATCAGTGATGTTCGTGAGATGTTCAATTGTTGGGCACGACGACGAGTCGAGGTTGACGGCTCCTCTGCTACACTATCGCGAACAACAGCAATGTTTTCCGCAGAACGAACTGGGCGAGCATGCACAGGTGTTTTCACATTTCCTACAGACCCGATTTGCTGAAATTTGCGCACAATTCTTCCGATTGTGGACACATTTGGTCGATTATGTTAACCAAAAAAGTCACGAAGTGCACGAAATGCATTTTGATTTGAACGCCCATTTTGGTAAAAGGCTTCAACAATCTTAACGCGCTGCTCAATTGTGTACCTCTCCATGGTTGAATTTGTCAAACACTGAAACAAAGAAATGTCAAATTAAGTTAAAAAACTTGACGTTAAGGCGTGACTCACAATTAACATCGTGCATTATGGTTGGACCACCCTATATATATATATATATATATATATATATATATATATATATATATATATATATATATATATATATATATATATATATATATATATATATATATATATATACGGGGTGTCTCTTGAAAAACACCGCAAGCGATAACTCCGTTATTTATAATCTGATTTTAAAAAACAAAAAATCAAATGAAATGGCTCTAAATACACTCTAAAGCGAGCATACCGCAGTGTTTTTAAACTTTTTTTTTTTTTTTTTGAAAAGCGATAGTCAACTTTTTTTTTCAAATGGCAATATAGTTTTTTTTTATTTACTATTGTGCAGATTTCTTTTCTGAATCCAACGATGTATAACAAATGGACTTTTGTGAAACATTTTTCACAGAAGAATAGTGAAAATATTCGCCGATACCGCAATAGGCTCCCGGTCGCTTAATTGATAACAAACGTATTTTGACTAATCATCTGTGCCGTGGAAAACAAAAAATAATACAACAAATCGAGAAAATGTCATTTCAACTTCCGCATCCCAGTTTTTTACATTATTTTGCTTTTGTGTGTCATTACAGTAAGTTATTTTCTGCGAAATAAGTCAACAGTGCAGTATGGACAATAATCAAATATTGACGGATATGATTCAAGTATACTTTCAGTGTAATCAGAATCGTGGTGCAGCAGTCCGCCTTTATAGAGAGCGGTTTCCTCATAGAGAAGTTTCAGAACCACGTAAGTTTGGAAGACTTGAAGAAAATTTAAGAAACTATGGAGCATTTAAGAAACCGAAACGAGAAGAACGCGAATTTAATGAAAACACGGAGCTCAATGTTCTTCTTAATGTTGAAGAAAACCCAAGAACCTCCATTCGGGAAATTTCAAATAATATTGGAGCTTCAAAACGAACTGTGAATTCAATATTGAAAAAGCACAAATTTAAGCCATACATACCTCAAAAAGTACAGGCATTAGAGGAAAACCATAGAGAACGAAGACAACAATTTTGCCATTTGTATTTAAATTCAGTGTGACGAGACCCACTTTTCCACACTAAGATTATTTGGTCAGACGAATTTACATTTAGTGTCAATGGTATTTTTAATAGAAATATCCACCGACATTGGAGCCAAGAAAACCCAAGGATTATCATCGAAACTAATTTTCAGCGAAGGTTTAGTATTAATGTGTGGTGTGGCATTTTGGGTAATAGATTGATTGGACCATTTTTCATAGACGGCATTAGTGACATTTCTTGAATCGAAACCTCATTCATGGAAACTAACTTTTCTTTACAAATTACGAACTGATTACGGGTGAAAAGCTGTTTCAAGGTACCATTTTTGTTTGCTAATTTATAAAAGCCTGAATCCTCTATTCCAACAAAAACCGCTAATACATTTAGAGGGTCTGTACGACCACGGTCGACATCAGGGACTTGAATTCTTACAGTATCACCAATTTGGACCGGAGGAAACTTTTTTTTTGACGTTCGTAACATTTTTGTTGCTTGAAGAAGATTATCTTTTGCGGATACTCTCTTTGAAGAAATTAGCTCTTGTTCAGCCAGTACTTGAGATGAAGACGTGCTAGGTTGCGGATCAGTCAATGCTTGAGATGAAGACGTGCTAAGTTCCTGATTAACTCATGGTATTTTGGTTATCATGGTATTTTGGTTATCCACGTCGCTTCCATCTGAAATATGGTCATCAATATGGTCACTACCCAAATTTTCGTCAAAAGTGTTAACATAGGCTTCTAACTGTTCTTCGGTTTCAATGTTTGCAATTTGCCCGCGAGGGAGAGATGACGATGCTATGCCTCTTTTTGGTTTAACGCCAAACAGGGCTTCATATGGACTCTGGCGTATTCCTTCGTGATATGTTGTGTTTTTGGCGAATTGGACAAACGGCAAACCTTCTGACCATTTATTTGAGTCATTATCTTGCATCCATGCAGTTAGCATATTCTGTATGCCCTGATTGGCACTTTCGACTGAGCCTTGTATTTGACTGTGACGAGGCTTTCCGTGTACTATTTTAACATCTTTCCACATAGCGCATAGTTTAGATATGACTCGATTACTGAATTCTCTACCATTATCCGAATGCAATATAGTGGGAGCACCAAATGTTAAAGAAATATGAAGAAGGTGATATGCTACTTCTTCCGCTCTCTTGCTTTTTAAAGGTCACAACTGGACAAACTTGGTTAGATGATCTTGATATACCATTATAAACTTGTAATCACCATCCCTGTGTGATTGCAAGTCTATCAAATCGACTTGACATCTAGAGTTCAATTCGGAACTGACCATTGGTTTTACAACAATACCTTTTTTAGGCGCACTGTGCTTCATTTGACATTGTTTACACAAATTTAAATACAACATTACAACTTCATAAGTAATATTTTTGTATCTAACTTGCAATTTTTTAAGCATTCGTGTTCTTCCTCCATGGCCTATTCTTATGTGCGTTTCGGAAAGTATATTAAACAGCTCATCATTTGTAACATAATACTGGATATTCGTTTCTCTTGGTTTTAGTGGCACAATTAACTTTTCTTCATAGCTAACTTTTAAAATGTCAAAACGTTTTAAACGTCTGTAGTCCAAAGGTGTGCTATACTTACTTTTAGCAGAAATCACTTCAGAAACGATTTTAGAGTACCTTTCTTGAGAAAAATAAAAAAAATTGTCTTCTCGTTTACTTCCAATTAAGGCTTGTAACTTTTCAAAAAACTGATCACGATTCACTGCAGTAGCCATTGAACTCAAATTATAATATCTAATAAAACAAATTAAATTAGCAAGTTTGCACACACGCTATCAGATCTTGCATAAGACTGACGAAGCCAAAGCCAACAAACAGGATGCAGGAACCGCCTAAAAGCAAGTTACGACCTGTCATTTCCGACATTCACCGGAATCCATTTGTGTTTGTCGACATACACCGGTGAATATTGACATTCATTAATTTTGGACTTTCCCAGTAACATGTATATATATATATATATATATATATATATATATATATATATATATATATATATATATATATGTATGTATATATATATATATATATATATATATATATATATATATATATATATATATATATATATATATATATATATATATATATATATATATATATATATATATATATATATATATATTATATCAATATTAAAATTTAAATTTTACATTTTTATTAACAAAAATTGTAGGAGATGAACAAACTGTATGTGAACACTTATGTGAATATTCATAATTGAATGTCTCTCACGTATATCCCTTCGCCGGCCGTCGACCGAATGGATGATCTCAGGTTGTTTATATTACCCGGCGTTTGTTTATAAAACGCCAATATACAGAGCGCCTCGAGTTTGGCCTGTCTGGAGATGAAAATTCCTTAACATTCGGCCGTCCTGACTTGGTCCGTCCCGGGCCACACCCGCTGGGACATACACCTGAAACTAAATCACGCCATACAGTATCAATGTTATCAACATCAGATTGGAAATCTGATGTTGCTGTTGATGATCTGAAAGATAGAAGACGTTTTAGAGGTGTGGTTTCCAGCGACAAGATGAAACTCTTCAGACCACAAACAATTGATTAAAGGTGAGGTGTGCAAACTATTTGATATGATTTATTGTAGAATTGTATGATTTATTGTATATATAGTGCATGATTTTGTTTAGAATGTGAAGTTAAGTGCACAAGGTGGGTGATGCCTGTGTGTACCTCTGAACTTGATGCTTATTGTTGATATTATTTATACTTGATTTTTAAAGTTAAGTGCACAAGGTAGGTGATGTCTGTGTGCATCTCTGAACTTGATGCTTATTATTGATGTTATTTATACTTGATTATTAAAGTTAAGTGCACAAGGTAGGTGATGCCTGTGTGTACCTATAAACTTGATGCTTATTATTGATGTTATTTATACTTGATTATTAAAGTTAAGTGCACAAGGTAGCTGATGCCTGTGTGTACCTCTGAACTTGATGCTTATTATTGATGTTATTTATACTTGATTATTAAAGTTAAGTGCACAAGGTAGCTGATGCCTGTGTGTACCTCTGAAATTGATGCTTATTATTGATGTTATTTATACTTGATTATTAAAGTTAAGTGCACAAGGTGGGTGATGCCTGTGTGTACCTCTGATCTTGATGTATATATTGATGTTATTTATACTTGATTATTGGTGTTAAGTGCACAAGGTGGGTGATGCCTGTGTGTACCTCTGGACTTGATGCTTATTATTGATGTTATTTATACTTGATTATTAAAGTTAAGTGCACAAGGTAGCTGATGCCTGTGTGTACCTCTGAAATTGATGCTTATTATTGATGTTATTTATACTTGATTATTAAAGTTAGGTGCACAAGGTGGGTGATGCCTGTGTGTACCTCTGATCTTGATGTATATATTGATGTTATTTATACTTGATTATTGGAGTTAAGTGCACAAGGTGGGTGATGCCTGTGTGTACCTCTGGACTTGATGCTTATTATTGATGTTATTTATACTTGATTATTAAAGTTAAGTGCACAAGGTAGCTGATGCCTGTGTGTACCTCTGAAATTGATGCTTATTATTGATGTTATTTATACTTGATTATTAAAGTTAAGTGCACAAGGTGGGTGATGCCTGTGTGTACCTCTGATCTTGATGTATATATTGATGTTATTTATACTTGATTATTGGAGTTAAGTGCACAAGGTGGGTGATGCCTGTGTGTACCTCTGAACTTGATGCTTATTATTGATGTTATTTATACTTGATTATTAAAGTTAAGTGCACAAGGTAGGTGATGCCTGTGTGTACCTCTGAACTTGATGCTTATTGTTGATGTTATTTATACTTGATTTTTAAAGTTAAGTGCACAAGGTGGGTGATGCCTGTGTATACCTCTGATCTTGATGTATATATTGATGTTATTTATACTTGATTATTGGAGTTAAGTGCACAAGGTGGGTGATGCCTGTGTGTACCTCTGGACTTGATGCTTATTATTGATGTTATGTTTCATAAATTTTTTTTATAAGGAAAATGAGAAGTGTTTGGGCGAATTTCTGTCACTTGCTTCAACTATTTTAAAGACTTTATTCCAACCTTTACGTGCGTACCTAAGTTAATGTTGCGCCATTTGTCGTACCAGTATCGCATAGTGCGGTATTTCGGATTTATCGAACAATTTGCCAGTTCACTTTCATCTGCTTCTAATTCAAGTTTATTCAAATAATAATTAATAGACTCCGTAATTCCCATACCATTGTCAAAGTAGGTCTCAAAAAGTTGCCTTGCTCCAAAAGATGCTGGTAAAGTTGTTAATGCAGCCGCAGTGTCTGTTCTATGTGTATGCTTATTAATTATTGTTACTACAGCTGGTAATCCTTCCTAAAACGTTATGAATCTAGGATTCGTAATTTAGTATAACATTATTCTCACCTTCATATGGAGATTCTTTTTTATTGTATCTTTTGTAGTTAATTTAACAGTTATTGAAATTTTAGCTTCGCAATTACAATTTTTAGATTTCTTGTCTGGATTGGTTACTTTTTTGAAAGAACTATGATGGCATATATACTTTTTCCTATAAGGTATATCTATAATATTATCTGTATGATAAATTTATACAGTGTGTTTCAATTTGAAGTAAAAAAAAGATTACGTCGCCGTATTCAGAACTATTAACTCGGAGATTGGCCAAAAATTTGGAGCCTTCAAAAATTTTACTCAAAGTAGAACACACTGCGATAATAGGAAATATGGAACTTACGAACACACTAAGCGTTTCAAATTTGGCGCGCTGTCACGTACAATCCAGTTTGTTGATGTTAAGCGTGAGAATTCCTTAACCCAAGAATCACAGTCCTGTAAGTTTTTAATATTGGCGTAAAGCATTACGCAATCACCTAAAACTTAAAAACTTAAAAAACTTCGGTATTACAATATCTTTTGGCAACATAACTAATTAAAAGAATCAGATAACTGCATATAAACACACACAACGCACATTAATAAACGCTACTAATAAATATCGTATCAACGCATAATCAGCAAAATGTACTTGATGTTGCCACCTTAGCAGCAATCCGTACTGTTACTCGGCTCTCACCAATCCAACGTACTGTTACTCGGCTCTGGCCAATCAAACAACGTGTAGCGCATGTGGGTGCTGAGTCCATGTACGTTGTGCTTATATGCGTCCCGGCATCGAAGTAGCCCACTTCCGTCGCTAGCGTGCCTACCCAGACGGTCTCGACCACATTCGTCCACCTTCGGCAACTGACCAGTGAGGGCATCACATGTGATCCGTGGGGTGTTTAAGGGTAATTGCTAACACGGCCATCCTGGGTAAGAAGCGTCCTTGCTCTAGAAAAACTGAAACAGATTGTCGTGAATGTGATATCGGATACGTTATGTGCAATTTTTTTTTTGTAGGAATGTCACAAGAAACTTTTCTTGAGAGTTTTTCTCTCGCATGAAATTTATTTCTCGGATTGTGGGGGGTACCACAGGATTCGTTCCATGAGGGTTTTTCCCTCGCATGAGATTGTTATCTCGCATTGTGGGATCGCCACAGAAAACAGTCCACGTCATGTCGTCAGTTCTTTTTTTTTTATGTAATCTATTCGACTTTCTTTTTATAATTATTATATTGGTCTAAACAGAATGTGTTTATAGAATCAGCACGTCTTGTGCGCTCGAAGCCACGGTGAATGTTTTTGACTCATTCTCATTATTAGTAATCGATCTATAAAGGTCCAAAATAATGCGTCTTTTCTTGCGTCAGCAGAGTTTATGTCTCTTTCGGTGTTTTGATGTTTAAGTCAGGTCAGTGATGTTATAGTCAGTAATGTCATATCATCACGATATAATGAAAACTTTTAGTAGCCGACCTTGGTTATATAATGAATAATACTGTTATGATTATTATTTTCAGATTTTCAGTCAGCGGTCTTTTGTATGTGTCATGCAGGATTGCTGCATAGAGAAATATAAATAATACTTACAATAATAATTTTATTCGATTATACTATACGGTACGTTCAGTTGGTCAGCGTCTGAGTTGTTCATGTGCAGCCACTGTTATTCTCTTTCCTCTCTTAAAGAGTAGGTAATGAGTGTTAGGTAATACCTTCTGGATCACATAAGGTCCTCTAAATTTTGGTTTCAATTTACCACCTCCAGCAAGTTGCGAATCTTCTATTGCCACAAGGTCACCCGATGAAAACAAGGTCGGTGAATAGCGTTTCAAATTAAATTGTTGAGCTTGCTGATTTACAGAGTGTGCAAACTTTCTTTGCGTTTCTAACACAACTTGGTCTAGGTCGGGAATATTATTTGAAGATGGTACGTCTCCTAGGAACTGCTGAGTCGCTGATAGCTTTAAATGCTTGCGCAGCTGTAAAACACTTGGCGCGAAGCCTGTTGACTTGTGTTCTTTTCATTTTGGTCTGTGAGTGTAGCTCGTAACAAATTAAAAACAGTTCGCATCACCCGTTCTACTTGTCCATTTCCTCGTGGTACACCAGTAGCAATATGATGTAATTGCACACCTTGTTCACCTAAAAAGTTTTTAAATACTATTTACGTGAAGGACGCTGTCCTGTCCGCTATTATTCGCCGTGGTTTGCCTAATACTTCAAATATGGAGAGTACTGCTTTAATGGCGTCTTTTGAAGTCTTTTTTGCATGTGAGCTGTACTGATGAGCAGTGTCATCAGTGTATTGTGAGTCGTATTGATGAGCCGTATCATCAAAATTTTGGTTCGTTTGAGCGTTCATATGATGAGCTCTTTGTTGATTATAATTCGGATTTGGCCGAATTATTGGTGGTTTTGATTGGTTCGTATAGTTGGGATTCGGTTTAATAGCTGAAGGCCTGTTTTGTTGAAAACTATTTTGTTGGAAATTTGAATTCATCGGTCTATTATTTCCATTTGGATAAAATTGAGGTCGCTGAAAATTTTGATTTAAATTGGAAGATTGGGTCTGACTGAAATTTTGCTGAAAATTAGGCCTAGAAAAATTTTGGAAAGATGCTGAAGAATTTTGTTGCTTCGTTCGGCACTCATTTATTGTGTGACCATTACGTTTACAAAATGTACATATCTTCTTAGCATTTAATGAATTAGGTAGTAATGACTTGTTTGTTTTTTGAAATTTTTGAGATTCAAAGTATGACAATTGAAGTTCTCGTTTAATCCTGGTTATTGCTTGAAGCATATCCATAGGCTCTTATTATAGATCCTAACTTTGGATCCAACCCTGTTAATAAAGTATTAAGTGTCATGGTTTCGATTAAAGTTGACTGTGCGGTTTTTTGTTCCGCAGTTAAATGTTGTTCCTGAATCGCTGCATGCATCTTCGCATTATGCATTTGTAAGCGGGATACAAAATTTAAAGCAGATTCATTAGATTGTTGATTAATTCTTTGCAAGTCTTAAATCAGAGACGTAAAATCCCTAGAGTCTCCAAAGTGCGTTTCTAATAAATATTTTATTTCTTCCCAAGTTGACGGGTTCCTAGAGTTTACTAATTCAGCAGCTTTTCCACGTAATTTATTTTTCACATGGAGAGTTAAAAGTATTTTTTGATTATCGACTGCCATGTCGAAAGCGCATTTAATAGCATTTAGGAATATTTGCAAGAAAATTTGATTTCCGTCATACTCCGGAACAATTGAGAAAATTTCTGATAGTTTGTAAGCTTCTAAGATAGCTTCGTTTGCCATTTTTATAAGTCAATTTAATTATTATGTTTAAATTAAATATTTTAAGCAGTTATTTAATTAACTAAAATTAAATAAAAATAAATTTGTAAATGGGATAATTGTGTTTTTGGTCTATACCTGTACGATATTTCTTAAAATTATAAATAAATGTTTCAAAGGTAACGTGTCAATTCTTTGACTTACCCAAATTTTTTCGATTCGTCTTCCGGCCAGAGTCCACAACCAGTGAGGCAATTCCGTGTTCTGGAAGCGGGGTGTCTTCGGGAAGGATGGGCTTGCAGAGGAGAATCACAAACAGTGAGGGCAGGTCCGTGTTCTATCTGCGATTTCCCCTGTTGTTTTCTTTCTTGGTTTCTTTGTTTCTTTGTAGATTTGTTTCTTTGTTTCTCTGTTGAAGTCTTCGTGTTTCGAAGTTGCTTCTTTGAAGTATTCTTGTTTCGTGTTTCTTTTCTTCTTGAGCTTTGTTCTTTGATTTCACTTCGGAATTGGAATTCCACGTTACTAGTGAGGAAAATCCGTGTTCTAATAACGCGTGAAATCCTACAACGACTGCGCCAAATTTGTTAAATCACTTGTTTGGATTTAAACTTTTTAAAAACAATTTATTTTATTTAACGGACGAACAAGAATTTTGATGTGTGAGTATAACAGTAATACTAATACTAAAACTATACTAAAGCTATATTAAAATTATACTAAAGTTATACTGCTCATGCAACGGGTTTGCTGCGACTTTATAAGTTTCGTTATGCTGACATCGTTGAAAGTAATATTAAAATATAATTGTCGAAAGATTAATTTAAAGAAAGGTTAACATTATAAGGTTTCAGCAAATCATCATAAACGTTGGTTACAATGTATATAGTTATATGATAAGACACGTAGCAGTATTGAGTTACGTCTGGCTTTCAGATAACATACTGAAGGTTTTATGTTACCTGATAATAAAGTTGTAGAAGTGTGGGAGCCACTTTGAATAATGAATGGAATACAATATATTATATATAACATATATATATATATATATATATATATATATATATATATATATATATATATATATATATATACATATATATATATATATATATATATATATATATATATATATATCAGTGTCTGAACTCGTCTCGTCGTGAAGAGGTCGAATATCGACGTTTCTAGAAAATCAGAGAACATTCTCGAACTTTCGATAGCAGCCAAGAAAACCCCTAAGTGTGACGCATCACCGGAATTGTCTCGTCAAGAACAAGACGTCTACTGGGTTTTGGGAAATTTCTGAAGAAAAGTGAATTGGATGCCAGTAGGAACTAGAAGCCAAGCCGCGGCCATGGAGGAAAAATGAATGAGCTACTAGCAATGTTAGCTGCAATGAAAGCAGGACAAGATCAAATGAAACAAGAAATGAAAGTAGGACAAGATCAAATGAAACAAGAAATAAAAGCAGGGCAAGATCAAATGAAACAAGAAATTAAAGCAGGACAAGAGGAAATGAAAGACGAACTTAAAGCTGTACACAACGCCATAAGAATATTTCAAGAGGATATAAAAGAACAAGTCGCGATGGACCTCCAAGTCTTACGGGAATAAACAGAAAAGAAGCTAGAAGCGGGGCTAGCTAAACAGGAAGCGGAAATAGACGAGAATATACAAAAAGCCAATCATTCCTTAGCATCAAAAGTGGAAGAGATTCAAAGGGAGGTTAAGCGATTAAGAATACGTCCTACAAGTGCTGCACCTGGGGCCCAACAGACAGCCAGAGTGACAGCACCAACTATTGATGGTTCGATTCCTTGATCGGTATATCGAAGACAATTCGAGGCTGCTGCTTGCGCAAACTATTGGGACGATCAGGAAAAGGCTGTAAATCTTATCGTCGCCTTAAGAGGGGAGGCTCTTGACATACTCCGATCTATTCCGGAAAGTCAACAGAATTTTACAACAATAGTAGATTGTATGGAGATGCGCTACGGTGACAAACACATGCAACAAGTCTACCAAATGCAACTGAAGAGCCGAAATCAAAGGAGCAGCGAGACATTGCAACAATTTAGGGCAGACGTCGACTGACTAGTACAGCTGGTATACCCAACAGCACCTCAGGAGTTTTCAAATCAACTGTGCGTGCAAACAATTATTGATGGCTTGAGAGACCCGGACATGCAGCAGGTGCTGAGAATGTCACGACATGACACTCCCAGCAAAGCCCTAGAGTTTGAGGCTGCAAAACAAGCATCGAAAGGGCACGTGCGGGTGCGCATGGCCGAAGTCAACGGTGAGGAAGAGATCAAACAGGATCAAATTGGTAACTTCCTGCTGGAGCTGAAGAAGGCTTAGTTAGAAGACCGAGAGCCACGCAGACTAAGGTGCTGGAATTGCGGCCACATGGGACATCTCCGACGTGATTGCCGAGCCCACGGGAATCAAGTAAAGACTTGTCCAAACCTTAGGGAAACTACTGTGTAACTCGACGGGAGCTTCTAGCCGTAGTGAAAACTCTGGAGCATTTCTACAAGTACCTGTACGGACGAAGATGTCTGTTAAGAACCGATCACGCTTCTCTTAAGTGGCTACTCCAACTCAAAAATCCAGAAGGGCAAATAGCGAGATGGCTCCAGCGATTACAGATCTTTGATTTCACGATTAAGCACAGAGCTGGAAAGCACCACCACAATGCTGATACCATATCTAGAAGGCCGTGTGCAAATGATAACTGCCAGCACTGTTTGAATCTGGAGTAAAAGGAAGGATTTCCTCAAGTGACTTATTGCCTAATGAATGTACAGCCGGATGAAAATTGGGATGCCAATCTAGCCGAGGATCAAAGGAACGACGAACATATTGGGCCTATAATGCGTCGGAAAGAAACAGGATAAAATAGACCATTGTGAGCGGATATCAGCGACCTCGGCGCAATTACGAAATGTTACTGGGCTCAATGGGACTCACTGGTTATTGACGTCGGGATTCTGAAAATAATTTGGGAAAGTCCGAATGGTGCAAGGAACCGACTTCAGATTGTGCTACCCAAGAATAGAGTGGCCTAGGTTTTGGAAACTGCTCACGGCGGAACTGAAGGAGGGCACTTTAGGGTAGCTAAAACAATGGGTAAAGTGAAGGAACGATTCTATTGGGTAGGAAGCCGATCAGACGTAGAAGATTGGTGCAGGAAATGCGACGTCTGCTCTAGCAGCAAGGACCCAAACACTCGGCGCCGGGGACGCATAAAGCAATACAACGTCGGTACTCCCTTTGAGCGAATTGCTATCGATGTTGCCGAGCCATTTCCACGCACTAAATCGGGTGTGTTCCAGGGAGTGTGTCAGTTGCCCCGAATTCGAAAGACCAGATTGGAGAGCGACCGAATAAGGACAAGGTATGACCGAAGGACGAATACTGAAGTCTTTCAAGAAGGCGACCTAGTATGGTTATACAATCCGTCTCGGAAAGAGGGCCGATGTCCGAAGTTGCAGAAATCCTGGGAGGGTCCTTACAAGATTGTGACCAGAATAAATGACATAGTTTACCGGATCTAAAAAGGACCACGCGCAAAAATGAAAGTTGTACACATCGACCGCTTGTCACCATTCCAAGGGCGATTAACTGATCGGGACGATCAGAACTAGCAGGGGGGCAGTGTCACGAACGCCTCGAGCGATCCCGAACGCCGGGAATATTCGTTACCTCGAGAGCGTGCGGTGTTGACTTCCAGTGCGTTCTATACTGGAAGGTTCGCCAAAGTTCTTTATCTAGAAATGTCTGGAGAGACGTTCCACTGCCTATATAATTGTGTCATCCGGCCAGGAGTTAGTTGAATTTGGACCGCGATAGTGAACGATACGGTGCGAGTGTGAGCGTGCGTGTTTGAATATAATCAGAAGTGATAATATTTTCATTGAGTTCAAAAGGACTAGTTTTGTTAGTGTGACCTAATATTACTTCGAATGGTGTTAGTTTCGTTACGCTGTGTATCGAGTTATTGTAGCCGATAACTGCTAGTTTCATGAGGTATGGTAATGGTTTGGGTATTCTTGTTTTAGACAACGTATTGAATCTAAAACTGTGGAATGGAATCTTTCCACTGGGAAATTTGAATTTGAATTTCGAATTGTAGTTATATGTAATTCAATTTTGTGTAATGCACAAAATTCTTTAATTATAATATTATTAAACTCAGTTCCACTGTCAGCAATAATTTTTCCTGGAATACCGAAATGTGAAACGAAAGTTAATAATGCATTTTGAACTTCAATAGCAGTTTTATTTTCTTGGTAAGCTTGGCCAAATTTTTAAAAGGGATCTAGAATAGTTAAAAATTGTTGTCTGTCAGCTTGGAATACATCAATATGTATCGCTTCAAATGGTTTCGTATAAGTAGGAGTTATTTGAAATTTGATTTTTTGTGGATGCCTTTCATATTTTGATAATTGGCAGGTATTACAAGTGTTGACGTATTTAATAACATCTGCATGAATTGTAGGCCAATAATAAGATAGCTGTGCGGGTTTCATTAATGTCGCGGTGACATGTTTTTGTTTCGTGGTAATATTTAATGTACCTCTGCTGTTCTTGTTCATCTTGAACATCATTCAAAAACCTTTTTGTTATAAAGAATCTAATACAAGAGCTAAAATTTTGTTGCAGTATGCGTATCATTTTCTTTTTGATTTCTGGAGTTGTAAAATAAAGACAAGTGATATCTCAGGGATTAACAAATTGTTTAATAAATTTCACTACGTCAGCGTCTGAAAGTTATAGAATGACGTATTTTATATCCAAATAATTTTTCTGTTGAACAGGTTTCGAATAGTGCGTTTGAACTTTCATGGATTACTAATTGATTTTTAAACAGATTTAGGGGGTTATCTGTAATAGACATTTGTAAAATTGAAACATTATCTTCATTTTCAATAACATTAATTTCGTTAAATTTTATTCGTGAGAGAACGTCGGCCTGATTTGTAGAGCCTTTTTTGTATTTGATTTCATAATCAAACTCTTCAAGTTTCAACCGCCACCTAACTAATCTTGAATTTGGCTCTTTTAGTGAGAAGAGCCATTGAAGGGACTTATGATCGGTAAAGATACAGAATTTTTTCCAAAAATGTAGGGTCTAAAGTACTTTGTGGCCCAAACTATACTTAATAATTCTTTTTCGATTGTAGAATAGTTACACTCAGCAGGATTAAGGGTGCGCGAAGCGTAACAGATGGGGTGGTCGCTTTGACTGAGTATAGCTCCAATAACGAAGTTACTGGCATCAGTAGTTAATGAAAATGGTTTCGAAAAGTCTGGGTATGCTAACACAGGGTCATTGCATAAAAGATTTTTACAGATATTGAAACAATCAACAAAATCTGGGGTGTGAACTATTTTTTCTCCTTTCTTTAGACATTTTGTCATAGGTTTCGTGATTTTAGCAGTTTTTTTTTTATAAAACTTTGATAATAACCAACTAGTCCAAGGAAGGATTTGATTTCTTTGGCCGTCTTCGGAATAGGGAATTTTTGAATAACCTCGATTTTCCGAGGGTTAGGTTTAATACCTTGTGATGTAACTACATGACCTAGGAATTAGACTGATTTGCAAAGAAATTCAGATTTGTCTAACTAGATTTTAAGTTTAGAATCCCTAAATGCTTGGAAAACGAGTTTGAGATTAGCAATGTGTTCTTGTAGGGAAAAGTGGAAAAAACGATTACATCGTCCATGTAGACAAGACATACCTTATTTTGGAGGGGTTTTTAGACATTGTCTATTACACGTTGGAATGTGGCAGGGGCGTTCTTTAACTGAATGGCATACGAACATATTCATAATGACCATTCTCTACATTGAATGCTGTCTTCGAAATTGAGTTTGGGTGCATCTCAATGTGATGGAAGCCACTAGTTAAATCGAGGGTTGTAAAACAATGACAGCGCCTTAATTTGTCAAGTATGTCAGTTATGTTTGGCAAGGGGTATCGGTCATCAATGGTTTTTTCGTTGATTTTACGGTAGTCAACAACGACGCGCCATTTCTGTTTGCCAGAAGCGTCTGCTTTTTTAGGGACTACCCAGATTGGGGATGAATAGGGTGACTGCGATGGACGAATATCTTCTAACGTTTTTGTTATTTGGCTCATAACTTCCTCTTTATGAATGTGAGGGTACCTATAAGATTTGGTATAAATAGGGTCTTCATCCTTTGTTTTAATCTCATGCTTGACCATATTAGTGAAAGTTAATTTATCATCCGGAAACATAAAAATATCCGAATATTGTTTACATAATTTTAATAATTCAGATTCTTCTTCCGAATTAAGATGAGAAGTACGTAATAAATTTGGAATTAAAGACGATCGGGAAGGTGTTATAGGGTCATTGATATGATAATCATATGACTCATAATTACAAAGAGGTTCAACACAAAGGGGGTCTGTAAATTCAATTATTGTCGGTTTTTCTGAAATATTGTGTATCTCAACGAGTGCTTGACCATTATTACAATAAGTAACTGTTTCAGGTATCATGCATGAATCATTAAATAACGCCGGGACTAAGATATCACCGTTAAGCGAGTCGACTGGAACTTTTCTAAGAATAACTTCATTAGTGTTAATTGAGTAGCGAACTGTTTTGTTTGATGGTTGACGGTAGAACAATGGAAGTGCAAATTGTGGATTATACAGGATGTTTTCTGAAAAAATTATTGAAAGGTTGAATTTTAGCAAGTCTTCAAATCCTATTAACCCATCAAAATAATCGTGAAAATCGTAAAGAAGGACTGTCATTGTTTCATTAGAAAGGAATTCAGGGAATGCTGGGATATCGGCTTTAAATCTTATTTGCGTTTCTCCAGTACACGTTTTTATTTTTGTTTCGTTCTGGTAAATGCAATCAGGAAAGTGGTTTTGAATAATATCAGGGCGAATTATCGATTTAGAACAACCTGTATCCATTAATAATTTCAATGGAGGGTTTTCTATACAAATATACGGAATGGAAGATGGAGTAACTACCGAATTAAATTCTTCGGTTACCTCTGTGAATTCGCAGGTCCAGGTTTCATAAAATTTCCAGAATTGTCACGAGAACTATCTTGAAAATCAAAGTCATATTCAAGTTGACTGTCTACTTCGCTTTCGGCAAAGTAATTAGAAGACTCGTTAGGGTAAGAAATTTCAAAAGTACTGTCAGGAGTTGGGTCTAAGTTGTACTCTAAATTATCGTGGGTTTCTGTGTTAAATAATTCAGTATCGTGAAATGGTTGACGTCGGGATTGTATAGTATTAACGCCAGACATAGGGGTCGGTCTTGAAAAATTTTGGTTTTGAATTGGCTGTCTTTTAGGTAAGACTGAGACACCGGATATTGGAGTTGGACGAGATGTACTAGGAAGATTTCTATTTGGCTGGGGTTTCCAGACATTTTGTTTTCCGAAAACTTGGGCATTGGTCGGGAAACGTTGTGGAATTTGACGTGTTGTATGTTAATTGGGGATGAAGGAAATGAGTGTTGTTGTGAATTTACGTTAAATTGTTGTTGATAATTTTGAAAAGATTGTGGTTTGTACATGGGCCTAACATTTCTAGAATTCTGATCGAATTGATTAAGTGGTTTAGGTTTACTATTAGCTGTTGCATAAAGACTGTTTTTATATTGGGAAAACTGTTCTTCCTTGGTGACAAAAGCTATTGCACCTTCAATTGTTGTAAATTCTTTTGTCCTAACCATTTGTTTTAATTGAGATGGAAGATTACGAACATTAGTGTCTAGTGCCAGCTGTTGATAAACTTCAGCTAAAGCTGTTTTAACACCAACTGGTTTACTAATTTGTTGCAATTTCGACATTAGTAGAGATTGGAATTCTTTAACTTGATTTCCAAATTGTAACAACGTTTGCTTAGACCTATTAAATTGTAAATGCAAGAGATCTTGCTGTAAGCATGGTAAATCTCGTGGATCACCAAAATTTTGAGAAAGCATTTCCCTAATTTGAGGCCATGTTGCAATTTCTAAACGACTAGAAATTAATTGTTGGGCTTGACCTACAAGTTTAGATCTGATAGCTCTTAATAAAAATACGTTCTGGCTTTCATTTTTCTGTGATGCAAAAGAAGTTATCACTTCGTCACAACTAGTTAAAAAGTCATTTAGTGAAAAGGTGTTTCCGTCAAATGGTGGTATGACGTCAACATACATTTTTTAACAATTGGTAATTAACGGCCATTGTAGATGGTAACACTAGCCTTGGGGGTTGTAAAGTGATAGATTGAGTTGGTTGTTGAGAATCGCTTAATTGAGTGTTTTCAGAATCGCTGTGTTCACTGTCTTGATTTTCGTTAGATTCTCAATCTGAATTGCTCATAAAAGATATTAATTTGAACAAAAATATTCAAAAGTGAAAAAACAAAAGTGAAAAACAAGTTTGAAAAGAAAAAAAATTCTTTTTTCTTTTTCTTTTTTTTTCTGAGTTTGAAAAACTTGTAAAAAGTCTTTGAGATCTTTGAAAACTTAACTTAAATACCTCTAAAGGTCGGAGTGAACCCAGTTCTAATCACACAAAGTCAATGAAAGAACAAGGAATGAGTACTTGGTACTTACTTTGTAATAAAATATTATCTGGACGTCTGGTAGCTGTGGAAAGGTGCCGCACAGGAATACCGGTCCGTGGAGTGGAAAGGTGCCGCACTCCGGGTGTTTTCTTCGCTCGCCAACCCTGGAACAACTTCTCAGTGAGTCTGTTGTTTTTTTTTTCGGAATCACCACGGAATTTGGACACGTCAAATAACGGCTAAATATGGATTAATTTGACCGATTTATCTATTTCTCTCGCTTCCGGTTTCGCCGGAAATGATGCCAACTTTGGATTTTTAAATAGAATACCCTGTATATTTTTACATTTTTGGATTCAGGAGGTTATTTTGCATACAACTACGGCATATTGAGATAAGAATATTAATGACTAACATTTTTATGAGCAAATTTAATTTTTCATCTAGGCGGCCGTCACCCCAAAAAAATGTTTTGTTTTGCCTCAATAAATAATCAGAAAATACAATTATGACATTATGCCATATGACATTTATATTATAGACTCCTTAACATTTCGGAAATCGTTTTTCCAGAATAACTCATCACTTTTAAATGGCATCATGGTAGCTCATTACATTATTTCAATAAAGCATTTTATTGATACCAAACATTCCACTGTTTATTCATAAAAATAGTGCATGTGAATATGATAAATGATAACAAATGAACGAACTAATAAACAAACGAATTAAAACTAAGTAATTACTTTATCACATTATCTAAAACAAATTATAACAATTGTTCAAAATGTTGACCATCGACATAAACACAATATCTTGCTCTTGACAAAGTTTCTCTTATCACGTTGGTGAGATGTTCCTGTGTTATAGAATTTATTGCCCTCCTAACTCGATCTTTCAAATCTTCTAATGTAGTTGGTATTGTTGAATATACAGGTGATCGCGCTGGCCACCTGACTGGTCCATTAGTTCTTATCCAATGATCCCCGAAACGACCATTTAAATATTCTGCAACTACTCTGGCGTTATGGGGTGTGGCGCCATCCTGCTGGAAATACCCCAGCTGGTACTGATTTAAGGGTAAATGTCCCAAAAACTCTTCAATTTAATTTTTCAGAAAACTTAAATATGTTCTTCCTGTCAGTGGACCATCAAAAAATATGGGACCTATGATCCTGTTACCCATAATGCTTGCCCAAACGTTAAAACCAAACCGTTCTTGAAAATTTCCTTGCCTCAAAAGTCTTGGATTTTGTTGCGCCCAGTACCTCAAATTGTTTCTGTTAAACATACCATTATTTGTAAAACATTTGGATTCGTCAGAAAATAATATATTATAATGAAAGTTTGGAGATCTAATTTCGTTGTCTAAAAGCCATCTGCAATGCTGAAACCTCCGCATGAAATCGTTTTCATATAATGCTTGGTGAAGCTGATATTTGTAACTCTTAAATTTGTGTTTTTTAGGAATGTTTCTTACACTTTCTCTTCCTATGTTTAACGCCCTTGCAATTTCTCGTATTGAGACACTAGGATTGATTTCCACTGACGCTAATACATTAATTTCGGTGTCTTCATTGATAATTAGCCTTTGGTGTTCTTGAGCTGCTCTCTCCTGTCTCAGCTTTCGTTCTACTCTAAGAAAATAATGTCTGCCAGGATGATTTCTTAGTGGATAGCGCTCTGCATATAAATCACGGGCTGCCCGGCTACTGCGACATTCCCCATATATCATCAGCATATCCACTTTGTCACTTTTTGAATAAACCATGATTTTTTAATACACACCACAATAGTATCGGATTCTCATAGAACTAAATATCATTTGAGCTGTCAGATTAATTCATTTGTTTCTTTTGTTACATTTCAAAGGCACCTACTTGATAGAGATCCAGTGTTAAATATTATGAGTTTATTTTCATTTATACCTTGTTGGATATCATTATTATGTATTTTTATGTATCATAATATGAATAAATAGTGTAGTGTTTGGTACCAAGTTATCGGTAATAAAATGCTTTATTGAAATAACATAATGAGCCACCATGGTGGCATTTAAAAGAAATGAGTTATTCTGGAAAAGCAATATCCGAAATGTTTAGGAGCCTATAACACAAATGTCATATGGCATAATGTCATAATTGTATTTTCTGATTATTTATTGAAGCAAAACAAAACATTTTTTTAGGGTGACGGCCGCCTAGATGAAAAATAAAATTTGCTCATAAAAATGTTAGTCGTTAATATTCTTATCTCAATATGCCGTAGTTGTATGCAAAATGACCTCCTGAATCCAAAAATGTAAAAATATACAGGGTATTCTATTTAAAAATCCAAAATTAATCCATATTTAGCTGTTATTTGACGTGTCCAAATTTGAGATTTATATCTTGAAAGACCAAGAAGATATAGGGGCGAGCGTCATCTCGTGGTCACCCGGTATACATATATATATATATATATATATATATATATATATATATATATATATATATATATATATATATATATATATATATATATATATATATATATATATATATTTTTTTTTTTTATACACATACATCTTATATCGACTATCGTATCACGAACGAGCTATAGTACGCCAGTTGATAGATGACCTTTTAGCAAATGATATAATTGAACCAACCGTATCTCCATATGTGGGTCCGATATTGCTCGTCAAAAAGAAGACAGGAGATGTCAGAATGTGTGTAGACTTTCGAAAATTGAACACCATTACACTAAAAGATAAATATTCACTGCCTCGGATCGAAGATCAATTAGAGAGGTTAACAGAGAACACTTGTTTTACCACGTTAGACTTAAAATTTGGTTACCATCAGCTGAAAGTTGCAAAGGAAAGTAGACGATACACAGCATTCGTAACAACAGATGGTCATTACCAGTATAAAAGGGTTCCATTTGGGCTGACCAATGCCCCGTCCGTTTTCCAGCGTGCAATTAATGATATTTTAGGTCCTGGTTAGGTTATAAGGTTCACATATTTAGACGACGTTTTGATTGTATCAAAAGGCCCTGAACAAGGCCTTAGATCGTTTAGAAAACATCTTTAAAATATTCAAAGAGTCTGGATTAACCTTGAACAAACAAAAATGTTAATTTTTGCATCTAGAAGTTGAGTACTTGTAATCCATCATCGAAAGACCAGAAAATGTACATACCACACGTCAGTTTGTTGAGTTAGCTTCGTACTTCAGAAAATACATTTGAAATTTTACACAAAAGCTGTACCTATTTAAATAAATAGATTTTGGTATATATTCTATTTTACCTACATTACCCCTAAATACATATTCATAATGACCAAATGTTTCAAGCATTACACATAATTTCGATTAAATTTTTAGTTATTTATCAATATTACAGGAATATCTCTAATTTTATGGATACTCACTGACATGACGATTTTAGTTTTTATGCACAATTCCTAATGCGCTTAGTTATTATGCATAATCACTGACAGGTTCAATAATTGCGCATAATTCTTAAAATGTTCAGTTATTATGCATACTAACGGGTTTTCGGATATTAGCGGGAACATATACACAAAATAAAGTATGTAGTGTTAACAATTTATTCTTAAAGAGGCAGCTGCTATCAAGCGATATTTCAGGGTCCTTAAGTTAAAGCAGATTTACGAACTATTCATAACAAATACAATAACAAATAAAATGGCTTCTTCGGGAATTAATATAGGGAATAATTGTTCCAACGTTACAATTATTTTAATAAGTAATAATGTTGTATACTAGTAATGTTATGGCTAAGTGATGTTTGTAAGTAGTATAGCAAAGTTAGTGCTGGACTACCCTCGGATTTGTTCGCGGACATTTGTTGTAGATGGCATATGTTCATCGGGAGTGACTAAAAATGTTGACCAGAAGGTCGCGAGGAGTTCTTGTGACAACAATGACCAGAGGGTACAGAAAAAAACATGACGGAAGAGGCGGGGTAAGGTTAAAAAAATGGTGGTATTAGGAAAAAACACGACGTCATTAAACATGGACGTATTAAGAAAAAAAACATGGCGGAAGGGGCGGGGATAACAAAAAAGGTATTGCCAAAAAAACATGACGTCAGTAAACATGTCAGCATTAAGAAAAAATCATGGCGGAGTGGGGGCAAAAAAAAATGGTATTAGGGGAAAAAACATGATGTCATTAAACATGGCGGCATTAAGAAAAAAAACATGGCGGCGGAAAACATGACGTCATTAAACATGGTAGCGTTAAGAAAAAATGGTGGGGTGGGGGTAAGAAATTGTATTAGGAAAAAATATGACGGCATTAAACATGGCATTAAGAAAAAAACATAGCGGCAAAGGGGGTAGTGCGCGGGAAATTTGAAATTTGAGGAAATATGCCAAAAGGACCTTATTTTAAACTTTATCCGATTTCAATGGAATAAAGACTAAAATTCATTGAACAATTAACTGAACAGAACCATAAGAGATGATATTTTTGATAAGTTAATAAATAAAAAAGTTATAGACCAAAAAGAAACAAATGTATTTATGGTAAGAAAGTACATTTATCTTTACATTTAGATCCAATATTAACATAATAGAACAACTTCCAACTAAATTCGTATCCTTCAAGCGTTATTTAAAGTGTAAAAAATCATATTCGATAAGAAAATAACTGGTCACACACAATTACTTTAAAAAATTACTAAGATACAATATGGTATTATTATAAAAGTCCTTAAAATATAAATTGTTTTAAAAAATTATTCAAATCTTTAATTCCACTATAAATGTAATTTATTAAAAAAGAATTTTTTGGAAAAACTTTATTGTTATTTAATAAAAAAAGAATTTTGGAAAAAAATCACTATTACCGACCTGCCCAGCATATTACAGTTGGCCGAATGAGATCCTCTTCCTCCCCCTCCACGTTGTTGATCTCGATGACTGCGTCCTCATCATCGGAGATGACAATCACCGTCTCGTTGTTGATGTCGTCCACGACGATGAAGTTGAAGTCGCGGTCACTGAAAGAAAGAAGTATAATTGAAAAAAAGAATAAAAAAACTTACTTTTCCTCCACGTAAGAAGGAGGTGTAGGGGAATAACATGGTGGAAATAAGAATTCCCGAGGTAGATCTCGTATTGGAATCAGAGGCGGAGGCAAGTCCCTCTAAGGTGGGGGCAGGTCATTATCCCTGTAAGGCGGGGACAGATCATCATCAATGTAAGGCGGGGGCAGGTCATCATCCATGTAAGGCGCGAGCAGGTCATCATCCATGTAAGGTGGAGGCAGGTTGTAATCTATGTAACGAGTGGGTAGGTCATCCAAATTGTAAAAATAATTATAATTGAAAAAATGAATCAACTAACAAAAAAAAATTACTTTTCTCTGAAGTAAGCTTCAAGATTTACTGGCGGGATATATCTGTTCGTTAATTAGGCAGACGAACCTAGGCGTTGAATTCACTAAAACATAAGTATAATGTAAATTAAGTTAAATAATGAAAAAAAAAAGAATACTTACTTGTCTTTGATATTCTCTTGCAAATTATTCACAGACTGAGACGACATCTTTCTTGAATTCGATTTGATATTGAAATAAAAAGGATTTCATTAGATGCTCAGTATTTATCATTTTCTTTAGTGAACACAAATCGAATTGCAGATTTTGTTTAACATAAACATTTTATAATCGTCAAAGCATGAGTGTAAATAATTAGTCGCGGTAATATGAGAAACTGCGTTCAAATTCAACAACGTCTATTGAAACATGCTAAAGTGATTAAATGAACCAATAAAAAATTAATTTATGACTTCCATAAAAATATCGAGAGCGTAAACAAAATAAAGAAATTAGTCACGTATGAAAATTTGGTAATATGAGAAACTACGCACAAATTCAACGTCTATTGAAAATAAAGTGATTATAAGAGAATCAATAAAAAATAATTTATGACTTTCTTAAAAAATATCAATGTCACCGAGTGAAAGTTTAAATGAAGCAATCTACAAAAATATTGCAAATGCAGCATCTTTATAATACATAACTTCTTCAGATTAGGTTGTGCGGTGACGAGCGTGTTAGCAATATATCTGGGTTACCGAATTATTTATTATAAACAAAAACAGGCGCTGGTGTTATTGTTACATGGAACGTGATTTAAATGTAAACAAACTGCAAAATACCCTGCCTCTAGGCAAAACATTTTATTTTTAGTCTGAGGATAAGTCAATAAAAATTAATTTATGACTTAAAGATGTCAATGTACATAAATATAACATACATAAAATATAAATTCCACGAAATAAACTGCAAATTCTGCGTTTTCACACATGTTCATAAAAAACAAGTTGTAACTCGTCCGTGCAGATTGGTTGGGATAGTTACGTATGAGAAAATGACATCACAGATGATATAAAAGGTTTACGGTCAGCATAATTGACCATATGTGTTTATACTTGCGCGCTGTACGTGACGTGTTATAAAATATTAGAAATTTTTATTTAATACAACCCTTTTGTGTTTTATCTACAGGAAAAACGTGAGTACATTTTCTTTTATTAAATTTCAATAAAATTAACAAGAAAATATTCTATTAATTTTAGACGGATCTAGAAAAAATAAATAAGAGTTTCGCTTTTATAAATTAAGAAAGTGGTGTAACCAACAGACTTAAAATATCCCCCAGTCAATATATGGAGCTAGAATAGTGAAAAAAAAGTACGAGAAAACTGTTTTGTTGGAATTAGAAAGAAGCAATATATTTTTACCAAAAAGGATATTACCTGAAATTAAAGAAAATTTGGAAGAATTCCAGAGCAAACAATACAGCATAATTTACGAAGGATTGCGGGATGTAAATAAGCCTTCTGTGGGCGTACTATTCAAGTTTATTAAAAGTAAGTAAACACACATAATTTTTTAAATATTAAGTTTTTATTTGCAATTTTTTTTTAGCTCAAAACAAGGAATGATAATAGGCAGACAATAGTACTGTATACACAGACAGAGATATCACCACTTACCTCTGCAACTTTTTAAGCGAGTACATGGAGCCTCAGCTATGAACTCTGTAATGAAATATGTATAAAATTATGTATATCAGTGATGAAATTATTAGAAAGTTCAAAGAAGTGGAAACACTTTTAGGGAATGGTGGTTGTACCCCTCAGGAGAGAGTGATATGGATAAAACAGGTACAATCACACATTAGACTTTTGAACAGAGCTATTAAGGGATCTGATTTATCTATAGGTGTACTGCGTAACCTTCAAACTAATTTAGGACATTTTAAAAGGTTTAAAAATATGATTGAGAAAGTAAATTATATTTGGGGAGCGGTATTGGTAAAAGAAAAACGTAGCAATCGAGTCAAATGGGAGGATTTAATATCAGATTTTAATAGTAGGGCTCGTACTGGAGTAATTATAATTTAAAACATAAAATAAATTATTCAATGATGCATTTCACCTTTTCAAAACTAGAATAATTAATGTCATGAAAAAAGTACCCATGCTGAAAGTGAACATTTCTTTCTGTGCTGAGTTTGTAAGAAAGTCACAAGACAGAAATTATTCAAGAAAAATATTTTAATACAAAAAATAAGGTAATTGATGCAAGGAGGGATTTACATCAATGGTTTGAAGCCAATGTAAAAGATGATATTTTTAACGCTTTATCGGAATTCTCAGAATCAGATAGTGGGTGGGCTTTAAGTGAAATTATTAGTTTAGAAGTTAATATAAATAAACATAAAGCTGGGAACGGTTCATCCTGCATTAAACTACCGGAGAAAATTGCAATAAATTATGCTTGCATTAATGTTAAGAACAAAGATGAGCCCTGTTGCGCATGGGCCATTGTCAGTGCTCTTCATCCAGTTGAAAAACACTCTGATAGAACATCATGATATCATTACAGAACAATACTAAATTTAAAAGATATTGAATTTCCTATGACGTTACAGCAAATTTCTAAATTTGAAATAAATAATCCAAATAATTAGTTTAGGACATATATTTTCCAAAAATAAATGAATTTGAACCGCTGCTGCCGATGTCAGATAATAAAGAGCCAGTAGAAATTAAATACCATTATTGTTATATTAAAGATTTATCTAGACTTTTAAATTATCAGTTCTCAAAAAATAATAATAAAAAATATTTTTGCGATAGATGTCTAAATTATTTTATATCTCAGAATAAGCTAAACGATCATGTTAGAGATTGTGATAAACTCAACAATTGCAAAATTGAATTTTCCCGAGAACGGTATATCAAATTTAACAATTTTGCTTACAAGGAAATGGTGCCGTTTATTATATATGCAAATTTCGAACCATTTAATGATAATGATAGTCATTGTAAAACGAGTAGATATCAGAAACACATAGCCTACAGTGATGGATATTATTTCAAATGCGGTTATGACAATAACTGACTGTATGTCTTGATTTTCAAAGGAATTATGCAATGTTGCACAATTTGTCTCCTCGAAATTAAAACATGTGGAGCCCATGAATACTGAAGTTAGTTTACGAGATGCCAGTAAAAATTCTTTTGTTATTCCTGTGGTCTTCCATAACTTCGGAGGTTATGATGCTCTTTGCATAATAAAGTTCTTAGCTGAACGAAATCATATTACTTTATTGTCTGAGAATAAGGAAAAATAGATTAGTTTCACAGTTGACGATAATGAAACCAAATTGAAATTTAGATTTATAGACTCATGGGTTTTTCTCTAAAAGAACTAGTTTCCACATTAAACGATGAAAACTTTTAAAATCTTAAACGTGCATTTTCAGACCTAGATGAAAATTTTTATCTATTAACACGAAAAGGTGTACTTTTTATGACTATTGGGATAACATAGAAAAACTAGATGAAACGGAATTACCAGATATAAAATACTTTTACGATAAACTAAACGACAAGAACATAGGAGAGACTGATTATGTACATGCGCAAATTGTTTGGGAAAAATTAGGTATGAGAACTGTAGGCGATTGCAGTGATCTCTATATGAAAACAAATATGCTATTAACTTGCGTTTTCTGAAAATTTTCGGTTTTTTGAAAATTTTCGTAGTACTTGCTACAAGACATACAACCTCGACCCAAGCCACTATTTTTCTATTCCAGGGTATATGTTTGATTGCATGCTTAAATATTACAGGGTGTAGACGACAAACTATTTTTAATGTTTATTGAGCGTGGTATTCGAGGTGGTATGAGTCAATGTTATACGTTTGATTGCATGCTGAAATATACAGGGTGTAGGCTAGAAACTATTCAAGATGTAGATATTTTAATGTTTATTGAGCGTGGTATTCGAGGTGGGGTGAGTCAATGTTGCAATCGATTTTCACAGGCTAACAACAAGTATTTAGATACTTATAATGCCAGCAAACCATCCACATACATTGTTTATTTCGATATAAACAATTTATATGGCTGGAGTATGAGAGAATTCCTTCCATACGGGAAATTCCAGTGGACAGATTGCAACATAGACGTCACCAGTGTGTCTGATGACTCTGAAATTGGTTATATTTTAGAGGTCGATCTCGAATACCCAGAAGATCTACATGATTTACATAAAGATTTGCCATTCTGTCCGGAACACAGAACTCCACCAAATTCAAAATTTCCTAAATTAATGACTACCTGTTATAGTAAGCAAAAGTACGTTATTCACTATATAAATCTTAAACAGGCCCTACAGCATGGAATAAAATGAACACGTCCACAGAGTTCTACAGTTCAAACAGTCTCCATGGCTGAAGTCCTATATTAACTTAAACACATCACTGAGAAATTAAGTAAAGTCAATAATGCTACGTTTGGCAAAACAATGGAAAATATTCTAAAACACAGAATCGTTAAGCTAATAAATAAATGGGAAGGGAGGTACGGAACTAAAAATGTGATTGCAAGTCCTAATTTCGAAAGCAGATCCATTTTCAGTGATTATGCCCATTGAAATGAAAAAATATCGCATTATATTCAATAAACCCCTGTATATCGAATGTCTATCTTATATTTCTAAAATTTGCGTATATGACTTTTGTACACAGACACAGATAGTCTTTTGTACGAAATTCAGTGTGATGATGTATGTGAAGAGGTTATTAAACAAGACATTCATAAATTTGATATTAGTGATTATCCCCAATATAATCGCTGGAATATTCCCCTAATAAATAAAAAAATCCTCGGTTTAATGAAGGATGAAAACAATGGGGAAACAATGACTCATTTCATAGGTCTACATTCTAAACAGTACACCTATAAAGTGGAATCAAACAAAATAGTTAAAAAAGCAAAAGGTTTGAAGTCTAATGTTGTGAAATATAAAATTACATTTAAGGATTACCTCAACTGCCTGGAGTTTGCCAATAAAACGCCTCAGGAAGAGTGTTTACTAAATAAAACTCAGCGCTGTATACAATCAACGTTACATGAGGTATACAGCGTTGAGCAAACAAAAATTGTTCTTAATCCCTTCGACGATAGGAGGTACACTCTTCCTGAAGTTCATGATACTCCCATAGGGTCCACTATTCCATAATGGACACCTAGTAATTTCATTGCTAATATTCTTTTTTTGCTTCACATCAACTTTAAATCTCTGTCTGTTGTTATATTTAATATTTTTAGGTATTTTTATGATAATTATAAATATGTATTCTTTATTTATGATTATGATAATAAATTTGTATTTAAATTATCATGAGTTTTATTTCCCTAACCTAAAAGAAAATCCACATTATATTAATATTTTTTATTTAAGCACTTGTTTTCAATATATACATTTTTCTATCTAAATCATTAAGAATATCTTTATTATAAAATAAACATTCACGTATACAGTATTATTGAATATTACATGGATATAAGTCACATAAATTTAACATAACAGTATATAGTGACAATTCATAATTAGATTCACTTAAAATATTATTAGCTACACTTAAGAAGTTATCATAGAACTGTTCAAAACTTAAACTAAGTAAACTTAGTAAGTCCATATGAGATGATATAATTTTATTGGTGTAGATGAGCTCACGAACAATTTTGTCAGATAAATGAAATGTGCAGAAGCCGTTACTCATTTTCAACAATTTGGTTCCAATAATTTGCGATGATATTAGAGCATAATGTGAAAACTTCACTTCTATTTCTTCAGGCTGTTGTGTTACCACATCGAAGTAATCCACAATAAATTGTTAAAGGTACGTAATAAAATCATCTCAATCTTCTCTGTTAATTGAGGTGTTGTCTAATGTGGTGAAATCTGGATTCGCATTCAGCAAAATTCTTACGGCAGGAATATAACCTCTTGCGACACTAAATCCCGTAGTTACTTTATATACAGATTTTTTGTGTCAGTATTGTATTCAAAAAGATATCGACCCTCGTTTTGCGCAGCTTCTTGATATTGTGCACCAACTAGCAATTCATGCTAGTAGTCAGAATCGGGACTGATGCCATAATTGCGGTAGACTAATAAATGATCATGGTTTGAACCCCTTTTTATCGATATTTAAATTAAAATAAACATTGTTAAAAAAGGCCCCTCTACTATGGTAAAAATGTTTTCCATAAAAATCAATGCATATTTGATTAAAGTACGTTATCTGAATCAATCCAACTATTGTGAGATGCGTCGAAACCTAACCATTTTACATAAACTTGTTTACCTTGTCTAGGTAATACCTTTTCAACGAGATACACATCGGGAGTTTTCATTTTCTGTAGTTATTCTTAGAAACCCCCGCTAATTCGCATACCATGCATATCCTCTAGTAAGTAGGTGGTGAGTTGTACTTAATAAATAATAAATAAATAATTTTAAATAGTTCAGTTGTCCAATTAGGTGTATATCCTTTTTTCAAGACATGCTTATTCTTACTGATTCGTACAATATCCCCAACTTTGTATTGTCGCGATACTACCAACTTAATATTGTTATAAACTGAATTAAATATTTGTTTCTCATTTTGTTTAGTTACATCTAATGGTCTCATTCCTATTGTTCTGTGATGACTGTTGTTGTACTCTTTGACAATATCAGGGAGTATATCTATCCATCTGTATGATCCGTTTAAACTAAAATATTTATATAATTTTTCCTTTAACGTTGTAATAACTATTTCAACTATAGCTGCTTTCTTTACGGTAAATGTACTGTAATGGTTTATCTTATAATTTTTCATCAAGTTTTTAAAATGAACATTATAAAATTCAGTATCCTGGTCCGTATTTAAATTTTTACATTTTCTCTTGCTATCCTTAAAAATGTCACTCATTGTCTGTGTAACTTCTAGTACACTCTTGTTTTTTATGGGTTTAGACCATACAAATTTTGAAAAACAGTCAATCACTATGAGAATGTATCTAAAACTGCGATTGTCCTTAGCATAATTACACATTACATCTGCTTGCCACAAATCGTCTATTCCTTTTATTATAATAGTCTACGATTGAAATTTTTGCATGCAGGCTTATGAAGCTCAATAACCAATTGAATTTTTTCTCTAGAATTCTTCATCGAGCGGGCAATCTAACGCCATATGTTTCATTATAGTCTTTGCATTTAGTAAAAGGCCCCTCTATATAGTGTCTAGCTAAAGATGGATACTGTTCAAAATATTCATTAAGAGCAGTATTCTCCATTTTATCATCCTGAAAGTTAGATGCTTCGCCTCTTACTTCATATAGAGGTTCCAGAGAAAATATGTCATCCTTAATATTTGCATTTGATGTAGACTCTGCTGCACTAGAGTTACGCTTTAACTTTTGTTGTGATAAACCGATACACTTCTTGTCTGTTTTCTGTAATATCTACAGATTTGAGTTCTTTTGATGGATCGATAATGGTTCAATTCAAGAGTCTATAAAGAGTTTCGTCTTCGTCAGATTTTCCTAATTTTAGTGCTAGGTACATTTTCTGATAGCCTTTGATGCCTTATTAATTTTATCTTTAAGGAATTGTTTCTTTGACAGATCCAATGGTTTAACCTTAGACACTTTATACTTTTCAAAAGTTATTTTATTAGATTTCATTGGTACAACCTTAGTAACAGCAGCAATCTGTTGTAAACTGAATCTATTCTAAACGAGCTATACGACCTATTTAAATGGGGCTGTACGACCTGTTTAAATGAGGGTGTACGACCTGTTTAAATGAAGGTACGATCTGTTTAAATGAGGCTGTACGACCTGTTTAAATGGAGCTGTACGACCTGTTTAAAGGGGCTGTATGACTTGTATGAGCTGTTTTTAAACAGAGGTCATCTCTTCAGGAGTATCTAACAAATAATAACTGGCAAAGTTTACGTTACACGCTTATATACTGATCAAAATCTTTTCGATACTGGCCACTATATAAATCAAAGTCTTTTACGATGACCATTACTCTATACTTATCATTCCAGCATTCTCTACACGTCTTCAAATTGCTCGAATGCCATATCGGGGGCTACGTGATCATCATACATATGCCGTAAATTGATGTTATCTTGCTTAAAGAAAATTATGAAGTTACAATTATCTCGAATGAGATGCTTAGGTATGCGGGTGTATGTTTGACAGAGATAGAAACAGTCTACTAGTTTATGTCTGCCCATACTGAAATATGCTCTTATTTTGTCTTATTTGTCACATGCCACATCGTCGAAAATGAGTATTGAATTAGATTTAGCCTCAGATGGATCGATAATACTCTCACTACTTGCATACGGAAAATAGCCAACTCCATTTACGTTCTGCAATACCTGCTCCAATGGTTTGTATTTCGGTTGAAACAGTGATTTAGAGTAAACGTATACGTTTTCAAATCACAATCCATTAAAGTTGAATAATAAGCTCGGAAGCAAATTGGTTTTGCCTGCTCCACTGGGTCCACATATAATAGCTCTTAGAATACTGGGAAATAAACTTTCCATGTTTTTCTTCTCCTCCTGCACAATGATCTGTCAACAGATCTAAATTTTCAATGGGCAGCGACACCTGTTGTCTTTGAACACGCACTGTAAAGTCTAGACTATTTTACTGACTGTAATACTTTATATATACGATTAATGTCAAACATCATCATTCACAATCCATATGGTGTCGCGTAAACACGTGTAGGACGTGGAGTAATCAATAATCTAATTAATAAGTTGACCTTTGAATTACATGTCCTTGGATATCAATTCTGTGGGCCTGATACGAAATTACATAAAAGACTCGCCCGAGGGTACGCAGGTATAAACCCTCTTGATATAATCTGCAGAGAGCACGTGTCATCGATCTCTCGCTCCCTCATTTCCGCGGGCGACGGAAACTGGTAGTACCAGCGCAGGTTGTATGTTATGCGAGTCGGCGCGGCCCGCTGGAGTCGCCATTCTCGAATTTTTGAACAACGCGCCCTCGTCGTCGATGATCTCGCGACTAGACGCCGCTCCACTGCGCGCTCCTGCACTGGGGGTGGATGCGGCTCTCCGCGAAACGTTGGTCGAGGCTTCCCATATCCTCGATGCGACCGTTCGCAACCTCGCTGGTGAAGAGACCCGCTGGCTTGTTATTCCCTCGTTGAGGTTGGGTATCGAGGTCGACACCGGCGTGCATTGAGCGTTGGGGGCTCCTATAACCCGACCGCTCCTTGTCTGCATGGCTTCTACCAAGTAGTTTTCCCGTTGGTTATCCATACAGCGTTAGCCTCGCCTGGGGCTACTCGATGTGGACGATGAACCTGGGGGAACGTACGAAATACGCGGCTGGCGCGGATGGCTTCTAAACGTAGTGTGGCTTCCCGCGCTTTCCCACGTTGGCTTTGGAGGATCCGGCCTCCCGACCTAATACCTGTTAGCCGGCGCCCCTCGGAAGAGATATCCACTTCAAGTACAAACAGTGTTTCGTGTCATGTCCAATAAGCAGAGATCCCAACGGTACGGCACGCCTAGACTAGCGGTAGGTGGTCACCAGGGGTCGTAACCCCTGTATGTAGGTGCTAGGGGAGTGCAATCTCGCACCTAGTTGCAGGGCTTCTTCCCAGTACTGACCCTGGAATAAAATTAAACACGAGTTATATAAAGCTCTAGGCAGAAATAACTCACCGAGTAAATTGGCGATGGCGAAGCTAGGCGATACACTCTAGCTCGTTCCTGACACTGAAACACTGGTGTAGATAGCTGGATAACGGCTGCAGCTGCCCCTTGGCGGCGACGGCGTGGCGATGATGAAATGCCTATTTGGCGCCACCCCGGCGTCTGATGACCCTCGGAGACGATGAAATACTCGATTAAATAACTCACCTGGGTATTCTACGAAGCCTTTACCAAATCGATGGATTGATACGCGATGGATGACCGCTACCAATCGTGATGGACTCCCACGTGGGTCGGCGGTACTAAAATTGCGCGGCCACCTGACGATCGTGATCGTCGACGTTAAATGCGTCGAGTGAGACGACTTTTTGTTGATTTTTTTGTTGTGGTTAATAATCTCTGTGTGAAGCACAGTTCACCAGAAATTTTGCTGCAGAATCTAGTCGAAGACTGGAGTAAACGATAAGACCGGCGAAGCGCGTAAGCTAGGCGAAGTGTAGGACACGAAGCGAAGCGAACGACTGAGAGAGAGGCAGGTCAGAGAGTTACCTGCATCGACGCGCTCCAAAATGGACGCGCAGAGCGGGGAACCAATCGCGTCACGGACCGAGGTTACTCATAGAAGTACTCATTTTCGGAGAGAGGCATATGACACACGATATTGGATATAGTAAAAACAAAAATTTAGAAGACAGACACAAGGTAGATTACCATCTCGAACAGCACGCTTGGGAGCATGTTAAAGCAAAGGACGCTAAATTAGGTGAGAAAGCCGCCGCTTGGGCTGTCACCAACTCAATGAAGGTTAAACGTAAATTAGGTATGGGTGTAGAGGGACGTAGAAAAGTCGCATTCCAAACGGCTGTCTTGACGAATATATCTAAAGTATTGAAAAGACACGCAAGTCACAATTTAAAAAAGATACTGCAATGACTTTAAAGGCGGCTCGAATTGCAGTCAAAAATGTCGGCGGTAAGAGAAAAATAAATACCCCTCGTATTCTACAATTACCGAGGACTGGTGGTATTTTACCTTTGATACCGATATTTGCTGGTTTAAGTGCCTTAAGAGTTCTGTCAGGAGGAGTGGCGAAGACCGCAATAGATGCTAAAAACTCTGAAAAGAAAAAATTGGAAGAAGATGAGATACACAATAAAGTTTTGGAGGCAGTAGCGTTAGGGAAAAAAGAGCCGGACTACATGAAACCGTATAAATAAGGATACGGCTTATATTTACAAAAATTCCATTGAAGCTACCCAATAGAGCACTTTCCGACATTGATTTAGTAAAATGTTAAAAAATTAGAAATTCACTATTTCAGAGGTGTTTTTATGCGTGACACCTTACCCGCTACACCACCTAGAAAATATGAAAGTGCCATTATTAATTTAGACACCGTAAAAGGCCCTGGGACACATTGGGTAACTTACAAAAAAAGAAGTAGTTCTGTTTTATATTTCGATAGTTTTGGATCTTTAAAACCACCCATCGAACTAGTCAAGTACCTTGGCCCGAAATGTAAAATTAAATATAATTCTGATGCTTATCAGACATACAATACGAATAATTGTGGACATTTATAATCCCATAATTCTTGATCCTCAGTACGACTATTACGTTAGCATTAATAGGTCTTGACACGTACAATAGTATATCCAACATTGACGAGGGGATAACTAATAAGTTTTATTACAAACAACTTGACGGTGAACAAAAAAAAGTTATACACATACCGACAGGCTCATACGAAATAAGTGATATTGAATCTTATCTGCAGACGCGAGTAATACCTAGTGGTGTAGCGCAGAGTGAAGACTATTTCTCTCTAAAACCTAATAATAACACGCTCAAGTGTGAAATTGAAAGTAAGCTCGAAATCGACTTTACTCGCAAAGACAGTTTAGCCACCTTATTAGGTTATAGTTCTCAAGTTCTAAAACCTGATATTCGATATCAGTCAGATTTACCTGTTAAGATAGTTAAGGTGGTAATAATCCACGTGGACTATAACATTACGACTAGGGCATTTTACAATAATCAACCATCACACACCATTTTTTAATTTGGATTGAAAGTCGATCCCGGATACGCAATAGACATAGAACCCTATAACCTAATTCTTCTATCAATAAACAATAAAAGAGATATACATAATATCACATTGAAAATACTAGATCAAAATTCTGAGCCAGTTAATTTTCGAGAAGAAATTATAGTACGATTAGAATTAAGAAAGGGACTATGAGGTCACCATTTGAACAAAGGAACTATATAAATGATAGTTCTGCTAATCTGTGGCATTCAGTCAGTGGAGGGTGTTTTAAAAGGAGTAAGAAGACTTCAACGTTAACTCTTGCTAACATTCTTTATTTAAAATCTCTGGGCTATAATGTTAGAACAGATGCAGTTATTTGAAGACCCCAGTTACGATGAGTCTATCGTCAGGGATGAAATCCGAACGTATCACCCTTTTGTAAAATCATTTGGAAACAACGATGAAATAGAAATTATTATTAATCAACAGGATGCATTATTATTGATGAGCGAAGCCGCCCTATCGATTGAGGGAACTTTAAAGAACGTTGAGGGTACTGGCACCGTTGAATTCACTAATAATGCTGGAGCATGTTTATTTGATTCAATTAGTTATCAACTAAATGGAAAGGAATTAAATCAAGTACGAGATCCGGGAACTGTGGGCCTATTAAAAAGCTATTTATGTTATGAAAAAGATGATATTTCTCTTAGTATTGTTGGTTGAAATTAACCTGAAGGACAGCTGGTAACATATGATTCTACAAAAGTGAAATTCTCTTTGAGAATACCGTTGTGGCATTTGCTGGGATTTTATCATGATTATAAGAGAGTGATTTTCGGTAAACAAGTTTTACGTCTAATTAGAGCTTGCAATGATAATAATTTAGAGTGTTGAATGATGATACTATTGGTGAACTAACAATAACCAGCATAGAGCTAAAAGTCAAGCATGTGTTTCTGAATGATGTTTTAAAATTAAATTTGCTCTCTCAAGTAAGTAGCGATAAACCACTCCTACTTCCATATAGACAATGGGAATTTCATGAATTACCGCTTTGATGACTAGCACTACGAAAGAAATATGGTGAGTTAAAACAAGTACTAATGTGGAGAGTCCCAGATACGTTATTGTGGCATTTCAACAAATAAAAAAGATAAAACCATGCAAGATGTTACTTACTTGGATAATATCGATATATCAAATATTAAATTAACATTGAACTCTGAATATTACCCTATGAAGATATGAAATTAGATTTTGGCAGTAAAAAATATGCTGAAGCCTATTACATGTATACACATAGTTCTCTAAAATACTCACCTCAATTAATAAACTGATACTGGACTTTCATGCTTTCAGTGGTCGAGCAGTACTTGTCATAAATTGCTCGAAAAGAAATGATTATATAAAATCTTCCACTGTGGATATTAAACTGGAAATTGAAAGCAGAAAATCATTCCCACGGAATACCAAGGCACACTGTATGATTATTCATGACCGCGTAGTTAAATATTTACCCCTAAGTGGAATGGTAAGAAATGCAGCATAAAATAAACCTGTATCAAATAAAGTAATACAGTATTTTAAAAGTATTGTGTCTGAGAACATCATGAAGTTGATTGCTGTCGACATACAGGGGTTTAACCTTCCTGAATTTTATGCTAACGAAGTATCTTTTGTCAGTAGTGTGCAAAGGGCTCATTATTTATTGAAACCTCCAATGGCATACAGTGCGTTAAGTCCTGAAGTAAAAAAACAAGTAAACTATTTGGAACGTTTTCATTATGTTCTAAAATATAGCAGCGGTTATGTAAGTTCCGACATATCGAATGACATCCTAAGCGTCTATTAAATGGTGCTAGCGTCGACATAGTTTACGTAAAGGGACATCAAAAGAAGGAATTTCTTGAACGAAAGCTACATGAACTAGCTGAAGCTTCAACAACGCCACCTCTTGTAGTTAATATCGAACATATCAACGAATGCATCAGTGCACCACTACCAAATTTTTTAAAAGACTTTCCACAATGTGTTCATCATTATAATAATTTTAAATGTATGTGTAGTATAAGAAATAATGTAAAACTATATGATTGGTTGTATTCAAATTTACCAAAATAAATACAAAAAACTATTGGACTCTGTTTTTTTATCTCCTGTGTGTGTGTTACCTTAATTTTTAGTTGTTTAATAGACATCTGAGCAGTAAGATGCATCATTCAGATAAATATAAGTTAATATTGAATGAACATTACAGAAAGTTATAGCAGTTGAAAAAAACTATCTCCTCTAATGAACAAAAAAGCCTATGTTCATTAGTTTTACCAATTTGAGTATTACACCCAGATCAGTAATAAGCCTGAAGGCAAACTACCAGAAAATTAATTAAACAAAATATTTTTCCAACAAAAGTAGAGACAGAGAAAATGTTAATAAATAAGTATAGTCTATGCGTACATACATAGTATACACATAATCATGCTGCTGTTAGGTTGTCAGTTTATTCTATTATATGCTATATATCAAAATGTTCTTTATGTACATCGTCCATATGATGCAAAAGAAATGTTTGTCTACTTTGATACAAAGAGCAATGATAGTTGAAAAAATGACACCTGCTATTCTAAATAATCATATTTCCACGTTTTTTTCTTCGGTACCAAATGATGCTAAAAGATATAAAGTAAGAATAAGATGGAGGAGTGGAGATTTAGATTGGAACATTTTTAAAGGCGCATGCGTGACTCCTATTGATATATTCAATGATTATAATGAGCAACAATCAGTTACAATTCTACTGTATTACATTACATTCTGTTCTTCGATTTTCATTCTGAAGTTTCTTATTAGAAATATTAGCAAAAAATGGTTGATGCTGAATTAAGAAGTACCATCATAAAACTCTGTGAAGATGTTTCACGAGAGAAATTCAAGGAACTCAGTATCAGTGAGTCTTCCAACGTTACATATCATATTAAATACATCCAGACTGGTACCATAGTGCACCATTATCACACTGAATATACATTAGAAACATATGGTTGCGCTGAAAATTTATGCAATCAAATTTTACTAGACGAATTTTACAGGGGCATATTTGAAGCTGGTTTCTTCAAATTATTATACTCCATCAGAAAAATAATACCTTCTGTATATATTGTAAAATACAGTTTTTATAATGAAGATGGAGTTGATTAAATATTTACTAAAAACTTGTTGTTTTATTTTGTGCACTTGTATATAGTTCCATTTTTTTGTGAAAATAAAAAACAATTAATAATTTATATATTTTTATTTAAATATAAATTACAAATCAACATCTCATTCCGATCCTCCTAATTCTCCAAGATTGTTTACATAACGTGCTTAATGGGCTTTTTTCGAAAGACGTAGATGTTATTTAATACGATTCTGATTTATGACCTTGATCCCAATTCCGATGTTAGTCGGATTTAATCAGTCTACAATAGTGACAAACACCAGTTTGTTTACATTTAACCCAGTCGGCGACGCTTTCCTCAGTAAGTCAAGACTTGTTTGTGTGTGTGTTTAACGCTGAATTTGCGTTTTATGTAATAAACCACAAGTATGAATTTTAGTCTTTATTCGATTGATATCGGATAAAGTTTAAGATAAAGTCCTTTTGGCATATTTCCTCAGATTTCAAATTTTCCGCGCACTCCCCCCTTTGTCGCCATGTTTTCTTCTTAATTCTGACATGTTTAATGACGTCATGTCTTTTTCCCTAATACTACCATTTTCTTACCCCCGCCCCGCGATGTTTTTTTCTTAATGCGTCCATGTTTAATGACGTAATGTTTTCCGTCGACATGTTTTTTTCTTAATGCCGCCATGTTTTTTTAATGCTGACCTGTTTAACGACGTCATGTTTTTTTTTCCTAATACCACCATTTTTTTATAAAATGTCTTTTTTGACAGTTGGACAAAAAATATATATTTATTCTGTTTTCTATACATATGGGCGTTCTTAAGTTTGTACCCTCTAGGCTCCCGTAAGAAAAAGGGGTAGATAAGTTGGAAGACTGTAAGTTTTGTAATATTTTAAAATTATTATATTTTATTAAATGACATCTATCTGTTAGTAATTAATTAATTTTTAAGTGCCTACAATATTACTTAATAATGTTAACATAATATTTAAAAAACTCATTTCTACTTTGGAAAATGGGAAAATTACTCAAAATATACATCATATAAGGAGTTATCTTTCAAACCGCAGTATTTGAATTATTTTCCGCTATTGCGCAAAAGATGGCACTACATGCTTCAAAGGCAGCTGAATTTAATGTGTCATACAGATTCATTCAAATTGCAACGTTTGTCATAAATATCTGAACTTGAAATGAAGTTTTCTTTCAAAATGCCGCGTTTGTGCTGTCTCGTCACTTTCAAAACAAGTTTTAACCATAATGATTGTCAGTGCAGACACAAACAAGAGAACCGTCATACGTAACTGTGTTTTATGTTGTTTGAGACGGTGTGTTTGGTTAAGTTTAACTAATTTAATTGACTAAAATGAATGAGGGTGAAATTGAAGTTCGGGCTGGAAACTCAGGTGTGCGCCAAAGGGCAAAAAAGCAACAAAAAGACAGAAGGAAAAAGAAATCAGGTAACCTGCAACTTTTGAAGTTAGGTTTCAGTTTATTTTGTTATTAAAATTTCGTAGGCATGCTAATCACTATCCAAACCTTGAAGATTTTGAAAGACCGTGTAATCACATAAAAAACGGTATAATTGCAATGCAATAAATAATACAGCTATAAGTAAAGCAAGAAATTATCTATACCAAATAAGGGACAAAATCGTGCAAGATAACAAAATTGCTAGACTTCTGAAAATCATGCATGTGAGAAGAGGTGTTAAAGATGTACAAAGTTTGAGGTTGAGATACAAATTTGTTGATGATGAAAATCGTACTCATTATGTTTGTCAAAAATGTTGTACAAAAGCATTGCATATTAGGGTATAGTAGTCTTATATGAGTCCTCCTAATATTTAGCTTATTTCCAATAAAAACCTCTTAAATATAGCAGAGAGCAGTTTTCTGCGATGTCAATTGTGTAATTCATCTACTGTGTACACGATGGCGCTGCAGCCGTTTAACGAATGGATGAAACCAAAAGTTTGAGAATTTTGTAGTGAAAAGTTTTTCACGTAGTGTTGTTAAACTACAAATATTTCGAATATGGTAAGTTGATAATTACTTTCATTGACTTGGGTACATAGTATAAATACAGCAGATCATGACCTACTATGTTTATTTCAAAATTAATTGACCACTAACCTCGAAATATTTTTTGTGCTTGTCAATTCAGTGCGGCCTATTATGAGACCCCTAAGAGGTCGCAATATGAGAAAGGTCTCATATTAGGCATCCTAATTCTGTGCATATTGTAAAAATTTTTTCTGGTTTAGGCGGATTCACCTAACAATAAGAGGCGAAAACGGTGGAACAAACAGCAGATGGTTTTAGCAGTTAAGGCGGTTAGACAACATACTATGGGGTATAAGAGAGCGGCAAAACAGTTTGGTGTTCCAAAAGGAATTCTCGAACGTTATGGGAAAAACATCAACTTTTCGCCTGAACAGCTGGTTACAGAGTCTCTTGGCAGAAAACCTGCATTAGGCAAAGAAATAGAAGGTGAGCTGGTTCAGTACTGTCTTGCTATGGATAAAAGATATTTCGGTTTGCGAAGGTCGGACGTAAAACGAATGGCGTTTGAGTTAGCCATTTCTAATAATCTTCGCCATCCATTTTCAGAAGGAGCCGCTGGAAAAAAGCTGGCTTCGAGGTTTTTTGAAACGGCACCCAGAACTGTCCATTAGATCTCCTCAAGCTATTTCCAATGCACGCATACGAGGTTTTAATCAAGAAAGCGTTGCAGCGTTTTTTGAAATATATGAACAAGAATTCCGAAAAATAGGCACAAAACCACATAGATTACCGTGGTACAACATAAAAGAAGTAAAGTAATATCTGCTAAAGGTAAGAAGCAAGTAGCCGCACTTGCATCAGCAGAAAGAGGTGGTCTTATTACTGCTGTTACTTGCATAAATGCTGTTGGAACGTACGTACCTCCTTTAATAGTGTGGCCCAGAAAGAACATGAAGGCTGAATTAATGGATGGTGCCCCAGCTGGATCTATCTACGCCTGTCATCCTTCCGGGTGGATTCAGACAGACATTTCTACACAGTGGATTGATCATTTTGTAAACTTTACAAAACCAACAGCATCCGATCCTTTACTATTAGTTCTGGATGGGAATTATTCGCATACGCGAAATATGGCGGTAATCGAGAAGGCGAGAGAGAATCACGCATCTATTGTTTGCCTTCCTCCACATGGTACGCATCGAATGCAGCCTCTAGATGTAGGCTTCATGAATCCGTTCAAGACATATTATGCCAATGAAATTGAAACGTGGCTTAGGAATCATCCAGATCGTCTAGCAACCCCTTTTATAATTGCCCGGATCTTTGCTGCTGCTTACAACCGAGCAGCCGCAATGGAGGTATCAGTCAATGCATTCAAGAAAACTGGTTTGTTCCCACTCAACAAAGATATTTTTCGGGAGCATGATTTCGACATATTCGAAAATGAAGCAGTCACTTCAAACATCACACCTACTTTCGAGCATTCGGAATCGCGTTTGTCCAATTATTTATGTGCTGATATTGGACATTCTCAGTCAGGAAATTCGAACGATTCCAATGAAGTGTCAGTCCGTCAAGGGATTTCAAAGGATCAGGTCAACGGCAGTAAAGAGTCTTGCTCACGGAACCCAGAAACTGCAGCTCCAAAAGGTTCCATTTCGACTGAACAGTTTTATTTAAAGGCTTCTATGGCTCGTTAAGAGATTTCAAAGGACCAGGTCAACAGCAGCAAAGATTCTTGCTCACAGAACACAGAAAGAGAAGCCCCAAGAGGTTCCTTATCGACTAAACGGTTTTATTCAAAGGCTCCTACTAAACTGAGCCTTGTAAGTCCTCAGCAAATCAAACCATTGCCAAATATATCTATTAAAAAAGTTGGTAAACGTTGTGGTAGTTCAGCTGTAATCACCTCTTCGCCTTATAAAACTGAGTTAGAGGAAAGTTTGGATAAGAAAAAGACCAAGTTGGTTAAAGAACAGAACAGAGCAAGAGTTACTAAGAATGTTCTTGTTACGTGTGAGCCCAAGAGAAAAAACAATTCTAAAAAGTCCAATAGGAGGAAACGTGTGGAGTTGGAAAATGACAGCTCATGTGACAGCGAAGATATGATTCTCGACTATGACAGTGATGGCGAAGAAAATTATGACGCAGAATGCTTGTTTTCCACCAATCCCTATTCTTTAGATACACAGGGCGAGCAATGGGTTAAGTGCACAAAGTGTTATCGATGGGTCCACGAAGACTGCGGTACTGAAGATGCGAATTTCGTCTGTCCAACGTGTTTAAAGAAACAACATTAGAAAATACAACAGGGTCTCATTTTAGGAACTCATTTTTTTTATTGAATATTTTATTGAATTATTTGCTTTTATTGTATTATAAAAACAAATGTTATATTTTTTTACAATAAGATCCAACAGATACCAGAAGTATACTATCCGACTTTAAGAAAATAATTTGAAATTTAATAAATGTGTTTCTAATTCAAAATTATGATTATGAGTTTTTATAAATGGGTCTCATATTAGGCTACTTTACCCTACTCAGCGGCGAATTATCACATTATCTAAAAAACTTCAAGCCGATGAAGAGATACTTGAAAAGAGAGGTGGTGATCATCGATCACGAAATTTTGCTGAAAAGAGAAATTCCGTTAAACAATTCATTGGAAAACTTAAAGGCCGAGAATCTCACTACAACCGCAACAAGTCCAAGAGGATTTATTTATCGTCAGAACTCAGTATTAAAAAATTGCATAGAATATATAACAGTGAAGTCGTTGATAATCTGAAGGTCATTTAACATAGGCTTCGGTTCTCCGGCGACTGACGTCTGTAGCTTGTGTTACAGGCTGAAAAATCAGCTAGGGATAAATGTTAGGGATGTACAAGGTATATCCCTAACATTATATACGTGGCTTGAGACACAAGCTGGAAGAGGAGCTACCAAAATAGGCTCAGCTCTGTACAATTTCCTCTTAGAGCCAAGTGCAATTCCACTAAACTGCAACTCCCTCCGTTTATTCTGTGATGGATGCGGGGGGCAAAATAAAAATTCATATATTTTATTTGTGCTTGTGTTTTGGCTTTACCAACATGCTCCAGATCAAGTCAATAACATACTTTTGATTTATCCTGTACGTGGACATTCCTTTTTACCCGCAGACCGTGTTTTTGGAAGAATCGAAAAAAATACTAAGAAGAAATCAGAAATTCTAACAAAGGAAAAATATTGGGATATTTTCAAAGAAGTTGGGGACACAAAGGTATTGGGAGAGGAGTGGACATTGTTTGATTTTAAAGCACTTGCAGATGCCTTGAAGAAGGTCACTGGCATAAGAGAGGTAAAGCGAATTTACATTGAAAAATTTGTGTTAGAAATACAGCAGTTGTTATAACTCTAAGATTGGAAATTTTTTACAGAAATGACATTTCACACCCTATAGCATTGCTGAAAAAAGGAAAGTCTTTGGCTAAAATTACATTGAAACCAATTGAACTCGGTAGAGCGATCAAGCCAAAAAAGTTTAAAAGACATTGACGGTCTATTGGACAAAGCATATTCAAAAAAGGACATAACTACAAACAAAAAAATAAATTGGAGGTACGTCGAAGAGTTAAAGTGGTATAAAGACCTAATTGACAAAACTAACAATGGCGATGACACAAATCAAGGAAACGAGGTAGAAGAAGATGAAGAAAATGAAAGCTGCGATTGCAGAGAGGAAGATCACCGACTACGACTGTGATTTTAATGTTAACTAAAAACTGTTAATATTTTTTGTAACAGGAAATTGTTTTTCTTTAGATTATTTAAAGTTTTTGTTGTGTCGTGCAATTTAAGTTTCTGCTTTCCTAAAAACTATCATATAATTTTCTTACAAAATAAAATTAATAATAGTATTCAGTTTGTTTCGTCTTGCAGTTTTTTTCAGAATTTCTTTCAAAATGCAGTTTTTTGATAAGTAACATTCAAAACGCAGTTTAAATTTTTTGTTTTTATTGTTACATAAAGGTTTTACAAATCTGATTTTCCAATTTTAGTGCATGATTGATTACACATCCAAGGCTACATGTCGTTATCTGCAGAAATAAAATACTAACATGAATAACGTCAGGGCAAACATTCACTATCTGCTTAAAAACTGATTTTGATCAAATACTGCATTTTGAAAGATAACTCCTCACCTCATATATTGTATTTCACGAGATCATATGAGAGATGAAAGATGACATGAAAAGAGTTTGGCAGTCTGATTATTTTTAGTTGTGAATAATCTAGGTTGGTATAAGTTGCTTTCGGTGACGTTTCGTTGGATAGGCCGGATAGGCATTACCCTTACCTATAAGAACAGAGAAGTAAAACGTCTGTGATGCATCTTCAAAGGTGCTAGTAACTTTGAATTTACAATGGATTAGACAAACAGCGAGACGCTGTAACTGCGTTCTCGCTGCCGTCGGGTACCCGTCGGCCGTCGATGCGACTGATATAATTACATGTGTCGATCTGGGTAACCAAATAAAATAGATTCGTTTATGGAAATAATATTTTTTATTGTTATACTGTTAATAGTTTATACTTTAATAAGTGAGATATGTCTAATCAAAAGAGATAGGCTATAGTTATTAATCAAAATAAATCTAAGAACCTGTTTTATTTGGTTACACAGAATTTGCTTTGGTTACACATGCAATTACATATCAGTCGAATGGACGGCCGACCGGTATCCAGCGGCAAAGAGGATGTAGTTACGGCGCCGGCGCACTATGGGCAGATGGTGGAGGCGCCGCGCCGTCTCAAAAATACCAAAAACCAAAACCCGAATAAGGAACACAAACCACAATTTTCTTATAACTAATACATCAAACTTTTATAATTCGGTTCGGTAATTTATTTAAATGTTGACTGGATTCAGTTAGTAGACTTCAAAAGTAGGAATATGGAGATTCAGATAAGTGTTGTTTTGATGCTTATTTTAAATAAACAATTTCGTGCTTAAAAATTAAATAAAGTGCAATCTGTTATACACCGTTTCAAACAGCAGTTCTTCTAGTATTAAAAACAAAAAATATTTGTATGTTGCTTATCGTAAAGACATGATAAAGGTCTCATGTTACTGGAATAACTTTCTCAACTTCAAGAAAACTTTTAACTGTTAGCAGGGTTCGCCCGGGTAAGTTTCTTTTCACCGTCTGACAACTAAAACGATCCTGTATAAGATCCAAAAAAATCTTGCGGATTTTTTCCGCTTCTTTTGCAAATCAACAAAATATACAAAGAAGCGCGCGCGACGAACACTTAAAAATCTGCAATACTCGTTCCGTAAGAATTATGAATTTGCAAAATACATCGTAATAAAAAATACATATACATTATGAAATTCCAACAAATAAGAGCATAGCATTTCACTGAATGCCTGGATTTTAGAAATCATATATGGGGACGGTCTCATCTGATTTTTTTTAGCAGCACCACCATATCCCACGTTTGACCAAATATGTTTACGAGTGCCTTGCTGTTAGATAAAATGAAATAAATATTTGTAGTTGCTAAACTTATTAAACATCTTTATTTTATTAAACTTATATAAACATATTATATAAACTTATTATTAAACATTAAAGTGGTATATCCATAAAAATGGTTTACGATATAATTTGAAAACAATATTTTTTAGCCATGAAAAATAAACCAAAGAAAAAATATTTTTTTTCTTCGTCTATACATGGGATGTTTATTCTGCGGTTACCATTGTCGTTAGAAAATTATATAAACTTGGGTTTGTTAAAGTTTTAGGTTATTATTAATGTATACAAGCAGCATTAATTAATAGTAATCAATAATTTGCTGCTGTCAGCTGTACCTACGACAGTAAACAATGAACAATTTCAAAATACTCAACGTAACATATGTGACGCTTTTATAGAGCACGGAAAACATATATCAATAGCAGAACGGTATGTTAAGGAGCATTTCGATCTTTCTGAAGAGCAGTTGCAATGTGTTATTACCAAAATTCAGAAACACTTATTGCCCGAATTTAAGATATGCTGAAATAAAGCCGGAAGAAAAAGGGATGTGTTCTTACGCAGCAACGAGAAATGGTTAGATGACGAATTTTTTGTATCAAGAAGACGAAGAAGCATCGACGTCCTTATCTGAAAACCCACGAGGGAGGCCATATAAGTCATTTAACGAATCCGTAGAGAAGACACAGAAACCAAAAGCAATAAAACTATTTCGAGACTCTGGACTTGATCACGTTTATCATTCATATACTCAGGGATTACGTTCAATTGGTGAGACATGGGAATTAGAAATTATACAGGAACTACGTTCTGCATGACAAGAAAGAAATACTTTTATCCACACATTATTAAGACGTAATACTTCTGTTGAGCCTTTCACAAATCAAGAGGTCTTGGCTATTTTCATTGATTTAGATTTAACGATAAACCAATATACATACCTTAGAACCTGTTTACAAGACAAAGACTGTACTGTACTCCTATCATATACCAAACTTACAGAAGCCAAGCAAGAATGTTATTCAAAGCACATGCAAGTAACTGAAATTGATGCTACAGTAAGTTTGCAGTCTCTTCTAGATCACACATGTAACAGTATAATCAAAATTGATTCTGTGAATGTGGCCAACTTTTCACAATTAATATTGTACAGTAAATGGGGCTGTGATGGATCTTCGGGACAAAGTGAGTACAAGCAAATACTATCTGGTGAAAGTGGCTTAATATCCGATACTAACTTGTTTGTAACATCCTTGGTTCCATTACAAATTGTAGATGAAGTCACAAAAAACGTCGTTTGGAAAAATCCAACCCCGTCCTCTGTTCGATACTGTAGGCCCATTTTAATAGAATTCTCACAAGAGACTCCAGAGAGAGCAAGATCTGTTGTCAATGAAGTGGAAACTCAAATAAGCACTCTTCTGCCTTCTTTTGTATTGAAGAATTAAAAACAGCTGTCTATTAAACATAAGCTGTTATTTACAATGATAGATGGTAAGGTTACGCAAGTAGTAACAAATACTCCATCAAGTGCCACATGCCATATATGTCTTGCAAAACCAACAGAAATAAACAATTTGGAACGTGTTAAACAGAGACCTGGGAATGAAGAGCATTATAGATGTGGACTCTCATCTTTACATGCATGGATTCGATTTATGGAGTTAGTACTTCATGTTTTATAGAATTTATCATTTAAAAAATGATCAGTAACCTCACAAGATTACTAAGTAATAAATTAGGATTACTAAGTGATAAACCTCGACGAATCAGCGGAACTACATAGTAATGACGGAAATACCGCTCAAAGATTCTTTGCCAATTCTGCTTGCACTGCACAAATTACTGGAGTTGATGAAGAATTAATTATGAGATTTCGCATATTACTTCAGACAATGTCAAGTGGTATGGCAATCGATGCCATAAAATTTGGTGAATATGCTTTTAGAACAGCCGAATTATACGTGAGCAAATATCCATGGTACTGTTTGTCCTCCTCTGTACATAAAGTACTCATTAATGGAGAAAACATAATTCGATATAATGCACTTTTACCACTTGGTCAGTTGTCCGAAGATGCACAGAAATCCAGAAATAAGGATTATAAACGTTTCAGGTTACATAATTCTCGCAAATGTTCTCGCAAATGTCTTTCATACTTTATTGTATACATCAGACCATTATATAACGAGCTTAAGACAATCTGTCTCACGCAAGATTATGGAAATTGAAGAAGAAGCCTTGCAACTATTACAATAAGTATTTATTTACATATAATTATGTACATAAATTACACCTGTATGCTATCAATTATAAAATGAAATATATAAAAACAAAATAAAAATTATTTACCGTCACTACTGAACGTCAGACCTTTCTTTATATCTGTATACCGAATTTCATGTGTCTATAATAACAAATAAAAAAGTTACAGTTTTTTGAGACCACCATCGGCCCATAGTGCGGCGTATCGCTGTTTGTCAGGTCCATAGTAAATTCAAAGGTACTAGCACCTTTGAAGTTGCTAGCTTCACAGGCGTCCAAATCTGTCAAAAGTTCTTTTTCTTCGGTTGATTCCCAAGCAGTTATGAAATAGCCATAATGTGCAAGTTAAGTCGATAAGATTTTTGAAATAATCATGTCATTATCTGTTGCTTGATTTAATGCCTTTAGTCTGTGGACGATGTTTTTAATAGGTATTACTGATATGTATACTCATATCTGATCCTTTCCATAGGTATAACTATAGAACTTTTTAAATTGTGCTTTATAAATAATCTAAAACCTACGCTTAATTTTTATTAACCAAAACAATATATCGATGGTGTCAGTTGAATAGCTTGTATCTTCAAAATGTCATTTTTTCAGGAGACGATTATTTTAATGCTGGTAAATAACAACTACTCATTTTTTATTGCCTAAAAAGGTTAAAATTAAATAAAGAATAAATAATGTTTATTTTATTATTTTTTTTTAAATTAGTATCATAAAAAATTAAGTGAGGTACGTGTTATTGCATCATAATATCTGTCAGTTTTATGAGACACGAGGTATAAGTTATAAAGTGAATAAAATAGAACCCATTGTAGATTTGTACACACAAATAACATAAAAATAAGCTAACATTTAAATAAGACGTGAAATTACGCCATAAAGGATTTATAGGGGTAAATAACAAATATAATATATTTATTGTTATTTTATTTGTGTGCATAAACTCAGCATGAAAGTATTAATTTTAATATCAATTTATTTAAGAACCCAAAATGTTACAAGGCAAATAATACAGCTAAGTAGTATAGCAAAACCAGTCTCAGGCCACTTTTGATGCGGGTGGCATGTGTCCATCGGGAGTGACCAAAGATGGGTTAGTTCGTCAAGCCGCCGCCCGGATATTATAGGTGTCGCTGTTGTAGTTCTGAAGAAGTGACTGGTGCTTGTTGATCAATGACCAGAGGGTCTTCCTCGGTGAGGGGGTGGGAGTAAGAAAAATACATGGTTGTATTAAGAAACAAGGGGCGTGGCAAAACATGGCTGTATTAAGAAAAAAGGGGCGTGACTGCATTAAGAAAAAAGAGGGTGGGGGTAAGAAAAAACATGCCTGCATTAAGAAAAAAATATGGCTGCATTAAGAAGAAAGAGGGTGGGGGGTAAGAAAAAAAATTCATTAAGATAAAAGGGTGGGGGTAAGAAAAAATATGGCTGCATTAAGAAAAAAGAGGGTGTGGAAAAAAACATGGCTGCATTAAGAAAAAAGAGGGTTGGGGGTAAGAAAAAATATGTCTGCATTATGAAAAAAACATGGCTGCATTAAACATGGCTGTATTAAAAAAAAGGGGGCGTGGCTGCTGCATTAAGAAAAAAAGAGGGTGGGGAGAAAACATGGCTGCATTAAGAAAAAAGGGGGCGTGGCTGCGAAAAAGAGGGTAGGGTATTAAGAAAAAATATGACTGCATTAAGAAAAAAACATGGTGGCAAAGGGGTGGGGACGTAGGAAAAAAAAAGGTCCGTTACGTGGACATCTGACGCAATATGTCAAAAGGGCCTTATCTTAAACTTTATCCGATTTCAATCGAATAAAGACTAAAATTCATTAAAAAATTAATTTAACATAATCACAAGAGAGAATATTTTTAATAGGTTAATAAATAAAAAAGTTATAGACAAAGAAAACATATTTATGGTAAAAACAGGGGTTTTATTTTTCCTAAGTTGGTACTAAAAAGCCACTATATTTGAGTTGGTATACCTGTATGATGTTATGACTTGAAAACGTGACTAAAATGTTTGCTGTGCTATTGTAGACTAAATAAGCTGGTCTGGTGAATAAACAAAAATTATCTGCACGTGATTAAATGCTGAGTCATTTTCTCTTTTAACCTACTTGTCGCTTATATAGAATGCAAACTCAACGTTAAAAACAAGTCTTGACTTGTTGAACAAAGTGTCGCCAGCTGAGTTAAGGAACGTGACTTAAATGTAAACAAACTGGTGTTTGCCACTATTGTAGACTGTGATTAAAGCCGACTAACATCTGAATTGAGATCAAGGTCATAAATCCAAATCGTATTAAATAACATCTGCGTCTTTTGAAAAAAAAGCACGTTACGTAAACAATTCTGTCTAGTTAGGAGCTGTGATTTATATATTTAAATAAAAAATATATATATTTTAAAAATGAAAACTGTACACACAAGTGTGCAAAATAAAAACAACAATTATTTTAGTAAAATATTTAATCAACTACATCTTCACTATAAAGACTGTATTTTACAATATATTCAAAAGGTATAGTTTTTCTAATTGAGTATAATAATTTGAAGAAACCAGCTTCCAGTATTCCTCCGCAAAATTCGTTTAGATCGATGGGTCCCAGTAAAATCTAATTACATAAATTTTCAGCACGACCATATGTTTCTAATGTATATTCAGTGTGATTATAGTGAACTACGGTATCAGTCTGACAGTCTTTAATATGATACATAATGTTGGAAGGCTCACTGATACTGAGTTCCTTGAATTTTTCTTGTGAAATATCTTCGTAGAGTCTTATGATGGCACCTCTTAATTCAGCATCAACCATTTTTTGCTAATATTTCTAATAAGACACTTCAGAATTAAAATCGAAGAACAGAGTGTAATGTAGTACAGTAGAATTGTAAGTGATTGTTGACTATTATAATCATTGAATATATCGACAGGGGCCACGCATGCGCCTTTAAAAATGTTCCAATCTGAATCTCCACTTGTACCATTTTGAAATTTTACTCTTATTTTATATCTTTTAGCATCATTTGGTATTGAAGAAAAAAACGTGGAAATATGATTATTTAGAATATAAGGTGTCATATTTTTCCAGTTATCATTGTTCTTTGTATCAAAGTGGACAAACATTTCTTTCACATCATATGGATGATGCACATAAAGAACATTTTGATATATAGCATATAATAGAATAAACTGATGACCTAACAGCATCATGATTAATTATATACTATGCATGTACACATAGGCTATACTTATTTATTAACATTTTCTCTCTATATTTTTGTTGAAGGAATTTTTTCATGCTGTGGTGTAATATTCAAATTGGTAAAACTAATGAACATACGCTTTTTTTGTTCATAAAAGCTGATAGTTATTCTCAACTGCTCTAACTTTCTGTAATGTTCATTCAATAATAACTTATATTTATCTAAACGATGCATCTTACTGCTCAGACGTCTAGTAAACAACTAAAAAAATTATGGTAATACACACAAGGAGATTAATAAAAAAACAGAGACCAATAGTTTTTTTCTTTTTGTATTTATTTTGGTAAATTTGAATACAACGAATCATATAGTTTTATACTATTTCTTATACTACACATACATTTAAAATTATTATAATGATGAATACATTGTGGAAAGTCTTTTAAAAAATTTGGTAGTGGTAAACTGATGTATTCGGTGATATGTTCGACATTAACTACAATAGGTGACGTTGTTGAAGTTTCCGCTAGTTCATGTAGCTTTCGTTCAAGAAATTGCTTCTTTTGATGTCCCTTTACGTAAACTATGTCGACGTCAGCCCCGTTCAATAGGTGATCGCCTAGGATGTCATTTAATATGTCGTAATTTAGATAACCGCTGCTATATTTTAGACCATGATGAAAACGTTCCAAATAGTTTACTTGTTTCTTTACTTCAGAACTTAACGTACTGTATGCCATTGGAGGTTTCAATAAATAATGAGCCTTTTGCACACCACTTACAAAAAATATTTCTTTAGCATGAAATTCAGGAAGGTTGAACCCCTGCACATCGATGACAATCAACTTCATGATGTTCTCAGATACAATACTTTTAAAAGACTGAATTACGTTATTTGATACAAGTTTATTTTATGCTGCATTTCTTACGATTCCACTTAGGGGTAAATATTCGATTACGCGGTCATGAATAATTATACAGTATGCCTTGGTATTCTGGGGGAATGATTTTCTGCTTTCAATTTCCAGTTTCACATCCACAGTGGAAGATTTTATAGAATCATTTCTTTTCGAACAATATATGACAAATACTGCTCGACCACTGAAAGCATCAAAGTCAAGTATCGGTTTATTATTTGAGGCGAATATTTTAGAGAACTGCGTATACATATAATAGGCTTCAGCATATTTTTTACGGCTAAAATCTAATTTCATATCTTCATAGGGATAATATTCAGAGTTCAATGTTAATTTAATATTTGATATATCGATATTATCCAAGTAAGTAACATCTTGCATGCTTTTATCTTTTTTATTTGTTTGAAATGCAACAATAACGTATCTGGGGCTCTCCACATTAGTACAGGTTTTAACGGACCATATTTCTTTCGTAGTGCTAGTGGTCAAAGCTGGTAATTCATGAAATTCACATTGTCTATATGGAAGTAGAAGTGGCTTATCGCTATTTGCTTGAGAGAGCAAACTTAATTTCAAAACATCATTCAGAAACACATGCTTGACTTTTAGCTCTATGCTGGTTATTGTTAGTTCGCCAATAGTATCGTCATTCGACACTTTAAAACAATTATTATCATTTCGAGCTCTAATTAGACGTAAAACTTGTTTACCGAAAATTACTCTCTTATAATCATGAAAAAATCCCAGTAAATGCCACAACGGTATTCTCAAAGAGAATGTTGTTTTTGTAGCATCATATGTTACCAGCTGTAATTCAGGGTAATTCCAGCCAGCAATACTAAGAGAAGTATCATCTTTCTCATAACATAAATAGATTTTTAATAGGCTCACAGTTCCCGGATCTCGTACTTTATCTAATTCCTTTCCATTTAGTTCATAACTAATTGAATCAAATAAATATGCTCCTGCATTATTAGTGAATTCAACGGTGCCAGTACCCTCAATGTTCTTCTTTAAAGTTCCCTCAATCGATAGGGCGGCTTCGCTCATCAATAATAATGCATCCTGTTGATAAATAGCAATTTCTATTTCATCGTTGTTTCCAAATGATTTTACAAAAGGGTGATACGTTCGAATTTCATCCCTGACGATGGACTCATCGTAACTGGGGTCTTGAAATAACTGCAGCTGTTCTAACATTATAACCCAGAGATTTTAAATAAAGAATATTAGCAAGAGTTAACGCTGAGGTCTTCTTCTTACTCCTCTTCACACCGCCTTCACTGACTGAATGCCGCAGATTAGAATAACTATCGTTTATATAGTTCTTTTGTTCAAATAGTAACCTCATAGTCCCTTTCTTAATTCTAATCGTACTATAATTTCTTCTCCTCGAAAATTAACTGGCTCAGAATTTTGATCAAGTATTTTCAATGTGATATTATGTATATCTGTTTTATTGTTTATTGGTAGAAAAATTAGGTTATAGGGTTCAATGTCTATTGTGTATCCGGGATCGACTTTCAATCCAAATTCAAAAATGGTGTGTGTGATGGTTTATTATTGTAAAATGCTCCTGTCGTAAGGTTACAGTCCACGTGGATTGTTATCACCTTAACTATCTTAACAGGTAAATCTGACTGATATGGAATATCAGGTTTTAGAACTTGAGAACTATAACCTAATAAGGAGGCTAAACTGTCTTTGCGAGTAAAGTCGATTTCGAGCTTACTTTTAATTTCACACTTAAGCGTATTATTATTAGGCTTTAGAGAGAAATAGTCTTCACTCCGTGCTACACCACTGGGTATTACTCGCGTCTGCAGATATGATTCAATATCACTTATTTCATATGAGCCTGTCGGTATGTGTATAACTTTTTCTTCTTCACCACCAAGTTGTCGGTAATAAAACTTATTCTTTATCCCCTCTTCAATGTTTGGTATACTATTGTACGTGTGAAGCCCTATTAATGCTAACGAATAGTCGTACTGAGGATCAAGAATTATGGGATTATAAAAGTCCACGGAGAGAGTAGAACTTCGACTTCTTAACGTGAATATTTGAGACATAATGAATGAAAATCACACATGTTTATTATTTTTATAGAGACATTATAAACACAAATGTCCACAATTGATCGTATTGTATGTCTGATAAGCATCAGAATTATATTTAATTTTACATTTCGAGCCAAGGTACTTGACTAGTTCGATAGGTGGTTTTAAAAATCAAAAACTATCGAAATATAAAACAGAATTGTTCATTTTTTTGTAAGCTACCCAATGTGTTCCAGAGCCTTTTACGCTGTCTATTTACGCTGTCAGTTACGCTGGTATTTTCTAAAAATGTCACAGATCATTATGAACATCTAAACACTATCTTGCAGGCTTTAGACAATGCAGGACTAAAACTAAATGTTGAAAACTGTACATTTTTTAAGTCACAAGTCAAGTATTTGGGGTATATCATTGGGCAGGATGGTATTAGTATTGGCGAGGAGAGGATTAGTGAAATCAAGAACTATCCCAGGCCGACAAATCTGAAAACATTGAGGGGTTTTTTTAGGGGTTTTAAATTATTACAAAAAATTCGTACCAAAATTATCCGAATTAGAACTACCTTTAATTGAACTATTAAGAAAAAACACTAAATGGCACTGGGATGAACGTCGAGAAAACGCATTTAATCGGTTAAAACAAAATTTTCATCAACAATTATTGTTAACCACACCAAATTTCGAACTTCCATTTATATTAAAAACAGACGCCTCCAACTACATCGTAGCGGCAGCTCTAGCACAGATCCAAGACGGTGTTGAAACCCCCATTTGTTTCATATCGCGAATCATGAAACCATGCGAGGTACGGTACACCGTCAGTGAAAAAGAAATGCTTGCGGTAGTATTTGCAATCACAAAATTAAAATTTTTCCTAGTTGCTTCACATTTTATTTTAGAGACAGATCATTCAGCCCTTTGTTTTTTAATGACTAACCGATTTGCAAACAACAGAATTTATAGATGGTCACTCCTTTTGCAAGAATATTCTTTTACTATAAAACATCGGCCAGGCAATGAAAACATAATAGCTGACGCACTGACACGCAACCGACATACAGATATGCCAACACCAAATACATACACCATTGCACTCAATACACTAACGTACACTGACGGACCATACTCAGAAACAGAAATCAGAGACAGTCAAAACAAGTTAACCCATATAAAAGAACAAATAGAAAAAAAAGGAACATACAAAGGGTACACAATAAAACAAAATTTCATCATAAAAAAGATCAACACTCAAGAAAATTACGCAATCGACAAAGACTTAGCACAGACGATAATTCATGACTTGCATCACAGATACGGACACATTGGCATACGCAAGACATGGATGACATTTAGGGAAAACTTTTATTCAGAACGAGATTTGATAATAACAAAAGAAATACTTACACAATGTCACACATGTTGCCTGGCAAAATCCAAAAATAGAAATTTGAAAAATAGTACCACCAGCATTACTACGGAAGCCTCTTTAGAGTTAATTGTCATCGACTATATTAGTAATTTAATTGAAACAAGTGAGGGTTACAAACACATATTTGTCATTACGGATAATTTTTCAAAATTTACAAAAACGTACCCCACAAAAAGATGCAACACTAAGACTACCCTTGCTATACTAAATACATTTTGTAAAAACATCGGTATACCTGGCAAGATACTGGCTGACAATGCAACTTATTTCAACAATGACCGTTTCATTAAATACTGGGAAAAGAGGGGTGTCAGGGTAATTTTCACGTCCATCAGGCATCCTCAGGCTAATCCTGCGGAACGTTACATTCAAGAAGTTCTGAGATTCTTGAGGATTGCAGCAGAGGATAGTCACATGGAACACACACATACACAAAGTTGAAAACTACATAAATAACACGCCAAGCACAGTAACACTCAAACCACCAATTACACTAATGTTAGGACATCCACCATCAAGACCTTGGACACCAGACGAAGACGTTGATTTGGACAAAATGCGCGAGCAAGTACGTGACCGCCTACACAAAAAGGCACAACAATACACGGCAAAACAAAATGCAAAAATTGGCAGACGTACCATTTTCAAACAAGGAGATTTAGTCATCATTAAACGGCTTAAACATTCAAACTTCAGAAACAACATCTGCGCCAAGCTCACATTTCCTTATGAAGGTCCATACATTATACACAAAATAATAAATTCGAATACATACGAACTTAAACATACAACTGGTAACCTCATAAAAGGCAAATACAACATTGAAATACTACATCCGTACACTCCAAACACACATACAGACACAATACACATACAATAGACACAACACGATATGAATTTCCAAAATTAGTCCCTTTAATTTTAAAAATCCACAGGGGGAATATGTTGTGTCTATAATGCCTATAACGCGGCAACCATAAATACAATTACGTACAAAGAACAAATACATATAACGACTTGTATAAATAATCATTACACATATAGCAGCATACTTAATTCTAAAGTCATGAGTACGAATTTAATTAAAGCTCAACATTATAAAATCACGGTATACATACCTACGATTAGAAATCTGAAATATACACAACAAATATAAAATATGAGTGATCAAAACTCCAGAGTATGTTCCAACCATGCGGCTGGTTCGTAGAAATAGTCAAATCTAGGTAACGATCATACTTTCCTGAAATACCAAATAAAAAATAATTAGAATATATAAATAAAATATCAAACAATAAAGAACAAGTCAAATTTGCTAAAAAACAATAAAAGCAACAGTATTTCATAACGAAGAAAGACAATGAAAGTAGTAAAAAGAAAATTGTTGTATAGATTAATTTTATATATAAGATATGTTGTTAGATTAAGTTTTTTTTTTTTTGGATTAGACGCTTTAGTGCGTGAATATTCGTAAACACATAGGAAAGGACCTATAAAATCATAAACAAACAGTAAATTAAAAATGAGTGTTCGGATATGAAATAAAACTGAAAAAACAGTAATAACACCTTGTTATACAAACTAATTTTGTTGAATAAATGTAGTATATGTTACAGACAATAAGTTCTGTTAATTTTAAGTCATATAATAGCGTAATTTTTGTAAAAAGTTCTAAAGCATCTTATAATCGGAGGAAATTTTTATCGTCACCAAATCTAATGAAACACATATCAAATTATTCCAAATTTAATGACAAAAAAGGTGATATAATTAGTTTCTCAATACGTGAGATAATAAGAAAAATATTAGTTAAAATATAAATTAATTTTTTGAAATGTCAAAATTGTTTATCTCAACAATGAAAACAAATGCACATCAAACCTATATTATAAATAGAGAAGTGGCATTTCATACGCGGAAGTCGTCTGTTAGCTGTTGCTGAATAAACATCGTCAGTCCGCAACAAATTTATTACAATAATCAAGCTACTTAGAAAAACAAAAGAAAATACCTAACCTCAAAAATTAAAGTTTGTCATCGAGAGAAGTCATAGCCGACGATAAAGGTTTAACTCCGATCAAGTGCAAAGCATGTATCCAATTTACATAGTTGTCATTAATTTATAAGAAAATTAACGAAGTGCAGTGCGTCGCAAACAAGTGTCGTGAGTGCACCTAAACACCGCTTCCATTCCAGCAATTATAATTCCAGCAGCTCATGAGGAGTTGGTGATCGTGGAAACCGTAAGCATTAATTACGACCATATTTTATTGTGAATAATTGTTATTCGCATTATTATCTTGTCACAATCGTATTTTTATGTATGCACGTCTGAATTTTGCGCTGTCACAACCGACTGTTTGAAGTTTGAAGGCATCACTGTTGCCAACAAAATAATATTAGACAAAAGTGCCAACACAAAAATAACCAAATTTGTAAATTTTTTAATTGACAAATTTTGAATTTGTCACATTTTAAATTTAAGTTAGCTAGCGGATAGATAGGGTATTTCATAAGTTTTAAAGTGTTATATTTAATGCAACAATTTTCTTTTATCTGTCATTATACATTTTAAATTTTAACTAGTTTTTTTTTATTAACCAATAAAAATCAATCAACAGAGCTGGTAAGGAACTCGCTACAGGAGAAAGATCTCAAATACAGATAAGTAAAATCTAATCTACAAAAATTTATATTTGTTGTTGTTTTTTCTTTTAAAAATTAATTAAACGTACTCATACTTACCGTAAATTTATAATTCACAAATTATTCAATAATAAATCACAAATAAACACTAAATAATAACACAACAATATATATATATATATATATATATATATATATATATATATATATATATATATATATATATATATTACAGTCAGTAAAATAGTTCAGACGTTACAATGCGTGTTCAAAGACAACAGGTGTCCCTGCCCGTTGAATATTTAGATCTGTTGACAGACCATTGTGTGGGAGGAGAAGAAAAACATGGAAAGTTATTTCCTAATACTCTAAGAGCTATTATATACGGACCCAGTGGAGCAGGCAAAACCAATTTGCTTCTAAACTTATTATTCAATTCTAATGGACTGTGGTTTGAAAACATATACGTTTACTCTAAATCACTTTTTCAACCGAAATACAAACTATTGGAGCGGGTATTGCAGAACGTAAATGGAGTTGGATGTTTTCCGTATGCAAGTAGTGAGAGTATTATTGATCCATCTGAGGCTAAATCTAATTCAATATTCATTTTCGACGATGTGGCATGTGACAAACAAGACAAAATAAGAACATATTTCAGTATGGGTAGACATAAGCTTGTAGACTGTTTCTATCTCTGTCAAACATACACGAGGATACCTAAACATCTCATTCGTGATAATTGTAACTTCATCATTTTATTTAAACAAGATAAAATCAATTTACGACATGTGTATGATAATCACGTGACCCCAGATATGACATTCGAGCAATTTGAAGACATGTGTAGAGAATGTTGGAATGATAAGTATGGAGTAATGGTCATCGTAAAAGATTTTGATTTACATGGTGGTCGGTATCGAAAAGGTATTGATCAGTATATAAGCGTGTAACGTAAACTGTGTCTGTTATTATTAGTTAGACAATCGAACTGAAGAGATAACGTCTGCTTAAAAACAGGTCATACAGTCCGTACAGCTCATACAGCCCCTACAAATCGTTCAGCTCCATTTAAATAGGTCATACAGTCATACAGCCCCATTTAAACAAGTCGTACAGATTATACAGCTAATAGGCTCAGTTTAAAACAGATTGCTGCTAAGGTTGTAACAATGAAGTCTAATAAAATAACTTTTGAAAAGTATAGAGTATCTAAGGTTAAACCATTGGATCTATCAAAGAAAAAATTACTTAAAGATAAAATTAATAAGGCATCAAAGGCTATCAGAAAAAAGTATCTAGCATTAAAACTAGGAAAATCTGACGAAGACGAAACTCTTAGTAGACTCTTGAAGCCCATTATCGATTCATTAAAAGAACTCAAATCTGTAAATATATTACAGAAAACAGACACGAAGCGTGTAGGTTTATCGCAACAAAAAAAATTAAAGCGTGACTCTAGTTCAGCAGAGTATACATCAAATGCAGATATTAAGGATGACATATTGTCTCTGGAACCTCAGTATGAAGTAGGAGATGCTAACTTTCAGGGTGGCAAAACGCAGAAAACTGCTCTTAATGAATATTTTGAACAGTATCCATCTTTAGCTAGACACTATATAGAGGGATTTTTTACTAAACGCAAAGACTATGATGAAACCTATGGCATTAGATTGGATTTACAAATGAATAAACTGTATATTGGTAATATGGAATTAAAAATTGGTCGTGCCTCTGAAATAATTATTAATGATAAAGTATATGATGGCAAAATGGGGTTATACAATCTACTTTTTATGAAGCATCCCACAGATTATGATAGAAATGATTTAACTGAATATAAGGAAATTTTGCAAATTACCAATGTACATAGAAGAAATTACGAACCGACTGGACAAATTAATGGAACTAGATCTTCCAAGTATATTAAAATAATAAGACCATTATTGGATAGTAAAAAGAAGAAAAAAAAACACAGTCAACTAGTGGATTCGGTCTGACTATTCGGTTTACAATCAAAAGCCAATCGAATATGTTTATTGGGATGACATCAATGAGCTTGTTGATAGACTGAAACTTTTGAATGCGTCAAAGATTGCAGGAAATACCGATTCACATGATAATGAAATATCAGCTATCATTAGTGAACTACGTGAGGCTGGAGTTATATATTAAATATTTGATGTACATACAATTTGAGTCATTATCAGGATGAGTCTCGATAAGTTTGGAAGGTCTTCGCGGCGTAGTAGTGAAATTAATGATTCATATCTCAGCCAACCACAACGTGGATTTGTATTTACCGAAGATGGAAACATCAACATTGAAAATTTAAAGCTGTGTAATGTTCTATCACCTACTGACGAGGGTGATGCCGTTAATAAGAAATATGTAGATGATCATATAAATCTATTCTATCAAACAATATTGATATGCTATTTGAACGTTTAAATAAGTTTAAGGATAGTATAAAACATGTGACATCAGATTTATATCAACAGAAAACATATCTAACAGATATAGGAAGGACCATTGAAAAATTAAATCAAAAAGGTTTAGATAGTGTTGGTGGAACAGACATTGAATCAAATTCAATCAATGAAACAATTTACAGCCAACCCGATGAAAAAATCTAGAGAAAAAATTCAATTGGTTAATGAGCTTCATAAGCCTGCACGCAAAAATTTCTATCGTAAACGTATTATAATAAAAGGAATAGACGATTTGTGGCAAGCAGATTTAGCCGAAATGTGTAATTATGCTAAAGACAATCACAGTTTTAGATACATTCTCATAGTGATTGACTGTTTTTCAAAATTTGTGTGGGCTAAACCCATAAAAAATAAGGGTGCACTAGAAGTTACACAAGCAATGAGTGGTATTTCTAAGGATAGCAAGAGGAAATATAAAAATTTAAATACGGACCAGGGTACTGAATTTTATAATGTTCACTTTAAAAACTTGATGAAAAACTATAAGATAAACCATTACAGTACATTTACAGTAAAGAAGGCAGCTATAGTTGAAAGAGTTATTAGAACGTTAAAGGAGAAATGATATAAATATTTTAGTTTAAATGGCTCATACAGATGGATAGATATACTCCTTGATATTGTCAAAGAGTACAACAACAGTCATCACAGAACAATAGGAATGAAACCGTTAGATCTAACTAAACAGAATGAAAAACAAATACTTAATTCAGTTTATAACAATATTAAGTTGGTAGCATCGCAACACTACAAAGTTGGGGATATTGTACGAATCAATAAGAATAAGCATGTCTTTTAAAAAGGATATACACCTAATTGGACAACTGAACTATTTAAAATTATTAAAGTACAACTCACCAACCCCACCATCTATTTGCTCTAGGATATGCATGGTATTCGAATAAGCAGAGGTTTCTACGAAGAAGAACTACAGAAAACGAAAACTCCAGATGTGTATCTCGTTGAAAAGGTATTACGTAGACGAGGTAAACAAGTTTACGTAAAATGGTTAGGTTTCGACGCATCTCACAATAGCTGGATTGATTCAGATAACGTACTTTAAATCAAATATGCATTGATTCTTATGGAAAACACGAACATTTTTACGATTGCAGTGGAGCCATTTTTAACAATGTTTAAAATTAATTTAAATATCTATAAAAAGGGGTTGAAACCATAATCATTAATTAGTCTACCGCAATTATGACATCAGTAACATCTAGTCTAGCCGATTCTGACTACTGGCATGAAGTGGATAGAATTAGTGCACAATATGAAGAAGCTGCGCAAAACGAGGGTCGATATCTTTTAAAATATAATACTGACATAAAAATTCTGTATATAAAATAACTACAGGATTTAGTGTTGCAAGAGGTTATGTTCCTGCCGTAAGAATTTTACTGAATGTGAATCCAGACTTCACCACATTACACAACATCTCATTTAACAGAGAAGATTGGGATGATTTTATTACTTACCTTCAACAATTTGTTGTGGATTACTTTGATGTGGTGACAGAAGAACAGCCCGAAGAAATAGAAATGAAGTTTTCCCATTATGCTTTAATATCATCGCAAATTATTGGAATCAAATTGTTGAAAATAAGTAACGGCTTCTGCACATTTCATTTATCTGACAAAGTTGTTCGTGAGCTCATCTACACCAATAAAATTGTATCATCTCATATGGACTTACTAAATAGTTTAAGTTTTGAACAGTTCTATAATAACTTTTTAACTGTAGCTAATAATATCTTAAGTGAATCTAATTATGAATTGTCACCATATACTGTTATGTTAAATTTATGTAATCTTATATCCATGTAATATTCAATCATACTGTATACGTGAATGTTTATTTTATAATAAAGATACTATTCTTAATGATTTAGATAGAAAAATGTATGTACTGAAAACAAGTGCTTAAATAAAAAGAAATTTATATAATGTGAGTTTTCTTCTTTAGGTTAGGGGAAATAAAAAAATCATGATAATTTAAATACATATAATAAAATAATAAAGAAAAAATATATATAATAAAGAAAAAATACATATAATAAAAATGTGATTACATAATAATAAATAAAAAAAATACATAAAATTGGTTACATAATAATAATAATAATAAAATACATAAAAATATTAAAATATAACAACAGACTTGGGAGATTTTTAAATTTGATGTAAGGCAAAAAAAGAATATCAGCAATGAAATTATGAGATGTCCATTATGGAGTAGTGCCTCCAGGGGAGAGTATCATGAACTTCAGGAAGGGTGTACCTCTTATCGTCGAAGGGATTAAGAGCAATTTTTGTTTGTTCAACGCTGTATACCTCATGTAATTTTGATTGTATACAGCGTTGACTTTTATTTAGTAAACACTCCTCGTGAGGCTTTTTGTTTGCGCAAATTTCTCCAGACAGTTGAGGTAATCGTCAAAAGTAATTTTATTTGCCACAACATTAGACTTTACACCTTTTGCTTTCTTAACTACTTTGTTTGATTCGACTTTATAGGTGTACTGCTTAGAACGTAGCCCTATGAAATGAGTCATTATTTTCCCATTATTTTCATCCTTCATTAAACCAGGGATTTTTTTATTTACTAGAGGAATATTCCAACGATTATCTTGGGGATAATCACTAGTATCAAATTTATTAATGTCTTTTTTGATAACATCTTCACATACATCATTACACTGAATTTCGTATAAGAGACTGTCTGTATCAGTGTACAAAAGTTTACATTTTTCCACGGGGAATTTTGTTAACATGTATTTATAGTGAAAATCATATACGCAAATTTTAGAAATATCTAAAATAGACATTCCAATATACAAGGGCTTATTGAATATAATGTGAGATTTTTTCATTTCAATGGTCATAAGATTATCACCGAAAATGGATCTGCTTTGGAAATTAGGACTTGCAATCAAATTTTTAGCTCCGCACCTCCCTTCCCATTTGTTTACTAGCTTAACGATTGGATGTTTTCGAACATTCTCCATTGTTTTACCAAACATAGCGTTATTGACTTTGCTTGAGTTCTCAGTGATGTGTTTAAGTCAATATAGGACTTCAACCATGGAGACTGTTTGAACTGTAGAACTCTGTGGATATGTGTTAACTTTATTCCATGCTGTAGGGCTTGTTTAAGATTTCTATAGTGAATAACGTACTTTTGCTTACTATAACAGGTAGTCATTAATTTAGGAAATTTTGAATTTGGTGGAGTTCTGTGTTCCGGACAGAATGGCAAATCTTTATGTAAATCATGTAGATCTTCTGGGTATTCGAGATCGACCTCTAAAATATAACCAATTTCAGAGTCATCAGACACACTGGTGACGTCTATGTTGCAATCTGTCCACTGGAATTTCCCGTATGGAAGGAATTCTCTCATACTCCAGCCATATAAATTGTTTATATCGAAATAAACAATGTATGTGGATGGTTTGCTGGCATTATAAGTATCTAAATACTTGTTGTTAGCCTGTGAAAATCGATTGCAACATTGACTCACCCCACCTCGAATACCACGCTCAATAAACATTAAAATATCTACATCTTGAATAGTTTCTAGCCTACACCCTGTATATTTCAGCATGCAATCAAACGTATAACCTGGTATCGAAAAATAGTGGCTTGGGTCGAGGTTGTATGTCTTGTAGCAAGTACTACGAAAAGTTTCAAAAACGCAAGTTAATAGCATGATATCTGTTTTCATATAGAGATCGCTGTAATCGCCTAGAGTACTCATACCGAATTTATCCCAAACAATTTGCACATGTTCATAATCAGTCTCCTCTATGTTCTTGTCGTTTAGTTTATTGTAAAAGTATTTTATGTCAGGTAATTTCGTTTCATCTAGTTTCTCTATGTTATCCAAATAGTCATAAAAGAATACACTTTTTCGTGTTAATAACTGAAATTTTTCATCGTCTAAGTCTGAAAATTCACGTTTAAGATTTTCAAAGTTTTCATCGTTCAATGTGGAAGCTAGTTCTTCTAGAGAACAACCCTTGAATCTGAAGGAGTCTATAAATCTAAATTTCAATTTGGTTTCATTATCGTGAACTGTGAAACTAATATATTTTTCCTTATTCTCAGGCAATAAAGTAATATGATTTCGTTCAGCTAAGAACTTTATTATAAAGTGAGCATCGTAACCTCCGAGGTTATGGAACACCACTGGAATAACAAAAGAATTTTTATAATTTAAATTACATTTATTGTGAGCAATACCTCTGAAGTTTCCGGTGAGCTGACAGTGATCTCTAACAATTTTATCTGTTTCGGTAAATTCTCCTTCGCAAATATGACAAGTTTTACTGGCATCCCGTATACTAACTTCAGTATTCATGGGCTCCACATGTTTTAATTTCGAGGAGACAAATTATGCAACATTGCATAACTCTTCTGCAAACCAAGACATCGATTCTATACCTCGAGCACTTTTATAGTACGACCAGTCATTGTTATAACCGCATTTGAAATAATATCCAGCACTGTAGGCTATGTGTTTCTGATACCTGCTCATTTTGCAATGACTATCATCACCATTAAATGGTTCAAGCAAGGATTCAAAATCTGCATATATAATAAACGGAATCATTTCCTTGTAAGCAAAAATTTTAAATTTAATATATCGTTCTCGAGAAAATTCAAGTTTGCAATCGTTAAGTTATTCGCAATCTACAACATGATCATTTAGCTTATCCTGAGATGTTAAATAATTCAGACATCTATCGTAAAAATATTTTTTATGATAATCTTTTGAGAGCTGCCTACATAAAAGTCTAGATAAGTCTTTAATATAACAATAATGATATTTAATTTCTAGCTCTTCATTATCTGACATCGGCGGTGGCGGTTCAAATTCATTTATTTTTGGAAAATATTTATTCTGAACTAATAATAAATTTACATGTTTGTCTAGTTTTCGCTTGGTTATATGGTGGGGCACAACAGAAAAATTTGATTTTGAATCCATTTCCAAACCAAATACATTAACAGAGATTGCATTATTTTTCTCAAATTTGGAAATTTGCAGTAACGTCATAGGAAATTAAATATCTTTTAAGTTTAGTACTGTTTCGTCATGAGGATATGATGATGTTCTATAAGAGTGTTCCTTAGCGGGATAGAGAGCACTGACAATGGCCCATGCGAAGCAAGCGTCATCGTTGTTCTTAACATTAATGCAAGCTCGCTTTTTTGCAATTTTTTCCGGTAGTTTAATGTAGGATGAACCGTTCCCAACTTCATATTTATTTATATTAATTTCTAAGCTAATAATTTCATTTAAAGCCCACCCACTACCAGATTCGGAAAATTCAGATAAAGCATTAAAAATATCATCCTTTACATTGGATTCAAATCATTGACGTAAATCCCTCCCTGCATCAATTAGTATATTTTTTGTATTAAAATATTTTTTTCAATAATTTCTGTCTTGTGACTTTCTTATAAATTCGGCGCAGGAAGTAGTATTAACTTTAAGCACTGGTACTTTTTTCGTGGCATTTATTATTCTAGTTTTGAAAAGGTGAAAAGCATAATTGAAAAATTCATTCAAATATTTATGTTTTAAATTAATGATTACTCTAGTACGAACTCTACTATTAAAAACCGATATTAAATCTTCCCATTTGACCCGATTACTACGTTTTTCTTTTACCAATACCGCTCCCCCAATATAATTTACTTTTTCAATGATATTTTTAAACCTTTTCAAATGTCCTAAATTAGTCTGAAGGTTACGCAGTCCACCTACAGATAAATTAGATCCCTTGATAACTCTAGTTAAAAGTCTAATGTGTGATTTCACCTTTTTTATCCATAGCACTCTCTCCTGCGGGGTACAACAACCATTTCCTAAAAGTGTTTCCACTTCTTTGAACTTTTTAATAATATCATTGCTGATATACTTAATTTCTTCAGAGTCCATAGCTGTGTCTGCGTGTATTCACTTGAAGAGTTCTAAAAGTAAATGTTGATATCTCTGTCTGCGTGTATATTTTATATAGAACTGTCTGGGCTCACTCTTTGTTTTCAGCTAAAAAAATTACAAATAAAAACTTAATATTTAAAAATTGTGTGTGTGTGTGTGTGTGTTTACTTACTTTTGATAAACTTGAACTGGACTCCCATAGAAGGCTTATTTACATCCTTCAAGCCTTCATAAATTATTCTGTATTTTCTTTCACATTGAAATTCAGCCAAATTTTCTTTTATTTCGGGCAGTACTCTTCTTGGTAAGAATATATTGGTCTCTTGTAATTCAAGTAATATAGTCTCACCATACCGCGTTTTCACCATTCTAGCCCCATAAATTGGCTGTGGAATATTTTGTTCCAAGTCTGATATCTTAAATACTTGTTTAGTTTCTAGAAGTGAAACTCTGTTTAATTTTTCTAAATCCAATCTAAAATTAATAAGAATATTTTCTTGTTAATTTTATTGAAATTTAATAAAAACATTTTTTTACTCGCGTTTGTTTCCCGTAGAGAAAACACACAAATAGAAATTTTTCTAATATTTTATAATACATCACGTATAGCGCACAAGTATAAACACATATGATGAATTATGCCGGCTGTAAACCTTTTATATCATCTGTGACGTCAATTTATCATACGTCACCATCGTAATCTAACGAGTTTTTTATGAACATGTATGTGAAAAATAGCAGTTTTTATTTCGTGGGACTTATATTTTGTATATGTTATAATTGACAGTTTTAAGTCATAAATTAATTTTTATTGATTTCTCCACAGATTAGAAATAAAATGTTTTGTCTATCAGACTGAAATTTTGCCATTTGTTTACACTTAAGTCACGTTCCTTAAACCAGCCGGCGACGTTTTTGTTTTGTTGAGTTAGCAGTTTTTATTTCGTGGGATTTATATTTTGTATATGTTATAATTGACAGTTTTAAGTCATAAATTAATTTTTATTGATTTATCCACAGATTAGAAATAAAACGATCTGGCATTTTTGCAGTTTGTTTACATTTAAATCACGTTCCATGTAGAAATAATTCGAACGCCGACGTTTTTGTTTATAATAAATCATTTTGATAACCCAAATATATACACAACACAATCTAATCTGAAGACGTCGATATTTTTGTTGGATTGCTTACTCTCATGAATTATTTTTTATAATCACATAGACGTTGTTTGCGTTCAGTTTCTCATATTACCAAAAATTTTCATACGTGACTTCTTTATTTCATTTACACTCTCGATATTTTTATTGAAGTTATAAATTAATTTTTAATGGTTCATTTAATCACTTTAGCATATTTCAATAGACGTTGTTGAATTTTCTCATATTACTGCGACTAATTATTTATACTCACGCTTTGATGATTATAAAATGTTTAGGTTAAACAAAATCTGCAATTCGATATAAATACTGAATGTCTAATGGAATCCTTTTTATTTAAATATCAAATCTAGTTCATGAAAGATGTCGTCATCTCAGTGTTTGAATATTTTGCGAGAGAACTTTGAAGATATGTAAGTCATTTTTTTTTCATTATTTAACTTATTTTACATTATACTTACCTTTTTTTAGTGAATTTAATGCTTGGGCTCGTATGGTTCAATTAACGAACCGATATACGCCACCGGTAAATCCTGAAGTTTACTTCAGAGAAAAGTAAGTAATTTTTTACATAGTTAATTCATTTTTCAATTATAATTATTTTTACAGCAATTTGGATGATCTACCCCCTCCTTACTGGGACCTGTCTCCGCCACCATACATTGATGATGACCTGCCCCCACCTTACAGAGATCTGCTACCTCCTCTGATTCCAATACGGGATCTACCACCAGGATTTTTATTTCCTCCAAATTATTCTCCTACGTCTCCACCTGACTTGGAGGAAAAGTAAGTTATTTTTTTATTTTGTATTCTTTTTTTCAATTATATTTCTTTCAGTGATCTTGATATCGACTTCATTGTCGTGGACGTCGACGACACCGACGACGAGACGGTGATTGTCATCTCCGATGATGAAGACGAAGTCGTTGAGATTAGCGACATGGAGGAGGATAAGGCTCGACCAACTGTAATATGTTGGGCAGGTCGGCAATAATGTTTGTTTTTTTTTTCAAAATTATTTTTTTATTAAATTGTTTTTTCCCAAAAATTATTTTTTAATAAATTACATTTGTATTAAAATTAGAGATTTGATTAATTTTTTACATTAATATTTTAAGTTTTTTATAATACTACAATATTGTATCTTAATAATTTTCTTTAAAGTTATTCTATTATGTTTAATATTGAATCTAAATGTAATACTAAATATATGTACTATTTTTTTACCATAAATATATTTTCTTTGTCTATAACTTTTTTATTTATTAACCTATCAAAAATATTCTTGTGATTATGTTCAATTAATTTTTTAATGAATTTTAGTCTTTATTCGATTGAAATTGGATAAAGTTAAGGTCCTTTTGACATATTGCGTCAGATGTCCACGTAACGGACCTTTTTTTTTCCTGCGTCACCACCCCTTTGCCACCATGTTTTTTTCTTAATGCAGTCATATTTTTTCTTAATATACCTATACCCTACCCTCTTTTTCGCAGCCACGACCCCTTTTTTCTTAATGTAACCATGTTTTTTCCCCACCCTATTTTTTTCTTAATGCAGCAGCTACGCCCCTTTTTTCCAGCCATGTTTTTTTCTTAATGCAGCCATATTTTTTCTTACCCCCACCCTTTCATCTTAATGATTTTTTTCTTACCCCCCACCCTCTTTTTTCTTAATGCAGCCATATTTTTTTCTTAATGCAGACATGTTTTTTTCTTACCCCCACCCTCTTTTTTCTTAATGTAGCCACGCCCCTTTTTTCTTAATACAGCCATGTTTTTGCCACGCCCCTTTTTTCTTAATACAGCCATGTTTTTTTTTACTCCCACCCCCTCGGCGAAGAAGACCCTCTGGTCATTGACCAACAAGCACCAGTCACTTCTTCAGAACTACAACAGCGACACCTGGAATATCCGGGCGGCGGCTTGACGAACTAACCCATCTTTGGTCACTCCCGATGGACACATGCCATCCGCATCAAAAGTGGTCTGAGACTGGTTTTGCTATATTACTCAGCTATAACACAAAATAAAATTTATGTTGATTTTCATATTATGCAACGATAGGAAATAACTAAGAACCGGCTAAAACAAGTAACGAATTCATTACAGAATTAAATGTGGCCATATAAACTAACAAATTATTAGAAAAGAAATTTATTTAACAGGCAAGTTGTCATAAAATGACCAATAATTTTGGCTAACTTTTGTTTTAATTAACTGTAAATCATCGAACTTCCTTTTGGAAATTGATAATTTGTTCATAAATAGCCGTGGAAATTCATTCGATTTGGATTTTTTTTGGGGCGATGAAGCAATGCCACAAAATCTTTGTCAAAATCAAGTATATAACTTATTAGGCCTTTTTCGTACTTTAATGCTCTTATATCAGTCACTGTGGAGTCTGCAGATTTTTTACCCGGGCGAATAGAATCGTAGACAAAATTGATATTAAAGTTTAACAAAAAATCAAAGTTTGGGGATACGACCTCATATGGGAAAGGTTTTTGACGCGCTTTCTTAGTAAGACGGTAGTAGTCATTTGGTATTTCAATATTTTTGTTTCTTAGTTTCTTTTCTATGGTTGCATGAACACTGTCGCATTCCATTTGCGAGTGTCCTTTTACCAAGTACTTTTGAATTATTTTTACATTGTATTGGAAGGATAAACTAAGCAATGCATTAGCTACTGTGGTGTTCCTATTTTGATATATACAGCCATCGGAATATATTATAATTGGTTTTATATGGATCTTGGAGATAGTTCTTTATAAAATAATCTACAAGTAATGACGCAAATGTAGATGCTTATAGGTCTGCGTCTACTTCACTAAAGCAATAACAAGTACAGTGATGTGTACTTAAATCATAGTCTTAGTCTTAAAATATTTAGTCTTACAATAGAGAGAACTAGCTTGTAGAAAAGGACAAGTTTTCACTGCTTTAAGATCTACTGTTATCACATGGCATATTTTCCCGGTAGCCTTTTCTTTATCATCCAGTTTCTCTTTTTGAGCTCTCTCTTTTATCCTTCCTGTGTTTCTCCCATTTTCTACACTTAAATTGCCAGACTCGTACTCAACACATGTGTCCCATAGATCTTTTCTTGGTTTGAATATACCAATATTCTTTTTTTTTTTTACCCACTTAAGTAAAGTGTTTCTACTGGCAGGTGGTGTTTTTCCTTCTTTCGAGTATTCTAAAAACGTTTTATATAGTGAAACACCCCATACCCCCACTCTCTTATTGAATTTACGAATCCCCGAACTAGAAACATCCCCTCGCGAGAACGTTCCTCCCTTAGGCGTTAATAGATATCACACCTGCAGAATAATGATACCAACAAACCCCCGCTATCCCTGATAGACCCCCCCTCCCTCAGAGAGTGGACGTACAAGTTCGAAGATTTGGCCTGATCGTTTAATTTGGTCTAGTGGTAGGAACCTTGCTCCGTTGTGTTTTAATACTTACTCCCCAGATTCTTTATATAAAGTTTGGTATTACTTGTTTTAATTTTCTTATTTATGATCTGCTCTGGTTAAGCTAATTTAGGATTTAATCAATTTAAATTAGGAATCCATTTATTTGACTTTAGGTCGGATTTACTTTATCTGCTTTAACATTAGAAGAAGGCGATCAAAAGGAAACTCAAAATCCACTTCAATTTACATTTTATTTTCCCCGTTTGGATAGGTGGAAATAATGTTCTTGACAGACCACAGAACCATGTTATTTGTAACGGCAACTTCCGTTTATTTAGACACAAACCCTGTGAGTTTCCCCGCTGGGGAGGCAAAAAGAAACCTAAGCTCCACCACAACTCGCAGTAAGCAAATGGCTCATTGCTATAGGTTTTGTACCAAATCACCGCAGTCAAGGTATTAGAGGGGAGACACTGTCTCCGTTTTGGCTTTGTCACATACCCGCTCGCTATGAGATAACAAGGTATGGCAAACTGGCCAAAGGCAAAGTTCTAATCCTCTGCGGTGACACAGCACGCACCCTAGAGCGCTAGGCACTAATGATCATTTCTAATTGAACTCACAGGTAAACTTCCCCGATAGTATAAAACTACCGAACAAGCGCACCTGTGGCACTGCCAATAACTTTTATGAGTTGCGGTCGACCCCAGACCTGTCGATGCCCCCGTTCGGGAACGCTCACAGCTGATCTGCAAAGTGCAATAAACTGCAGTTGAAAGCAATATGGGTAGAGGATTGTCGGCCTCTCAAGAACATCATAACACAGGTGAATTTACCTTGAACGCAATTAGAGAAATGCAGGGACGTAGCCCCACATGAAAAGTATAAAATATAACAGTAAATCAAAGATAAGTGAAAACATAACAGTGAATGGATAACAAGCGAGTGAATTATTATTATGGCAGAAATTATCTAAATAGTATGGAATTCTAATTAAGTACCACAGTGAAATAACGACGTAGATATAGAGTCATTAATTAAGTAAATCTCCCCCCCCCCCCCTTCCGATAATGCGTGTTCGCGATAATTTGGCTATTACTGGAAATACGAATGATTAAATACCCTCACCTAGCAAGGGGCCGATAGGCACGGCGTCGGAGACTTCTCCCCCAGGTTCGCAACCCCCGCTCCCGGTGATGTCCATAATACGTAGGGGCCCAGACGACTCCGTGGACGAGGGAATGACCGCCCAGAGCCTACGAAAAGCCGGCCCGTACTTCCCTAGTGTGCTGCGTAGTTCGAACGGCGAAACTCCTCCGAGGCGGTGAGGTAGTGGATACGAAATATGAATTTTGGATCGGCGGTCTTCTATGCTCCGGCACTTCAGCTACTCGCGTCTTCGGATCTTCCCGGCCCCCAGTCTTCGGGTCTTCTGGTCTTCTTCGGCGTCCTCTTCCCGGATTACTTCCAGTATCCTCTTCCCGGATGTCCCCCAGCGGCCTCTTCTTGGGTTGAACGTTTTCGAATCTTTCCGACTCCCAGGCTTCGGCTCTTCTGGTCTTCTTCGATGTCCTCTTCCTGGATTACTTCCCGCAGCGTCTTCTTGAGTTGATTTTAAACTGTCCTATTATCTCGATTCCCTCCGTATTTAAGTAAAATCTCGGCGTCATGTGAGAGAGAACGCATATTCCCGAAAATCCCGGTATGACGGAAAGGGGAAGCACGCCACCGTAGCGCGTATACGCTTTCTCTAGCCGATATTGTCTTCAGTTTCCTAAACATCTGGTCCCGTTCTTTCGCCTCAGTTCCCATATAAACCTTAACGTATAAGGGCGATAATCGTTTCTCGAGCTACCTGCATCGCTTGCCTGAACCTCTGTACGGTCTGAAGCTTCAAGCCGAGATGCATTTTTTACACAAATATTCTACTTTTATGATCTGGATATTTTGTATTGAATATTTTAAAACTCTACTTTCGTTATGAAAATTAATTTAAAACGTGCCTAAATCCTTTTACTAATTAATAAGTGAATGAAAGATCATTTAGGAAAATTTATATAATCCCTGTTAATGAAATAAAAAATAATTTCGGTAATATTTTATAGGCCAAATTGATTTAATAATGTTGTGAAAAATTGGAAAATACCGCGTGATCTTATAGCCCGGGTACGGGACGTTTCACTAGATCTGAGTAATCGAAAAAATCCTGTTCTAGGTATAATTTTTTTGTGTCTTTGCGGCAATAATGACTGGGAAGTTTCGGTAATTTTTCCAAAAATGTTGAAATAATTTTGTCGTTCGAGTCAAAACCTTTCGATCAGTTTGTATTATGTCGCGGGAAATACCGTATTGAGATTTTTCAATCCAGCTTTTTACACTCCATTCTTTGAGTCCTAAAGTCTTTAAAAACGTGTTCGTGCATACAGCTATAGTCTTGTCAACCATATTCAAACTATAAAAAAAATGAGGAGGAACGTCGAGACTGATTTTCATCTCCTTTCGTTTTTCTCTCTATCTTCCGTTTTGAAACGAGATTGGCGACATATACTTTCCTTTGTTCCCAATTTAAATCACTCCAAAAACTGTAAACATTTTTTTCCTTGCCTCTTCCGTTATTTCATTACATTTCCTTTTGGATGATTTTTACATATTTTAGAACTACATCTTATACCCAAGGAAATTGAGTATAAGATGTGGTTCTCTTTTAGATCTTATCTTTCAATATCTTGAAAGGCCCTTGTTTGATTTCTTGGTCGTCTAAATCCTGAGAAAACTTTTCCTTTCATCTTCAATTCTTTATTTAGTTTACGTTTTGATTTTAAGCTGGCAATTAGTGGTGAAATATTATTATTTTGTTCTTCAATAGTCACAATTTTCCGAGCTAGTATCGCTATCACTGTTTTCTGAAAAAGGAACAACGTTTTCATCGTCTTGGTCCTCTCTATATACTATTTCTTCTGAGATTACATTAAAGTTGTTTCCTCCATTGGAGGTAATTTCTACCGAGTTCTGGGGCACTCTGTGAGAAACACAGCTGTAACCTGGCTTTATACTATTATTAAACACAATATTGTTAATAAACTCAGTTTTATCCATTGCATGAGTCATGTCATTAATCATAACATCTTCGGGAATCATTATTATTGGTTTTGTAACCATATCACAAAAACCTACTCCCGTACTGTTGGTAGCTAATAGATCACTTCTAGTATCTAGAAGAGATTCTAATATAAAATTTTCAGGTTTCCGGAGTGGCTGATTATTAGGAAAAGCTGAGCATGATATTTCGTTATCACAAACTATCTCAGCCTGGTCAACAAGGGTCCTAAAATCCATAGTATTCTGTTCTTTACTTGTAATAATATTTGAAACAAATTCAGAATTTTTTAACTTTTAATACAAAAGTTGCTTATGAAATTAATAGGCTCTCAAATTTCAAAGTAAGTATTTGCTTTCATTAGAAAGAAACACTTTAATAGTAACTGACCTGTATCTTGAATTAAGGCAGATTGCACATCTCTACCATCTTCTTACCCCGCGGCATATTGTAACTCATTTTATAAATTTATAAGATAAGAGAAATAATAAATTCAAAAAATGTTGAAGAATAAAACATTTTAAATAATTTTACAATCGCTCATACATTGCTGGCAATAACTCTAATCTTCCCAAATAAAGTAATATTTCGTCAGCCAATACCACATATCTACTGCATATTTTAGCGACGACAATAACTCTTACCTCTTATACAAAGTAATATTTTGTCAGAGTCAATACCACGTATCTGCCCTAATTCTTTAGGTTATTTTAGCGGTTTAACCCATTTTTGCCCGGTGTTCCAATATTGGAACATTATCAATTATTGGTTGTTATTCTAAGATGAGTAAACCATGTCCAACTATCTGTTAGGACTTGTTAGAGGGTAGTCTAGGAAGTCTCTATTTAGTTGCACATGAGACGCTGATCAGTACGGTGCAGTTTGTAATCTATTTAATTTTGTGCTTATTAACTACTATAATGTCATCAAAACAGTAAGCCTTGTACATTATCATTTTATTATATTTTTCATTTATGTGCAATAGATTTTTATGTATATGTGAATTATGTAAAACGCATTGTACTTTCAAATGAAACTAAAACAAAAATTTCATTTATAATAAAATTAATTACAGAAATCTCCAACCCATCTGCAAATGGGTTGGAATATAAAAACTCCTTATTTCTGTAGTTTGAATATTACCCTCTGTGTAGTAAAACTTTGCATTATATTGATAAAATTAATTTGTTTCATTATTGGGATACCGGGCAGTCACATGTACCTAATGGGAAATTTTAATTTTAGGACATTAGGGCAGGCTGATATCTTTATAACTCCTTCAAATGGCGGGGATGATAGTGAAGAGGATAGTGGAGATGAGGATGAAAATGGGCAGATAGATCATCTTAGTGGACGCCAACTCCGAACAGAAGCTACTGCAACAATTAATTGAAGAGATGGTAACATTGTTTGGGGTGAAGAGGAAAGTGAAGATGAATAATACAATATACCTCTTCCGAGCTAAGGAAGGAAATTAGAAGAATAGAGTTGTGAAAAGGCAGTGGACAAAAAAAAGATATTACACCCAACTTTGCAGCATTTATTTGTCCCAAAAGACAAAGTACGTCAATATCTGAACCAGTAAGATGTTTCGAATTATTTTTTGATGATGAACTATGGTCATAATTGCGAAATATGTTTATAATCTATACCCAATCTAAAGGTGAACACATCTTCGAAATAAGTACTTATTGAGAACCTAAAGTGCTACATTGCAATATTACTATTGTCAGGTTATATAGATATTCCAAGATGGAGAATGCTATGGGAATGTGATACAAAAACATATAATCCGACAGTAGTGAATGCAATTCGGAGGAATAAATTTGAGCAAATAAAGTACACTCATTGTGCGGATAATTGTAAACTTGATTTTCTTTTCATAGAAATGATGCAGTATTACTGTCGCATTTAAGCTTTTTGTAGGCTCGGTTCCATTACTGGAACATACTGTAACACAAAAGCAATAAAAAAAATTTCGACTAAAATGCAGTAACAGGTTTATATTAACTCTAATTAAGTAGAATATCACAAAAAAATTCAAAAAACCAACAAAAAAATAATTCAGGCCAAAATGGGTTAAACGAAGTTATTTAGTAATTTTGTAAACAATTAGACATTACATATTGATCACTACTATATACATTTATTGAGAAATTAATAGAATTATTAATTAAACGCTATCTTACCTGCTTTAAATGAATGCAAACTAAAGACACCACAAAATTAGACACAGAAGTCGCCATTTTGATGAAGATACAAGGTATTGCGCGACATCTACTAACATTTGTTGAATAATGGCAGCGAATAGAATAATACAGGTTTCTGTACTACAGTGTCATGAACTTGAACTCTATAATATAGAGCTAATAACACAATATCAGCGAAAATGGAGATTCGAGGTATTGCATTAACACCATCGATATATGTACTTTACTTTTTATTCTCTTTTCTACCATTACTATTTCTTAATATTATTATCTTGAGCCATCTATATTCCATGAAACTAAAACGTAAGAGATTTCTTATTCTAGTTCTCTATGATAACATATAGAGGGTACCGCCCAACCTTAAGATTCATTATCGTTTTCTCGACATACGAGTATACAACGGTCGTTGGCTGTAATAAATAAACAGATAAAGAAATCCCTACGCAGAAAATACGTTGAACTCCAACTGGCTTAACTGTCAAAAATTTCCATATATAGTCGAACTTCTCTAACTCGAACCCTTTAAATGTGAGAAAATGTCTTCGAGTTAGAGAGAATTCGAGTTACAGGGGTCAAAAAATTACCATCTAAACAATCAAATGCACTGAAACATTTTCGAGTTATAGAAGATTTCGAGTTATAGAAGTTTGAGTTGTAGAAGTTCGACTATATTTGAAATTTGAGCACCGTGAAAGTTATATGCCGGTCTTTATTTTAGAAGGACCTCGGTAATACTGTTGGCTAGTGTTAATAAAGACTAATACACATTGGGGCTCAAAAGATATGGATGATGTATGTAGATCTTCGACAATAGCAGACAGCTGCGTGGAAGATTTTCTGCAAAATAAAATCGAATTTGTCGAGAAAATTCCGCACGGTGTCTCATCATCCACTACTGCAATTTCACTGAATATTGTTGAACACCAAAACGGCAGGTACGAGTGGGATTACAATTAATAATTGCACATCAACTTTAATATTTCTAAATATCGTTTGTTTTTTTTTATGACGACCGACTGTCTTGGCAACAGACACAAAAAATACATTAACTTTGAATGCTGTCAATTCTTTAAAAAAGATGCATAGCAATAGCAATGCAATGCTGTTTTAGATTGACATATGAAGGCTTCGTTAACAATTACCAACTGGGCCAGTCCCACCTTACATAGTACATACATACAGGGTGAGCCACGGTGGATGGAGTATTAAAAGTATATGGAAAACGGATCCACCGATTGCTTTGAAATTTTGGTTATCAAAATAGTCGAGTATGATCTATGCAACTAAAATATTTTCGAAAGTGCGGTGTTGCCACTTACACGTAAAACCGGCAACATCTTCGTTATTTTAAATAGAATACTCTGTATATTTTTGCATTTTTTGGATTGTCGTTAATATTTGTTAATATTTCCCTATACCTATCTTAAGCCGTTATCGAGATAATAATTATTTTCTGAATTTATTGGCAAAAATTTTACTTTCAGTGAATCGTGTTTTCTCCTACCTATGCAGCAATTAAAAGATAATTTTTCAGTTGTGGCCAGGCAAGGCCTGGGGGCATCTTCTTCATTAATCAAATCTTTCCAATATCATACAGGGTGAGTTAGAGAATGCTTTCTATAAGTGACTTAGAGAAATGCACGAAAGTCAATTTTCTTAAATGGAATACCCAGTATATTATTATTAATTCGGAAAGGTGATACATTTACCTATTTAGAAATGTTAATGTCCCCTATACCTAATGCGCACCGTTTTCGATTTATAGGCACTTTTCTGTAACCCTTCCAAGAATATTATATCTTTTGGTATGATGTCATAACGGGTGGGCTATGAACATTTTATTTTATCATTTTGTAATGACAACAGACATGCTTTTTTTTAAATAAATTTGACATTAGTAATATTTGCACTTAATTTGAATAGATGTAGCACAAATATTGCAGAAAATAATTATATAAACGAAATTTTAATGGATTTGTTTATTATTTATGGACAGTGCAATAAGATTATCAACAGAACTTATAGAATATTTAATGAGAAGTATTCAAATTTGCTGCAGATGAACAACAGAAAGGTTCTACGAATTCAGAGAAATTTTATAAATTTTGGTTCGTCATTAAGAGAACCAAGAAATTTACCGAAACCTGTGACATCTGACGAGGTAAATGAAATCAATGTGCAAGTATATTTTCATGTAAATCCCCAGTATTCCATACGTTGTACTGAACAGGATTTAGGATTTCCATATTCATCCATTCGAAGAATACTAGTAAACCATAAAATGCATAATTATAAATTTCTCATGCCTCAGGATTATCTACGGAGAATAGAATTTTGTGAAATGTTGCTAGTACGTATGCAAGAGGACCCCAATTTTTTAAAGAAAATTATATGGACTGATGAATCCATTGGGCCACAGACAACCCCCACATTACTAGAGAGGCTGGTTTTCAAGTTAAATTTAGTTTCAATGTTTTTTGTATGTTGATGGATGATAAAATAAAATATTACATATACGACGAAAAATTGAATTCCAGAAAATATTTAAATGTAATTAGAACAATTATTGTGGAAGACTTCGTTGAAAATCTGTCACTTGAAAAATATAGAACTTGTTGGTATCAACTCGACGGAGCTCCTCCACATTATACATACGAAATTAGTATGGAGTTGGACCGCATTTTCGATAACCGTTGGATTAGACGTTTTGAACCACAGAATTAGCCTCCGAGGTCCCCTGACTTTACCCCGTTAGATTTTTATCTTTGGGGTATTCTTTAAGATAGAGTTTATAAAACTCCAGTCCACAACAGGGAAGAATTATAACGTCGAGTGATTCAAAAGATTGAAAACTTGGACCCCGCTGATATAAGAGCTGCTACAACAAACGCTGTCCATCGTCGTATACAAAAGTGTCTGGAAGTTAACGGTCAACATTTCGAACAATTATTACAATAGTTTTAAGATTTTTATACATTTTATTAATTATTGGTATTATTTGTTATTGCTACTTATAGCCTTTATTACTGTTATTGCTGCTTAGGTATTTTTTTAATACTGACACTGTTGCTATTGTTCTCTTAATGACGAACCAAAATTTATAAAATTCCTCTCAATTCGTAGAAACTTTCTGTTGTTTATCTGCGGCAAATTCGGATACTTCTCATTAAATATTCTACAAGTTCTGTTGATAATCTTATTGCACTGTTCATGAATAATAAACAAATCCATTAAAACTGTGTTTGTATAATTATTTTCTGCCATATCTGTGCTACATCTATTCAAATTAAGTGCAAATATTACTAATGTCAAATTTATTTAAAAAAATAGCATGTCTGTTGTCATTACAAAATGATAAAATAAAAATTTCATGGCCCACCCGTGGGCCAAACATACCAAAAGATATAATATTCTTGGAAGGGTTACAGAAAAGTGCCTATATATCGAAAACGGTGCACATTAGGTATAGGGTACATTAACATTTTTAAATAGGTAAATGTATCACCTTTCCGAATTAATAATAATATACTGGGCATTCCATTTAAAAAAATTGACTTTCGTGCATTTCTCTAAGTCACTTATAGAAAGCATTCTCTAACTCACCCTGTATGATATTAGAAACATTTGATTAATGAAGAAGATGCCCCCCGGCCTTGCCTAGCCACAACTAAAAAATTATCTTTTAATTGCTGCGTAGGTAGGAGAAAACACGATTTACTGAAAGTAAAATTTTTGGCTATAAATTCAGAAAATAATTATTATCTCGATAACGGCTTGAGATAGATACAGGGAAATATTAACAAAAGTTACTCAGAAAGAGACGATAATTCAAAAAATGTAAAAATATATAGGGTATTCTATTTAAAATAATGAAGATGTTGCCAATTTTTCGTATAACTGGCAACACCGCACTCTCGAAAATATTTTAGTTGAATAGATCATACTCGACTATTTTGGTAACCAAAAGTTCAAAGCAATCGGTAGATCCGTTCTCCATATACTTTTAATACTCCATCCACCGTGGCTCACCCTGTATATGTTGATATAGAATGAGTGTATACTATACTCGTATATGGTTCGTAAATGATATTGAGGTAATTATATACTTTATAGTAAAACTCAAATCCTTATCGAATTTTGGCTATTCTCCATTTTGGGGGGTTATGAAAACGAATCTGGCATTAGTTTTTGGCGGTCGGACACAGTTTTCGAGTAAATGAATTTTTAACTTTTCCGCACGACACCACTTCTCAAACAACTTTCACTTTGCATTACGTATAATTAATATTAATATAAGTGGATGCTACAATTTCCTTATACATATGCATTAAAATCGTCATGTAACTTATTATTCATTAAAATTTTCTAATATATTTGCAATGGTTATAATTTTCATGAAGCCGTCCATTTGCTATCCTAGCACCCTCTATAACCTGAAATGGTCAGATGAAAGTTTTATGACCGTTTTAATGTATGATATATATAAAAGAAGTATTGCAGCATCTACTTACATTAATATTAGGTATCTATGTAATGTAGTTATTTGATAAGGAAAATTAGTCATGTGCGGAAAGCAGCCAGCAAAAACTGAAGCCAGATCCGTTTTCAACACCCCCCAAAAATCGGGAGTTGCCAAAATTTTGAGGATTTGAGAGTTTTACTCTGAAGTAAATAATTATTGATATTAATAAGGCAAGTGTTAAGACAAGAAAAAGGTTCATCGACTTGTTTTATAATTTTATATCACCTTGTATCCAACATACCTATCTATTTCGAAGGACGATTTTGATTCAAGGAATCGTATAAATAGTGCCCTTTAAAACTGCATTGAAGGCAGATAGGTCAATGTCCACAAAAACGAACACGAGAACTGAACTGACCGAAACGAGATGATTAAGGGTGGGGCTGCAGTGCATGTGCATGGCAACAAGGCACAGTGCGAGGGTGGGGGTGTAGCGACGCGTCGCTTTTGCTATTCCGAAGAGTGACGTCATAAAACGACTCGCCCAGCTCGGTCCTCTCGCGTTCTGATTTGAGCATCCACTTCGGTCTTGTACGCCGGTTAGTCGATGCTCATTGTGCTTGATCGTTTGTTGTACTTGTGTGTTGTCGCGTGTTTTGTTAAGTGTTTATCTTAAATATTTTCACTTCATTAATAATGGCCACCGAAGTTGAAAATAATGTGCCGGTACCTGAAACTAAAGATATTAAAGAAGAGGTCTCAGCTGATAACAAAGCTGAAGAGGCTGCTGAAAAGCAGGAGAATGCCGGTGACGCGCCTTCTGCCGTTAAGGAAAAAGAACCTGCACCACCAAAAGTTGTAGTGCATAAGACAAACTACGAAAAGGATATAGTCTATTTGTATCAATTTTCTCGAACACCGTTATTGCCATCCCTGTCGCCTTACTGTCTCAAAGTAGAAACATGGTTAAGACTAGCCGGTGTTAAATATGAGGTTAGTTTTTTCATATTTATTTCATGTATGAGTTAACATATTTTCATATACATACATTTAATTTAATCAGTATTGACTCATTAAATAATGTAACTGTTGCTCTCTATGCCAACTGTGCAGGATACTCGACGCCATTTTAACACGAAGAAACATGTACCTACATACATATTTAGATCCTGTACTTGTTATGGTAAGAATGGGATATGCAAGAACTTATTCAATTCAATTTGTGTTATTCACGAACCAAGGAATTATTACTCGCATAATATATTGCTACACATGTTTAAAGATACGTACGTTCGAATATTCTCAAATAACTTTCATTGAACTATGTTACCGTAGATACATAAATGTTTCTGGATTGTTTTTATTGTCAGTTATAGGCAAACGATGCAGGTGAATATTAATCAAGTGTCCGAAAAATGCATAACCCTATAACTTGTCAGGATTAAGAAATCCTCATTCCTTTTATATTGTTAACAGGTATACCATTTATTTTGTTTAAATAATTACAAACTGAGAGGTACCTACATACTGCGATCATTCCCAAAAACGTTTAAATTCATCTATCGTAGAAAATGTTTGTATAATTATTGCCGAACTCCTGTATGCATAGCAATTATTGCATTCGCTATTATAAATTATAATGGGATTTTTTATAGGTATTTGGGGGGTTTAGAGTAAAAAATGTTACTAATTACCTATTTGAAGTGAATATATTCCAGTCGGATGATAAATAGAAGTAAATAAAAGATAGTTGTATAACACAGAAAAAAATATCGATTAGTTCAGTCACGCCACCTACACTGGTTGCAACGGCACAACTATTAAATCTTCCATCTCATAAAGTAGTAAGGTATATTTCTTTCAACTTTGGAACCGAATCGTACAAATATATTAAACTTACAAAAACCCATACGTGAGGCCATTTTAATTTTCATAGTGACATTGAGGCACATCTTATTGAGAAAAAGAACCAAATATTAACGACTACTTTGCCCATCAACGTAACTTGAGCTCCACCCTCGGCCTGAAATGTACTATGTACTTCAGTACAGATCCACTTGGGCCTTAAATTCCTTCACTTCTTTCCTATGTCCTTTCTAGTTCTTTTATTGACAATTCATCCACAGTTCGTTTATTTCTTAATCAATTCTGAAAATTTCCTTTATATCTAAATTTCTATTCATATTGATTGATTGAAACAAATCGTTACCTGAGAATTATACTGTTCTATCTGCATTTTTTTTTTAAATTGAGTGGTCTTATTTTAAATTTTAAAGATGCATATTGTTGTGTCTGAATATAATTGGGATAGAAATTGTACAGTTTAAAGAAATTATGAGCAGTGCTAGAATGTTCCATCTACATATCCTAGGTTATTTTTGGTGTTATAGTGTTCTATCTGAACAGCCAATAGATTTACAGCATTTTTGTAGATAGAACAATTTAACACCAATTTGTCAGTGGTGGCGTGTTTATAAACTGTGTGTGTTTCTACTGAATAAAATAGTGGTTCTGCATAAAAATGGACGAAAATATAAGATGAGTTACAATTATTGATTTATATTGTTAATTTGTGTAGTTTATTAATAGTGTCGAGATTTAAAGCTAAAGAATACTTTGATGTAAATTTAAATTAATAGAGATTATATTATCTCTATATGAAATGGTGTAATAAAAAAAAATCTTCCCGTTAAAGAAAGCTTCTACATTAATTCTAATTTAATATAAATTTAATATAGAATTCTTGAAACCAAAAAAGGATAGGTGTGATGTTTGTGAACTTTTGCGGCTCAAAGAAAATAATAACAGTTTATTAGAAAAATAACGTGTTCGCTTTAATAAACACTCAGCATCGAAAGACATTACAAAAACAGAGCATGAAAAATATCGCAAAAATAACGAACCTGAAACTACAGTCGTCAGCTTCGATTTAGAAAATGTGTTTGCTTTACCAAGGCCTAATATATCTGCCTTTTTTATAGTAGGAAACTAAATACATATAATATGACCAGTCAGTGCAATAAAAATAAAAGAGCATACTGTGCAGTAGGGTCCGAGGGGCTTCAAAGGCGGACAGGACAGAATCTGACCGCAGCTTTATGTAAACATTTGAACATTTTAGCTGACATCCCAAATTTGGAAAAAAATGTTTTGTGGTTCGATTCGTGTGCCCCACAAAATAAAAATAGTATTATGACAATGGCATTAAAAAAATCCATCGAAGAGAACCCTACTGTAGAGGAAATAATACAAAAATATTGTGAACCTGGCCATAGTTCTATACAGAAAGTAGATAACATACATAATCAAACGGAAGGATATCTTACGGGACAATGAATATTTAGTCCCTTAGGTTTGATTAGAATACTTCCACAAGTAAACAACAGAAATAATATTAAAGTTTACCACTTACAATTAACTGACTTTAAAAAATTCAAGATAGCTACTCTAGGCCATAATTTTAAGAATATTCCTTATGCTTCATTAAAACAAATTAAATATTTATTATCAGAACCTATGAAAATATACTACAACTTAAATCACAGAGACCCAGATTTCCTGACAGTAGATATGACGACTCTTACAACACGAAAAAGTTTAATTAGACCACTTAATATTTCACAAAAATTGTCAACACTAGAAGTATGCGTTCCTCCAAAAGAATGCTTGCTACCTTTGGCAAAAGTTATTGATTTATGTAAACTTTTTAAATTTATGCCACCAGTTGAACGTTATCTATTAAAACGCTATTTAAACAGTATAACGATCTTCAAATTTTAAGACGACTAGAGAAGAGTAAAAAAAAAATTCAACATTAGATCAATCTAAGAAATCTACATATGCAGACTATAATATTGATGAACCTTCGAGATCAAAAAGCACAAAGTTAAATTCTATCTCAAAATGAAAGAATACTCAACAAGGTGCTTCCTCAAGTAAGAAAAGGACAAAAAATCGATAGGCGTTAAGATATTTTGTTAAGCAATATTATTTAACTTCAAAGCGTGTAAAATACTCGTAGTATTGTTTTATTAAAGAGTAATCTATATTTTCACTTTTATGATAATTATGTTTAAGCAGATAGCACAAAAAAGTTTGTTTTGTTAAAAAAAAATATAAAATTGTTCTATCTGCAAACCTTTTTTTTCTGTAACATTTCTCCAACAAATTTTAATAAAATACTAACACTTTTTATTAGTCTTTTTTATGTATATAAAGTTAAAAATTTGCTTCAACAAACAATATCATGTGTAACAGTGGCGGCTCGCTGGTTAGAAAATAGGTGAAGAGTTAGGATGTGTAAACAGTTAGAAAAAAGTAGATTAATTTTTCTTAAGACTTACTTATAGCCAAGCTTATAGCTATCTAATTTTGTACACCAAATCAATTCTTCGATCTTTTAGTGAGGCGTAGTTATCTATTCATAAAATGGCTGATCCTTCTTTAGTTCTAGCAACAAATATTTCTCGATGGAAACCGTTGCTAAAAATTTCATCCTGGGAAATGGTATTTCTTGAATACGTCCTTATACGTTTAAGACACGAAAAGCCTCTTTCCACTGATGCACTAATGAAATAAATGATGTAAAAATGTCTTTATATTCATTCCGTTTTTTGAGCAGTTCATGCAGCGGTATAGTTCTGTAACTTTCATTACTATATAACAGGCAAAGTTCGTTTTTTAAGTCGTTGATGTTTGGTAAATATATTTCCATAAAATTGTTCCAAATTTTCAAAAGCATTAGGAGAGAAACACGAGCTATATTGTTCAAATTTTGCAGTACCAGCGACACAAACAAATTTCAATTTTTCGCAGTCTTGAAACCAGGCGTCTATCTCCATTAAAATATGGTCCAATATTTCATAAAAAGGTGCTTTATATGTTGTACTAATGGCTTCATTAGAAAGACCAGCGTATTGTTGTTTTGTAATTTCTAATTCCATCATTCTACTTGCTTTATTAAAAATTGTCTTAAAGAAGTCATTTCTCCTTTTTGTTCAATATTTCACGTGTCTGTTTTATTTGATGCACACGCAAAAATTAATATCAATTGAGGGGCCTGGAAGTAAAATGGTTTAAGTGCATTTTTGGTAGGTCTGAGATAAATGGCTTTAAAGTTAACTTGAATTACAAAATTCCAGAAATAAGTTTAGTTAATATTTTAGTTTTATTTAAAGATGAAAAAACATTACCAAGAGAAAATATTTTTTTATATTTTGCTTTTTATTTCTATTTTTGCAAAAATACACTTGAACCATTATTGATGTTAAAAAAATTTATTGGTAAAATGATTCAAGTGCAATTACTGTACTAATTACTGTACTATAAACTTTATTTCTAAACATGAAAGTAACTTTTATAACATTTTTTTTATTCGTAATCAGAATCTAATATTACGGTGCTGTCTTCATCATTTTCTTCATCTGAATCGGCTGGTCTTAGTTGGGGTTGATTTAGATCAGGCTCTTTTTGGCTCAATGTCATGGTCTGGGTTTGTTTCTTTTTTCTATTATTTGTTGATGCTTTTCCATCGTGCCTTATGCTTTCATAAAAGGTGTGGTGAATTGGCGGAATGTAATCCAATAAGGTAAACCAATTTTTGTACTTGGCGGTTTTAATTTTTATTGAAGTTGCATTCAAAGGCTTGAGTATTGAAAATTTAAAAGATGGACGCCCAACTTGTAAGGTTGTCATCATGCAACTGTCAAATTCTACATCAACATTTAGGGTACTTTTGTATCTAAACGATAGTCTTTCACTTTTGTAATAAGCAAACCAACAAATTTCTCTCCATTTTAAGGGGTGACCATCAGTACTTTTTTAGGATCGTTCATAATTTCATTAAACAGCGAAAAAGAATAAAAATCATCTTTGTTCATATTATACACAATAAAGTTGGATGATGTGCCTCTTATTACAGTCTCCCAATCTGTTGGGATAAAAACTTGAGGGATTTGCCTTTTTTTCTTCTCAATTAGGCCAAAACTACGGTGATACTCCATGTAAGTGTGGCCGGGTTCAAGGAACTTGTGGTGAATCTCAGTTATATTTTTTGTGGCTTGAACAATAAAACTAAATAGTTTAGAAATGTTTTTATTCTGTCCTCCACATGAGTCGCTGTATACAAAAATTTTCGTTACTGTTGATGGGAGACCTTGAATAAATTTTATTAAGCGTGAGCCTATCTCCTGTGAACCCCTATAGTGATGCAATAGTTTCCATATAAACATATGACTTTTCCCAGCCAGTAAGTCGAAGACACAGAAATTATACGTCCATAATTGGCGAAGATAAAAGACTTTAGAAGTGGTTAACGACGGCGTCGGCAATGCCTGTGCAAGTCAAAACATACTACAGCAGTATTTTTAGAATTTTTATTTTCAGCAATATCAGCTTTTTTGGCTTCTGTTGCTTTCTGGGCCTTTCTTTGGTGTAATTCGAGGTCTCGCTTGGCATTTTTAATCACGTCTTCATTTGTAGAGTGTCTTATTAGATTTTGTAGATTGGCACAACGACTACAGGTGTCACTATAGGGCTTGTGGAACCTTAAATTGAATTTCGTATTGAAAATGAACCTATAATAGGATTTCTTTACCACTTTTCATTTTGCTTATTACGAACGAACAGTACGAACACTGCAAATATGTGATTTTAATTAAGAAAATTTAACTGAAAACATATTAACACAGGTCAAACGTTGGTCGTCTGTGCGTCAAACATTAAAACAAGTTAACACTTTAGAAGTAAAATGGTTCAAGAGCACTTGAATCCTTTTACCAAATACTTTATTAGTGAATATTTTTATACGTTTTTAAAGACTACAAGAGATGTCGCCAGGGGACATGAAATGTGCTTGAATCATTTTACCTCCAAGTTGGGATATACTTTAGGTATGGTATTCTACATTTAGACCATTTATTTAAAAATGTGCACTTGAACCCTTTTACTTCCAGGCCTCTCAATTATTCTTTTTGTAGGATATCATATAGAATATCTGGGCAGAATCGGTATGTTTATATAATGCCCTCGTAATATTTAAAATATCTACAAATCCATTCATGTTCCAAACCAATTGTTTATTAGAAAATAGGAAACAGGGTCAGCAATATAGTTTTTTAACATTGGGCCGCTACATAACCATTTATAATTCGTGAACCAAACATTTGAAATTTACGTTATAAGATTTACCAGATTTCTTCATATCTTTTTTGGCGAATATTGATAAAACAGTCGTAGGTCTTCCTTCCAGTAAAACGTCTCTTTTATCTTCGTCTTTCCAGCGACAGAACGGTGTTTCCAACAAATTACAAATAATATCGTTAACTGGATTTATTATAAATAGTGTAAATTATTGTTTCATTTAATATTGTCACTGTCAAAGTTGAAAAATCAATCAACACATTAAAATAAAAAAAGCAAGTTTAAAAATGATGAAAACTCTACGCAAATTCAATAAATCGCTCAAATTCAAAAACAGACCGCGCTTCAGTACATTAAATAGGTGCAAGTCCACTGTACAGATACCCTATAAAATATCGGGAAACTCTTCACCTAGGTGAAGGGAGAAGACGGACTAAACGGACGTGGGCTATTCCGTGACGTCACGACACCATGGCAACTCGCTGTAACAGTGCATATTTGAGGGCACTTGATTTTCATCTCTCCACCTGCGAGTTATTTATACAGGGTGGTGCAATGGGTATTGACGATTTTCGAGACGTCACTATCCGAATATGAGTAAAGTGGAGGGGATATTCAACCGCTTAAAATATTCCGCATGTAATGCCATTTAGTAGCCATGGATATGTGGCCAGTGAATCAACGTAGCTTTTTCGTTAGGGCGTATTGCCGATCGGAGTCTGTTATTGAGGTGCAACGACAGTTTCGGCGTAAATATAACATTCCAAGGCGTGGTAGAATTCCTTTGCGCAACACAATTTTGCGGTGGGTTGCAAAGTTTCGTGATCATGGAAGTGTAAAAAATGAATTTGTCGGTTCTGTCAAAACTGTGCGTACACCGGAGAACGTAGAGCGAGTACGGCAAGCTGTAATAAGGAGTCCAGTTCGTTCAGCAAGGCATCAAGCAGTAGTATTGAACATTACATGAAAAAGTTTGAGTCAAATTTTACACGAAGACCTACGATTTCATCCATACAAAATTCAAGTTGTTCATAAAATTTTACCGCAAGATTTACCAGCACGAATAAAATTTTGTAGAGCATTTATTGATGTACTGAGCCCAAATGTTTTAAATTTAATAATGTCTGATGAGGCGCATTTCCATTTATCAGGATATGTGAATAAACAAAATTTTCGAGACTGGGCTGCCGAACAACCTCAACAAATTCACGAACAACCTCTGCATTCCGAAAAAGTTACCGTATGGTGTGGTGTGTCTGCATTCGGAATACTAAGCCCGTACTTTTTTGAAGAAATTGACCGTACGGTGACTAACTTCTCAACGGTATTTAGAGATACTTCAAAAATTTTTACCTGCTGAATTGCAACGACTGGGGGTAGAAAATAACGTCTTATGGTTCCAGCAGGATGGATCAACAAGCCATACTGCGCGAATTTGCATGGCTGCTCTAAGAAACATATTTCCTGGACGACTTATATTCCCGTCATGGTGATTTTAATTGGTCGCCGAGGTCACCAGATTTGACCAGCCCTGATTTTGTCTTATGGGGATATTTAAAGGCTAGGGTTTTCGAAAAATAGACCTAAAACGCTACAAGCTTTAAAAGACAACATAACATTACTCGAGAAATCAGAGCGATAAACCAGGAGATGCTGCTACGAGTTACAGAGAATTTTCACGACTTCAGGAATGTTTAGAAAAACGTGGTGACTTTAAAACACATTATTTTCAAAAAATTATTTTTGTTGTAAAACAGCGTTATACGTGTAATAAAAATATATGTTTTTGACCTTGGTCGTTTCATTAGTATATCCATAATAACACTCTATAAACCGTCAATATCCATTGCGTTACCCTATATTATAAATAACGCGCGCATGGACTATTTAAAGGACGTTCCAATGTAAACACAGTGTTTTTAGTAGCATAGCGGCATATTATGCGTGACATAAAAATATAATAGGTTTTTCATAATAAAATTTATTTAAATGTACATATTAAAAAAATTATTATATATCCCAAAAATATAAAAAAAGAAATCCCAGTCTCAATTTCTTTGGTGAAGAGGCACTTCACCTACTTCACGTGAATAGCCGCCACTCATGTGTAACTACTTGCACATACACATTAAAATTTTTAAATTGCAATTTCCACAAATTATAAAAATGTCAGATAGAACACTATAATTCTCAGGTGACGAAATTGCAATTTAAAAATGTTATTGCCTAGAATTTTAAATATTTTTTGTAATTACAATATATGTAGTATTACATTGTAACAGGAAAAATTATTTCAGATATTAGTGTAATTATACTTTTGGTATATAATTATATGTAAATATAATTTTGGAAATAGCGTAATTCGAGAATAATTTCAGTAATCGATTTCACATGCACAATGCTTGCGTTGTTTAATTCAGTTCGTTCAAACGCTTTTTAAATTCTGTGTGATTTTCTTTAACTATTTCCAAGTGTTTTTCATTTATAAATTCTCTTGCTAGACTTATCTTTCTTGGGTGATTATCAAAATTTTTTAGTGTTAATTTAGACTACATAATAAGAGGATAAAAGGATAAAACACTTCCTTTTGACAGGAAAAATATATACATAAACCAATAAGGTTCTATATAATTGTTGGTATGAATTAAATTAAGTGAGGGTATCTCCACCTCGATTTCTATTTGCATACTTATTGCGTGGTTATCTATCGTAATTTTAACAACGTGGATATTTTGAGATTGTTTTTATTTTTTTGTTTATTTAGAAATATTGTTTATTATTTATTTATGTAGAAATATTCATTATCAATAATGGATACGTACATACGAGTATGTACATGACTACATAAGTAGAATATGGATATTAATAAATGAAATCTCAATGGATCAATATTAAACTGACAAATGTTTTTTTTATAAATCAATAAAATAATAAAATATCCCTTGATTTTGTTGGAATATTACATTCAACAATAATTATTTTTAAAAATAGTCTTCATGCGGTGCCTGAAATTAAACATAAACATTAGGTCAGCATTTATGAGTTCGGGTAACTCAATATCGAATGTTTAACTGTTCAAATATCGTTGAAATAAAAATAGTCTATTTAGCAAGTTAGTCTGAAAGATTATACGTTAGAATACACATCTTAATTTCTTTGTACGTAATTTAGTTATTATACAGGGTATCAATAAACTCGTATTGACTGTTTCAAGTATAAAGCGTTTAAAAGAGAAAAGGCCAATAAAGTTACTGAAATTAATAGTGGTGACAGTGATGATGCATGTTTTATGGTAAATTCAAGCTCAAATGACGTAAACAGGGATTCTGCTTCGTGGTATGTGGATTCAGGAGCTTCGAGTCACATGGTAAACTACAAAGAATTTTATACCCAATTTGACGGTAGCAGAAAAGGCGTTGTGAGGTTAGCGGAGAAAGGGCAACACTCCAAGGTTCAGGGTATAGGAACAGGATTCATCAAGTGCGCGAATAGTGCGGGAGTGAATAAGCTAAAAATCGACGACGTGTTGTATGTGCCGGACTTAGATTCAAATTTACTTTCTGTGAAAAAGTTAACTAGTGCGGGGTATAACGTGCAGTTCGACAACAATAACTGTAAAATTGTCTCAGGCGGAAAAGTGATTGCGAGTGCAAGGCCGGCGCCCGACTTGTACAAGCTGTCAACTGTAGAACAGGCACTGAGCATCGTGAATGAACACTCCAGCAACTGTCAGCATACGTGGCATCGACGTTTTGGGCACAGGGACATAGAAGCAGTCAAGCGCTTGATGGAAAGAAAAATGGCAATCGGGATTAATATTAAGGATTGTAGGATTAGGGAAACTTGCAACTGCTGTGTAAAAGGTAAAATTATTCGTAAGAGTTTCCCGAAATTTTCTCAAAGCAACACATTTAATATACTTGACTTAATACATACAGATGTTTGCGGTCCCATGAAGACTGTTACTCCAGGGGGTAAACGGTACATTCTTACTTTAATAGACGATTTCTCAAGATACACAACTGTGTATTTACTGAAACATAAGAATGAAACTGAAAAATATATTAAAGAGTTTATCGAGTTAATGAGTAATCAGTCAGGCAGGGTACCAAAGGTTATTAGGTCAGATAGGGGTGGCGAGTACGTAAATAATGCGTTAAGGGAATATTTAAGCGGTAAGGGCATAAAGATACAGTACACGGCGGGGTACTCTCCAGAGCAAAACGGTGTTGCAGAGAGAAAGAACAGGTCGCTAGTCGAAATGGCTAGGTGCATGTTAATCGATGCGAATTTACCAAAGAAATTTTGGGGGGAAGCAGTTGTTACAGCCAATTATCTGCAAAATCGATTACCTACTCAGTTAAAACAGAAAACACCGTTTGAGTTGTGGCATAAAGTCAAACCTGATGTGTCGAATTTGCAAATATTTGGATCTAAAGTGTATAGTCATATTCCAAAGGAACAAATTAAAAATAAATTTGATAAAAAGGCAGAATCACTAATTTTCGTAGGATATTCTGATGAATCTAAAGCATATAGTATATTTAGATACAGGGCGCATAAAAATTAGCCGTAGTGCGGTATTTCCTGAAAGAAATATTCGTGTTAAAGAAAAAAAGATAAAAGATGAAGAAGCGACTATTGAGTTCAAAAAGGAGCAAGAAAGAACGGAGCCAAATGACACTGGAATACATGAGGTCGCAGATTTCGAAAAAACTGAAGAAATAGAAGAAGCTACGGAGGAATTTAATGTATATGAAAGTTCAGGTACAGATCAATCTTGTGGCAGCGATAACAGCTATCAACCAAGTGAAGAGTTCTATATAGAGCACGGAGGTGATCGTAGATCAAATAGAATAAATAAAGGAGTCCCACCTGAGCGCTACACAGCAAAGTTAGCTGAACTTCGGGAAATAGAACCTAAAACATTTAAAGAAGCTCTTGCCAGCAGTGATAGCGAAAAATGGAGGAAAGCTATGGAAGAAGAAATGAAATCTTTGAAGAATAACGAAGTATGGGATTTAGTACTTACACCGGAAGACAAAAACATCATATCTTGTAAATGGGTGTTTAAGCTAAAGACAGGTGAAGATAAGATCTCGAACAAGTACAAGGCACGATTGGTAGCGAGAGGTTTTAGTCAGAAATTCGGTGTGGATTACGATGAAGTGTTTGCGCCTGTAGTGCGGCAAGCAACTCTTCGAATATTGTTAACAGAGGCATGGAATCAAAAACTAATAATAAAACATCTAGACGCCGATTGGGCGGAAAATAAAGAGGATAGAAAGTCAAATAGTGGATACATATTTATGTTTCGGGGTGCACCTATTAATTGGAGATGCAGAAAGCAGAGTTGCGTATCACTATCATCGACCGAAGCTGAATACATAGCACTGGCCGAAGGATGCCAAGAGGCAATCTGGTTAAAGCAGGCGATAAAGGAGTTTACAAATTTAGAACCGAAAGTGGTTATGTACGAAGATAATCAAAGCTGTTTAAAGCAGCTAGCAAACCATAAATTTGGCAATCGAACGAAGCATATTGATACAAAGTATCAATTTTTAAAAGAATTGTATGAAAATCAGGTTATTGTATTCGAGTATTGTCCGACTGAAAAAATGATAGCTGATATGTTAACCAAGCCGCTAAATAAAGTAAAGCTAGAACATTTAAATACCAAGGGTGGTCTGGTTGACTGATTGAAAAATAATTATAGTTGCGAGGTGGTGTTGGAATATTACATTCAACAATAATTATTTTAGGTTTAAAAATAGTCTTCATGCGGTGCCTGAAATTAAACATAAACATTAGGTCAGCATTGAGTTCGGGTAACTCAATATCGAATGTTTAACTGTTCAAATGTCGTTGAAATAAAAATAGTCTATTTAGCAAGTTAGTCTGAAAGATTATACGTTAGAATACACATCTTAATTTCTTTGTACGTAATTTAGTTGTTATACAGGGTATCAATAAACTCGTATTGTCCTCAAATTGTATCTTTAATTATTTATTCTCCCAAGTACTTCGAACAGATTTTCAGTCGAACTCTAGATTGTGAGTATAAATATTCACTTAAACCGTAATAAAATTGTAAAGCTTTTTAAGTAAAAACATAAAAAATACATGTTTTATTTAGTCTTTCATTGAGATTTTATCATTGAGGATAATTCATCACATTTTCTCAGGGTATTCTCTCGTAAATACCCCACGAATTCCCCATAGCTCTTGGGCATGAAGATTTCATTTGACATCAATTACACTTATTAAATTAGAAATTATGTTTATTATTTTAAATAATCCAGTATTGATACAAAAAAAAAGTGCATGAATAATGTTGTAAATAAAATATGAGCCTTCTGCAACAATTTCAAACAGAGATTACGATTATGTCTAAAGAGGCCTATACATTGTTAAACAAATTGCGCAACAAAGCGATGCGCAACGTTGCGTTGCATAATTACATCATCCATACACTCGGTTAAATTTTGTTCAAACTTTAACAAGTTGTTTGTCGACAATAGATGTCGCTCTTAATTTTCCATACTTCAGGTAAATCCCTGTATATTGCAATAAATTCTCTCCAAAATTCTCTATTCTGAATAGTCGTCATAGTCAGAAGTATATATATATATATATATATATATATATATATATATATATATATATATATATATATATATATATATATATATATATGTAAACGTTTAGGGAATATTAAGTAATAATCAGGGGTTTTTACCACCTCAGACTTTATTTTTGGACTGTATTCAACATCTACAATAGTACTCGCGAATTCTCTGGGTTAGACTGCCGCCTCACTCCCCAATCGTCCCGCTGCTCGGTCCGTTACGCCTCCGTTCGGCCATCCTCCCGACTATAGCGCGAGGGTCGATATTATTGACTGTTTACACGGCCATCCTGTTTGCGGGGCGTCCTCGCACCGACCGAGGTGATGCTGATCTGAAAACAGAATATCGAAACAGAGACTGCCCAAACAATGGTATAATGTTATTGTTAGTACTGTGCAGAGTTTTAGGTAATACAGTCAATTACTAGACATAGTGGTACTGCCACTCTCGTAGTTTTTATCGCACATCAGGTGGTACTGCCACCTTTTCAAGGCATAGTGGTACTGCCACTATCCGCTGCTTCTTTAAATAGTAGGTGGTACTGCCACCTTCTCAAGGCATAGTGGTACTGCCACTAGCCGCTGCTTCATCGAATGGTAGGTGGTACTGCCACCTTATCAAGGCATAGTGGTACTGCCACTATCCGTCCCTTCATATTGTTGTTAAAGGTTAGTAAATCACATTAAAATAAATCAAATTCAAATCATAGGTCAGTTACTAGGTCGTAAAACTGATGATGTTGTGTTCAGAAAACGAGTGTGTGACCTAACTATAAACAATCTCACACAAACACTGGATTTACTGACCTGATAACTTAATGAAATGTAATTAGTAATTACTATTCGGACTTACTTTGCGCTATTAACCTGAGAGCCAAGCTCGTAGTTGTTCGTGAGCAGCTACCTTAGTCCGATGTCCCTTCTTATGCAGCTCGTATCGCTCATTTGGGAGAACTGTCCGAACAGTATACGGTCCTTTATACTTCGGTCTTAATTTGCCACCACCTGCTAGTTGCGAATCCTCAATCGCCACAACATCGCCTGGCTGGAAAGGTTTGACGCCGCAGCGAACGGTATTAAATTTCTGACCATGTTTAATCGCTCTATTTATAATCTTTATTCGAGCTTCTGAGACGGCTTTGTCTGGGTCAATGAAGTCATCAATCGGCATTGCATCTTTTAAAAAGTGCCGAGTTGCAGGTAATCTCGGATTCACGTCCAGCTGTAACACTGAAACGTAAGCACTACAAGAATGTTGCGATGGTCATAGTACAATTCGAGTCCGTCATCGTTTTTCTCAACACGCACACAAGGTTGACCGATAACGTCCCATCCAATAATAAGGTCAATGCTACTCGGCATCACTCCATCAGGCACTATTATAAAGTTTATTTCTAAAGTCAAATTCGGCAGAGTTATTACTAGTTCACATTTACCTATAGTATAAACAACTTGGCCTCCAAATCTCGAAAAAGCACGTACACTGCGGTCTGTTTTGATAATACCATTTAAAGTTTTTACAATAGAATGTTTAATAAGTGAGACGTCGGCACCACTGTCAATAAGATACGGAACCGATTTCGCCTGTTCATTGCACAATAAAGTTGCTATCGGTGTCTCGCTCAGATGGCGTCATTTCTTTAGTACAAATGCCCTTTTCGGACTTCCATGCTTAGCCCAACAATTGGGTTCAGTGTGGCCCGGCTTTTTGCAATGTGCGCAGATAGGGCTGCTGGGTTTTGGTTTATCACTGGCAGTATTTTCCTTAGCCTTGTTTCCATCTTGTAAGGCTGTACACATGTTTTGTCGATGACCTTTACGCCCACACTTATAACATGAGCCGTTCCTACCATGGCTCGAGGACCGTGGTTCTCTTAGTCTGCGCTCGTGTTTCCGTCTCCCCACTCCAGATCCTTCATGCGCGCGCATTGATGCTCCGGATGTTCTTTTGCGGCGTGCATCAGCTTCGCTTAATAACTTTAATAATTCACTTTCTGATTCTGGTTTTTGTACGTGAATCATTGAACGTGCCTCAGTGTGGTCCAGACCGTATTCTACCATGCTAAGCATAATATTCCACGGCAGCTTATTGTAGAACCGTGTAATCATTCTAAGCTTTTTATTGCCGTAATCACATAACCAATCACAGTCGTGGCTTCGGAGTGTAGTAGCCAAATATGCACGTGCTCCTGGTGTCTCCCGATCAGGAAAAGCCACAGTGAGATCAGCGCAAAAGTTGTCCCAAGTACGGCAAATGGGTCTCCAGTTGCGATAGTGACGGTATCCTCGACCTCGCAGAGCATCTCCTGTTTTTGCGATCATGAGAATATCACTTACATTTAGGTCATGTTTTAACTTTGTAGCGTCCTCCAACCATTCCTCGATTGAGTAAGCACTCGTCTCCGGATCGTAACTTGCGAGCCTGAACTGGACCTGCGTAGTCGTTGACGCAAGCGCACTTGAACTCCCTGCTTCTGATACATTGGGCGTTGCCCCTGGTGTTGTCGCCATGTTAACATGCCGAGTTAACTCTGCAAGTTGTTGTTGTTGCATTGCAACTAAGTTGACGAGCGTCTCCTGCCACTGCACTCTGGCACGTTTCGGGTTTGAAGGGCCACCGAAGTCCTCTGCGCTCACAGCACTTATCTCGGCGTCACTTTCACGTTCAGCACCATCCGCCATTTTATCTACGTTTTTAAATCAATTTTCTAGCACGGATCAATCCCACTTCTGATGTAAACTTTTAGGGAATATTAAATAATAATCAGGGGTTTTTACCACCTCAGACTTTATTTTTGGACTGTATTCAACATCTACAATAGTACTCGCGAATTCTCTGGGTTAGACTGCCGCCTCACTCCCCAATCGTCCCGCTGCTCGGTCCGTTACGCCTCCGTTCGGCCATCCTCCCGACTATAGCGCGAGGGTCGATATTATTGATTGTTTACATATATATATATATATATATATATATATATATATATATATATATATATATATATATATATATACATATATATATATATATATATATATATATATATATATATATATATATATATATATATATACATATATATATATATATATATATATATATATATATATTTTTTTTTTTTATATCACTTTATTTAATTAACTTTTTAAAAACAATTTATTTTTATTTTACGATTTTGAACACTTTGCTATGTCAAAAAAGGAGTAACCGACTTTATATAATTTAATTTAGACTTGTTCGACGTTTACTCGACGACTAATTGAATATTACTGATGTGTGAAGTTACGGACTACTTCCGATTACTTCCGATTACTTGTGGAGCGATTACTATATTTGCCGATTACTGTATTTGCCGATTACTGAAGCTACCAATGGTTGTTTGTCTATTTAAAACATTTCTGTATGCTGATGCTGCAGGAATGTTCTAAGAAGTGTTTTTCTCAAGCTTTTAGCAAGTTGCAATAATTGCGATAAAATACAATGTAGGTTTATGATAAGCACGAAAGGTTTTTAGTTACGCGATAACCGCAATGACTTTGGTATACTCTTTTCTGGACATAACATCCTGTATGCTAATGGCCTGTTACAATGTATATTACAATATTATAAAATACAATATTAATCTAAGTCTTAACCTAATATAAGAGAGGATTCTATATAACAACTCCGTTGTTCATGCAAGCACGTAAAACATGAAATTGCATATAAACTTTTTCTTTCAATTGACAATGGGATTACATTAGAAATAGAAATATAATTAAATTAAAACATTGGGATAAAGGTTAAACAAAGTGAGTTACACTGATTAAAAGTTAAAATTAAAACTTGAAACGGAATCTAGCACTGCACTAGCACTGTAGCACTGAAAATTAGTTCAATTCAATATCTTCTTCGGATGGTTCTTCTGGTCTGATTGATGGTCTTCTCCTGGGAAGGATGCTGGTGAAGATTCTAAATGTTTTCCTTGGTCTAGGTGGAGGTGGCGGTGAATTGGATGTAATAGCAATGGCTAATCTATTTCTTTTTCGGCATTTACAACAGATGTATAATAAGATAATGCCGATTATTGCAGCAATTGTGAAGTACGTGAACCATGAAATATGTTTGATGAACGGTTCATTAATCATATTATCCAGCGTTTTTGAATATTCGTCTAATTTATGTTTTGCGATTTCGAGGTCTTCGGTATTAAGATTATTTAATTTTAATGGTTGTAATTTGGGAATTTCGAAATCGTCGGGAATGTCGTGACAACAGTTGTATGGAATTAAAATAGGATGAGCATCGAGCTCCTTTACGGTGGTTTCCTTCGAATTGGATTGTATTTTAGTAACTCCTACAAATGCACTGCATTCTGGTTGTAATGTCAGAATGGAGTTCTTGAAAATAATTTCTGTCTTGGTATTTATCTGCTTACAATTTATAGTGATTTGAAGTGGTTCAGAGTTTACCATGAGCCATGAGTTGGTTAGTTTTTGAACGTTATATCCTTTTGCGAATATTAAGGACGTTTCGCAATTTTCGGGTAGTGTTTTTAGATTTTTCAAGATGCGTGCCTCGCACATGGCATTGTCATCTATGGGATATGCGAAAAGGTTTGTACAGAGTTTTGTTCCTGTATAAAGTTGTTTGCATCCGTTCAAATTTGACAAGGGTATGTACATCAAAGAATCATCATCACGCGCAATATATCTTTGTGAAGTTGACAGTACATGATATAATCCAGTTCTGTGATTTAGAATTGGTATAGGAAATAATTTAAAAAGTGTGTATCTTTGTTGATCAATTAATGGAATTTTCAAAACAAAAATAAGATCTGAATCTGTCTGAAAGGCCTCTAATTCCATTATGTCTAAGTATTTAGCAATATTAGATAACTTGATAACCAATGGCAGGTTGTTTTGATGTAAATTTTGAGATATTTCCTGAAGTGATGTAACCAGATTTTCAGGATTAATTATTGATGTATGAATTATTTTTAAACGCGCGAAAGTGACTGAATTTATGATATTGTTTAATTGATCCTCGATATACAAATAACTCTCCATTAGAAATTCACATTGTTCTAGAAATCTCAATTTGGCTTCGATGACTTTTATTTTGTCAGCTGTTTTGTAAATCGTGTCTGAAATAATTTTTATGTCCCTATTAAAAGTGGCTTCGTCAATTTGTAATTTTTGTATAGTGGCATTAAAGTTTTTGATAACAGAGGTTGTTACTGAAATTTGGTTTTTTAATAAACTTTCTAATTGGAATTCATCTTTTGCTAGTTTCTTAATACAATCTGAATAATATTCTCCGTCTGCAGAGTCTAAATTTCCTGTGATGGTTTTAAATATTGAGCCAATACCGTTAATAAGTCCTCGTTTGTAGCGTCTGGTGTCGAAATAAATTTCATTTAATTTATCTTGTATTGATTTAGAGATTTGCGTAAGCAGGCTTACATGGGTTTTAACTTCTCCTCGAAATAGATTCATATTTTCGAAAGTAGGGTTGACTGCGTGTAAAAGAATTTCTAATAAGTTTTCATTATGTTTGAAAGCATTTTTCAATGACGATATGTTTTTGTGAACTAATAGGGTCCATTGTTTGTTTGAAATCACTACTTCACTTTCCTTATGGAAATATATTCCGATGGTATTATTTATAGGAGATATGGTATATTGTGAGGCTACTGTTCCGATCAGAAGCAGAAACCTGAAATTAGATTTTAATTTTCAGAATAAGGTTTCATCCTATCAAAGTTTACTTTTGTAGTTTGATTCGTTTCTAAATTTTGTAAAATCGCTGAATTTTGAAATATTTCTTTTATTCTAAATGGGCCATTAAATTTATTGTGAAGCTTATTTTTTATTTGTGATTCTTTCACATAGACTTTGTCACCGATATTAAATTTAGGTATATTTTCCGAAATGTGTTTGTCAAATCGCGTTTTCGCTTTTTCCTTTTGGAGGTTCGTTTTTGATCGTGCTATTTTGTAGTACCATGAGATTCTATTATTTAAATCTCGAACATATTTAGAAATCAGTTCTTTTTGGTTGTATAGTGTTTCGGGAGGACGACTAGATGTATGTCCGAAGACTAATTCATATGGTGTGAAACCATGGGTCTTGTTTACAGAGTTGTTATAACATATTACTGCGTATGGAATAACCGTTAAGGGATGTTCATTTGGATTTTCTGCTTTATTGACTCGTATTATTTCTAATAATGTCGAATGGAATCGTTCGACAGATCCAATTGATTGTGGATGATTGACGCTAGAGAAAGTCAGTTTGATGTCGTAAAGAGTACATAAGTCTTTTAGTAACGTATTGTCAAATTCTCTGCCGTAATCACAATGAATTCGGAGAGGTGTTCCCTAATGTTGGAAGTACAAAAGAAGGGTGTTGACTGTCGATTTAGCTGATTTGTCTTGAAGAGGGTATGCCTGTGTAAATTTTGTTAATTCGTCCCTAATTGTCAGGACGTGATTTTTTGTTGGAATTTCTAAAATATCTATGTTGATTCGTTCAAAAGGTGTTTTTGGAGTTTCCGTGATAACTAAAGGGTTGCTTAAATTTTTACGTAACGTTTTTGTTTTTTGACAAATTTCGCAGTTCTGAATGTATTTCTCTACGTGTTTTGTTAATCCTGGCCAATTATATTTTTCGCGTATTCTACGGATAGTTTCATTTATACCACGGTGAAGATTTGCTTTACCGTTGTGGTATTGATCTATTATTATAGGAAATTGATCTTCGTCCGGTGTTCTTGTTAAATTTTGACAAATTGTTAAATTTAGATCTGATTCAGTGAAGATGAATGATAGCATTTCTAAAATTGGAAGGTCTGGATTATTTTCGACAAAATATGTTTTCGAAAGGTCGAGAGTATTTTTATTCTTGTATAAGGTAACAAACATTGTTTCAATTACTTCATCTGCATCAAAAGGTAATAAGATTATATAATATTTGCGATGTTTTATAGTTTTGCTAGATACGGCATTTATTTTATTGTGATCAAATTTTGGGTTCTCATCAAAAATGTCTTCTATTATTTTATAATGAAGATCTTCTAGTTTATCTTTCCTAAAGAATACTATTACGTCCTTGTGTTTTTTGTCTAATAGTTGGTCATTAGTAAATTTAATTTTGTTATAGTCAATTAAAGATTGCGTCTTATAAAGTTTTACAAATGTCTCTAATTCCTGTGTACATGTTTCTGGGGATATTTCTGTAATTTCTGAATTTATTGATTCATTGTCTGAATTTGAAGTTAAAATTTTTGTAAGAAATTCTGAACATTTTTGGAAATGATTGATCTTTATTCTAGATAAAGCGTCAGCGTTTTTATTGATTTTTCCTGGTTTATATTGGATTTCATAATCATACTCCTTAAGATTTAATCTCCAACGCGCTAGGCGACTTCCTGGATCTTTTATTGATAGTAGCCAAGTTAGAGGTCTATGATCAGTTATTAATTTAAATTTACGTCCAAAAAGGTAAGGTCTAAAGTGTTTGACCGACCAGACAATAGCGAGAAGCTCTCTTTCAATTGTGGAGTATTTAGTTTCGGCATGACATAAGGTCCTGGATGCAAAAGCTATAGGTAAGTCTTTTCCTATTTGTCCTTGGGATAGAACTGCTCCTATTGCAAATGAGCTTGCATCTGTCGTTAAGATAAAGGGTTCATTAAAATTTGGATATATCAAAATAGGGGTTGAAGTTAACGATTCTTTTAATTCTTTAAAGGATTTCTGGCATTCGTAATCAAAATGGAATAATATGTCTTTTTGTAACAATTTCGTCAAAGGCTTAGAGATTTTTGCAAAATTGGGTATAAATCGTCTGTAATATCCTGCTAGTCCTAAAAATTGTTTAATTTCTTTTTGATTTGTCGGTTGAGGAAAATTAGCTACACAATTAATTTTTGTTGGATTTGGTTTTACTCCGTCGGGTGTAATTATGTGACCTAAATAAGCGACTTCTTTGCGGAGAAATTCGCATTTGTCGGGTTGTATTTTTAAATTCGCGTTCCTTAATCGTTTGAAAACTTCAGTTAATCTACTAATATGTTCGTGTATTGTTGGTGAATAAATAATAATGTCATCCATGTATACCAGACAACGTTCGTTTTGGATACCTAAGAGTATGTTATCCATAACTCTCTGAAATGTTGTGGGGGCATTTTTTAAACCAAAGGGAAGACGAGTGAATTCATAATGTCCGTTCTCTACCGAAAAAGCTGTTTTTGCAATATCCTTTGAATCAATTTCGATTTGGTGAAAACCTGAAGCCAAATCTAAAGTTGTGAAATATTCACATTTACCTAGTTGATCTAGTAAATCGGATATATTAGGGAGAGGATATTTATCTCCTATGGATATTTCATTTAGTTTCCGATAGTCGACGACAACGCGCCATTTTTGTTTCCCGGAGGCGTCCAATTTTTTCGGAACGACCCATACTGGTGAAGACCATGGAGAAATAGATGGTCTTATTATGACTTGGTCTAACATTTTTGAAATTTGTGTTTTTACTTCCTCTTTATGGATGTGAGGGTAGCGGTATGATTTTGTGAAAATAGGTTTTGTGTCTATCGTGTCAATCGTATGTTTAATTTCGTTTGTAAATGTCAAATTGTCACCTTCTAAGTAAAATATATCTGAATATTCTAAACATAATTCTTTAATTAAAAATTGTTCTTCCTCGTTCAAATGTTCAATTCGCAATTGATTTTCAATTTCGAAATTTCGGTCTGTGTAATTTTGATTTTTATTTACTGTGTTTGTATTTAATAAACTTGAATTTTTAATGGGCTCTAATTTTAGATCATCGAAATGTATAATTTTTGGAATTTCATTCGCGTTAATTATTGATGTTAAAAATTCTCCTTTTTCATTAATTTTTACAAGAGCATTTGGAATTCGGACTTTGTCTTTTTCTTGACCGCTTAAAATAGCGTCCGTGTTAAAGAGATTACATTGAATTTTAAATATTTGCTCAGTACGAGGGGCGATCGAAATGTTATTTTTAATAGTTTTGGTTTCTAAATTTGGTGGTGTGTTTTCTTGTTGCTCGTAATCGTCAGTAACTTTAAATAGTGGGACAGTTTTAAAATTGGTTATAAGTTGTCTATTTTTAATGTCGATTATGCAATTATAGTGTTCCAAAAAATCAGAACCTAATAGTCCGTCAAATTCTATGTCAATTTCATGAATATATACTTTATGAGGGTCCGAATCTGTAAATGGTATAAGTGTTGACTATTTGATAAAAATTCGTTCATCCGTTATTCCCTGTATAATAACATTTTCCGAAAATCTTTTAGTGTAATTCTCACAAGTTCTGGGTTTAAATATCGAAAGTCCTGCGCCTGTATCGATTAAAATTTTGAATGTTTTGCTAATGTCTTTAATATAATATAAATTTTTTGAATTTACAGTTAAGAGGTTTTGATCTACATGAATTTTTTGTCTTTGGGTTGTTGGTTTTTGTTGCATTTTATAATTTGAATTTTGGTTGTCTCCGAATCTGGAGGGTGGTCTTGATAGTCGAGGATGTGAAAATCCTGATTCGTATTTTCCTGTCCGTTCGTATTCGTATCCGTTCTGTCGGATCATTAGGGTCATGGAATTGATGAGCAGTATCATCATATCTGTTATAGTTCTCATATGGTGAATATTCTTCACAGTATTGGTTTTGAAAGTTATATGGATGAGCGGTATCATCCGGATAATATTGTGGGGTTATTTCTTGCTGATGAGCCGTATCGTCATATTCGTTATATTCACAATAATTTTGATTCATATGGTGAGTTTTTTGTTGGGTAAAATTTGGGTTTTGCCTAATAATAGATGGTCGTTGTTGCGAATAGTTAGGGTTTGGTCTTATAGCAGAGGGTCTATTTTGTTGAAACTGTTGGAAATTTTGATTTGTTTGAGGTCTGACGTTATTAGCATTAAATGGTTGACGTGGTTGAAAATTATTTGAATTTTGCGAAAAATTCGGTGTGTAATTTGGCGTGTAATTTGGTCTAGTCTGAAAAGTTCCGAAATTCTGTTGGGTACTCCTACATTCGTTAGAAGTATGGCCAATTCTTTTGCACTTGTTACAAATTTTCTTATTTGGAAAATTTTGAATATTAGTGGGTGGTCTGTTAGTTCTATTAAATTTTTGTGTTTCAAAATATGATAGTTGTAGCTCTCGTTTTATTCGGGCGACAGCTTGAAGCATATCACTCGGATTACTTGCTCTAATAATGGAGCCTAATTTGGGGTCTAAACCTGTTAATAACGTGTTTAGAGTCATAGTTTCAATCAGGGTACTTTGCGCTGATTTTTGTTCTGCGGTAAGCGGTTGCTTTTGTATTGCCGCATGCATTTTTGCGTTGTGAGTCTGTAGTCTAGAGACGAAATTTAGTGCAGACTCGTTAGAATTTTGGCTAATTCTTTGTAGGTCTTGAATTAAAGCTGTGAGATCTCTAGAATCTCCAAAATGCGTTTCTAGTAAATACTTAATCTCATCCCAAGTGGATGGATTACGGGAATTAATTAACTCGGCGGCTTTGCCTCTGAGCTTATTTTTTACGTGCAATGTTAGTAAAATTGTTTGGTTATCGATGGCCATATCGTAAGCACATCTTACTGCATTGAGAAAAGTTTGAAGGAAAATTTGATTTCCATCAAATTCAGGTACTATGGAAAAAATTTCCGATAGCCTATACGGTTCAATATGTCCTTCAGCCATTTTTTGGTTATTAAATTATCAAGTATTTTATAAAAACAAAATAAAAAATAATAATTTTAAAATTAAAAGATTTCAATTATGAAAAAATGTATTTCGTTTCACTGGTTTATATCAGTTATTCGTACGTATTGTACGTAAAATAAAAATATACACAAAAGAAATTGTATAATGGGGTAAGCGAGATGATTCTTTGCGACTTACCAAGTTGTCGATTTCATTCGTCGGCTAGGGTCCACTTCCAGTGAGGCAGATCCGTGTTCTGGATAGGGTTGTCCTGGCTGATGTTGAATATCGTGGAGAAGAGGTCTGCAGACAGTGAGGCAAGGTCCGTGTTCTATCTGGGTGTCCTTCTTCTTTTCTTCTTAAAACTAGGTTGCTTTTTCTTTCTTGTTTATTCTTCTTTAATTATTTCTTCTTGAATTATTTCTTCTTACTTCTTGAAACTTCTTGTTTCTTTTCTTCTATTGGTTCTTTCGCTTAGGAATTGGAATTCCGCAACTCTAGTTAGGCAATGTCCGTGTTCTAAAGTTGCGCGAAAATCCTACCGGCTGCGCCAATTTTTATATCACTTTTTATTTAATTAACTTTTTAAAAACAATTTATTTTTAATTTACGATTTTGAACACTTTGCTATGTCAAAAAAGGAGTAACCGACTTTATATAATTTAATTTAGACTTGTTCGACGTTTACTCGACGACTAATTGAATATTACTGATGTGTGAAGTTACGGACTACTTCCGATTACTTCCGATTACTTGTGGAGCGATTACTATATTTGCCGATTACTGTATTTGCCGATTACTGTATTTGCCGATTACTGAAGCTACCAATGGTTGTTTCTCTATTTAAAACATTTCTGTATGCTGATGCTGCAGGAATGTTCTAAGAAGTGTTTTTCTCAAGCTTTTAGCAAGTTGCAATAATTGCGATAAAATACAATGTAGGTTTATGATAAGCACGAAAGGTTTTTAGTTACGCGATAACCGCAATGACTTTGGTATACTCTTTTCTGGACATAACATCCTGTATGCTAATGGCCTGTTACAATGTATATTACAATATTATAAAATACAATATTAATCTAAGTCTTAACCTAATATAAGAGAGGATTCTATATAACATATATATATATATATATATATATATATATATATATATATATATATATATATATATATATATACAGAAATGGCATAGGAACATTACAATTTATAGTACTTTTTTGTGTTGTATCGATTTTTAATGTCTATTATTTAGATTACGTTACTAATATGTATCTGGGTTTATCTCTAAAATATTATAGTTATAAAAATGGGTGTTAATGGACTATTCGACGGACAAGGCATGTGTGTGTGTTTAGTCGAAGAATGTCATTAATTATTATTTATTAAACCAAATTAGGCGTTTATCTCTCAGGAATACTTAAATGGACGAAAACGAGAACATAAACTTTTTATTGTTATACATTTCTATCTATAATGTACTCACTTTTTTATTGCAAGCAATTAGTATATAAATTCTATTTATATGCCAAATAGGCTAATAGTTACGTCATCCCACTGCACCGCAGCATATAAGAATAAGATGATAATATATTGCTGACTATTAAATTTCATTATACTTTTGTTCTAGTTCCGTAGGTTACACAGTCAGTCTGTATTATACTCTCTTGTAATTAACATAAAATATATATTGTATAATTAATCCAGAAATAAAGTTCGTTCTGTTCGTTTTAAATCAAATTGTAAAAGTTTTTAAAAACCGTTCGGTTGTTACACGAAACGTAACTGGCGCAGTCGGTAGGATTTCCAAAAAGACATCCATACCGGATAATTTGTGAAGTGTTATCTTCTTAATTGGAAAGAACACAGCATTCCATCGAGGAATTGATCCATCGAGGATCTGGCGAAAAAGACGAACTTCAGAACCATCACACAGAGAGCAATATCCACCAGAAGAGAGAAAGGAATGAAGAAAGTACTGTAAGTCACTTGCTTTCCTTTTTAATTTCCTTGTATGACAGACTCACAAAGAAATCAGGAACTGCCAAACTCTAGTGTCGATATTAATTCGGAAATAATCGAATTCACAGATAAAATATTTAAACTCTTTCTAACGACAGAAAAGTCACAAAAATCTAATAAATCAATATTACCTATTAGTAATATTCAAAGTAATTTAATAAATATTAATTCAAGTAATTTAAATACCACAATGGCAAGGCCAAGAATCGAGGTAAAACCATTAGAGTTAGTACCTGAATTTGACGGGTCGCCATGTCGCTTATTTAGATTTATATCAATGGCATCAGATGTATTAAATACATATTGGGATTCCACACCAGAAAATGAAAATTGTCCACAAAATCGTTTTATTTTTAATAGTATTATATCAAAATTAAAAGGACGTGCTGAAGAGGTTATCTCTATCAGTGGCGCACAAAATTGGGAGGAAATTAAAAATACTCTGATCACTAATTTTGGGGATCAACGTGATGAAAATAGTCTTTTGGCAGATTTAATTGGCCTAAGACAAAAACCAAACAAAGATTGTGTACAATTTTATTATCGAATTATTGCAAATTTAAACACGTTGCATAATTATATCAGCTTACATGAGATTGACGAAAATATTCGTAAAAGTAAATTACTTACTTATAATAACCAGGCTTTGAGAACTTTATTTGTCGGCTTGCGAGAACCTCAACAATCAATGATACGGTCATTGAAACCAACAAATTTGGCAGAAGCTTTAAAATATATGATAGAAGATAATAATATAAGATATATGTCCCGCCAGCAAAATTTACAACAACCTTCGACAGATAAACCTAATCATAATAATAATATTAGACCAAATTTTCAGCAACAAAATTTTAATCAAAACGTAAGATTACCATTTAATTTACACATGGGTTCAAATATTAACATACCAACACACTCTCAATTTCCAAGAGGGCCGATTCAAATTCAGCCTAGACAAAATTTGCCCTCTCAAAGATTCTTAACAAATCGACAAGTTTTCGGAAAACAAAATAATAATGTTTGGAAACCAGGTCAAAATAATAATAACGTTCAGTACAAACCAATCCCTATGAGTACAACTACTCGTATTAGTACTCCTAATCGTCAACAAAATTTTAGATCAAATAATTTTCAATCAGCTGGTCCTTCTAATTTTGTTTCGGAAGAATTATTTAATGTCGATCAAGAAGAAAATTACGATGAAAATTCTTTTTATGAAGTACCAACTTGTGATGAAAATAATTACTGTGACGAAAATACAGATGTGTATGAAAATGATATCGAAAATTTTCAAAATTTTCATATGACCCAGGAAATCGAACAAGGACACGTTGTAGAATTGCATGTTGTTTCAGATAAGAGAGAATTGCCATATATTGAAATTAAAAACCCGCCTTTAAAATTACTCATCGACACGGGCGCAACAAAATCTTTACTTAATCCTAATATAGCACAAAAATATTTTTCTAACGAAATTTATACTGAACATTTTTCTCTTAGTACAGTTTTCAAAAAATATAATTGTAAATCTTGTGCAAATATTCCATATTTTCCAGAATTCAAAGAACAAGGATATATTAAATTTCATTTGTTTAGATTTCATGATTATTTTGATGGATTGATTGGATTTGATACAATGAAAAATTTAGGTGTACGAATTGATATTGCCAATCGTTGTATTATAACACCAAATTCAATAATTAAACTTAAATATAGAGAGACACCAAGAATTCTTACGTCATGTCATGAAATTAATTCTCATGAAATTGCGAGAATAAAAATTCCTGTTAGTATCGAAATTCATACTAAAAATATTTCAGAAAACCCAAATTTAAATAAGAATTTAGGCAAAACTCCCTTTGAAGAATTCATGGATAGTTTTAACAAAATGTTATCAACTGGTGACAATCAATCAATTGATATTAATAATACACCTGAAACTAACAAGAATCTTAATGATGATCAATTACCTGACAATGACAATTTATCAATGATAGCAAATATTAGCGAACCACCAAATCAAAACAATGGTGAAACTACAGAAACAGCTTTAGATGAAAATACTGAAACCGCTCACAGTAGTACTGAAAATCCTGTACAACTTATTGAAATTTCAGAAAAATCTTTAAACTATTATCAAAATCAAATTATAATAAAAACAGTGAATATGCCTGTAGGAGAACCTATTATACAAAAATTATTTTCTCAAACAAAAACCAGAACCATTGTAAATTTTGTTAAAAATCAAATTGAAACCAATACAATTAATTTCTTTAAAAATTATATTGAACCGAACAAAACTTACGCAATCTTTATTGAAAATGAAAATATCATACCAGGCCTTTGTAACGTAATTAAAAATACATTTAAAAATTCCACCTTTAAATTAGTACTATGTACCTGTCTTTTAGAAGATATTCAGGACTCAGAACGACAAAAAGAGTACAATATATACATGATGGGAAAAGAAACCACAGAGGTATAACCGAAACCGAACTACAGATTCGCAGAAAATATTACTGGCCGAATATAAAAATTGATGTTCAAAATCATATCAATAACTGTGACATTTGCCAAACAACAAAATATGAAAGAAATCCTCATCGTATTATTTTACAACTTACACCTACAGCAAACAAACCATTTGAAGTCGTACATTTAGACACACTTCAAATTAAAAATCAAAAATTTTTAACAATCGTGGATTCATTTTCTAAATATGGTCAAGCTTATCCAATGACAAGTGCTAACATGATACATACTATACAGTGTATTGTAAAATATATGTCTCACCACGGACTACCAATAAGTTTCGTATCTGATAATGGTACTGAATTTAAAAATAAAGTTATGAATGATTTTATTAAATTACATAAAATCAATATTCATTACATTACGCCACAGAATCCTAATAGTAATGGTGTAATCGAACGTTTTCATTCGACCATTTTGGAACATTTAAGAGTTTTAAACATAAAAATGCCAAATTCCAATATTATAGATTTAATGCCATATGCAATTTGGGGATATAATCATTCAATACATTCTGTTACAAAATTAAAACCAATTGAAATTATTAATGGTCACTTAGATACCAATGATCCTTTCGATATTGATCTTAATAAGGCACTTATCACAAATTATATAGAATTACACAAAGAAAAAGTACGCTTAATGTATGATCACATACATAATATCTCGCAAACACACAAAGAGAATATAATAAGTAAACAAAACGAAAAGCGCATTGAACCTCCTACGTATACTTTGGAGAAACCTGCTTACAAAATTTTACCAATTCGTGATAAAATTGAACCCAGATATAGAAAAGAGATAGCTACAGGACAAGACGGTATTAAATTAACAACAAAAAAGCGAACATTGCATAAGCAAGTATTTAAAAAGCCTCGATTACAACGAAAAACATTGTTACAGGCTCATCACTCTAGGGACCCTCGTCCTGGCCCAAGTACCGAAAATGGAAATAACTAACCTAAATAAAAATCCAGGTATACTTCCGTTCAAATTAGGGTATGCAAGAGTCAAAATTGCCACCCACACCTTCCTTCATTATTTTGATTTAATTCCTATATCAAATCAAATTAATATAATAAAACGACAATATGTTAATGTTACAAAAACTATAGAACAAGAACTAAGTTCACCATATTCATTTGCGTTGTAAAACTTTAATCAAGGTATACAATTTCAATTAGAATCGGTAGAAAATAAATTTGATTCTATATATCCTTTTTTCGATAATAATCGTCTAAAAAGGGGTTTAATAAATGGATTGGGATCAATAATAAAATCAATTTCTGGAAATCTAGATCAAGAAGATGCAGTATATTATGATAAAGCTATTGAAAATTTGCAGGACAAGCAAAGGCAAATAATATCTCAAGTCAATAAACAGATTTCTTTAACAACTAAAATTTTAGACAATTATAATAAAACACTTTCATTAGTATTACATAACCAAGATGTAATTACTAATGGTATAGACAGAATTCAAAATAATTTGAACAAATTTGTATTCAAGTTTTCACGTTACATGAGGATTCGCGATGTACTCGATCAATTAAGTATTAATCTAAGTATGGTTATGCAATTATTAACAAATATTGAAAATAGTATATCTTTCGCGAAATTGGGAACTTTACATCATAGCATTTTAAAATTAGACGAGATGGAGGCCATTGTCGAAAAACTTGTGGAATTTCATTCACAAAAACAATTGATGTATTTTAACAAAAATGACTTATATAAGTATTATGATATAGTTCAGGTAAAAGCATTTTATTCAGGGAAACGGTTAATATTCGCACTAAAGTTTCCTCTTGTACATCCTGATAAATTTTTCCATTACCACCTGTATTCCATACCTACCTCAATGTCTACCACTATTATACCTGAAAATACTTACCTTACCATAGGTAGTGACTCTTATCAGTACCAGCCGCAGCCATGCCGAAATATGGACCCTGTATATTTTTGTGAGGACAATAACCTAATTAATGGAATTCGGGAAGAAGACTGTGTATTCTCGTTACTACAACTATCTAGCAACAATACTAATTGCGAGCAAACACCTATATCAATTAACAGCCACTTTATTGAACAAATCACTAATGGCTATTATATCGCTATATTCCCAGACCCTCTAAAGGTCCAAATTCAGTGTGAAAAAATGGACTTTACAACATTACAAGGCAATTATCTCATTACATTACCACCAAAGTGTATTTTTCAAACTCCAGCATACAGGTACATTAATGAAGAAGAAGTTCTAGAAGGTCAACCATTATTATTACCTGAGATAAAAATATCGAAAATAAAACATAACGATTCCACTATCAAAGTAAACATTAGGAATATCCCGCTTGATCAATTACATATGCTTCAGCAAGGGCAACAGCAGATAAAACTGATTAATCCTGATGACAACCCCTTAATCAGACCTAATCTATGGACAATCCCTTTATATGCTATAATGGTAGTTATTTTTATAGCATTTATTGTTCATAAAATTTGGAGATGGAGATCGAGAAAGCCCTCTATCCAGCCTGACGAAGAAGAACCCCAAAACTCCGGATCACGTGGAAAATCCAATGTGAAAGTTTTATTTGTTCCCGATAAAACTTCCCTCTAAGGGTGGAGGAGTTACGTCATCCCACTGCACCGCAGCATATAAGAATAAGATGATAATATATTGCTGACTATTAAATTTCATTATACTTTTGTTCTAGTTCCGTAGGTTACACAGTCAGTCTGTATTATACTCTCTTGTAATTAACATAAAATATATATTGTATAATTAATCCAGAAATAAAGTTCGTTCTGTTCGTTTTAAATCAAATTGTAAAAGTTTTTAAAAACCGTTCGGTTGTTACACGAAACGTAACTTAATTATAAACATTTTAAAAGCGTAATTTTATGTGTTAGAATTTATAATAATTTGTGAAAATGTGTGATTTTCGCTGGAGGTCATTATTATAACGTGGCATTTGAAATTTTTTTTTAATTTTGTTGAGACATGTAAAACAAGCTGGCATTGTTTTTTGTCTCAAGTGGCAGATGTTTTACACGTCGTGGATTTTGAATCAGCTTTATCTCAGTATCATGCGGTTATAACATTTTGTTTACTACACTGTAAACTGTTTTGTTTACTACAACAAAGTTTATTTTATTAAGAGTATAGTTTTATTATACCGAGAGAAATTAAAAAATGTGCATTCCTGGTGTTTTTAGAATGGTTTTGATTAAATATTATTAAGTATGGGTTGAAATATGTACCTCGATCAATTGCTCTTTGAATAATGTATATATTGTTTATGAATATCGATGTTTTGTTTATGAATATTATTATAAGTACTGATAGTAACACCAAGTGAAAAACGTTGTTCACATAACCGTTTACAAAAAAAAAAGATTAGGATTTATGTATTGTTGGAATATTACATTCAACAATAATTATTTTAGGTTTAAAAATAGTCTTCATGCGGTGCCTGAAATTAAACATAAACATTAGGTCAGCATTTATGAGTTCGGGTAACTCAATATCGAATGTTTAACTGTTCAAATGTCGTTGAAAAAAAAAATTGATTATTTAGCAAGTCAGTCTGAAAGATTATACGTTAGAATACACATCTTAATTTCTTTGTACGTAATTTAGTTGTTATACAGAGTATCAATAAACTCGTATTGTCTTCAAATTGTATCTTTAATTATTTATTCTCCCAAGTACTTCGAACAGGTTATGGGCCCAGGTGCGTCGCGTAAGCTCACTTGTAAGGGAGAATAATTAAAAGGTACATCGCGAGTGATAACTATTGTTGTATAGACAACTGGAAAATGGCGGAAAGTGCTAAGTATAACATCGAAAAGTTGAACGGGCAAAACTACCAGTCCTGGAACTATTTAGTAAAAATGCTATTAATAAATGCGGATTTATGGGATGTAGTTTCGACTGAATTACCAACACCGGAGGAACGAAACGACACCTGGCAGAAGAAAAATGACAAGGCCTTATCAACCATAGCCTTACTTGTCGATGTTAGTCAACTAGTGCATATCAGAAATAAGGAATACGCGCATGATGCGTGGGAAGCACTAAAGGAGTATCATCAAAAATCGAGTTTATCTAGCATGGTTTTTCTGTTAAAGCAAATTTGCAGGCTATCGCTAGATGAGAATGGTGATATGGAAGCACACATAAGTTCATTCTTGGAATTTTTGAATAAACTGGCCGCTTTAGGGGAAGAAATTAAGGACAGGTTTGCGGCAGGCATTTTGCTGGGAAGTCTTCCAGACTCATACAGTTTTTTAATCACAGCGCTGGAAAGTAAGTCATCGAGTGAATTCACGCTTGAATTCGTAAAAAGTAAATTAATCGATGAGTACAGGAGGCGTCAAGGAGCTTTGAAAAGTCAAAACGAGTCAGCCATGAAATCAGTATATAATAAAAGGATCCAAAGTAATCAAACTGCAAGTACAGATGTAAAGCAATGTTACTTTTGCAACAGGAAAGGTCATTTTAAACGGGACTGTTTCAAGTATAAAGCGTTTAAAAGTGAAAAGGCCAATAAAGTTACTGAAATTAATACTGGTGACAGTGATGATGCGTGTTTTATGGTAAATTCAAGCTCAAATGACGTAAACAGGGATTCTGCTTCGTGGTATGTGGATTCAGGAGCTTCGAGTCACATGGTAAACTACAAAGAATTTTATACCCAATTTGACGGTAGCAGAAAAGGCGTTGTGAGGTTAGCGGAGAAAGGGCAACACTCCAAGGTTCAGGGTATAGGAACAGGATTCATCAAGTGCGCGAATAGTGCGGGAGTGAATAAGCTAAAAATCGACGACGTGTTGTATGTGCCGGACTTAGATTCAAATTTACTTTCTGTGAAAAAGTTAACTAGTGCGGGGTATAACGTGCAGTTCGACAACAATAACTGTAAAATTGTCTCAGGCGGAAAAGTGATTGCGAGTGCGAGGCCGGCGCCCGACTTGTACAAGCTGTCAACTGTAGAACAGGCACTGAGCATCGTGAGTGAACACTCCAGCAACTGTCAGCATACGTGGCATCGACGTTTTGGGCACAGGGACATAGAAGCAGTCAAGCGTTTGATGGAAAGAAAAATGGCAATCGGGATTAATATTAAGGATTGTAGGATTAGGGAAACTTGCAACTGCTGTGTAAAAGGTAAAATTATTCGTAAGAGTTTCCCGAAATTTTCTCAAAGCAACACATTTAATATACTTGACTTAATACATACAGATGTTTGCGGTCCCATGAAGACTGTTACTCCAGGGGGTAAACGGTACATTCTTACTTTAATAGACGATTTCTCAAGATACACAACTGTGTATTTACTGAAACATAAGAATGAAACTGAAAAATATATTAAAGAGTTTATCGAGTTAATGAGTAATCAGTCAGGCAGGGTACCAAAGGTTATTAGGTCAGATAGGGGTGGCGAATACGTAAATAATGCGTTAAGGGAATATTTAAGCGGTAAGGGCATAAAGATACAGTACACGGCGGGGTACTCTCCAGAGCAAAACGGTGTTGCAGGGAGAAAGAACAGGTCGCTAGTCGAAATGGCTAGGTGCATGTTAATCGATGCGAATTTACCAAAGAAATTTTGGGGGGAAGCAGTTGTTACAGCCAATTATCTGCAAAATCGACTACCTACTCAGTTAAAACAGAAAACACCGTTTGAGTTGTGGCATAAAGTCAAACCTGATGTGTCGAATTTGCAAATATTTGGATCTAAAGTGTATAGTCATATTCCAAAGGAACAAATTAAAAATAAATTTGATAAAAAGACAGAATCACTAATTTTCGTAGGATATTCTGATGAATCTAAAGCATATAGATTGTTAGATTTAGATACAGGGCGTATAAAAATTAGCCGTAGTGCGATATTTCCTGAAAGAAATATTCGTGTTAAAGAAAAAAAGATAAAAGATGAAGAAGCGACTATTGAGTTCAAAAAGGAGCAAGAAAGAACGGAGCCAAATGACACTGGGATACATGAGGCCGCAGATTTCGAAAAAACTGAAGAAATAGAAGAAGCTACGGAGGAATTTAATGTATATGAAAGTTCAGGTACAGAACAATCTTATGGCAGCGATAACAGCTATCAACCAAGTGAAGAGTTCTACATAGAGCACGGAGGTGATCGTAGATCAAATAGAATAAATAAAGGAGTTCCACCTGAGCGCTACACAGCAAAGTTAGCTGAACTTCGGGAAATAGAACCAAAAACATTTAAAGAAGCTCTTGCCAGCAGTGATAGCGAAAAATGGAGGAAAGCTATGGAAGAAGAAATGAAATCTTTGAAGAATAACGAAGTGTGGGATTTAGTACTTACACCGGAAGACAAAAACATCATATCATGTAAATGGGTGTTTAAGCTGAAGACAGGTGAAGATAATCAAAGCTGTTTAAAGCAGCTAGCAAACCATAAATTTAGCAATCGAACGAAGCATATTGATACAAAGTATCATTTTTTAAAAGAATTGTATGAAAATCAGGTTATTGCATTCGAGTATTGTCCGACTGAAAAAATGATAGCTGATATGTTAACCAAGCCGCTAAATAAAGTAAAGCTAGAACATTTAAGCACCAAGGGTGGTCTGGTTGACTGATTGAAAAATAATTATAGTTGCGAGGGGGTGTTGGAATATTACATTCAACAATAATTATTTTAGGTTTAAAAATAGTCTTATGCGGTGCCTGAAATTAAACATAAACATTAGGTCAGTATTTATGAGTTCGGGTAACTCAATATCGAATGTTTAACTGTTCAAATGTCGTTGAAAAAAAAATTGATTATTTAGCAAGTCAGTCTGAAAGATTATACGTTAGAATACACATCTTAATTTCTTTGTACGTAATTTAGTTGTTATACAGAGTATCAATAAACTCGTATTGTCTTCAAATTGTATCTTTAATTATTTATTCTCCCAAGTACTTCGAACATGTATTATATTATTACATTCCAATTATTTCATTTATTCGAGCAACTGTAAATAAATGGCAATATTCTTATGTATACGATAACCTATCTATCGTTAGTTTGTTTCTTATTGCAAAATACTCCTTTTCATACAACCTGTAAGCTAAATATTCAGTAATGTTAGTTCATTAACGATTTGCGGCAATGACACAAAAGTCACCGATAATTAAGAGTTAAATTCACGTGTGTCTTTTTTGCTTTCTTTAAAAGGCCTTGCTACATAGTTACGTTTTGGGAACTTTTATCAAATTCGATAAACCGAAAAGAATTTAAACAAATAATGGTTAAATATATTATAACTTCGTAATCGTCTGTTTTGGGATATGTTGAGAGAGGATATGATTATTAGTCGGGAGTGAATTAAACCTTGTAAAGGGTATTGCACTTTTATCTCTTAAAATTATCCATTAATATTCTAAACGAATTATTAGATTTCTACAGTCTTTTGTTTTTTTTTATATATTAATTAATATGTAGCATGATATGAGACTGTAATATTGTACTCTTTGTTATTAACTTTATTGCTCAATTTATTGAACACTTTGACAGAGATATGGGATCTCTTCAAGAACTTTTTCGTGATATTTAATTTTTCTTTATTTTTATGGTAAGCATTTTTCTAATATTTGATTGATTTTGAGAGGATTTTCTGTATATGAGAAAAATATGTTTCATTATACATACTGTATGTATAATGAAACAAATAAAGCAGTAAGCATAACTGCTTTACTACATATTAAGTAATACACTACTAATATTAAATATGACAGTACCATAATTTTAACCTTTAATATAAAATTGTAAAGTTTCGACCTAATTTCTAAATTATGCAAAAATATTTTAATAGCAGAAAAGTGTAGAACATTACGTGAAATAGTTGTTAGGGTGTATCAGTTGGTGAGAGCGCGTTGTGTGACAAATAAACGTATTTGATTGAATATTGACTAAAATGTATACTAGGTATAGGTATTTGTTGCATTTGAAAATCTCTAGCTGGCAAAACCTTTTAAAACACAGAAAAAAGTATGCGTCTTTCTATAGCATTGGTACACAAAATGTATAAACAGAATGAATAGTATTAAAAGTAAACGATGCAAAATACAGTTGTACATATTTATTAAGAATGTATGCAGAAAACACATTTTGGATTTAAGAACAATCAGAAAGCTATTCTAGATATTGAGTGATCAATATGTGTAAACTTCAATTGTGAATATAAAAAGAGCGTATGTACAATTTGTATAATGGATCTTTGCGCGTGTATCAATTTAGTGGCGACGCGCGGATCACATGCTACACTACTCGCAATTGTTACTAAAATGCCACAATTACCAGCACGTATGTCTAGCGACATATGTTTCAATCAACACGTATGGCATAGACAGTTAATAATTTGCCGAACAAAATGCAATTATGAAGTCACGTCTCAGCTTTATTGTATAATTTGATTGATTGGTGTCTTAATATTTCCGTAAAATTTATTTCATTTTAACTGTTATCCTAAAATGTGTTTTCGGCACAACACTGTTCAAAAATGTCAGTTGATTGATTCATACGATTGTTACCTGTGACGCACACTCAAAGAATCATTATACAAACCATATATAGATTATGTCTTTCATTGATAGCAAAACTAGATAATTTCATTATGAAGGACATACAAAATTATTAGTTTCTGGGTTGTAAACATTCCTTCTCTATTTTGAGTATGCCTTTAATTTTATTTAGTTTAATTATTTACCTTCGACAACAGTAGTTATTGTTTATCATGAATATTTTAAGCTTATCTCTGTTGATCCAAATGGGTCACATTGTTAAATTCAACTTCCGTTCGAGAAATATTTCGAATTTCGTAGTCCGGCTAAACTATGTATCCGCACCTGCCCATTTAAAATTATTGCTCGTACAGTCTGTGTTTAATTTAGTAAGGTACTTCAACTAATAAGTCCCACGAAATAATAAACGATCTGACCAACCAGAATTACAGTAGATGTTCTTAAACACCAAACATATCAGCTAATGGGCTTTAGATTCCATCCATGTTATTTTACTTTTTGCTACACTCTAAAATTGTCAGTTTCACTTAGGTCACTTGTCTCGTTTTGTCGAGGCGATTTTTTTTTAATTTGGTTCTCTCTTTGAATGGTTTCTGTTGTGTACAATCTGATTGTACAAAATCAAATCACATATTTATTTTTATGGAGTGTTATGGCGCTGTTTAAAGAAATATGACATTTTATCAGTATTTGTTTTATGATAAAATTATCATGGTACGATAATAAACAAGATTTTATACATTAAAAGTGGAAAAGGTCAAGTTTTTGTTATTGTCAGTTTTTAAAGAAATTTCAATCAGTAAATAATTATGACGGTATTAATGTGTATAAACTAAAAGTTAGGGTCCTAATTTTGATAACGTTTATATATATATATATATATATATATATATAATATATAATATATAATATATAATATATAATATATAATATATAACACATAACACACACACATTCGGGAATCGGTGTTTGGTAAATACATATTGTAAAATAGATCAGATTATTGTATATATATATATATATATATATATATATATATATATATATATATATATATATATATATATAATTTAGATTATTATAAATGAGCATTAACGAATGTACTCGTATGTATTAGACTCTGAAATAATGTGTATTGGATCCTGGACTCAAATACTGCTCTTGTTACCTTTAGTACTATTAACAGAGGTAAATGCTTCTCACCTGCGGGTATAGCTATAAGAATTTGTGTAACTCTGATTCATAAAAAAATAATAATTGTATACTTCCTTCAATATAAGATATTCAATATTGAAATATATTACTCTTGCTAACGTTAGATTACGTCAGTTGTTGAACAAAATCATGATTTTTTAATAGCATATGCCTTGCTGACAAATTTTTATAATGTATTTTATGTTTTTACAAATTATGTTATTACCTAATATCATTACGAACTGTAGTAATTGTAAATAAAAAGCAGCAAATATGCCAATTCGTGGTAGAGGCAAATAAATAAATGGTTACTTAAAAATGAAATTTTCACTGGTGTAATATAGAAATGATTATTCATATAGTTTTATATTTAGCATAGATTTGGATACGTTCTGCATTCTAAAGTTAGTAATGGTATGTACTGGTCTTTTGTTTTCAACACTGCTTAATTAACACGGCTGTTTTCCGGTAATGGATTGCTTGATGTGTTTAAGTAAGAAAGAAAACATTAGTGAATACCGTCAACTATCATGAAAGTTTCCATGAATGTTATGCGATATCACTTATATCGGTACTAGTTAATATAGTTATTTATATAATTAATCAATACGTTTTAGATATTTTTTATTACTCAATGGATAATCTATAATATATTGCAATCTGGTGTAATTGTACATTTAGTAGTTTTAGATCAATTTACTACAGTTATAACACTCAATCCAAAACGCAGTAAATTGCAAAAGTTTAATCTAATGTTTCCATCATTCTGTAGAACAGATTTAAAAAATCATTTTTTTTTAGTTTTTCTATAAATTTGATGGATTAGAGGACACAGGTTTTTATTTTTAGTCACGATAAAAATAAGTGGAAACATTTTCTATACACAGTAATTTCGTAATTGATGATTATTAAAAAAAAGCGTTTGGGATTATTTCAGATTTTAATGAGGTAGGATTAAGATCATCTATCATTATTCTACATTTGTGAATAAATCCCTTATAACGAACTTTCCCTAGTTTAAAGTGTATGAAAAAAATAATGGTGGCGTTGGTATTGAATTAAAATAGAGATTGAGAAATGGTCGATTTTAATTAATACATTCTTCCTTGTTTCAGGTATGTTTGTTGGTAATAGATACAGTAAGGGTATATTAATTAGGAAGTAGTTTTCGTAAGTATTATCGATTTTCCTTTATTTTTTATATTTAACGTTATAACAGATCTATTAAAAGAGTTTAGTAAATGTAGTTCTTACGAATTGTCCGTCCATATCGAAAGATATCCTAAAGGAGTAATACCGTTATTTTTTTTTAATTCGAAAATGTAAAGAACTACTAAATTAAGTAATTTCAGCATTTTTATAAGTTAGATATTGTCTGAATATTTTACTACTTTTGACTATATTAATTTTGCTTAACATTTTGCCCTTAAGAAAATTAACACAAAATGATTTCATTTAATGTCACCAAATTTATATAGTCCTGTTAATGATGATTTTATAATAATTTTTTCATAATATATTATTTTAAAATGACAGTAATCCTCATTACTGCTACTGCCCATAGCCTTCATTTTGTACTTGACAATCATACGATTTTTATAAACTCTTAAGAATATTTTTCTCTTTCGCCTCAGGCACATTTGCTACGTTTTATCCAATGGTTTTATATATACAGTGCTATTCAAAAGTCCCCTCCCCCCCCTCTTATCTTTGGAACGATTATACATAAACTAGTGAAATTTGGCAACTGAATATTAAGGGTTGTAAACTTCCCTACTAGTGATGATAGATGACGTATGCGTCAAAGATGACGTCACAAGGTCATTATGACCAATAATTTTAAATGGAACCCTATGGCAAGCGACACCTCTTTGAAAAGGTATCGAAAAAACCTATTCAATGATACTAATATTGTGTCTGTTTACGGCAGTTTTGACAACTGGCTTTCAAAAACCGCAAAGCTGTGATGAATTAAATGAGTTAATAATAAAATTTAAAATTCAAGCTCCGCCACTGGATAGTTGGATAGTAAATAATCTGACGTTTTTGCAAGTCTCCCCAATTTGATGTTTTTTTAGCTGTCAAAGTTTTTATACATTTAATAATTTGTGTATTGTTGATCGAACGTTTAACTGTTTTAGTACCTTGTGGTAATTTTAAAATATTTGTACATTCAATAATTTGTTAAACTGTTGTGAGCTGAACGTTTAAGTGCTTCAAGAAGAGAAATGGTACGTGTTTTAGGTGATAAAGTAGCAGCGATCCTAATACTTGGTGAAACTGGAGAAAATATTCATGCAGCAGAACGCATTTTTAATGAAAGGTTTCCCGATCGCCCAGTTTCGAGGACTTATTTGAGAGAGCTTCTACGTAAGTTTAAAACAACGGGTAGTATTAATGATGCAAAACGATCTGGCAGACCACAAATTTCCGATGAGAAAAAAATTGATATACTGGCAGAAGTAATAGTAAATCCTACTTCTTCAACAACTCAAGTTGCATCAACCTGTGAAGTCAGTCAAAGTACAGTGCACAGGGTGTTGAAAAAAAAAACAAATTTCACCCATACAAATTAAAAATGGTTCATCAACTCTCAGACGACGATCCAGACCGAAGACTGCAATTTTGTGAAAATATGGAGACTAAAATTAACCAACAGCCAGACTATGTCAAAACAATTTGTTTTAGTGACGAAAGTACTTTCTATCTAAATGGAAATGTAAATACACAAAACGTGAGATATTGGAGTGACGCAAATTCTCACATGTTTCGTGAAACACATACTCAGTATCCCGAGAAGGTCAATGTTTGGGCAGGTATACTGGCAAACCACATCGTTGGGCCTGTTTTTTTAAATACCAACTTAACCGGTGAGGTGTATCTGCAGATGTTGCAAAATGCAATAAAACCGTTAATCCTTGAAATTTTGGAAGATAATCAAGATGAATTCGACATTTTGGAAATAACATTCCAACAGGATGGTGCTCCTCCACACTATTACGGTGCAGTAAGACGGTATTTGGATGAAGAATATCCTGGTAGATGGATTGGACGACGAGGTTCAATGGAATGGCCGCCTCGATCACCGGACCTCACACCTTTAGATTTTTTTCTGTGGGGGTATCTTAAATCGAAGGTTTACGCCACTCAGCCTGACAATATTGATGTTTTAAAACAACGTATTGTTACAGAATGTAGGGCTATTTCCGCAGACACATTTGAAAAGGTGCGAGAAGAGTTTCGCAATATGATGTTTTACTGTCAGGAAGTAGATGGAGCTCACTTCGAACAATTACTATAAGTAGGTACTGATTCTTGAATCTGTAATTAAAATTATTATCCAAGTTTACTGATTACTGATTTAATCCATAAAAACTACCATAAATACAAACAATATTAGTATCATTGAATACGTTTTTTCGATACCTTTTAAAAGAGGTGTCGCTTGCCATAGGGTTCCATTTAAAATTATTGGTCACAATGACCTTGTGACGTCATCTTTGACGCATATGTCATCTTGTTCGAAGTACTTGGGAGAATAAATAATTAAAGATACAATTTGAAGACAATACGAGTTTATTGATACTCTGTATAACAACTAAATTACGTACAAAGAAATTAAGATGTGTATTCTAACGTATAATCTTTCAGACTGACTTGCTAAATAATCTATTTTTATTTCAACGACATTTGAACAGTTAAACATTCGATATTGAGTTACCCGAACTCATAAATGCTGACCTAATGTTTATGTTTAATTTCAGGCACCGCATGAAGACTATTTTTAAACCTAAAATAATTATTGTTGAATGTAATATTCCAACACCCCCTCGCAACTATAATTATTTTTCAATCAGTCAACCAGACCACCCTTGGTACTTAAATGTTCTAGCTTTACTTTATTTAGCGGCTTGGTTAACATAGCTATCATTTTTTCAGTCGGAAAATACTCGAATGCAATAACCTGATTTTCATACAATTCTTTTAAAAAATGATACTTTGTATCAATATGCTTCGTTCGATTGCTAAATTTATGGTTTGCTAGCTGCTTTAAACAGCTTTGATTATCTTCGTACATAACCACTTTCGGTTCTAAATTTGTAAACTCCTTTATCGCCTGCTTTAACCAGATTGCCTCTTGGCATCCTTCGGCCAGTGCTATGTATTCAGCTTCGGTCGATGATAGTGATACGCAACTCTGCTTTCTGCATCCCCAATTAATAGGTGCACCCCGAAACATAAATATGTATCCACTATTTGACTTTCTATCCTCTTTATTTTCCGCCCAATCGGCGTCTAGATGTTTTATTATTAGTTTTTGATTCCATGCCTCTGTTAACAATATTCGAAGTTGCTTGCCGCACTACAGGCGCAAACACTTCATCGTAATCCACACCGAATTTCTGACTAAAACCTCTCGCTACCAATCGTGCCTTGTACTTGTTCGAGATCTTATCTTCACCTGTCTTTAGCTTAAACACCCATTTACAAGATATGATGTTTTTGTCTTCCGGTGTAAGTACTAAATCCCATACTTCGTTATTCTTCAAAGATTTCATTTCTTCTTCAATAGCTTTCCTCCATTTTTCGCTATCACTGCTGGCAAGAGCTTCTTTAAATGTTTTAGGTTCTATTTCCCGAAGTTCAGCTAACTTTGCTGTGTAGCGCTCAGGTGGGACTCCTTTATTTATTCTATTTGATCTACGATCACCTCCGTGCTCTATATAGAACTCTTCACTTGGTTGATAGCTGTTATCGCTGCCACAAGATTGTTCTGTACCTGAACTTTCATATACATTAAATTCTTCCGTAGCTTCTTCTATTTCTTCAGTTTTTTCGAAATCTGCGACCTCATGTCTCCCAGAGTCATTTGGCTCCGTTCTTTCTTGCTCCTTTTTGAACTCAATAGTCGCTTCTTCATCTTTTATCTTTTTTTCTTTAACACGAATATTTCTTTCAGGAAATACCGCACTACGGCTAATTTTTATGCGCCCTGTATCTAAATCTAACAATCTATATGCTTTAGATTCATCAGAATATCCTACGAAAATTAGTGATTCTGTCTTTTTATCAAATTTATTTTTAATTTGTTCCTTTGGAATATGACTATACACTTTAGATCCAAATATTTGCAAATTCGACACATCAGGTTTGACTTTATGCCACAACTCAAACGGTGTTTTCTGTTTTAACTGAGTAGGTAGTCGATTTTGCAGATAATTGGCTGTAACAACTGCTTCCCCCCAAAATTTCTTTGGTAAATTCGCATCGATTAACATGCACCTAGCCATTTCGACTAGCGACCTGTTCTTTCTCTCTGCAACACCGTTTTGCTCTGGAGAGTACCCCGCCGTGTACTGTATCTTTATGCCCTTACCGCTTAAATATTCCCTTAACGCATTATTTACGTACTCGCCACCCCTATCTGACCTAATAACCTTTGGTACCCTGCCTGACTGATTACTCATTAACTCGATAAACTCTTTAATATATTTTTCAGTTTCATTCTTATGTTTCAGTAAATACACAGTTGTGTATCTTGAGAAATCGTCTATTAAAGTAAGAATGTACCGTTTACCCCCTGGAGTAACAGTCTTCATGGGACCGCAAACATCTGTATGTATTAAGTCAAGTATATTAAATGTGTTGCTTTGAGAAAATTTCGGGAAACTCTTACGAATAATTTTACCTTTTACACAGCAGTTGCAAGTTTCCCTAATCCTACAATCCTTAATATTAATCCCGATTGCCATTTTTCTTTCCATCAAGCGCTTGACTGCTTCTATGTCCCTGTGCCCAAAACGTCGATGCCACGTATGCTGACAGTTGCTGGAGTGTTCATTCACGATGCTCAGTGCCTGTTCTACAGTTGACAGCTTGTACAAGTCGGGCGCCGGCCTTGCACTCGCAATCACTTTTCCGCCTGAGACAATTTTACAGTTATTGTTGTCGAACTGCACGTTATACCCCGCACTAGTTAACTTTTTCACAGAAAGTAAATTTGAATCTAAGTCCGGCACATACAACACGTCGTCGATTTTTAGCTTATTCACTCCCGCACTATTCGCGCACTTGATGAATCCTGTTCCTATACCCTGAACCTTGGAGTGTTGCCCTTTCTCCGCTAACCTCACAACGCCTTTTCTGCTACCGTCAAATTGGGTATAAAATTCTTTGTAGTTTACCATGTGACTCGAAGCTCCTGAATCCACATACCACGAAGCAGAATCCCTGTTTACGTCAGTTGAACTTGAATTTACCATAAGACACGCTTCATCACTGTCACCAGTATTAATTTCAGTAACTTTATTGGCCTTTTCTCTTTTAAACGCTTTATACTTGAAACAGTCCCGTTTAAAATGACCTTTCCTGTTGCAAAAGTAACATTGCTTTACATCTGTACTTGCAGTTTGATTACTTTGGATCCTTTTATTATATACTGATTTCATGGCTGACTCGTTTTGACTTTTCAAAGCTCCTTGACGCCTCCTGTACTCATCGATTAATTTACTTTTTACGAATTCAAGCGTGAATTCACTCGATGACTTACTTTCCAGCGCTGTGATTAAAAAACTGTATGAGTCTGGAAGACTTCCCAGCAAAATGCCTGCCGCAAACCTGTCCTTAATTTCTTCCCCTAAAGCGGCCAGTTTATTCAATAATTCCAAGAATGAACTTATGTGTGCTTCCATATCACCATTCTCATCTAGCGATAGCCTGCAAATTTGCTTTAACAGAAAAACCATGCTAGATAAACTCGATTTTTGATGATACTCCTTTAGTGCTTCCCACGCATCATGCACGTATTCCTTATTTCTGATATGCACTAGTTGACTAACATCGACAAGTAAGGCTATGGTTGATAAGGCCTTGTCATTTTTCTTCTGCCAGGTGCCGTTTCGTTCCTCCGGTGTTGGTAATTCAGTCGAAACTACATCCCATAAATCCGCATTTATTAATAACATTTTCACTAAATAGTTCCAGGACTGGTAGTTTTGCCCGTTCAACTTTTCGATGTTATACTTAGCACTTTCCGCCATTTTCCAGTTGTCTATACAACAATAGTTATCACTCGCGATGTACCTTTTACTTATTCTCCCTTACAAGTGAGCTTACGCGACGCACCTGGGCCCATAACCTGTTCGAAGTACTTGGGAGAATAAATAATTAAAGATACAATTTGAAGACAATACGAGTTTATTGATACTCTGTATAACAACTAAATTACGTACAAAGAAATTAAGATGTGTATTCTAACGTATAATCTTTCAGACTGACTTGCTAAATAATCTATTTTTATTTCAACGACATTTGAACAGTTAAACATTCGATATTGAGTTACCCGAACTCATAAATGCTGACCTAATGTTTATGTTTAATTTCAGGCACCGCATGAAGACTATTTTTAAACCTAAAATAATTATTGTTGAATGTAATATTCCAACACATCTATCATCACTAGTAGGGAAGTTTACAACCCTTAATATTCAGTTACCAAATTTCACTAGTTTATGTACAATCGTTAAAGAGATAAGAGGGGGGGAGGGGACTTTTGAATAGCACTGTATGTACCTATTTCATTCACGATAGATCATTTGACATGCTATAATTATTTTTTCCCCAATTGCTTTTATATGCATAACAAAGAATATGTCGTATAAAAGGGAATTTTACCAAAGATACTTTTAATAGATACCTCATTCAGCATTCATTCTATATAAGATAATGAGAGTCAGAGGATGCTTTGAACTCTAGGGGTTTATCACTCTTCAATTAGGTGTCCCAAGTATTGCACTATTGCACGATATTTTTATTTTAATTTGTTACATATATTTTAAGCAATTATTCTATTATTGCATGTTATGTATCATTACATCATATCTAAAATTGTGGGTGATTATCACAGATTGAGTTAATAATTTATTTTATACGTATTTGTGTATATTCAAAATATTTAAAATATTGATTGGATATTTTTTGTTATTTAACATATAAATATTTTTGACACTTTTTCTTGAGAAGTGAATTATTTCAAGTATTTCATATTCTAAAATATATATTTGAAATTTTTATATTTGCTGCGTAAATATGTTTTCTTTAACAACAAACGTAACTAATATATTTTAAATTGAGACAAATATGATTTGTTAAAAGTATGATGCAATTTTTTATTAAGCATTAAATGAGTATTAATTTCAGTGTAAGTGTAACAATTAAGCGTTAACAATTATTTTCAGGCGTTGTAATTGCGATGATTTTTTATTTTCTGCAATATTGTATTATTTATACAATATCGAAAAACAAAACATTGCAACTTTTTTTCTGAGCTACAATGTATAGTTTATTTCATCGTTATTTGCTAAATAAAAAATCTCAAAACATACCGTGGCTTGTTTTTATGGCTAGGCTCAGGTAGACTGTTCTGTTTATCGGCAATATAAGAGAGTTTTTTATTTGACAAATAGCGATGAAATGAATAGTAGACGTTTGAAAGAGCTATTCAATATAGAGTTTGCTAGAGCAAAAAAATTGCGAATAATTGAAATTTTGTCATATATATTGCATGAAAGAATATGATGTAGAAAGCAACATCGTTTAAACATACATAAAGTGGTTAAGATTATTTTTGATATTTTCATGCGTTCACTACTATTCAATATGGAAAATTAGCATATCTAGGTCAAGTCTATTTCTTGATAGATGTTAAATAAATTACGTACATGAAAATAAGTCCTTAGATAAATTTAATTCGTATGCTGCTAACAGCTGATGTTATTAAGGCTGTTTTATATTTTACCGGAAATGCCTTTTTTATTGGTGTATTTATAACTTTAATTCCCATCCACTAACATACATAAACATAATGTTGGTTGTTCGGTTTTTTATTTAACATTCCTTAAGAAGCATTTTAAAAAGAACTTAATCAGTACGAGTAATTGGGTGAATAGATGTTACGATGATTTTAGTAATAATTTAAGCGTGATATAGTTTCAAAATTAAGATATTTAGAACACTACAAGATTAATTTGGGCCTCTACTATTTTTAATAAACCTCAACGAGTTAGACCAACAGCATTTTCTTGTAACTTAAACCAAGTAGAGTTTCAATCGTAAATTGAGTAATTTATTTCTCAGTTTTTAAGAATACGCTCTACTTCCTTCAATATAAATTATAAATACTCTTAGGCCATGTTTTTAATGCTTAGTTGAAATTATTTACATTTTGGCAAGAGTTAAACTAATGAAAAATATTAAATTTCGAATATAGCCAATGCGATAGGAGATAGGGAATACTGTCCTAATCCCTAATACTTCAGGCCTCGATATTATAAAAGTGGAGCACGCTGCTCCATGGCCACTACATGGATGGACAGCCTATCGTATTTTCCTATAGAGATAGCTGCAACAATACTGTGGGGTGGCGGACTGGTATCCCAATGATTGGGATATAATTGTATGCTCACCCTGAGAATGGGTGTGTATTGTCCTTGTCTTTATGTGAAGCTTACTCTCCGCAGCCTGAAGCTCTAGGGGAAGGAAATGGATTTCTGTATGTCCAAACTTCTTAAACTTACAAAATGGTCATATATAACATTTATAAGAATATATAAATATATAAAAATATTGGGATATATCTATATCCCAATATTTTTTGTTATCTTAAGCTAGTTTCTCCGGAAACCCAGTTTTCTATGGAATTTCATCAAATTTCGGGTACACATAAAGAATAAACTTAAGGAAAATTACTTAAATGAAAAATTCTTGCCAGTACAATAAAGGAGATATTCACCATCAAAGCTGGAATTTTTTGCATGGTTTGAATGTCTCAGTTGACTAAAAGTTGTACATTTTACATCATGACTTGAAAACTTTTCTATACATTTCCAAAAACAACTCTATATCTAAATTAGTTTATTACGAATATTTTGAATTAACAAAATCGGTTGTTGCCCGAATTGTTGAAGAGATAATAATTTTTAAAATATGTCAGTTTAAGCTTTGCTCAGTAAGTAGAGAACTTGTCAGTTAGCGTTTGGCAACGCAGCGGCATGCATTTTACCAGTCGCCACTTATATTATTACTATACATTCGTCACAAACAATATCTAAAATTGAATTTAGTCCTAAACAACTTTCCTTTTTTATTTTCTTCCAGTAAAAGTACGTTTATACATTCACAGGATCTTAAATCTTTGCTAAGCTCCCTCAATTCAACAATACATGGTCCAATGCTTAAGGTGCATGTCCATTTGTGACTAAACCGCTCTCGAGATCGATTTCGCGACTCGACTCACTGGTGTATGAGGGGTTCAGAGCGTGTCACGAGACTAGGCGAGACAAGTCTCGGAGAGCATGCAAGTCTCAGATCGACATGCTCATATCTGTCTATCGGAGATCACTCTCACGAATTCGGAATCGGTTCGAATTTCATTCCTAGTCTCGAATCCAAGCATATGTATGGAGGGACCGACGACGAAACAAACAAATTAATTTCTCTGTATGAGGAGAATTAGTTCCGGTGGAACGTGAAGAGTCCGAATTATCAGGACAGGAATAAAAGGAACGCCAAATTTGGGGAGTTCGCTGAGGCCTTAAATTGCACGGCAAGTGAAATTCAAAGAAAATTGCACAACTTGAGGAATCAGGTAAGTTCTTTATTATTTCTTTTTAATCTTCATAATAACAAAATTGACTGTCTGTTAATTAATAACCACATTGATTGCAGGTTTCACACGAAATAAAAAAAAATCAAAAACAGGAAGAGTGGCGCTGGAAGCGACGAAGTCGAGTTTGTCAGTACGTGGAAATTTTTCAACGAATTGAAATTTATAGTTCCGACATTTTTGCAAACTAAAACCCTATCAAATTTGGTGAGTAAAATTAAATCATTCATAGTGATAACTATTTATTTATATTCATACATGGACATGTTACATTGGTATATTTTGTAAGTTAATAATAATAGTGATCGCCTCTGGCTATGTGATAAACTTGTATTGCCATCCTACTTCTCCAGCAGGGGTCATAAAGTATTCTTTGAATTCGTCCCTCACATTCTTTTGAGAAGGTTTATAGTTGTGACGTCTTCCTCTTTCCAAGTCAAGTAATGTTCCTTCAAGTGGTGGGTCTCTCCGCCAGTCCTTTCCAATATTTTCATGCGTATTGGTATCATCGTAGTCCACAGAACCAGGATTCAAATAGTTTTCCTTTATTGCGATTAGAAAATTATGCAAAGCACAGATTCCAAGAATAACTTTGATATATTACTAGGGATGAAAATCATAAGTTTTCCGAGAACCCTGAGTTTACTAGCCATATATCAAACACATTCTCTATTATTCGCCGAGCTCTACTTAATCTGTAATTAAAAATCCTGTTCATCCTGTTCCTGGCTGGTCCCGAAATGGATAAGGTTTCAAAATATATGACTTCATAACGAAAGCGTCGTCAGCTACGAATACGTATGGTACTGGCATAGTTCTTCCTTTCAAAGGTTGTGGTTCAGGAAGAGCCGGATCATTGTTTTCCAAAGCTGTGTGCATAGAGGAATTATTAAACACACTCCATCAGACACTCTTCCGTTGCACCCTACGTCAATATAAATCAATCTGTAGTTGTCATCTGCAGCCATAAATACAATGCTGTGATAGTTTTTGTAATTGTAGTATAAACTTCCACATTTATTTGGTGCTTGCATAACAATATGTTTCCCATCAATCGCCCCCAAGCAGTGTGGGAAATTCCATTTATCTTCAAAATGACGTGAACAATTCGTCCATTCTTCGGCACTGCGTGGAACCTGAAATACAACACAAAGAAATGTACATTAAAACAATGAAAACCAATTGAAAACAGTTAAAATTTTCATGTTCGATATTCTTTTTCTTTTGTATTTATCTATTGTAACTTTTCAGGTGAACTCACGAGAAAATGCAGCAGAAACAGCAAGCAATGGCCAATCACGCGAGAGCACAGAAAAATTATCTCCAGCAAAGGGAAATAAGAACAAGAAATGGAAACCAGAAGAGGAAGAAGAAAATTCTATTTTGAAGGAGGCTATGAAAATAATGAAAAAGCCGAAGGACGGTTTTGATTGTTTCGGTGAATATGTTTCATTGGAACTGAGAACCATGAAGTCCGATTTTTACAGGGCAAAACTAAAAGTGAAATTCGGAGATCAATTGCGAAAATTGTCGCAGAAGACGATGACAACTATTGGTCAACCTCTTCCACACGTTTCAATTCTACACCAATGGCATCACCGAATACACCTTATCTTCATAATGATATGGAAACACTGAATAGCATGTAGTTTCAATAACGTTTGTGCTATCCGTTCAATTACTTTTTATTTCTTTAAAAATTTAAGCCAATCCCTTCAGTAATTTAACATTTTCTGCAGGTACTTTAATTCACCTATAAATTTAAAACAGGTATACAAAATTTAAAAAACGTATAAAATTGAGAAATAAAATAATTTACCTGATGCTAAAAATCGAAGAGTAATCATTAATCTATCACGAGCAGGAATCGAATCTCTGAATTTCGTATCCTGTTTAGCAATTTGGTGGCCAATTAAATTTAGCAGTATTTTGAATTTTTCCGTCGACATCCGAATGAAATTTACAAGTTGGAGAGGATCTTCCAACCTCAATTCGTTGATCAATGTAGAGTAAGCTCCAAACTGGCCTCGTCGTTCCACCCATTGTCTGATCCAACACTTCCTTCTTGGTTTTCTGGTCTTTTAATTAAGCAAACATGGATGCACAAAAGCAAATGCCTGTTGTGCATCCATGTTCACCCTTTGAAGGTTCAGGGACATCTGTCTACTCTCTCGTTTTGGAGTCTGAATTTCCCTCTCGGGTCTTGGCAAGAGATCTCAAGTGGACATAAACAGAAGACTAGTCTCCGATACTCGAGTCTCGCGGTTTCACTGCTAGTCTCCCGAGAGTGTGATTAATCTCAAATCGATAAGACCCGGAGATTAATCTCGAAACCCGATCTCGCGCTTTAGTCACAGATGGACCGCGCCTTAAGACATACACAATCACAACAAATTAAAATACGACAGAAAGCAACGTTACCCTGTCTTTAGTTTCAACTAATAAACATGTAGTTGTGTGTATAGGTTACAGTGTCTGAGTACAGTCTCTGAACAAAAATAACGAACACTAGACTACTGATATTCCAAATATTTTACGTTTACTCGCCTATTTATTTTTGGACTGGGCGGTACCGGGGAAACTTCCTACCTTAACTTGATTATCAAAAAATGTATTAAACTAAAAGCTAAAAAATAATGGCTGTGCGAAATATATTGTGCGTTGAAATATGTATATCAAATTTTGCAATTTGAATGCAACAAGGCACCTGAATCGGCAGTAAAAAAAATAATATGATTGATAATATCCGTGCCAAATTAGCAGCGATATTATATATTATATTATATATACTATATTAATGAACGTAATTACTTTGCATCAAGAGTACTTAATTAGTAATTACGTTTTCTAAGCATACATATGTCTGTTTTAGTTCAGATGCCTGTTTTAGTTTAGTAAGATGAATACGTGTTATAGTTATCAATAAATTATCTCGAGGAGCTAAAAATATCTAAGAAATTATGAATTGTGCCTAACAATTAATCAAAGCAGATATATGCTTTATACGAATACATACATATGAGCGCTTCCAACTAGTCTATTGTTCTGTTTTGTCTTATCTTGTGTGGATTAGATATGTTAGCAGAGTAGCCCTGAAGGAGGCCACTTACGATTATAGATGCTGAGCTTTCGTGGCGGACCCGAAGTTAATCGGAGCAGCCCCGCCAGGCTTAGTCGATAATACGCGAGTGAGTCAATTATTATTGACCATTCTGTTAAGTTGTTGACATAACAAATGTTAATAAATCGGTTTTAAAGTGAAGTTTTACTTTTATTTAGGGTAAACACCCCTTGAACGCTTACACCAGAAGTGGGATACTATCCATTGTGCCAGAAGGACAAAAAGTAATTTTATAGTGACGAACTAGTCTGGTTTTTAATATGGAAGATTTACGTGATGATCTGGTCAATGCCAGACCCAATAGTGACAGTAGTGAACCAGAACAGGAGGAACCAGTAATTTCTCCAGCAAAACGTGCAAAAGTGCAATGACAGGAGACCTTAATAGCTGTAGCAACCCAACAGCAACAATTGCTAGAATTAACACAGCACACCAAGATGGCGACAAAGGCAACGCCCGTGTCGAATGTTGTGGATGAACCTACTGCGCACGCTTCAACATCGCGAACCACGTCGTTCCAATTGGCGGAATATGATCCTGATGCTAGTACGTATTCTATAGAAGAGTGGCTAGATGACGCCACAAATCTGATAACAAAATCAAGGGGTGTCTACCCTAAATAAAAGTAAAACTTCACTTTACAACCATTCTATTAACATTCGTTATGTCAACAACTTAACAGAACGGTAAATAATAATTGACTAACTCGCGTATTATCGACTAAGTCTGGCAGGGCTGCTCCGATTAACTTCGGGTCCGCCACGAACGCTCAGCATCTATAATCGTAAGAGGCCTCCTTCAGGGCTACTCTGCTAACACGGCCATTCTACAATTGGAGCGTCCTCACTCCAGGAAATTCTGCATCATCTGAAAGCATAACCAAAACAAAGAGCGGGCCGGAATAATCCGACACTTACACAGTTTTTCAGCATATTATTTCATTTGAGTAATTTCCAATCGTCTGTTTATGTGGGACTACCACAACATTAACTTAGTTTACTTTTCAGCTGATCTGTAAAATATGTACTCAAGAATTTGTTTATATGGAATTATTATGTTATGTTTTGATTATAGATTAACCTTGGCGGGATTCCCGCGTCCTTTAAACAATTTTTATTATGGGATTATATTAAACTTATAGTACGGTACTCCCGTTTTATATCTCAAAATGCAAATTGCTACACGGTGCTCCCGTGTAAACTTTACTGTACAATTTGAATTGTTGTATGGTACTCCCATACTATGATGTGTACTTTTGACTGTAATGTGATTTACACCACGGTACTCCCGTGTTAAAACTTATTTTTGATGTACTTTTGACTGTAATATGATTAACACCACGGTACTCCCGTGTTAAACTATTTTGTAAGTTGGATCTGTTTACGGTATTCCCGTCTATAGTTTGCACTTTACACTTTTTTTTTTCACTCAGCAGCTGTCAGCCACTGTCTGAGTTGCTCATGAACTGACAGGTTTGTTCCTTTTCTAGAAAGAACGTATCGTTCATTGGGCAAAATCATCCGAACAACATAAGGACCTTTATATTTTGGTTTCAGCTTGCCTCCACTTGCCACCTGTGTGTCTTGTACAGCAACTTTATCCCCAACAGAGAAAAGTTTAGCGGACTATCGTCTAAGATTAAATTGCTTAGCTTGTCTGTCTGCGCTGCGTTTCAATCGTGACTGCGTTTCGGTGACAGCTTTTTCAGGGTCAACGTAATGATCGGTCAGCGGTATACCTTTCAGAAAATTTTCGGTTGCTGGTACTGGTAACAAATCTTGGATTTGTTCCCATCTGCAAAACTGTTGGTGCAAATCCTGTTGTTCCGTGTATGGTAACGTTGACGTTCTTCTCAATTTCAGGTAATACAGATGCCCATGTTCTTTCATTTTCAGCTGTTGGTGTAGCCCGCAACAAATTAAATACTGTCCGCATAACTCGTTCAACTTGTCCGTTACCACGTGGTACGCCACTTGCAATGTGATGTAACTGAATGTTTTGATCCTTAAGAAAATTCTGAAGCATCACTGATGTAAATGCAGCTGCTCTATCGGCTATGATACGTTGAGGTTTACCAAGATCTTCAAACACTTTTAGTAGAGCTTCAATTGAGTTACCTGTGGTTTTTCTTGGAATGGGTTGTAATTTGCAGTATTTTGAAAAAGCGTCAATAATCACAAGAATTTGAGTGCAACCTTGAGACTTTACCAAAGGACCAGCGTGATCAATGTGCCAAGTTTCCAGCAGTGGCGGCTCGTGGTATCCATATTAGGGTAGGCGATAGCGGCGTATGAGCTTTATCAACCTTTACAAATAGCGCCGCAGGCAAACATTTTTAAAATTTTCAAGGTCACGCGTTTTCCTGGTACTTACTATACCGAAAAAGAGAGGAGCCGACAAATGCGAGAACTTTAGAACGATTAGCCTAACTTCCCATGCGTCAAAAATCTTAACTAGAATAGTGCAGAAGAGGATGGAAAATAGAGCGGAGGAAATACTAGGAGAAGACCAATTCGGGTTTAGGCGAAATAGGGGAACTCGCGAAGCTATTCTGGCCCTAAGAGTAATGTTAGAGAAAACAATAGAAAAAGGAAAGAACGCTTATATAGGATTTGTAGATTTAGAAAAAGCTTTTGATAACGTAAGATGGGAAAAATGTTCGAGATACTAAAGAGCGCGGGAATGAAGTATAGAGATAGGAGAGTAGTACACAATCTATACATAGAGCAAACTGCTGTTATAGAAGTAGAAGGGGAAAAAAGGGAAGTAGGTATTAGGAAAGGAGTAAGACAAGGATGTACGCTATCACCACTAATTTTTAATCTGTACATCGAAGAGGCGATTAATGTGGTAAAAGATAGAGTGGATTTCGGGATTAAAGTACAGGGACAGAAACTAAAAATGCTGAGATTCGCGGATGATATAGCAGTATTAGCATCTAGTAAGGAGGAACTAGAATCAGCATTGAACGAAATGGAGGCAGTGTTGACAGAGGAATACGGAATGAGGGTGAATAAAAACAAAACTAAAGTGTTAGTGTGCAGAGGGCGCGAGAGCAGAGCAAAAACGAAAGTACAAATTAATAATGAAAGATTGGAGGAAGTTAAAGACTTCACTTATTTAGGAAGTAAAATAAATTGGGATGGAAGAAGCGATAAAGACATAAAACAAAGAATAGCGCAGGGTCGAGTAGCTTTTAACAAAAAGAAAGCACTTTTATGCTCGGGGGTAATAAACTTAGAAACAAGGAAGAGATTTTTGAAAACATATGTATGGAGCACGGCACTATACGGCTGCGAAACCTGGACGGTAGGGGAAGCAAGTAGGAAGAAATTAGAAGCTTTTGAGATGTGGTGTTACCGAAGAATGATGAAAATACCATGGACTGATAGGGTTAGAAACGAAGAAGTATTGGAGAAAGTCGGCGAAAAAAGAAGTATGTGGAAAAACTTAAAGAAGAGAAGAGATAGAATGGTAGGCCACTTGCTGAGACATGGGGGAATAGTCCGCGATATTTTGGAGGCAGAAATAGGAGTGAATAAAGGCAGAGGTAGGCCTAGATTAGACTACTGCTCGCAAATAGTAAGGGATGTAGGTTGTAGCACAATTAGCGAAATGCGTAGGTTAGCACAAGATAAGAGAAGCTGGAGGTTAGCGTCCAACCAGTCTTAGGACTGATGACCTAATGATGATGATGATTTGATTATTTCATCAACAAAATGGATAATCCTATTCATGACATCATTTGTTTATTATTAGAAACTCCATTTTCTCGACTAAAAGACGATGATCGTCGGGAAATTCTGATTAAAGGGCGTCCTACATCGACACTTAATGTTTTGAAACACGATCAAAAACAGGGACATACTTTTTTGCAATCATTTAAAACCCACTGGTACGAAAGTCATCAGTGGATATGTGGAAGTTATTTTAAACAAAGTTTATTTTGTTGGCCATGTTTATTACTTGCAAAAGGGCGAAATAATGTATGGGTCTTGCAGGGATTTTCAGATTTAAAAAATTTATCCGCTGCTATTAAAAAACATGAATCTTCAAAAGAGCACATGATTAGTTATGTCAATTTCAAACGTTTAGAAATTAATTCATCAACAATCAAAGATGCTCTGAATATGCAGTCTTCAGTGTCATTAAAATTATATAACGAAGAAGTTAGAAAAAATCGATTTCTATTAGGCTATTTAATAGATGTTACCTGTCACTTAGCAAGACAAGAATTATCGTTTAGGGGACATAATGAAAAAAGCAATTCATTTAATGCAGGCAATTTTCGTGAAACATTTAATTTGATAATTAAACGGGATATAGAAATCCAAGAGCATTTAAAAACAATAGGAAAATTTTTTTCTGGTTTATCTAAAACCACTCAAAACGATTTAATAGTTTGTATTTCTGAATATCTCATGCAGACCGTACATCAAGAAATAAAAGACTCATTATTTTTTGCAGTGCAAGCAGACGATACTACTGATATCCTCGAAAAGTCACAGTGCGCAATTTCAGTCAGATACGTAAATAAATGTGGTGAGATTAAATAGAGGTTTTTAGGCTTTTATGACGTAAGTGAATATCGAATTAGAGTTTTCATTTTTAACAGCAGTGTATAAAAATATTTTTGACATTACGGATACATTATTTGATATACTTCAAAAAAAGTCTTTAGATATCGGTTATTGTAAAAAGCAAGTATTTTTGGCCAGAGATCGCATTAAATCATTAAGAAATGAGTCAAAATTTGATGAATTATTTGAAAAGGAGGAAAGCAGAATTACTTCTGCACCGTTAGCTAAAAGAATTAAATATGAGGCTACTGTCACTGATGAAAAAACATCCTTGCGCATCTTGTTTTACGAGGTTATTGATAATAATATTGTGACACAAATAGAAGTTAGATTTGCGGATACGTCTCAAATATTATATTTTTCTCTCGCCGATTCTTCAAAATTTAAAGATTACAGTAAAATATTCCCAACCGATTTAGTTTCAAATTTAGATAGTGTTTATAAAAACGTTTTTGATAAACAGAAATTAATTAACGAGTTAGGGGTTATATATTGTGATGATCAATTTGAAACATGAAATATCGAGTCAATGTTGAAATATTTTGTGGAATATGAATTTCGAGAAATATTTCCAGAGGTTTTTAAACTTATTGTTTTAATTGCTACAATTCCAGCAACAAGTACATCGGTTGAAAGACATTTTTCTTGTTTAAAACGTATTAAAATGCATAGTCGGAACTCTATGAAGAATGAACGTTTATCGTCACTTGCACTTATTTCAATTGAAAAGGAATGTTTTAGCACACTTCAGAAGTCTGATGACTTCACGGAAAATATAATTAACAAATTTTCATTAAGTAAAGATAGGCGCATTAATTTAAATTATAAAAAGTAGTAGGTATCCACTTTATAATTGTCAGTCAATAATGGCGATGGTTAAGGAAGGTTGTGAGGGGAGGAGGAGGCCTATACCCTGAAGCGCCCTAAAATAATGTATTATTGCCAACCCAATTTACGTAATATAGGTATAATACTCAATAAATATATTTCGTTTATTCCAATTTATTTATACCCACAATAACTATTATTATTCACGAATAACAAAGAGGTATCAAGTTCAAAAAATTCTTGTGAAAGTCTATATTTTTGTATAAATGAAATTCAATCATTGAAATTCTGAAGTACCAGGAAAACGCGTGACCTTGAAAATTTTTAAAATTTTCAAGGTCACGCGTTTTCCTGGTACTTCAGAATTTCAATGATTGAATTTCATTTATACAAAAATATAGACTTTCACAAGAATTTTTTGAACTTGATACCTCTTTGTTATTCGTGAATAATAATAGTTATTGTGGGTATAAATAAATTGGAATAAACGAAATATATTTATTGAGTATTATACCTATATTACGTAAATTGGGTTGGCAATAATACATTATTTTAGGGCGCTTCAGGGTATAGGCCTCCTCCTCCCCTCACAACCTTCCTTAACCATCGCCATTATTGACTGACAATTATAAAGTGGATACCTACTACTTTTTATAATTTAAATTAATGCGCCTATCTTTACTTAATGAAAATTTGTTAATTATATTTTCCGTGAAGTCATCAGACTTCTGAAGTGTGCTAAAACATTCCTTTTCAATTGAAATAAGTGCAAGTGACGATAAACGTTCATTCTTCATAGAGTTCCGACTATGCATTTTAATACGTTTTAAACAAGAAAAATGTCTTTCAACCGATGTACTTGTTGCTGGAATTGTAGCAATTAAAACAATAAGTTTAAAAACCTCTGGAAATATTTCTCGAAATTCATATTCCACAAAATATTTCAACATTGACTCGATATTTCATGTTTCAAATTGATCATCACAATATATAACCCCTAACTCGTTAATTAATTTCTGTTTATCAAAAACGTTTTTATAAACACTATCTAAATTTGAAACTAAATCGGTTGGGAATATTTTACTGTAATCTTTAAATTTTGAAGAATCGGCGAGAGAAAAATATAATATTTGAGACGTATCCGCAAATCTAACTTCTATTTGTGTCACAATATTATTATCAATAACCTCGTAAAACAAGATGCGCAAGGATGTTTTTTCATCAGTGACAGTAGCCTCATATTTAATTCTTTTAGCTAACGGTGCAGAAGTAATTCTGCTTTCCTCCTTTTCAAATAATTCATCAAATTTTGACTCATTTCTTAATGATTTAATGCGATCTCTGGCCAAAAATACTTGCTTTTTACAATAACCGATATCTAAAGACTTTTTTTGAAGTATATCAAATAATGTATCCGTAATGTCAAAAATATTTTTATACACTGCTGTTAAAAATGAAAACTCTAATTCGATATTCACTTACGTCATAAAAGCCTAAAAACCTCTATTTAATCTCACCACATTTATTTACGTATCTGACTGAAATTGCGCACTGTGACTTTTCGAGGATATCAGTAGTATCGTCTGCTTGCACTGCAAAAAATAATGAGTCTTTTATTTCTTGATGTACGGTCTGCATGAGATATTCAGAAATACAAACTATTAAATCGTTTTGAGTGGTTTTAGATAAACCAGAAAAAAATTTTCCTATTGTTTTTAAATGCTCTTGGATTTCTATATCCCGTTTAATTATCAAATTAAATGTTTCACGAAAATTGCCTGCATTAAATGAATTGCTTTTTTCATTATGTCCCCTAAACGATAATTCTTGTCTTGCTAAGTGACAGGTAACATCTATTAAATAGCCTAATAGAAATCGATTTTTTCTAACTTCTTCGTTATATAATTTTAATGACACTGAAGACTGCATATTCAGAGCATCTTTGATTGTTGATGAATTAATTTCTAAACGTTTGAAATTGACATAACTAATCATGTGCTCTTTTGAAGATTCATGTTTTTTAATAGCAGCGGATAAATTTTTTAAATCTGAAAATCCCTGCAAGACCCATACATTATTTCGCCCTTTTGCAAGTAATAAACATGGCCAACAAAATAAACTTTGTTTAAAATAACTTCCACATATCCACTGATGACTTTCGTACCAGTGGGTTTTAAATGATTGCAAAAAAGTATGTCCCTGTTTTTGATCGTGTTTCAAAACATTAAGTGTCGATGTAGGACGCCCTTTAATCAGAATTTCCCGACGATCATCGTCTTTTAGTCGAGAAAATGGAGTTTCTAATAATAAACAAATGATGTCATGAATAGGATTATCCATTTTGTTGATGAAATAATCAAATCATCATCATCATTAGGTCATCAGTCCTAAGACTGGTTGGACGCTAACCTCCAGCTTCTCTTATCTTGTGCTAACCTACGCATTTCGCTAATTGTGCTACAACCTACATCCCTTACTATTTGCGAGCAGTAGTCTAATCTAGGCCTACCTCTGCCTTTATTCACTCCTATTTCTGCCTCCAAAATATCGCGGACTATTCCCCCATGTCTCAGCAAGTGGCCTACCATTCTATCTCTTCTCTTCTTTAAGTTTTTCCACATACTTCTTTTTTCGCCGACTTTCTCCAATACTTCTTCGTTTCTAACCCTATCAGTCCATGGTATTTTCATCATTCTTCGGTAACACCACATCTCAAAAGCTTCTAATTTCTTCCTACTTGCTTCCCCTACCGTCCAGGTTTCGCAGCCGTATAGTGCCGTGCTCCATACATATGTTTTCAAAAATCTCTTCCTTGTTTCTAAGTTTATTACCCCCGAGCATAAAAGTGCTTTCTTTTTGTTAAAAGCTACTCGACCCTGCGCTATTCTTTGTTTTATGTCTTTATCGCTTCTTCCATCCCAATTTATTTTACTTCCTAAATAAGTGAAGTCTTTAACTTCCTCCAATCTTTCATTATTAATTTGTACTTTCGTTTTTGCTCTGCTCTCGCGCCCTCTGCACACTAACACTTTAGTTTTGTTTTTATTCACCCTCATTCCGTATTCCTCTGTCAACACTGCCTCCATTTCGTTCAATGCTGATTCTAGTTCCTCCTTACTAGATGCTAATACTGCTATATCATCCGCGAATCTCAGCATTTTTAGTTTCTGTCCCTGTACTTTAATCCCGAAATCCACTCTATCTTTTACCACATTAATCGCCTCTTCGATGTACAGATTAAAAATTAGTGGTGATAGCGTACATCCTTGTCTTACTCCTTTCCTAATACCTACTTCCCTTTTTTCCCCTTCTACTTCTATAACAGCAGTTTGCTCTATGTATAGATTGTGTACTACTCTCCTATCTCTATACTTCATTCCCGCGCTCTTTAGTATCTCGAACATTTTTCCCATCTTACGTTATCAAAAGCTTTTTCTAAATCTACAAATCCTATATAAGCGTTCTTTCCTTTTTCTATTGTTTTCTCTAACATTACTCTTAGGGCCAGAATAGCTTCGCGAGTTCCCCTATTTCGTCTAAACCCGAATTGGTCTTCTCCTAGTATTTCCTCCGCTCTATTTTCCATCCTCTTCTGCACTATTCTAGTTAAGATTTTTGACGCATGGGAAGTTAGGCTAATCGTTCTAAAGTTCTCGCATTTGTCGGCTCCTCTCTTTTTCGGTATAGTAACGATAATGTTCCTCTTATAATCCTCCGGCATCTCGCCCGTTTCGTATATGTATTTTACCAGTTCAAACATCCTATTTACTACTTTCTGTCCCGCACATTTCAAAATTTCCGCCTGTATTTTATCTACACCCGGCGTTCTATTATTCTTTAGCCCCCTTAGTGCTATTTCAAATTCCTCTCTCAATATAGGTTTTCCTACATCTTCCCTATCGATGCTAGATTCTTCCTCTAATATCTCTCCTAATTCCTGACCCTCGTATAAATTTCCTAAGTACTGCTTCCATCTATTCGCTTTCTCCTCTCTTCCTATCAGTATGTCCCCCGATTGACTCCTAACGTTTCTACTTATTGTTCCTATATCCCTGAAGTTCCTCTTAATTATTTTGTAAGCCTCATCGGTCTTACCTACTTGCAACTTATCTTCTACTTCTTTGCATTTATCCTCTATCCATTGTTCTTTCGCTTTTCTACATTTTCTAATGATTTCCCACTTTATTGACTTATACGTTTTCAGTCCTTCTTCGTCTCGTTTGTTTTTGTAGCCTCGTCTCTTTTGCATTAAGTTTAAGATTTCGTCCGTTATCCAGGGCTTCCTAGCTTTCCTTTTATCGTGTCCTAAAACGTCCGTAGCCGCGGAAGCTAGACTATTCTTGATACCCTCCCACTCAGTTTCTGCGTTCTTGATTTCGTCCTTACTCGGCTTATTTATTACTTGATCTGTTTTCTCCTGGAACTTATCTTTCATATTCTGATCCCTCAATATGTCTACATTTATACGTTTCTTATCGTTCCGGGTTTTCAGATTTTTGAACTTTAATCTAGCTTTCATGACTACCAAGTTGTGATCGCTGTCTACATCTGCTCCTGGATAAATCTTACAGTCTTTTACTTGATTTCTAAATCTCTTCCTAACCAGAATGTAGTCTATCTGATACCTGTCTATCCCTCCTGGCATTTTCCATGTGTACCGCCTCCTAACGTGATTCTTGAACAATGTGTTCGCGACTACCATCTTGTGCTTCTCACAGAATTCTATCAGTCTGCTACCTCTCTCGTTTCTGTTTCCTAATCCATAAGGACCTACAAATTCTCCTTCTTTCCCCTCACCTACGACTGCGTTAAAATCTCCTACTATTATTAAATTTTCATGACCCTTCACAAATCCTATTACCTGCTCTATGTCCGAATAAACGGCTTCTAACTCTTCCTCACTGTGGTTAGAAGTAGGCATGTATACTTGCACTATTACTGTTTCCACTGGCTTCGAATCTAACCTAACCATCATTACTCTCTCGCTGTATTGTAGGTAGCTATTTACACACTGTTCTGCGTTCTTCCGTATAACGATCCCTACTCCCGCGTTTCCATTTACGGATCCTGTGTGTATTACCCTATAGTCACCGCTCCAAAAATCTCCTACTTCCGGCCAGCGCATCTCACTTATACCTACTATATCTAATCCTAACCTATCCATTTCTATCTTCAGATTTTCTAGCTTCCCTGTCTGTCTCATGCTTCTGACATTCCACGCTCCGATTCGTGAAATGCTACACTTCTTATTATTATTGCACTCGATCACGTCTCCCGGAACAGTCCTCACCCGGAGATCCGAACGGAGGAAAAAAAAATCAAATATGGTATTTAAATTAAATATTAAGATTAAGAAGTTCAAATAATACTTATCCGTATAATTATAATGTACGTCTTCCTGGAGTAAAGTGCATCACACGATACACGAGCCGCGATCACTATTAATTTACCCTATTATTTTCTTAAAAATCCTAAAACCGTTTAGATCTTCAACTGTACCCACGTAAAAGGTAAAAGTGAAATTTGCAATTACAATTGCATTTATTTTACTAATTGCACACTTCCACAGTTAATAATTATTAATTATATGCACTATTTATTTACTTGTTACTAGTTAATTATGCTGAGTCAATACTAATTTAATTATGCTGAGCCGCCAAATAGAGTAATATCACGGCTTATTCAATGCGAAGGCGTCTTCGGATCTACCGAAGAACGCCGATCTACTTCAGGCGCCGAATGCGTCCGCATCCAGCAGACGCCTGAGCTGCGATTATTTTTCCATTACAACAACGCTGTTTGTCGCCTTACCGACATCTGGTTGACGTGTAGCTATCGATTTTCAGGCGGTGGGATCGAGAACTGAGCCTGGTCTGGTTCTGTTTAGGAATAAAATGATTTAATTCGGTGTGGCGCGGCGCCGGCGCCGTGCGGTGGTATATATAAAGGGTGTTTACGGCACCAGCGCCGCCGACGGCGTTAGATAATTTAATTAGTATAAAGTAGTTATTATTAATTATATTAAATATTTCTGTATTATCAGAGACATTAACAGTTCATTGTAATTGCATTCTCATTCTGTTATGAGAAATGACATAAAATTTTAAAGGTAGGCGGCGCCTACCTTGCCTACCCCGACGAGCCGCCACTGATTTCCAGTATATCTTTTGGTTTTTCTCCATTTTGATATAGTCCTGATTTACGACCAGTATGTAATTTACCTAGAGTACATGCACGACAACTCTTAATACATTTTGTTAGACACTGTCCCATTTTCGGCCAAAACAAGTCTTCACGCAATTTATTGATACATTTATCGAATCCTATGTGTGAGGATGCATCATGATATAAACGCATTGTCTTTAAGCGCGCTGCAACAGGCACATAGCATTTATGTGGAGTACTTTTCGTCATGACTACGTTATCAATAACGATAAAGTCGGCATAGTCATCTGGGTTTCGAATTACTTCTTGGCAAAAAGCATTGTACTGTTGATAGCCTACCAGCGCACTAATAGAGTTTATATCATCTGAAACACTTGTTGTTTTTACCGAGCACACAGTTTCTACCGGATTACGGCTTAGGTAGTCCACATGTTTCATTTTATGTTCGGGTCTATACTCAATTGTAAAATCGTAATCCTGCAGTTTCACCCACCAATGCGCAACGCGAGGGTGTAGTTGTTTCTTCATGGCTGTTGCCCGAATGGCACTACAGTCAGTATAAACAGTAAAAATAACACCATACAAGTAAACGCGAAAATGTTCAATTGAATCAACAAGTGCAAGAGTCTCAAGATCGTATGAATGATACCGAGATTCATAGTCAGTTGTACGTCTACTGTAGTAAGCAACAGGATGTACTGTGCCATTTTCCTTTTGAAATAGAACCCCAGCAATGCCCAAAGAACTAGCGTCTGTATGTAATTCACATTTCAACTTAGGGTCAAACATGCGTAGAACAGGAGGTGTGGTCAGTTTAGCAATAATAAGTTGCCGAATGTTCTCTAGCTCAGGTGTCCAGTGAAATGATTGATTCTTGCGCAGTAAGGCAGAAATTGGGTCAATTATTAAGGAAAACTTTTCAATGAACTTTCTAAAATGACCAGCTAACCCCATGAACTGACGTACACCCTTTACATCTGTAGGTGGTGCCATTTTCATCAATGCATCAACCTTTCTTGGACTTGGTCGTACACATCCTTCACTTAACATGACACCAAGATATTCTGTTTCTTTCTCAAAAAAATTACACTTTTCATAATTTAAGGAAAATCCTGAAGTAGCTAAAACATGCAATACATTATGTAAAAACTGGAACCCTTCGTCGATTGTCATCGAAGCAATAAGGACATCGTCCATGTAAACATGAGCTCCTTTCCCTTTTAAATCACCCAAGGCCTTATCAATAGCCCGTTGATACACATATGGTGAGTTGACAAACCCAAACGGCATCCTATTATATTCGTAGTGACCATCGGGGGTTATAAAGGGAGTAATGTGTTTCGAGTCTTCTTCAATTTCTCTTTTTCACTAGAACAATTGGACTGGCGTAATCAGAATAAGTCAGCGATAATTTAATGATCGCGAAAGCCGGCGAAGCCTTGAAGAATAGAGCGCATCGTTATTATTGTGATTGGCGTCCCATTTGTCGAACATGGGAGAATTTTTCAGAAGAACTTGCCGTTGCCTTTCCCTGACCGTGAAGCTCCAGGCGCTCGCGGATTCACTGCGGCTACACTACGTAGTCAAGATTGTGAGTCTCTTAGTGATTATGGCATACAAAAATTGCGTAGTATTCGACGTTTCCACGATAGCGTGCCATGGAGTACAATTTTGAGCATGATCGAATATGCTTTAGACCATTTAGAGGCACAGTCATCAATCCGTATACAAAAACCAGCGACAGAAAGAGAGTTGTTGAAACTTTTAGGAGAATTTGATGCTCGTAAACGTCAACACCGACCAACAATGGGTTCACGTTTTGTAACTCAGACTACGCAACAGCTTAATGCGTCTACATATCATCGACCACTTCGTTCTCGCACAGAAAATACAACTTTTAACGGAGAATGCTTTAAGTGTGGGCAGAGAGGTCATCGTCAGGATGCCTGTAATTACACAAGCACCAAGAAAAAGGACGTTATACCTGTGAAAACCGAGTCTGTGAAACACTCAGAGTCAACACCACCCAAGTGTACTCACTGCAAAAAAAATTGGGCATACAGAAAATAGTTGTTGGTATAAAAATAAAAAACTGACTACATAGAGTGATGCTTATACGACAAGAACATGACCTAGCTACGTTATTGTGTAAGAATCAGGCCATTTCATTTTCATATCTCATCGATAGTGGCGCTGACTCATCGATTCTCAGCGACACCGCTGCTGAAAGACTAGGAGTGGTTATCAAACCCGACGTACGTGCTTTGTTGGTTCGGATTACAAACTGTTATAACTATTGGTACCTTTTAATTAATAGCTGTAGTCTCGAAATTAGTTTTACAGTTATGCCGAATGGTGTAATACCTAGCAAATTAGACGTGATTATCGGTTGGGACATTATCAGCCAAAAACGTCAGAGCTGGACGAGCATTCAGTTAAACAATTACGCTAGTTAGTAATTTTAAATAGGAAGAAAACATCGGGTAATATTACCGCAGGAAAACTGAAAAAAAAATGTGTAAAGTACAAATCATAGTATGGAAGTACCATACAACAATTCACATTGTACAGCAAAGTTTAACACGGGAGTACCGTGGTGTAAATAACATTACAGTCAAAAGTACAAATCATAGTATGGGAGTACCATACAAAAATTTAAATTTTACAGTAAAGTTAACAGGGGAGTACCGTGGTGTAAATCACATTACAGTGAAAAGTACAAATCATGGTATGGGAGTACCATACAACAATTCAAATTGTACAGTAAAGTTTTACACGGGAGCACCGTGTAGCAATTTGCATCATGCAATGATATATAAAACGGGAGTACCGTACTATAAGTTTAATATAATAGGAATTGTTTTAAAGGACGCGGGAATCCCGCCAAGGTTAATCAATAATCAAAACATAATAGTAGAGAGCTTCGTCGCCGAAAATGTGTCACCCCGTGGGTGTTTGAACGTAAAAGCTGCCACTGATCTTATTTAATAGTTCATAATTTATTATCTGTCTGTGTGAAGTTGGCCGAAAATTGTCATGGAAAAAAGGGCATTATTAAAAATTTTCGAGTTATTGACACAAAATGATTGTCACAGTTGACATAAATATTGTAACGCAAAAATAATCTCAAAGTCTGCAGCCGTTACTTCAAAAAAAAATATTTAACAAACAAAAAAGCATTGACGCATATGGCGATTCAAAACTTTGAACGTCTACCTATATCTCGGTTTGAGAACCTTTAAAATTTGTAATTTTTCGATGCATTTTGGTATTTATCAACCGATATTTCGAAAACGCGGCCTTAAATAAAAAAGTACCTCTCTTTCAATACTGTGAACTGAACCTTTGCGATTGCAACGGTATGTCCTTTATAATTTTCTGACGTCGGATAGATGAGAAATTTAATTAAATGTAAAGCAAATCGCAGATTTATTTTCGCTACGCCAGCCGGCCGTCGATCACCCGCCCATACGTTGCGCGTCCCGCGCGCTACAGTTGTCCACATTCTGGATAGTGTTTATTTACAAAATATGGCCATAGTATCTTTTATGAAAGGGCTCTTTTATCAGTTCCAAATAGGCTCTTCTGTAGCAAAATTACTAAGATTTCGTGTCTGTGATTTGTTTTTAGTTTATAGTAAAGTACCTACATACATATTTCCAGTTAGTGCCCAAGTAAGTCCATTGTTGTCAATTATTATTGACAGTTCTGTTAAGTTGTTGACATAACGAATGTTAATAAATTGGTTGTAAAGTGTAGTTTTAAAATCTCTTCATCATCATATCTCATATACCGCGAGAACTATTTATTTATTGTTAATAAATTACGTTTCTGACAAAAAATTCATATATGGTGAAACAAATATATGAATATCTAAACAAATAAGATCTTTGAAACAAATGTTATCTTTAGTGTAGTGACGCATTAAAATTGGCGCATTAGCAGGGATAATGAGTGTGCCTCGATAGCTCAGCGGTCAGAGCAACTAGCCGGAAACTGGGAGAGCCGGGTTCGATTCCCGGTCGAGGCAAGATGCACTTTTATCCTTGCTATCGCCAAAGTGGTGACCCCGACGTGATGTGATTCGTCATTCCAGTATATGCAACCTCCCTTACATCTCAAATTCGCGGATTCGATTCCCGTCCTATCCATCGCCCTACAGTCCGGGGGTTACCGAACAACGGTTCGTAAGAATGGCGAACGCGGTCGCATTCCGTTAAATTGTATCGAGACAAATCATGTCTCTAGGGAGGGAGTACTGTAGTGACGCATTAAAATTGGCGCATTAGCAGGCATAATGAGTGTGCCTCGATAGCTCAGCGGTCAGAGCAACTAGCCGGAAACTGGGAGAGCCGGGTTCGATTCCCGGTCGAGGCAAGATGCACTTTTATCCTTGCTATCGCCAAATTTAGAATAAAATATTTAGATATATATTAAATAAATTATCATGTACCAAATCAAAACCATGTATGTACGTATTTTACTTCACTTACATACGCTTTTCTTTGAAAGCCATAAAATAAAAGGAAAAAACTTAATGGAATTTTTATTCACTATATTTTCTTTCCCTATATTATATTCTACTAATATAATGTACACGTAATACATTATTTTTCATATATTTTTTTCATAAATATGCACAAAAGAAATATAACCGATAATATTTATGTACTACAAAAGCAAGTATGCTCACCTCCAATATGTACTAGATATAATTTAACAGTAATGTGTAGGTTAAGTAATCTATATAATATACAGTTTCAAAAGTTTAATTTAATTGAAGTTCCCGCATTGCTGTGTCTGTACTAATGTTCGGTCGCCTCTCACGACGCAACAGCGCAATATATAACATCACCCGTCATGAGGGCTCAAACAAATTGATTAGGACGGTGACACACACAGCGGGTTTGGCCGAGACGGCGGTCGAGTCGGCACAACCAGCTGTGTTTAGAAATGAAACAAAACACACACAAAACACACGACGAATGCCGATAGGCGGTGCAAGAGTCGTCTCGACACGTCGTTTACAACAAGAAACGCTTGCGGTTTTATTGCTAGAGCGGCGCTTGTTTTCATTGTTTTGTATGAGCCCTGACACACTAGTTGGTTATCTCACGTTTGTTCACCTGCTAAACTACGAATGTCAGTCAAAATTTTTTCACCATACAAATATTGCTTCAACCCTTAAAAACCACCCCTATATGTTGAATATTTTAAAAAATTTACATTTTTTTAATGTACCCTTGCTAAATTAACATTCCTCAATACACCTGTTTACCCCACCCAGCACCCCTATTTGCTTCCACCTCCCGTTAGCTAGATGGGTTATTATTAATTTGCGCAAAGTTTCGTTTGTGAAAAACTGTTCCTATAGCAACCTACAACACGTCCATAAAAAAAAACGCGAAAATCCAGAAGGGGGTGTTCTATACAATTACCATATATATATATATATATATATATATATATATATATATATATATATATATATATATATATATATATATATATATATATATATATATATATATATATATATATATATATATATATATATATATATATATATATATATATATATATATATATATATATATATATATATATATATATATATAATATATATATATATATATATATATATATATATATATATATATATATATATATATATATATATATATATATATATATATATATATATATATATATATATATATATATATTATATATATATATATATATATATATATATATATATATATATATATATATATATATATATATATATATATATATATATATATATATATATATATATTATATATATATATATATATATATATATATATATATATATATATATATATATATATATATATATTATATATATATATATATATATATATATATATATATATATATATATATATATATATATATATATATATATATATATTAGCAAATAAAATATATATGTACGTGAATGCAGACAATGTGTATGACCAACATGTCCTAAAATAGACCTGTCGCCTCTTTTAAATATCCTATTCCTGACAACCGTCTCACTGCATGCGAGACAACCGAGAGTCTTTATTAACACGGGGGCATTAGCGTCATCGTCGGCGGGCTAGACGGCGCCAACATGCTACCCTTTTACTACAATTGCCTTTGTTCTATTGTGTCCAACGCCCTATTTGAATTTGATACCATGACCCACTATTTAATTGAATGAATAATATTAAAACAGGGGTGTGTAAAGTTATTAAAGTAAAAGGATAATTGAAGACCGTTTTTTTTGTGTTTGTCAATAAATATGAAGAATGAAAGCAACAATAGCAGAAACAGATTTATTCAGGATTCTGGATTTACAATTGAGCTAACTAGAATGCTATGATGTATTGATAACTCGACCATACGAATGTCTTAATGAAATACATTGTCGGTCAACTATGGCCGATAATTACTTATAGTTAGTGACTCGGCGGCACAGATTAAATATCCACAAACACAGCCACCGTTTCATCATTGAACAGAATGTTGGTGTGCTACCAAATATATAACGGGTACAACCTAAGGATCATTATCCAGGTGACACTCATATACCCCTGGATTTCATATGCACATACTCTTACCGGGCCATATAGCCCATGAAATACACATTTCTCTACGAATGTAAATGACTGCCTAAGGGCATAAATCCACCAATAGACATCAAATATACCGTTCTTTCATTTTTTTACTAGACAGCAAGTCAATCGGTCGATTTCGTATAATGTGAAGAGAGGGGACGCGGACGGTTAGCGGCGGTACGACAGTTACGTTCGTACACATGAGGGAGTGTACATCGTATTTGTAACGGGGAAAAACTTTTACGTGGGAAGTGATGTTGATGGGTTTACTGTTAAAAGATGATCAAGGTATTTAAAGAAAAAATATCTTGGCCATATTTAACAGCAAACTATGATCTTTTTTGCATTATTTTTATAATTGGTTTTGCATTAAAAAAAGTGCCTTCTAATAAAACGTTAAAAAAATAAATAGATTCTCTTAAAATAATTAAAAATAAAATACAAACTCTTAAAACTTAAAAAAATATCCCCTTGAATAAGAAAAAAAAAACTAAAGAAAATTTTCGAAGATGCCTCCGTCTTGCGCCAAACAATAACCCAACCTGTCGTAAAATTCTGAACGAATAGCCCAATACCGTAGATTGATGGATTGTGCCTACCATGTAACGGAAACGTGGATTCATCGGTGAACACGATGTTATAAAATAAAATGTCATCCGCATTTGCACGTTCCATTACCGTGTTACAAAATTCCATTCTACGGTACTGGTCTTCATCGAAAATTTCTTGATGGGCTTTGTATTTATAGGAATGATATTTATTTTTCTTTAAAATTTTGTGAATTTTACCCACACTAAAACCAGTCTCCTCGGAAATTTTTGGGATAGAAATATTTGAATCTTCTTCTACCATTGTACACACCATTAATTCCTGAATTTCAGCATCTTCGTTAATTCTAGGTGTCTTGTAGCATTTACAACCTAAAATGCATCCTGTTGACTTAAAACTTTTCGACTACTGTCGATATTGTGTTCAAGGCAGGGATCGGACGATTTACATATTTGACTGAGAAAAGGTCCCTTATTGCACGTAATGAATGTCCTTGAAGAGACCATGATATCAAATCAATTTTTTCCTCAAGTGAGCACGTCATAATTACTAAGTTTTGAATTAAAAGAACCTATTTAAAATTACACGTATTACTACGAAGTTCACTCATCTAAATGCCAAACACGTATGCGACGGTAAATGTGAAATCTAAGTCGTGGATCATCACGGCGCCGGCGTACGGCCGGACTCCCCACCTGAGCGGTGGCTAATTTTCGAGAAGGACCGAACGGTGGAACCTATGTACAGTTTTAAAATGAAAGCACGGTATACAAACCTTTAACACTGGGACATTAATAATACAAAATACAAAAAAGTGCACTACTTATATATATATATATATATATATATATATATATATATTATATATATATATATTATATATATATATATATATATATATATGTCGGAGCCGTAGGGGCACTTCTGGGTTTCGACCGCGCATGGACATATTATTTAAACACTTAATGTACGCCTATGACACTTTTATTAATTTAACACAGGTAATATGAGAACACACGTCAGTTTACAATACACAGTTTTAAAATGAATGTTAGTAATAACTAAGTAATTATCTACCGAATAAAATGCAAAAGAAACAATAAGGTAAGTAACTAACGATCCGCCCCCGCTAGCCCGTATGCGTGCTGCTTTCCTTTTCAGAGCTCAAATTCAACTCCCCTTATTCCGTGTCCCGGGCTAGCAGGTTTGTATCGTTCGCTCCCATAAGCGTGTTACTTTGCCCATATAAGGAAATGTGTTTTATCCTAAACGCCTATTGGCTAAAGACTATCTTAAACATTCTTAACATGAACAAAAATATGTATCAAGCATATCTACAAATTCAATATGCCCAAACAACTACAAATCACCTTCGTAATGACTTGGGGTTAACGAATAAACAAATAAATACAAATGAACATGGTATTAGTGGTGACATAAATATCACTGCTGCATTTTAGGTTCCCACGAAGGGATCCATAGGCGGGTGGAATTTTTTTGTTGCAGCCGCCGACATATTATATATATATATATATATATATATTATATTTATATATATATATATATATATATATATATATATATTATATATATATATTGTGAAACCAGCAGAATTTTAGTCATTTATTTCGAATATTTTGTTACCATTGTTTCTTCATTTATCGAGTTGGGAGAACCTTGTCCGAGCCGCCGCCGAATTGTTGATATTAAATCAAATACTTTATGAGACATGTAGTATAAACTATGACATCAGCTTTCGGCGCGGTTTCGATAGAGGGACCGACCATTCAATAGTTGAGATATACGCGTCAATCTGTTCAGATATTCACTTGTAATATCTAAGAATTTAAATAAATTGGGGTACAACGAAAATCGGATTATTATTCACCCCATATTTCTTAACAAATCAGAAGTGGGATTATCTTACGTGCTTTTGCGTGTTTTAGTACAAAACTGTAAAATCATGCCAAAACATAAGTCAAAAAAGGACGCGCGGTCGTCAACCGAGAGTAGTGAAAGTTCGTCTAGTAGTAGTAGTAATACAACAAGTAGTGATAGTGACAGTCATACTCAACAAAATAAGAAATTGCGTCGTCAAGTAAAAACATTAAAACGAAAGTTAAGTAAAAAGTCCAGTGCCTATCGGGGTAAAATTGATAGTGCAACAGTATTCAGTGGAGATTTTGATGAACTGATGAATGTTAATCAGTGGTTGACGCTACTGGTGATTTATTTGACTGGGATGATAAGGCCCGTGTGTATTGTATGATGAATAAACTTCATAATAATGAATGATGAATAAAAAGAGGAAACGCGAAGACGTGGTACCACAATCAAGAAAATCTTAATATATCGTGGGAAGAGTGGAAGGACAAACTACAAGAAAGTTCTCCAGTACAACAGTGTGTTTTCAGCAAATTAAAGGATTTAGTAAATATTGAGCGAAGTGCAACTCAAAGTTTGGTTAATTTCTTCTACCAAAAGCTAGCCCGTGGTCAGTATTGCAAACTTCAGGATAAGGTGATCGTAGAAGTCATCACAAACACAATCAACGACCCCTTCGTAAGGTCAGGAATTCGAGCTGCAGGTTGTATATCTACGAAGCACTTACTACAGTTTTTAATTACAAATAGTGAACAGGTATCAAAACACAGCCTCAAGGTAAATGCCACACATAGTTTTATTGAACAATCTGATGATAGGCATAGCAGAAGAGTCAAATGTTTTTTGTGTGGTCGTGACGGACACAAAAAGATTGACTGTCGAAAATATGCTTCGGATAACAACTGTTCATTTTGTAAGCGGAAAGGTCATAACAAATATGAGTGTTGGAAAAGACAAAAATTTGGTGAAAGCTCAAATCGCGAATTAAAATTAGTATCGAGTGGTAACCAGGACACAAAAAAAAACGATAAATTTTATAAAACTGCTAAAATAAATGGACACACCCTTTCCGCATACGTATATTTTGGTAGCAGCTGTAATACCATTAAATTAAGTGCAGTGCATAACTTAGGTCTAAAAATAGACACCGATACAACAAATAATGTTATCGTAGGTTATGGAGGGGCTACAGTAAAACCTTTAGGCCAAATAAAAGTAAAAATCGAGATAGACGAAATTGTCGTGTCAACCGAATTCCTTATTGTGCCAGATAATTTACAAACAACCGATTTATTTATAGGCCAACCGATTACAGAGAGCGATGGAGTTTATGTTTATAAAACATCGGCGTCTTTGAAGTTAACAGAACGAAACATGATATTACCATACGACGCGGTGGAGAAAAATAATGTTATTAAAATAAAAACGCAGAAGCGTTCTGAAATAAACCCCGGAATAAATATCATTGCGGTAACATCAGATGTAATAAACTGTGAAGTACGCACTTTTCACTCTGAACAAAACCGAAATGGTGCCGTAATAATAATTCCTTCGAATGAAGTACAATTCTGTCACGGGATTGGCATGATACGTATTCTAAACCTTAGTTTACAAACATTAGAGCTTGACGAAAATACATGATTAGCGCGAGGTTCTGGCGAATGTAATGTAAATAAAAATTATGAAAATTGTAAACAGTTAAATAAAAATGTTGTACGACTTATTGAACAATATGCCGAGTGTATTAGTAAAAACACTTGCCTTTTGAATAACATTGACATTGAAATGCATATTGAGCTTACATCAGCTGTTTCCGTGGTGTCTACACCTTATCGTCGATCGTTCTTTGAAAGAGATAAAATACGTGTAATCGTTAATGAGTTATTAATACAAGATATAATTGAACCGACTATTTTCCCATACAGTAGTCCAATTCTTTTAATTAAAAAGAAAACAGGCGATTTTCGAATGGTTGTTGATTACCAAAAATTAAACCAGATAACCGTGAAAGATCGTTTTCCCCTGCCACTAAATAATAATTAAGCTCTCTAATAGAAAGCAGTTTTTTTGATAAAAGGAGTAAGTAGTGAGAAGTTAGTGCCGGACCAGTAAAAATTGGAAACGATAGATACCGAGTAGCATCGTTTTCGAAAGATAGGCAAAGGTTTAAGGGCGTTGTGGCTAGTGACCGCCTAAGATTGTTCAAACCTCAGAAGGCAGATTTGTAATGTGGAAGAGGTCTAGTGTGCCTCTACCAATCAAAACAAAAGATGACTAAGAAATCAAAACAGTGTTTATTTTCTTTTAGGGTAGTTAAAAATTAATTAGAAATTTAATAGTTTTTTATGTTGTAGAATGAAAATTAAAGAGAGGGTCCAGTGTACCCACCAAGAGGTTGCAGTTCCAGGGTCCACAGCAGGGCTGGGTCCAGTGTGCCCAGGGGTATCGGCGTGTTTGATTAATGCACCCAAGGAAGTGGATCCAGGGCAACTACAAGACAAGAGGTCTAGCGTACCTAAACGAGTCCAGTGAACTCGGAGTAGAGATATCGGTCCAGTAAACCTAAACTGAGTCCATTGAACTCAGTGCAGCAAAAACGAGTCCAGTGAACTCGGAGTAGAGATGTCGGTCCAGTGAACATAAACTGAGTCCAGTGAACTCAGTGCAGCAAAAACGAGTCCAGTGAACTCGGAGTAGAGAAGACGGTCCAGTAAACCTAAACTGAGTCCAGTGAACTCAGTGCAGCAAAAACGAGTCCAGTGAACTCGGAGTAGAGAAGACGGTCTAGTGAACCTAAACCGAGTCCAGTGAACTCGGTGTAGTAGAAATCGGTTTGGCCAACTGTGTGTTTGGGAGTGCAACAAGTACTTTCAAACTTGGTGGTCCAGTGTGCCACGGTAGCCCAGTGTGCTACATTGTCGTCCAGTGAACTACGATGGTCCAGTGAACCATGATGGCCCAGTGTGCCAAGGTAGCCCAGTGTGCTATATTTCAGGTCCAGTGAAGCATGATGGCCCAGTGTGCCAGGGTAGCACAGTGTGCTACATTTCAGTCCAGGAATTATGATGGTCCAGTGAATCATGATGGCCCAGTGTGCCGGGGTAGCCCAGTGTGCTACATTGCAGTCCAGGAGCTATGATGGTCCAGTGAACCATGATGGCCCAGTGTGCCAGGGTAGCCCAGTGTGCTACGGATTTGTCGAACGGTCTAGGGCACCGTTAGGCGTAAAGTAGGTATAACCCATATGTTGTAAGTAAAAGCCAAGGTGATTCAGTACATCATCTCTTACCCAGTGAGTCAGGTCCAAGGCCGCGAGGACGCGACCATGTCAGGATAAGCCGAATGTGAAGCCAGCAGAATTTTAGTCATTTATTTCGAATATTTTGTTACCATTGTTCTTCATTTATCGAGTTGGGAGAACCTTGACCGAGCCGCCGCCGAATTGTTGATATTAAATCAAATACTTTATGAGACATGTAGTATAAACTATGACATCAGCTTTCGGCGCGGTTTCGATAGAGGGACCGACCATTCAATAGTTGAGATATACGCACCAATCTGTTCAGATATTCACTTGTAATATCTAAGAATTTAAATAAATTGGGGTATAACGAAAATCGGATTATTATTCACCCCATATTTCTTAACAATATATATATATATATATATATATATATATATATATATATATATATATATATATATATATATATATATATATATATATATATATATATATATATATATATATATATATATATATGTCGGCGGCTGCAACAAAAAAAATTCCACCCGCCTATGGATCCCTTTGTGGGAACCTAAAATGCAGCAGTGATATTTATGTCACCACTAAAATTACCATGTTCATTTGTAACAAATAAATATTTGTTTATTCGTTAACCCCAAGTCATTACGAAGGTGATTTGTAGTTGTTTGGGCATATTGAATTTGTAGATATGCTTGATACATATTTTTGTTTATGTTAAGAATGTTTAAGATAGTCTTTAGCCAATAGGCGTTTAGGATAAAACACATTTCCTTATATGGACAAAGTAACACGCTTATGGGGAGCGAACGAAACAAACCTGCTAGCCCGGGACACGGGATAAGGGGAGTTGAATTTGAGCTTTGAAAAAGGAAAGCAGCACGCGTACGGGCAAGCGGGGGCGGATCGTTAGTTACTTACCTTATTGTTTCTTTTGCATTTTATTCGGTAGATAATTACTTAGTTATTACTAACATTCATTTTAAAAACTGTGTATTGTAAACTGACGTGTGTTCTCATATTACCTGTGTTAAATTAATAAAAGTGTCATAGGCGTACATTAAGTGTTTAAATAATATGTCCATGCGGTCGAAACCCAGAAGTGCCCCTACGGCTCCGACATCAGAAGTGGGATCAAGACTGCAAAAAGGACATTCCAACACCGAAGACGAAATGCCATTGCAGGAGCGTGTAACTGCGAGATATAATAATGAAACTCAGGAGAGACTTAAGTACTTAGAACGTTTAGTGTCAGTGACATGACGGTTGCCATCTCCAGTGACAGCATGTCCATCTACTTCAACTTATATATATATATATATATATATATATATATATATATATATATATATATATATATATATATATATATATATATATATATATTGTAGATTATATTAGGATATGTATGTGAATCCTTGCTTGAATGTGCGTTATAGGTGGTTGCATCAATTACTAAAATTATCACCGTACTTAATATAACAGCTGAATAACTATGATATTCTTTTTGTATGATTGTAATATAGGAGATGATTTTTTGAACATTTATCATTCTTAGTATAACGTTAATAACGTTTTGCAATGCAAGTTAGTTATCTATGTCTGGGTTACTAAGAATAAAATCTTGTCGTGTTTACATTTATAAAATAAATATAAACACGAAAAGAAATTCAATAGAATATAATTAATTACTTTCCAAGAAGAATTACATGCATTCCATAAGTGCAAACCGTAAAAGAAATCCTCTTTTGTAATTATATGGATAAAATAATTCATATAAATTCGCATCGAATGAATTATTGGCATTGGAAACTGAAGACAGTGATTTCGCTCTTAGAACTGTTTGAATACAGCTTCGCTGGTGATTGGAAATTGCATCTATGTTTGAAAAAATTAAACTATACCAACTGTTTGACATAAACAAATTCTAAGAACCGTCATCTGTATACTAACAATATTAATTTTATGGAAGCAGTCAAATGAATAAATTACATTTTTTATTATTCTTTGAACTTTGCGGGCTTCCCATTTGTTGCACTAGAAATAAACTTTTGTCAGAGTAATAAACAACTGGTTACTTTTAGTTTTATTAGCACATTACATAAGCACATAGATGGCACCTCTTTAGGAGTTGGATTTTATACTGCTAATATTTTATCCATGGAGCTACCCATCGTATGTATGTTTAATCTTTGCAAAGCATATCTACAGGATGACTAAAGTTAGAGACTGAAGAACAGTATACAGAACGCGATAATGTCTAAAAACTTTTATATTCAGTCTTGTTGCTGTCGAAAGACACAGAAGCATATTTTTAATTGTTTTATTTTCGTTTAAATCTAAAGTATCCATTTATTATCTTCCTCCCCATTGTAATCCCAATTTTTATGCAATGATTCTTTAAATATACATTTTTCAGAGGTAAAGGTTTTATTTATTTTTTTCTATAGATACAAAGCACCTTATAATGCTTATATAATTATAGTTATACACGGGCTCACTTATATATTGCTGAACATTTATTTTGTATTGAGGTTCTCGGAGGTTCCCATTTGTGTATATTATATTGCTGTACATTTGTTTTTGTATGGAGTTTGTAACATACGAAAGTTAGTAGAGTGTTCCCAATTCACTTTTGATTTGCCCCACGAAGATACATTATTTGCTCGCCATTGGAATTTTTGTGTTTCTTCATATCACAAAATTCCAATAATATTCTAGGCATATGTAAAAAAAGTCTATAACGACTTTAAGATAAATATACTTTATATACACGAAAATAGGAGTACAAAAAATAAACCGCTACATTTTCCTCATAAGGCGTAACTTCAGTCGGTACTCGATAGTGCTTTCTAAATCTATTTATCTATTTAGGACTTTTTCTATCTGTTACGAAACGAATTAGTTTATAATTATTAATAATATATAATTGATATACCCAGAAATAGGACAGAGGAATACCTACTTAATAAAACAGTTTAATCGTGAATTTCAGACAAGCTCATCCTAAAGTTACACTAAATGTGCAAGAATTTTTTTGCACGAATTTGTAGGAACTGCAATAATATAGGTACAGATCTCCATTTTTAAATGTAAATTGCTTGAATGACAATTTTATATTTGTATTTGGTAATTAAATAACCTGAAATACTTGTCGTGTAATATATGACAGTAATGGAAGTATCAGATACAATGTGCGGCGCTTTTTATTACAGTTTGTACGCACAAGAATAGCAACCCACGGCCGTGGGCGGTCATTGAACCTGAACTCTGCTTAGCCCGTCTCGGACATTATAGAGCTTATAGTAGAGAGCTTCGTCGCCGAAAGTGTGTCACCCCGTGGGGGTTTGAACGTAAAAGCTGCCACTGGTCTTATTTAATAGTTCATAATTTATTATCTGTCTGTGTGAAGTTGGCCGAAAATTGTCTTGGGAAAAAGGGCGTTATTCAAAATTTTCGAGTTATTGACACTACATGATTGTCACAGGTGACATAAATATTGTAACGCAAAAATAATCCCAAAGTCTATAGCCGTTGCTTCAAAAAAAATATTTAACAAATGAAAAAGCATTAACGCATATGGGGATTCAAAACTTTGAACGTCTATATCTCGGTTTGAGAACCTTTAAAAATTGTAATTTTTCGATGCATTTTGGTATTTATCAACCGATATTTCGAAAACGCGGCCTTAAATCAAAAAATACCTCTCTTTCAATACTTTGTCCACATATTGCGGAGAGAAATAATTATAGTTTAACTTGCATTTAACACTGTTTCTTTACATCTGCCATTTTGTTAACAACAATATCACTTTATATGAATTATAGAACCATATAAGTCACATTATGATGAATATTATAAAAATCATTAGCATAGTATTCATCATACAGATAGTAACAACTTGAATTATGTACGTACGTTAAGTGTACATCGGAACATAGCAGCCATTTCACACCATGAATAAATATTTTTATAAAAAATTCTTAACTATTTCATGATCCCTTATTGACGTATTCTTAAATAAACATAATTAGTACCAAAGAGGATGAGGGAAAATAAAGAATTTCAATCAATACCTAATAAATTAAATGGCAAAATTTACTCGTCGTCAGATTCGGGTTCGCCATCATCGTAGGTATATAAGATCTGTGGAAACAGAAGGCATTACCGGTGTTTTTACACTGTGGCAGGATTTTTGTCCCAAACACGTACATGATCCTGTGCAAGAAATACCATTCTTTCTGCAAGTACACCATTGTGCTCGGCAATCTGAAAAGACGCCAGGTGTGTGTAATTTGGTCTTAAAATAAAATTTAAGTGAGAGTACCTTTCTTACATGCACAAGATGTCAAAATTGTCAAATCTGTTGGTATTGACGGAAGAGTTTGTAAAACAGCAAATACATTCGAATTTTCAAGTTTCCAATCGTAGTCACAGTAGTTAAAAAAAAACTGGCTTCGTTGTTAAAGTGTTAAGCCAAATGTGGGTCTGATAGTGTGCTCGTAAACAATGTTGTCGTAAACTATCTTCTGAAGGCGGTAATTTGTTTACTGTTTTCGAAATAGCCAATAGGCCATATAGAAGCGATAGAAGCGATGTGTTTGTTATTCGTACAGAGTTGCAGAGTAAAACGGTGACTATTTGTAAAGGCTTTGTCATTAAATGTTACGCCCAAATCATGTAGCAGGTAGTGAGAATTTAAATAGATTTTCCAACAATGTTTTTTTGCCTAAGCCGGCAAATTGACTTGTATCGTATCCGGTAAAAGCATGAAACGCTAGTAGATTTATGCAAATATTATGTCTTGGCAAAAAGACAAAATCTGTATTTCAGTAGCTTGATGATTTTCCGAAGAAATTACAAGAGTGATGAGCCACACTAAAGCTTCAGGAATATATTTTCGATAGCCGTTTAAGTCCAAATTTTTTAAATTGTCAAAATCGGGAATTTTGTCCATATCCAGCTTAATACTGTTAATAACACTATACAGAACGGAATATTCCGACGATCCCGTAAATATTTGTAGTGGATTAACATCTTCCTCGAAATTTCCATAAATGAATGTAAAATTTCATCTTTTGATGAAAATTTCGAGGACATAATAATGTCTGATCTGTTAGCCTTTTTAGACTTGATGATCTGAATGTCATCACCAAAATGAACCTTTACTTTTTCGATTAACTGTCTTTTAGATAATATTCCTCTGTATATCTGTATATCTAGCATATATAGACGAAACAGAAAATCCTTTCTGTTGGAGATTACAAAAATAAAAGCAACTCATGTACGTAATCAAATACGTCCTATTTCCTATGACATATTTATGATGTTTATATAATTCACACCAGGGCCAAGTTGCCGGCGAGAACCGCTGACCAAAGAGTTGTAAACACACGATCTCTGTTTCTTTGTAATCGTTCACATATAGTTAGTAGGAGTATAAACCAAACCTTTATAAAGTTCACAGGACAATAAAGACTGCGTGAAAATAATTTTGTGTTGTTTTAACCCATATTCCCAACAGGTTATGGGCCTAGTCTCGCAAACAAAAAAGTAAACAGTGAACGTGCGGGAAGGACCTTGTGCGAGTTTTTGTGGATTCCAAACGTGACATAAAATGACAAGTGAAAAGGGCACAAAATATAACATTAAGCCTTTTAACGGTGATAACTATTTAGTGTGGAAGTACCGATTACGTGCAATAATTGAACAGGAAGGTGCGTTAAGTGTACTAGATGGAGAAGTGCCAGACGAAATATCGGATGAATGGATAAAATGGGAACGATTTGCAAAGGGTCAAATAATCGAACATTTAGATGATTCCATGCTGAGTGAAATACCAGATGGGGCAACGACGCGGCAGATAATTCAACATTTTAATTCCACGTATGCATGTAAGAATCTCGCCACCCAGTTAAATGTGCAAGATAAGCTTTTCAATTATAAACTGAAGCCTGAAATGAGTTTAAAGAAACATTTCATAGAAGTGGATGAAATGAGACTTGGGTTGCCTGTGGCACTAGTGTAAATGAAATGACAAAAGTATGGTATTTTTTAAACACACTACCTCACTCTTATGATGAAGTCATTACTGCAATAAAAACAATGTCCGATGATCGTCTTACCTTAGCATTTGTTAAAAAGTTGCTGCTCGAACACGAACAAAAATTGAAAAAGGAAAGTGCTGACACCAGTTCCAAGGCACTACAATTTCAATTAACTACTCGTAAATCCCATTCAATACCAAAATATAAACCTGCTAACAAATGCTTCTTTTGTGGCAGAAGAAACCATGTAAAGAAAGACTGTTATTATTATAAACAGCATCTAAAGAGACAAGAAATGCACCAACAAAGGAGATCGGAACAATCTCGTAAGACCAGAAAATCCCCTGACTTATGACTGCTACAGTACCCTCTCAAGAACAGGAAACTAGTTTTGCTTTCATGATGCATACTGAAAGTAAAACAGAGCAAGCCAAAGGAAAATTGCAATTTGTATTAGATTCGGGAGCTACGGAACACCTAATCAATGACCTGAGTTTCTACAAAGAGTACAAGCAATTGAAGGACCCCATTAAAATTTCAGTTGCGAAAAGGGAAGTGTGTATTTGGGCAACACATGTGGGCAACATTGAAGTTATGACCAATATGGGCCATGTGGGAGTTCTTCGCAACGTTCTATATGCTCAAGAGGTTCCATTAAATCTATTGTCAGTAAGAAAAATTCAAGAAGCTGGATTTTCTGTGTTTTTCCATCACTCAGGTGAAGTACTTGCAACACCAGGCGAGAAGACCATCATGACAAGTAAGCGTATAAATGAATTGCATATTGTACATTTTACTGTTAAAAATGCGTTGTCAATAAATGGTCTAGCGTCTTTAAGTAGTCTAGATGATAAAAATAAACTATGGCATGAACGATTAGGACATATAAGTAAAAATAAATTTGCTCAAATTAAGGCAAAAGAACTAGCCGCTGATAGTAACTATTTAAATGCAATAAATCCCTTAGAGTCAGTGTGTGAAGCTTGTATAAATGGCAAACAAGCACGACTTCCATTCGCAAAAGCTAAAAATAAAACTAATATTCAAAGACCACTGTATATTGTGCACTCGGACGTATGTGGTCCGATTACTCCATTCCGCACAATTGATGACAAAAATTATTCTGTTACATTTATTGACGAATACACTCACTATACGGTAACATACCTGATGAGAAATAAATCAGAAGTAATTACGTGTTTTAAAGATTATATAAACAAAAGTGAGACTCATTTTAATTTGAAAGTGGTCCTCTTGTATTGTGACAACGGTCGAGAATATTTATCTAGCGATATGAAAGAGTTTTGTAAACAAAAGGGGATCACATATCATTTGACGGTGCCATACACTCCAAATCAAAATTCAGTGGCGGAGCGTATGAATAGAACATTGACAGAAAAGGCGCGTGCAATGGTGTACAGTGCAGGTTTAAATAAGCGGTTTTGGGGCGAAGCAGTGTTAACTGCTATATATTTGGCAAATATGACCCCATCAAAAGCTATTAAAATACCAAAGACACCGTATGAAATGTGGCACAATAAAAAACCAAAATTACAGTTTTTAAGGGTATTTGGCTGTGCATAATAAATATATGTGCAAAATAAAACAAGAAACCATAAATTTGATGATAAATCAGATAAAGGAATTCTTGTAGGATATGTACCAAATGGCTACAAAATATTTATTACAAAAGCAAGAAAATGTGTAGTTGCTCGAGATCTAATTTTTGATGAAATACATTTTAAAACATCAAGAAAGGAACTTGATGAAACGATCGAAATTGATAGATATTTAGGTGAAAATGCGGGTGACTCAGTACAAACTATGAGTACTGAGGAGCTCTCAGAGGAAGGGGGTGATAAGAAAGAAACCGCAGATAATATCCATCCGGGTAAAACAGATCAAATAATAAAAAATTGCAATCAAACCTTGAATAAACAATGTGTCACTGATAAATGTAATCAATCAAAAATGAGTACTCTAGAGTCAGGTGGGAAAGGTCAAACATCTCCAGCAAAAGATGTCCCTGAACCAGGTAATTAAGGTTATCCTTTTTCTTCCAAGCTGAAGAAAACAGATGAAATACAGGATGTGAGAAGGAGTGAAAGGCTAAAGACAAAATCGTCAATTTCATACAAAGATCGTGATTTAGAAATAAACAGTTACAATATTTTAAATGTTCACACTGTAGATGACATAATTCCTGCAAGCTATCAAGACATAGCTGAGAGTAAAAACAAACTTAAGTGGGAAAAGGCAATTAAAGAAGAGCTTAACTCTTTAAGTCAAAATAAAACGTGGACGTTGATACAAGAACCAAATAATGTTAACATAATTGATAGTACATGGGTGTTTACAATAAAACATGCTGAACATGGCAATATGACAAAATATAAAGCACGACTGGTAACTCGTGGTTTTAATCAATTGTATAAATTAGATTATGATGAAACTTTTGCACCAGTGGCGCGAATAAGTACTTTTCGATGTCTCTTAGCTTTTGCAAATCAGTATAACTTATTAATCCATCAAATGCACGTAAAAGCAGTCTTTTTAAATGGTGATTTAAAAGAGGATATATTTTTGAAAATCGGTGATGGTATTACTATTAAAAATGATAATTTAGTATGTAAACTAAACAAATCATTATACGGCTTGAAACAAGCCGCTCGATGCTGGTATGAGTGTTTTGATAATATTTTAAAACAACACGGCTTTATAAACTCATCGGTAGAGAAATGCTTATATTTTTGAGATCGAGGTCAGGTAAATAAAAATATTTATGTCATTTTGTATGTAGACGACATTATAATTGTAACACAAGAAATAAATACAATGAATGCTTTTAAACAATTTTTAATGTGTACATTTCAAATGGTTGATTTAAAAGAAATAAAATAGTTTCTTGGAATTGGAATACAAAGAACGGAAGCTGAAGTATTTTTAGACAAAAATATATATTTAAAATCAATTTTAAAGAAATATAATATGAGCAATTGTAATGCAGTTAGTACGCCAGTACCAACAAAATTAAATTATGAAGCTTTAGAGTTAGATGAAGATTGTGAAGCACCCTGTCGAAATTTAATTGATTCTTTAATGTATGCAATGCTGTGTACACGTCCAGATTTATGTACCTCACTAAATATGTTAAGTAAATATCAACAAAAATCAAACACGGAGTTGTGGCAATCCTTGAAGCGTGTTTTACGCTATGTACATGGTACAATTGACATAAAATTAGTTTACAGAAGAACTAACTTTGTAACAAAATTAAGTGGCTACGTTGATGTAGACTGGGCAAATAATGAAACTGACCGACGAAGTATAACCGGATATGTCTTTAAACTATTTGATAATTGTACGGTAACCTGGAATACAAAATGGCAGAGCTCAGTAGCTGCTTCGTCAACTGAAGCAGAGTATATGGCCCTTTTTGAGGCAGTAAAAGAGGCTTTATGGTTAAAATATTTATTAAATAGTATAAATATTGAAATACTAGATCTAATAACCTTGTTTGAAGATAATCAAAGTTCTATTGCAATAGCCACAAATCCTACAGCTCACAAACGCTCGAAACATATAGATGTTAGATATTATTTTACTCGGGAGCAAGTAGAGAACAAAGTAATCTGCTTTAAATATATTTCCACAGGAAACCAGGAGGCGGACTTATTCACCAAGTCGCTGGCAGGTCCTCGTCTCCAAGAATTGCGACGCAAGTTGGGACTAATGGCTGATGATGCAAATATGGTTTAACTAGGTTTTTGTCGGGGTTTTCCCTAGTTCGTGCAGTTAATGCTGAACCATGTTCAAATTCCCCGTAAAACGCAGGTCCTGTTTAGTTTAAGTTGACATTAATTTTTGAGGGGGTTCAAAAATAAAAGCAACTCATGTATGTAATCAAATACGTCCTATTTCCTATGACATATTTATGATGTTTATATAATTCACACCAGGGCCAAGTTGCCGGCGAGAACCGCTGATCAAAGTTGTAAACACACGATCTCTGTTTCTTTGTAATCGTTCACATATAGTTAGTAGGAGTATAAGCCAAACCTTTATAAAGTTCACAGGACAATAAAGACTGCGTGAAAATAATTTTGTGTTGTTTTAACCCATATTCCCAACACTTTCCTTTTTTCAAATCCAGCAATTAATTCTTGATAAGAGCAATACTTCTACAGGATCTACATATTCGCCTTCCACTTTAGAAGGTACTTGGGGAACCCTACTTTTTTTAATACCTTCCAAAACTTTAAAAAACATATCGCATGATATTTTACTTCCATGGCAATCAAATCATTTTCGCCGATACGTTTCATAATGGAGCTATCATTTTGGGCTATTATTTTTATCTTGGTCTCAATATTTCGTAGTTACCACTTGCGATAATTTTTGATTACGCCTTTTTTGCCAAAATACGCACTTGTTTATACTAAATTTTTCTTTTCGTAGTGTTACCGAAGGTCCGATTTCAGAAATGTTCGATTCTTCCGCATGCATATTTTCTGATTTGCGACGTAAAAGCTCAATACTTTTTTTGCCAATGTAACTGCAATAACAAGACTTATGCCAAATTAATAATTTCTTGTCCCCACTTTCAGTGCTGGCAATATTTTGTTGCAACGACTTGGTGCTGGCAGATTTACAAATATTGTCTCTAATTTGTAGCGTTTGTTTTATAGTTCTTAACGTTTTATCAGAACCTTTTGCAAAATTCCCGGAAGAAAATTCCCACAAATTAAACATTTTTAAATACTTTTTGTTTGTAAAACGTGGAAAGTTAACTCGATCTCACTTTCAGGCGTTGAATTTCCACTTTGATCCATTTTCAGTTTTCTTTATGGCAGGCTGTATTCAAACGATGTCTGTTATTGTTAGGACTTCTATTTAGTTTATTACTGTGAGTTTATTAGGGTCACTGTAGGTAGATATTTAGTTCCCTTAAATGTACTTATTTATCATGGGAATGGTCGAGGCGGCTGCATTTTTTGGAATCATATCTTTCTGTGAATAACCATGTTGAGTGACACAAAAGCCGTCACCCTAGCGTCACAGCCAGATGTGAGGAAGAGTCTATAAAACAGATAACCGAAAGCCGACCGCATGCATTGCTAAAAAATCCACTGGCTATGTAACTTAGGTATTAATCAGTTTTAAAATCATTATACAGAAAGTTTTCTTTAACGTGTTCATACCGTTGTTGCTTAGTTTTAATAAATATATGTATTGAAGTAAACACCGCTGTTTATTTCACAGCCCTCAAGGCAACAACAAAGATGTGGTACAACAGTACGCCCTAGTGATTCGAAACAAGATCACGATCAAAAACATGGTCCTTCGAGCCGGATTAATTAACGGATGTTAAATTCAACACGAGAATGAGTGCAACCAAGCCAGTGCATCAATTTCTCAAATACAAGTGCAACGAAACCAGTGCATCAATTTTTGTGAGAATGAGTGCAACCAAGCCAGTGCAACGATTTCTCATCACAACATAGCAGTTAGCAGTGCATCAAAAATCTTTGGAGTGCGACCAATCAGTGCATCACTCAAGGAATACATCAAATCGCAGAAAACACCAAGTAAGTAAGTGTACTTACTATCATTTTCCTATCCATATCGCTCTATAAACGTTTCAATTTGTGTTCGCAACATGGAACAGTTAAAAACGTTAGTTAGCCAGCGGGGTCAATTAAAATCACGTCAAGCAAGATTAAGTACTTATTTCATGCAAATACGAGTATCAAATACCCATGAAATTCAAGGAACCGATTTGGATATATTAGAAAATCGACTTTTATATCACCAAAACGTATTAAACGACTTTGAAGATATTCATGCAAAAATAGTAGAGATTTCGGATGACGAAACTCGTGAACTAGAAATGGGAGCCTTTGAAGGTGCCTTTTTTACCCTTGTAGCAGATATCAAATTATTTTTGCGTAAACATAAAACTTTTAATCGTGAATATGGTATTAAATCATTTTTATCTAAACATAAAAACGACATATTGGACACCGTTGTTCAAAAAATAACTCCATCAAAAAGGAGTGAAAATTACTCACAATTATCTGGCATAACTTTGCCAGCATTTAATGCCGAATTCGATAATAAATCATTCGCGCATAAACATAAAACCGAAGTATCGGACGCAGTGGGTTCCGATTTAACTCCATCAAAAAGGAGTGAAAATGGTTTACAATCACCTAGCATATCTTTGCCAACGCCGAATTCGATAACAAATCATTCGTGCATAAACATAAATCCGACGTATCGGACGCAATAGTTCTCGAAATCACTGCATCAAAAAGGAGTGAAAATTGTTTAGAATTACCTAGCATAATTTTGCCAATATTTAATGCCGAATTCGATAACAAATCATTCGTGCATAAACATAAAACCGACGTATCAGACGCTGTTATTTTCGAAACAACTCCATCAAAAAGGAGTGTAAATTGTTTAGAATTACATAATACAACTTTGTCAATATCTAATGCCGAATTCGATAATAAATCATTCTTGCATAGACATAAAATCGAAGTATCGAACGCAGTTGTGCCCGAAATAACTCCATCAGAAAGGAGTGAAAATTATTTACAATTACATAATATAACTTTACCAATATCTAATGCCGAATTCAACAATAGATCATTCGTGCATAAACATAAAATCGACGTATCGGACGCAGTGGTTTCCGAAATAACTCCATCAAAAAGGAGTGAAAATTATTTACCGTTCAATAAAATCTATCAAAAGTTATCACCCAGTATAACCCTACCAAGCTTAAATGGCGAATTTGAAAATTCGTCAGAATTTCGAGATGTTTTCTATTCTCTTATTTATGAAAGTCCCGCTTCATCCAACATCCAAAAGTGTAATTAATAATTTAGTAATTAATTTCAACCTTGAATGGTGAAGCGGCGCAATCAATTAAATCCATAAGGTTTTGTGTAGAAAACTATACAAAACTCACGCATTCAAGGCGATTCATTCTAAACATGCCTTTAAAGAAGAATATATCAAAACTCCGTCATTCCAGGAAAAATGCATTAAAGCGATTATATTTTTTAGAAAGAAAATTATCGCCTTCTCATCAATTAACATATTGTCAAGAATAAACCGTTCCTCTCATTTTACTGTTACACAAATCCTTTATTACCAACGTTGCAAGAGAAACGTTTGCAAATTTCTGTAAAATATATGTCAATAAATGTTATTGAGCAATATATAAAATGGTTGCGCTCTAAACCAAAATTTCGTTCTCCCATTATGAGAAATTTACCTACATTTCGTTTAGAACCCGCTCCACCCTATTACATTTGTGGTGTCGATTATGCTTGTCTTATATTAATAAAGGACAAGAGAGGTTATACAAGTAAGCTAATTAAGAAATATATATATATATATATATATATATATATATATATATATATATATATATATATATACATTTTCATATGTTTTGCTACAAGGGTTATAAGTACACCTTTACTTATTCACCTTGATGTTAAGTAAATAATCTTTGTTAGTGACTTACGTCTACTTATTTCAAGGTGTCTACTTTTTTAGCCACTTATATCAAGGTGTAAAATCTGTCAAATACCCCCAATGCTGACTAGCTGGCAATACTCATTTAATAATATATAAGCAATACTATACGATGTTTACACAAATTGAGGCAGTTTCAAATTCCTGTCCTCTGAGTTCCCTTTCGTCCAATGTCAACGATCATAAACCTCTCATTCCCGCACACTTATTATTCGGTGTAGATATGTAGTATTTCTACACCTATGGAAAATTAATTTGGCAGCTCTGGAGAAAGGAGCCGATGGTGTTTGTGTTTGTACCCTTAAAAACTGCTAGTGGTAGTGGCGCTATCATAAAATGATCTGTTTCGAGAGTGTGTTTCATGACTGACATATATTACCTTAAGCACATATATCTGGGAGAACATTTAACATTTATGTATAGTAAAACTATTAGCTTTTATTGAGTGTTAAATATTTGTTGTTGAAAGCACAGTCTTTCAAGGCGTGCGGTATGTTAAGACTTCTATTTAGTTTATTACTGTGAGTTTATTAGGGTCACTGTATGTAGATATTTAGTTCCCTTAAATGTACTTATTTATCATGGGAATGGTCGGGTCGGCTGCATTTTTTGGAATCATATCTTTCTGTGAATAACCATGTTGAGTGACACAAAAGCCGTCACCCTAGCGTCACAGCCAGATGTCAGGAAGAGTCTATAAAACAGATAACCGAAAGCCGACCGCATGCATTGCTACAAAATCCACTGGCTATGTAACTTAGGTATTAATCAGTTTTAAAATCATTATACAGAACGTTTTCTTTAAAGTGTTCATACCGTTGTTGCTTAGTTTTAATAAATATATGTATTGAAGTAAACACCGCTGTTTATTTCACAACCCTCAAGGCAACAACAAAGATGTGGTACAACAGTTCAAAAACAGTTATGTTGTTTTTAATATCATTCTTAAGTTTTCAACAATGGACTTACCTGGGCACTAACTGGAAATATGTATGTAGGTACTTTACTATAAACTAAAAACAAATCACAGACACGAAATCTTAGTCATTTTGCTACAGAAGAGCGTATTTGGAACTGATAAAACAGCCCTTTCATAAAAGATACTATGGCCATATTTTGTAAATAAACACTATCCAGATTATGGACAACTGCAGCGCGCGGGACGTGTAACGTACGGGCGGGTGATCGACGGCATAGCAAAGCGTTGGAATAGCAAAGGTTCAGTTCACAGTATTTCAAGAGAGGTGTTTTTTTAATTTAAGGTCGCGTTTTCGATATATCGGTTGATAAATACCAAAATGCATCGAAAAATTACAATTTTTAAAGGTTCTCAAACCGAGATATAGACGGTCAAAGTTTTGAATCGCCATATGCGTCAATGCTTTTTCGTTTGTTAAATTTTTTTTTTGAAGCAACGACTACAGACTTTGGGATTATTCTTGCGCTACAATATTTATATCAACTGTGACAATCACGTAGTGTCAATAACTCGAAAATTTTAAATAACGCCCTTTTTCCCATGACAATTTTTGGCCAACTTCACACAGACCAATAATAAATTATAAACTATTAAATAAGACCAGTGGCAGCTTTTACTTTCAAAACCCCCACACATTTAATTATTAAGAGGAATTACGCCTAGCGAGCTCTCTACTATTAAACTCGTTTCACATTAACTCGGCAGCCGTGTGCATCAGTGTGAACTTAGCAGAACAACTTTGAAGAATCGAAAAATGCATAGGCTCATTAATTGCCGTTAATTAATCGTGAACGCTATAATTTTCCGTTTTTCGATTCTAAAAAATTTTGAGTGTTCTGCTAACTTCACATAAAGTTAGCAGAACATCCGTCAAAAATTTGTTTTTGCTAAAAGACTTACTTTTGGCAAAAACAAATAGATACAGGAAATTGCCGCTAATTAACCGTTAATTAATCGTGAAAGTTATAATTTAACCGCTCTTCAATTTAAAAAAATTTTGGGTGTTCTAACTATACATGAAGTTAGCAAAACATCTGTCAACATTTTTGTTTGTTAAAAGTAAGTATATAGGAAATTGCGGCATTTTAACCGTAAACAAATGGTATAAACGAAATTTGAAAAAAAAAAATTTTTTTTTAATATTACTAAAATAACTCAAAACTGGAAGTAACGAAAGAAAATAGATAAACACGAAAGAGAATTGATAATTTACATCTTCACAAAAGACCAGAGGATGAATTAATTAAGATTAAAAGCTGTTCTGTTAAGTTACGGGGAACAAAATCCAAAAATCTGAAGAAAATTTAAAAATGTGACTCGGCTAAGATGTCATGATTAATTAAAAGAAGGCAAACGATAAATTCCTGAACGGAAACTAATCCCCGTAGGACATTGTAAAACGAGATTAATGGCTAAGCTGCAAAACTTGGCAGAATAGCCATGAATCTCGTTTGAAAAAGGCTTACGGGGTTCAGTTTTCTTTCAGGAATTTTCCGTTCGTGTTCTTTTAATTAATCGTGATATCTTCGAATTCACCGTGATAATTTTGCAATGTTTTATGGATGTTCTTCTGTGAACTTAGCAGAGTAGCCATGAATATCGTTTAAAAAACACTTAAGGAGGTCAGTTTTCGTTCAAGAATTTACCGTTCGCGTTCTTTTAATTAATCGTTATGTCTTCGAAATTCGCCGCGATACTTTTGCAATATTTTATTATGATTTATGCATTTTTTTCTGTTAACTTAGCAGAACAGCCATGAATCTCGTTTGAAAAAGGCTTATGGGGGTCAGTTTTCGTTCAGGAATTAACCGTTCGTGTTCTTTTAATTAAAGTGAGATGCGCTGGCTGGAAGTAGGAGATTTTTGGAGCGGTGACTATAGAGTAATACACACAGGATCGGTAAATGGAAACGCGGGAGTAGGGATCGTTATGCAGAAGAACGCAGGACAGTGTGTAGATAACTACCTACAATACAGCGAGAGAGTAATGATGGTTAGGTTAGATTCGAAGCCAGTGGAAACAGTAATAGTGCAAGTATACATGCCTACTTCTAGCCACAGTGAGGAAGAGTTAGAAGCCGTTTATTTGGACATAGAGCAGGTAATAGGATTTGTGAAGGGTCATGAGAATTTAATAATAGTAGGAGATTTTAACGCAGTCGTAGGTGAGGGGAAAGAAGGAGAATTTGTAGGTCCTTATGGATTAGCAAACAAAAACGAGAGAGGTAGCAGACTGATAGAATTCTGTGAGAAGCACAAGATGGTAGTCGCGAACACATTGTTCAAGAATCACGTTAGGAGGCGGTACACATGAAAAATGCCAGGAGGGATAGACAGGTATCAGATAGACTACATTCTGGTTAGGAAGAGATTTAGAAATTAAGTAAAAGACTGTAAGAGTTATCCAGGAGCAGATGTAGACAGCCACCACAACTTGGTAGTCATGAAAGCTAAATTAAAGTTCAAAAATCTGAAAACCCGAAAGGACAAGAAACGTATAAATGTAGACATATTGAGGGATCAGAATATGAAAGATAAGTTCCAGGAGAAAACAGATCAATTAATAAATAAAGCGAGTAAGGACGAAATCAAGAACGCAGAGGCTGAGTGGGAGGGTATCAAGAATATTCTAGATTCCGCGGCTACGGACGTTTTAGGGCACGATAAAAAGGAAGCTAGGAAGCCCTGGATAACGGACGAAATCTTAAACTTAATGCAAAAGAGACGAGGCTACAAAAACAGACGAGACGAAGAAGGACTGAAAACTTATAAGTCAATAAAGTGGGAAATCATTAGAAAATGTAGAAAAGCGAAAGAACAATGGATAGAGGATAAATGCAAAGAAGTAGAAGAAAAGTTGCAAGTAGGTAAGACCGATGAGGCTTACAAAATAATTAAGAGGAACTTCAGGGATATAGGAACAATAAGTAGAAATGGTAGGAGTCAATCGCGGGACATACTGATCGGAAGAGAGGAGAAAGCGGATAGATGGAAGCAGTACTTAGGAAATTTATACGAGGGTCAGGAATTAGGAGATATATTAGAGGAAGAATCTAGCATCGATAGGGAAGATGTAGGAAAACCTATATTGAGAGAGGAATTTGAAATAGCGCTAAGGGGACTAAAGAATAATAGAGCGCCGGGTGTAGATAAAATACAGGCGGAAATTTTGAAATGTGCGGGACAGAAAGTAGTAAATAGGATGTTTGAACTGGTAAAATACATATACGAAACGGGCGAGATGCCGGAGGATTATAAGAGGAACATTATCGTTATTATACCGAAAAAGAGAGGAGCCGACAAATGCGAGAACTCTATAACGATTAGCCTAACTTCCCATGCGTCAAAAATCTTAACCAGAATAGTGCAGAAGAGGATGGAAAATAGAGCGGAGAAAATACTAGGAGAAGACCAATTCGGGTTTAGGCGAAATAGGGGAACTCGCGAAGCTATTTTAGCGCTAAGAGTAATGTTAGAGAAAACAATAGAAAAAGGAAAGAACGCTTATATAGGATTTGTAGATTTAGAAAAAGCTTTTGATAACGTAAGATGGGAAAAAATGTTCGAGATACTAAAGAGCGCGGGAATGAAGTATAGAGATAGGAGAGTAGTACGCAATCTATACAAAGAGCAAACTGCTGTTATAGAAGTAGAAGGGGAAAAAGGGAAGTAGATATTAGGAAAGGAGTAAGACAAGGATGTACGCTATCACCACTAATTTTTAATCTGTACATCGAAGAGGCGATTAATGTGGTAAAAGATAGAGTGGATTTCGGGATTAAAGTACAGGGACGGAAAATAAAAATGCTGAGATTCGCGGATGATATAGCAGTATTAGCATCTAGTAAGGAGGAATTAGAATCGGCATTGAACGAAATGGAGGCAGTGTTGACAGAGGAATACGGAATGAGGGTGAATAAAAACAAAACTAAAGTGTTAGTGTGCAGAGGGCGCGAGAGCAAAGCAAAAACGAAAGTACAAATTAATAATGAAAAATTGGAGGAAGTTAAAGACTTCACCATTTATTTAGGAAGTAAAATAAATTGGGATGGAAGAAGTGATAAAGATATAAAACAAAGAATAGCGCAGGGTCGAGTAGCTTTTAACAAAAAGAAAGCACTTTTATGCTCGGGGGTAATAAACTTAGAAACAAGGAAGAGATTTTTGAAAACATATGTATGGAGCACGGCACTATACGGCTGCGAAACCTGGACGGTAGGGGAAGCAAGTAGGAAGAAATTAGAAGCTTTTGAGATGGGGTGTTACCGAAGAATGATGAAAATACCATGGACTGATAGGGTTAGAAACGAAGAAGTATTGGAGAAAGTCGGCGAGAAAAGAAGTATGTGGATAAACATAAGGATGAGAAGAGATAGAATGGTAGGCCACTTGCTGAGACATGGGGGAATAGTCCGCGATATTTTGGAGGCAGAAATAGGAGTGAAGAAAGGCAGAGGTAGGCCTAGATTAGACTACTGCTCGCAAATAGTAAGGGGTGTAGGTTGTAGCACAATTAGCGAAATGCGTAGATTAGCACAAGATAGGAGAAGCTGGAGGTTAGCGTCCAACCAGTCTTAGGACTGATGACCTAATGATGATGATGTTCTTTTAATTAATCGTGATATCTTCGAATTCGCCGTGATAATTTTACAATGTTTATTTATGTTTTATGGATGTTTTTCTATGAATTTAGCAGAACAGCCATGAATCTCGTTTAAAGGGAACTTAAGGGGGTCAGTTTTCGTTCAGGAATTTGCCGTTCGCGTTCTTTTAATTAATAGTGATGTTTTCGAATTCGCAGTGGTCTTTTGGCAATATTTTATTATGTTTTAGGCATTTTCTTTCTGTGAACTTAGCAGTATAGCCATGAATTTTGTTTGAGGTATGGGGGCCAGTTTTTCTTAAGGAATTTACCGTTCGCATGCTTTTAGTTAATTGTGAAAGTTTCGGATTTGCCGTGATAATTTTGCAATTTTTATTCCGATTTTTGGATTTTCCCCGTGGGAAGTTAGCAGAACAGCCATTAATCTCGTTTTACAATGTCTTACGAGGATTAGTTTCCGTTCAGGAATTTACCGTTTGCCTTCTTTTAATTAATCGTGACATCTTCGCCGAGTCACATTTTTCAATTTTTTTCAGATTTTTGGATTTTGTTCCCCGTAACTTAACAGAACAGCTTTTAATCTTAATTAATTCATCCTCTGGTTTTTTGTGAAGATGTAAATTATCAATTTTCTTTCGTGTTTATCTATTTGCCTTCGTTACTTCCAGTTTTGTATTATTTTACTAATATTGAAAAAGAATTTTTTTTTTCAAATTTCGTTTATACCATTTGCTTACGGTTAAAAAGTGGTAATTTCCTATATACTTACTTTTAACGATAAGAATTGTTGACAGATGTTTTGCTAACTTCATGTGAAGTTAGCAGAACACTCAAAGTTTTTAAAATTGAAGAACGGTTAAATTATAACTTTCACGATTAATTAACGGTTAATTAGTGGCAATTTACTATATACTTACTTTTAGCAAAAAAAAATTTGACAGATGTTCTACTAACTTCATGTGAAGTTAGCAGAACATCTAAAAAAGGTCGGTAAGTCGAGAACTTGTCAATTAGCGTTTGGCAACGCAGTGGCATGAATTTTACCAGTTACATATGTTATTACTGCACATTCGACACAAACAATATCTAAAATTGAATATAGTCCTAAACGACTTTCTTTTTTTAGTTCAACGATAATCAATTCAACAATACGTCGTCCAATGCTTAGGTTAGTTACTTTGTTTACTTGTCGCAAGATTCATTTTTCAATACAATTTAAACGTTTCGGTATTACTTCCGCTTTGCAAATTTTCCTTTATTGTCCCGCACCTGATTGCGACACGACAACAATTCATTTTTAATGTTTCTATAAAATTTTTTCACGTTTCGAAAAAGTTTACAAAGTCAGGTTAAGTATAAGACATACACAATCACAACAGATTAAAATATGACATAACGCAATGTTGCCATGACTTTAGTTTAAACTAATAAACATGTAGTTGTGTGTACATATACATGCAATGTCTGAATATAGAGACAGTCCCTGAACAAAAATAATGGACACTAGACTGGACTAATAGTTGGACTGATATTCCAACTATTTTACGTTTACCCGGGCATTTATTTTTGGGCCAGACGGTACCGGAGAAACTACTTTAAGAACATAACATATTTATTAAATATTATTTTATCAGTAGTTTATCAAAATGTTAAAATAGAACAGCTTAAAAATTTTTAAGGGGAGGTTCTCATCAAACTCGACCAAAAATACGAATTTTTTTTGCTTTTTTTGATACCTTATTATATGTAGAATATGTTCCTAAAACGATTTGGCCGAAAACATTTTTGTAAAAAAGATATGGTCCTGGAATTGCTGATTAGTCGCAAGGTATATTAATTAATTTTTACATACCAAAAATCGTTAGCCGAATCTTTAAACGCGCTTTTCTCGAAATCATGTTTTTTAAACTGGTGGGAACTGTAACTCAAAAACTAATTGGCGAATCGTCTTGATTTTTTATTTATTTTAAAGTAAATTTATTGGAGCTTATACCTAAGAGAACATTGTTTTCACTGTTATTTTTATAACACTTTAAAGAGCGAAAAAAAGTAAAAAATCGGTACCGAAAATTCGCAGATCCGCCATTTTGTTAATTTTCGATTTTTTTTTATTGGTATAAACTCCAACAAATATATTTTATAATTTTTTTTTATTTTAATTTCAGATGATTTTTACAAGTGCTAGAGTTCCCACCGATTGGACACCTTTTTTAGGACGGTCGCATTACCGGGCATATAACTAGTTACCGTGTCATTGTTTTTAATGAAAAATTTATTTTTGTACACCTGAATACTTGATAAATATGTATACAAAATTTTGAGTACTTTATTTACTTCCTTCTATGAAAAAAAAATGAAGAAAATCATGTAATTTTTGGGTCGCTCGATGAGAACCTCCCCTTAAATTGGATTGCTTTCACTTGTTATCTTATTATGATTTTTAATAAACCAACAGCGTTATTATGGTTTATCGATTTTAAACGAGCCTTTCGATTTTAAATGAGCCTATAAAATTTAATTATATAATTGGTGTCATCGTTCCGAAATCCGGAAAAAAATGTTGTAGTACTTGCAGTCCTATTTGTTGACTTACATTTTAGACAAATAAGTGCTTCATCATAAATATTTTTATCATGATTTATTTACCACAATTTTGCAAAATTTCAGTAGGTGATCAGTATCATCCTTGTTAAGCCCTTCAACCAAATCAATTTTATATGGGCGATATTTTTCTTCTCTTTTTTTATGGGCGTTTTACTAATATTATTATTCTCAACAACTTGTTTTATAGGTTTATATGGGGTCTAATATCTATCATTATATAAGTTTCGTACATATTTAAGGAAAATATTTGGTATCTCCACATTTATGAAATTTTTATTTATCTCCGGTTACTGTAGATAGAAATACGATGATCGAAATACTTGTCATTGAATAAACCAAAAATAGCTTATTTTTACATACCACAAGAAACACTGTAGTTCGTGCATTAAACTTTGAAATAAACGTGACACCGATAATCTAGTCAGATTTATATTTCAATTAAAAAGATGTAAATAGATAAAAACATTTTAGGGTTCCAAATACAAATACTTTTTCAAATTAATTTTTTTTAATCAAGTTAAATTTTTTTAATAAAGTATACACAGGAGTTGAACAGGGAGATATAAAATTCTGCTGAAATAATGTCGTTACGGGAGTAGGTTGGAACCTTTGGTGCGAAGATAATATTGACTTAGTTTTCCACAAAACACAATACACTACACTCGACGCGCGAATTAAGTGATCGGGCCTCGGGAACCGATTTTTAAAAACAAATTCAAAAATTAGCGGACAGATTTTATTGTGAAAATACAATGTTTGTGGCTTAAAGATGCGAGCAGAACTGTTTTAAAATATTAACAAATGAACCTACATAGGAAAAAAGCGTATTAAGCATTCTGGAAACTATGGCGTAATACTTTACTGATAAAGTGAAGCTAGCATACATAACTCGCGTTTTTCCAATAAAGTTGGCATCATCTGGAGATCATTAAAAACTAGTTTTGCCAATAAACTGGAGATGAGTTTTTAATCATTTACAGATGATGTCAACTTTGTTGGCGAAACGCGGGTCGAAAGTAGTGTATAGGGTCTTGTGGAAAACTAAGTCAGTGTTGTGTTGTGAAATAATGTAATTTTAAAAATAAAATTGTATTTTTTAAAGGATTTTTTTATTTAAAGATTCTAAATTATGGAGAAAATTAATTTATCCGTTACTTTTAGGCTGTATTATTTATGTATTATATTCAATTAATTTAGGTGAATGTTCAAAAATACGATAAGCGTAATTAAGTTTACTGGCAATTGGTATGCTGTCATCAATCATCTTACGAATTTTACTATATATTGATATAAACTGATTTCAATAAAGTGTTATGTTACTGATCTTTTAATTCAATATAACATATTCATGAAGGGGTTTTAAAGCTCAATTAACTTTTTTATTTAAGCATCCACTTCATGGTACTTCAATTAGAACACAGAGCTTTAATATTTACTAGAGGGGTGTGAAGATCAGTTTATTTTATTATCTCATCTTGCAACGTCTGGTTATCCAATAAATAATGGTTAAGATTAAATCAGTCTGGCAATTAAATAATCTTATGCGCCCACAACATAGACGCTTTTATACCATTCATCTCGGGTTATTTGAAGTAGATAGCAAACTCTTTATGTTAGTTATTATATTCATAGCCAAATACTCAAAAAAGTAAGCACCCCTTAAACATCTCAATGATACATCTGGCTGGCTGCTGGTTTCCTCACGCCCCTATATTTCACCATATGTTTAATTTATTTCTCGTTTCCGTTAATGACCAAACTCCAATATATGTAAAACAGAAATTTTAAGAATGAGCATATAAATAGGTTTTATATCATGCTTTATAGTTATGCGGGGATAAACCTCAATGTGCGGGTGTAAACCACATCAACATCGCCCTTTATTTTAAGCCTTAAAATTTAAATTATAAGTAAATCAGTTTACAGTGAAGACCAAAGGGTCTCCAAACAGTCCAAACTATGGCCCGCGGGCTAACACCGGCCTACGAGCAACACCGGCCCACGAGAACCACCAATCCGGCTCGCTACCGCGTGCCGGATATGCTCGGTATCCGGCCCGCCATCGTTTATTTTTATTACATTGTAAAACTTACAATGTAAGTAAATTATTCAAAATAATCAAATGTTTTTATTTAAGGATCAATTAAGAAACACAATACCTAACTGACATACATATTGAAATTTAACAGATCCTAAAAACTTAAAATAAGTGACATTCATAGGTAATTCTAATAACAGTATTATTTGTTATTACTAATCATAATAACTGTCTACAATATTTATTTATTATAAAAGACAAACTTTTGATATCTCGACTTCAACAGAAAAATTTGTGTTTCGACGCTTAGACCAGCCAACGAATCAACATATACTCCATCTTTCGACAACCGTAAGTAAGATTTGCATTTTTTCTGTTCATCTCTACTGCTATTATGTACTGACAATTTTTTTATTGCGAAAAACAGCGCACAAACTAGTTGGGAAACCTTTTATTTATTTATATATATATATATATATATATATATATATATATATATATATATATATATATATATATATATATATATATATATATATATATATACATATACTCATATATTTGAATAGGGTATAAATAAAAGCTAGTATAAGGAAATTTCAAACCTTTATGATAGAATTTCATCAGGAACTAGAAAACCTGAACTACTCTCTTTTAAGTCTTTCAAACAACAACTCAAGTAAATCAAGCGATTTAAACAAATTATATATTATTAGATAAACTAAGCAAATTAATCCCAATATTTTCGGGCAGAGAAGTTGAACTACCGGAGTTCATCATTATTGTAAAAAATCTTTTAAGAATTTGACCACCAATACATCAAATCTTAATATTAAGGGGGGATTATCAGTGTAATGGGCCAAAAAAATCGAAATTTTGTTTTTATGTTTTCTTAAAGTATGTACATTTAAGAATATTTTCATGAAAATTTAAGGTCAAATAGTTAAAAATTGAGGAAGTTACAACGATTTTAGTGGAGCAGGTATCGATTCTACTGCGCTATTTGTCACACCTACTCATTCAATAGGAAGGTAGATGCGGACACATGACACCTTAAATCAAGCCCCCCTTTCATTTTTTTTTATATTATCTGTGTTAGATTGTAATATAGAATTAAAAAAAAAAATGAATTTAAAATAATTTTTTTCATGAAAAATATGTATGTACATATGTACTTGAACTTTCAAACACGTTTTTCTCGAAATGACTTTTTTAAAATGTGCAAACGATAACTTTAACGCTAATAGTCCGATTCATTTTTGTAATCATTAAGGCTAAGTCTAAGTGCGGAATTTTTCAAAAATTTGAAAATTAGTATTTGTGTTTACTTTCAAATGAATAAATGATTTTCAAATGATGTAATTAATTTTTCAACTTTCCTTCAAGAACATATACAAAGTCTGAAACTTGTCTTTAAAGCCTTTCGAAAGCTAATTTAAAAATACAACTCGATAAATTTTTATGCATACAGGGAATTTCTAGGGCACATCACTCCTGGAATAAAACCTAGCCCTATGAAAATTTTAGTTATTCAAATCTTTCCCGTTCCAAAAGCAACCAATCAAATTAAATCATTTCTAGGACTACAATTCTTTAGGAAATTCATACCAGTCTTTGCAAAAATTACAAAACCCCTCACAACTTGCCTTAAAAATTATGCAAAAATTTAATTAACCCCTAATTATCTAAATTGCTTTAGTGAATCCAAGAATCTCTTATGTAATGAACTAACAAATTTCGACTTATCCAGATTTCAATAAAACTTTTACCTTAACATGTGGTACTTCAAATTTTTCTATAGCCACTATAGGCAGTGGTTTATCACAGGGTAGTTGTCCAATTAGGTATTTTGCTCATATTTCAAATCCAGCCAAGATTAACTATAGTACGATAGAAAAAGAACTTCTAACCATCTCTTTGATGTTAAATTCATCATTGAAACTGATCACCAACCCCTCCAATGGTTATTCAATATAAAAGATCCCAACTCACGCTTAGTCCGCTGGTGACTCGAAAGTACGATTAAATATAAAAAGGCAAAATCAATCAAGTTGATTCTTTTTCTCAGATATATTTTCTATGCTTAGCAATCCTGACCCCGATTTTAAAGACGTTATCACGACGAAATCGTTAAACTTTGACGAATATTATCAAACACTTTTAAATGATCTCAAACGAAACTGAAAATGATAATTCTAATATAGGCCCTACTACATACCCCCAAATCCTAAACTCTCTAAAACTATTCAAACGGCGCACACTAGTAAGGAAGACCCAATACTCGAAATCAAATATACCCCCAGCTATCTAAACATTTTCTCATGACAGTTTATTTTTAATGACAATGAATGTAACAAAATGAATACCCATTATTATGAAACGCCTTTTACTGGAAAACTATTTTAATCTAAAAAATCGTCAATCCGACAAATATTTTCGTTTATCGAACCTTTATCGAAAAAATTTAAATCCAAAATGCTTTTTATTTTGAACAACCCGAACTATAATTAAAAATAATACGTATTTTTCAAAACAATATACCACACCATAACTTTGTAATTAAAAAAAAAAATTGGAGATGTCCTTGATGAACGAAAACAACAGAAAAAGATTCGCTATACACATCAAACAAAAAATAGCCATAGGGGCATTAAAGCCACATTCTTAACCATGGTCAAAAAATATTACTGGCCCAACATGTACCAACATATAGAAAATTATATTTCCAGATGTGAAATTTGTCTTATCATGAAAACCGACCGACATTCAGACACCATGTTGAATTTAGACGTACAGAAACCCCCTCCAAACTAAATATCGATACATTGGTCGTTAACAACCAAAAGATCGTTACCATTATCGATGTATTCTCGAAATACGCCCATGCGTATCCTGTAGACACTATTTCGGATATGACGGTACAAAAAGCCCTATTAAAATTCATGCCGTGAATTTTAATAGGGATCGCTAAAATATCGCCTCGGAGTTTTGATGGAACCCAGTTGAGTGAATGGCCTACATTTTTCGATATTTTTAATTCGCTTATTCACAATAACGAGTCATTGTCGTCAATAGAGACATTTCATTATCTTGTTTCGTCGTTATCACTGGAACCTCTAAACCTTGTAAAGGCTGTTCCTATGACCAATGATAATTACCTTGTTGCTTATAATTCTTTGGTGAAGCAGTACCAGAATAAACGACTTCTGGCTACAAATTACTGGAATACTGTGCACAATTTCCATCCCTTGACATCCGATTCAAGGAATTCGTTGCGTCAATTATGTGATGTATTTTCGGAAAACATTTCGGCTCTTAGAGTACTGCAGTTTCCTGTAGATTCGTGGGATTTTCCTTTGTTTAATATTTTCCTATCAAAATTGGATTCTGATACTCGCAAACAATTCGAACTTGACTTTAGTCAGGTGGAAATGCCCACTTTCAAGGAGTTGTTAAATTTCGTCGAGGTACGAGCTCGAGCTTTGGAAACATTTCAAACTCAGGACGTTCCTAGGGTTACATCGAAGGAGGTGAGACATCCTAAGTCCAAACAATTTCCAACATCATCTTCGTCGTTTGTTGCTCATGTGGAGAGTGCTGGCACATCGGAAACTGTTCCATTTTGTCGTTTATGTAAAGCCCAGCATTATCTATACAAGTGCTCATTGTTTCAAACCAAGCCTCCATCTGAGCGTTTCCAATTGGCTAAAACGTACAGGGTATGCCTCAATTGTCTTAGGTCTGGACATTCCTTCATCAATTGTCGTTCACAGCATTCATGTCGCTCTTGTCGTAAACGTCACCATTCTTTGCTACATTTTCCCACCGTTTCGAATGGTAACTCACTCAAGCAGGAAGCTAATGCCCGAGATACTACTTCTGTGTCACAGGTACCATCAGTCGCAGAACGGCTCCAAGCGCATCCACAAGTGCTGTTAATAATCCAGCTATCGTTCTTTTGTCGACGGCGGTAATAGATATCCTTGATCGTTGGGGGAATTTTCAATCAGTTCGTATTTTGCTTGATGGGGGAAGCCAAGCGAATCTTATTTCGCAACAATGTGTCAATCGTCTTGGTTTAAAAGTCATCCCCAATTCTATATCGATTCAAGGTCTCAGTTCATCGAGCAACATTTCGCATGGTATAACAACTTGTACCATCAAGCCTCAAGGTCAAGTGGAATCTCAGCTTCGAGTTCAAGCTTTAGTATTGCCACAAATCTGTGGACAAATGCCTGGTGTACCTGTCAATATCCAGGAATGGTCTCATGTCGTTAATTTGAGACTGGCTGATCCTTCGTTCAACAAACCGGCACAAATTGATATGCTTCTTGGTGCGGAATTCTTTACCACAATTTTATTGCCCGGTTTGCTTCGCTGTAGTCCCGATAAGCCAGTCGCTATAAACACTATTTTCGGATGGATACTCATGGGCAAAGTTTCGGATCAATCCTCTTCAGCGGTAAACTCATTTCACATGTCGATCGAACCTTCTCTTCAGCAGGTACTTCAACAATTTTGGGAGTTACAACAGGTTTCTACTCAATCTATCGCTTCTCCTGAAGATGGTTGAAAATACTTTTCGAAAGGAACATTACCGATATTCTACTGGTCGTTTTGTCGTTCCACTGCTGTTGAAATCAGAACAACCTACTTTTGTCGATACGTATCATATCGCTCGTCGCTGCCTCCTTGCCATGGAGCGCAGATTCGCTCAGGATTCCGATCTCCGTGATAAGTACATAAACTTCATGCGAGAGTATCTGGAATTCCATCATATGGAACTTCTCGTTTGTTCGTTGGAGGAAATCCATCGACCTGATAGTTGTTATATTCCTCATCATGCTGTCTTCAAGTTAGACGATGCAGAATCTAAAATTCGTGTCGTTTTTAATGCCGCTAGCCAAGATCGGGAAGGGAATTCTTTAAATAGTTCGGTCATTGTCGGTCCTAAACTTCAAGCCAACATAGTTACACTTCTACTTCGTTTTCGTTTTTATCCTGTCGTGTTTACGGCCGACATTAGACAAATGTATCGTCAAATTCTCGTACTCCCAGAACAACGGAAATATCAACGTATTCTGTGGAAATTCTCGCCTTCGGAGCCTATTCAGGCATATCAATTGAACACGGTTACATATGGAATCAGTAGCTCACCTTATTTAGCGATTCGTGCTTTGCATAAACTCGCTGAGGATTGCCAATCCGAATACCCTAACGTTGCCAAGGTTATCGCCTGTGACACATACATCGATGATATAGTTACTGGTTGCAACAGTCTTGAGGAATCCCAAGTTCTTCGTGATCAACTTATAGCGGTTATGGGTCAGGCGTAATTCGAATTGCGCAAATGGTTCAGTAATAACCTTACACTCCTAAATGATATACCATCGCAACATCATCAAGAACAGTCCCATTCTTTCGACAACGTCTCTGCGGCTACTATCAAAGTTTTGGGCCTTCAGTGGCATCCATCATCAGACCATTTTTCGTATAAAGTAGCCCTCTGGGATAGAACTTGTACTAAGCGACACATTCTTTCGGAATTAGCTCGTATCTACGACCCTCTCGGGTTTTTGCCTCCTCTGACTTTCTTGGCTAAACATCTTATTCAACTTTTGTGGACTAGCGGTTCGGATTGGGATGACATTCCTCCTCTTGATATCATAAATCGTTGGAATCGTTACAAAGCGGAGTTACCTTCTCTTTCTTACCTTGAAATTCCGCGTCGTTTGTCCATGGACCATTTACCATCATGCCAACTACTCGGCTTTTGTGACGCATCCAGTGTCGGCTATTCTGCTGTCGTTTATTTTCGTACCGTCGACACTGATGGTCAAATTAAAACATTTCTCGTTACTGGAAAGAGCAAGGTCGCCCCTTTGAAATCTTTATCAATCCCTCGCCTCGAACTCTGCCCCGCCGTATTGCTCGCAGATCTCATATCTGTCGTGGTCACTAGTGACCTAATCAATTTCGATCGTATATCAGCCTGGTCTGATTCATATGTCGCACTTTCTTGGATTCATTCATCTCCACATAGATGGAAACCTTTCGTAAGCAATCGGGTCGCTCGTATTCAGAATAAGATACCAGCTTCACAATGGTTTTATGTACCATCACAAGAAAACCCAGCTGACTGTGCATCGCGTGGTTTATTTCCTATCGAACTACTTAATCATCCACAGTGGTGGCATGGCCCTGATTGGATGCGTAGTCCTGTAGATAAGTGGCCTTCTATTACACCCATTCCGTGGAACTCGCAGGCGGATACACATGTTTCGTCGCAAGAGGAGAAAAAGGTCGTCTTAACAGCCTCTGTTTCTCCAAATTTCATATCGACTTTGTTGAATCATTTCTCATTACTTGCTAAAATTCAGCGAATTGTTGCTTATTGTCTTCGTTTCGTTCATAACCTCAAAGCTTCTAATTCCACTTTAGCAGGTCCTCTATCCGCTGATGAATTACATCAAAGTCTAAATACTATCGTCAGACAGGTTCAACAAAGTAGCTTCGTCGAGGATCTTCATCGGCTAGAAAACCAACGACCTTGTTCGAAACCATTGCGCGTACTCAATCCTTTCGTCGATCCCCAGGGTGTCCTCAGGGTGGGCGGTCGTCTCCGACACTCTGAATTGGATTTCGAAGCTAAGCATCCGGCGTTATTACCTAGACATCATCGTTTAACTAACCTTATTATCGAGGATGCTCATAAGCTTTACTTACACCCCGGGTTCAAAAAATTGTATTTTTTGCTTCGCCAACGTTCCTGGATCTTATCTGCCCGACGTGCTATACAGCATTGTCTGTCAAAATGCTTTAGTTGTTTTCGAATCAAACCCTCATCGTCGGTGACTCCCATCATGGGTGATCTCCCATCATTTCACATTTCCCTTCACTCACGTAGATATCGATTTTGCAGGTCCACTTAGAATTACCATGGGAAAACATCGTGGTGCTAAAACCACCAAATCATATCTCTGTCTTATCGTTTGTATGGCTACTAAAGCCCTTCATTTAGAATTGGTATCCGACCTTACTTCCGAAGCTTGTCTCGCTGCTTTACGTCGCTTTATCGCTCGTCGAGGTCATTGTAGTCATATTTACAGTGATTGTGGTACTAACTTTGTTGGCGCACGTAAAGAAATCTTATCGTTGTTTGAAAATTCAGCATCACTGGAAACGATTGCATGGACTTTTAACCCTCCATCAGCTCCACATTTCGGTGGATTATGGGAAGCGGGGGTGAAATCCGTCAAATCGCATCTCTATAGGGTAATTGGTGATCAAATCCTCACCTACGAGGAGCTTCAAACTGTTTTCATTCAGATCAAGGCGTTGCTGAATTCTCGCCCTCTTTGTGAACTTAGCTCGGATCCCAATGATTTAACTCCGTTGACACCTGGTCATTTTCTGACATTGGCACCATTATCCGCTATCCCGGATCCGGACATTTCGCATTTAAAACTGAATCGTTTAAATCGGTGGCAAATGTTGCAACGCCTGCATGGCGATTTTTGGAGGCGATGGCATTTGGAATACTTAAACACGCTTCAACAGCGCTAAAAGTGGAACACCACTACTGAGCCACTAAAACCGGATTCGTTAGTAGTCATCAAAGATGAATCGACTCCTCCCACGCACTGGCGACTAGGCCGCATCATTGATTTAATACCGGGAAAGGATGGCCGGCATCGTGTTGCCAATGTACGCACAATGCATGGCGTCATGAAGAGACCAGTTGTGAAGTTGTTTTAGTTATTAGTTGATAGGCAAATACATACGTATTTTGGTGGGCGGTAAATGTTGAGGCCACTTTAGGTCAAAGCGAATTGTTTTGAATTTAAATATGTCGCGCCACACAGTTGGCAATGCACAGTTGGCAATTCCGCAATATCCCCTCTAAATTTTCCTAGTTAAAAGAATTGATGGATTTTTCCTTTCGAGAACGCACGTGTGATTTGTATCAAATATTATCGTAGTGAAATCAAAAACTAAACAATCTTTACAAGTAACTATACGACCGATATAAGTATATTCTCAAAATTAGTGCCACAGATATTCTTCACGGGACCCCCATCGTTGAGAATACATCAAGAACTGAAGTCGACAGCCACCAGCCATTTGGAGTTCCGTGCCTCGCCATCCACTGGTAAATAGATTCCTACTAGTTTGCTCCTCCATACATGTACGTTGCCAATTGTACAGAATCTAAGGTCCTTCGTTCCGAGTTGTATCTTTTCGTAAGGCCTACAGCCGACCATTGTTCGTATTTACCCTTAAGGTTATACAGTTATCCTTATAAAATTTTAATAGACTCTGGAACTGAATTCAATAATGGTATGAAATATTTTTGCCAGTTACATAAAATTCAGTTAACATTTACTTCTGTCCATGGCCATACTTCCAATGGAAATATTGAAAGATTCCATTCCACACTGTTAGACTTCCTTACATGCATTCAAAAAGAAAATCCATCTACTCCTCTCGATTATCTATTACATTTAGCAATAATAGCATATAATCATACAATACATTATAGTACGAAATAATCACCAATATGACTCACGGTGACGATAGATCCGACGCCTTTGACTTAAACGAACGCTCACCTCTGACTATGTAGGTACAAAAACATAAGGACAATATCAAAATTTTATATGAAATAAACAGTTTTAAAACCTTAAAATTGACTTTTCGCACATAGAACATCTCTATCTCGAAATTGAGTGGGCGAGAAAAAATTAACCAACACATAAATGCAGAATGTGTTTTATGCGACAGTTACAGTTATTTACTTTTTTCAAATAGTCCATCATCGTGCTTCCTCATGACCTATGGACAGGGTGGGGTGTGTCCTATCGACCTCAAAATCAATAGATGTCGTCTGATAGACGTCCCTAATCAGAATCAGTCAAAACCCAATCAGTCCGACACGATTTAGTTGAGTTATCGTATTAACAAAACAAATTTCTCAAATAGTCCACCATCGTGCTCTCATGACTCATGGACAGGGTGGGGTGTATCCTATCTACCTCAAAATCAATAGGTGTCGTCTGGGAGACGTCCCCGATCAGAATTAGTCAAAACCCGATTGATCCGACACGATTTAGTTGAGTTATTGTGCTAACAAAGAAAATTTTTCAAATAAACCCAAGGGAGAGGGTGGTGTGTGCTATCCACCTCAAAGTCAATAGGTGTCATAGGCCGGCGGAGCGAGCCGGCCAAGATATTGTACCATTGCGCCCAATCCATCTTTCAGGGAAACTAGCATCAAGATATGTCCTAACTTACTGGGCAAAGTGAGGCGGTGCACCATCCTGCTGCCACCATATCGTCCTTTTTTCGTTTAAGGGAATATCTTCAAGTAAATGGGAAAGCATATTCTAGAGAAAATCTAAATATCTTTCGCCGTTCAACGTTTCTTGATAGAAATATGGCCCAAATAACAACCGTTGAATAAACCGTAACAAACATTTACGCCCCATGTTGTCTGGAAATTGGTTTCTCGCATCCATTTTGGATTTTCAGCCGACCAGTAGTGACAATTGTGTCTATTAACAATACCGTTGTTGTGAAAACGACTTTCATCACTTCACAATATTTTATTTAAAAATAACGGGTCATCTGCGACTTTCACTGACAATTCAGCAATAAAATTAAGTCTTCTTTCAGGATATTCAGGGGTTAAACCTTGCGTTAAATATATTTTGAAAGGATGATATTTATGATCTTTTATTACTCTCTGGATTGTAGTTCTACTAACTCGTAATTCTTGCTGAAGACACCGCGTTGAGATAAGGGGATTTACTTGAAGATACGCCAGAATATTAATTGTGGGATCCTCTGTTTTAATAGGCTTTCTTCGAGAAGTTTTCCGTTTTCCACTAGGAAAAAAATCACGTCTTAATGTTTGTTCCACGTAAGCAAAAGTATTTTTACTTGGAGCTATTCGGTCGGGAAAACGATAACTATAGAAATCTCTAGCACGTTTGCTATTTTTTCCACATTCTTCATAGATCAGCAGCATATCAAGGTACTCGTCATAAGTAAGAAGGCATAATAATCTTATTACTATTTTTACAAACACAAAATGTACTAATACTGCTTGACAGGTCTTGACAAGTAGTGATGTATTTCTGTTGCTAAGACAACTTTTTTGTTTCTAAGCTACCTACGTTTTTTTTTTAATAAAAATAAAGAAACGTTCATAAACAGTTGTTTATCATTACTGTAGTGCCGCAAAAACGGCACTACTTTGACAAAGATGGTATCATTGGATTGATATTAGACAGACCACCACAAAATTGTAATAACATACAGGACGTCTCATTTAAAATGCCAAAACAGAACACCGAACAGAAATAAATTCTGTTCGGTGGAAAAAGAATGAAGGGGTGTTGACGTACCCTTTGCAGACGTTTTACAAGCTAGCTATAATAAGTTTTAAGTGTAGTGGCTTTATATAAACGTGCTATATTAAGAACGATAATTGTTACCTAACACAGATATAGCATTATTTGGAAGAAGCCAATACACATGGCAGTCCCAAGGGTCCCAGAGAACAAGGGATCGCGTTGTCATGGTTACATTCTAGACGCCCGACTGCGTTAGTGGGAGTGCCGAGTGCCGCAAACTAGCACCCTATAAGGACTGAAATGTATTGATCAGCGCGACACGTATGCCAGGCGTGCCAAACGCTTTGTTGAAATTGGAAATTTTTAAATACGATATATTTCCTAAATTAATGTTACGTTTCGCGATTTTACCGTTATTATTTTCAAGCTTGTCAGAAATAATGTGAAATAGGAGTAAATATGTAAGTATATAGATATATCAATATTGTATAATCTAATAATATGCATATGAATGGATGTTATGCCTATGTGCATAACATCGTCAGCCTATTTTAATAAATAAATAAAATGTAATAATAAATAAATGATAATGTAATCGTTTAAATTTGAGAGAACAAAATGAAAATTCAAACGCAGCAGGCTACAGATTATTTAGATATTTGGCTGTGAAATTATTACGCGATGCTGAATATTTACTATTATAGAATGATTAGTCAATGGTGAATATTTATTTTTGGTACATTTATCTAAATAATTGTAGGAGAAAATATATAAAAACTTAGTAAATTATCATTTGAAATGCAACCATATTCTAATTTTAAAAAAATGCTTTCTGCGTAAACAGAAGCTAAAGACAGTAAATCACCTGACGTTAATATTTATAAAAGGCTGTCTTATACAATAAGAGAGCAAGACATGGTTTTCTATAGTAAAGTATTGAAATCTTTATTAATGTATAATGTAGATATTTAGGAATTATGTATGGAACAACACACCCGGTAAATAACCATGACCGTCACAGCTTAGGTGGCACACGAGTACTCTTCTAGTGAAATTTTCAATAACGGTTTGGTATAAATATGGCGGCATTTCGTTGGTGCAACGTTCAATTTCGGCCTTCAATACTTGCGTTGTCGTGGGAATGTTGTTGGCGTAAACCTGATACTTCAGAAAACCCCACAGAAACAAGTCTTGTGTTAAATCGCAAGATCGTGGCGGCTAATACTGGTCACCAAAACGGACGATGAGACGACCAGGAAACTACTCGTACAAGACCGTCAATGTTTCACGGTTGGTATGGCAAGTGGCACCGTCCGCGTTCTGCTGAAACCACGTCTCTTCAAGAGCAATATCTTCCAATTGAGGCACAAATAACTGGGTTATCAAGTCACGATAACATTCGCCATTTACTGTTAATTCATTATCTGCCTCGTTTTCAAAGAAAAGTGGTCCAATGAATCCAGATCACAATGCACACAGTGACATGTTGTAGATGCATTTGTTTCTCATGAATCATTCGTGAATTTTCTGAGCCAATTGCCAAATGCGGCAATTATTTTTACTTCTCCGCACTCCACTATACGCGGAGAAGTAATGTAATTGTGTAAAGAAAAACAGAAAAAACAAATTTTTTTTTGGGTTTATTTTTCGATCTAAAAACCACAAAAAAAATTGTTTTAAAAAAAATTTTGCTGTGTGTCGTCGTTGTCGTCGGCATTTATTCTTGTTAGTACGATAACTCAACTAAATCGTGTCGGATCGATCGGATTTTGACTGATTCTAATTGGGGACGTCTCCCAGACGACACCTATTGATTTCGAGGTGGATAGAACACACTCTACCATGTACATGGGTCACGAGAAAGTACAATGGTGGACTATTTGAAAATTTTTTTTTTAGCACGATAACTCAATTAAATCGTATCGGATCGATCGGGTTTTGACTGATTCTGATTAGGGACGTCTACCAGACGACATCTATTCATTTTGAGGTATATAGGACACACCCCACCCTATCCATGGGTCATGAGAAAACACGATGGTGGACTATTTGAAAAAAAGTAAAACTGTCGCATAAAACACATATTCTGCATTTATATGTTGGTTTATTTTTTCTCGGCCACTCAATTTCGAGATAGAGGTGTTCTACGTGCGAAAAAATCCGTTTTAAGGTTTTAAAACTATTTATTTGTTAGAGAATTTGTGCGTTATTTAAACTGTTGCGTAAATGTAATTATATTCTGAGACAAGCAGTATACAGTAAGTACATTTTTTTACCAATAGTATATTTTAAAACGCATTCAAGTAGTGTTGCTGTGAGGTAACATCCTGAATATAAACTATCATGAAGTTACCAATGTGTCCTTGCATTTTTTACATTCCAATTATCAATGCATGATCGTACGGATCTACATAATCTCACAAACTACATGGATTTTATAAACTTATACCGAACGTAATATTTATAAAGAATCTTGAGTTAATATTTTAAATATTTTAGTTTATATTTATTATATATTACAAATAAATCATAAAATACAGAAATTGGATAAAAAAAAACACAAAATATACAGCGTACTTTTATAAGAAAATATATCTAGGGAGTTCATGATGAGAAAATCAAATTTAATCTAATTTTAACTTTAAGTAAATAATTATTTTTCGTTGAATATTTTCAATTCTTCCTGGAGATTTAGTCGTATTTCTTGGCGTATTCTGTTTTAAAAATTGAAGGTTTAATTAATATATTCTCATAGACTTTCGATTTTAAATAACTTCATAAAAAAATGTTAATGATTTAGATTAAGATCCAGGAAGAAAGAAAGTGGACTTCACTTTCCTTCTTTCAATTCATGTATTGCAGAATACTACATCTAGCAGTCGATGAACAACCATTGACTAGAGAGTTTTTTTTTTATTGAAACCAAATTGGATTATTCGGTACATTAGAATCCTATGGGTTGAGAAATAAAACTAAAGCAGCTGGATAGAACGTGATTTTAACAGATGAAAAATTATTTCTTGTAGGGCATGTAAATGTTTATTGTGCACTCCAATTATTTGTTGGCATAACTGAATTCTTCGGTCAAAATCATCTTCTAACAATTGATATACCAAGTATTTTGAATATTCTCTACTTGCCAAGTCATGATTTTTTAAAAGTTCTGTAACCTTCACATGGTTACTTGTACATGGTAAACGTATAACAGAACCATTAACTCAATATACAATATTTATGTAACTTTCGTCATCACCTGTTACACAATTCTCTAATACTTCCAAACTTCAACTTTTTTTTTTATTTTATTGACCGTAGGCGTAGATCAGTAATTGATTGGTGGGCAGTCAGAATAATTTATATTCTATAAATTACATTCGTTGTTTACGAATCCTATCTCTAAAATCATCATAAGCACCTTGAATTGTTCTTTTTCCGTTAAATGCATTTTATATGGATACAATTTTAAGATTCAATTAGTTTTGACATATTAAAAATATATTACATATATGTTTATTATGTATAAGTTAGTATATCGATCATATGGTTTTGTATACCGTGCTTTCATTTTAAAACTGTACATAGGTTCCACCGTTCGGTCCTTCTCGGAAAATTAGCCACCGGTCAGGTGGGGAGTCCGGCCGTACGCCGGCGCCGTGATGATCGACGACTTAGATTTCACATTTACCGTCGCATACGTGTTTGGCATTTAGATGAGTGAACTTCGTAGTAATACGTGTAATTTTAAATAGATTCTTTTAATTCAAAACTTAGTAATTATGACGTACTCACTTGAGGAAAAAATTGATTTGATATCATGGTCTCTTCAAGGACATTCATTACGTGCAATAAGGGACCTTTTCTCAGTCAAATATGTAAATCGTCCGATCCCTGCCTTGAACACAATATCGACAGTGGTCGAAAAGTTTAAGTCAACGGGATGCATTTTAGGTTGTAAATGCCACAAGACACCTAGAATTAACGAGGATGCTGAAATGCAGGAATTAATGGTGTGTGCAATGGTAGAAGAAGATTCAAATATTTATATCCCAAAAATTTCCGAGGAGACTGGTTTTAGTGTGGGTAAAATTCACAAAATTTTAAAGAAAAACAAATATCATTCCTATAAATACAAAGCCCATCAAGAAATTTTCGATGAAGACCAGTACCGTAGAATGGAATTTTGTAACACGGTAATGGAACGTGCAAATGCGGATGACAATTTTATTTATAACATCGTGTTCACCGATGAATCTACGTTTCCATTACATGGTAGGCACAATCCATCAATTCTACGGTATCGGACTATTCGTTCAGAATTTTACGACAGGTTGGGTTATTGTTTGGCGCAAGACGGAGGCATCTTCGAAAATTTTCTTTAGTTTTTTTTCTTATTCAAGGGGATATTTTTTAAGTTTTAAGAGTTTGTATTTTATTTTTAATTATTTTAAGAGAATCTATTTATTTTTTTAACGTTTTATTAGAAGGCACTTTTTTTTAATGCAAAACCAATTATAAAAATAATGCAAAAAAGATCATAGTTTGCTGTTAAATATGGCCAAGATATTTTTTCTTTAAATATCTTGATCATCTTTTAACAGTAAACCCATCAACATCACTTCCCACGTAAAAGTTTTTCCCCGTTACAAATACGATGTACACTCCCTCACGTGTACGAACGTAACTGTCGTAGCGCCGCTAACCGTCCGCGTCCCCTCCCTTCACATTATACGAAATCGACCGAGTGACTTGATGTCTAGTAAAAAAAATGAAAGAACGGTATACAAGAGGAAGATATTCATAGTCTTTTATGAGTTTAATATTCCTCAATGGGGTTTACTGAAAACGTCTCTTCATCGTATATCCGTAGAAATCCGAAGAAAACTATAGGGTGTGTCAGTTAAATTAATAAAGTTGGTAACACCCCGAAGCCGCCGAAAGTGAAATTTACATGCTGCATGATTCAAAATTGTGCCATTTCAAAATTACAAATCAACATTTGTATTTTGCAACAAGGTAAAATTATAACGAATTTGTTCCTTTCATCGTGAACTTGTTGAACGAAAACTTATTACCTGGAACAATTATTTCGGTGGAACAATTATTTCTTCCGAAATAATTGTTCCGAAATATTCAAGACTTTAGTTTTTCTAGTTCTATTAAATAATTTTAGTTCAGTACCCGATATACAGAGCAAATAAAAGTTAAGTGCATATGCAGTTGATATATTGCTCTAGTATCTACAGGATGGACGGGAAACTTGTCATTCGTATTGTGGCCTAGTATTGGGAGTGTCATTGTATGCTTAAGTTTAAGTCCCAACTGTATTTGCTTGCTGGTATTTACTTTTCCCCGGTCCCCGTTTAAAGATTTAAAAAATGTAGAAACCAGATAGGTCCTAATGTTTATAAAATAAATGATTAATCTATATTTTAACAAAATATGTATAATATTAATGTTATACTTGTTTTATCAGTATTTACCACAGTTTATCAGAATTTCGTTGCCCCGATTGTTAAAAATAATAAACAATTACAATATGATACACGATGTTAGATAAATGTACATATATTATTTGATATTTATTTGATGTAATTGATAAAATTGAACAAGCATAGAATTCTGAAGTATAGAACATTTATAGGTAAATCTGTGGGAAATGTGTTACGCGCCATAGACGTACGTATCGTACAAGGGATATAAAATAATAATACAAAGTAATTAAGTCACAAACGTATTAAACTGTTACGAGTAAATATAACACTATGTATTTACTCTCCTAACTAGTGAGATGAACTAGCATCATCATCATTATCATCACGAACTTGAGACGATCCATAAATACTTTGCAGTATCACATATGTTTCCATATTTGTCTTAGAGAATGATGTTCGATGTGGTGAAAATATGTTGTTCTATTTAGAGAACAACCGTTCGACATCCACTGATGTAACACAGGTATACTCGTAAAAATACTAAAAATAAAAATAATACAAACTTGTCTTAATCTGTTAAAATCAGGGTCTTTCTTTAACACACTTTCAAACTTTTGTTTGACGCGCTCATTTTTTGCATCATCTATAACGTGTAGCAGTGAATTTACTTAGTTCACTATTTGCAGTGACTCCACTAACGCCAACGCACTATTTTGTAATTTATCTATTGCGTCATGCACTCCTTTATAGTTGGTATGAATGATCTTTAAATCAGTTCAATGGAAATATCTAGAAATTGTCTGGCTTCCCTCAATAGCTGCACCTTCAGCAGGATTGAACTTTAGTATGTATAACAGGTTTTATTTGCTTGAAATTTTCAACATAATAAAAAGCTGCCTTCAATCATGTTCCTCAACGTATCAGGATCGACTCTGGTAGTTTCACTAGTAACACTTTCTGTGAAGACGTTTAAGAGATTTTAGAAACACGTTTTTTTTGTACTCGCTATTAATGCATATACCTCGGGAAAATATTGTCCAATAGTTTCTGCCACAAGATGTAAAGCATACATTTTACACGTAACATGTAACAATCTACAATATATTGCGAAAGAGAACGGCGTACTGAACGCATTTTCGCGGCACCATCGCGAATCAACCATATCAACGCTTTGTTGATACTTCAACAAGTCAAAAATTTTCAAACTGAAGTTTTTTAAACTCTCCAGCACCACATACATGATTGTATTGCTAATACACTCAGTGATTTTTTTACTAGCTAATAGCAATGGAAATGTTCATTGCCTAGGGTCCAATATACGTACTATAATATTTACAATAGAATGTTGTTTACCATTGGTCATCTAGTCAACACATAACCACAGTCGTCTATTTTGTAATTTACATGTAATCTTCTGTATAATATCGTCGCGTATAGTTGATATATTGCTCCATAATGTTCTGCGACTTTATAACTGGAACTGTATATGTGAAGCGGAATATTGCAGGCTATCAACATCAACAATAAATCAAGCGCAAATCGAGCTTGCAAGGGCGCGCCCTATTTTCTATGCTGATGTTGCAAAGAATTCACGTGACGTGTACAGTCGGATTTGGACCAGCACATTAAAGATTTATTGCATATTTTACACCTCACGTTTGCTCTATCGTAGAATAAATCATCAAATTCACCAATAACCTTTTTCATTTGGTGAGTACATAAACATTTTTTCGGCTTTCGCTCGTGTAACATAGTTTATTATTAAATTAAAACGTTTCAACTAACGCAGCGGAGACCGTACATACACAAAGTGCATTGCTGATCCCCCTCCACTACGGTTCGTCGACCACTTACCTCATTTCAGCGTTATCATTGCGCCGCTACTTTAAAACTGTTTTGTTATCACGGTGAATTACCATACATCATATATTGTATAATATAATAGATATTTTATAATGAAATTTTATGAATATTATTATTTTAAAATAGATACGATTTGTGGATTTGATAAACGAAACGTTCGTTGCAGTAAAAATATTCATGTCCCCACATGAAGCTCCAATGGTATGCAGCGCTCGCCCACAGTCTTATTTATATGTTACGGTAAAAGTACGTATAACGGCAAATGTATACATTCGCCGGAAAATGTATACTTTTGCCTGCCTTGTTGGTAAAAGTGCGTAAAACTTTGATCATCAGTCGGTGAACTATTTAAATCACAAAAATCTGCGTACAAACATTTAAATAACATAATCAAAACTAAGTGTTGGTAGTTAGTACTTCGTTGAGTGGCCCTTATTTCTAATTACTGCTTCTAGTCATCGATGCGTAGAAAATAGTTTACTTGTGTCGTCCGCTGTTGTTAACTCCCATTCTTCTCGTAATTTTTGTTTTAATTTCTCTTTAGACGTTATTAATATGTTGTCGAAGTCTTCGTTCTAATAATTTCCAAATGTGTTCGATATCATTTAGGTCAGACGATTGTGGGGGGTGTATTGAGCTGATGGGAAATATTATATATGTAATAGCCATTCTTTCACAATACGAGACGAATGTTTAGGGTCAAAGTCTTGCTGGAACGAAAATTCCCTACTCCACTAGCAGCCATACATTCCCACACCATTACACTGCCTCCTCCATGTTTTACCGTAGCGACTGTGTTTTATTTCTTAAATTCCTCATTTGGCCTCCTCCATATCATTGTACAACCATCGGATGAAAATATGTTATATTTGCTTTCGTCCGTATATAACAACTTTACTCCAGAAGTCATTTGATTTGTTTATACATATGTTGTGTGGCATTTGCTAATCGTTTATTTTTTTTCTATTGACTTCTAACCGAAAGCAACGGTTTTCGCCTAGCAACGCGGCCATGATAATAAGCCCGATGGAGCACACGCCTAATTGTTTCCGGGCTTACTGTTTTTGTGAATTGTTGTTCAATGGTAGCAGCAAGCTTCGGTGCATTTAGTTTTGGATTTGTTTTTATCTGGCGAACAAGGCGTTCCTTTTTAGACGTAAGGATTCTAGGCCGCCCCGGTCGGTTTTTTGGAAGTAGTATACCTATATCTTGAAAATTATTAACTACTCGCTGAACGGTTGCATGTGTTATTCCCACTATATTTCCAATTTCTCGTAGAGTTTTGCCTTCGTTTCGCAACTTAATTATATTGTTGCATAGATCCCATGACAGTTCAGTACCTTTCGCCGTTGTTTTACTTTCCTTTGCGGACATTTTGACACTCACGAAGTTTTCAACGTGTTTGCACTTCGCATATACCCCCTGTGGACTGAACCTAAACTTCGGATCTTTCGCGTGTAGTGACTAATTTGCCGCTCGACTGTACGCAGACTTTTGTGACACGCGCAACCCCGATTTCCGAGTCATCTGCCTAGCCAGCTGGACGACGAGGACGGGGACTGGACGGACAACGTTAGGAGGAAGGCACGTCGTATCGGCGACGCCGACGACAACGACAACGGTTTCCACTTCCGAACAGCTACGATGGAGGAGATCAAGGGCCATTTTAAGCACCCTTAAGATCAGGAAAGCCCCAGTACACGTTGGCATCGGCAACATAGCACTAAGGAGGCTGCCAATGAAAGGAGTCGCCGCGTTGCTGAACATCGTGAACGGAGTTCTGCGGACCCGCCACTTCCCGGAAGATGGACAATTCTCCCTCAAATTTCAGACCCATCAGCTTGCTGCCCACGCTCAGCAAGGTGAGAGAGAATCATCCTCGCCCGCTTCGACGAGAAGACCAAATAGCTGGAAGTCATCCCTGACGAACAGTTCCCCTGTAGACCTCAACACTCGACAGAGCTGGAAGTGTTACGACTGGTAGAATACATTACGGAGGGTTTTAACCGGAAGAACGTCACTACAGCGGTATTCCTAGACGTCTCCAAGGCCTTCGATAGAGTCTGACACGACGAGCTTCTAATCAAGGTTTGGGATACCCGATGGCCCTGGTGAAACTGATCAAGTCCTACTTGACAAGAAGGCGATTTCGGGCCAGAGTAAGGACCTCTGTATCGGACTACAGGACCATCGAGACCAGAGTACCGCAGAGTGCGATGCTGTCGCCTTACCTCTTCAAAATCTTCACGTCAGACATGCCAAGAACAGAGCGCACGGCCACTGCGCTGTACGCTGACGACATGGCCATTGTCGCTAAGTCGAGGAGAGCGCGCATGGCAATGACATACCTGTAGCGTGCTGCGGGCGAACTAGGCGACTGGTGCAACAAGTAGAAGGTAGCCATCAACGCAGAGAAAAGCAGGGCGGTGCTTTTCAAAAAGACGCGGGAAACCCCGGAAAGACATGTGAGCTTTAACAGCGAGGACAATGGTGGGACAAAACCAAATACCTCGGAGTTGTCATGGACAAGTCGTTGACATGGAAAGACCACATTCACCAAGTGACGGGACGCGTCAAAGCTACTGAGGCCAGACTCTGGACGATGACGACAAACAACAGCCACTTGAACCTCAGGAACAAGCTGCTCTTCATCCGTCAAGTCCGTCAGCCCCAACTGATGGACGCATCGACAGCTTGGGGCTACGCTGCTCATACACGCATGAAGAGGATTCAGGTCGTCGAAAACGTCGCCCTCCGCTGTACCGTAGATATCCCGTGGTACGTGAGGAACATCGACATCCGGCGAAACATAGACTTCATTACTGTGACGGAGAAAATCCGAGCTAGGGCTCGGAAGCTCCAGGATCAAGCAGGTGCCCATGACAATCCCCTTATCCGAGCAGCTTCGGGCTACGACCCAGGAAGACACAAGAGACCCAAGATCCAGATAGTATAACCTCATAGACCCCCTTCACAGGTGAAACATAACTTTTCATTACAGCTGACCTTTATTGCTCCACTAACCATTTTTATGTCAGAAGGCCCTACGGCCGTTTAACCATTCTCTGTTACAGGAAATACACACGACTTCCCTCTCATACACACCTGACTCCAAATTCTGGGATCAGTTTCTAAAGCCCGCTACAAAGTATGCGTGTATTCGCGATTCGTGGGCAATTCACGAATAGTGTATAGGGACTTGTTCGCTGAAAATCGATTCGTAAACAACATGATTCGTGTGTTCGCAGTGATTCGCTCTTGGAGGTGGTAAATTGACGAATACCAAAGGCCGCGCATTAACATAGTCTGTAAACGCATAGTCTGTAGGCTCTGATTTGCGAATTGCAACGAACTGGACAAATCACGCAACGCGCATAACGAATCGTAATATAGAAGGACCCCTCCCGAGTAACAAGACTCACTCTTATGACGGCGATTCAAGCGACGCGGTTCGTCCACATTGTCGTGGAAGATCGTCTGATATGACCCAATTCCCGGGCGTCGTGCTGGTCACAGTGCCCACGACAAAGACAACCCCTGGGGGACTCACGCTGGCGAAGCTATGCGGCAAAACAAGTCGACCAAAGATTAAGAAAAAGCCGAGAAGAAGTCCCTACCAGCGGGACTTAAAGGCGTCAGGACCAAAGGAGGTCGAGGGAACCGAACCGCTGCCTGTCGCGCGGTCCTTGTTTGCGGGCGACACTTGCCTCTCGCGTTGAAACCCGCGAAAGCAGAAGCAAATCTAGACCTACCTTCGTACGACGGACGGTCCCGGTCGCGTAAAGGCAAAAGCCGGGATAGTACAGAGCGCGAGGTCCGCGCGACGCTCTGGATCACTCGGGGCTTTGTTTATGAATACGCTGCGTTGCGTCAGACAAATCGCAGTGCCATACAGAGCAACCTTGAAAATTCCGCGTCCCGCTAAATTGTAATCGTAATAATAATTAGTTACTAGTTGCATAGTTCACGTGCACATTGTTATAGGTTATAATTTCTATTTTGTCTTGATTTTATCACATGCACCATGGATAAAGTAACCTTAAAAAGTTTGTTCGGGTGTTTGTGCGAAAATGTAAATATTCTTAATATAACAGCTGTGGACAATAACGAACAGTTCAGTATTATAGTGCAGTATAAGCTTTCAGGAGAGGGCACAGTGGATGAAAAATGTGACAATTGGGTAAAAGATTTTTCGTACTCGACCAATACAAACTGGATAACGTCAAGACGCTATCCGAATGCAACTCGCTGTTAATTTCGAAAGTTATGTGTGGCAACACTCGTCATTGAATAAAGTAGCTGAACGAAACGACAAAGCACAAATAGAAATTAAATTAAAAAAAAATTAATAGAAACACAATAAAAAATTATGTGCTAAACGGGAAAAAACGGAATTAACGTAGTGATAAAAATAAAATTTGAACATTCCCATAGGGTAAATGTAGCAGAAGCTTTTGGATACTTACGTGTGAACAAGACAGTACAATACATTTTTGAGTCATACTTTGTTTCAGGAATGACTCCGTCAGCTGCCAGATTTTATCATGAAATGAAAATAATTGAATCTGGTTCTGAAGAAACGCAGAAAGTACAAAATGTAAGTACAGCATATCTTCTTGCTAATGCTAGAGAAAATCCTACTGAGAGGCAGATAAAGTATTTATATGATAAGTAACGTTTCTGTCAATACGGTAGTCGAGAAGAAAAAAGCATGATAGAAATTCTCAAGAACAGACAATCTTTGTTGCAGATATCCGGCGGTGAACTAGTCATTAAAGAAAATCCTTTTATCGCAGTTGTTGTTACTCCAATAATGCGACGCGCATTTCTTCAAGATCTTTCCACTGAAATGGTTTTCGTGGACTCCAGCGGATCTTGCGATCAGACAAATACTTGTGTTACATTTCTATTTACTTCAAACAAAACAGGGGCCATTCCTATCGCGTGCGTTCTTCACACAGCCCAAACTGAAGCGAATTATACTTTAGCTTTTGCGTCTGCCACTGAAGCTATCGAAGTAGAAAATAAAAAGTTCCATCCAAAAGTGTTTATGACTGATGACAGTGCATCCGAGCGCAATGCATTATCAGCCGTATTTCCGAACTCCATGTTACTTCTGTGTACATTCCATCTTTGCCAAGCTTTATGTAGATGGCTCTGGCAAACTGACCATAACGTAAAAAAGGAGGACAGAAGAACAGCGATGGAAATTTTTAGGAACATTCTTTACGCTCCAACATTAGAAGATTCAGAAGAGTATTATGATTTCTTGATGAATAATAATATAGTACAAAGTAACAAAGTATGATATGATCATCTAGAGAAATTGTGGGTCCGTAGAAAAGAATGGTGTATTTCGTACAGAAATAATATAAGAACAAGAGGTAATAATTACACTGAAGCTTGAATTAGGATTTTTAAAGATATAGTTTTGCAAAGGTGCAAGGTTTTTAACTCTTGTCCACTGGTTGATTTTATCAATGTCTTCGAAAACTATTATAAGCGAAAATTGTTGGAATTTGCAAATTCAAGAAGATCTAAACCCCAAATTGATTATAGGAACATGTATTTTAGAGCAAGAGAAATTAATATTATTTATCAAAGGGGCAATACAATTTTCCATGTTGCATACTCCAATTTATCTTATACAGTGAATGCTAAAATTGCTTTTTGTGATTATCCATCAGGCACAGATGGCAAATTCTGTAAACACCTATGCGCAGTAGAACAAAAATTTGGTATATTATTTAAAACATCTCCAGTTCTAAGCGGTCATGATAGAATACGGTTAGCCAAATTAGCTGTTGGGCATTCAGCACCAGAGGAATTTTATAAAAATATGGATTCAAACACAACTGATCTTGAAAACTCATTTCAGTCAACTAATTCTGTTCCTGCTAAAGTAGAGTTAGCAACTGCAATATATTTAAAAGTTAACGCCGAGGTAAGTGAAAGCCAATTTAAAAAAGAAATTATAAGAATGCGCTGTGAATTTAATCGCATAACAAGTACGCTCGAAGCCAATCAAAGCCCAGAAGTTACTTTATCCATCATTAAGTTTATGTACTAATGAATAACCTGAAAACTCCTTCCCAAATTTTAAAAGCGCAGGGAAAAAAACGTGAGGTTCATTACGTGGACATCTGACGCAATATGTCAAAAGGACCTTATCTTAAACTTTATCCGATTTCAATCGAATAAAGACTAAAATTCATTAAAAAATTAATTGAACATAATCACAAGAGAGAATATTTTTAATAGGTTAATACATAAAAAAATTATAGACTAAGAAAATATATTTATGGTAAAAAAATAGTACGTATATTTAGCATTACATTTAGATTAAATATTAAACATAATAGAACAACTTATGTTCTATCATAAAACATAATAGAAAAATTATTAAGATATAATATTGTAGTATTATAAAAAACTTAAAATATTAATGTAAAAAATTATTCAAATCTCTAATTTTAATACAAATGTAATTTATTAAAAAAGAATTTTTGGGAAAAAGCATTATATAATTTAATAGAAAAATAATTTTGAAAAGAAAACATTGCCGACCTGCCCAAAATATTACAGTTTGTCGACGTCCCGTGCCACCAATTGCGCTCCCGATGATGACATCGGGGTGGACGCCCTTGAGGTCCGCTGGGATGCCTCCTGGATCCGGCTGGCCGCGCTGCTCCTTGGTACAGGCACGGACCGCTGTTGGTTGGCGCTCCTCGATGTTTGGGGAGGTTCCCGTTCTCTTTCCGTAGCGTGGGGGTGCTTCCCTTGGGCAGCAGGAGCCGGGTCTCGCTCGGGCTCCGCTGTCTTCCTGCCACGACGCGTTTCCATCGTTGGGTGCGTTCACTAAGTTCAACTTTCCGACCGTACCTCGTATATCGATCTTTTTGATATACCTCGTATGAATGGAAAATATATATAACCAATGGGCGGATCGTAAATATGGTTATCGATCGGTACGGGATAGACAATTTATATAGACAATTTCTTTCAAACAATTTCTTATAAATATCGAACCTTCGCTTTTTTAAACTTACGTGTTGTAATATGCTACGTTAAAGCCTACTGGGGACAGGAATCTATCTGCGAGTGTTGTTCCGGGGGGTCTCTTCACAATGTCGAGCGGTAGGGCTTGCAAGTTAGGGAATTAAAATGGAACAGACTTACCCCAATCCAATTCGTCTAGTTTGATCACCCTATTGGCCTCCGGTCGTATCTGTTAACAGTCGCACACTCCTGGCGTACCGACGGCGATCCCCGACTCGGGACCTAGGAACCGCTGGACTCACGTCGCGACGTTCACTGACGCACACAATCGATGGCGAACGTGCAGAAACACTACGGTTTAAAGTACGCGGAAGTTTCGTTCGCTTGTGTCCCTCGGAGGAATGAAAATAGGCGCGGACGGGCGTGGACCCTTGTCGATCCAGCGGTATGGAACTGTGGGATTTCAGTACCCCTTTGCTAAGGTACTGGATGTTGGATGAACGGTTATTTAAAACCTCTTCTGTGGATTGTTTTAACGTATTCTTTTGTTGTAGAAATTTTATGGGCAGGGCCACATAAAATATCCAGGTCGCAGGTATGACTGAAAACCTTAGCTTGGTACAAGTAATCGCATGTATTAGATACAGGTTACTCGAAGCGCAGCTAAGCAAGCAGTATTGAATTCGCCAAAAACCTCCGATATTTATACTCGCCGATCCGGCTTCGTCGTACACGCTGACCGTGACGTCAGGGTGGCGTAATCGCTTGACGGGGTCGATCTGAGTATACCCAGAGGGGCGTGGCTAATACGTCACTTCAAGCGAAAGTATAATTTAAAACGAGGTCCAGGATTCCGTTTCCTCGACAAGTTGGCCGAACCTCATCCTCCTCCTCCTCATCAATCTCGATGACTTCGTCTTCATCATCGGATATGACAATCACCGTCTCGTCGGTGTCGTCGTCGTCCACGACAATGAAGTCGATATCACGATCACTGAAAGAAATATAATTGAAAAAAAGAATACAAAATAAAAAAAAAATAACTTACTTTACCTTAATAAGGCGGAGACGTAGGAGAATAATTTGGAGGAAATAAGAATTCTGGTGGTAGATCCCGTATTGGAATCAGAGGAGGTGGCAGATCTCTGTAAGGTGGAGACAGATCATCATCAATGTACGGTGGCGGAGGCAGGTCCCAGTAAGGAGGGGGTAGATCATCCAAATTGCTGTAAAAATAATTATAATTGAAAAATAAATTAACTATGTAAAAAATAATTATAATTGAAAAATGAATCAACTAACAACAAATACTTTTCTCTGAAGTAAACTTCAGGATTTACCGGTGGCGTATATCGGTTCGTTAATTGAACCATACGAGCCCAAGCATTAAATTCACTAAAAAAAAAAAAAAGTAAGTATAATGTAAAATAAGTTAAATAATGAAAAAAATAACTTATATCTTCAAAGTTCTCTTGCAAGATATTCAAACACTGAGATGCCGACATCTTTCGTGAATTAGATTTGATGTTCAAATAAAAAGGATTCCGTTAGACGTTCAGTATTTATATCGAATTGCAGATTTTGTTTAAGCTAAACACTTTATAATCATCAAAGCGTGAGTATAAATAATTAGTCGCAGTAATATGAGAAAATTCAACAACGTCTATTGAAATATGCTAAAGTGATTAAATGAACCATTAAAAATTAATTTATAACTTCTATGAAAATATCGAGAGTTTAAATGAAATAAAGAAGTCACGTATGAAAATTTTTGGTAATATGAGAAACTGAACGCAAACAACGTCTATGTGATTATAAAAAATAATTTATGAGAGTAAGCAATCCACAAAAAATATTGCAAACTCGGCGTCTTCAGATTAGATTGTGTTGTGTGTATATATCTGGGTTATCGAAATGATTTATTATAAACAATAACGTCGACGTTAGAATTATTTCTACATGGAACGTGATTTAAATGTAAACAAACTGCAAAATGCTAGATCGTTTTATTTCTAATCTGTGGATAAATCAATAAAAATTAATTTATGACTTAAAACGTGTCAAATACAAAACATAATATTTATACAAAATATAAATCCCACGAAATAAAACTGCTAACTCGACATTTTCACACGTGTTCATAAAAACTCGTTAGAACGCGCAGACTTGAAAATAAAGTGATTATAGGAGAATCAATAAAAAATAATTTATGAGCAATCCGCAAACAAAAACGTCGCCGGCTGGTTTAAGAAACGTGACTTAAATGTAAATAAACGGAAAAATTTCCGTCTGATTGATAAAACATTTTATTTATAATCTGTGGAGAAATCAATAAAAATTTATGACTTAAAACTGTCAATTATAACATATACAAAATATAAATCCCACGAAATAAACTGCAAACTCAACATTTTTTCACACGTGTTCATAAAAAAACTCGTTAGAACGTACAGATTACGATGGTGACGTATGAAAAATTGACGTCACAGATGATATAAAAGATTTACAGCCGGCATAATTCATCATATGTGTTTATGCTTGCGTGCCATACGTGACGTATTATAAAATATTAGAAATCTTTATTTGTGTGTTTTATCTACGGGAAACAAACGTGAGTAAAAAAATTGTTCTTATTAAATTTCAATAAAAGTAACAAGAAAATATTCTATTAATTTTAGATGGATTTAGAAAAATTAAACTTTTTAGAAGAGTTTCACTTCTAGAAACTAAACAAATTTTGAAGATATCAGACTTGGAACAAAATATCCCCCAGCCAATTTATGGGGCTAGAATAGTGAAAACGAGGTACGGTGAGACTATATTGCTTGAATTACAAAAGACCAATATATTTTTACCAAGAAGAGTATTACCAGAAATAAAGGAAAATTTGGCTGAATTTCAATGTGAAAAAAATACAGCATAGTTTATGAAGGCTTGAAGGACATAACTAAGCCTTCTATGGGAGTCCAGTTCAAGTTTTTCAAAAGTAAGTAAACACACAATTTTTAAATATTAAGTTTTTATTTGTAATTTTTTTAGCTGAAAACAAGGAGTGAGCCCAGACAGTACTATATAAAATATACACACAGACAGAGATATCAACATTTACTTCTAGAACTCTTCAAGTGAATACACGCAGACACAGCTATGGACTCTGAAGAAATTAAGCATATCAGCAATGATATTATTAAAAAGTTCAAAGAAGTGGAAACACTTTTATGAAATGGTTGTTGTACCCCGCAGGAGAGAGTGCTATGGATAAAAAAGGTAGAATCACACATTAGACTTTTAACTAGAGCTATCAAGGGATCTAATTTATCTATAGGTGTACTCCGTAACCTTCAGACTAATTTAGGACATTTGAAAAGGTTTAAAAATATTATTGAAAAAGTAAATTATATTGAGGGATTGGTAAAAGAAAAACGTAGTAATCGGGACAAATGGGAAGATTTAATATCGATTTTTAATAGTAGAGTTCATACTGGAGTAATCATTAATTTAAAACATAAATATTTGAATAAATTTTTCAATAATGCTTTTCACCTTTTCAAAACTAGAATAATGAATGCCATGAAAAAAGTACCAGTGCTTAAAGTTAATACTACTTTCTGCGCTGCATTTATAAGAAAGTCACCAAGACATAGAAATTATTGAAAAAAAATTTTAATACAAAAAATAAGGTAATTGATGCAGGGAGGGATTTACGTCAATGGTTTGAATCCAATGTAAAGGAAGATATTTTTAATGCTTTATCTTAATTTTCCGAATATGGTAGTGGGTGAGCTTTAAATGAAATTATTAGCTTAGAAATTAATATAAATAAATATGAAGTTGGAAACGGTTCATCCTACATTAAACTACCGGAAAAAATTTCAAAAAAGCAAGCTTGCATTAATATTAAGAACAACGATGACGCTTGCTTCGCATGGGCCATTGTAAGTGCTCTCCATCCCGTTGAAAAACACTGTGATAGAACATCATCATATCCTCATTACGAAACAGTACTAAACTTAAAAGATATTTAATTTCCTATGACGCTACCGCAAATTTCCAAATTTGAGAAAAATAATGCAATCTCTGTTAATGTATTTGATTTGGAAATGGATTCAAAATCAAATGTTTCTGTTGTGCCCCACCGTATAGCGAAGCGAAAACTAGACAAACATGTAAATTTATTATTAGTTCAGGATAAATATTTTCCAAAAATAAATGAATTTGAACCGCCGCCGCTGATGTCAGATAATGAAAAGCTAGAAATTAAATACCATTATTGTTATATTAGTCTTATCTAGATTTTTATGTAGCCATCTCTCAAAAAATAAACAAAAAATATTTTTGCGATAGATGCTGAATTATTTTACATCTCAGGATAAGCTAAATGATCATGTTGTAGATTGCGAAAAACTTAACGATTGTAAAATTGAATTTTCTCGAGAACGGTACATTAAATTTAAAAATTTTGCTTACAAAGAAATGATTCCGTTTATTATATATGCAGATTTCGAATCCTTGCTTGAACCATTTAATGGTGATGATAGTCATTGTAAAACGAGCAGGTATCAGAAACACATAGCCTACAGTGCTGGATATTATTTCAAGTGCGGTTACAACAATAACTGGTCGTATTATAAAAGTGCTCGGGGTCTAGACTATCTCCTGGTTTGCAGAGGAATTATGCAATGTTGCACAATTTGTCTCCTCGAAATTAAAACATGTGGAGCCCATGAATACTGAAGTTAGTTTACGGGATGCCAGTAAAACTTGCCATATTTGCGAAGGAGAATTTAATGAAACAGATTAAATTGTTAGAGATCACTGTCACCTCACCGGAAACTTCAGAGGTTTTGCTCACAATAAATGTAATTTAAATTATAAAAATTCTTTTGTTATTTCCGTGGTGTTCCATAACCTCGGAGGTTACGATGTTCATATTATAATAAAGTTCTTAGCTGAACGAAATCATATTACTTTATTGCCTGAGAATAAGGAAAAGTATATTAGTTTCACAGTTCACGATAATGAAACCAAATTGAAATTTAGATTTATAGACTCCTTCAGATTCATGGGTTGTTCTCTAGAAGAACTAGCTTCCACATTGAACGACGAAAACTTTGGAAAATCTCAAACGTGAATTTTCAGGCTTAGGCGATGAAAAATTTCAGTTATTAACACGAAAAAGTGTATTCTTTTATGACTATTTGGATAACATAGAAAAACTAGATGAAACGGAATTACCTGACATAAAATACTTTTACAATAAACTAAACGACAAGAACATAGAGGAGACTGATTGTGCACATGCGCAAATTGTTTGGGACAAATTCGGTATGAGTACTCTAGGCGATTACAGCGATCTCTATATGAGAACAGATATGCTATTAACTTGCGTTTTTGAAACTTTTCTTGCTACTTGCTACAAGACATACAACCTCGACCCAAGCCATTATTTTTCGATACCAGGTTATACGTTTGATTGCATGCTGAAATATACAGGGTGTAGGCTAGAAACTATTCAAGATGTGGATATTTTAATGTTTATTGAGCGTGGTATTCGAGGTGGGGTGAGTCAATGTTGCAATCGATTTTCACAGGCTAACAACAAGTATTTAGATACTTATGATGTCAGCAAACCATCCACATACACTGTTTATTTCGATATAAACAATTTATATGGCTGGAGTATGAGAGAATTCCTTCCATACGGGGAATTTCACTGGACAGATTGCAACATAGACATCACCAGTGTGCCTGATGACTCAGAAATTAGTTATATTTTAGAGGTCGATTTCGAATACCCAGAAGATTTACATGATTTACATAAAGATTTGCCATTCTGTCCGGAACATAGAACTCCACAAAATTCAAAATTTCCTAAATTAATGACTACCTGTTACAGTAAGCAAAAGTACGTTATTCACTATAGAAATCTTAAACAAGCCCTACAGCATGGAATAAAATTAACACATATCCACAAAGTTCTACAGTTCAAACAGTCTCCATGGCTAAAGTCCTACATTGACTTAAACACATCACTGAGAACTCAAGCAAAGTCAAACTTTGAAGAAAACAATTATAAACTAATGAATAACGCTACGTTTGGTAAAACAATGGAGAATGTTCGAAAACATCGAATCGTTAAGCTAGTAAATAAATGGGAAGGGAGGTACGGAGCTAAAAATTTGATTGCAAGTCCTAATTTCCAAAGCAGATCCATTTTCGGTGATAATCTTATGGCCATTGAAATGAAAAAATCGCACATTATATTCAATAAGCCCTTGTATATCGAAATGTCTATCTTAGATATTTCTAAAATTTGCGTATATGATTTTCACTATAAATACATGTTAACAAAATTCCCCGTGGAAAAATGTAAACTTTTGTACACTGATACAGACAGTCTCTTATACGAAATTCAGTGTAATGATGTATACGAAGATGTTATCAAAAAAGACATTCATAGATTTGATACTAATGATTATCCCCAAGATAATCGTTGGAATATTCCTCTAATAAATAAAAAAGTCCCTGATTTAATGTAGAATGAAAATAATGACTCATTTCATAGGGCTACGTTCTAAGCAGTACACCTATAAAGTCGAATCAAACAAAGTAGTTAAGAAAGCAAAAGGTGTAAAGTCTAATGTTGTGGCAAACAAAATTACTTTTGAGGATTACCTCAACTGTCTGGAGAAATTTGCAAGCAAAAAGCCTCATGAAGAGTGTTTACTAAATAAAACTCAACGCTGTATACAATCAAAATTACATGAGGTATACAGCGTCGAACAAACAAAAATTGCTCTTAATCCTTTCGACGATAAGAGGTACACCCTTCCTGAAGTTCATAATACTCTCCCCTGTGGGCACTACCCCATAATAGACATCTCGTAATTTCATTGCTGGTATTCTTTTTTTGCTTTACATCAAATTTAAAAATCTCCCAAGTCTGTTGTTATATTTTAATATTTTTATGTATTTTATTATTATTATTATTATGTAACCAATTTTATGTATTTTTTTGATTTATTATTATGTAATCACATTTTTATTATATGTATTTTTTCTTTATTATTTTATTATATGTATTTATATTATCATGATTTTTTTATTTCCCCTAACCTAAAAAAGAAAACTCACATTATATAAATTTATTTTTATTTAAGCACTTTCAGTACATATATTTTTCTATCTAAATCATTAAGAATAGTATCTTTATTGTAAAATAAACATTCACGTATACAGTATGATTGAATATTACATGGATATAAGTCACATAAATTTAACATAACAGTATATGGTGACAATTCATAATTAGATTCACTTAAGATATTATTAGCTTCATTTAAAAAGTTATTATAGAACTGTTCAAAACTTAAACTATTTAGTAAGTCCATATGAGATGATACAATTTTATTGGTGTAGATGAGCTCACGAACAACTTTGTCAGATAAATGAAATGTGCAGAAGCCGTTACTCATTTTCAACAATATGATTCCAATAATTTGCGATGATATTAAAGCATAATGTGAAAACTTCATTTCTATTTCTTCGGGCTGTTCTTCTGTCACCACATCGAAGTAATCCACAATAAATTATTGAAGGTAGTAATAAAATCATCCCAATCTTCTCTGTTAAATGAGATGTTGTCTAATGTGGTGAAGTCTGGATTCACATTCAGTAAAATTCTTACGGCAGGAACATAACCTCCTGCAGCACTAAATCCTGTAGTTACTTTATATACAGAATTTTTTATGTCAGTATTATATTCTAAAAGATATCGACCCTCGTTTTGAGCAGCTTCTTCATATTGTGCACTAATTCTATCCACTTCATGCCAGTCGTCAGAATCGGCTAGACTAGATGTTACTGATGTCATAATTGCGATAGACTAATGAATGATTATGGTTTCAACCCCTTTTTATAGATATTTAAATTAATTTTAAACATTGTTAAAAAAGGCCCCTCTACAGTCATAAAAATGTTCGTGTTTTTCATAAGAATCAATGCATATTTGATTAGAGTACGTTATCTGAATCAATCCAGCTATTTTGAGATGCGTCGAAACCTAACCATTTTACGTAAACTTGTTTACCTCGTCTACGTAATACTTTTTCAACGAGATACACAGCGGGAGCTTTCGTTTTCTGTAGTTCTTCGTAGAAACCTCCGCTAATTCGAATACCATGCATTATTATTAAAATTAAAATTATTACAGTACAACTCACCAACCCCACCACCTACTTGCTCGAGGATATGCATGGTATTCGAATTAGCGGAGGTTTCTACGAATTTGATTGACTGTGATTGACTGTTTTTTCAAATTTTGTGTGGGCTAAACCCATAAAAAAGAAGTTACACAAGCCTAAAGGAATAAAATTAAAAAAGGAATAGACGATTTGTGGCAAGCAGATTTAGCCGAAATGTGTAATTATGCTAAAGACAATCACAGTTTTAGATACATTCTCATAGTGATTGACTGTTTTTCAAAATTTGTGTGGGCTAAACCCATAAAAAATAAGGGTGCACTAGAAGTTACACAAGCAATGAGTGGCATTTTTAAGGATAGCAAGAGGAAATGTAAACATTTAAATACGGACCAGGGTACTGAATTTTATAATGTTCACTTTAAAAACTTGATGAAAAACTATAAGATAAACTATTACAGTATATTTACCGTAAATGAGGCAGCTATAGTTGCAAGAATTATTAGAACGTTAAAGGGGAAATTATATAAATATTTTAGTTTAAACGGCTCATACAGATGGATAGATATACTCCCTGATATTGTCAAAGAGTACAACAACAGTCATCACAGAACAATAGGAATGAAACCGTTAGATGTAACTAAACAGAATGAGAAATAAATATTTAATTCAGTTTATAACAATATTAAGTTGGTAGCATCGCGACACTACAAAGTTGGGGATATTGTACGAATCAGTAAGAATAAGCATGCCTTTAAAAAAGGATATACACCTAATTGGACAACTGAACTCAGTTGTCCAATTAGGTGTATATCCTTTTGATATGAATCATTAATTTCACTACTACGCCGCGAAGACCTTCCAAACTTATCGAGACTCATCCTGATAATGACTCAAATTGTATGTACATCAAATATTTAATAGATAACTCCAGCCTCACGTAATTCACTAATGATAGCTGATATTTCATTATCATGTGAATCGGTATTTCCTGCAATCTTTGACGCATTCAAAAGTTTCAGTCTATCAACAAGCTCATTGACGTCATCCCAATAACCACATTCGATTGGCTTTTGATTGTAAACCATATTCAGACCGGGTCCACTAGTTGATTGTGTTTTTTTCTTCTTTTTACCATCCATTATGGTCTTATTATTTTAATATACTTGGAAGACCTAGTTCCATTAAGTTGTCCAGTAGGTTCGTAATTTCTTCTATGTACATTGATAATTTTCAAAATTTCCTTATATTCAGTTAAATCATTTCTATCATAATCTGTGGAATCCTTCATAAAAAGTAGATTGTATAACCCCACTTTGCCATCATATACTTTATCATTAATAATTATTTCAGAGGCACCACCAATTTTTAATTCCATATTACCAATATACAGTTTATTCATTTGTAACTCCAATCTAATGCCATAGGTTTCATCATAGTCTTTGCGTTGAGTAAAAAACCCCTCTATATAGTGTCTAGCTAACAATGGATACTGTTCAAAATATTCATTAAGAGCAGTTTTCTCCGTTTTGTCATCCTGAAAGTTAGCACCTCCTACTTCATACTGAGGTTCCAGAGACAATATGTCATCCTTAATATCTGCATTTGATGTATACTCTGCTGAACTAGAGTCACGCTTTAACTTTTTTTGTTGTGATAAACCTACACGCTTCGTGTCTGTTTTCTGTAATATATTTACAGATTTGAGTTCTTTTAATGGATCGATAATGGGCTTCAAGAGTCTATTAAGAGTTTCGTCTTCGTCAGATTTTCCTAGTTTTAATGCTAGATAATTTTTTCTGATAGCCTTTGATGTCTTATTAATTTTATCTTTTAGCAATTTTTTCTTTGATAGATCCAATGGTTTAACCTTAGATACTCTATACTTTTCAAAAGTTATTTTATTAGATTTCATTGTTACAACCTTAGCAGCAATCTGTTTTAAACTGAGCCTATTATCTGTATGACCTGTACGATCTGTTTAAATGGGGCTGTATGATCTGTTTAAATGAGGCTATATGATTACTCCATACTTATCATTCCAACATTCTCTACACATGTCTTCAAATTGCTCGAATGTCGTATCTGGGGCCACGTGATCATCATACACATGTCGTGAATTGATTTTATCAATAAAATGATGAAGTTACAATTATCTCGAATAAGATGTTTAGGTATCCGCGTGTATGTTTGACAGAGATAGAAACAGTCTACAAGTTTATGTCTACCCATACTGAAATATGCTCTTATATATATATATATATATATATATATATATATATATATATATATATATATATATATATATTATATATATATATATATATATATATATATATATATATATATATATATATATATATCAATGTCAAACATCGTCGTTCACAATCCATATGGCATCGCGTAAACACGTAGTAGGACGTGGAGTAGTCAATAATCTAATTAATAAGTTTGCCTTTGAATTACATGTTCCGGGGTACCAATAATACCCCTCGTATTCTACCATTACCGAAGACTGGTGGTATTTTACCTTTGATACCGATATTTGCTGGATTAAGTGCATTAGGAGCGAAGACCGTAATAGATGCTAAAAACTCTAAGAAAAAATTGAAAGAAGACGAGAGACACAATAAACTTTTGAAGGCAATAGTGTTAGGGAAAAGAGGATCCGGACTCTACATGAAACCGTATAAAAAAGAATATGGCTTATATTTGAAAAAACAAAAAAACTACCATTGAGCTATCCAATAGAGCACTTTCCGACATTGATTTAGTAAAATATGTTAAAAAATTAAAAATTCCATATTTCAGAGGTGTCTTTATGCGTGACGCCTTACCTACTACATCACCTACAAAATACGAAAGTGCCATTATTAATTTAGACAGCGTAAAAGGCCCTGGAACACATTGGGTAGCTTACAAAAAAAAGAAATAATTCTGTTTTATATTTCGATAGTTTTGGATTTTTAAAACCACCTATCGAACTAGTCAAGTACCTTGGCTCGAGATGTAAAATTAAATATAATTCTGATGCTTATCAGACATACAATACGATTAATTGTGGACATTTGTGTTTAGAATTTCCCTGTAAAAATAATAAACATGTGTGATTTTCATTCATTATGTCTCAAATATTCACGTTAAGAAGTCGAAGTTCTACTCTCTCCGTGGACTTTTATAATCCCATAATTCTTGATCCTCAGTCCGACTATTCGTTAGCATTAATAGGGCTTCACACGTACAATAGTATACCAAACATTGAATAATAAGGGGATAAATAATAAGTTTTATTACCGACAACTTGGCGGTGAAGAAGAAAAAGTTATACACATACCGACGGGCTCATATGAAATAAGTGATATTGAATCATATCTGCAGACGCGAGTAATACCCAGTGGTGTAGCACAGAGTGAACACTATTTCTCTCTAAAGCCTAATAATAATACGCTTAAGTGTGAAATTAGAAGTAAGCTCGAAATCGACTTTACTCGCAAAGACAGTTTAGCCTCCTTATTAGGTTATAGTTCTCAAGTTCTAAAACCTGATATTCCATATCAGTCAGATTTACCTGTTATAAGATAAGGTAAGATAGTTAAGGTGGTAATAATCCACGTGGACTGTAACCTTACGACAGGGGCATTTTACAATAATAAACCATCACACGCCATTTTTGAATTTGGATTGAAAGTCGATCCCGGATACGCAATAGACATTGAACCCTATAACCTAATTTTTCTACCAATAAACCATAAAACAGATATACATAATATCACATTGAAAATACTTGATCAAAATTCTGAGCCAATTAATTTTCGAGGAGAAGAAATTATAGTACGATTAGAATTAAGAAAGGGACTATGAGGTTACTATTTGAACAAAAGAACTATATAAACGATAGTTATTCTAATATGTGGCATTCAGTCAGTGGAGGGTGTTTGAAGAGGAGTAAGAAGAAGACCTCAGTGTTAACTCTTGCTAATATTCTATATTTAAAATCTCTGGGCTATAATGTTAGAACAGCTGCAGTTATTTCAAGACCCCAGTTATGATGAGTCAATCATCAGGGATGAAATTCGAACGTATCACCCTTTTGTAAAATCATTTGGAAACAACGATGAAATAGAAATTGCAATTTATCCACAGGATGCATTATTATTGATGAGCGAAGCCGTCCTATCGATTGAGGGAACTTTAAAGAAGAACGTTGAGGGTACTGGCATCGTTGAATTCACTAATAATGCAGGAGCATATTTATTTGATTCAATTAGTTATGAACTAAATGGAAAGGAAAAAATATTGCTTACATCTCTCAAATAACTTTCATACTCCTGAAATTGCTTTGGAGGCAATCCATGTTCGGTATATCCACGCAACTAAGCAATTCAGACGTACCACTATAAGTACGACCAGTAGCCAGTGTTCCCCAGACATTTCCTAAGTTTGTTAGATACATTTTTAATTGGGTTTTCAGTCTCAAAACTATATGCATTATTACATATATTACAACTTAGCACAATAGTTGAAACTAAACCGGAACATTTTCTAATTTAATTTTCTATGCATAATTTGCCCAAGGTACAGGATTTACTATGTTTTCTCTCGATTAATAAAATTTAGTCTATCACATAACCCAATTCTACAATTCTGTTTCCCTCGATAATATATTGAGAACTAATAGATTCCTTGGCATAGTCTAACTCATAATTTTCAATACTACAAATAAAAAAAAATGTAAAAATAAGAATTTAAACAATACATTATTAAGCAATACCTTTCACATTCATCTGATGGAATTACTCCATATTCAATTTCCTCAGCTGCATCCATTTTCTTAGATTCAACAGCAGTATTATCTCTACAATGTTAAATATTGATAAAGTTCAGTGAAATGATTTTAACAAACTGTAAAAATAATGGTTTTCTAATTTTTAAATATAATTATTTACAAATTTTATTTTTTTTTTTCACATTGCTACAAACAAGAGATTCTAAAAGTAGTTTTTTATCGTTGGTCTACATCATTGTTGAAAATATTCTTAAACTTATGTATCTTCATAGCAGATATATGTAGCTTCAATATAAAAAAGATAATATTTTTGCGTGTATGTGTACTCGTATAAACTGAATATTGTTACAAGTACACGAGTACGCCTAATAATAATATCGAACGGTGTAATAAATACGCAATTAAAACGGAACATTTTGTCTAAACTCCTTTCGCCTAAATGTTCGCAATAATTCAATAAACGTTCAATCAAAATATTGTCCTTTCAATCATAAATAAACATTACAATAGATGAGCACATCCGCCATCGGGAACGAGACCCGACGGCATGTGATATAAAACTTTACTTACGTTATTTCACTTTTCAAATACAAGTCCTTCAAATTATGTATTACTGCATCCATTTTTTACCATTCCTGTTATTTAATTTAAAAATAAATAAAGCCAATAAAATAATCTCGTACATATTAGGTATGTAGTGCTCCTCTACTTGAAAAACTACTGTAGAAATATGTAAACACATACTTTCCATTCATAAATAAGTACTCAGATGCTTATTATTTACGAACAAAATATTATTTTCGTGTGAAATGCCTTATAAGCACCATAAAAACAGTTTAGAGTTAACTTAAAAAATGTAGAAATTCTCTAAAATTTGAGGAATACCGAAACGTGCTACAATCCATAAGTACTCTAAATTACAATAGCAATACAGTATAATAGTTACAACCTATACATGTATGTACATATATCAAAATCGATCAAATATATAAGTACTTACCGTTTTTTTTGTGTTTTTGTTTCATCATTTTGCTCCGTTTATTCCGCTTGGGAGTACGCAATTTAAAACGAGGCATTTTCAAATCTTCACTAAAACACTCACTAACCTAGTCGCCTATTAGTTAGTAGACACTGTCTACCACTATTACGCAATTATATTTGTTCATTATATAATCTGTAAACTAAATATTCAGTTTTTTAATAGTCACTATCTACAATTAAATATTACACCAAATAGGTATAACCGCAGTTATACTTGTTTTTATAGTATATAATAAAGTTTTAGTCTCTATTTATTTATACTATTTTGTTGTTATTATTCCCCTGAAATCAAAAGAAAAATCTGGAAAAGCAAATATAGTCGAATGCCACGGTATGGGAAATTCAACTAAATAGTAAATACGTCTGCCTTTTCGCATATACATCCGAGTTTGTGTCCTAAGGGACGGTATCTTTGATACCTTTTTGGCGGTTTTTTCGTAGTTTGTAAAAAGTGCACTTGTTGATTAGACTATAAATGTTGGCCAAAACGTCAATCGATAGCAAACCTATATTCAGATGGTAATAGTACACCACGATGCGGAGTTCGTTGATATTCGGATTTTACCCGAACGTGCGTGACGCTCGACAAAACCAGCATTTCTACGACCTCCCTGATTTCTACATATACGTTTCATACGTGTACATATGAATTTTATTTTACTGCGATGGAGTATATAAATGGGATGCCGCCATCTATTGTGCCGCCATTTCTACGGAAAAAAACGATGATCTGTATTGTATTCAACCTACTGCGTTAGCGAGTTCTAAACTTATATAAAATATATATTTTTATTCAGATCGCTCTACAGTAGCGCCAATTTACAGCCGTGGCAGAATTCGTGCTCTTAAGCCGTGTTTTTCAAGAAACGCGCATCCGTGATTGCGCGATGCGTGGTGCGTTATTGCGTGATCACGCTAGCGGGTTATCACGGAAATATGTTTTTTAACATTCGCGGAAGCGGTAACGTGGAATTGGTAGCGTGGAAGCGGTAACGTAACATGAACAACATTATTGCTCTCGTCTATTTTCTTGATGAAGAAGATGAGGAATAATTGTTATTAATTTCATTATTAAATAATGATAATAATGATGTACATCAAAAGAGAAGACAAGAGGGTTGTTTTAATATATTAATTAAGAGGCACCTTATCGATAATGAAATTAAATTTAAAGAACATTTTAGAGTTTCCCGTGATTTGTTTTATACAATTTTATCATATATAAAAGAAGATATTGCTACACAGCCATGTAATCGTGTACCTTTTCCAGTGTCTGCGGAGCAAAAGCTTTATCTTATATTAAGGTAAGAAAAAACCTTTAAATTCCAAAATATTTATTATTTACAAAATTTAAATAATACATTAGTAATTATGTTATGATAATATCAAATAGGTCTCTATGTCATTAGAATTAGAGGACGCTGAAGTATTCGAATTTGAAGTTATAGACATCGAAGGCGAATTTGAACTTGTATTTGAAATCTCAATCGGAGATGTATATGTAAATCTTGAAGGTTGATTTTCAGGTAGTCCCGAATGTGGCAATGATTGTTCATATGAAGAAAAAGTTATTTCTGTGTTTTGTTCCGAGAATGCACGAAGCTCCATCTCAGATACTATATTGCCATACTTTCATTCTAGTTTCAGCAATTCAATTTGGTGGGAATGCCATTACAGTTTTAGCCATACTTCTAAAAAATATTTCAATAGGATGTTCATCTAGTACATATGTTAAATATTTCTAATGTTCTTACATGCATTATATAACTCAAAATAAAAAAAAATAAACTTACCTCCTTTTTTTAGGTTAATTGCTATTTCTGCCCAAGCAATTTCCTTTATGGCATTGTTTTATAATTTTTGTGACTTACCTGATAGAGAACTGGATAATTTCTCGCATAATCTATCAGTTTCTCATCTAAATCCTTATTAAAACTCTTGGATTCCATTTTTTAAAGGTAAATCACGCATAAATGCACCACGCAAATGTTGACTGGCCGGCAACCGGTACGCAATTCAAGTCAGTGATACGCATGCGAGATCACGTTGCGCTATTCTTTACAAAACATAACGTACAGTTTGTATCAAATAAACTTCTGCGTGATCACGCAATAGCGCACCACGCATCGCGCAGTCACGGATGCGCGTCTCTTGAAAAATACGGCTTTACGCGTCCCGGTCTACACGATGGGCGAGTAAAGAGCGGTAATCTCGTTCGACTTGTTGGCAAAACCTATTAAGGCCATTACGCCTGCCAATAATATTGGCTTCTGTATTTGGCACATTACTAGTTTGCAGTTTCATACACATAGTACGGGCCTATGAGTATCCATAAGACATAAAATATACGTCTATGCTATAAATGTGTCTATGTACCGAGTTGTACGCAGACTTATGAGAGTTGCTGTAGGTAGTAAAGTACACTAACAGGTAGTTAGGTATTGTTGACTGACTGAAAGTTGGTTCGTATTTTATGCCTTGTAGTAACTGCTAATACCGGACGAAATAAGAATTATAACAATTGAGAAGAGTGTACTGTGGTTTTTGTAAGCATCTTTCAGTGAGTTTGTCTACTTGTAAAGACTAAAAGTCACTTATAAAGTCTGAGAACTAAAACGTACTCAATAAAATTCAATAATGTTTCTATTAGAAATTATTTCATAGCACCTGTTAAACATCAAGGACGTCTAAGGGAGAGAACTCTGTTTTTGTTTTACTAATAAATATATACCATTCAACTGATAATTGTAAATATACAGGGTCCGGTATAAGTATGAAATAATGCCTATAACTTTTTAATTATTTGTTTTATACAAAAATGTTTCAAATAAAGGTTTTTTAGCGATTTATTTTTACATGTGCTGGTGACGTTGGCGAAACTTCTTTCGACTACGAGTTCGTTGCTATAGCAGTTAGCAGTCAACATTATTTATTTAAATGTAACCTATATATTTTTTAATATATTCGGAACTAGCACATTATTCTGTATATGACTGCATAACATTATCATTAGGTTTCATTAAAATCTTCAGAAACGCCATAAAAGTTTTATTTACCTTACACCGGTTACATAAAATATAGTAAATAGGTTATTTTATAATGGAAAATTCATAAGTAACTAGTAAGATAAGAGTCCTTACAGATATATTAACAGATCTATTTTTAGTGTGCAACTTAATATAATTATGAAATTCTCAGTAAAATTAAATGTAATGTAATTTTAGCGGAGATTAATGTCATTCTTTGTTTAACAATCCTACATTTTTTAATAGTTAAATTTGTCATCGATATGTAGATCGAACTGAATTTGAGTTCATTCACAGACATCAAGATGTTCAATGAATTAATAATTTAGAGAATACTATGGGCATTTAGGTCAGTTGCCCGACGCGGAGCTAATAAAAGTGTACTTTGCTCTTCCGCCACTACCCAAAAGAGTGATATGTCGTATGTTCCTATAGAGGTGGCTATAATAATGCCTTTTTTGTGGTGACTCGAAGTGGCATACTAGACCAGGTGTACAGGTGTCATTTTCTGAGTCCAACTCCCAACAGGAGGAGTTTGGTAGCTCACCCTGAAAATGGATATATTTGTTCTCGTCTGTATGTCTAACCTTCCTCTCCACAGCCTGAGGCTGTTGGAGAAGGAAGTTGATTTATGTGTGTGTATGCATACTTAAAAAAATATTTATAACTTTAGTTTCTTCCATTTACAATCCACATAAAACATTTGAGAGAAACATGGTGGTCCACCTTATCCATATCGTCAATATTTGACTTTTTTTAAATTTCACTTAATAATTAAAAACTTATACAACATATTATGTTCTGTCATTTCATTTTAAAATGGACATTTTAAACATGCTAAAATGCACACTTATTTTCGAAAATAGTTTTCTTCTTAAAATGGTTTTTTAATTTTACTCTCCTAGATATAGATATATTTAAAGTTATCTATACCTATATAGATAATACTGCTTAGATATAAACCTAGGACTAACTTATATTTACACTTCAATAGAGGTAAAAAAATACATTTTTATATTTACTGTTAAAAGACACGTGTCATTAACAGACAGAAACTGCTAATTAATGATATGTTGAGGGTCTATGAACTAATTGTTTGTAAGAATATATGCTTATTGAATATAAATGAAACCAAGTTTTAAGTAACACAATTAGGCAATATTTAAGTTAAACAATTGTATTGTGTGCAACTATTTTTAACTTGTCTGCAACTTGTGTTTTCGTGCAAACTAATTTGTATGTATTCTTTTATTTCTTGCAGAATGTAGACCATAAGATGAAATACCGCTCAAAGAAGGGACAACTTCCATTCATTGAATTAAACGGCGAAGAAATAGCTGACAGTGCCATCATCATTAAAGAACTTTCCCAGAAATTCGGACATGATTTGGATGCTGGTCTCACAGCAGAACAGAGAAACCTTGCTCATGCCACGATTTCCATGATCGAAAATCACCTCGCATGGGTAGTAATGTGGTGGCGCACTAAATATCCCGATCAGGTTCTTAAGGGATACAAAGTTAATCTTCAGCATGCTCTGGGTACCAGGATACCCAACGGAATCCTCAACTTCTTCTTTAGGTTTGCGTTTGGCAGAAAGGTATAAACAACTTATTTACGTGTTACTTTTGTTGTTGTTGAATGAGCAACTTGCATTGCCTGTTCTTAATTGTTGCCTGTTTACGTTATATTGATTTATTTATTCAAAATATGGCTGTCCGAAATATTGCAATATAAAATGAGGAATAATAAAGAATATAGCAGTTAATAATATGCTCAGCGTATATGTATTTTCTGACGGAACAATAAGTTTTTACTAGTTACTTTTATTTCAAATGACCATTATGTATTGAAACAAATAAAATATTAACCGTTGTATCAACACACGTACTTAAGTCGTTTTGACATATTTTTTAAGCATCATCTTAAAAAATGTACTATACAGTGCTATTCAAAAGTCCCCTCCCCCCCTCTTATCTTTGGAACGATTATACATAAACTAGTGAAATTTGGTAACTGAGTATTAAGGGTTGTAAACTTCCCTACTAGTGATGATAGATGACGTATGCGTCAAAGATGACGTCACAAGGTCATTGTGACCAATAATTTTAAATGGAACCCTATGGCAAGCGACACCTCTTTTAAAAGGTATCGAAAAAACCTATTCAATGATACTAATATTGTGTCTGTTTACGGCAGTTTTGACAACTGGCTTTCAAAAACCGCAAAGCTGTGATGAATTAAATGAGTTAATAATAAAACTTAAAATTCAAGCTCCGCCACTGGATAGTTGGATAGTAAATAATCTGACGTTTTTGCAAGTCTCCCCAATTTGATGTTTTTTTAGCTGTCAAAGTTTTTATACATTTAATAATTTGTGTATTGTTGATCGAACGTTTAACTGTTTTAGTACCTTGTGGTAATTTTAAAATATTTGTACATTCAATAATTTGTTAAACTGTTGTGAGCTGAACGTTTAAGTGCTTCAAGAAGAGAAATGGTACGTGTTTTAGGTGATAAAGTAGCAGCGATCCTAATACTTGGTGAAACTGGAGAAAATATTCATGCAGCGGAACGCATTTTTAATGAAAGGTTTCCCGATCGCCCAGTTTCGAGGACTTATTTGAGAGAGCTTCTTCGTAAGTTTAAAACAACGGGTAGTATTAATGATGCAAAACGATCTGGCAGACCACAAATTTCCGATGAGAAAAAAATTGATATACTGGCAGAAGTAATAGTAAATCCTACTTCTTCAACAACTCAAGTTGCATCAACCTGTGAAGTCAGTCAAAGTACAGTGCACAGGGTGCACAAAAAAAAAACAAATTTCACCCATACAAATTAAAAATGGTTCATCAACTCTCAGACGACGATCCAGACCGAAGACTGCAATTTTGTGAAAATATGGAGACTAAAATTAACCAACAGCCAGACTATGTCAAAACAATTTGTTTTAGTGACGAAAGTACTTTCTATCTAAATGGAAATGTAAATACACAAAACGTGAGATATTGGAGTGACGCAAATCCTCACATGTTTCGTGAAACACATACTCAGTATCCCGAGAAGGTCAATGTTTGGGCAGGTATACTGGGAAACCACATCGTTGGGCCTGTTTTTTTAAATACCAACTTAACCGGTGAGGTGTATCTGCAGATGTTGCAATATGCAATAGAACCGTTAATCCTTGAAATTTTGGAAGATAATCAAGATGAATTCGACATTTTGGAAATAACATTCCAACAGGATGGTGCTCCTCCACACTATTACGGTGCAGTAAGACGGTATTTGGATGAAGAATATCCTGGTAGATGGATTGGACGACGAGGTGCAATGGAATGGCCGCCTCGATCACCGGACCTCACACTTTTAGATTTTTTTCTGTGGGGGTATCTTAAATCGAAGGTTTACGCCACTCAGCCTGACAATATTGATGTTTTAAAACAACGTATTGTTACAGAATGTAGGGTTATTTCCGCAGACACATTTGAAAAAGTACGAGAAGAGTTTCGCAATAGGATGCTTTACTGTCAGGAAGTAGATGGAGCTCACTTCGAACAATTACTATAAGTAGGTACTGATTCTTGAATCTGTAATTAAAATTATTATCCAAGTTTACTGATTACTGATTTAATCCAGCAAAACTACCATAAATACAAACAACATTAGTATCATTGAATACGTTTTTTCGATACCTTTTAAAAGAGGTGTCGCTTGCCATAGGATTCCATTTAAAATTATTGATCACAATGACCTTGTGACGTCATCTTTTACGCATACGTCATCTATCATCACTAGTAGGGAAGTTTACAACCCTTAATATTCAGTTACCAAATTTCACTAGTTTATGTATAATCGTTAAAAAGATAAGAGGGGGGGAAGGGACTTTTGAATAGCACTGTATGTATAAAATATGTCAACTGTGATATACAGTCATATGTATATGTACATGAGAATAATTAACTGTTTTTAAAATATGTACTATAAATATTTCTTCAAGTCAAAAATTTTTATGACAAGTTTTATAAGTGTTCAAGTTTCATAAATGTTAAGAAAAATAAATAAGTTCGAATGTAGAAGAACTAACAAATCAAGTATTAAATTCCTTAAATTTAATATAAAATGAGGGTTAGGTATTAAATTTGAGAAATGTACTCAAATTCGAATTTCAATTTAATGGGAAAATGTGGTGGTATTAAGCCTGATAATTTTAAACGTTTCCCAATAATTTTTTTTCGTCTGCATACTATTCTTAATAACTTTTCTATTGAGTCATAAATTCATTAAAAAGTTCATCACGTCCCTCTTAAATTATGCACTCTAGAACTGACACGAATTTAAAAATATGAACAGGTCAGAAACAGTTTTAACTAGATACTTATTTCGCCATTTATCATATTTAAGACAACATTAAAATAACGTTCGTATAATTTTCCTTCCTAGTCCTAACTACAGTTCGTATAGTTAGGACTCCTTAAAATGGTACTTCTTTAACACATTTGCCTTATTTATTTAGTTCGCTAAGGGCGAACTAGTTTTAATTACAATAATGCTCATTTCGTTTGCACCCTCTATGATAAAGGCACATCAATAATATTTGTAGTTCCCTTGAACTTTAACTAAAAAAAAAAAAAAAGATAGTCTTGTTTGATATCGATAAAATGAACCGTTTCGATAAAAATTATTTTTATTTAAGGAGTCCTAACTAGGATCCATCATATTAAAAAATTATTAAATTACACCAAGTACGTTAAAAGTAATAACCAGTATTATGGAAATATGTATGGAAATCGGTATTCCTTGAGAATACCGATTTCCAGAGACGTCCTTTGGGGGGCTATATCTCCATATGGAGGGGCTGTAGGAAAAAATTATAGGGACTTGTCACGCTATTTTAATGTTTTCTACATGAATCTGGGAGATTGTGTGAAAAATAGCGACTAACTAGCGAAATAATTACATAACACGATGTAATTATTTTATGTATAGAAACTGCCTTTTAATTGATATATATGATAGTACTGGTAGTTAAAATAAAATTATAATTTTATTTTAACTACGAATACTATCATATACGAGTACATATAAATTTCTAGTTTATAAACTAGAACTACTGTAAAATAGATTCTCAGAATATCATTGAGGATTTTATTTTTGTAGTTGATAGAATGAAAAAATATTAAACAAAGACTCCTGTGTTTTTATAAAAACTAAATTTTGCTTATTTATTTTTTTGGCTGCTATTCTATTCTCTAAAACCATTCTCTTATCATTTGTATTGTTTTACATGTTCTCCCCCATAGATCTAGAGATGTATAGAAGCATGTCTTCTCCAGTGTAGTGTTATTATAGTTGTTTTAATTTCATATTGACGATTTAGTGGTTCCAGGGTACGAAAAAAGTAAAAGCTCAGGGCATGGGTGTTCATTCTCCAGAAGAAATCAATGAATTTGGTCAAGAAGATCTTAAAGTACTTTCTGACATGCTGGCTGACAAACCTTTCTTCTTTGGAGATGAACCCACGAATGTAAGTTCTTTTAGCACATCAAAGAAACATTGTAAAGTGGTAGTTGCAGTTAGAACCTTTAGCAGATTCCATATGATAATAATAATGATAATACACTAGGCACAAAAATTAAGGGATGTAAAAAAATCATAAATTTTTAGGTGATTTTCAAAGGGCTGTAACTTGGATAAAAATAGTCGCATAGCAATTAAAAAAAAAGCAGCAAATGGAAGCTTCAAGTTTCTAGTTTTCAGATCTTGAGTTCAAACCATTTTTTACCATCAGCAGTTTTTGAGTAATCATAAGAAAACCATCGGAAAAAAAATCTTAAATTATTGTTGTCTTTCAAAAGGTCTACAGATTTGAATAATCTTTTTTTGCAGTGATTTCATCATAAAGCTTTTTTAGATAAAATAATATAAATAATGATCGTATAGAAATTTTGTTTTATCAAAAAATATTTTCAACCTCAAAAAATCAATAAAAAACAAAAATCGCTTTGAAATTTTCAACGTTTCTTTGGGGTACTTCGAGATTGAAAAGAATCAATCAACATCCTTAGTCTATCCATTATTTGCAAAGTTATGCTAAATTAAGCGAATATCCCTAAATACGCAATTTTTACCTTTTTTTTTTTTCAATCAACATTTTCACACCGTATTTTTTTTTATCAAAAACCAGTAACTACGACTTGTAAAGAATACTTCGCAGTTTTTAAAAAACCTACTTGGACCTAAAAAATCCAATTTTTTGCTTCGAACCACGATTACTCAACGAAAAATCATTGTACATGACTTTTAGGCCGCTCAAATGAAAGAGGATAAAACCATCTAAATAACCTTTATGATGAAATCACTGAAAACAATTTATTGAAGTCCGTGGACCTTTTGAAAGGTAATCAAAAATTTTGACTTTTTTTCCAATGATTTTATTTTTCTTCAATGGATTACTCAAAAACAGCTAATAGGACAAACATTTTTAACGTAAGATTTGGGAACCTGGACATGGACAATTTGAGTTGTTTTTTAATTGCTCTGCAACTATTATAAGTTATAGCCTTTTGAAAATCATCTATAAATTTGGAATTTTTTTCTACCCCTTAATTTTTGTGCCTAGTGTAATAATTTTTTCAACCTACCTTATATATTAATATTTTGAATGAAGTTTGCAAAATATTAACACCAGAAGAAAAATAAATTTGATTTTATATGTATCTACATATTATTTACTCTCATGAATTTGGAAGAATATTAGTGTCATGAATTTTAACAGACTTTGTCACAATTTTAATTAGATTAATGATTAAAGATTATTTTTAATCATTAGATTAATTTTATTTAGATTAATCATTATATAATGCAGATCACCTTGTTCTAAGGATTTCTAATTCAGTAGAAATCCAAAATCAAAAGTTGTCACTCATATTTTTAATGTTTCTGAAGTTTAACATATTTAGGTTTTGAATAGTATTTTTTAAGTTCGGATTTATTTATTTTGGCCAATCCAGTTAGCCAATGTCAATCCTATAACAATATTATTTTTAAAATTCTTGTATTTTGAAATCTTGGTGTCTTATAAATAGATTATAAAATTTTACAGCATAACTATCCATGTTTAAACTTAAATGTTAAACAGTCATGTTTAACATTTCACTTATCTGATCGAGTCCTTCACTTGATATTTTCTCTTTTGCAATAAGTCTTACTGCACTTGTATTTATTACGTACAATAAATTTTTAATACATATTGTAGTTAAATTTTATGATTATTTCCCTATCAAGGATGTCAAAATATACCAAAAGATTTCACCACCTGAGATGTGAGGTCTTTAATAATATCAATAAAAATGCTTTCAGTTGGATGTTGTTGTATTTGCTCACTTGGCACAAATATATTTCATGGACAAAGAAGTAAGCTATCCTCTCCGAGACTTTATGACCGAATCTTGTCCCAATTTGGTAGGCCTTGTTAATCGTATGAAGGAACGTTGTTTTCCCGATTGGGATGACATTTGCACAACATTAGACCTGAACTCGCACCTTCCTAAACCTGCTTCTGAAGAATCAAAGGATAATAAAGAGGACAATAAAGACGAAAAGGAAGGAGACAAGGAAAAAGAACCCGAGGAAAAAGATATTGAAAAAGAAAAAGTAAGTTTAATTTTTTTATCCTATTTATACAGAAAGAAAAAGTTACAATATTAATATTTCTTTAAGTTCCAAATGTTGTGTTAATACAGCTATAGGTTAATAAATCAAATAAGTTTAATTTTTCTACCAATTCTTTTCTAATTTATTAAGACATGAAATAAGAATTGTTTTATCTGAAGATATTCCATTTAAATAATATTAACTTCAAAACTATTATTTGAACCATATTAAAAAATGTCCTTTATTGTTTTCAGACATGTGAAACTGAGGGTCCTTTAGGGGCCATATGAGTCACATTTGTGTTGTTATGAGGGCCGCACGTGACAATTAATTGAAATCATTTAATAAAAATATTGTAGAATATTTTTATTATTTAAACTTAGAAATATACACTGTACATACAAATGGTTTCAATTAACATATTTGGTGAATCCCTACAGTGTCCTTTGTGTGCGCTGCAGGTGTTTTTGCAAAGGGCCATATGTGGCCTGTGGGTCACATGTTTGACATGTCGGCTTTAGATAATATTTTTTCATACTTACGTACAATACAAAGTTAACATGCAAATTGAGTAAAAATAAACTTATTTTAATTTCTCCATTATTACAGGCTGATGAAAAAGAAAAAGATAAAGCTAAAGAGAAAGATACAGAAGAAAATAAAGAGAAAGAAGGAAAATAAAAGAATGCTGAATTATTATTAAGCCCACTGCCGAGGCGTCCGTATCCCCCCTTTCTCTCATTTTTTTTACTTAATCCTTATAAATACTTTCATTTTATATCAAATTATGCGCAACAACCTAGTTCATAAGATTCATTAATATTCTAACACTTTTTTATTGAAATGTATTTGAAATACTCTTGTCAGTGACAAATTATTGTAGCTTTTTTTATAAAATATAGAGGACAGTTTTATTCATAAATATATTCATTACTAGTTAAGGTTAATTGTTTGTATAAATAATTTTAGCTAGATTTTTTTTATTGTAATCAATTGTATGTCTGGTCAGCTGTGAGAGGTATGGTTAGGTTGGATTCGTGAAAATAATTTTCATGAAGGCAACTACAGTCCTAAGCCTTTTAAAGTTTATCCATGTTAGTGCAGTCTTAGTGTACGAAATATAATATATCCCAGTTAGTAAGTACATTATATTCATTGTATCCATTCCACATTTTAACATTACATCACATTGAAATTGACATTGCTTAACAGTGTAGATTTTTGTATTTTTTTTATTGGATAATTTTAAGATTCAGATCTATATAACAAACCACAGTATAACTTAAGAATTAGTTGACAGTCTCTGAAGCTCAATAGAAGACTATCACGTGTAAGTTTTGTTTAGAAATTATTGTAATATTAATTCAATTGACAACTGTGTTGTATGCTATTATAATTTAAATAAATAAATTGGTATTTTAATTTTTCTCATTTGCTTTATTTAAATGACAAATAATGTAACTAGTGACAGTGTGTTAGGATACACATGTATGTCCCATCCATATGTACTTCCCATTAAAAATATATATTCCAAATTCTGAGATATATATTTCATCATCAATTCATAAGGTCCATTGAAGTTAGTTTGTAAGTTTCATTCATTTGCATAAAATACTAAATACATTTAAATTATTTATTGGCTGAAATTTAAGGTTTTTAATTATGCTGTTTAATTTACCAAATAGTGAATTGCTATCTGAATTTCCAAAAACATTGTTATCCCTTAAAATAATACAATATGAATTACAGAACACAAAAAAAACTAGAGATTTAAAAGGTTTTACTACATTATACTAAGATATACTGACCTCGAACACAATTATAATTATATAAAAATTACATTTATATATTAATCTTCTGATGATTACAAAACTTATATATAACCGACTTATATGTTTTTGAAGATTATGTTATGTTGCATAAATTCATTTTTGAGATATTCGGTAGAAGGAAGTTTTTTTGCATTGAAGAAACTGGAAAGTTTTAAACTTACCTGGAGATTTGAAAGTAATAAAATTAAATCTGTATAAAAAAGTGGTTTGTCGTAACTTAAGTCCTGCTACATTTAAATTTCCTTAACTTATAGTAACCGATCCGATAGGACTTGAACCTTGACGAAGTTCTAGTGCAAACTGGAACGGGTGGGCCGGCTTGCGCGTTTTAATGATTTAAGGAGCCGTACCATAGGTTTAACCATAGTGGGGGGGTCCTTATTGAAAAACCAGACTAAGACAAGTCCCTGAAGGAGGGCAGCAGCTCTTTCAGTAGTCATAGTGGCAGAAACCGTGGGGGTTGGTATGGTGCTATGACACACACGACTGCGATGTGGAAGGCAAGAGGAAACCACCACATTATAATCCTCAGAACAGCTAGCAGAAAGCTTATCCTAAATTAATGATGGCGTCTCCTGGGACAAAAAACTCCGGAGGTAAAATAGTCCTCCGTTCGGATCTCCGGGTGAGGACTGTTCCGGGAGACGTGATCGAGTGCAATCATAATAAGAAGTGTAGCATTTCACGAGTCGGAGCGTGGAATGTCAGAAGCATGAGACAGGCAGGGAAGCTAGAAAATCTGAAGATAGAAATGGATAGGTTAGGATTAGATATAGTAGGTATAAGTGAGATGCGCTGGCCGGAAGTAGGAGATTTTTGGAGCGGTGACTATAGGGTCGGTGACACACAGGATCGGTAAATGGAAACGCGGGAGTAGGGATCGTTATGCGGAAGAACGCAGGACAGTGTGTAGATAGCTACCTACAATACAGCGAGAGAGTAATGATGGTTAGGTTAGATTCGAAGCCAGTGGAAACAGTAATAGTGCAAATATACATGCCTACTTCTAACCACAACGAGGAAGAGTTAGAAGCCGTTTATTCGGACATAGAGCAGGTAATAGGATTTGTGAAGGGTCATGAAAATTTAATAATAGTAGGAGATTTTAACGCAGTCGTAGGTGAGGGGAAAGAAGGAGAATTTGTAGGGCCTTATGGATTAGGAAACAGAAACGAGAGAGGTAGCAGACTGATAGAATTCTGTGAGAAGCACAAGATGGTAGTCGCGAACACATTGTTCAAGAATCACGTTAGGAGGCGGTACACATGGAAAATGCCAGGAGGGATAGACAGGTATCAGATAGACTACATTCTGGTTAGGAAGAGATTTAGAAATCAAGTAAAAGACTGTAAGAGTTATCCAGGAGCAGATGTAGACAGCGATCACAACTTGGTAGTCATGAAAGCTAGATTAAAGTTCAAAAATCTGAAAACCCGGAAGGATAAGAAACGTATAAATGTAGACATATTGAGGGATCAGAATATGAAAGATAAGTTCCAGGAGAAAACAGATCAATTAATAAATAAAACGAGTAAGGACGAAATCAAGAACGCAGAAACTGAGTGGGAGGGTATCAAGAATAGTCTAGCTTCCGCGGCTACGGACGTTTTAGGACACGATAAAAGGGAAGCTAGGAAGCCCTGGATAACGGACGAAATCTTAAACTTAATGCAAAAGAGACGAGGCTACAAAAACAGACGAGACGAAGAAGGACTGAAAACGTATAAGGCAATAAAGTGGGAAATCATTAGAAAATGTAGAAAAGCGAAAGAACAATGGATAGAGGAGAAATGCAAAGAAGTAGAAGATAAGTTGCAAGTAGGTAAGACCGATGAGGCTTACAAAATAATTAAGAGGAACTTCAAGGATGTAGGAACAATAAGTAGAAATGTTAGGAGTCAATCGGGGGACATACTGATAGGAAGAGAGGAGAAAGCGGATAGATGGAAGCAGTACTTAGGAAATTTATACGAGGGCCAGGAATTAGGAGAGATATTAGAGGAAGAATCTAGCATCGATAGGGAAGATGTAGGAAAACCTATATTGAGAGAGGAATTTGAAATAGCACTAAGGGGGCTAAAGAATAATAGAGCGCCGGGTGTAGATAAAATACAGGCGGAAATTTTGAAATGTGCGGGACAGAAAGTAGTAAATAGGATGTTTGAACTGGTAAAATACATATACGAAACGGGCGAGATGCCGGAGGATTATAAGAGGAACATTATCGTTACTATACCGAAAAAGAGAGGAGCCGACAAATGCGAGAACTTTAGAACGATTAGCCTAACTTCCCATGCGTCAAAAATCTTAACTAGAATAGTGCAGAAGAGGATGGAAAATAGAGCGGAGGAAATACTAGGAGAAGACCAATTCGGGTTTAGGCGAAATAGGGGAACTCGCGAAGCTATTCTGGCGCTAAGAGTAATGTTAGAGAAAACAATAGAAAAAGGAAAGAACGCTTATATAGGATTTGTAGATTTAGAAAAAGCTTTTGATAACGTAAGATGGGAAAAAATGTTCGAGATACTAAAGAGCGCGGGAATGAAGTATAGAGATAGGAGAGTAGTACACAATCTATACATAGAGCAAACTGCTGTTATAGAAGTAGAAGGGGAGGAAAGGGAAGTAGGTATTAGGAAAGGAGTAAGACAAGGATGTACGCTATCACCACTAATTTTTAATCTGTACATCGAAGAGGCGATTAATGTGGTAAAAGATAGAGTAGATTTCGGGATTAAAGTACAGGGACAGAAACTAAAAATGCTGAGATTCGCGGATGATATAGCAGTATTAGCATCTAGTAAGGAGGAACTAGAATCAGCATTGAACGAAATGGAGGCAGTGTTGACAGAGGAATACGGAATGAGGGTGAATAAAAACAAAACTAAAGTGATAGTGTGCAGAGGGCGCGAGAGCAGAGCAAAAACGAAAGTACAAATTAATAATGAAAGATTGGAGGAAGTTAAAGACTTCACTTATTTAGGAAGTAAAATAAATTGGGATGGAAGAAGCGATAAAGACATAAAACAAAGAATAGCGCAGGGTCGAGTAGCTTTTAACAAAAAGAAAGCATTTTTATGCTCGGGGGTAATAAACTTAGAAACAAGGAAGAGATTTTTGAAAACATATGTATGGAGCACGGCACTTTACGGCTGCGAAACCTGGACGGTAGGGGAAGCAAGTAGAAAGAAATTAGAAGCTTTTGAGATGTGGTGTTACCGAAGAATGATGAAAATACCATGGACTGATAGGGTTAGAAACGAAGAAGTATTGGAGAAAGTCGGCGAGAAAAGGAGTATGTGGAAAAACTTAAAGAAGAGAAGAGATAGAATGGTAGGCCACTTGCTGAGACATGGGGGAATAGTCCGCGATATTTTGGAGGCAGAAATAGGAGTGAAGAAAGGCAGAGGTAGGCCTAGATTAGACTACTGCTCGCAAATAGTAAGGGATGTAGGTTGTAGCACAATTAGCGAAATGCGTAGGTTAGCACAAGATAGGAGAAGCTGGAGGTTAGCGTCCAACCAGTCTTAGGACTGATGACCTAATGATGATGAACTTATAGTAAAATGTTAAGTTCATTGAAAGAGTCTTGCACTAATTTGGACAACAAATTTACATTATATAAGTTCTTTGAAAAAGTGTTCTTACCAGAAATTAAGAAAAGAACAAATAGTGTCCCAACGTGCCTTTCATCATCTATGTAGATTCTCATTAGGTCCTGATATATTCTGGTTTTATTAGATTTGAATAAAATCCAACTTTCACTTCATAACTTCACTTTACAGCTACAAGTTCATTAAAAGAAAGTCTTGCATCAATTTTCATGATAAACCTACATGTTACTTGAGTTCTATCATAAAGTGTTCTTATAGGAAATTAAGAAGAAAAAATAGTGTCCTAACTTGCCTTTCATAATCTATGAAGATTTTTATTAGGTCTATATCTGAATAAGATACAATGTTTCACTTTGTATCTTATTAGGGTAGAACGCCCTAAAGTCGACCGGCTCCGGTAGTCGACTATCTTCGGGAATATTCCGTCATAAATAGATAAATATTAATTATTTTGAAAGTAGCGCCACTTTATCAGTAGTCGGACAGCTTCGTTCAAAATCTACCAATTAGCAGACATTACAGTATCAGTATCACCTTGGTAGGCCTGGCGGTGATATGGTGAAAGTGTATCTCCTTAAAAAAAATTGCTAAGTTTAGTGTCCTGCTTTATTAGCTCACAAACAGGGAATTCTTTGAAACAGTGGTAAGTAGATGCATTTGTGACATTATAGATTAAATTGTTGCTCTATTTTTCAAGTAACATTGGTGTAAAATGGTTTAAGTACGTTAATTTTTGGGGTGTCCACTTCTGGTTCTACAAAACAGACAAATTCCAGTAGTCAACAGGGTGCGGTCGACTACTGGCAAATTGCTATTGTGAGATTTTGGAACACTTTGATATTGAAATTGTGTAGAAAATTATTCGATACACGACTGTACTAACAACTTATTATATTTTTGTTATTTTACTAGTAGTCGACCGCTTACAAAGATTTTATGTTACTCCGTGTCGACTACTGGGTTTTGGTTTTCCAGAAGTCGATCACTCCTTTTATAATCATTTATATGGATTTAGTGGAGACATTATAGATACCTAGGTATCTAGGTAACAAGATTTAAATAAGTAAATTTTCATACTAACTTTGGATTTTCTCTTATTATTCGCAGAAAATGGTAAAAGTGAAAAAAGGCTCAAGAGAGAAGAGAAAGATTAAAAAATGCGTCAAACGTCTTATACACCAATACTCAGAGGAGTCCTTAAGAGATACTACTACTATTTCATATAAGGGAAAATATATGAGTGTACGAAAAGCAAGTCATATATATGGTGTACCAGAGACTACTATTTACGATAGACTAAGCGGGAGAATTGCTGAGAAGCCTAGAAGAATGGGTCCTCCGCCTGTTCTGAGCACAGCCGAAGAAAAGGCTATAGTTGAATGGTGTATAAACTTATCCAAGTGTGGTTTCCCACGAAAAATGGATGACATACTGAATACAGTTCAGAAAATTATAACGTCGAAAAACAAAGATGCAAAAAATATTCCATTCGTAAACGGGCGTCCCGGGAAAAAATGGTACCAAGCTTTCTTCCGACGTAATTCTGAACTGACGCATAGAAACGCTGAAAATTTATCACAAGGACGTGCAGTACTCACAGAAGAAAATATCAGAAAATGGTTCCGTGATTTGAAAGACTATTTAAAGGCTGAAAGTGCTGAGGAAATCTTGTTAGATCCCACTAGGATTTTGAATGGCGACGAAACAAGTTTTACGTTATGTCCAAAGACCGGAAAAATTGTGGCTCCCAGAGGCTACAAAAATGTTTACCAGATAGTGAAGGGTAAAGAAAAAGAGGCATTGACGGTTTTACTTGTAGTATCTGCTAGTGGTGCTATTGCACATCCGTGTGTGGTATTCCCTTACACACGTCCACCAAAGGCTGTTCGAGACAGTATGGAACCAGATTGGTGTATGGGCTCGAGCGAAACAGGTTGGATGCGCTCAGAAGTATTCTTTTGGGAAAAATGGTAACACAATAGCTATCCCCACAGAAACTATCTCGACAGATAATTTCCTTATTCGCCTACTCCAAGAAACGCAAGAGACTAATGAACATATAGGCATGGAAGATAACTATGAGGTTACAGACAAAACATTACAAAATACCTCTTCGGATAACTTCGTGATTCCACTGCCTCAGAAAATTCAGCAGACTGAAGACCCCAAGGTCGCTGAAAATAATATCAAAATAATTTCTAATATAGTCATTTCTCCACTCAAAACTTGCGATATCAACTCTTTATCAACGATACTCTTTTATCCAAAACCTCTTCAGAAGAGTAAGAACACCAGAACAACAACAAAGCTACCAAATGCTATTTCCTCTGAGATGTGGAGGCAGTTAGAAAAAGAAAATTGAAGCCATTCAGAAGAGAAAAGAAGAAGCACAAAAAAAGAAACAGGCAAAAAGACTAGCAAATGAAGAAAGGAGGATTGCAAATGAAACAAGGAGAAATAACTTAATGAAGAGAAAGCAAGTACAAAAAAATAATGGTAAAAATAAAAGTAAAAAACAAAAAACTGAGGATAATGGTTTGAGAATAAGACAAGTGGAGAAAACGCCCATAAAATGCAGTTCTTGTGACGTTGATCTTATAAGCGACACGGAAGATAACGAATTGAAAAATATCAGCTGTGACGAGTGTACTCGATGGTACCACTTAAAATGTACTGTTTTAAATGGGCATCCATATGAAGACATCTGCACCAAAGAGTTTAAATGTGTTCATTGTACTTAGGTACCTAGTCTATAGACTAGGTACCTAAGTACAAAGACTTATAAGCTGAACCTGTTAAAAAGTTAATGTTTTTGTATCTATGTATTTTTCATAGACATATACCTACCTACCTATGTGCCTACTTATATAAATAATAAATTTTTGTTTTGATACTTTGTTGACATATTTTTAACTAATAAAGTATCTAGACTGGTACCTACCGAAAAATATGGTTTAATGTTACCTGAACAAATACATAGGTCGACTATTGGAGAATAGGCGTCCGACTACTAAAGTTTTCCGGTCGACTACTGGTGAATTTCGACTTGATTTCATTTAAAATTATCATTTCTGTTTTGGCGCCTTCTGTCGTCGAATTACTCATCTAACATCAAAATTTACATATACAAGGACATACAGGTCTCTATTTTATAATATTTCACCAAAATACCACAGATTATACAATACAGGCAACATTCGAATCCATCAAAGCTGTCGACTACTGGTATCTCTACCCTACTATCTTTAAAACTACTATTGTCTCTTATGCTTATTAATTTCAAACTATGAGAAATAAATTATTAATGACACTTTTGTAAAATATAGCAGAGATTCCAACTAGCGTCTACAGACAACCGGTAACTGGCGATCCCGAGTTCAGTTCGGGGTTCAGGCGTTCTCGGTTATTTTTGTCATTTGCGTTTCTTTCTTACTTGGCAATTTAAACGGTTTAAACCAGGGAGGTGGTTGGTTTAAACCCTGCGTAGATGTTGTTTGAACTTTTACTAGTCTGTGGTTTGAACAGTTCGAACTTTCATAATAAAATTCATTTTGCAACAGTTTTAAATTCATATATTGTAGAAATTATTGGTGAGTTGAAGACTTGTAAATTGTTTTTTTAATTGCCTCAGGTAAGCGTATTCTTACCTATAAATATGTAACTTTAAAAAATGGGTTTTTATGAAAGTCATAACAATGTAGTTTTTATTCGATTTATTTCGAACCGCTGATCGCAGAAAATTGTGTGCATGGAATGTAAGACTAAGAATAGTAATACATCAAGTCTTCAAAAACACGTGAGAAAATTTCATCTATCGAAAGTAAACGTTCTTGCTCCTCTTGAAAAAGATACTGCGATTTTTAATTTTACCTGCAATATCTGCAATAAAAATTTTAACAGAAGAGAAAACTTCCGATGCCATATGACAACACATTACAGTTATTCTGAAGAGCAAACAAATTCTTCTTTATGAAAAATTTCAAATTTGAGCATATTTTTAATTTATGTTATATAACATTATAGTTACTCATACATTCATTAAAAATGTATATAACATTTATTCATACATTAATTCATATTGTTATAAATATAACATAGTTAATTCAATAAATTCATTCATTCATATGGAATGTACCAAGAACAGATAAAATCAATATGTGTAAATTTATATAATATTTATTGTATATTTGTAACAATTAGACTTAATATTCAGATGTTTAGATTTATAATATAATACTTTGTAATATAGACTTCTTATACATTTTTTCGTTTAATTTTAGTTATAGTCTTAAACTAAAAAAAATACCTTCTCATATTTATTCAGAATAAGTTTAACCTGTCCTCATCAATTCATCATTGCGCATTATATTATCTTCGAATTTCAAATTGTGCACCTAGCTCGTCTAGGCATGCGCTGAAATTCGAGTTCGGGGTCGCCAGTTACTAGTTGCCTCTAGACACTGGTGAGTTCATTGGCTGGTGGAGATTCCATGCAGTAAATGGTGACATCCTCTAATATTAGTTTTACTACTTGGCAAGTAGATGGCGTTTTTCTATATTTATGTCCACTTGAAAAGTGGTAGACTTTCCCATCTAATTTGCTCACGACATGCTGACGATTCTTAATTAAGGATGAGATTGTGTACACAATATCTTGTGCCTGATGTCCCTATTTTTAGCAGATAAGCCAATTTTTTTATAGAATAGTCAAATTATGATTAGCTAATTGTGTAGGAGTAACAGAGTTGTTCAACAATAACAAGGGACATAGTATTAAAAATATAAAAAATTAATATTTTTAAAAACAAATAAAAAAATAAACATTCAGTTTAATTTTAGACGGTTGAGGTAAATTTAAAATTAATGATAAAAATGTTTAGAGGAACGACTCAAATATTGTATTTAATTCATAGTTTATATATTTCTTCAAGGATATATCCCTCTATTTAGTTTGATAAAACTGATGTGGGATAGGTTGAAAACTTGGACGTTGTGGAAAACTACCACAACTAATAACATTAATTTTAAGTTTACCATACTGCCAAATATTGACTCGTTGCTACCTTCATGTTTATAATGTAACAAAGTGAATATAAAATTGCTATATTATATAAATTAACTTCCTAGTTTATAATTATCTTTCTTCTGTCATGTATGGTGCCATTTACAAGGTTATATTATAACTAATCAGTGGGTATTTAATTGAACCAAATGGACTACTACAAATGACCTGTAACTATTCACCTGCTTCTCTATTTCGATTAAGAGGGGGAGCTCTACCGCAGTGATATAGGATGGCGCCACTTGTACTTTATTTCTATGCAATAGATTTTTGTTACGAGAACAATATCCTTCATTTCTCATGATGAAATATTTTAAGGATGTTACAAGGCAGGAACTGACATTTTTTATGGCATAATATTTGTTTATAAACGAGATAATAGCATTTATAGTTTAAACAACAAAGTCGTATAATAGATCACAGACACATTTGTATCAAAATTCCTTTATTTTATCTCCTACTATGAACCTTTATCTTCAACCCCTGAAAAGTAGAACTCGATAGGAAACGTATTTTAGGAAATCTACGGTTTGTGAAAATAGCTTGCATTCCCGCTCAAATTTGTTGACATTACATGGCCGTTTTATACACTCTGCTATTGTCTTAGATTAGCAATTAGTTCAGCTTCTCTATCACAGATGACCAAACCAAGAAGATCGTATATTTAGTCTGCGCAAAAGCTATCCTAGTGTCGTAATATTACAGAATGTATTTTATAAATTGGTATTATAATGCATTATGATTCATATCGGTATGCGTTATATTACTTTTATAACGCATAATTTATATACTATGGCCTATGGCAGATATGAACTAGCAATTAACTTATGTTTGCTTAGTCAAATACAATTTTAACGATAACAAAAAATACACTATTTTAAAATTCTGATTCAAATTTAGCAATAGTGATTACGCATTTAGTTTGGCAGAATTGGCAACAGGGGTTTTATTTCATTTTTATTTCAAACGACAGCATTCAATGTGGTGGTTTGGTTTATCATTCACATCTGACAACCGTACCAGTTTCGTAGATTCATGTCGCATCGTATAAGTTCACGATAATATATTAGGCATCGGAGTTGGGACACCACCTGATATAATAATTTTATCTTGCGCCTTTAGAACGGCACGGCGCGGGCGGCCTTCTCATACGATAGCATATATGCGCCACGTGGTAGTTAGGTAATTCTTGCTGGACATAGGGACGGGGAAAGGAGGGAAACTTAGCGCAAGGAGCTTAGTGTGCACCTGTAATTTCTATTCGGTGCCAACATTGTCAGTTATGTGTATGTAATTATTGATATGATACAGTTTCACCGCGCCGTTTAAAATTTTTAGCTTTTGCTTTACTTTTCAATTTTTATAACCTTTTTTTATAACCTATATACGTTTCTTTTTCAAGATTATTTTTTATATTCTTAATTTCCCTAAGTTACACTTACGATTTTTTTTCTGAAATAAAACCTACATAAATGGTTTTCATGCCATTATCATTTTCAGCTCTGACTTGAAAATTGGACCCGATTACAACTTGTACTTTTTATTTTCATATTTTACATACATATGTTATAATATGTACCTAAGTATATGTTTATATTAATAATAAAATATTATTAAATAAATGCATTTAAATATATAAGCTATAAGAAATAACTGCTATTATTTTAACACTTGATAGAATATACCCAAGCAAATAAAAAACATGGGTGCTCAGATCTATCATTTATATATTGTCCATCCGTGGGCACACTATATATGATGATTATTTCATTATATAATTTCATTATAGGTATAAGGAATACGTACTGGGATTTGAATTATAAAATAAGAACAAAACAATTTTGATTGAACTTTGAACTCGTTTTATTAGTCAGTATATTTAATATAGTTTCATGTATTGCATAATATTATATATTTTACTTGTGGTAGTTGGAGTAAACTATTTGTTTAACGTTAATGAGGCATATTCCAACATATCAACAGTACTATAGTATAAGTAATTGCCAAGGTGTGAATTGGATACATAATCTGATATTCACTAATTATCCAAATATTGGACCTTCTAGAAACTAAAATTAGAAGGAAAAAAAAGGTCTCTGCGTAAAAAAATACAACTATTTGTCAGCGGCCTGCTGCTTCACAAAACACGTTTGTTGTTTAAATGAGAAGTGAATGTTTAGAGAAAAAATATGTACCTTGAAGATCTACATAATCTGATATTATTTATAAATAAATAATCCAAATATGGTAGTTATTTGTTATAGAACCTAAATATAGAAAAAGAGAAAAGGCCACTGCGCAAAAAAAATACAGGTCAGTGGCTTCACAAAACCAAAATTTATTAAATAATCAGTTTAAATGAATGACGAGTATTTAAAGACACATGAGTAAGATAAATAAAAAATATCATATAAATAAGGATACAGTATACCATTTCTTTATACCAATATTCTTATAAAATAATAGAATAAGCAATTATAAAGTTGATTTCTGCCTTGTAGATCTACATAAACTGATAATATTCAGAAATTACCCAAATACTGGTCGTAGTTTTTAGAACCTAAATAGGAAAAAAAATTGAAAGGCCGCTGCGTACAAAACGTTCAGTTACAGCGGTCCGCTGCTTCATAAAACAAGGTTTTTTAATCTTTGTTTTGTTTAAATCGGTTTAAATGAAGGACGAATGTTTTAGAGAAAAATATTTAAGATACAGTTACAAAAACAATACTTATAATATATAATGAGGATACAACATGCTGTTTCTCTTCCTTATACTAATATGTCCATACAATAATATAGGCAATTATAATGTTGATTTATGTCTTGTAGATAAATACTAGTCATTCTTTGTACAACCTAAACATATGTAGAAGAGAAAGAAAAATCATTTGACCACAGCTGTAAAAAGTACACTAAAAATATAATAAAAATACAATATGTTGTTTGATTCCTTTATACCTAATATATCCATGGCGCAATAGTATAAACAATTTTGAAATTCAATTGAGCCATTCATAACATCCAAATACTAGTCGGTTCTTCTAGTACCTAAACCTAAACCTACAAGAAAAAGACAAAAAAGCATTTGATACAGCTGCCAGAGGCGGCTCGTGGTGATTTGTACCAACAACACCTCTACATAAGGACAAAGCGCTCACAAAATTTTAGCTCGTGACGTCATGAATGTAGGCCTTTCCGATATGTAGCGAAGATTTAGGAAGCCAGCTTACCGGTGGCGAAACACGATCGAAAGGCAACAGATGTGTGCAACGTTGCCAGACTACTACGATACTAGCGAATATTAGGATTCCAGTATATAAAGAATGTATCTCTTTCTCTTATATTACCATTTTCTTCTTCGATATCGTAAAACACATATTTCCATAAGATGTTCTTTCCTCTTTTTTAATGTGGTATTTCGTAATTTATTTATTTAATTATCAAATACTACTACCTTGTTCGACTTCCCTAACAAAAATACTTTCCTTACGGAGCCGGCAACAGCGCTCATCTGGTACGTTAACCTCTAAACCTAAAAGTTGCTATATTCAGCGTTATTTCTTACATTTTTCTGAAATCAGAACTATTTATGTGCTTTTAAGTGCGTGAAACTTGTACCTAATATTTCGTTGTATATTTAGGTATACAATTTATATTGTTAGGCGTATTTTTAAATACGTAAAACCATATTTCGGACTTATAACCTGTTGCTTTTTTGGCGGTCCGTCGGTTTGTTTACAGCACAGTTTATAAGTTTTTGTTCGTGTTTAATTGTATGTTTTTCTCTTGGTTTCGGCTAGTTTTGTGGTAACTGATACTTAGTGAAATTATGCCTCAAAAGTGTTGTCTTCCTCGCTGTAACGGAAACTATTATAAAAATGGGCCTAAAGTTCATGTTTTCGGTTTTCCAAAGGACGTAAGTTTACGACAAAAATGGCTAAAAGCGATACCCCGAGATAACATTCAGCCCACAAACAACACGAGAGTATGTGAAGCTCATTTTCCTGAAGGTAGTATAATAAAAAGTACAACAGTTCAAGACTCAAACACTGGTAAGATTTTTACAATAGATTTACTAAAACCACGGCTAAAAGAAGACTGTATACCATCTATTTTTTTAAATTGCCCCTTTTATTTATCAAAAGATGTCAAAACACGGCAAGTAAAGATGAAAAGCTCAAAAATATTGATGAGTTAAATTTGTCAAAAGCCGTTGAAATAAGCAAAAATTGCTCTCAACAAGACTTTTCTCAAATTAAAACGTTATTGTCTCAAATTTTAATAAATGATGATCACTTTCACGATATCAACGATGTATTGCCGTTAATTACATATTTAGGTGGTTATTGTTGCTGTATTACGTTAAAAAAATTACAATGTGCCAGCTGTAAACAAAAATTAGTATATGACGAGCAATTTATTGTTGAGGACAATTTTGATCTCATTAATAAATTAAATCGTGGAGGACTTTTATATCCCCAAGGACAAGTTATAAATGTCCTATCTGTGACTTATATAATCTTCAATAAATTAATAAATGAATTTGAGGACACATTTCTAGAAATCTATAATAAAAGATGGTTCATGGTTCATTTAATTTTGGAATATTGTATTGAACAGAAACATGTCTCACATTTCGATGGATGCGCTAATCATAATGGAAAAGACATTTTAAAAATTATTCTCAAAAGTATTTCCAATACCCTCTTAAAAAATTATTGCGCTAAAAATAGCGACCATTTAAAAAAAGGAAATAAAAAAAGAAAACTCGATACATTAACAAAGTAGGCCATATACCTACCTATACATGCATAAATATTTTTTATAACTAAATGTATATAATTTGGGACCTATTTCTTTAAAAGTTTAATTAATGTATTTTCATGGCTTGTGTTCTATAATATATTTTTTATACCTAAACTCTCACCTCAACACTAAGTTATGCACGATGTTAGGTAGGTAAATGAAATTTGAAACTGCATAACATGAACATGCATACCTATATTATATCTACTAAACAATAATAATTAAGAGAAGGTGTGGAATAGTTCAGTATATGTATTTATGTGTAATAATCTCTTTTCAGTAGTGCGAAAAATGTTTATTATACATAAATACATATCCTGAATTTTGGCGCAGGTGTAGGGGAGTTGGGAGCCTGCACTTAATACTACACCTAGTATTAAACCAAAACTCAAACATAATTTTTGGGATTTGTCAAGAAGCCTGTCATATAACTAGCGTTCTTTAAAATAAGTTACTATTGATAGTTTTCATAAATATTAGTGTATGTATCCCCTTATATGATTAAAATTGCACGGCCTACATTGATGACGTCACACGACAAGCACTAAGGCCTTGTTATTCAGTGGGTGTTGTTTGTACTGGGTGGGCAACAACTAACTTCCTATAACAGGTATGAGGTTGGGGATCTATAATTTTATTTTCGGCTCTAGCGGCATATGCTGCAATATTTATTTAGCACAGAAATAAAGAGCAATTCACCAGTATGCTGTCCAATAATTCCTACCTAAATAATATGTATTAGTTTTAAAAAATAATACTGAAAATAATAACAATAAAATTAATATCATGATAATAGTATAATTATTAAAAATTCCGTTGTCTCACAAATAAATAATATAATTTACAGAATTACCATTCCAGATAAAGCATAATAATTAGGGCCATATGATCTTTTGCTCCAAGATCCATCAATATGCACTGTAATCCAAGGAATTCCGTCAATGCATATATTTCCTTTTTGTAAAATATTATTTCTTTCTCTTTTGCCAGCATTTTCCATACTTTCCCACAATGATGTTCTCCAAATCTAGTCACAAATAAATAACTAATCGCAAATATAACACATTTATTGTATTCTCAAATCACGAAATTCAAAATACACCTGATGGTATTGTTAAAGGTAAGATATGCTGTTGGTAATGCTAATATATAATATGTGGTATTGTTTTCTAGGTACATGCTAAGTACATACAGGAATATAATAAATGTGTTATGTAGATCACAGAAAAATATTAACTAGCAGAAGCATCTTTCAGGTATAAAGAGCACTATCTACTTTACTGCATTGCATTAAAAAAAATGCAATAAAAATTATATAAAAGAAATATCCCAATTTTTGTTTTTAAAATAAAAAAATTATTGCTTACATCTCCCAAATAACTTTCAAACTCCTGAAATTGCTTTGAAGGCAATCCATGTTCGGTATATCCACGCAACTAAGCAATTCAGACGTATGACTATAAATACGACCAGTAGCCAGTGTTCCCCAGACATTTCCTAAGTTTGTTAGATACATTTTTAATTGGGTTTTCAGTCTCAAAACTATATGCATTATTACATATATTACAACTTAGCACAATAGTTGAAACTAAACCGGAACATTTTCTAATTTAATTTTCTATGCATAATTTGCCCAAGGTACAGGGTTTACTATGTTTTCTCTCGATTAATAAAATTTAGTCTATCACATAACCCACTTCTACAATTCTGTTTCCCTCAATAATAGATTGAGAACTAATAGATTCCTTGGCATAGTCTAACTCATAATTTTCAATACTACAAATAAAAAAAAATTAAAAATAAGAATTTAAACAATACATTATTAAGCAATACCTTTCACATTCATCTGATGGAATTACTCCATATTCAATTTCCTCAGCTGCATCCATTTTTTTAGATTCAACAGCAGTATTATCTCTACAATGTTAAATGTTGATAAAGTTCAGTGAAATGATTTTAACAAATTGTAAAAATAACGGTTTTCTAATTTTTAAATATAATTATTTACAAATTTTTATTTTTTTTTCACATTGCTACAAACAAGAGATTCTAAAAGTAGTTTTTTATCGTTGGTTGAAAATATTCTTAAACTTATCTTCATAGCAGATGTCTCTTCGTAGCTTCAATATAAAAAAGATAATATTCTTGCGTATACCCTTTCATTTTAAAACTGTACATAGGTTCCACCGTTCGGTCCTTCTCGGAAAATTAGCCACCGCTCAGGTGGGGAGTCCGGCCGTACGCCGTGATGATCGACGACTTAGATTTCACATTTACCGTCGCATACGTGTTTGGCATTTAGACGAGTGAACTTCGTAGTAATACGTGTAATTTTAAATAGAATCTTTTAATTCAAAACTTAGTAATTATGACATACTCACTTGAGGAAAAAATTGATTTGATAACATGGCCTCCTCAAGGACATTCATTACGTGCAATAAGGGAGCTTTTCTCAGTCAAATATGTAAATCGTCCGATCCCTGCCTTGAACACAATATTGACAGTAGTCGAAAAGTAAGTCAACGGGATGCATTTTAGGTTGTAAATGCTACAAAACACCTAGAATTAACGAGGATGCTGAATTGCAGGAATTAATGGTGTGTCTAATGGTAGAAGACGATTCAAATATTTCTATCCCAAAAATTTCCGAGGAGACTGGTTTTAGTGTGGGTAAAATTCACAAAAGAAAAATAAATATCATTCCTATAAATACGAAGCCCATCAAGAAATTTTCGATGAAGACCAGTACCGTATAATGGAATTTTGTAACACGGTAATGGAACGTGCAAATGCGGATGACAATTTTATTTATAAAATCGTGTTCACCGATGAATCCACGTTTCCGTTACATGGTAGGCATAATCCATCAATTCTACGGTATTGGGTTATTGAAAATCAGTATCGCCTGTTAAATACAAGGACACAATATCCCAAAAAATTTAATGTTTGGGCTGGTATTTATGGGAATGATATTATTGGACCATTCTTTATTGATGGAAATTTAAATGGGGAGATTTATTTGAATCTTCTTCAAAACCAAATTGTTCCTGCATTAGCAAACATTAACCCCAATTTTGACAACGTTTGGTTCCAGCACGATGGATGTCCGGCCCATAACTCAAGAATAGTCATTGACTATTTGAATACGATATTCCCCCAAAGAATTATATCTACGAGAGGCGTAATTCAATGGCCACCAATATCGCCAGACTTGACCCCTAATGATTTTTTCTTATGGGGGTATATTAAATCAAAGTTATACGGGCATCCTCATGAAAGAGCTAATAATTTAAATCAACTGAGGGCTAATATTGAAAATTTATTTCAAACTATTAGCCCTCTTATGCTGACCAACGTTCGTTCAGAATTTTACGACAGGTTGGGTTATTGTTTGGCGCAAGACGGAGGCATCTTCGAAAATTTTCTTTAGTTTTCTTTCTTATTTAAGGCTATATTTTTTAAGTTTTAAGAGTTTGTATTTTATTTTAAATTATATTAAGAGAATTTATTTATTTTTAAACGTTTTATTAGAAGGTACTTTTTTTAATGCAAAACCAATTATAAAAATAATGCAAAAAGATCATAGTTTGCTGTTAAATATGGCCAAGATATTTTTTCTTTAAATACCTTGATCATCTATTAACAGTAAACCCATCAACATCACTTCCCACGTAAAAGTTTTTCCCCGTTACAAATACGATGTACACTTCCTCACGTGTAGAACGTAACTGTCGTAGCGCCGCTAATTATCGACACTGGACAACCTAAAGCAGGGCATACCGTCCGCGTCCCCTCCCTACACATTATACGAAATCGACCGATTGACTTGCTGTCTAGTAAAAAAATGAAAGAACGGTATGTGTACTCGTATAAACTGTGAATATTGTTACAAGTACACGAGTACGCCTAATAATAATATCGAACGGTGTTATAAATACGCAATTAAAACGGAACATTTTGTCTAAACTCCTTTCGGCTAAATGTTCGCAATAATTCAATAAACGTTCAATCAAAATACTGTCCTTTCAATCATAAATGAACATTACAATATATGAGCACACCCGCCATCGGGAACGAGACCCGACGGCATGTGATATAAAACTTTACTTACATTATTTCATTTTTCAAATACAAATCCTTCAAATTATGTATTACTGCATCCATTTTTTACCATTCCTCATGTTACCTATTTAATTTAAAAATAAATAAAGCCAATAAAATAATCTCGTACATATTAGGTATGTAAAGTTCTCCTCTACTTGAAAAACTACTGTAGAAATGTAAACACGTACTTTCCATTCATAAATAAGTACTCAGATGCTTATAATTTACGAACAAAATATTATTTTCCGGTGAAATGCCTTATAAGCAGCATAAAAACAGCTTAGAGTTAACTTCAAAAATGTAGAAATTCTCTAAAATTTGAGTAATACCGAAACGTGCTTACAATCAATAAGTACTCTAAATTACAATAGCAATACATTATAATAGTTATACATGTATGTACATATATCAAAATCAATCAAGTATACCTATAAGTACTTACCGTTTTTTTGTGTTTTTGTTTCATCATTTTGCTCCCTTTATTCCGGTTGGGAGTACGCAATTTAAAACATTTTCAAATCTTCACTAAATCACTCACTAACCTAGTCGCCTATTAGTTAGTATATAGTCACTGTCTACCACTATTACGCAATTATATTTGTTAATTATATAATCTGTAAACTAAATAGGTATTCACTTTTTTAATAGTCACTATCTACAATTAAATATTACACCAAATAGGTATAACCGCAGTTATACTTGTTTTTATAGTATATAATTAATAAAGTTTTAGTCTATCTATTTATTTATACTATTTTGTCGTTATTATTCGCCTGAAATCAAAAGAAAAATCTGGAAAAGCAAATATAGTCGAATGCCACGGTATGGGAAATTCAACTAAACAGTAAATACGTCTGCCTTTTCGCATATACATATTTCGAGTTTGATATTTTTTTGGCGGTTTTTTCGTAGTTCGTAAAAAGTGCACTTGTTGATTAGACTATAAATGTTGGCCAAAACGTCAATCTATAGCAAACCTATATTCGACGCTCGACAAAACAAGTATTTCTACGACCTCCCTGATTTCTACATATATATACGTTTCATACGTGTACATATGAATTTTATTTTACTGCGATGGAGTATAATATAAATGATATGCCGCCATCTACTGTTTAGTTACGGAAAAAACGTTGATCTGTATTGTATTCAACCTACTGCGTTAGCGGGTTCTGAACTTATATTAAAATATATATTTTTATTCAGATCGCCCTACAGTAGCGCCAATTTACAGCCGTGGCAGAATTCACGCTCTTAATTTCTTAGTGTCATACATTACACAGCATTTTGTACATCTTCAGGTACATTTTCACTAATTAATTCCTTGAGTTACAAAAAAAGAACATTGTTTATCTATATTTTTTTAATAAATAATTGTGTCAGGTGACCATATTAATTTAAATTTAGGCGATATGATACAGCATTTATATAAAAGAAATTTGTTCCAACTCAATCAATTTGAGGAAAAGTTCTATCCTTAAAATGTTTAAGAAGATTACACGAAATTAGAAGTTTAATAGAAACTATGTCATTATGTGACTAGTTTCCATCTGATAGAAAACTAAATATGATGTAATAAGTACAGTTACACAATAAAAATAAAATTTTAAATGCACTTGGTAAACAAACCTTTTTCAAACTTGTAACAACATACATAATTTATTATAATATTAATAGTAAGATTCAGTTTATTCAAAGTACCTACATACAAAGTAGATATGATGTACACACAGTTATTGGGACAACCCTTTATAGGACATAGTACCATGATAAAAAAAGTCTTCATAGAAATATATGTATTGTTAACTAAAAAATACATTAAAAAATTTTAATTTTTTTGTCTTATGACACATTTTTTTTTAGCTGGTTGAAAATTCAACCAGTCTATTTTGACCAACAGCTTCCAGCTAGTGAATACTGGTTGCTTTTTAAACCAGATATAACTAATATATAATAGGATGTTATTTATTACGAAAAACGCGAAACACGATAAACATCTTGTGCGATCTCACACTTCATGCACTGAATTGATGATCTTTTAGGTTTTCTCTCCATACTGCACCTTGCACATCTCCTAGAAGTTGTACTAATTGGCATATGATCACCGATATTTGATAGTCTTACAGAATTTTCAACAGTAACAGCTCGTCCATCTATTTTCTTCATTTTATTTTTCCCTATTACTAGCCAGGAAGACTTTACTAATCTGCCTGAATAGTCTCCAATCAGTTGATTTGTTAGCACACTCCTAAATTTGAGGTGGCTCATCGGCTTTTGCCGATGACACTGAAGCGAGACCTTCGTTTTATGTAAAATATAAGCATTCACTATACTTGCATCTAGGAAGTAGTAGAATAGTTTTAGCCACCACTTACGCGACTTCCAGTCCAGAATAGATTATAACTAGAGTGGAGTTGATCAAATAGATCAACTCCACCTATATGGTTGTTATAATCTTCAATGTCTTTTGGACACCCAATGACACGTTTGTTCGTCTTTATTTGTTCTTTTCACACTGGATTTTTATTCTAATGTATGTATAGTACTGGCAATAACAATGCACTTCTTTCCTCTATCTTTCCATTTGCTTACCATTACCTTGCCATCTGTCATGCTATCAAATTCTCCACTTTACAAGTTTTTATCTAAATGAAGTTCAGTCAGTGGGAACACTTTTCTTTTCTGCCTCACAGTTCTACATGAAAATAAACTTCTTTCTAATAGGTTCAAAAACAAGGGATAACTGGTAAAGAAATTATCAAAATAAACACAGTAGTTTTTACCTTGAAAAGGACCAGTGAGCTCTAATACTGTTTTTCCTTCTTCAACGCTCTCTTTCTTTCCTTTGTAAATGAAAAAAGTTGAGTAGATAGCCTGAATCAGCACATGATAAGGACCAAACTTTAAAACCGCGCTTAATTGGTTTAAGAGGCATGTAGTGCTTTAGTACACTACGGCCCTTGAACGCAACCATACTTTCATCTATGAACTAATGCCTACATGGATTGAAAGCTTTTAGGAAATTTTATCACAGAATCGATATCATCGGTTGCATCTTGTATAACTTGTTGAAACTTGGTTCGCCTTCTTTAGGCATTGTCTCTTCAAACGCTTCAAAGACATCACATCAGATATTCTCTGTGAATTAAAGTTGAAATCAGTTGACCAGTAAAGACGTAAGCTGGGAAGCTTGTTCAAACCCATAATAATTAGCTGTCCAATAAAAGCTTTAAGCTCTGATAATAATAAGTTCAATTGAACATTCTGTTGATGGGCATAACAATTTGATTCCGTAACAATTATGTTCAAAAGCTCTTCGTCAAACAAGCTCAAAAAAATATCATAAGGTCATTCAATATTTACATCTATTTTTGGGGTAAAACTTTCCTCAAAAACTGATTTCTCAAACCTATTTGAATCAATGGATTCTCTGGTACACTTAACCCTCTCTTCTTTGTTTGAACCTTCCTTTTCTTAATTGTTCATCAAATCTGCTAATGGCTGTTCATCGTCATCTGAAAAGGAGTAGATGACACGTTTCGGTCGTTTTGTCATTTCGGGAAGAAAGTCAGGATCTAAAATGGAGTCGTCTCTATCATAATCAACAAAAGCGCCTGCTCAACTATTAGCAGAGGAACCAGGCAAATTATTGTTATCATTGAAATCAGGCCCGATATCAGGTTGCTTTCTCTTTGTACCACTTGTAGATGTTGTTGTAGATGTTGTAGGAAAAATATCATCTGCATCCGAATCTTCGCCGATATCCGAATTTATTGCTTGTTCATCGGTTATATCATTTATAATATCAAATAATTGATCAGGATCCATACAACTTAGTTCCTCTAAATTCAGAGACTTGTTCATTTTGATTATCTGTAATAATAAAAATATATATATTTTTATTCACACGAAGCATGTACACTACTAGATACCCGATTTGAAATGACGAAATCATCGTAAACTTACAAATATACAAAAAAGATTTAATTTCTCAGAACAAGGAACATAACCTCACAAGGTTATATGGAAATTAATTATATATATATATATATATATATATATATATATATATATATATATATATATATATATATATATACCTATATGGTCATTGTATAGAACACCCCCTCCTGCTCTATCGAAAAACTAAACTTACTCACACATTCTACATTCCATCACGAGTACAACGCATCTTATCATATCTTGCGCAAATGGCGTTAAGTATTTTTTATAAATAAATTAAAATTGGAACATTTCTTCATGCGCACAGCTGATTTACTGTTTACTTAATCAACTTTACTTAATTAAACAAAGTTCCCATGTTGCCACATCAACTTTTGTACAACTATCATAATATACAATATAGGCTACAAATTACTTGCTTACCTAAAGCGCAGACATCACTGTCTATTGAATTTACAAATATGTAAACAAAATCAGACGCCCTGATTGGTTGGAAACGTCTTCACGCGCCAAGGGATGCTGAAAAGACACTTTTCATACCACAGCTATTCAGTTCTTTGTTCACAGCTAGAACTTAAACTTAAAATATTCTTGCCCGTCGAATGCGACAAAAATATGAGTGAAAACAGAGTTTGACTGTGAATCTTACACCTGTGCCTGTGCGGTTTTGTGATTTCAACACCTGTGACTCTTATGTCACTTACGCGAAATTTTATGCTATTACAGCATCAAATGAAGGACTTACATCGCTCTTAAATAGACATGGCGTTTTAATAATTGGAATACAACATGTGAGTAAATTAATTAAATTACATTAAATTGATTACATCAATTTAAATAATGACCGTATCACGTGCATACAAAAGGATCAGGCAGATTATGACAAATAGAAACAATTAGGATTCACGATTATTTCAACCCTTACAAACTATCCCTCTATCTTGTAAATTATTTTTGAACATTGATCATTTATATACCAAATACTTCCCTGGCCCTTCAACAACAGACGCCAAAATTTAACAAAAAAAAGCAAGATATTTAATTTTGCGGTCTCTATGTGCACACAATGCCACATCCTTTCACCACACAAATATTGCTTCAACCCTTAAAAACTACCCCTATATGTTGAATATTTTCAAAAATTTACATTTTTTTAATGTACCCTTGCTAAATTAACATTCCTCAATACACCTGTTTACCCCACCCAGCACCCCTATTCGCTCCCACCTCCCGTTAGCTAGATGGGTTATTATTAATTTGCGCAAAGTTTCGTTTGTGAAAAAGTGTTCCTATAGCAACCTACAACACGTCCATAAAAAAAAAAACCGCGAAAGTCCAGAAGGGGGTGTTCTATACAATTACCATATATATATATATATATATATATATATATATATATATATGTATGTATATATATATATATATATATATATATATATATATATATATATATATATATATATATATATATATATATATATATGTCGGCAGCTACAACAAAAAAATTCCACCCGCCTATGGATCCCTTCGTGGGAACCTAAAATGCAGCAGTGATATTTATGTCACCACTAAAATTACCATGTTCATTTGGATTTATTTGTTTATTCGTTAACCCCAAGTCATTACGAAGGTGATTTGTAGTTGTTTGGGCATATTGAATTTGTAGATATGCTTAATACATATTTTTGTTTATGTTAAGAATGTTTAAGATAGTCTTTCGTCAATAGGCGTTTAGGATAAAACACATTTCCTTATATGGGCAAAGTAACACGCTTATGGGGAGCGAACGAAACAAACCTGCTAGCCCGGGACACGGAATAAGGGGAGTTGAATTTGAGTTTTGAAAAAGAAAGCAGCACGCGTACGGGCTAGCGGGGGGCGGATCGTTAGTTACTTACCTTATTGTTTCTTTTGCATTTTATTCGGTAGATAATTACTTAGTTATTACTAACATTCATTTTAAAAACTGTGTATTGTAAACTGACGTGTGTTCTCATATTACCTGTGTTAAATTAATAAAAGTGTCATAGGCGTACATTAAGTGTTTAAATAATATGTCCATGCGGTCGAAACCCAGAAGTGCCCCTACGGCTCCGACATCAGTGGGATCAAGACTGCAAAAAGGACATTCTGACACCGAAGACGAAATGCCATTGCAGGAGCGTGTAACTGCGAGACGTAATAATGAAACTCAGGAGAGACTTAAGTACTTAGAACGTTTAGTGTCAGTGACATCACGGTTGCCATCTCCAGTGACAGCATGTCCATCTACTTCAACTTTCGAGAATATGAAGTTACCAGCTTTTGATCCAACATCAAAATTTGCAGACACCGAAGGCTGGTGTGCAATTGTCGACCTATGGGTGAGCAAATGCAACCCTGATGAAATGACCTTAATAATGACATTAACACAAGCTATGAAAGGCGAGGCAGCAAGATGGTTTATATCTGCCAAACCAACTGAAAATGATTGGCCTACTCTAAAAGCCGAATTTTTAGCTGTATTTGCCAAACCAGCGGACCCCATCGAGCAGTTTTCAGAAGCTGTAAATGGAAGAAGCAGCACTTCTGAACAGACTACTCTCATTGAAGAAATGCTACATTCGATGAGGACTGTTATTTCCCTTCTAAATAACAGAGAAAGCGACGAAAGCTTTGCTGTTCTCGTTGCTTGCTATTTTGGCTCTACTCGCAATGAATTTGTGAGGCGAAGATACCAAACGGACCGATCAAAGGATGCCAAAAGTATGTGTGCCATGTACAAGGAAGACTTGGTAAACGTCCGGCTCTATTTCCCTCCGGTCACCACACTGGATCGAAGCGTCGAGCCTTATCACCTTCCAGACCTGATGAGGACACGTACTTTCGAGAAAGATGCAACACATGTGGACGAAGAGATCATCGTGCAAATCAATGTAGGAGGCCCAGACGATCTCCACCTAGGACGCCGAAACCAGTTCAAGGGTATTCCAGGAGTTACTATACCTGTGGCAAACCAGGCCATATTTCACCACAGTGTCCTAATAGCAATCGAAAGCCTGACAAAAAGAGGGTCAACTTGTGCGAAGCGGAAGTACTCCTGTTGGACAATTAAAACTAATATCTGGTGAGACCTTTCCTTTTTTGTTCGACACGGGCTCAGATTGTTCTCTTTTAAAAGAAAATATCGCTACCCACTTCAGTGGGAAACGATTTAGTAATTTAGTCAGTTTAAAGGGCGTTGGTAGTGAATCTTTCATTTTGTAATTGTCAAATTCTAGCAGTAGTTGAAGTTCAAGGGCTTTTAATTGAACTGTTATTTTTTGTGGTGCAAAACGAATTTATATCGGCTCAGATTATTATTGGAAAAGATTTAATAGCGCAAAATATTAATGTTTAGTTAAATACAGACGGTTTATTTATTTCTCGAGAGCTTAAAGTTCATGTTTGTGAGCGTGAAATTGTAAGTTTCGATATTATTGACACAGATTTAACTGGCGATGATAAGTACACCTTAAATAAGTTATTGTCTAGTTATCAAGATCACTTTGTCATGGGTGTACCTTCGGGAAGGGTAAACACAGACCAGTTGGAAATTCGTTTAAAAGATTCAAGCAAATTTGTTCAAAGAAGGCCGTATCGAGCGCTCCCACTGAGCGCGAAATTATTAGGACTAAAATTGAAGAATTACTTCAAGCTAATATTATTAGACCTAGCTGTTCTCCTTTTTCAAGCTCTGTGGTTTTAGTTAAAAAGAAAGATGGGTCCGATCGTCTCTGTGTAAATTATCGCGAACTTAACGCGAATACAATATCCGACAAGTATCCTTTATCACTTATCAGTGACCAAATTAATGGATTGCACAACTCATATTATTTTTCATCTCTTGATATGGCATCAGGTTTTCACCAAATTCCTGTTCAACCTGACTCGATAGAAAGAACAGCATTTGTTACACCTGAAGGGCAGTATGAATACTTAACTATGCCTTTTGGTCTCACGAACGCCCCCTCTGTATACCAACGTGCTATTGACAAGGCTCTAGGAGATTTACGTAATAAATTTGCAGTGGTTTATATTGATGATGTCTTAATACCAGCATCTTCAGTATCTGAAGGAATAGAACGCCTCGAAATTGCCATGAGCGCACTTGTCAAGGCTGGTTTTTCATTTAATATGAAAAAGTGTAAATTTCTTAAATTGGAAGTAGAGTACCTAGGTTTCTTAGTACGAGCTGGGGAATTGCGCCCCAACCCACGTAAGACATCAGCCCTGTCAAATTCACCAATTCCCAAAACTCCGACTCAAGTTCGTCAATTCTTGGGCTTTGCATCTTACTTCCTTCAATTTATCCCAAATTTTTCAGGCATAGCTGCGCCCTTGTACCAATTAACAACGAAATCATGCAAAAGAATTGAATGGCTCCCTAAACATGATAATGCGCGAAATCAACTTATTCGTTCTTTGACGTCTGAACCTATTCTCATGACATTTGACCCTGATTTACCGATAGAGCTGCATACTGATGCTAGTTCTGAGGCATATGGTGCGATTTTATTTCAAAAGAAAAATATTAAACTTCACCCGGTTGCTTATTTTAGTAAGCGTACCACTGGTCCCGAGTCTCGTTATCATTCATATGAACTTGAAACTCTCGTGGTAGTAAAAGCAATAAAACATTTTTTTCACTTTCTTTGTGGACGACTTTTTACAGTTTTTACAGATTGTAATACTCTTAAATCTTCGCGCACGAAACTCGACTTAACCCCGCGCGTACACCGCTGGTGGGCATTCTTACAAGCCTTTAACTTCGAAATAGTTTATCGAGAGGGTAAACGCATGAAGCATGCCGACTTCTTTTCTCGGAATCCGTCTACCTTCATTGATGAGGGGACCACTTACAAAGACGACAACCCTAAATATCATAATTCAGCCAAAATAGTTCAGGTTATTGACCTACATTCAGACTGGCTTACTGTAGCCCAACAACGTGACGATGGACTGGTAAAATTAATTGCCGCTCTTCGAGCAAACGAACTAGACCCAGATGTCGCAAAGACATATGATATTCGGAATAATATTTTGTTCCGTAAAATTGAAAGGAACAGTCGTTCCCATTATCTGCCAGTAGTGCCAAGGCCCATGATTTGGTCGGTAATAAATCATGTACATACTAACATAAACCATTTAGGGTGGGAAAAGACGTTAGATAAAATTTATGGGCTATACTGGTTTCCTAAAATGTCGCGTACTGTAAGAAAATTTGTCGATAATTGTCTAATTTGCAAAACTTCGAAAAATAAATCGGGAAAAGCCCAGGTTAAAATGTATCCAATTAATAAAAATCCACAACCGTGGCATACTATACACGTAGATATATCTGGAAAGCTGTCTGGTAAAAGTGATAATAAAGAATGTACTGGTAATTATCGACGCTTTTTCTAAATTTGTAATACTGTACCGTATCCGTTCTTTAACTGCCGAAATTGCTGTTAGTTGCTTAAAAGAATTCACGTACTTGTTTGATGCACCATCCCGTATCATTTGTGATCAAGGCAAATGTTTCGCTAGCAGTGAGTTTAAAAGTTTTTGTTCCAATTCTAATATTGACTTTCACTTCATCGCTCAAGGTACAAGCAGGGCAAATGGACAGGTAGAACGAGTGATGCAAACATTAAAAAATACACTGACGATAGTTGAAGCTGAAAACGATCGCAAGTGGTAGGATAATTTAGGCGAAGTTCAGTTAGCTTTAAATAGCACTAAACATAGAGTTACAGGCTTCAGCCCTGCTGAAATCTTATTCGGATCTTCAATCCGCTCTTTAGAGTTACAAAAAATTTCGTATGATAAGGACGATTGCTTCGAAAAACACATTTCGTTACCAGATATTCGTACAGCAGTCACAAAAAATATCGTAAATTCTTCTAAGTATTATGAAGATAGAAAAAATGTTGAAAAAGCTATCATCAAGCCCTTCTTAGTTGGTGATTTTGTTTACAGTAAAAATAATGAAAGAATGATTTCTAAACTCGACCGTAAATTTAGAGGTCCTTTTAAAATTACCAAAATTCTGAAGAATGATCGATATGAGGAAATTAAGTCTACCGATAAAGGCAGAGGCCGAATCTTCAAATTTGTACACGATCAGCTTATTAGTGTACCAGAGGGACAAGGTGAAATTGTAACAGATTCAGGGTCTGATGATTAGAATGAGCAAGTGTCGGTGGCAGAATAGTAGCCTATAGTTGTAGAATAAATAAACAACGATTTGATTATGATATTGATGTGTCTAGTATGTCTTATATGTTTTTATATATAGAGTTATTTTGCCAATCCGGATGTGTTCGGATGAGAGGTACTTTTGTCGATCCCCATGCGTTCGGATGTGTTACCTGTACTGCTGTTTGTGTCAATCCGATGCGTTCGGATGAGAGGTACTTTTGTCGATCCCGATGCGTTCGGATGTTACCTGTACTGCTGTTTGTGTCAATCCGATGCGTTCGGATGTTACCTGTACTGCTGTTTGTGTCAATCCGATGCGTTCGGATGAGAGGTACTTTTGTCGATCCCGATGCGTTCGCATGTTACCTGTACTGCTGTTTGTGTCAATCCGATGCGTTCGGATGAGAGGTACTTTTGTCGATTCCGATGCGTTGGGATGTTACTTGTACTACTGTTTGTGTCAATCCGATGCGTTCGGATGAGAGGTACTTTTGTCGATCCCGATGCGTTCGGATGTTACCTGTACTGCTGTTTGTGTCAATCCGATGCGTTCGGATGAGAGGTACTTTTGTCGATCCCGATGCGTTCGGATGTTACCTGTACTGCTGTTTGTGTCAATCCGATGCGTTCGGATGAGAGGTACTTTTGTCGATCCCGATGCGTTCGGATGTTACCTGTACTGCTGTTTGTGTCAATCCGATGCGTTCGGATGAGAGGTACTTTTGTCGATTCCGATGCGTTCGGATGTTACCTGTACTACTGTTTGTGTCAATCCGATGCGTTCGGATGAGAGGTACTTTTGTCGATCCCGATGCGTTCGGATGTTACCTGTACTGCTGTTTGTGTCAATCCGATGCGTTCGGATGAGAGGTACTTTTGTCGATCCCGATGCGTTCGCATGTTACCTGTACTGCTGTTTGTGTCAATCCGATGCGTTCGGATGAGAGGTACTTTTGTCGATCATGATGCGTTCGGATGTTACCTGTACTGCTGTTTGTGTCAATCCGATGCGTTCGGATGAGAGGTACTTTTGTCGATCCCGATGCGTTCGGATGTTACCTGTACTGCTGTTTGTGTCAATCCGATGCGTTCGGATGAGAGGTACTTTTGTCGATTCCGATGCGTTCGGATGTTACCTGTACTACTGTTTGTGTCAATCCGATGCGTTCGGATGAGAGGTACTTTTGTCGATCCCGATGCGTTCGGATGTTACCTGTACTGCTGTTTGTGTCAATCCGATGCGTTCGGATGAGAGGTACTTTTGTCGATCCCGATGCGTTCGGATGTTACCTGTACTGCTGTTTTTGTTAATCCGATGCGTTCGGATGAGAGGTACTTTTGTCGATCCCGATGCGTTCGGATGTTACCTGTACTGCTGTTTGTGTCAATCCGATGCGTTCGGATGAGAGGTACTTTTGTCGATCCCGATGCGTTCGGATGTTACCTGTACTGCTGTTTGTGTTAATCCGATGCGTTCGGATGAGAGGTACTTTTGTCGATCCCGATGCGTTCGGATGTTACCTGTACTGCTGTTTGTGTCAATCCGATGCGTTCGGATGAGAGGTACTTTTGTCGATCCCGATGCGTTCGGATGTGTTACCTGTATTGTTGTTTATGTCGATCCGATGCGTTCGGACGAGGCAGTTGTGTCGCTGCCACATTGTAGTTGGCCATATTGTAATAATAATTATTTTTGTTATTTAGTCAGGATAGACGAGCAGTAATGACAGGATCTGTTTACTTTTTTTTATAGGTGTTATTCCTTAAGGTGAGTGCCCGAGGACGTGCACATTGTCAGAATGGCCGTATCGGCGGCTGCAACAAAAAAATTCCACCCGCCTAAGGATCCCTTCGTGGGAACCTAAAATCCAGCAGTGATATTTATGTCACCACTAAAATTACCATGTTCATTTGTATTTATTTGTTTATTCGTTAACCCCAAGTCATTACGAAGGTGATTTGTAGTTGTTTAGGCATATTGAATTTGTAGATATGTTTGATACATATTTTTGTTTATGTTAAGAATGTTTAAGATAGTCTTTAGCCAATAGGCGTTTAGGATAAAACACATTTCCTTATATGGGCAAAGTAACACGCTTATGGAGACCGAACGAAACAAACCTGCTAGCCCGGGACACGGAATAAGGGGAGTTGAATTTGAGCTTTGAAAAAGAAAGCAGCACGCGTACGGGATAGCGGGGGGCGGATCGTTAGTTACTTACCTTATTGTTTCTTTTGCATTTTATTCGGTAGATAATTACTTAGTTATTACTAACATTCATTTTAAAAACTGTGTATTGTAAACTGACGTGTGTTCTCATATTACCTGTGTTAAATTAATAAAAGTGTCATAGGCGTACATTAAGTGTTTAAATAATATGTCCATGCGGTCGAAACCCAGAAGTGCCCCTACGGCTCCGACATATATATATATATATATATATATATATATATATATATATATATATATATATATATATATATATATATATATATATGTATACATACATGTAAATACACACATTCTGAATTCTGAATTTTTGGACTCCAGGGTTATTTAAGATTATCTTTCATTTTGAAATATTTTCAAGGTCATACCACTTCCGATTATCCCGGAAATCGCCAGTAACTTCCTTATTTTAAATAGAACACCCGGTATATTATTTCATTTCTGGACTTCTGAGAAAATTTCATCAGTGTCAAGTCTCGTATGCCTTACCGTGGGACAAACTACCCGTATGTCCAGGCCTAGACAAGGTTCGTCGTCGTAAAGTAAAATAACGGTGTAGACATTTGAGCTTAATTTTAATCAGAAAAAGAAGCATCAAAACAACAATATTACATCCTTTTTCTGTCAACTTATCTCAACCATTGACCATAGATCAGTCATCAGTGAATAATACAGAATAGTAGAATACTACAGATAAGATATACTATAGAATACATTTCTCTCGCAGCGCCACCACTAGGCAGACTAAGGCGGCGGTCCCACGCCTAACTAAATTCTTAAAAGTTACAACAATCAGGTTTCTCTATGCCTATTTTCAACTGTTTCTTAGATATCTTGAGTCTTTTGAAAATTTTTAAGCCTTATTTTCAACACTGTGCCTTTTACCCATTTTCGACTGGTGCAAAATGCTTCTGGGGTAGACGGAAGCACAAGAATGGTACTTTCGAAATCCACATTGACAATTAATTTATCGCAAACAGCGATATATATATATATATATATATATATATATATATATATATATATATATATATATATATATATATATATATATATATATTTCGGCGCGGTTTCGATCGAGGGACCGACCATTCAATTGTCGAGATATATGCGCCAATCTGTTCAGATATTCAGTTGTAATCTCTGAGAATTTAAATAAATTGGGGTATAACGAAAATCGAATTATTATTCACTCCTTATTTCATAACAAATCAAAAGTGGGATAGTTTTACGTGCTTTTGCGTGTTTTTAGTACAAAACTGTAAAATCATGCCAAAACATAAGTCAAAAAAGGACGTGCGGTCGTCAACCGAGAGTAGTGAAAGTTCGTCTAGTAGTAGTAGTAGTAGTACAACAGTCATGCTCAACAACATAAAAGATTGCGTCTCCTGATTGAAGTAAAAACATTAAAACGAAATTTAAGTAAAAGGTCCAGTGCCTATCGGGGTAAAATTGATAGTGTAACAGTATTCAGTGGAGATTTTGATGAACTGATGAAAATTAATCAGTGGTTAAACAGTGTTGATGCTACTGGTGATTTATTTGACTGGGTTGATAAGCCCCGTGTGTATTGTATGATAAATAAACTTAGAGGAAACGCGAAGACGTGGTACCACAATCAAGAAAATCTTAATCTATCGTGGGAAGAGTAGAAGGACAAACTACAAGAAGGTTTTCCAGTACAGCAGTGTGTTTTCACCAAATTAAAGGCTTTAGTAAATATTAAGCAAAGTGCATCTCAAAGTTTGGTTAATTTCTTCTACCGAAAGTTAGCCCTTGGTCAGTATTGCAAACTTCAGGACAAGGTGATCGTGGAAGTCATCACAAACACAAACCCCTTCGTAAAATCAGGTATTCGAGCTGCAGATTGTATATTTACGAAGCATTTACTACAGTTTTTAATTGCAAATAGTGAACAGGTATCAAAACACAGCCGCAAGGTAAGTGCGACACATAGTTTTTAGAGATAAAAGACCATTTGAGCAATCTGATGATAGGCATAGGGAAAGAGTCAAATGTTTTTTGTGTGGTCGTGAATGTAACAGTCAAAAGGGTAGGCACGCCAATGTGTAACCAATTTAATTGTATTATCGTTAACCGAACGGAAAATAAATATATGTAAGTCAAACATTCCTTGTTGGAGAGCATAAAACGGCGAATTCTTCTGAGTCAGCGGGCGTTATCGGGGCATCATCGCGTAACCGATTTGTGATCCGGACTTGGGAATATAATTCTTAGATATATTGCTAAGTGGGTCAGATATAGAGTTATTATTGAAGTGTGCACTAGACGCTGTGTTGAGCACATGTGTTTTTGTAGTTCAGGTAGTTTAGCTATTAATTGGCTACTGTGAATATTGCAGAGTGGATTAAATAATCCAGGTATTTATTGTTCGTAGTGAAATTTCAGTTTGTTACTGTCTCAAGGAAAGATAGTAATAATATTCTTTTAATGTAGTGCACTGTATTTTATATAATTTATATATGTTTGTTAGAGGGGGTTAAATGTATCACTGTTAGAGGGTTAAATGTCCCAATGTGAGAGGGTTAAATGTCCCAATGTGAGAGGGTTATGTCCCATTGTGAGAGGGTTAAATGTCCCACTGTTATAGGTTTGTATATATATATATATATATATATATATATATATATATATATATATATATATATATATATATATATATATATACGGATATAAGATAACCATACTAGGAATATACGCTGTAAATGAAGACGAACTAGTAAATAATAGACATATTCTTTGAACAAGTTAACCAGGAAATAGAAAAAATTGGAACCTCGAGAGAAATAATACTTTTAGGAGATTTTAACGGAAGAGTGGGAAGTAAAAACAATGACACCGTGATTGGAAAGTTTGGAGAGGAAGTAGTAAATGATAACGGAAGAAGGTTAATAAAAATATGCGAACAATACCAGCTGAAAATTCTAAATGGGTATTTCCAACATCGAGAGATCAATAAATACACGTGGATACAGACAACAAGAAACCTAAAAACTGTTATCGATTATGTAATAACAAAACAAAAATCCCGCTTAAAATTCATGGATGTGAGAGTAAATAGAGGAGTTTCTTGTGGTAGTGACCACTACTTCCTTAAAGCAAAGATAGTTGCTCCCATAAGAACAAGAGATCAAAAAGAAAATATGCATGGGGATGAGAAGGAAGAGAAAGAGACAGAGATAAGATATAATTTAAGTAGCCTGGAATAAGAAAGTACGAGAAGACTATACAAAACCCGATTAGACAACAAATTACAACGAACAGAATTTGACAATATAGAAGAGGAGTATGAGTATATAAAAACGTGTATACAGTCGGCAGCATCAGAGGCATTAGGGCGATATGAAGAAGGAGGAAAACAGCGGAAACCATATTGGTGGGATGACGAAATTGAGATTGAAATAGAGGAAAAACGAAAAAAATATCATGCATACTTAAGCTCAAAAAAATATGAATGACAAACTGACATATAAAGAAGCTCAAGCAAGAGTGCGTAAAATAATATGTACACAAAAGAATGAAAAATGGGAGGCAACATGTTCTAGACTTAACACATATATAGGAGGTAGGAAAAGTACGGAAAGCTGGAGACTACTCAGGAAAATGAGACAGGAGCGGAAGAAAGATATCATCGCACCAATACCAGCGCAAACATGGAACCAATATTTTGAAAAAATATTATCAGAAGATAGAAAAAAATTTAAAAATATAGAAAACGTTAATCTCAATATAGTTACTCAAGGATCTCCGATAAGAATAAGTATATCAGAAGTTAAGGAAGTATGTAGATCACTAAAGAATGGCAGAGCCCCAGGACCAGGAAATATTCCTGGAGAACTTATAAAATATGGAACAGACAAACTATACCATTCACTGAGAGACCTTTTCCAAAGATGTATGAGTAGATCAAAAGTACCAGAAGAGTGGAAGGTATCATATATATCCACAATTCATAAGAAAGGGGATAAACGTGAGTGTGACAATTACCGAGGAATATCTGTTACAAATTCCATCAGCAGAATATATGGGAATATATTAAAAAACCGTATGGAGAACGAATATTGTGAAATGGAGGCAGAAGAACAGGCCGGTTTCAGAGCAGGAAGATCCACAATCGATCACTTATATACAGTCACACAAATCTTGGAGAAGAAGATAGCATTTAACCAAGAAGTATATCTACTATATGTGGATTTAAAAAAAGCATATGATAGCATTCCTCTGGTAAAACTCTGGGAAACTTTACAAAACACTAATATATATGTAGAATTAATAAAGGCTGTAAAGTCTCTGTATGATAATACCAGATCTAGAATAAAAATAGGACACAATATAACAACGGGAATTATAGTAACTAAGGGACTTAAACAAGGATGCTGCCTATCTCCTACACTATTTAAGATATATCTAGAACGCGCATTGATGACTTGGAAAAGAAAATGTCACAATATGGGCATACCAATAGATGATACATCAACACTATACACATTATCCTTTGCGGATGACCAAGTTGTTATTGCGCAAGATATCGATGATATGGAATATATGACACGCAAACTTATCGAGGAGTAAGAAAAATGGGGTTTAGAAGTTAATGTGAAGAAAACGGAATACATGTGTATTGGAGGACAACAACAAGATCTACTTCTTTCAACCGGGCAAAACATCAAACACTGTAATGAATATAAGTATCTAGGCATGAAAATATCAAATGACGGGACACTTGATGAAGCGATTTCGGAAAGAAACACTCAAGGAAGGAGAGCAATTACAATGTTGAACAGCATTCTATGGGATAAACAAATAACAAAAGAAAATAAAAGAAGAATATATAATTCAATAATTAAAAGTATAGTAACCTATAGTTGTGAAGTATGGCCAATAAAAGAAAGAACAGAAAGAATGATAAGAACCACAGAAATGGACTTTTGGAGGAGGTCAGTTGGAAAATCAAAGAGAGAAAGGGTAACAAATGAGAGAATAAGAAATATGATGGGAATAACACATGACATTGTAGATGATATAAGAACCAAGCAACTCGTATGGTACGGGCATGTTCAGCGAATGCCAAATGACAGAATACCCAAAAAAATTCTAAACTGGAAACCACAAGGAAGAAGAAGGCGAGGAAGACCACGAAAAAGTTGGAGAGAGAGCATTGATAATGAAATTCGGGAGAGAGGTCTAGACGAGGACATGTGGAGAAATAGAGAGGAATGGAGATTAGGAATCGGAAGACGGCGAAGGACGTTATAAACCGATATGATGATGATATATATATATATATATATATATATATATATATATATATATATATATATATATATATATATATATATTTGTGAGAGGGTTAAATGTCCCATTGTTAACCCTTTCCGTACCATAGCCGCATATATACGGCAAACCCTGAACGGGCCATCAGGACCACTGCTGTATATATATATATATATATATATATATATATATATATATATATATATATATATATATATATATATATATACGTTCAGTGTTGTACAGTATTTTTAGACCACTGCCGTATATATGTGATAATTATTAAATTGAGCTCCCTTAGTAGGACCAGAGCCGCATAAATGTGTCACTTCGTATTGTGTTCGAGGGCCCAATGCCGAAATAATACGACACCTAAGACAGGACCACCTAGCCTCCTGCCGTATAAATACGACACTTTTCTCGACGTCATAGGGGGGTCAGGAAAAGTGGGAATGTGGCGTCTATGGAGCGTCCATGCTCGAGTACGAGTTAAGGCTTGCATTTAGTGTTATGTAAATTGCAGTAGAGATCAGACCGTTGTATTCTATGGATTCAAGTGCGGGACCGTCTACACATTTTACAAGTGGTTCTAGATGTAAAAGGAAACGTGATGTTGATAAAGAGCTTTGTGGATTAATAAGAACTGAATATGATAATATTTTAGCGTTCTTAGATTCCGATGAAGAGCCCTACATCGACAGCGGCAGTGAATATGAGCCTCATCGGAATGAATGCGAGACAAGTGATGAAGAAGCCGAGGATCTTGTGTATGATGAAAATGACAGTCCGGATGAAATGAAACCTGAACAAAATGATGACGTCGCAGCTGATGATCCAGATAATTCTAATATTCAAGAACATATTGCATTACCAAAGGACCTATCGCTAAAATGGAGTAAAACAGCTTTTGTGCCCAAAATACACCTATTTGATGACTCAAATTCTGGTGCACATATCGAATCAGTCGAAGATAAATCAAATGCACTTAGCTACTTTATTTTATTCATAAATCCAGAAGTAGTCGAGCTTATTGTACAGGAAACTAATAGATATGCTTTAGAAAATAAGGAGAACACGACACAAAAATGAAAAGAAATAACCGAGAATGAAATTTATGTATTTTTAGCTGTTATGTTACTTACAGTACGTCACGGGAAAAATAACATAAAAAAACATTGGTCAACAGATGCACTTCTTCACACATCAATATTCTCACAGGTAATGCCACGAAATCGTTTCCTAGCTATACTTAGCATGTTACATTTTTCAAGCAATGCTGATCAGAAACAAGGTGATTCATTCCATAAAGTACGAAGACTGTTCAATATAATGATAGTAGAGTGCTTATACCGGTTCGGAGTCTCCTTCCACCACTTTCTATGACGTCACAGTTGACCTTGAGGGGGTCACCCTGATAAGGACCACCTTGTGAAGGTCACCTTGTTCAAGGTCACCCCGGTCAAGGTCACCTTGTGAAAGTCACCTTGAGGAGGTCACCATGATCAATATCACTTTGCTAAGGTCATCTTAAATACTTTCTGTGTATTTTCCCCTACCACTATTCTTAAAGAATAGTGGCGGTAACCTTTATATAGAATAAGGAGTGTGTGTACAGAAGTTAGTTCTGCCACAGCCTCCTGCCTTAATTATTCATTTGAAATACATAAAGTAATATGTACAATTGTGCTAATTGTGGTACTACTTTCACGCGATCTAATAATTTGCGGCGTCATGAGGGAACGTCATTGAAAAAGACACAAGACAATCATGGTCCATCAGTGAAACGGCAAAAGTGTAACAACGATCAACCGTCAACATCTACAAATGCACAAGTTTGTGACTGCTGCAATAATACCGTTGCAACCCATAAAATGCACTCCCATGTGAGAACATTGCAACATAGAACAAATACATGCCTCCCCTGATGGATGGTATTCAAATTGTCCGTAGCGCTTTTAAAAGTCGTATAGTGAGCTACCGGATACACAGTGAAAACCACCACCTAGACTATGTATTGTTCTTCAATGAAATTAGGAACAAAATAATAAATTTACTTGAGGAAGTTATACGAATGCATAAATCTGTGAAAGTCAACATGGAACTATTTGGCAGCTACATTTTACAAACACAAGAGGTAAAAGATACCAAATCATTTAATACTTCCAATATAATTTTAGACATGTCATCCGACTTGATATATAAATTTGATACTTTTGTGGACAAAATGATCTCTCAAACTACCGAATTTCAGGAGCGGGACTCAGGTACGATATTCTTAACAATTGTATGATAAATAGTTTATAATAATAAATTATATTATAGGTTGGGCTCTCGAACCTATACTGTATGTTGAAGTTAACGTCAATAAGTATAATCCACTAGCAGGCTCATCATATATCAAGCTACCGAAATTTATTGAATCAAAGGGAGCCATAATAAATGTACACAACCATGATGAATATTGTCTTGCACGGGCTATAGTGTCAGCGTTATACCCTGTAAGGTGCCGTTCACATGAAGTTTTATCATACTCTCATTACTCTTCCGTTATAAATGTAACAGGTATGGATTTTCCAGTTAAACTACGCGACATTTCAAAATTTGAAGAAATGAATAACATATCTATTAATGTATACGGTCTAGAACATAAATTTGATAATAACAAAATTAAATATGAAATAGTCGGACCTTTACGTTATTCAGGCAAAAAATTACGCATACACATACTAATTTCGGAAGAGTGTAATTCAAATCACCACTGCACAACAGAGTGTGTTAAAAGTCATTATTGTTGGATTAACGACTTATCCAGATTAATGTCTGCACAAGTATCTGCTACTGAACATAAAAAATATTTCTGTGACGGTTGTCTATTGTATTTTCATAATGAACACCCATTAGTGTTGCATCAGCAAAATTATTGTAATCACTTATACACTACAACACCTTCTACAAAGTTCAGGATCTATAAATATGGAAATAATATACTGGAGAGTATTTTGAAATTCGAAAATTTTGAAAAGCAAATGAAAGTCCCGTTTGTCGTTTATGTTGATTTCAAATTTATTTAAAACCTATATATACTTGCGAGCAGTGGCGGCTCGTGATGAAATGAAATGGGTGTTCTGCACGGGGCCAATCCTAGGGTATTGGCCGCCCGCGTGCAAATATTAAAAGTATCCACACTACTGGCGCCATAGGCGCCGCAAAATAATTGCGCCGCAGGCGAAAATTTTGAAAATTTTTTACACAGTCAGTGCGCTGCGTTTTTTCCAGCAAAGGCAGTATCAGGGAATGTTTACTCCTCGTAGAGTTGGCGGGCGTAAATCGTACCTATGTCGTATTTCGTGTTAATTTGAGATTTTAAATACTGTTTTGTGAATTTGTGTAGTGATTTATTGTTCTAATTATTAATATTTATATACTGTAATAGTGACAATGGATTTAGTTTACAATTTAGTTCATGTGAAGCGATTTTTTAAATACTCTTATGAAGAAAAAATTGATTTAAAAAACAATGGTAGGCCATTGCCCGATATTGTTATTGAGACGCAGGTGTTAGCCACAGAAAAGCATATAAACGTCAATTTATTAGAGACATTTATTCGAAGAACAATTGGATTTGTGGGTGCAACAAAAAAATGCGTTATTTTGTTTTCCTTGTTTACTTTTTGGCGGTGATAAAGCATGGACGGAAGTAGGGGTGACAGATTTCGTGCACTTAACTGAAAAAATAAAAAAGCACGACAACTCCAAAAGCCATCTACATAATACAATGGAATTAGCTTTATTAGGGACAACTAATATTAAAGCGCAGCTAGATTCAGCTTATTGGATAAATGTGCAAAGGCATAATGATGATGTGACAAAAAAGGGATACGTCAAAAATTATAAACTGCATAAAGTTTTGTGGAGCCTTTGAACTGGTGCTGCGAGGACATGATGAAGCTGAAACCTCTCAAAACCCGGGAATATTTCGTGGTTTGATAAATTTTTCTGCTGAGCTTGATGTAACTTTAAGCGAGCATCTATAAAATGCTTCAGTATTTAAAGGAACCTCTAAAGAAATACAAAATGATCTTTCAGACTGTATATTAAAAGTATGTCATGAAGACATAATTAAAGAAATTAACAAATCTTCATTTTTGGCAGTTATGGCAGACGAAACAACTGATGTATCTGCAAAAACTCAGTTAGTGGTAGTTTTAAGATATATTCTCGATGGTGAACCGATTGAACGTTTTTGGACATACCTGAAACCTACAAAATGTGACGCTAAAACTCTTTTGGGAAAATGTCTTAAGTGTTATAGACCCTCTAGTGGAAAATTCACCTTACAATCTAATTTCGCAAAGTTACGACCTAGCAGCGGTAATGAGTGCACAACACGCAGGAGTTCAAGCAAAAATTAGACAAAAATATCCTTGTGCATATTTTGTACACTGTTACGCACACCAATTAAACCTAATTATGTCTAAAGCTGCTTCCATAAATTCTCAAGTGCGTGTGTTTTTTGAAAATCTGAAAAACATTCCGGCATTTTTCAATAACTCACCGCAGTGAGTAGAAGTACTAAATACAATAGTGGGGAGAAAAATTCCCCAAGGTGCTACGACTCGATGGAATTTTAATATACGGACTGTTAATGTTGTATTTGAAACTTGGCGCTGCTCCGTCGTAACTTTGCGAAATTAGCTTGTAAGGTGAATTTTCCACTAGAGGGTCTATAACACTTAAGATATTTTCCCGAAAGAGTTTCAGCGTCACATTTTGTAGGTTTCCGGTATGTCCAAAAACGTTCAATCGGTTCACCATCGAGAATATATCTTAAAACTACCACTAACTGAGTTTTTGCAGATACATCAGTTGTTTCGTCTGCCATATCTGCCAAAAATGAAGATTTGTTAATTTCTTTAATTATGTCTTCATGACATACTTTTAATATACAGTCTAAAAGATCACTTTGTATTTCTTTAGAGGTTCCTTTAAATACTGAAGCATTTTATAGATGCTCGCTTAAAGTTACATCAAGCTCAGCAGAAAAAATTATCAAACCACGAAATATCCCCGGGTTTTGAGAGGTTTCAGCTTCGTCATGTCCTCGCAGCGCCAGTTCAAAGGCCCCACAAAACTTTATGCAGTTTATAATTTTTGACAAAACGTATCTCTTTTTTGTCACATCATCATTATGCTTTTGCACATTTATCCAATAAGCTGAATCTAGCTGCGCTTTAATATTAGTTGTCCCTAATAAAGCTAATTTCATTGTATTATGTAGATGGCTTTTGGAGTTGTCGTGCTTTTTTATTTTTTCAGTTAAGTGCACGAAATCTGTTACCCCTACCTCCGTCCATGCTTTATCACCGCCAAAAAGTAAACAAGGAAAACAAAATAACGCATTTTTTTGTTGCACCCACAAATCCAATTGTTCTTCGAATAAATGTCTCTATTAAATTGACGTTTATATGCTTTTCTGCGGCTAACACCTGCAGTCTCAATAACAATATCGGGCAATGACCTACCATTGTTTTTTAAATCAATTTTTTCTTCATAAGAATATTTAAAAAATCGCTTCACATGAACTAAATTATAAACTAAATCCATTATCACTATCACAGTATATAAATATTAATAATTAATACAATAAATCACTACACAAATTCACAAAACAGTATTTAAAATCTTAAATTATACACGAAATACGAAATAGGTACGATTTACGCCCGCCGACTCTACAAGGAGTAAACATTCACTGATACTGCCTTTGCTGGAAAAAATGCAGCTCACTGACCGTGTAAATTCGCGCATTTGCGAACGTCAAGTGTGGATTGTCGCGGAAGTTGAGGGGGAGGACGGGTGTGCCGAGCCCTGCACAGAACTACCTCGTGTGGCCCAGTTCAATGCACCGCGACGCGCTCGCGTAGAGACACAGATAATTCATCTGGTCTACTACTCAATAGAGGACGGCGGGCATAATGCGATTTCAATGCAAGCACGACGGCTAGACACAGCGGACAGCGTCGGCGAGCATCGGATGCGGTTTAACTGCACCAACTAACCAAATTATTTTATTAATAAATTTTAGTAATTATTATGTCGCGAAAATATACAAATATCTAATTTTTTTGGTAGTTCTGCAGCTCTGCATCACCTATACACCAGCCACCCCTGCCTGCGAGCCCAACCCTGAAGTTTCCTACACCAATGAAACTTTCCGTCACGAACCATACTCTTTTGCTTATTTAATAAAATGTTCTTTTGATTATTCCATCTCTAAATTTGAACTGTATAGCGGACCTAATGCAGCAGACGTATTTGTGTCACGTTTAGAGGCTGATATAAGGGAAATATATAATAAATATTTAAGAAATATAGTTCCTATGATCGCTCTCATAGCTGAAGAAAATGAGAGTTTCACTAATGCAATCAGTTGTGGTATATGTGAAAAACCGTTTAAAGATGGAGATATAAAAGTCAAAGATCGTTGCCACTTAACCGGTAAATATAGGAAAAGTGCAGCACATTCCATATGCAATTTAAATTATAAATTACCGAAACACATTCCTATTATATTTCACAATATGAGTGGATATGATTGTCATTTATTCATAAAGAAACTGTGTACTCACGGCGATAAAGTTGATATAATAGCCCAAACGAAAGAAAAATATATATCATTTCATCATCATTAGGTCATCAGTCCTAAGACTGGTTGGACGCTAACCTCCAGCTTCTCCTATCTTGTGCTAACCTACGCATTTCGCTAATTGTGCTACAACCTACATCCCTTACTATTTGCGAGCAGTAGTCTAATCTAGGCCTACCTCTGCCTTTCTTCACTCCTATTTCTGCCTCCAAAATATCGCGGACTATTCCCCCATGTCTCAGCAAGTGGCCTACCATTCTATCTCTTCTCTTCTTTAAGTTTTTCCACATACTCCTTTTCTCGCCGACTTTCTCCAATACTTCTTCGTTTCTAACCCTATCAGTCCATGGTATTTTCATCATTCTTTCTATCTATATCATTTACAAAACATCTTTACCTGCATGATTATATTAATAGCAAAGGGCAGTTAAGAAGTAAATTTAAATTCCATTTAGAAGTACAATTACGTTTTATTGATAGTTTCAAATTCTTGTCGACCTCGTTACAAAATTTAGGGGAGAATTTATGTGTTAGCGAGTTCGTGGAAACAAGACAATTTTTTCCTAACGATAATCAATTCAATCTAATGAGAGGAGAGGGCGTATTTCCGTATAGTTTTGTAAATAGTTTAGATAAGTTAAATTTTCCGACGTTACCGTGCAAGAAGGACTTCTATGATAATTTAAATGATGAACATATTACAGATAATGACTACGACAGGGCAAGGAACGTTTGGAACTCCTTCGGTTGTAAAAATTTAGGAGAATATTCAGATTTATATTTAAAATCGGATGTTCTACTTTTGTGCGATGTTTTCAAAAATTTTAGAAAATTTTGTCTGGATAAATATAAATTAGACCCTTGCCAGTACTTCACAGCCCCCGGTTTATCCTTTGACTCAATTTTAAAATTGACGGGTGTGGAATTAGAATTATTAACTGATATCGATATGATTCATTTCATTAAAAGGGGTATACGCGGTGGAATCAGTCAGTGCTCCGAGAGGAAGCATATCGCAAATAATATATTTCTTCCACAGTACGATCCTAATGAACGTTCATCATTTATTATGTATTTAGACGCCACTAATCTATATGGTCACAGTATGTCACAGTCATTACCGACAGGTGGGTTTTCATGGTTATCCCAAAGAGAAATTATGGACATAGACATTATGAGTATTTCAGAAAATAGTCCTTATCGATATATTTTCGAAGTAGACGTACATTATCCGGAAGAACTGCACGACTTACATTCCGATCTTCCATTTTTGGTCGAAAGTATAGTTGCCCCAAAATCTAAATTACCTAAATTAATTCCAAATGTAAATGACAAAAGAAGATATGTTGTACACTATAGGAATCTTAAACAAGCCCTCGATAACGGTTTAATGATAATGCAAACTCACAGAGTACTTAAATTTAATCAGTCACCTTGGTTACAAAAATATATTGATTTAAATACTCAAATGCGTAATAGTGCAACGAATAAATTTGAAAAAGATCAATATAAACTAATGAATAATGCCATATTTGGGAAGACCATGGAAAACGTTGATAACAGAAGTGACATAAGGCTAGTAACTCATTGGGGAAGTATTAGAAGAAGTACGGGGGCTAACACTTTAATTGCCCGTCCAAATTACAACACTTGCTCAATATTTTCCGAGGACTTTGTGGTAATACATACGAATAAACAAAAAGTACTTTATAATAAATAAATTTACTTAGGATTCTGTATTTTGGAGTTATCGAAAACAGTTTTATATAATTTCTTTTACGATGTAATAAAAAAAGAATTTGGTGACAATGCTTCCCTATTATACACTGATACATATTCTTTGATCATTAAAGTATTCACAGATAATTTTTATGATTTTATTATTAAAAATCTAGACAAATTTGATACATCTAATTATAAAGTAGGAAATAAATTTAAAATTGCCAACAATCTATCAGTGTTAGGAAAAATAAAGGATGAGTTTCCGTGTTATCCAATTATAAGTTTCTATGGTACTGGAGCTAATATTATTGCGTTCAGTCGGTAGAAAACGAGTTGAAAAAAGCTAAAGGCGTAAAAAAGTCCGTAATTCAAAAAAGATTATCTATAGAAGATTATAGGAAAATTGTTGAAAAAGGTGGTTTAATATTCAGAAAAATGAATACGTTCAGGAGCGATTTACATGATATCTATACGGAAATGAAAAATAAAGTTGCCCTTTCTCATCACGATGATAAAAGATTCGTTATTCCAAATACCACGAAAGCATTACCGTGGGGTCACAACGATATCACATTTTTTCAAAGCGCTCCTGAACATAATTTAGAAGGGTTTCTGTCAGCTTTAAATAGTGAATTTGTCGATATAGATAATCACATGGACGGACACGAAAACAATTTGGATGCCTTAAATGCAGCAATAGATGAATTAGGTGGATAATAATAATTATTATTATTATTATTTTTTTGTAATACAGCGTAGTACAATTGACTAACTGTAGAGTTCATATAATAAATAATATTAAATATGTACAATATAATGTTACGATGTATTTAAATAAATGAAATATATTTAACTGGTGTCTGTAACTTATTCCATAAATACCTACTTCCTATACCATAGAAATCTGTAAAGAAGTCATCTAGGGGTGTGAGTTAAAAAAGCACAGTCTCATTGAATATAATTTTAAAGAGTCTTATATTTTTGTCTGGAAGTATACCTTCAGACCCTAAGTCTCCTACTGCATACTAGGTGGCGCACTGTAATGTACAGCTTTGCCGCTAGAGGTGCATCAGTAAGTAACACCGGAAATACAACCAATGCGAGGCCAGTGTGTAACTGCTGACGTGAAGCAACTGGAGGGGGTTAGAGTGGGAGGCAGCGTGGCTTCTCTTCGGTATTAGCTATTAGCTTTCTCTTTACATTCAGCAGTCGTTGAGTGTAGACGTAATCTTAATTGTTATATTGTATACATTTTTGTGGGAAAAGATGTAAAAATGGTTTTTGGTGAAAAGTTTACTTAGTGCATCCGTTGAAGGAAGCTCTCCAACATTTGTGTCGTCGGTTTTAGGAGCCGCAACAATTCTCTCAAATATTGTTATAAAGCCGGCATCCGAGGATAACGCCTCAAGAAACAATGGAGGCGGTGGCGACATAAATAATGGTGGACAGACCGCATATCACGGAAGTATGCAAAGCCATGTCCCTACAGATGCCAGCCTTCCTACCCTGACGTTATCAAAGGAAGATTTCGGTTTTATGGATATGCAAAGCTGTGTCCCTACAGATGCCAGCTTTCCAATTCTGACGTTATCACAGGAAGATTTCGGTTTTGAGGGTTCGCTCAATATTCCTGTGGTAAATATATTAGAGGAATGCGACGTCTCAAGTGAAATGGCGGTGGACGCTAACGAAATCGCCATTTTTAAAGAACAGCCAGTGACGGATGCGGCAAAGGATAAACCATCTTCGTCGTATGTATCACATAATGCATCTCCGTCATTGAAATCAGTGAGTTACTCCGGCTCCGATAGTGATAGTCAGACACCACCGAAGGCTTTAACTTCTAGCGTCGGACACGACAAAGGAACAATATTGCAGACGTGCAATACCATACCTGCAGCCTCATCAAAAACAGACCGCAATAAGGTAGGGCGTAAATTCGGATACAAGCCCAGCATATTAAGGAATCTTCTTTGTGAAGGCAGTTCCTCATCTAACGCAAAAGAGAATCCTACCCTCAAGCAGAAGATGAGACTTAGCTCTAATAAGGTCGAAGCAGAGGTGGTGTTGAAAGCTGACAACAAGCCAAATAATTCTAAGACGATATTGTCCACGGCACACAGCAAGATGGCGGAGCAAATTCCTATTATGATATCAGACAAGTCTGATTCTGAATCGGAGTCTGAAATATACTCCCAATCTGATATAGAAATGTACAAACAGTTTCGAAAGCGCTTACGTCAGTTTGGCGCTGAACATGATGCACTATGTGATCGCAGTCAAATTATTAAGAATGCCCGAGCACAAGTCGTAGAAAAAAAAATCAGCCGTTGATACTGAAATTCAACGCCTCTTAGCAAGGAACGGGGATTTAGCAAATTAAATTAATAATTATGATCGGGATCTTATTAAGATTCACAATAGCTTGGAAAAGACGGCGAAACAGCAAAGGAAATGGAAAAATTGTCCCAGTTAATTGTACATAATGACTATTTGTGCATGTTTGTATAATTTTATTTGTACATATATATATATATATATATATATATATATATATATATATATATATATATATATATATATATATATATATATATATATATATATATATATATATATATATATATATATATATATATAATGTTGCAATTAGGTTACCTTATATTATGTTTACTTGTATTATAAAATTAAGTTGTAGTATCAATTCAAGGTTTAATTTATTTAGTAGATATAAATTAAAACACAATAAAATACTAAATATTTTTAGAATATCTTGCTTATTGTTATTAAGACCCCCATTCCATCGTTAACAATGATAGCAACTGCGTTTGTCCATACGACACCCGAGTCTTCATGGTGGTAGTTATTCCAGGTTTTTTAACTACAGCCACTTGTTCGCCGCCCATTTCGTAGCGAATTTCATCGAATAAGAAAGCGAGGGCATTATTAGATAAATAACATTTCTTGGTTGTATCAACGGGCGTAAATTTTCCCTCTATATAAATATAGCTATCAGATATGTCAAGTATAAGATCTTGAAAGTTGATGGGAATTCGAATTTCATCAGAATTTCTATAATGCGGCGAGCCATATGGTTTGTATGTATGCTCCTGAAGACTAACGAGCGAGTTGTCGAACACAGGCTCGTCAAAAATCTCTAACTTGTCACTAGTAGCAACAACTACCATTTTCAATATCGTAGTCTTAACCCAATAGATTGAAGGAAGTTAAGGTCGTTAGCAGAGAGCTGCTTATGTCTTATCTTCTTAACGTGCACTCGTGGAATGATCTGATTCGAAATTTTCTTCTTCTTTTTATCATCATTCAAATTAAATATATTACTACATTGACTTATTGATGGCGATTGTTGTCATCTGTAACGGAACCCCATTTAGATGTAAATCACTATTAGACCAATTTTTTCAATTCCAATTTTACAATAATCGTTTCTCCGCGAAAGTTTATTAAATTTCCTTTATCGTCCAATATGCGCACAGTAATGTTGTCAATAAACTGACGTCCTTCAGGTCTGATTGGTAAATATATAATATTTGCAGGTTCCCTGGTAAGTTTGTAGCCAGGTTCGACATCTATGTCAAACTCAAAGAGAGTATGTGATTCATATGCGTTCAAATAAGCCCCAGAAATAATGTTACAGTCTACACGAATCATCCTTACTTTCATAATATCAACAGGTAGTGTCGATTCGTAAGTTTTGTTCGGGGGCAGAATTTTTGCACCTATACCCAATAAGCTACCGATAGATTTTTCTATGGTAAAATCAATCTCAAATTTTGACCATATCTCACATTTTAATGTGTTATTATTGACTCATAATACAAATAATTTCTTAGCAGCTTCCTTTCCAATATTCATAACCTTCAATAAAGCATTATAAATTTCATTAATTTCATAAGCCCCCGGTGGTATGTATATACAGTTACGGGAACACTTTTTTCACTAATTTTATAGCAAAAACAATTATTACTTTCATCTACATTGAATATATAATTGTAGGAATAAAAACTATTAGCCCCAATCCATAATGTCTCTGTTTATCCAATTGAATGGGTGGATAGAAGTCGGTACACAGTACGCTTGAGCGTACTTGATAATTGAAGGTGCGCAACATGACTGACAAGAATAAGCATTCTCTTGCGATGTGATGATGTATTTGCTTCAGATGATGTCATATTTATATCATTTTCAGATGCCACATTTATATCATGCATTTTACAATAGCAACAAAATATCATTTTAGGTGGGGGGTCCATCATTAACGTCTTCACCGGGTACGTTATCCGGTGCAGGACTCCTAGTATTATAGTAGTCTGTACAATATTGATATTTTAAAATATCAATGTCATCTTGCAGATGTTTTAGTAATTTATCCCATACTAATGCTATTTCATGTAGGACACATGCGATCATAACTTCTTTTGGCATGTCCATTAGCTGGCATTCACTCATCTTCACGAAGCTGCGTAATCTGGAGAAGGCAATTAGTGAATGGCCCATACGTTTGATACTCTCACGATCTGTCTTGTGTTTTATGCACCATCTTCAGGGTTCGGTTTTTCTCTTTCGAGAGATAGAAAGTTCAAGCACAAGTGACCACACCACACTGTGTTGAATTGCTGTTGGCGTTCGTAGTTATAAAAATTTTTGTTAGCAACATGTACCCCCTTATAGAAATATATTATTAATTCGATAGGTGGGGGTAAATCTCAGAAACTATCAAAACATATGACCTCCCTATGGTTTTTCTTATACGCCACCCAATGTGTTCCTGGGCCATTTATATCAGCCAAATTGACTACGGCTGCCTCTTTATCATGCGGTCCAGAAGTCGGCAAATTATCACGCATGAATACACCTTGAAAATGTGGTATATTCATGTGTCGGGCAAAATAACTTATATCGATATCAGTAAGAGGTCGTCGTGGTAGGGTGCTTAGTGGTTTTTTGATTTTTGAGGGTTAAGGTATAATCCGAGGCCTTTCCGGTACGGTTTCAAATATATGTCACTACCACTCTTTCCCACTGCGATAGCTTCCATATGACGATTAGTTTCGGCTAATTGTTCTCTGCTCGCTTTTACATCGTTCACTGCTTTAGCGATACCCGCAGCAGTTCCAGCCAAACTACCAAATTCCGATAATCCCGCAAAGATGGGTATCAAACGTAAAATTCCGTCTACTTTCGGTATAGGTATTATGCGAGGTGTTCGAATATTTCGCTTGCCACCGGATTTTAAATATCGACGCGCAGCTTGAAGTGCGACATGTGCTGTTTTTTTCACATCCTGTGTCGTGATGGATTTACGATTAGATCGGTGTAGCATTTGCTGTACTTTATTGACTACTCCACTTCCTAAAGCAATTGTTTTAATAGTTTTCTTAGCTCTTCTCTTCTTCTTTGTAGTAGATTCTTTTCTTCGAGACGTTCGAGATGTATCACACCCAAGACCTAATTTTCTCTTTGTTTTCATTATATTTGTCACTAATCAGGTAGCCGATTTTTCCCGAATTCCCGCGTCTTTTGATTTCACTCTGTTCCAAACTGCTTGTTCGAGCTGATAATGCTCTCTATATCGAGACGTTAAATCAGTCTGGGTGTATGCAATATCGTGTTCCTTGCAGGCTTTATCGAGTTCATTTATACCTGGATCACCTCGTGCTAACCGCTTTTCTAGCTTAGTTCCTGGGCCACAATATTGATAAGTGGGGAGATGGAGTTCGAAGGCTTTTTATTTATTAAAGTATTAACAATCCCTCTACCTGATTTCTTACGCAGATACTTACGGACAGGTGTGACTTCATTGAATGTCAAAATTTAAATAAGAGTTATACACCGCACATCTATTTATATTGTTTTTATCTGCCGTACAATGCGCATTGTGAAACAGAAGCAAGAATTTTATGTTGACAATTTGGATGAGAAAATAGGCGATGGGTTAGAAAATCCTAAATATACCCAACGGCATGGAAACCTGCTACCTTCAACCGTTAGAGGTCTTAGAATTGGGCCTTATAATTGTGGAAAGACAAACGTAATTATTTCCCTACTTACGCACTCGTATGGTCTACGTTTTATAAACGTCTATTTGTATTCAAAGTCATTATATCAGCCTAAATATGAGTACTTACGAAAAGTGTTAGCCCCCATTGAAGGCTTAGAATTCTACACTTATAGTAATAATGCAGAGATAGTGGAACCCTCGGAAGCTCAACCAGAGTCAATATTTGTTTCCGAATATGTGATATGTGAGAAACAGGATGTTATTAGATTATATTTTAGCATGGGTCGTTATAAAAATGTCAATTGTTTTTATTTGGTTCAAACTTATTCGCGTGTCCCAAAACAGCTAATTAGAGATAATGCCAACTTTAAGTGACTTTTAAACAGGATGATATGAACCTTTAACACATATTTTCCGATCATGTTTCCCCGGATGTAACATTTAAACAATTTAAAGATATGTGTGCGGAGTGCTGGAAAGACAGGTATGGATTTTTGGTCATTGATAAGGATAGAGAGATACATGAAGGGCGATATCGAAAAGGATTTGATAGTTTTATATATCTTTAAGATATTACAGTTAAAACATCAATTCATCTGTAGATGTCGAAGAGATTACCTCGGTTATGTCAGAGAATATGAAGAATAATAACAGTGAAGACGCAAAAAATATGAATATAAAACGACAACTTGTAGAAGCGACTGATTCTGTCAGAAAGAAATTTCAATCTATTAAAAATAGATATATGGAAAATCAAGCGGCATTAGAGAAAATCTATCAACCTATAACAAAATCACTAAAAGCGATATCTGCAGTAACAGCAGTTAAAACATCACAAACATCACCACCACTATTAACAAAACTAGATGAAGTAGAATCTATTGAAAACAGTAAACGTTGTATAAGCATATCAACACCTACAAGACGCAAAGACGATGATCATGATGATGGAAATAACACTTCACAATTATCTTTTTTGGATACTCCTCCATCGTCATCGTCAACAGCTGTCTTCTATACTTCTGATTCAGATACACCTACTATCACCAGCAAAACATCGGAAATTAATGACGTAATAAAGAGTCATATACAAAAATTACGATTAGGCGATTTTAAATACGATACAATGTATGGTATAAGGATTGATCCAGTCACAGAAAAATTATATATGGGAAATACGGAAGTACGCTTTCCTAATGAAAGTATAGAATTATGGGCTAAGAAGAAAAAAATTGCAACATACAAAGCTACTATAGATCTCTACAGTATGATATTTCTAAAGCTTCCGCCAATTTTGTATAGTGAGAGATATATTATTAATAATGAAAACGTTCATATGTAGAGAGAAATACTAAATATAACAAAAGCACCATATAAGCAGTATGTTAAAAGAAAAGGTTTAAATGCTAACACTACCAGAAAATATCGTGAAATAATAGAACCATTATTATCATACAAAATTGTGACGCGCCACAGTAGCGGAGAAGGATTGCCGATAAAGAGAGTACCGACAACGAAACTTTTCAATGGTAGTGGGGTGGATTACGTATACTGGAACAAACCTAGGGAATTGGTTCGTCGATTACGATTATTGTAGAGTTCAAACCTAGCTGGTCACACAGGCCATGATAATGAAATATTGAGTATTATAGAAGAGTTACGTGAGGAAGGTATCAAGTATTGATTTTCGACTATATCACATCACCTGATAAGTATATTATCACGCTAATGTATGAAAATAATTCAGATGTACTGTGAAATGGCTCCTATCAACAACAATACTATTGACAAATTCGGCCGTAGAAGGGGTAGTAATGCCGTAGTCATACGTGGTCCACCCGGTAATGGTTTCAAACTAACAAGCGATAAAAATTTCGATATTCAAGGTAAACACTTGAAAAATATAGCTGAGCCTATGGACGGTCAAGATTGTGCTACACGTAGTTACGTAGATAGTCGCATTTCTGGATGTGTGCATGAAACACATAAAGCGGTAGAAGAATCTACCCATGTAATAATTACAGCTTTAAAAAAATATGTTGAAAAAACTAAGACAGCTCTTACTACATTCAATAAACAAGTAAATGACATAACGACACTTAACCGAGAAAATCAAACGACTTTGAATAATCGTATCAATGGTATAGTTGAGCAGACACGCATGTATGTTGCGGACAACAGAATTAGAAGCAAAAAAAAATTTGACGAATTTAAACAAAAGAGTGAAGGAGACAACAGATTTATGTCGACTATTTGTTAATGATGTTGCAGACCGATGCGAAAGTTTGAGCATGATAAGTATGCAACAGAATAATGCATTAGCTGAAAAAATTGCTAAGATAGAGCAAGAAATGAAAAATTTCCACTGAATTGCTATGTAGCAAAAATAAAATAGTAACTTAATAATTTTCACGAAGAATTATAAACACGACAAATTCTCGTTCAAAATAAGAATATACGTTTGGAAAACTTCGTAATGATAACTTTGATTTGCACACCAAGTGATATTTCCAATGTAGAAAAAACATAAAGGGAGTGCCTTATAATAACTATGTCACACAATAGAATTAAACTAGGAATCGTAAAAGAACTACACAGATCAGCCAGACGAAATTTTCCTAGAGGAAAAACCATTTTCCTCGTAGCCATCAACTGTTACTTTAGATACCTCTGGACACGATCTGTCAAAAATAAGACTGGGGAAGAAGTTACTAAAGCGATGAGGGATATTTTCCAAGAAGCAGGTTACACTCCCAATAATTTACAAAGTGCTAGTGGCACCGAATTCTATAACCGAACATTTTCTGCATTAATGAAGGCTGAGAATATTAACCACTACTCAACGTTCAGCACTAAAAAGGCAGCTATTGTCGAACGAGCCATACGAACGTTGAAGTCTTGGCTATATATATATATATATATATATATATATATATATATATATATATATATATATATATATATATATATATTTTTTTTTTTTTTTTTTCATACAGAGGTAATTACCGATGGCTGGATATTTTGTTTAAAATTAATGATAAGTACAACAGTAATATCCACAGCACAATTAATATGAGACCATGTGATGTTACACCTACTACATCTTTGGATATATACAATCACCTCAAAATCGCTTTAAAGGCTAAATATTGAATTAATGATGTCGTTCGAATAAATAAATATAAAGGGATCTTTGATAAGGGATTTACAGCCAATTTTTCAACAGAACTATTCAAAATTGTGAAAGTTAAAATTACAAATCCAGTTACATACATACTCGAAGATATGAATAAGCAACCAATGAGGGGGTGTTTTTATGAACATGAGCTACAAAGAACTAAATACCCCGATATATACTTAGTAGAGAAAATTTTAAAAAAGAATAAAAATAAAGTGTTTGTGAAGTGGTTCGGATTTTCAAAAGAACATAACTCATGGATAGATAGAGCCGCAATAGTTTAATTTTTAGTTCTTAGGTGTATGAATATTTATTTCATCTTATTAGTGCAAATATTTTTTCATTACTAGAGAATATTTGATAAGGTTTCATTATTCTGTTTACACATGTTGAATTTGTCGTATTTTTAGAGAATTTGTACATATCTTACACGTACTTATGTGTATATATGTGAAATTATTTGAAATATATTTTATTTAGTAAGATGTGTATTATTTGATGTGCATTGATTGGAGATAGTTTTGGAGATTGAAATTAAAAAGTGTTATAATGTTAATAATTATGGAGTATTACACACAAAAGCTAATACAAAATAATATTGTAGCACTATAAGTCTATGACATACTGATAAGTTATCTTTTTAAGGAATAATAAAAAAAAACAAAAAAAAAGGAAATAAAACAGTAACTAAGAATTGGAAATATATATACTATTTATTTCACCTTCAATTTAATAACAATAAACACTTATTTGAATATAAATTTTATTCTTAAATATGTACCTATCACTTCAAATACACGAACAAGGGCTCTAATTTGCACTAGTGCTTGATAGAGGAATAATTGTCGTCGTTCCTATTTCATTATCATTTGTTCTAGTCTTTGCCTGGTTATTTCTAATACGCCTCTCTGAAAACGGTAAACACCAACACCGTTGCCAATGATTTTTATCATTTCCATAGAACTCGCCTGTATTTTCACACAAATACCTTCCATACCTACACGCTCTACATATATTGTTCCAACAAAATTTCTTAAATACGTTACATCCTAAGCATTTCTGAACTAGTGGTGTACTCCTCATACACGTATAACACTTTTTTCGGAAAATTCCAAAGTTATCATTTTGTATCGTAATAGCTCTACACTGATCGCACTTTGTCCCGCTTTCGGTATTAGTGACTCTCTTTCCTCTCAGGTCAGCGACCTCGCTGTCCTGATTATGCGAGGCCACCCGCAGACCTAACGTTCTCCGGCCTCGACTACGAACATCCGGAGTCGTTTCTGAAAGAACTTGAACACTTCGTGGAGGAGGAGCGAATACCAATCAACAGACGCGTGGGAACGGCATGCAATTGTCTACGAGGAGAACCCAGATAGTGGGCCGACAGCGTAGCGGGCCCGAGTGTTGAGTGGGAGATATTCCGGAAGAATTTAGTTCTCCCGCCGGCGCGTATCGGGGCTGACGCGCAAGTTATATGGCGAAGAACATACGGAGAAACAGGTCACCTTCGAGTTTATCTCGATAAAGATGGCCCTGTACGACCGTCTGGCTCCCCACGTCAGCGGGGAAGAACGAGTGGACACAATTAATGACCAGCTGCGACGCGATACTCGCAGGCTACTCTACGCGGGACACTGTGAGACGATCAACGAGCTGATCGACGTAGCCACGAGGATCGAGGCGGATGATGAGGTGGAATCTATGCTGCACAGGAGTCCCACCCGCCGAAAAGGCGATGGTAGGACGAGCCACCACGTCGGAGGGACGCGACGTTAGGAACCACTCCCGAGCAAGCAGCTCGAGGAGACGGTGACTACGCGCATGGTGCTAACACCACGACGATGGAAAAGTTGGAGGCGAAGGACCACCACTAACCGCTGCAGCAGGTCGAAACTAACAAAGAAATCAACAGCAGGGAAACCGACGCGACGCACTATCACCCCAAAGGAAGGAATGGCACCGGGACCCCCATGAAAAGGGGCCCGCAACGACGGACACTAGCAACCACAGCGACCTCCAGGGAACCATGGAGACGTCGCGAAGATCGAAGACCGTAGCAACCAGGGCCAGGGGTGAGGCAGAGGGCAACCCTCGACCCCAAGCGTAATCTTGGATGGAAAATTCAAGCAGGAATAAAATACGGATGATGGTTCAGAAGAAGATCAAGAAAAGCCCAGCGATGTAACATCGGAATAATCTGGCCAGGAAGATGGCGAAAATCCGGAAAAGAAGAGATCCCCTCTCCAGATCAAAATACGAACACGTTCCGCGAAAAAGGTTTCGGGAAAGCGCTAGAACGAGACCCCGACCTAGTAGCAGCTACACGAGGATGTACGGATGCCCCTCACGTGCCCCTTGAACTAGGAGGTACGGTAGTCAGGGCACTGGTGGACACCGGTGACAGCGTAAATCTAATTCAGACATGTCCCGTTACGGGACCGTTGCAGGGTACGGCAGACCGAGTTGAGGCTAATTATTTGTGGATCTTCCGCCAAGGCAACCGGCTCCATCGAGATGGAAGCACGAATTGCTGGAGCCCACGTGAATCTGATCGTTCTCACTGTCGATGACCTGCACGAAAAAGCCATACTAGGATGGCCGTTCATGGATCAAGAAGAAGCGACGGAGGATTGGAAAAGGAAAACCTTCACATTCGGAACTCGTCGAAGGCACACGGTACTTGGGTGACCTACACCATCGGCCAAGGGCTGCACTGACACCTGACGAGCTTTATGAATGCATCAAGGACAGCATTCCGGAATCCCATCGAGATGAGTTTCTGGAGGAAATAATGAAGTTCGCCGACGTATTTTCCGAAGAACCCATCCCTGCTACAACAACTTCGATCCAACATACCATTGTCATACTCGACTCAGCTCCGGTATGGATTCCTCCGTATCGATGCAGCGAAGAGAAAAAGTGTCAGATCAATGAGGTATGCCGGGAGATGCTGGCGTAGGGAGTTGTTCGATGCTCACGCTCGAATTACAACTCCCCAGTCTTATTAGTCAAGAAGAAGAGCGAACAAGAACAACGTTTCTGCGTGGACTATCGGCAGCTGAACATTAAGACGGAAGCAGAAGTTGGAACTCTACCCCAGATTGTCGACACCATCCGCGAGTTGGGAGATGCGTGTTATTTTTCTACGCTCGACCTGAAAGCCGGATACTGGCAAGTACCGATGGCTGAAGGGAGTAAGAAATATACAGCCTTCTCAACACCCGACGGAGAGCAGTTTGAGGTAGAAGTGATGCCTTTTGGACTGACGGGCGCACCTGGAACATTTCAGAAGTTGATGAACGAAGTCTTGGAAGGATGCATGCACAAATTCACCAAGATATACCTGGACTACATAGTGGTATATAGTCGAAGTCAAGAGAAACATCTGTATCATTTAGGCGTGGTTTTGGAGAGACTTCGTTTACACGGACTCCACGCATCACCAGGAAAATGCAAATGTGGGGCAACTCAAATAGACTACCTAGGCCATATGTCCGAACATTACGTTCGATCCACGAGCCAGATATTTATAGAAGATCAAGGAATATCCAGTACCACGAACAATTAGAGAGCTACGATCATTTCTTGGCACTGCCGGCTGGCTACGGGAGTACGTACCAAGTTTCGCTGAAATAGGTGCACGTCTAACAGACATACTGGAAAGGAACCGAGGATTTAGATGGACCACACGACAACAAGTAACTTTCGAGTAGTTGAAAGATGCTTTAGCTAACAACGCGGAGTTGCATCGATCGACACCCGGCGTGCAGTTCTGTCTGCAAACCGATGCAAGCTCTGTGAGGATGGGCGCGGTACTTTTTCAATGGGACCGGGAAGTCGACGACAAACGTCGGCTTATTGCGTGTACGTCAGCCAAATTCTCGAAGACGGAGACCCGCTTACACATGAACGAGCTCCTTGCAGTCACCTGGGGCGTGAAGAACTGCAAGCAGTTCCTGGAAGACCAACACTTCACCCTGTTCACGGACGGTAGGGCGCTACTGTGGCTGAACAAGTACAAAGACGAGAAGTCGATGTTGCAGTGAATTATCGGAATTCAGAGAAAAGAAGAAGCAGAGGAGGTCAACAAAATGACGTACCCGACCTTCTACACAGCGGACGAAGTATCCGAAGCAGAAGATGGAGCGCTTGAGGAACAAGCGCCTGATCAACCGCCACTCGCAGAGGCCGAGAGCAAAGCACAGCTAAGGAGGGAGGAAGAAGAAGAAGACGAGCCGGAGAATCCATCAAGACCACCAGATCCCCTCTTTGAGCTCGTCACCGAAGAACAACGTAACGATCAGGCGTGCCGACTCGACATACTGCGGTTAGAAACCGTAAAGAGGAACGGTCCTCAAGACGTGGAAGAAGAGAAAGTTGTCCGAAGCTACTTCGTAGAAGACGGGCTGATATGGAAGAAGAAAGGTGGAGATCTACGTGCGCTACTGGTTCCATGCCACACGCAGGAAAGGGTATTGGAGGAATACCACGACTCGCTATTGGCCGCGCATCCAGGGTGGAAGGAGACACTTCTCTCGATTCGCAGGATGTATGGCAAGATGTATTGGCCGGGAGTGACGATATCAGTGAAGCGACACGTTAGAGCCTGCTTGATATGCAATTCCTCTAAGGCAAACTGGCAGAAGGCTACGCCGTTACGACCACGAATTCCCGAAGTACCATGGAGGATGGTTAGCTTGGATGTACTTAGGCAATACCCCAAGACAAACGGGGCAATGTATACATCATTGTACTCGTTGACCTATTCTCCAAATGGATGGAGGCCAAAGCTACTCCCCGAAGCAATCAAACTGAAATTATGGCGTTTCTGGAGGAAGTATTCGCGCGCTGTGGATACCCAGAATCCATAATAATGGACAATGGTACGCCTTTCAAGAGGAACCCTTGGGAGCGCTATCTCGCGGCTCGAAGGATCGACCATTACATCTCTCCGATCTATCATCAGCGATCCAACCCAGTGGAACGGCGCCGGCGCGTGCAGGAGCTGAAGAATATTCTCAGGGTAAAGCAGACAGGATCTGGAATGTGGGATCTGGAGCTTCCCCAAGCTCTCTTCACACTACAAAATGGCACAAGCGCGGACACAGGACAAGCACCGGCCGAAGTCAATCTTGAGGCATCCTGCTAAAACCGGGGGAGTGGATAGTACCCGCCACTGTGTGACCGCCTCCCGACCGAACCGCGCAGGCGCGCCGGCAAAAGATTGACAGGGCACGTGCATGATAGATCATCTATGCGAGTAGCTTCTATCCAGAGCATCGAGACGCGGCCGTGTAGTTCCATCCAGGATAACGAGTTATGGTGTGTGAATTCCGGCAACCCTACAATCCGTTTCAGGGAAAATGGACGGGGCCACATGAAGTCATAACTTGCCACAGGAACAACTCCTACACCATGGAGTGAGACGGTTTGCATGTCAAAGTGCCCATCGATGACCTCAGACCCCCTCCACCTGACAATCCTGAACGGGGTGTGGCGGACGACGATGCCGATGAGAACCTTCGCTAACCTGAAAAGGAAGATTTCAAAAAATAAAACCCGCCACAGGTAGGATTCGACATTTGTCCCGGATCGGAACCGAACGACATACAGCTGTTTCAAACTTGTTAGTTCTCATCAGTGCCGCACACGGTACGCCGATTCAGGACAAATGCCGAATGAACTTTATGGCCTATACATCTTTATCGATACGATCTCTGTCAGTAACTTATAAGTCGGAAATCGAGAAGGAAGATGATGAAAACAACGCAGAAGGTGCCCAGTAGGCAGCGAGCCCAGCCCAGGTGTCGCACCGAAGGGAAGCCCCGCGCAACATGCCAGGGACTGGACTCCCTAGGCGCAATAACCCCAAGGGTAACCGCAGCCCGAGTTGAGGTTGAAGCGAGCGACTCTCTGAAGTCAAGGTTACCCACGCGCTATTCTAAGTATATCTGCTCTCGTGTATTCTTTTCTGTTTTAGGCTCCTTTACGCTAGGTTGGACCAGCAGCCCAATCACCCTAACTACCTTTGTGTTAGCGAGAAAACTGAAGATGATGCTCGGAAAATCGAGTCGCGAAAGTTGCTTTTATATTTAGGTAGGAAAAGAGAGACCCGCATGAGTTTCTTGTAAGTTCTTCTCATGTGCGATAATCGAACTTGCGGATCTAATATTACCTTGTTCCAATAACCAGAATCCTAGGCCGAAGTCCCCAGCGACTAGTAATCCGGTCAACCTCAATGATTCCCGAAAAGAGACTAGGTCACAACTAAAAATCCAGAACTCGCAGGTATCCTTAGGAGGGAGATGTCGAGTAAACGGAGTCCGATGCCTCATTTTAATTTATAGGATTTCTCGAGGTAGCTATTCGCTCTGCCCACTCTGGGTATACTCTCGGCGACCTAGGTGAAAAATTGTGACGTTACTAGTGACGCGCGATTTGTACGACAGCGCTGCCTGAGAAATTATAAATATCGGATATTTGGCGTGGTTCGATCTTGCCCTTAGCTTCTATACTTCGAGTAGTCTGTTTCATATAGAGTACTAACATAGTACTCTATAGTTAAGAGTCTGCGAGAACCTGCGACCTGGATATTTTATGTGGCCTGGCCTATAAAATAATTCATTAGGAAGTTGAGTACATACATCTTGAAAAGAGGTTTTAAATAATCGAGCATCGCATCAATATCAATGTATCTCTGAGAGGATATTCAATGGGGTTGCGCCATCGTCCTTAGTACCTTGCAAAGGGGTGCTAATTCCTGGGTTACCACTGTTGGACGATGATTTTTCAATCGTCAGCGTCCAAATTTACTTTTCACCTTCGTGGGAATAAGCAAACGAAACTTTCGCGACTTTAAACCGTACTTTCTTGCACGTTTGCCAACGCCAGTGTATGCGCAGTTAACCATCTGTGTCGTGAGTCGACAGTTCTAGATTCCAAGTTGGGAATCGCCGTCGTACGCTGGGAGTGTGTGTCTGAAATCAGATACCGGACCGGAAGCCACTAGGGGATTGATGAACTAGACGATTGGATCAAGGTAAGTCAGTTGCAATTATCCTACGTCGCGCCGCCCGTTCCTGTCCGACACTGTGAAGACACCACTTATGAAGAGGAGGTTACGCTAAGACGATAGTGGATTTGCGGTTTTGTGAGGTAATTTGTGAGGTGACAAGCTACACGACGAAAATCGACTCATGTAAACACCTCACAATTAAATAATGTATTAAAAGAAGAAAATAATGAACTTTTGAAATTGAGTTCACTTTATTATATTTCTCTATTTAATTTACATTTCATATCAGAGTAGGTGTATGTTTTAGTGCAATTGAGGATATTCTAAACTAGACAGATGTACTTATTTATATTCAAATTCTTAAATACCATATTTGTACTACCAATCAAGGTGTTCTTCTAATGATACCCGGAACAGTAATAAATGTGCTTTGGTTATTTTTCACCCATTGATATCCAAAAACCTATTGAATATTTAACAAGAATTATTTTTATATAATTACATATTTAAAATAAAAATTTAAAACTACTACAATTTTAATAAATAAGCTATGTTCTCATATAATTACTTAATAATTATGTAAAGTATTGGCAACATTAATGTAAACAAGATATAATTTTAAAGGTATGAAAATGGCATAGACTTAACACTGTTTTAATGATAAAATATTATGGTTATGGTTGTAATAACTTTATATATAATAAAAAATCTAAAGTGATATCGAACATATGATTTGACCAACAATATGGTTGCAGATGATACCTACCCAGATGTTTTTATACCTTTTGATGATATTTTATATATGTCTCGCCCATCTAATCAATCTTATCCACTGGCCAATACCTACAATTCTGCTGGTTTACATCCGTGTTGAACATGAATGTTGATTTGTCATGAAACAGAATGAAACCGAGAGCTACCCTATTTCTGTCTAGCTTGTGCATTATTTCTTCATAGAAATGAACCCTGGGTGTATTCTATTATTTCCTGAGCAAATGTAATTTTATAGGAATGAATCTTTTGTTTATGGAGTTATTTCAAACCAAACAGCTGATGTTATTTTCTAGGGCAGTTTGGCACGAATTTGATGAATCTGACGATGTCTCTATTAACACTTAATAAAATATCTACTTTCACATCGTACATAGTAAAATTTTATATTTAACGGTTCTAATGTTTAGACACGGTTCCTTGTGAGATATTTGGTGAATTAGGATACTTCTGATTAAAAACGTTAATAACTTCCACTTGACTCCAACATCATCTTAGTCGAGCATCATCAAAAGTTCTATTTTATCACTTCCTATTATATATCACATTGTTTATTAAAAACAAAATGACTTTTCAAGAGACAAAATACTAAAATATAATTATCTTTGTCGAACCTGACTTATTGACTTTCATTTTATTGATTATAGTTATCTATGTTGTTTTTATTTCATGGAAAAAAGTCTAAAAGCGTGGATAATAAAACGTCTTAGTTTATATTATCTATTATATTTTACGAGAATTCAATAATATTCTAATTTATAAAAGTTAAAGTTTTACCTCGTCAGAGTTTCGAAAGCGAATAAAAATATATAAAATTTATATAAACATGTAAATATAACGGTGTCAAATGAGTGAGCAAAGATGAAATTAAACATCGAAAGTGTATCGAATATATGTATGTATTGTGTTTTAACGGCTCACAATCAGTTAAGAGTCTGAATATTTCATAATTTCAATTATATTCTCAGTATATTCACATTGTTTTGATTTCTTTATTATACATTGTGTAGTTAAACACTATTATTTGAAAGTTATTGGCGTTCCAAATTCTAAAGGTTCTTTTTTATAAACTGTGTTGGCACCATGTAGTGTAGAACAAAGTCGAACCGAACAGTTATTTGCCCATTTCATTGATATGTTTATTAATTAATTGTTATAAAAACGCAAATTGAAATACAAAAATGGTAATACAAAAAACAAATACAATAGACAATATTCCAAAATGTATATCGAATTAAGGTTTCAATTGAATGATTTATAAGTTTTAATTCGGTTTCTCCCGAACCGGTACTTCCATAACTTGTTCGTTGTATGGGCTGTGGCGTTCCCCGTTTCATTCATGTAACGGTTCAACTTCGCACTCTTCGCAGTAGCGTTGTCGTCGTGTTGCCGTCACATCCATTCGAAAATGGCGGCATTTAGATATACACATGCTGTTGTATGTAGAATACCTCTGTCACTTAGAACCCGCGGAGAAATCGAATTGGAAGAAGCAAAAAAACAGCATGAAAACTACGTCAGATTACTTCGGGAACTAGGGCTTGATGTTATCGAACTCCCCCCTGATGAAGCATTACCTGAATGTGTTTTTGTGGAAGATACCGTTGTTGTGTGCAACGGTACGGCGCTCATAACGAGACCTGGTGCTGCTCACCGCGTTAAAGAAGTATGTACACATGCTTCCTTTTCAACTGTGACTATTTAATCGGGGTTATTGAGCTCATTGAAGTAATTAGGTCATCTCACGTCAGGCATATCATCTAATAAATTTTCATGTTTTATAATTACTTTAATCCGCTTACAATAATCAATTGTATCAAAGGATATCACTTCCAATTTGTCAAACAAATTAACTTAAAAATCGTTTTGGATTGCAACAATATAACATGTCGATAGTTTTTAAGGCGTTAGAGGATATGTATTTAGCAGTAATCAGGTTAGTTTCACCTACCTATCAATCACTACTAAACGATATATCTACATATAAAATATACTAAATTAGCAAATTGACTTCGCTTTTTACTACTAAATATAATAAATATTATGTGGTACTAATTATTGTTTTAATTTTGATTTATAAAAGGTTGCAAGTATAATAAATAAAATAATATAAATTGTATAATCAAAGAATCAATTACGACCATAAATAGAAAAAGAACTATGAGTTCAATGACGAAATTAAATAATTAACGAATTAAATAAGATTTGAACTAATTCCGAAATCCTTTGATTGAACGCAATTTTTAATTTATACTTTTCTAACCATACATTATGAACCAAAGCAATAATTAAAATTGTGAAGACTTGCAGGTGGAAATTGTTAGTCTTTCCGCATAATTCCTTATAGGTTGTACAAAAAAAAAAAAAAAAAAAAAATTATATATATATATATATATATATATATATATATATATATATATATATATATATATATATATATATATATATATATATATATATATATATATATATATATATATACATACAGGATGAGCCACGGTGGATGGAGTATTAAAAATATATCGAGAACGGATGTACCCATTGCTTTGAAATTTTGGTTACCAAAATAGTAGAGTATGATGAAATATTTTCGAAAGTGCGGTGTTGCCACTTATACGTAAAACCGGCAACATCTTCGTTATTTTAAATAGAATACCCTGTATATTTTTGTATTTTATGGATTGTCGTCTCTTTCTGAGTAACTTTTGTTAATATTTCCCTATATCTATCTCAAGCCGTTATCGAGATAATAATTCTTTTCTGAATTTATTGCCAAAAATTTTACTTTCAGTAAATCGTGTTTTCTCCTACCTACGCAGCAATTAAAAGATAATTTTTCAGTTGTGGCTAGGCAAGGCCTGGGGACATCTTCATTAATCAAATGTTTTCAATATCATACAGGGTGAGTTAGAGAATGCTTTCTATAAGTGACATAGAGAAATGCACAAAAGTCAATTTTTTTAAATGGAATGCTCAGTATATTACTAATTCGGAAAGGTGATACATTTACCTATTTAAAAATGTTAATGTACCCTATACCTTATGTGCACCGTTTTCGCTATATAGGCACTTTTCTGTAACCCTTCCAAGAATATATCTTTTGGTATGTTGTCATAACGGGTGGGCCATGAAATGTTTATTTTATCATTTTGTAATAACAACAGACATGCTATTTTTCTAAATAAATTTGACATTAGTAATATTTGCACTTAATTTGAATAGATGTAGCACAAATATAGCAGAAAATAATAATACAAACACAGTTTTAATGGATTTGTTTATTATTCATGGACAGTGCAATAAGATTATCAACAGAACTTCTAGAATATTTAATGAGAAATATCCGAATTTGCCGCAGATGAACAACAGAAAGTTTCTACGAATTCAGAGGAATTTTATAAATTTTGGTTCGTCATTAAGAGAACAATAACAACAGTGTCAGTATTAAGAAAAAATAATACCCAAGTAGCAATAACAGTAATAAAACCTATAGATAGCAATAACAAATAATACCAATAACTAATAAAATGTATAAAAATCTTAAAACTATTGTAATAAGTGTTGACCGTTAACTTCTAGGCACTTTTGTATACGACGATGGACATCGTTTGTTGTAGCAGCTTAAGAGCTGCTACAACAATATATATATATATATATATATATATATATATATATATATATATATATATATATATATATATATATATATATACAGTGCTATTCAAAAGTCCCCTCCCCCCCTCTTATCTTTTTAATGATTATACATAAACTACTGAAATTTGGTAACTGAATATTAAGGGTTGTAAACTTCCCTACTAGTGATGATAGATGACGTATGCGTCAAAGATGACGTCACAAGGTCATTGTGACCAATAATTTTAAATGGAACCCTATGGCAAGCGACACCTCTTTTAAAAGGTATCAAAAAAACGTATTCAATGATACTAATATTGTTTGTATTTATGGTAGTTTTGATGGATTAAATCAGTAATCAGTAAACTTGGATAATAATTTTAATTACAGATTCAAGAATCAGTACCTACTTATAGTAATTGTTCGAAGTGAGCTTCATCTACTTCCTGACAGTAAAACATCCTATTGCGAAACTCGTCTCGTACTTTTTCAAATGTGTCTGCGGAAATAGCCCTACATTCTCTACAACAACAGCCTCTCAACAGTCTGGCTATTGGTTAATTTTAGTCTCCATATTTTCACAAAATTGCAGTCTTCGGTCTGGATCGTCGTCTGAGAGTTGATGAACCATTTTTAATTTGTATGGGTGAAATTTGTTTTTTTTTCAACACCCTGTGCACTGTACTTTGACTGACTTCACAGGTTGATGCAACTTGAGTTGTTGAAGAAGTAGGATTTACTATTACTTCTGCCAGTATATCAATTTTTTTCTCATCAGAAATTTGTGGTCTGCCAGATCGTTTTGCATCATTAATACTACCCGTTGTTTTAAACTTACGAAGAAGCTCTCTCAAATAAGTCCTCGAAACTGGGCGATCGGGAAACCTTTCATTAAAAATGCGTTCCGCTGCATGAATATTTTCTCCAGTTTCGCCAAGTATTAGGATCGCGGCTACTTTATCACCTAAAACACGTACCATTTCTCTTCTTGAAGCACTTAAACGTTCAGCTCACAACAGTTTAACAAATTATTGAATGTACAAATATTTTAAAATTACCACAAGGTACTAAAACAGTTAAACGTTCGATCAACAATACACAAATTATTAAATGTATAAAAACTTTGACAGCTAAAAAAACATCAAATTGGGGAGACTTGCAAAAACGTCAGATTATTTACTATCCAACTATCCAGTGGCGGAGCTTGAATTTTAAATTTTATTATCAACTGATTTAATTCATCACAGCTTTGCGGTTTTTGAAAGCCAGTTGTCAAAACTGCCGTAAACAGACACAATATTAGTATCATTGAATAGGTTTTTTCGATACCTTTTAAAAGAGGTGTCGCTTGCCATAGGGTTCCATTTAAAATTATTGGTCACAATGACCTTGTGACGTCATCTTTGACGCATACGTCATCTATCATCACTAGTAGGAAAGTTTACAACCCTTAATATTCAGTTACCAAATTTCACTAGTTTATGTATAATCGTTCCAAAGATAAGAGGGGGGGAGGGGACTTTTGAATAGCACTGTATATATATATATATATATATATATATATATATATATATATATATATATATATATATATATATATATATATATATATATATATATATATATATGTAAGCGTTCAAGGGGTGTCTACCCTAAATAAAAGTAAAACTTCACTTTACAACCAATTTATTAACATTCGTTATGTCAACAAGTTAACAGAACGGTCAATAATAATTGACTAAGTCGCGTATTATCGACTAAGCCTGGCGGGGCTGCTCCGATTAACTTCGGGTCCGCCACGAACGCTCGTGGCATAATTTTGCACCATTGTTTATGATAAAAAATTAATATAAATGTTACGTTGTTTTAATTTTCATGGCCCGCTGGTCAGCAGTAAATTAATAAAATGGAAAACTATGGTATCGAGTAAAAAATACCTCGATAGCAAGAAAACGGTAGCAGATAGGTATAGGGAATCCTAATACAGATTGAAATATAACTTAATTCTCCATCACAGAAAGCAATAAAATATAGGGTGTTTCATTTAAGAAAATTGACTTTTGAGCAGTTGATGTTTGTCAGAATGAACTAAATTTTTGGACACCCTGTAAATAATAAAACATCAAACTCCATATCACCTGAAAACTTATAATAGTCAGCCTAATTACAGCCCAAAATTTGCTACTATAACTTTTGTTTTGAATAAGTGACGAGCATTCCAATGGGATACTACAAAACCTAATTTTTTCAAAAAAATTAAAATATCTCAAAAACTGCTGAAAATAGGTATAGGGAATTGTTAAGAAAGTTCACTTAAAATCAGCAGGGTAATTCAAAAATGTAATAATATACTGGGTGTTCTATTTAAAATAAGGAAGTTGATAGCTACTTCCGGTATAATCGGAAGTGTTAGAAAAGCAAAAATACTTTAGTTGAATAGATCGTCCTCGCTAACCCCTGATTCCAAATTTTAAAAAATGAATTCCAATGGGAAGTTCATAAACTTTTAATGAACGGGTTAGCTGAATCACCTTGTATATATATATATATATATATATATATATATATATATATATATATATATATATAGCTTTTGTTCGAAAAGTTTATCAAATGATATTCCGAAATTCACAAAATAGCATTTATTGACAATTATCGATCCACCCATCCACCACACCGCGCTACACGTGATACATAATACAGACTAATCTTAGGCCCTGACTGAACATCGAGGAAATAGTCGTCTAAGCTTGAGAGTATTTGTTTACAATAACTTATAGTTAATGGGGTTGAATGGCATTAAATGGTTTTCGGGGTCGCTGATTACGAATCTGATATCAGATTGATCAAATTCAAAATCGCAGACCAGAAGTGACATACTTTTTGGTGATAACATTAAGTTAGCGCTCTTAAACTCGCCATTATACGGTTTTCTGGGGCGCTGATTACGAACATGATATCAGATTTAACAAATTCAAAATGGCGGACCGGAAGTGACATATTTTTTGGTGACAAAATTAAGTTAGCGCTCTCAAACTCGCTATTTTATGGTTTTCGGGGTCGCTGATTATGAATATGATATCAAATTCAAAATGGCGGACCGGAAGTGACATACTTTTTGGTGACAAAATTAAGTTACCGCTCTGAAACTCGCCATTATATGGTTTTTGGGGTCGCTGACTACAAATCTGATATCATATTTATGAAAATTTAAAATGGCGGACCGAAAGTGACATATTTTTTGGTGACAGAATTAAGTGAGCGCTCTGAATCTCGCTATTATATGGTTTTTAGGGTCGCTGATTACGAATCTTATATCAGACTTATTAAATTCAAGATGACGGACAAGAAGTAACATACTTTTTGTTGACAAAATTAAGTTAGCGCTTTGAAACTCGCTATTATGTGGTTGTCTGAGGCGCTGATTACGAATGATTACAGTGAAATTAAAGATTGTTTATATAGTTTTTTTATGATTATTATTGTCATTCACAAATAAAATTTGTACATAATATTTGATTGACACAAAGTTTACAACTATTTTTACACATCGAATTCATAATCGTCATCATTAGAAAGGTCTTTCAGAATATCAAAATCAGTTGTATCTATATTTAAATTAGCTTCTAATAACCGTGATGTAGTATGATCAAGTAAGGCCTGCAAAGAAACCATCGCGCTTGTTTCAGTTACACAAATTGCATCTCGTGGTGGATAACAACGCGTCTTAGCCGCTTGAATTTTATAATAGCTGGGAATAACAGAGGCGCCTCTGTTATCATCCACTGCTTCCCGAATACTATTATAAGTATCGCGTGACAGCTTTCCTGTTATAATTAAATTAAGAGCAGAATCGGCCGTGATTTTTTTAGGTTTTATACCAGATGTTGACGCCAACGATGCAATGTATTTCGAAGCTCGAGTAGGGGTAGTAGCTGTTACATCCTTGACTACCTTTGCTGCATCATGAAAACCAGAAGCGCGAAGATTCATTGCAGTAACTAAAGCTAGTGCTTCATTACTTAGCGATTTTCGGATATCGCTGACTTTTCTGCGCTTAGATCGATCACTACTAGTAGAAATATTTTTGTATGGCCTGCCAAAAGAAGACGATGTTTCGCTTGAAGTTGAAACAGGAGTTTTACATAGGTTGTAGTTTTCATTCTGAAATTCCAGTAACTACAAATTAGTTTTCATTGTTATATAAAAAACCGGCAATGCATTCATCAAAAAATTCACGAACTTCTATAGTAATGGTGACATCAAGCTAAGCCCCGTAATTGTCGTAAAAATGATTCAAAACAGAATGAACAGCTTTTCATTTCAACTTCAATTGTGTAATGACATTTTTGACATCTCTTTTTGACTTAGTAGAAATGACAAAAGGACAGGAAACCTTTACTTCAACGAGGAAAATTTATCCTTGAGAATCTGAAATTGCTTTTTCTGCATAGACAGCCATTCCCCTTGGATACATAAAAAAATGTCTCGTCGTGTACAAACTACATTTTCGCACGTGATTTCTGAAATAAGGGAATTATTGGGGTTAGTACAAATAGTTAGTGTAAAAAGGTTATCTATTGGGGGAGGGGGTTATCTAACGTTTTGTAATATTGTCTCTTTTGTAATATTTAAAATTCATATACATTACATTATATTAATACTTATTTATACATATTTGATTGAATAAATAAAATATATATAATTTATTTATTCAATCAATGTATATACATTCGAAGGTTATATACATGTAAATAAAATATATATTTATATATTACGTATTCATGAGTGTATGTGTATTCCGAATGCTTGAAAGCAAGTTTGAAAGTGTACTTTGTATTTGTACCTTCAGCTCTAAGGGATCTGATAGAAGCTATGTGACCGTTATACCACGTCACCGCCACGCGATGCGCGGAAAAGTCTGTAACGCGCGACTCTTACAGCTGTATATTTTTTTCGGGAGAGATCGGGAGCTAGTTACTTGACGTACAGAAACTAGACACTCCAACGAACATTTTTGTGAAAGAACCATGGCTAACCAACGCTAACCAAACGACTTTGCTTTAATTGAATTCAGAAAAAAACCGGATTTTTCTAAATTGCAGTGTAATTTTCAATAATAATAGGTATAAACAAATACTGATTTCTGCATCAGTTCAGCCAGATATTATAATTCTACATACCTTCACGATTAATATCCATTTTTAAGCACTAAAATAGGACACTTCTTTATCAAAATATTGACGTTTCAAATTTGTGTTTTTGAAATCTCAGCAGAGTGTCGCGTATATACTTTCTCGAGCGCTAACTTGTAAATGTCGTAGAGCATCAGGTATACAACCTTTCGATCCGTCTCTTTCGGATTTAGATGCACCAAAGTCCCTTCTATGAGACTGTAATGAACAAACATGAAAATTCGAACCTTTGATTTTAGACTTTTGGCCAGCGAAACAGGTCATTCGCCCCACTATGCGACGGGACCGTGAAGGCGGCAGATAAGTTAACATATATATATATATATATATATATATATATATATATATATATATATATATATATATATATATATATATATATATATATATATATATATATATATATATATATATATATATATATATATATATATATATATATATATATATGTCGGCGACAACCCTCTGTATAGTTCTATATACAGACAATATTCTATATATAGACAACATACTAGTTCGAAGCGCCCAAATCTGTCATCCTCACATTCTGGAAGAAGTGTAGAGTCCTTTTCTGGCCAATGTCACAACTGTTACCGACTTGGACATAAAGCGCACTGCTGTCGCCAATCCAAACACGCAACTTCAACAAGTAGTGTGAATCGACACCACCAGGACAGAATCAAAATCCGTCAGCTGTTTCACTTGTGGGGAAGCTGGTCATATCTCACCAAATTGCCCCAAGAAGCATCGCTCTCGTAGACCAAGCGGAGAACGCCGAATAAGCGAGAGAGGGGTGAACATTTGCGAAGTTGCCGCCTTGCCTGAGGGAAAGCTGCTTTTAAAAACTGGTGAGAAATTTCCATTTTTATTCGATACAGGCTCTGACTGTTCTCTGGTCCGTAAAAGTATTGCATGCCACTTCGATGGCAAAAGATTCAATAATTTAGTTTCCTTAAAGGGGATTGCTAGTGGCTCTTCCTTTTGTTCAACACAAATTTTAACGCTGGTAGAAATTCAGAATTTACATGTTGAAATTTTGTTTCATGTAGTCTCAGATGAAGTTATTTCAAAGAGCATTATAATTGGCAAAGATTTAATATCACAAAATGTTGACGTGCACTTTGGTCCATCTGGTTTAATTTTAAAACGTTTAATTTTAAAAAATCAATGTTTCAAAAAATAAAACCCACCACAAATAGGATTCGACATTTGTCCCGGATCGGAACCGAACGACATACAGCTGTTTCGAACTTGTTAGTCCTCATCAGTGCCGTACACGGTACGCCGATTCAGGACAAATGCCGAATGAACTTTATGGCGTATACATCTTTATCGATACGATCTCTGTCAGTAACATATAAGCCGGAAATCGAGAAAGGAACCACCAAGCCGCCAAGTGGCTATCAAAGTAGTTCCCGAATAGCAAAGCTATTACATAATCGCTCTAGGAAACAACTACTCCTCGGGCTAAAGCCCCGCCAGGCATTGAATTATACCCAGAAGCGATCCTCGACCCCTTTCTGGTGTTTCTGCACGATCAGATAAGGTTTCAAAAAATAAAACCCGCCACAGGTAAGATTCGACATTTGTCCCGGATCCGAACCGAACAACATACAGCTGTTTCGAACTTGTTAGTTCTCATTAGTGCCGTACACGGTACGCCGATTCAGGACAAATGCCGAATGAACTTTATGGCGTATACATCTTTATCGATACGATCTCTGTCAGTAACATATAAGTCGGAAATCGAGAAAGGAACCATCAAGCCAAGCCGCCAAGCGGCTATCAAAGTCGTTCCCGAATAGCAAAGCTATTACATAATCGCTCGGACTATTGGTGGCGGACTGCTTAGCTCCTTTCGTGCAATTTAATTATCGTTTTAATGATGTGACATTTTAGTTTTAATATTTACTGACTATTGATTTCGTTTGTTTTGTTTAGTGACTTTTATATTTTTTCATCGTTATGTTGTATATGATATAAGTATCAGCGGGGTCCAAATTTTCAATCTCTTGAATCACTCGACGTTCTAATTCTTCCCTGTTGTGGACTGGAGGTTTATAAACTCTATCTTTAAGAATACCCCAAAGATGAAAATCTAACGGGGTAAGGTCAGGGGACCTCGCAGGCTAATTTTGCGGTCCAAAACGTCTAATTCAACGGTCATCGAAATTGCGGTCCAACTCCATATTAATTTCGTATGTACAATGTGGAGGAGCTCCGTCGACTTGATACCAACAAGTTCTATATTTTTCAAGTGACAGATTATCAACGAAGCCTTCCACAATTGTTCTAATTACATTTAAATATTTTCTGGAATTCAATTTTTCGTCGTATATGTAATATTTTATTATCCATTAACATACAAAAAACATTGAAACTAAATTTAACTTGAAAATCAGCCTCTCTAGTAATATGGGGGTTGTCTGTGGCCCAATGGTGACGATTTCGTGTTTTACAAATCCCTTCCCTAGAAAATTTGGATTCATCAGTCTATTTAATTTTCTTTAAAAAATAGGGGTCCTCTTGCATACGTACTAGCAACATTTCACAAAATTATATTCTCCGTAGATACTCCTGAGGCATGAGAAATTGGTCTCTTGTAAATTTATAATTATGCATTTCATGGTTTGCTAGTGTTCTTCGAATGGATGAATATGACAATCCTAAATTCTGTTCAGCACAACGTATGGAATACTGGGGATTTACATGAAAATGTACTAGCACATTGATTTCATTTACCTCGTCCGATGTCACAGGTTTCGGTAAATTTCTTGATTATCTTAATGACGAACCAAAATTTACAAAATTTCTCTGAATTCGTAGAAACTTTCTGTTGTTCATCTGCGGCAAATTCGGATACTTCTCATTAAATATTCTACAAGTTCTGTTGATAATCTTATTGCACTGTCCATGAATAATAAACAAATCCATTAAAATTGCGTTTGTATAATTATTTTCTGCCATATTTGTGCTACAGCTATTCAAATTAAGTGCAAATATTACTAATGTCAAATTTATTTAGAAAAATAGCATGTCTGTTGTCATTACAAAATGATAAAATAAAAATTTCATGGCCCACCCGTTATGACAACATACCAAAAGATATAATATTCTTGGAAGGGTTACAGAAAAGTGCCTATATATCGAAAACGGTGCACATAAGGTATAGGGTACATTAACATTTTTAAATAGGTAAATGTATCACCTTTCCGAATTGGTAATAATATAATGGGCATTCCATTTAAAAAAATTGACTTTCGTGCATATCTCTAAGTCACTTATAGAAAGCATTCTCTAACTCACCCGGTATGATATTGGAAACATTTGATTAATGAAAAAGATGCCCCCAGGCCTTGCCTAGCCACAACTGAAAAATTATCTTTTAATTGCTGCGTAGGTAGGAGAAAACACGATTTACTGAAAGTAAAATTTTTGCCAATAAATTCAGAAAAGAATTATTATCTCGATAACGGCTTGAGATAGATATAGGGAAATATTAACAAAAGTTACTCAGAAAAAGACGACAATCCAAAAAATGCAAAAATATACAGGGTATCCTATTTAAAATAACGAAGATGTTGCCGGTTTAATTTAAGGTACTGATTGATTATAGGAGCCCTTGGTGGAGCGAGATATACACTGCTTTCCGAATTAAAGAGCATACCGACATGCCGAAACTCGGCAGAAATCTTAGCCGGTCGCATGCAGAAGGCCGTAATTCTCGGCTCGCTACGTCTTCTCAGGGCACACGACTCGGCGCAGTAATCACTAACCGAGCGGACGCGAGGAGTGATTGCTGGTATTACCAGCGCACCTTCTGTGCGAGTCGGAGCCACAGAAAGGGGTGATTGGCTGTTAAAAAAAAAAAAAAAAAAAAAAAAAAATATATATATATATATATATATATATATATATATATATATATATATATATATATATATATATATATATATATATATATATATATATATATATATATATTATACTTCTTTCTGTGGCTCCGACTCATACAGAAGGTGCGCTGCTAATACCAGCAATCACTCCTCGCGTCTGCTCGGTTAGTGATTACTGGGCCGAGTCGTGTGCCCTGAGTAGAGGTAGTGAGCCGAGAATTACGGCCTTCTGCATGCGACCAGCTAAGATATCTGCCGAGTTTTGGCATGCCGGTATGCTCTTTAATTCGGAAAGCAGTGTATCTCTCGCTCCACCAAGGGATCCTATAATCAGTACCTTCAATTTAACAGCATGGTCTGGATAGAATCTACGGAGTTCCAAGATTAAATCTCGATATTTTGTCCGTTTCTCCTCCTCTTTCAAAACAATGTTACCATCACCGGGTGCCGAGAACCCGAAGACGAACATTGTCCTGATTTGGTTGTCGAGGAGGACTAAGTCAGACTTGTTGGCTTGTATTTGCCTGACGGTGGAAAACGAGTAGTTCCAATATATTCGGCACTTCTCGTTTCCCACAACGGACTCAATACCCCCTGGAGCGTAAGGCAGCACTGGTGTCTCGTCTATCTGATACGAATGCCTTAAATGATAATAAATCACCCGCAACGCTGCGTTGTGTCTATAGATATAAGCCGAGACTGCATATACCGAGATCATCGGCTGCTCTACGTGCTGCCTTAAATAAAAATGCTCCTATCCATGCATGTTCGTGATCTCAGACCATGCAGAGAAGGGGATCCGAACTCCTGATAACTTTACAGGCTCCGTCCAGTACCATCCTGTTATGAAGACACTCCAAACTCAAGAGTCCACGGCCTCCGCGATGTCGTGGGAGATATAGCCGTGGAACGGACGATCTGGGATGCAAACTCCTACTGAGATGCATCCTCTTTCGGGTTACTACGTCGAGTTGTCGCAGCTTCGCCTGTGTCCATTTGACTACTCCGAAGGAGTAGACAAGGATCGGAACGGCAAGCATGTTTGTTGCAGACACCTTGTTCTTTCCCGACAGTTCTGAAGACCAGATCTGTCGGAGGCGGTACTGATACTTGCCGCGAAGAGCGTTCTTTACGACACCTACCTCTTGGGTGGAGCGTTGCTCAACACCCAAGTAGGCGCATGACTCTCCGGCATCTAAGTGATGTAAGATGCTTCCGTCTACGAGCTGCGCATCCTCTGCGTATTCCCGGCTTTGTCCTCTCTTGAGATGAACCAGTGCACATTTGTCCAACCCCAACTCAATCCCGATGGCCTGCGTGTACTCCTGCACCACCCTCAGGGACTGGCGTAATTCCCTTTCTCCGGAGGCATAAAGTTTTAGGTCATCCATGTAAAATAGATGGGTGACCTTATGCCTCCGATCGCCGGGGGTACCGCAGTTATAGCCACGGGTCTTCCTGAGGGACACGGACAACGGCAACAGTGAGATGCAACACAGAAGGGGGCTAAGGGAGTCTCCCTGAAACACGCCCCTTCTGAACGACACCGGCCCTGTCCGGAGTATCAACCGATGTTATGGTAAACCGAGTCCTGCAGAGCGGCATCAGTTCTTGAATGCATCTCACTATAGGACCGGGCACCACAAGGCATTGGAGCAAGTGGATTATTAGCTCATGTGATGTCATATCGAATGCCTTAAGGTAGTCGATCCAGGCCATGGAAAGGTTTCGCCTGTACTGCACGGAGTCCTGCGTGATACATCTGTCAATCAACAGATTCTCCTTGCAGCCAGCGATACCCCCTCTTGGACCTTCGTTGTTCGTATATCCCCTCGAAAACCGGCTCAACTGCTAGGAGTACTCGCGTGTACAAGATGCGTGTAAACACCTTGTAACAGGCGTTTAAGCAGGTTTTCGGTCGGTAGTTCTTTGGGTTGGATAAATCTCCGGTCTTCGGGATTAGCACGGTTCGCCCCTCGACAACCCAAGAAGGAATTTGCTGCTCCCCATTTAGCCAGGTGGTAGAAATTCTGGCTAAATGGCGGTGGATACTAGGTAATTTTTTCCACCAGAAGTTATTTATCCCGTCGGGACCTGGAGCAGCAAAGTTCTTAGAGCCCGCAAGAGCCCTTCGAACCTCTTCAGGGGTTATAGGATGGCACACTTCTTCTGGTCGCTGAAGACCTTCGCAAAAGTCTTCAAAGTGTGCCAGGGCTGGAGTGTCTCTTTGGAGTGGGAGCTTCTGCTCGTACAGCGCCTTCCAAAAGTTTTCCACTTGATCTACAGTCGGTGGATTTTCGACAACAAGTTGAGGCGGTTCGAATAGACGCGAGGGTTTTTGGCGGAACAAATTATTTTCCGCCAGTCTTCGCGGCCGCCTCACTAGTGACTTTTTGCATGTCACTAGCATCCGTATCCTATCAAGGCAGTGCTGTTTTATGGTACGCAGCACTACCTCATTAAGTGTGTGATGGACGCGTCTTAAATTAGCGGCGATTCGCCGTAATTTTTGCGTGAAAGGCCTATTGGCCGCCATATAGTCCATCACACATTGGATACGAGATACCTGTTGTCTTGCCGACTGGATCTTGGCCTCCATCTTCCGTTCACGCCACTCCGCTCTCTCTCGCGGAGAGGAAGAGTTGTTCGCCCTCTCCATATGAGAGAAGCTCTCGGCGGCAGTGTACAAGGCACAATTGATGTGCCAGATGTCGGCCCCTTCTGGAAGCGATGCTTGAACTTCAGCATCCACTCTGGCCAGGTCTTGTGGCCTAGGGGGTCTTATGCGATGTAACCCCCTTCTGGTATTGAGGCCCTCTACTATTGGTGGAACGGTGAAGACCGCATCCTCAACTGGTTCATTAGGCAGCCTTTCAGCTACCTCATTCGCCAATCGGGGTGCAGTCCTCACATAGCCCTTTTTACGAAGATAGGATACATAATCACGCAGACTCTGCGGCGTGAAGGCATCATGCTCTGGGTGTAATTCACACCACAGGGCATGCATACGTACCATGTATCCCCTCCGTATGGACTCACTGCTTTCATAGCAATGCAGCAGGTCGTCCCTCAGCTCGTCGGTCCACTCAAAGCGTCCATGTCGTTGGCGTGCGTCGTATCCAGGCAATCCATCCATTTGGGCCCCACCACCTTGCCCATGACCCCTATTCGAACGGGGTCGATCGTGGGGGCCTCCTCTTCTGCCATTTGGAACAATAAGTTTGGGCTTACCGGGGAGTTAGCCCAGTAAGCCCACGGTCGACATTAGAGGGGAATATGTTATCCCCTCCCGGGTGCGCTGGTGCTGCCGGTCCGGTTTAGCACCCCAGCTGGAGTAAGTGGTGTCGCTACTCACCAAAGGCCAGATGGATGTTGTGCGGCCCCTCCTGCTTATTTACTATTATTATTATTATTATTATTATTTTTTTTTTCCTAAAAGCCGGTCACCCCTTTCTGTGGCTCCGACTCACACAGAAGCTGAGCAGCTTGTACTTGGGCTTTTAACTGAACGGGTTCCAACTCGGTTACAGAGTTGTGATTGGCTTGTTCGGTATCGAAGACGAGACCGAGATCATCGGCTGCTCTACGTGCTGCCTTAAATAAAAATGCTCCTATCCCTGCATGTTCGTGATCTCGGACCATGCAGAGAAGGGGATCCGAACTCCTGATAACTTTACAGGCTCCGTCCAGAACCACCCTGTTATGAAGACACTCCAAATAAGAGTCGGAATCTGATCAGAGACCGCATCAATGGCTGGGCAAGAGACCAGCGCAATAAAAGTACAATAACGGGTTGTCGAATAACCTAACTCTTCATACAATACTCAGGGATTGAGAAATGGGCCCAATAATTCATTAAATTGAACAGGCACAAAGCCAGAACCCTGGTGGAAATCATAACAGGCCACCATAGTAGCCTGAATGCATATAAGCACAAGCTGAGGTTGACTGATAGCCCGGCCTGCAGATACTGTAAAGAAGACGAGGAAACCTCGATTCATCTTCTTTACACCTGCCCCGCACTGGAGGAGAAGAGGTATATTATATTAGGGACCCCTGTTATCCTAGAGGAAGCGAGGTTTAAGGCGGGGGACGTGCCTAAATTGCTCCTTTTATGGGATAGCATTTTTGGATAATGACCCGGATAAGAGGGAATCGCCAAGGGACTACCCATGCGATCAGTGGCTGATGAGGCCTAAACCTATATAATATAATAATAATAATAATTATATATATATATATATATATATATATATATATATATATATATATATATATATATATATATATATATATATATATATATATATATACCGTTCTTTCATTTTTTACTAGACAGCAAGTCAATCGGTCGATTTCGTATAATGTGTAGGGAGGGGACGCGGTACAGTATGCCCTGCTTCAGGTTGTCCAGTGTCGATAATTAGCGGCGCTACGACAGTCACGTTCTACACGTGAGGGAGTGTACATCGGTTATGTAACGGGGAAAAACTTTTACGTGGGAAGTGATGTTGATGGGTTTACTGTTAAAAGATGATCAAGGTATTTAAAGAAAAAATATCTTGGCCATATTTAACAGCAAACTATGATCTTTTTTGCATTATTTTTGTAATTGGTTTTGCATTAAAAAAGTGCCTTCTAATAAAACGTTTAAAAATAAACAGATTCTCTTAAAATAATTAAAAATAAAATACAAACTCTTAAAACTTAAAAAATATCCCCTTGAATAAGAAAAAAAACTATCTCTCCGTCTCCGTCTTGCGCCAAACCCAACCTGTCGTAAAATTCTGAACGAACGTTGGTCAGCATAAGAGGGCTAATAGTTTGAAATAAATTTTCAATATTAGCCCTCAGTTGATTTAAATTATTAGCTCTTTCATGAGGGTGCCCGTATAACTTTGATTTAATATACCCCCATAAGAAAAAATAATTAGGGGCCAAGTCTGGCGATCTTGGTGGCCATTGAATTACGCCTCTCGTAGATATAATCCTTTGGGAGAATATCGTATTCAAATAGTCAATGACTATTCTTGAGTTATGGGCCGGACACCCATCGTGCTGGAACCAAACGTTGTCAAAATTGGGGTTAATGTTTGCCAATGCAGGAACAATTTGGTTTTGAAGAAGATTCAAATAAGTCTCCCCATTTAAATTTCCATCAATAAAGAATGGTTCAATAATATCATTCCCATAAATACCAGCCCAAACATTCAATTTTTCTGGATATTGTGTCCTTGTATTTAACAGGCGATACTGATTTTCAATAGCCCAATACCGTAGAATTGATGGATTGTGACTACCATGTAACGGAAACGTGGATTGATCGGTGAACACGATGTTATAAATAAAATTGTCATTCGTATTTGCACGTTCCATTACCGTGTTAGAAAATTCCATTCTACGGTACTGGTCTTCATCGAAAATTTCTTGATGGGCTTCGTATTTATAGGAATGATATTTATTTTTCTTTAAAATTTTGTGAATTTTACCCACACTAAAACCAGTCTCCTCGGAAATTTTTGGGATAGAAATATATGAATCTTCTTCTACCATTGCACACACCATTAATTCCTGCATTTCAGCATCCTCGTTAATTCTAGGTGTCTTGTGGCATTTACAACCTAAAATGTATCCCGTTGACTTAAACTTTTTCACTACTGTCGATATTGTGTTCAAGGCAGGGATCGGACGATTTACATATTTGACTGAGAAAAGGTCCCTTATTGCACGTAATGAATGTCCTTGAAGAGACCATGATATCAAATCAATTTTTTCCTGAAGTGAGTACGTCATAATTACTAAGTTTTGAATTAAAAGAATCTATTTAAAATTACACGTATTACTACGAAGTTCACTCGTCTAAATGCCAAACACGTATACGACGGTAAATGTGAAATCTAAGTCGTCGATCATCACGGCCGGCGTACGGCCGGACTCCCCACCTCAGCGGTGCCTAATTTTCCGAGAAGGACCGAACGGTGGAACCTATGTACAGTTTTAAAATGAAAGCACGGTATATATATATATATATATATATATATATATGTATATATATATATATATATATATATATATATATATATATATATATATATATATATATATATATATATATATATATGTATATGTATATGTATATGTATATGTATATGTATATGTATATGTATATGTATATGTATATGTATATGTATATGTATATGTATATGTATATTTTTTTTTTATGTGGGCGTAGGGGTAGCAAGCTACCCACAAGTGGCCCTCCTGACTCCGAACAATCACCCTGGGACCGCTTCCGCATTACTTCGGGGTGATGTCCATATATATATATAGCCATTTCCTTACATCCCCCATCCTCTTGCGAGATTAGGGGTTCAGGGGCTGGGCTTCTCGTGCTCTATTCACTCTCCTATGCTCCTGTTGTTCTGCTTCTTTCTTTCTCTCCATGATGTCCTTAATATAGGCCGACACTGCTCTCCAAGATCTCTCTTCCTTTAACATGGCTGGTACAAGGCTTTCCACCCTCAACTCCTCTCCTATTGCCTCTGTAAGTCTGAACCTCTCAGTTTATATTCCAGGACACTCAAAAATTGCGTGGTTAGCGTCGTCTAGGGTATGCCCACACAACAGGCAGGTCGCACTCTCCGTCTTCTTAAATCTTTCCAGGTATTCATTAAAACATCCATGGCCACTAAGCGCCTGAGTAAGATAGTAATTTATCTGTCCATGGGCTCGATCGCACCACTCTTTCACTCTGGGAATCAGACGATGTGTCCAGCGTCCTGCTGTGTCTGTGTCCCACCTTGTCTGCCATCTTTCCATCAGACGCTGCCGAGCCAGCTTTTTTTCCTCCTTCTTTCTTTCCTTGTTCTCACAACACGCTTCGTAGATCTCCCTTCTTTCTCTTACCATCAGGTCGATCGGTGGTCTGCTGGCCAATACTAGTGCCGCTGCTTCCGAGATAGTCCTGAAGGCGGACGTGACTCTTATAACACTGCATCGTTGGACTGACGCCAGCCTGCGCCTTATGGTTTCCCTCTCTACTGCACCCGTCCAAACCTCCGCTCCGTAGAGCATTTTTGCATGGACGACGTTGTCTAGTAGCAGTCTCTTGTGTTCCCTGGGGCCTCCAATGCTCGGCATTAGTCGTGCAAGACTAGCTGCTGTGGCTGCAACATTCTCCAAGGTTCTCAGGACGTGTTCCGTATACCGTAATCCTTGATCTATCCGTACGCCCAGGTACTTCACGAATTTTTTAAATGGTACAATATCGTTCTCCAGGGCTATCGTCGTTGGTATGACTGCTCGCTTATTCGTTATAAGTACTGCCTTCGTCTTATGCACCGCCAGGTGTAGTCCATTAGCTTTTAGCCATATATTGGCCCTACGGATGGTTTTACCAGTTAACAACTCCAAGGTGCTTATTGTCCTTGCCATCACCATCCGCGAACCCTATGATTTTTGTTCCCGTTGGCACATCGAGGTCAAGAAGCCCATCGTACATGATGTTCCACAGGAACGGGCCGAGTACCGATCCCTGTGGAACCCCCGCTGTTACCTCGTACTCCCTGTCCCCGTCAGACAGGTAACTATCTATCATCCTCAATAAATACTCGGGCATGCCCCGTTCCGACAAGGCTCCTATGATCGCTTCCCATCTGGCCGAGTTGAAGGCATTCCGAACATCCAAGGTAACCAGAGCGCAGTATCCCTGGTATTCGTTCGCCCAATCATCACCGTGTTCGCTGTGTTTACCACGTTTGTAATGGCGTCCACTGTGGATCGCCCTTTGCGAAAACCGTACTGCCTCTGTGACAGTCCTCCATTTGCCTCGATATTTTCCTCTAGCCTCTGCAGAACCATCCGCTCCAGAAGCTTCCCCATCGTATCTATTAGGCAGATTGGTCGATAAGACGAAGGATCTGCCAGAGGTTTTTCCCCTTTTCTCAAGAGAATCAGAATCTGACTCTTCCATCTTTGCGGGAAGAGTCCGGCCCGGAGACTGGCGTTGAAGGTCTCCAGTAGGAGCTCCGGCCACACCTCCACTACCATCCTAATAACCTCATTAGGAATATAGTCCGGACCAGGTGCTTTCCCCGGTCGAAGCTTCTTTGTTGCTGTACGTAGCTCCTCTATAGTAAAAAGTGTGGCCTTTGTACTCCTAGGAGAGGCAGGACGCGCAGGCCTCTTCGCGTGGCTCGGAAACAGGGTCTTTACAATGTTCTCTATTCGTTCTGACTTTTTTATCCCAGGAATCTGTTGTCTTCCTAACATTTTCCTGGTGACCAATCTGCAGGGTAAACCCCAAGGGTCCTCGTCTACCGAGCGACACAGGTCAGTCCAGCACTTGCTCTTTCTGGTCTTAATTGAGGTTCTTAACTCCTTTCGTGCCTCTCTATACTGTTCTCTAAGGGAGGCTTCCTCTTCTCTGTTTCTTCCGCGCTGCATCTTTCGGCGAGCGGCGAGGCACTTCTTTCTCAATTCCGCAATTTCGGGAGTCCACCAATAGACTGGCTTTTTTTGTTGTTGAACACTTCTTCGTCTCGGCATGGCCCTGTTACACGCTGTTTCGATCGTTTTCACTGTATATTCTGCCAATGCCGCCGGATCTCCATATTACATACTACGCTGCAGGTCTCCCTTCTGTTTTGTGCTCTCTAAGAATTCTCTGAACTGTACCCTATCCAGCTTCCGCAGTATCCATTCCCCTTGCGTTGACGTAGTGTTTGCCTTCCTTTGCTGTTCTTCTTCTATCTCGTATTGGATATACTGGTGGTCGCTCAATGTTATATCCTCCAGCATTGTCCAACCGACCGCCCTCGCCGCAAGTCCGCTTGTAGTAAACGTGATGTCTACCACTGACCCCGTAGTACCTCGCCTAAAGGTGTAAGCTTCTCCCTCATTGAGGATGATGAGATCAAGTCTTGCCATCATCTCTGAGAGTGCCTCTCCTCTGTGGTCCAATTTCCTAGAGCCCCATTCCGGCGATTTGCAATTAAAATCGCCTGCCACCAGTATATTTCCTCTCGCCAACCGGAGATTATCTTCGAGACTACCTAGTTGTTCTTCAAAGTTTTCATAGGTATCGTTGGGGGAAAAGTAGCAGCTAAAAATTCTTGTATCTGCTATATCCACCCAAACAAAATTTGCCGCCGAGCCACCGACCTCCTGAATGATTAGGTCTTTGTTAAGTATGACAATGGCCGCCCTGGCAGTTGCATCCTGGAACCACAATCCTTCTTCAGGCTTCTTGTATTGTTCGCTAATTAGCAACATGTCAACTTTTTTTTCCACAGCCGTTTGCATAAGCAGATCTTGTGCCTCGCGTCCTCTACCAAGGTTTATCTGTAGACACTTAAGCCCTATCTTCGGGTTTTGTCCATCTCCCTCCGAAAGACCGTTCACACCGTGCACTTCCCAAAATGTGTTTCGCCCTCCCAGGTCCTCCACTCTCGCTACATAGCACACAGAAAGGTTCCTGTTTGCATTCTTTAGCAAGGTGCCCTAACGTACCACACAGACGACACATATTGGTCCGGTCCTGTCCTTTACAGTCGTATGCGACATGACCAAAGCCCAGGCATCGGAAACATCTCACGACCTCTATCCTCTCTTGAACCCTGCACATGACCCAGCCAATTCTAAGCCGTCCTACTTTTAGCACTGCCATTGCTACTTCTGAAGGTACTGTCACTACTGCGGACTGTATCTCCCCGAAACCTTTCCTGAGCGCCCTCACTTTTATGGCTCTATCTTCTGCTTCTTCTGCAATGGCCTTGATTGCTTTTACCACATCGGCCTCATTCGTGGCTCCGTCCAGGTCCCTGATTATCAAACTAACAGTCCTATCTAGCGTTCGAACAGTCGCGTCCTCTCCTAGAGCTTCTGCCACGCTGGCCCTCAACTCTTCCACTCTACCGCTCCCCTTTTTTATTTCTATAAGGATTTCACCAGCTCGGGTTTTCCTTATCCCAGATACTTTTAGGCCTATCTTATCCGGATCTACCTTTGTCTTCAGTGTTCTGAGAGCGCTCGCATACGACGTGTTATCGCCTAACTTGACCGCTACTGCTTCCGGTAGTCTGCGTTTTGTTTGTCTTTTTTTTGTCCCTCACTTTCTTTCGCCTCCTCTTGGTTTTCCCTTTTACTTGTACTTGGACTTTCTTCTTCCTCGTATTCAGTTTCGGAATCTTTTCCTTCTGGTTGTTCGATTTGACCCTTTTTCCTCCTCTTTTTCCGGTGTTCCACTATTTGCCAGTCAGGGTCATTTCCTTTCATCTCCGATGTTTCTCCTGATTCCGTCGGAACTTTTGAAACTCCCTTTCGTGCCGGTGCTATTACTTCCCTTCTCTTCGTTTTACTTCTTGTTACTTCTCTTCGTTTAGACTCCTCAAGGGGAGACGTGGCGATCCGCTTCTTGTTTTCCTTTTCCTCAGTAGCTTAGGTTTGAGTTCCTCTATTCTCCTTATTCTCCGATGTTTCTTTGCCTCTATCTTTCTCTTCTGCTTGATTTTTGTTCGACGATATGGTTATCACGTCTCTCGCCTTTTTTAACGCCTCCCTGGCTTCACGCGTTCTTTGGTAGTATACGACAGCCCCAGTCGTTGCTTCCCGAATCTGTTTGTGGATGTTCCTAGCGTCCTTGACTATTCCTTCTATGATGTCTATATTCTTCCCCAGCGCCTTAAAAGCGTTTTTTTCCAGTCTCTCTAACCGTTGGATCTCCGTCTCTGATTTTTCGGAGTTGAATTTGTTCTTTTTTCCCAGGGCAAACACACCAGGGCATGATTGCGTCCTATCCTTGTGAACTGGACTCCTCGCAATGCTGTCTCTTCTCTTGAAGGGATTTTCCTCCTCCTCCCTCATTCCAGTAGTAGTCCTGGCCTGATTTCTCGCCAATTGGCCATCACCTTTTAATCCAGTAGTTGGAGTACTCCCCCCGGCCTGAGTAGTTGGAGTACTCCCCCCGGCCTGGTGTACCACCGAAGAGGAGCCGCAGTCGCTGGCTAACGGTCCAGTGGGGCCTGCTCCAACACCCACTCTCTGGATCGGTACTGGGCTTCCGAATCCCTGCACCCTAACTGTATTTTCGTTGGTTTCAAAATCCATCGTTTGTTTGGTTTGGTATCCCTCTTAGTCTGTCTTTTCACCCTCGACCCGTTCGGCATGGGTGGCCCTACCGGTAGCTACGCTACCGCCGACTTGGCTCTTGAGATCATCAAAGTTCTCAAGCCCCCCCACCGCTACAAGGTGGAGATACCGTCGGGGGGTGTATATGTATATGTATATGTATATGTATATGTATATGTATATGTATATGTATATGTATATGTATATGTATATGTATATGTATATGTATATGTATATGTATATGTATATGTATATGTATATGTATATGTATGTTATATAAAATATATTGTATTCAATTCATTATTCAAGTAGCTCCCACAGTTTCTATAACTTTATTATCAGGTATCATAAAACCTTCAGTATGTTATCTGAAAGCCAGACGTAACTTAATACTGCTACGTGTCTTATCATATAACTATATACATTGTAACCAACGTTTATGATGATTTGCTGAAACCTTATAATGTTCTTTCTTTAAATTAATCTTTTGCCAATTATATTTTAACTTTACTTTCAACGATGTGAGCATAACGAAACTTATAAAGTCGCAGCAAACCCGTTGCATGAGCAGTATAATTTTAGTATTGATATTATTGTTATACTCACACATCTAAATTCTTGTTCGTCCGTTAAATAAAATAAATTGTTTTTAAAAAGTTTAAATCCAAACTAGTGATTTAACAAATTTGGCGCAGTCGTTGTAGGATTTCACGCGTTATTAGAACACGGATTTGCCTCACTAGTAACGTGGAATTCCAATTCCGAAGTGAAATCAAGAACAAAGCTCAAGAAGAAAAGAAACACGAAACAAGAATACTTCAACGAAGCAACTTCGAAACACGAAGACTTCAACAAAAGAAACAAGAAACAAATCTACAAATAAACAAAGAAAACAACAGGGGAAATCGCAGATAGAACACGGACCTGCCCTTACTGTTTGTGATTCTCCTCTGCAAGCCATCCTTCCCGAAGACGCCCCGCTTCCAGAACACGGAATTGCCTCACTGGTTGTGGACTTTGGCCGGAAGACGAATGGAAAAAATTTGGTAAGTCAAAGAATTGACACGTTACCTTTGAAATATTTATTTATAATTTTAAGAAATATTATACAGGATATAGACCAAAAACTATTATCCTTCCCATCTGCAAATTTATTTTTATTTAATTTTATTTAATTAAATAACTTTACAATAATTAATTTAAACATAATAATGAATTAATTTATAAAAATGACAAACGAAGCTATCTTAGAACCTTACAAACTGTCAGAAATTTTCTCAATTGTTCCGGAGTATGACGGAAATCAAATTTTCCTGCAAACATTCTTAAATGCTATTAAATGCGCTTTGGACATGGCGGTCGATAATCAAAAAATACTTTTAACTCTCCATGTTAAAAATAAATTAGGTGGAAAAGCCGCTGAACTAGTAAATTCTAGGAACCCGTCAACTTGGGAAGAAATCAAACATCTATTAGAGACTCACTTTGGAGACTCTAGGGACCTTACGTCTCTAATTCAGGACTTGCAAAGAATTAATCAGCAATCAAATGAATCCGCTTTAAATTTTGTATCCCGCTTGCAAACGCATAATGCGAAAATGCATGCAGCGATTCAGAAACAACATTTAACCGCGGATAAAAAAACCGCACAATCCAATTTAATCGAGACAATGACTCTTAACACTTTATTGACAGGGCTGGATCCAAAATTAGGATCTATAATAAGAGCAAGTAATTCTATGGATATGCTTCAAGCAATATCCAGGATTAAACGGGAACTTCAATTGTCATACTTTGAATCTCAAAAATTTCAAAAATCAAATAAACCATTACCACCTAATTCATTAAATGCTAAGAAGATATGTACATATTGTAAACGTGATGGTCACACAATAAATGAGTGCCGAACGAAGCAACAAAATTCTTTAGCACCGTTCCAAAATTTTACTAGGCCTAATTTCCAACAAAATTTTAATCAGGCGCAATCATCCAACTTAAATCAAAATTATCAGCGACCTCAATTTAATCCAAATGGAAATAATAGACCGACGAATTCAAATTTCCAACAAAATAATTACCAGCAAAACAGTTTTCAACAAAACAGGCCTTCAGCTATTAAACCGAATCCCAACTATACAAACCAATCAAGACCACCAATAATTCGGCCAAATCCGAATTATAATCAACAAAGAGCTCATCATATGAACGCTCAAATGAATCAAAATTTTGATGATACGGCTCATCAATACGACTCACAGTACACTGATGATACTGCTCATCAGTACAGCTCACATGCACAATATACTGATCATACCGCTCATCAATATAATTACAATTGTGATCAAAATTATGAACAATATCAAGATTCATATTCGGACGATCCAACGATATGTTGGTTCGTCCAATTACAAACAAAATTATAATTTTTCAACAGATCAATTTAATTATTCTGATACTGATCAGGATTTTCGGCAAACTACTGAAGCTCAACATCATCCACCGGATCAACAGCTATGCGAAATAACGGAATTAGAAAACCAAATTCAAATAATGAATTTAAACACCAACCAACAGCAAGACAAACAAATATTCCTATAAATAGAGGAATATCAAGTACCCTTTTTACAGTAAATCCCAAAAACTTATATTACATTGAAGATGCTACAAAAAATTTAAAATATTAATAGATACAGGTGCCGGACTATCCACATTTAAGCCAAAAACTTGTGAAAAATATTCTAAACGTTTTCCCGAAAACGTTATAATACAGGGAATTACCGATCAAAAAATTCTAATTAATGAATCTACACTCGTTCCGTTTATTCTCAACGATCCTCACAAAGTTTACATTCATAATATTGATATTGAACTCGACGGATTACTAGGATCCGATTTTCTAGAACATTACAACTGCATTATTGACATAAAAATTAGACAATTAATTACCAATTTCAAAACTGTACCTTTATTCAAAGCCACAGAAAATTCCACTAATGTACAAAATAATAAAAGACAAAATATTCAAACAAATCAATTTCTCAACAAAATTTCTATCAACCCTCGTACAGAACAAATTTCAAAATTTCAAGAAAAGACAAAATATTCAAACAAATCAATTTCTCAACAAAATTTCTATCAACCCTCGTACAGAACAAATTTCAAAATTTCGATGTAATCTTGTAAACACCGAAGCCATATTAACAGTTATGGAAATAGATAAAGTACGACTTCCTAATGCACTAGTCAAAATTAACAATAAAGGAGAATTTCTTGCCTCCGTATTAAACGCAAACGCAGTCCCAAAAATAATAGACTTTTCCGAAATTAAACTAGAACCAATTCAAAATTTTTCATTAAATAATTTAAACGAATATAATTCTGAAATTTATAAAGATAGACGCGAAGAAATAAGGCAACAACTTCGTCTTGATCACTTAAATGAGGAAGAAAGAGAAATAATTACTCAACTTTGCCTAGACTTTTCAGATATTTTCTATCGAAGGAGATATTCTAACATTTACTAATGAGATCAAACACACAATAGACACCAACAATGCTAAACCTACTTTTACAAAGTCGTATCGTTACCCTCAAGTTCACAAAGAGGAAGTGAAAAAACAGGTATCGAAAATGCTAGAACAAGGTATTATCAAACATTCAAATTCCCCTTGGTCTTCACCGATTTGGGTTGTCCCCAAAAAGCTTGATGCGTCAGATAAACAAAAATGGCGTGTCGTAGTTGACTACAGAAAACTCAATGAGTTAACTGTAGGAGATAAATACCCTTTACCAAACATTTCTGATCTTTTAGACCAACTTGGCCAAGGTCAATATTTCACCACCCTCGATTTGGCCTCCGGTTTCCACCAAATTGAGATCGATCCCAGTGACATTCCAAAAACCGCTTTCACAGTCGAAAACGGTCATTTTGAGTTTAATAGGCTTCCATTCGGTTTGAAAAATGCCCCATCAACCTTCCAAAGGGTAATGGATAACATCTTAATAGGAATCCAAAACGAGAGATGCCTCGTATACATGGACGACATAATCGTCTATTCCCCAACAATCCAGGACCATGTTTCACGGCTTACCGAAGTCTTCAAACGTCTTCAAAAAGCTAATTTGAAAATTCAACCGGACAAGTGCGAATTCCTTCGTAAGGAAGTTGCATATTTAGGTCACCTCGTCACCAAGGAAGGTGTAAAACCAAATCCAATTAAGATCGAATGCATCAAAAATTTTCCCCAACCAACTAACCAGAGAAAGATTAAATCATTTCTTGACCTCGCCGGATATTACCGACGATTCATTGATAATTTCGCCAAAATTTCCAAACCTCTGACTAAATTACTGCAAAAAGACACCCCTTTCAATTTTGATTCAGAATGTTTAAAATCTTTCGAAGATTTAAAACAAACCCTTACGTCAAGCCCCATACTATCGTATCCAAATTTTGACGAGCCATTCCTACTCACAACAGATGCGAGCGCTTTTGCGATCGGCGCTGTACTCTCGCAAGGTCCTATAAGTAAAGACCTACCCATAGCTTTCGCCTCCAGAAGTCTCTGTAGTGCGGAAACAAAGTACTCAACAATAGAACGAGAACTCCTCGCTATTGTTTGGATTGTAAAACATTTTCGCCCTTATATTTTTGGAAGAAAGTTCAAATTGATAACAGATCACAGACCTCTTACCTGGATTTTCTCTATTAAAGACCCCGGTAGTTGCCTAGCACGCTGGCGCTTAAAACTTGAAGAGTACGACTACCAGATTGAATATAAACCTGGCAAAATTAATAAAAATGCGGATGCCTTATCCCGTATCAAAATTAACCATTTTAAAAAATGTGTGGATTTCAAAAACAAAATTTTAACATCAAATACTGAGGACGAATCGATTAGTTCAGAAAATACCGAAATTTCACCAGAATCAATTTTACAAGAATTAAATACATTTGTTCACCTATATAAAACCCAGTCACTAATAGACTATTCAAAAATTAAAATTACAAACAATCAATTATTAGACAAAGGACATAAGGACATAATAACGGGTTTCCAAAAGGACAAACTCGAAGACTTACATTATAAAATAATTGAAGATATTTTCGAGGAAAAACCAAATTTTATCCACAATAAAATTAATATAGTCACGAGTAAAACGGTGAAAAACCGAAAATATTATATTGTTTTGTTACCCTTCGACACCGAAGAGATAATCGAAACAATGTTTATTACTCTTTACAAAGACAAAGACATTTTCGAATCTTCAAAAACATATTTCATTGAAAACAATTTAGAATTGCCAATACCCGAAATGTTGTCATTTATTTTCACTGAAAAAGATTTAAACCTAGTTAGTTGTCAGAACATAACTAAGACGCCTGACGAAGATCAAATTCCGATAATATTAGACCAAAACCATACCGGAAAAGCAAATTTGCACCGCGGAATAAACGAAACCATTCGGAGAATAAGAAATAAATATAACTGGCCCGGTTTAACTAAAGACGTAACTAAATTCATTCAAAATTGCGAAATATGTCAGAAAACAAAGACTTTACGGAAAAACTTAAACAATCCCTTGGTGATAACTGAAACACCAAAAACACCATTTGAAAGAATAAATATTTACTCAAGCGTACCCATTAGAGGATAAATCCGCTAAATCAACAGTAAATACATTACTTCTTTATTTTCAGCATTTTGGTACTCCGCTTCGTATACATTCGGATTACGGTAAAGAATTCGACAATGTATTACTTAAAGACCTATGTACCTTATACGACATAGCGTTAGCCACCCTCAATCAAACGGATCTGTGGAAATATTTCACTCCACACTTTTAGAGATGATTCGTACTAATCAGGCTGAAAACCCTAATGAACATCCACTAAACGTAATTCCTTACGCTGTTATTTGTTATAATAACTCGACGAATAAAACACACGGTTTCTCTCCATACGAGCTAGTATTTGGACATACGTCCAGTCGCCCACCTGAAACTTTGTATAACCAAAAATAATTGATATCAAAATATATACGAGACCTAAATAATAGAATTTCATACTATTATAAAATTGTACGCACAAAAACTGAGCTTCAAAAAGAAAAGGCTAAATTAAGATTCGATAGAAACGTTCCAGAACATCTTACACAATTTAAAATAGGCGATAAAGTCTATGTTAAGGAATCTCAAATTAATGAAAAATCAAATATCAGTAACAACATCCGTCATAAAGAATTTTAACGCTACCATACAAAAATTGCAAATTGATGAAGCCACCTTCAATAGAGATATAAAAATAATATCAGACACAATTTATAGGACAGCAGATAAAATTAAAGTAATTGAAGCAAAATTAAGATTTTTAGAAAAATGTGAACTTCTCATGGAAAGTTACCTGTATATCGAGAATCAATTAAATGATATTCTAAATTCAATAACTTTCGCGCGATTAAAAATTATTCATACGTCGATAATCAATCCTGAAAATTTGATAACCTCGCTTCAGGAAATTTCACAAAATTTACACCAAAACAATTTACCACTCATTATAAAATCTTCCAATATTGCCAAATATTTGGATATTATGGAATTAGAAGCATATCAAACTGACTCAGACTTGGTATTTGTATTAAAAATTCCTCTAATAGACCAACAAAGATACACTCTTTTTAGATTATATCCAATCCCTATCCTAAATAATAGAACTGGTCTATATCATGTTTTATCTTCATCACAAAAATACTTAGCGCATGACGTCGATTCTTTGATGTACATACCCATCAAAAATCTAAAAGACTGTAAACCACTTTTCTTTGGCACAAAGATATGTTCCAATCTATTTGCATACCCCATCGACGACAATGCTATATGTGAAGCCCAAATCCTGAAACAATTAAAAAACTTTACCTGAGAGCTGCCAAACTTCAATAATATTTGCGAAAGGCTACAATGTCCAACAACTAACAGACTCATCATGGCTAACAATCACTTCAGAACCACTTCAAATTACTGTAAATTGCAAACAAATAAACACCAAGACAGAGATAATTTATAAAAATTCCATTCTTAAATTGCAACCTGATGTAGTGCTTTCATAGGAGTGACAAAAATACAAGCTGACCCTAAGAACTTTTCGCAAACCAGTGTTAGTGATCACCCTATTTTAATTCCCTTTAATTGTTGTCAAGGAATCCCCGATGACATCCAAATCCCAAAATTGGAACCATTAAAATTAAATAACTTAAATGTGGAAGACCTCGAGATTGCCAAACATAAATTGGACGAGTATTCTCGAACGTTAGACGATTTGATCAACGAACCATTTGTCACCAGACACATCTCTTGGTTCACTTATTTTATCATTGCACTAATAGTAACTCTCATTTTGTTATATATTTTATGTAAATGCCGAAAGAGAAACAGATTAGCAATCGCCCTCACAACAAATTCACCACCACCTCCACCTGGACCTTCTAAACGCTTAAGAGAATCCTTCAGGAGCATCCTGCCCAGAAGACCATCGATCAGACCCAAAGATGAAACCCCAAAGGAAGAAATCGAACTGAACTAATGTTTTTCAGTTATAAATCGGTATCAAAAACTCTATATATTTTAATTTTGTAAATTTTATATTTAAAAATATTAATTGTATAATTTAAACTCAATTTAAGACTTTATACTCTCATTTAATTTAATTATTATTATATAACTTCAATAATCGTTAAATTCATAATTATTAATTTCAATTTTACTTATTTTTGAAAAGTTGCTGTATAACACCAACTTTGTGTTAAAAAGGGGAGTTGTTATATAAAATATATTGTATTCAATTCATTATTCAAGTAGCTCCCACAGTTTCTATAACTTTATTATCAGGTAACATAAAACCTTCAGTATGTTATCTGAAAGCCAGACGTAACTTAATACTACTTAATACTTAATAACTACGTGTCTTATCATATAACTATATACATTGTAACCAACGTTTATGATGATTTGCTGAAACCTTATAATGTTCTTTCTTTAAATTAATCTTTTGCCAATTATATTTTAACTGTACTTTCAACGATGTCAGCATAACGAAACTTATAAAGTCGCAGCAAACCCGTTGCATGAGCAGTATAATTTTAGTATTGATATTATTGTTATACTCACACATCTCAATTCTTGTTCGTCCGTTAAATAAAATAAATTGTTTTTAAAAAGTTTAAATCCAAACTAGTGATTTAACATATATATATATATATATATATATATATATATATATATATATATATATATATATATATATACATATATATATATATATATATATATATATATATATATATATATATATATATACATATATATATATATATATATATATATATATATATATATATATATATATATATATATATATACATATATATATATATATATATATATATATATATATATATATATATATATACATATATATATATATATATATATATATATATATATATATATATATATATATATATATATACACACATATATATATATATATATATATATATATATATATATATATATATATATATATATATATATATATATATATATATATATATATATATATATATATATATATCAAAATAGAACAAAAGTTCGTTTACAAAGTTTTCTTTAGCTAAGCACAAACAAATCAAAGAATTATTGCTCGCGAAATCAACATCAAGCGCTGACACTAAACACAACAACCAGACGCACAACACTGTAACTAGAAGTTTACCGGCTAGTCTTCATCAAGGGGCAAGGGGCAAATCCTCGCAAATGATCGCTTGATTAACCCGTTCTGAGTACGGACTGTTGCCACTCGTGACACTCCGTCTTTCCCTGGATGTATCTCGTCGACTCGGCCTAACTTCCATTTGAGAGGAGGTTGATTATCCTCTTTTATTAGGACTAGAACTCCTTTCTGTAATTTGTCGTGATTGGTACGCCATTTAGACCGGGTCTGAAGCTCAGAAATGTACTCTTTACTCCAGTGGCTCCATAGATGCTGGATAATCTGTTGCATGTGTTGATATAGGGCCAGGCGGTGAACAGGTACAGTAGATACATCATGCTCAGGAACTGCTGTTAGAGGTCGGCCCACCAAAAAGTGCGCAGGGGTTAAAGGAACTAGATCTTCAGGTGAATTGGATAGGGCTGACAACGGTCTAGAATTTAAGACTGCCTCTACCTGAACTTGTACTGTGTATAACTGCTTTAAAATAACATCTTTCAAAATTCGTTTTAAGTGAAAGTTTACACTCTTTATCCCCGCTTCCCATAATCCCCTAAAGTGAGGAGAATGGGGAGGAATAAACTTCCACTCAATTTCTTCCTTCTGCGCAAAAAATTCTAAATCATTGCCCTTAGATTTGATAAAATCGCTCAGTTCGCGCAGCTCATGACAGGCTGCCACAAAGTTCGTCCCATTGTCGCTATATATTGTATTAGGTTTACCTCGTCGAGAGACGAATCTGCGCAGCGCAGCCATAAAAGATTCCTTTGTCAACTCATGAACCAGTTCAAGGTAAACCGCTTTTATAGTGAAACATACAAATAAGCATATATAAGCTTTTGACAACCGGAATCCCCTCCCAGTCTTACTTTAAATCGTGAACGGACCCGCGTAGTCAATTCCTGCGACTTCAAACGGCTATCTTGGATTAAGACGAAGCTCAGACAATGGGGCCATAATAGGCGTTATTACGCCAGTTTTGAACCGATAGCATGTAATGCACTGATTAATTACTTTATTGCACAGCCGCTTACCACCTACGATCCAAAATTCTTCCCTTATATTAACTAAGACGTGTTTCGGTCCCGCATGGAATAACTTCGCGTGAAAATTCTTAGCTATGAGAGTGGATAAAGTATAATCAGAGGATAAAATTACCGGGTGCTTCTTCTCAAAAGCGAATTTAGCATGAGCCAGCCGTCCACCTACCCGCAATATTCCCCTTTCATCAACAAACGGATTCAAATTAATTATTCTGCTGAGTCTTTCTATTCTGAAGTTTTTTCCTGCCTTCAATCTTTTTATTTCACTCGAATATTTTTCACCTTGAGATAATTTTATCAGTCTAAAAGCCGCATTTTGTATTTCCTGTAATGAAAGCTAATTTTCTTGTTCGGCCAATTTGAAGAATGTTCTATTAACTACTGTGGCCCGTGCCACCAAATACTGAAATTGACTATTTCATTAAGCGTGACGCCTCGGGATAAGACATCCGCCGGGTTGTCTCCGCTTGGCACGTGACGCCACTGATAGGATCCAGTCAAATTTTGTATTTTACTCACACGATTGCTCACGAAAGCCTTCAATTTGTATGGCTGAGTTCTTAGCCAACTTAGAACAATCATGGATTTCGACCAGAAAACACATTCATCAATCGACATCCTAATAGACTCGTTTAAATTTTTTGCCAGCCTGGCAAGTATCACAGCACCCAAAAGCTCTAGCCGCGGCAGCGATACAGTTTTAAGTGGAGCCACCTTGCATTTAGCGCATAGTAACCTGACGGAAACCTTCCCGTTTTCATTGATCGATCTAACATATATACAGCCCCCGTAGGCCATTTCAGACGCGTCACTAAACCCGTGCATTTCAACGCGTTTCATCGAATTAATTAATACGTGTCTTTCCATGCGTAAATAATTCAACGACAACAGACTATTGGTAAATTCTTTCCACCGCTTTTTTATCGACAGGGGCACCGATTCATCTCACGACAACTTTTTTAGCCAAAGTTTTTGCAATAAGATTTTGACTCTAATTACGCAAGGACCTAGCAATCCAAGAGGATCAAATATTCTGAATATTTCTGAAAGTATTACTCGTTTAGTTATATCAATGTTATCTCAGAAAACCGCGAGATTTTATATTGTAAAAGATCAGAATGTGGACACCAGATAATGCCTAAAATTTTTGCATTTTCTTGTTCCCCAAATTCAACCACTCGTTTATCCGAATATTCGTCATTGACATATTTGAGAACTTCGGTGTCATTATAATAAAACTTTCTTAAATCAAAACCTTGTTTTAATATCTCAGCTACACCTTTGCAAATGTTCGCGGCCTCGTCTACAGTGTCTGCCCCTGTCGGCAGATCATCGACATAAAAGTCGGATTTGATAACGTGCGCTAAATCTGGATATTTAGCACTATTATCGTCAGCCAATTGAAAAATACACCGAATGGCCAAAAAAGACGCCGAAGTTGTACCATAAGTCACTGTTCCTAATTCCCATACCTCTAGCTCGTCTTCCGGATTTTCACGCCACAGCACGCTTTGCAAATAGCGCTGCGCAGAATTTAATAGCTCCTGGCGGTACATTTTGGCGATGTCCTCCGCAACAACATATTTATAATGTATTCATGGGACCCATCCGAATCGAGTCTTTTGCAATACGGGGCCTTTTTCTAAAGAAATCATACGGGTGCAAATGGCGTTATAATATAGGTCCGCCCCAATGAGCATTTCCATCGTGTTTGATTCGTAAAAAGTAGGATCGACCAATCTTAAGTTACGCGGAATATTCAATTCGCCAGGATTAATCCTGTCCTGTGGCAAACATTCGGTTATGATATCGATCACAAAGCAATGTAGTTCAGACTCGTAATTTCCATGAATAGCCTGCAATTTCATTTTACATTTACCACGAATGTTTGAGCACTTCTGATTTAAACCTCGCATTACAACATTTATTTTCTCTGTAGGTAATTCTAATTTTTTGCACAAATCTTGCGTAATAAAACTGGACTGCGCGCTGTTGTCCAGCAACGCACGTACTACATGGGTTCCGCCGCTTTTATCAAATACTCTTACCTGAATCGTTGAAAGGAACACCTGACTTACACCGCTACATACTGATAGCGCAACAGAGTCAATAGACTTCGTAGTACTCCCATTACTTACGTCAATTTCCGAAGCCGTATCCGTCCTTGAACTTTCTACATTTCGCGCATCCCCCGTATTCACGCTATTTTCCTTGGGAGTCCGAGACAAACCATTACTCCCAAAATTCGCATTATGCAATAAGCCATGATGCTTCTCATGATAATTTTTACACGTTTTCGCTCTGCACATTCTACTAAAATGTCCTCTTTTTAAGCAATTCAAACATAAACGCAAGTGCTTTGTTTTAGATAACCGATCATTCACACCCAGTTTCGTAAATTTGTCACAAGTTGATATTGTATGCTTACCGCCGCACATAACGCATTTTATTTCTTGCGCGCCCCTTGTAGCTAAAAACCCGCGCGTGTTATCTCGCGAACCTGACGTGCGCTTTACATCGTTCTGCGATATTGCTTCTAGTACCTCGGCATGCCCTTTTAAAAAAGTTTTCAAATCTTCGAAAGGCGGATGCGAATTTTCCGATTTATAACTTTCCCAATCTCTTAAAGTGACATTGTCCAAATTGAAAACGACTAAGTATATTAATATATGTATATATATATATATATATATATATATATATATATATATATATATATATATATATATATATATATATATATATATATATATATATATATATGTTACGCAACATCGAAAACGCTCAGTGAGCGAAAAAAACGGCCATAACGCATTGCGGACGGTGCTGAACGACCAAATACCGAAATAAGATATTTTTTCGGGTTGTGGCCGTTCTTGTTGACCACGACGCGTTGTGGACAATGCTCAAACAGCTATGACGAGTTCTGGATGATTTATAAAGCTCATAAACCGATCTTTCTTGTCTAGACTTGTCAGTGTGTTTACGACTGCCGTCGCGCCGAGTGAAGTTCCATCTATGTTTTTGAGCGAAGTCGCTAGTATTGTTATATTTATATAAACTTATATAAAAATATCGTTGATAACAGCAATGACCGAAGTGATTATTTTACGAACGAACGGTATGAAGAGATCGTCCGAGAAATGAAAGAAGCGAAACGTTTGAGAGACAGTAAAATGCCGCTGTATACATATACATATACATATACATATACATATACATATACATATACATATACATATACATATACATATACATATACATATACATATACATATACATATACATATACATATACATATACATATATATATATATATATATATATATATATATATATATATATATATATATATATATATATATATATATACCGTGCTTTCATTTTAAAACTGTACATAGGTTCCACCGTTCGGTTCTTCTCGGAACCTCTGGCCGTACGCCGGCCGTGATGATCGACGACTTAGATTTCACATTTACCGTCGTATACGTGTTTGGCATTTAGACGAGTGAACTTTGTAGTAATACGTGTAATTTTAAATAGATTCTTGTAATTCAAAACTTAGTAATTATGACGTACTCACTTCAGGAAAAAATTGATTTGATATCATGGTCTCTTCAAGGACATTCATTACGTGCATTAATAATTAATCCGTAATCCATTAAAAATTAATCCGTCCGCCACTGGCGCATGGCGCTGAGTGCCAGCTCTAATTATTAATTAAATGAGGTAACAACACTTACCTTTATGTACAAATCCCTCAGTGTCTCGTATACACATTTTGCCGTTTAAGGTATTATCACACCAAGTGCTTCGGGTGAAATCCTTGTAGAAAATTTGAGATCTTTTTTTGAGATCAAAACTTTGATCCGTAGCCAAAAATCTCAATGTAACCGTTAGCCTTTCTTCCGCACTAATTGCTTGGCGCATTTGGGTGTTTGCCTTTGTGATGAACGGTCTAACTAAACTTAACAATTCATAGAAATTATCGTCACTCATTCTTAAGTAATTAAGTAAATCGTCCTTGTGCGATTGCCCTAGTTCACGCAATAAACTCATGTGGAAACGAGTTCCTCTTTCTTGAAGCCATTGCTTCATCCAAAACCTCTTTTCACGTCGTGATCTAGATGTAGTATTTAATAGCAATAAATTCAATATTACAACTGCACGTTTTCTCCGCGAAATGCGACCCATCACTAGGAATGCGACTCCGCCTTGTATAGCCGAAACCGAACTGATGACAGTTCTGAAGTTGATAGACGAACTGCAGTCCTCCAGACTGAGGATCGCGATCTGTGTGTGTGTGGGCAATTGACAGTCCATGGCCTGTACAGACCACGGCCTGCAGGCTGTAGTCGTTTATGTGTGTGGTGCTAGAAGATTTCAGCCTACAGTTTTTCGTCGCAGTCATTGGCCTGCAGTGAAACTGTAAGTAAATGGGGGCCTTAATAGATACGGTCCATCTGCAGTCCACGATCTTAATACCGACTGTAGGTGTGTGGCTAATTACGACGGACTGTCAAATCGTTGCCTGCAGTTAAACTGTAAGTGAATGGGGCGCTTTAGAATTGACGCAAGACAGTATGTAAATACATGTGACATTTGTCAAACGACAAAATACACCCATCGTCGAAAGTCTTGGACCCCCGATATTTAGTATTAGTAATTTTTTTTTTAAATATTGTATTTGTTTTTTAAAGTATGTTTTTTCTAAATGTATTTTTTGTAAGACAGGATTAATTTTAAAAAAATTAGTCAATTAAAAAACAGAAAAAAATTTGCAATTTTAAAGTAAATTAATTATGACAAAAATTAACAAAACGTGTTTTTCAACAAAGTAAACTACAACTTATCAGTCAGTATGGCCTCCTCCGCTTCTCAGCAACATATTGACACGCCTGTGCGTTGAAACAATCAAAGGGTTGATAATTTCTTGAGGAATATTGTTCCATTCCTCTATTGATGGTGCAGTTAATTCTTCCGCGTTTTGGATGAATTTGTGAATTGCTCTACAAACAAAATCCCATATGTTCTCAATGGGATTCATATCTGGAGAATTAGCTGAACAATCTAATCCGGTAATATCTCCCTGTTCAAGTACCTCTTGAACTGTTCTTGCACGATATGGCTTCGCATTGTCGCCCATGAAGATGAAATTGTTCATGTAATGACATTCGTCGCGTAAGGGATAAATAATGGGCTTGATAACACTTTCATTATAAACTTAACTTGTCATTCTGATTTATGGGAATTAACGGCGCACGGCGTTTGAACATTATTCCCCTCCAAAACATTATTGTCCCACTACTGTAGGAAGCAACCTCATGGGTAACATTTAATCTCTCTTGACGACCTGGCTCTCTCCAGGCCTTTTGCCTATTCTCATCATTCACCGGTCCAATTCTGGTTTCATCTGTGAATAAGACCCATCGTCACTGCTGCAAAAGCCAATCCCCGTGCTCACTGAAAGCCGACAGCTCGATGTCGTGGAAATAGAGTGGGCACCCTTAAAGGCTTTCTTGCACGTAAATTTGCATGATGGAGTCTTCTTCGAACTGTAGAAGTCGATATAACAAGGCGAAACGTACCTTGAAAGTGAGCCTTGAGGGCTGGAGCTGAAGCATTTCAGTGTCTACGGGCATATTGAACCAAATACTGATCCTGTCATTCATTTGACACTCGAGGCTGACCACTACGTGGTCTTCTTTCCACTGACCCTAACTCTTGATACCTATGCACTACTCGCACAACAGAAAATCTAGGAATGACTAACATCTCGGATATTTGATGATTGGAATGTCCATCATGCTGCCCTATTAAATGTATAAACCTTACGTCCTCGCATTATATATGCAATAAAACTGACAAATATTAAAAAAAAAAATTGTAACTAATCAACAATATTTTATCTAGCAATTTATTTGATCTTGTTTGACAGCTAAATAACTCACCTTTGTTTCCTAGCAACGAAAACAAAATAAACATAGTTGAAATCTGTAATATACGGGGGGGGGGTCCAAGACTTTTGACGATGTGTGTAGTTCCTTTTTCTTTATTAAAAATCAGTATTTACGTCAAATAATTTACTACGTATTGTATTTGAATATTTCAAAGGAAATGGCATAATCTGATTATTTTTAAACTGTTTTCAGATCAGTGACAAAAGATGTCGGTTATAAATGAAATCTCTCACGACCAGAGACATATTTCTTATAACAGAGGAAATTTCAACTGCAAAATTCTTCAATAAAATACAAGCTATCGAAGAAACTTTTCATTTGAAAGCAAATGCCTCATTCTAACTCTTTGAGGACTCCATTAATCGTATTAAACTACTTTTATACAAGAGAAAGGACTGATGGGTCAAATCGAATTTTATTCACGAAAAATTTCACGAGAAAACACTATGAATGATGTATTCCATTGGCTCCTGGAATCTTCAGATTCTTTAATTACTGGAATGCGAAAACTTCAAACGAAGGAAAAAACTTTAGCAAAGAAGCAATCCAATTACTTATTTCAGCAGAATTATCATATATTTTGTCGGATGAATTTGACTCGGAGTGCTCAGAAGAATCCCCGACGAGCCACAATAGTTAATTCATTATATTAAGTAATGTAATTAATAATTCATCAATGTATGTAATTTAATAAATAATAAAAATGTATTGTTGCTTAAAAAATCTACTTTCTTATCTATTTGTACCAGTAGAATGATTTTTTTTTAGTTAACATTTTTTAACATATCTGCCATTTTGAAATCTCAAAATGCAAATTAATATTTGAAATCATTGTTTACAAACAAATTCAGTATGCTGAACCGTTTTTGTTATAATAAACAATTTTTAAACAAATATGGCGGTCATTTTGGGTCCGCCATTTTGAATTTTAAAAACCAAATCGCATTTTTGAAATCAGCGACCCGGAAAACCACAGCATCCATATTATCATCAAATTCCGATAACCAAAAGTACTTTTGGCCATAAAATCGGGATTTGGAAACACTGTGCAGCGGCCTGAACATTAATTAAATTACACTCAAACTAACCCTGATAGTTAATTATTATTTCATTTCAACTTACTCTTACTGTTTTTGTTAAACTAATTTCATAGTGTGTAATTGAGTATAATTTATGTAAAGGTTGTAGTTCTTTGTGAACTTGTGTAGTTTCTCGCGACTGAAAGTCTAGACATCACATGTTCATAATTGCAATTCTTATCAGAAGGGGTATGTATAGTAGAACCTGCATGAAAAGCTTTTCATTAGTACTTAGTGTATAAACGAAAACGTATACCACACAAAATAGGACAGTCCCGGTTAAACTATAGAATAATATTGAATCGACAATCTAACACGCATAGTGTTGCAAATTGATGTTAAAGTAATGCATACGATACGGGAATAATGATATCGGTATTAATAAAATTTTAAATATAAGGTTTTGAAATAGCTATGTTGCTTAAAACAACATTAACTTAGAATTAAAAGTTATTATTTTAATTTTAATTATGTACCAAGAAATTAGTCTAAATAGTTATTATGAATGTTGTATAAAAGTTATGGATATGTATTTAAAAATTTAAAAACTAGAAATATATAGAAATTACTAGTGATTCTTAAGGGAGTTTATATATAATTCTTTATATATAGACTCCCGTTTCAAAAGGTAAATAAAATTTCAGAGATAATTTCAATTTTTTCATAACATGATTTTTACAGGTAGAAACAATAAGGGTTGTCCTTAAAAAGGAACTAAATCTTCCTATAATCGAAATGTCTGACTCCAAGGCTCGATTAGATGGTGGAGACGTCTTATTTACGGGTGAGTTTTTTTTTCGTTTTAATCAAGGAAAATGCGAAGTACAATATTATTTGATATCTTCTGTTGATGTTTTCTTTTATGATGGAATAACGAATGGGCGAGCGCATGAAACAGTACCTTGGTAAACACTGAGCACAACGCACGTTGTACTTTCTCTAACTTGTTAATTTATTAGTTGCTCCACAATATCATTGGTACGAAGATAAAGATTAATAAGATAGATAAGATTGTGAATTAAGGTGTAATCTCATCAAGCAAATACAGTCCACTTATAGTAGAGCGCTTCTTCGCCGAAAATGTGTCTCCCCGTGGGGGTTTGAACGTAAAAGCTGCCACTGGTCTTATTTAATAGTTCTCTTCTTCTTCTGCGCTTCACGTATTAGGCATTGTTGCCTGTTACGGTACCTTCCATCGCTTCCTCGGGCGGCCTACGCTTCTTCTTCCTGTGCACCTGTAGTGTAGGGCTTTATTTGGTAGTCTTTCTGTGTGCATTCTAGTCAAATGTTCGTGCCATTTCGTGCGGTTTTCTTTTATTCTATCGTTTAAGTTAAATATCTGCAATTCTTCTCTAATATCTACATTTCTTATTCTGTCATTTCTTGTACAACCCTTCACTCTTCTCAAAAACTTCATTTCTTGTGCTTGTATTCTGTTTTCGTCTTTCTTTGTCGTTGTCCATGATTCACTTCCGTAAGTGAGTGTTGGCACCGCTAGTGTCTTATAAAACTTCATCTGAGTTTCCTTCCTAGTTTTATTTTTAAAGTTTTTTGTAATTATTCCGCATATGTTGGTGAACTTATTGATTTTTTGTTCGATGTCTTTACTATATTCATAGGTGATGTCACATCCTAGATATTTAAAATGTTTAATTTGTTCAATTGTTTTATTATTTATGACTATTTTACTTCTTACTGTTTCTGTTCCACAGAAAGCCATAACTTTTGTTTTTTCTGATGATATTTTCATGTCGAATTCTTTACAGATTTGTTCGAGCTTGTATATACCTATTTGGAGGTCGTCTTCCTTTTGTCCTATAAGAGTTAGGTCGTCTGCATATAATATTGAATTGAACAGGGTGTTCTCGTCAAGTCTAATACCTAGATTGTGTTTCTTTTTCCATTGTTGGATTATCTCGTCGGTATATATATATATATATATATATATATATATATATATATATATATATATATATATATATATATATATATATATATATATATATATATATATAAAATATGTTAACGGGGAATTACGTTAACTTTATAGAGAAGACAACACTTAGTTGAAACGTTTTATTTGACGTCTAATTACATTCTGATTACCATGCCGGATGATTCTGAATTTAAAGGGTTCGTTATCATCAGGCGTGGGTTACAAATAATAAGTTTATCTGTGGTTCGGATGCATAACATGTTTAGTTACGAACCGCAGACGGACAGATAACAAAAATAAAAACAGTGATAATAATTGTTCGTTATATTACTCCTCCCGCCGAAGATGGAGGACTATGGGACTCCATTGGGTCCTTGTGGGTTTTCCTCTTCCTTTGGAATGAACTGGAAACTTGTAGGAGCAACTTGGGCAACTTCGTGTTATTGGTCCAAATGAAATAACCAATTCCGAAGAGGAGCAGGATTAGTAAAGCATAGACTATCCACTTGACATGCCGGTTCTCTTCCGTAGTTATAATTGGTTGGATTCTTAAGTTGTCTATTTCTCGGGAGAGTTCGTGTATTTTCTCCAAGGGAACGTTTTCCATGGTTATATTTACGAATCTCGGTTCTTGATATGTCATATTTATCGGGGGAAGAAATCTGGTGGCTTTTAAGCGTTTCGTACTTTGGTATATAAATTCTTCATTATTTATTTGAAATTGGCATCCTTTGTGAAGAGTCAGTATCATTGGTTCGTAGGCAGGCACTTGGATGGATTCTTCGTTTTGACATGCCAGTTTACCTATTGTCGGTTGAGTGGCGTGTATTAGTAGTTGGTTAGGTTGAATTTCTTCAATTATTGTTTTACTAGGAGGTAAAACAAAAGTGCATGAACTGGCATTGCTGTTTTGGATTAGTTCTCGAATACAGTTGTCTTGAGTGGTTGTTTGTGAACATAAATAAGCTGCGTCGGTGTGAGTGCATTCTTTATTTGAAGTGATGATTTCCTTCTCGTGTTCCAAAATATAAGGGAATGAGGTAATAAGGATTTTTCTTTTAAAAGGTACAGGTATGATTTTTTGAAGATTGAATTCTTGGGGAAGGAAGATCGGTATGGAAAATTGGACGTATAATTTTTCGTCATTTAAGTGTGTTTTTAGAGATATCAGATGATAATAATTATGCAACTGAGTTTTTACTATTTCTTGTGGTGTATATATTTTGTATAGGATGCTAAAGATTTCTCTTAATTGGTTATATGAAATGAGGTCATTTGATATAATCCCTATATGGGAGAACATTACTATTTCGCCCAATTCACTTAAGTAATTATTGAGTATGAGACAATTATTTATAATAGTTTGTAAGACAAGATAAATTTCATGTTTCTTTAGTGTCTGAGATAATTTTTCTAGATTTTCGATCAAGAGATTTAAGTGTTCGTCGTTTTCGTTAATAATTTTTAAAACCTGTTCCAGATTTAATGTTAAATGTTTGAGAATTGATAATTGCTCTTTCTGTTGGGATTTTGTAGAATATTGATTTATTTCTAATGTTTTAAGTCATTTTTCGATGGATTGTCTATCGTCGTCTGACATAGTTCCAAAGAGTTTTGATTCTATTGTTCCTACGAAGTTCAAGAGTCCGCGTTTTTGTCGAGGTTGAAAAGTTAGTGAATTGAATTTATTTATTGCATTTAGAAGAGTTATGTTAAATTGTTGGATTATTGTTTGGTCTAGAAATTTGTCGTTGTCTTTCATAGATATCAGTCGGTCAGAGAGTGAATCGAGTTGTTTCTTTATCGGTTTTAGGTCTAATAGTTGAATGAATTCATGAAAGTGATTTGTTATTTTAGCAGGTCCTAGCTTGATGAGGAGTATTGGGTTTTTTATCGTTACTGGGTTTTGATTTGAATAGTTGAGCAAGAGGAATATCATCAGAATCAGCGTCTTCATTTGTGATGTTCGTTGAGGGTCCTGCAACAACAGAATCCTGTGTCAGTTTCTTTGTTTTCTTTATATTTCTTTTATGTTGTTTGCCTTTTGACGTACTAGGAGTTATTATATGATCTGAAAGAACTTGTACTTTGACAAATTTTGGTTTTGTCTTGGAATATTGTGCGCGTTGATTTTTAATAAAGATTTCTTGATTAGGTATCAGTGGTTCGGGATCTTTAGTCTTTTCATTAATTCGACTTATTATTCTTTCTTTGTTGTGTTCTATTTTATTTTTTATTTCTTCATTTAGTTTTTGTTGTAATATTTTAGGACGATTAACGTAATCTGTGACGATTTCGGCTTGTGTTAACTCGGTAGAGGTTTTATTTAGTAAGATATCGAAAGGGCTCCTCTTTGTGACGGTGTGTATTGAATTATTGTATCCTAATAGGGCGAGGGATATCAGGTGTTCGTGGTTCATTTTTGGATCTTGTAATTTTAAAGTTCGAATAGAGTCGATGAGGGTCGAATGAAATCGTTCTACTGGAGCATTTGATGTGGAAGAACTAACGCTAGTATAGTGTATTGTTATATTGTGTAGTTTACAAAATTCTTTTAGTAAAGAATTATTGAATTCGGTGCCTTGATCACATATAATTTGGTTGGGTTTTCCATAGTGGGATATAAATTTAAGAAAAGTATCTATTATAATTAACCCTGTTCTACTTTTTATATGATAGGCTTGTCCTAATTTTGAAAAGGGATCGAAGATAGTGAGATATAGATTTGTATCAAAAGAAAACGTATCTAAATGAAGTATCTCTAAAGGTTTGTCTGGTGTTATAGTTTTTTGCAATGGCGGTTTTTGGGGCTGTCTGTCGTATTTGGCTTGGTTGCAAATTGAGCAGTTATTAATGAATCTTGTTATTTGGTTATTCATGTTCGGCCAGTAGTATTTTTCTGATAGGGCTAATCTTATTGATTCTATGCCACGATGTACGGTATTATTTTCGTGTTGAACTCTAATGAGCTTTTCTTGTTCTTCAGTTTCATCAATGTCTAGCAATAATTTGTTGTTAATTTGGAATTTGGTTTTATCATTAAAATACTTAGGGATATTAATTTCAAAGGACCTTTGTACTTTTATGTCGTTAAAATAGAGACAGTTTAACTCGTTGGGTTTTGAGATGCAAGCTAATATTTCCATTTCTTTCGTTGTGAGTAAGTTTTCATTGAGGAGTAGATTATGGCGAATTTTTGTTTTATTGAAAAGGTGTTCTTTACTATATCCGTAGTCTTGTAGGAGATGTCCACGGGTGATAATAATTTGGTTTTTAAAATTATTAATAGGTTGATCCGATATAGGAATAGTGCAAATTGGGTTTTCGAGGGAAGTGTGTACTGTTTCATTGTCATGATTGTTGTGTGGTGAAATCTGCTCTGCTTTCTCAGGGGCTATACGTTCAGATTCTTCTATGATTTCGTCGAGTATTCTCTGAAAGTCTGAATCATCGACTTGGGGTGCTGTGGATATATTGTCATTATCATTATCGAAAGTATTAATTTCATTGTCGAGTTTGATTCGCGATAGAGCATCAGCTGCTAAATTTTCTTTGCCTTTCTTATATATGATATCATACTCGAATTCTTCTAGTTTTAGGCGCCAACGTACTAGTCGAGATTGAGGTTCTTTTAGATTAAATAACCATTGTAGTGGTTTATGATCTGTTTGAATTTGGAATTTTCTCCCAAATAAGTATGGTCGAAAATACTTGGTGGCCCAAACAATTGCCAGAAGTTCTTTTTCTATTGTGCTGTAGTTTATCTCAGCTGGGTTAAGAGTTCTTGATGCATAGCTGATAGGGTGTCCATTTTGTGATAATATGGCACCGATGGCAAAATTGGATGCGTCTGTAGTCAATGTGAATTGTTTGGAAAAATCTGGATAAGCTAATACAGGTTCGTTGCATAACAGATTTTTGCAGAGATTGAACGTATCAAGAAATTCAGGAGTATGCGTTATTTTTTCTCCCTTTTTTAAACATCTGGTTAGAGGTTTAGTTATTTTGGCGAAATTGTTTATAAATTTTCGATAGAAACCAAGTAATCCGAGGAAAGACTTAATTTCTTTAGCCGTTCTTGGTATAGGGAAGTTTTTTATTGACTTTATTTTATCTGGGTTAGGTTTAATGCCTGAAGGTGTGATTATGTGTCCTAAGAAGGATGTTTCCTTTTTTAAAAATTCCGATTTGTCTAGTTGGATCTTTAGGTTTGCTTTTTCTAGTGTTTTAAATACTAGTTTTAAATTTTGCATATGTTCCTGAAGGGACGTTGAAAAAATTATTATATCATCCATATATACGAGGCATATTTTGTGTTGTAAATCGCGTAAGACGTTGTCCATAACCCTTTGAAACGTTGCAGGTGCGTTCTTCAAGCCGAATGGCATTCGTAAGAACTCATAATGCCCGTTTTCCGTATTAAATGCTGTTTTCTGTATACTTTCTGGAGATATCTCGATCTGGTGAAACCCGGAGGCAAGGTCCAGCGTAGTGAAGTATTGACATCTACCTAATTTGTCTAAAATATCAGTTATATTAGGAATTGGATACCGGTCCGTTACTGTTTTATCATTAATCTTCCTGTAATCTACGACGATTCGCCATTTACGTTGTCCAGAGGCGTCCAATTTCTTTGGAACTATCCAAATGGGGCTGCTCCATGGACTAGAACTAGGGCGTATAATATTATCGTCTAGCATTTTCTGTATTTGATTTTGAACTTCCTCTCTGTGAACGTGGGGGTAGCGATATGTTTTTGTATGTACAGGTATTTCGTCTGTAGTTTTTATGTGATGTTTAGTTTGATTCGTAAAGGTTAGTGGGTCGTTCGGAAAATGGAATACATCTGGATGTTCCTTACATAGTTTTACCAGGAGGTTTCTTTCTTCTTTATTTAGATGTTCAATCCTGATTAGAGATGGAATTTGTTTGATTTTTTGGTCTCTTGTTAGTTGGGAATCTTGTGTAGTGATGCCAGGGCTATAAGGTTCGAAATCATCAAAAGGTTGTACCTGTATGGGTTTTGTAAAATATGCAGTTTCCGTTTGATCTGAGTAGTTGTATATTTCTACAAGGGCTAGTCCATTATTGGCTTTAGATATTGATTGAGGTATTTTTAAATTTTTGTTCGTTAGTCCGGGGATTAGTATCTCTCCGTCGTCTATTGATACTGGTATTTCCGTTCTTAGTATCTCGAAGGCATTGATAGTTACTCGCCTGGTTAATTCGTGTGGTTTTCGAAAATATATCGGTAATTGGAAATTGTTACCAATTAAGACATTGTTCGAAAAGTCTAACTGAATACTAAATTTAGTTAACAAATCTAATCCTATTAATCCATCAAAGAAACTGTGGAAATCGTAAAGCAAAAATTCTAATGGTTGGTTTTGAAAATTGAATTCAGAAAAGGCTGGAATGTGTGCTTTAAATTTACAATCAGCGATTCCGATTAACGTTTTTAATTTAGATGTGTATTGGAAGATCTCTTCTGGACAAATTTTTTGAATTATGTCTGGTCGAATTATACTGTTAGTAGCACCGGAGTCTATGAGTAATCGTAAAGGTGGATACGGGGGTTGTTGAATAATTATGTAAGATAAAGGGGCGGCTACTGAAATTTTGTGAGTTTCTATGTTTGGTTGTTCTGAGTGGTGTCCATGTGAAAATTTTGTTCTTTCCATTCTTCTTGTGAAGGCTGGTCATAGTTTTCTTCTTCGTAAGAGTTTTCAAACGTTGTTGAGGGAACTTCTTCTGTTGGTATTTCTAATTCCGAATGTGCAAGGGGTTGTCCTGTATAAGGGTCGAATAATGGAGTTGGTGGTGTCATATCTAGTTCTTGGTGAAACAGTTCTTCGGAGGAAAATGTAGGCCTTTGGTTCATGGGATGTTTGTGTTGAATAGCTGTCGGTTTCGAGCTTGCATAACTTATACCTGACATAGGGGTCGGTTTGTATAAGTTGTGATGCGGAGTTTTGAAGTTTGGTTTGAATACGTTTGCTTTCCCGAAGACTTGAGTATTGGTAGGGAAATGTCTTTTTATTTCCCTTGGTTGTACATTGAATCCTTGTTGTGGAAATGAATTTTGAAAGTAATTATTTGAGTTGTTAAATGGTGGCTTGTGATTTGAATATGTTGGTCGCGTTATGTTTGTTGGGCTTATTTTCTGTTTAATTTGACTTAATGATAATTGTTTAAATTCGTCATATTTTACCTGTTCGTCGATAAATGTCATTGCTTGTTCTAAGTTATCAATAATGGGGTTATTTCGTAACATGTTTTCATAATTAGTGGGTAAGTTCATTTTATATTTATTAAAAATCTGTCGTTGGTAAAATGAGGTTTGACCGTTTTTCTCTTCTTGTGTAATATTTGACATTTGAATTTTCGTTATTAATTTTGATTTTAATTCAATTAGTCGGTTTCCGAATTCTAGCAAGGTTTCTTTTGGGTTTAATCTAGTAAATTGCAGTTCTTGTTCTAAAGTTAATATATTACGATTGTCGCTAAAATTTTGTGTAAATAGGGCTTTAATTTGAGGCCAGGTAATTATATCAGGACGGCTAGCTAATAATAGTTGCGCTTTTCCTGTAATTTTTTGTTTGATGCAGCTTAAAACTATTTTATGTTGTAGTAGACTGTTTGTTGGATTAGCTTCAATTAAGTTATCAACAGCGTCAAAGAAATTAGAAAGAGTCAATTCGTTCCCATTAAAATGTGGAATGAATTCTGCGAGGTTACGTAGTTTTTGTAAATCGAGAGTGTCCATGTTAAGGTTTTCTAAGTTATCTAATGAAATATTTCTTGGTCTTACACTTGGGTACGGTTTTGGCATGTATTATTGCGAAATAATAATATTCTAGATCTAATGTACTACTAAAATGATTTTATATGTTTTACTATAGGTAAATATATATAAAAAAAAATGAGAGAAAAAAATAAAAGTATTATTAAAGGTATTAATATTCTAGATCTAATATACTATCAAAAAATATTACCGTTTGTACAGGTAAGTGTATAAAGAAAGAGAGAAAAAAAAATTTTAATATTACTAAAGATATTTAAAATAGAGAAAAATGTCACAAGAAAATAAATCTTATATGGATTAATTCTTATATGGATTTTTCTGTAAATAGAAAAATACCACAAGAGCGTAAACTAAAATAATTCTTATATGGATTCTTCTGCAATAGAAAAATACCACAAGAGCGTAAAGAAAAAAAATAATTCTTATATGGATTCTTCTGCAATAGAAAAATACCACAAGAAAATAGGTAAACTCAGTTATTTCTGCCACAAAGTAAGGCAAAACTCTGAATTGATTTTTACTTCAACACACGTATACAAAAAAATATACAAAGGAAGAAGGAGAATGCAAATGGACTTACGTTTGGAACACTGGAGTCTTCTATCTCGTTTTGTTGGTTTGTTTCTTCGCAAAGGACTGGAGCCCACCACAGGATCGCACAGAGTTAGCGACTATGACGAAGAATATCCTACCGGCTGCGCCAAATATGTTAACGGGGAATTACGTTAACTTTATAGAGAAGACAACACTTAGTTGAAACGTTTTATTTGACGTCTAATTACATTCTGATTACCATGCCGGATGATTCTGAATTTAAAGGGTTCGTTATCATCAGGCGTGGGTTACAAATAATAAGTTTATCTGTGGTTCGGATGCATAACATGTTTAGTTACGAACCGCAGACGGACAGATAACAAAAATAAAAACAGTGATAATAATTGTTCGTTATATTACTTATATATATATATATATATATATATATATATATATATATATATATATATATATATATATATATATATATATATATATATATATACATATATATATATATATTGAAAAGGGTTGGGGAGATACAGTAGCCCTGTCGTACACCTTTATTTATTTTAAAACTATTTGTTGTTTCATTACCTATGTTTAAGATGATTTCTGTACATTCGTATAAACTTCTAATTGCATTTGCTAGATGTTCAGGGTACCCTTTGTTTAACATGATAAACCATAGTTTTTCTCTGTTTACATTATCGAATGCCTTCTCTAGGTCTATAAAGGCTAGGTGTGTTTCTCTGTTAAACTCTCGTCGTTTCTCGATAACTTGCTGTAAGGTAAATGTTCCGTCTATAGTTGAGCGTCCCATTCTGAATCCTATCTGTTTTTCACCTATTAATTCTTCCATTATTGATCGAAGTCTGTTATTCAGAATTTTGGCGTAAATTTTATAAGCCGAATCTAGCAGACTTACTCCTCTATAATTGTTGCAATTGTTTTTGTCTCCTTTTTTAAACAGTGAAAGTACTTTTGATCTTCTCCAATCTTCTGGTATTTTGCTTTCTTTTCCAGCACTCATTGAACAGGTGAAGAAATCGTAGGTGTAGCAATAGACCTCCGTATTTCCATAGCTCAGTGTTAATGTTGTCTAATCCCGTCGCTTTTCGATTTTTTAACGATCGTCTTTAACGCTTCCGTCAGTTCTTTCATTTCTATATCGTCTAGTCCTCTTGTGTCATTTACAGCTATTGGGGATTCCTCTGCATTCTCATCATACCATAGTTCTTTATAGTGTTTTATCCATTCTTGTCCTTCTATATTGTTAATTTGTATATGGTCTCTTTCATGTTTGTTAAGTGTTTTCATCGCTTTATATGCTATATTCTGCCTTCCATGTATATCATTCTCTATTCTACTTATGTAACGGTCCCAAGATTCTTGATGTGCACGTCTAGCCATTTGTTTTGCTACATTTCTTTTGTGTTTATATTCTTCGTAATTTTGGTCTGTGGGATTATTTATATATTTTTTGTATGCTTCCTGTTTTTCCTTAATTGATTATTCTATTTCATCTGTCCAAATTCGCAAGCCTTTACGTTTTCTATACTTTCTTTTTTTTTCCTAATACTTCGTCTGCTATAATTTTTACTGTTTCTTTCAGATTTAGCCATTCTTCGTCTATGTTTTCTTTTATTTCTAGGTTTACTAATGCTTGGTTCAGTCTTCTTTGGTATATATCTTTAATACTTTCTTGTTCTAGTAGATAGACTTTGTATACTTGTTCTTCTTTCTGTTTGTTAGTTGGTGTTTTGTGTCTTTTCCATTTTGTGTATGTGTCTATTATAGATATTACCAGAAAGTGGTCCGAACCGATGTCTAGACCTCTATAAACTGTTGTGTCTCTTATTTGTCCAGCAATTTTTTTGTTGACAATTATATAATCTATAATCGATCGATATCCTCGTGCTGTCCATGTATATTTGTGGATATCTTTTTTCCTGAAGAACGTATTGGTTCTTTTTAATCCATTGTATGTACCAAAATCTCTTAGTAATTTTCCATTACCGTTACATAAGTGTTCTCCGAAAGTGGCGACTGTTTTATCTATTGGAATATTTCCGATTCTGGCATTCAGGTCTCCCATGAGTATTAGCTGATCTGTTGCGTTATATTTATTAAGTACTGTCTGTAGTTGTTCATAGAATATTCTAGACTCGTCTGTTTTTCCTTCTTCCGACACATAGACTGCGACTATTGTTGCATTACCTCTATCAAATTTTAATCTGACCAAGACAATTCTTTCATTTAGGTATTCGTAATTTTTTATTCTGTCCTCCCATTTTTTATGTATATACAAAGCTACTCCTTTCGCTGCCCTCTGATTTTGATTCACACCACTATATATCATGATATATTCATCAACATATTTTGTTCCTTTTAATTTCTTTTGGGTTTCGGTAATAGCGGCAAAATCTATGCCCATTTCATTCATATGTCTTGCAAGTTCTATTTCTTTCAGTGCTATTCTTCTTACGTTCCATGTCGCTAATTTTATTTTATCTTTTATCCATATTCTCTTGTCCTTATTTATCGCGTGGGTCGTTGTATTTTTATCTGTCCTATGTCTGAGGCTTTATTGGGTACTAGAAGTATATGATTTTTTAAGAGAGTTGGTTACTAACCATCTGCTCAACCCCCTAACTAGGAGGGCCGGATTTTTCTGTAGGGGTTGACTCCCTTAGCCGACGGATTCCAGTTTTAAGGCGCCGGAGACTCGCCTGACACCCTCTTCCGTTAGCTGCATGACCTTGGTCATGCATTTCCAGAGATCACGGTGTGGACGTGGAAGTAGGATTTGTTGATTCACTTCCGAAGGAAGCTACGAGCATTTCCCAGAGTTTTGTTGTAGAGAAGCTGTCGGCGTTCTTCTCTACCTCTGGGGCCCATTTCAACCATTTGATCTCCATTTAATAGTTCATAATTTATTATCTGTCTGTGTGAAATTGGCCGAAAATTGTCATGGGAAAAAGGGCGTTATTCAAAAGTTATTGACACTACATGATTGTCGTAACGTAAGTCGACGTAAATATTGTAGCGCAAAAATAATCCCAGTCTGTAGCCATTGCTTAAAAAAAAAAAACAAACGAAAAAGCATTGACGCATATGGCAATTCAAAACTTTGAACGTCTATATCTCGGTTTGAGAACCTTTAAGAATTGTAATTTTTCGATGCATTTTGATATTTATCAACCGATATTTCGAAAACGCGGTCTTCAATCAAAAAATACCTCTCTTGTAATATTGTGAACTGAACCTTTGCGATTCCAACGGTATGTCCTTTATAATTTTATGGCGTCGGATAGCTGAGAAATTTAATTAAATGTAAAGCAAATCACAGATTTATTTTCGGTACGACAGCCGGCCGTCGATCACCCGCCCGTACGTTGCGCGTCCCGCGCGCTGCATTTGTCCACATTTTGGGGAGAGAAATAATTATAGTTTAACTTGCGTTTAACGCTGCTTCTTTGCATCTTTCATTTTGTTAACAACAATATCACTTTATATGAATTATAGAACCATATAAGTCACGTTATGATGAATATTATAAAAATCATTAGCATAGTATTCATTGCACAGATAGTAACAACTTAAATTATGTACGTACGTTAAACGTACATTGGAACATAACAGCCATTTCACACCACGAATAAATATTTTTATAAAAAATTCTTAACTTTTCATGATCGTACCTTGTTGACGTATTCTTAAATAAACATATAAATAATAAGTACCAAAGAGGATGAGGGAAAAGAAAGAATTTCAATCAATACCTAATAAATTAAATGGCAAAATTTACTCGTCGTCAGATTCGGGTTCGCCATCATCGTCTATAAGATCTGTGGAAACAGAAGGCATTACCGGTGTTTTTACATTGTGGCAGGATTTTTGTCCCAAACACGTACATGATCCTGTGCAAGAAATACCATTTTTTCTGCAAGTACACCATTGTGCTCAGCAATCTGAAGAGACGTCAGGTATGTGTAATTTGGTCTTAAAATAAAATTTAAATGAGAGTACCTTTCTTACATCCACAAGATGTCAAAATTGTCAAATCTGTTGGTATTGACGGAAGAGTTTGTAAAACAGGAAATACATCCGAATTTTCAAGTTTCCAACCATAGTCACAGTAGTTAAAAAAAACTGACTTCTGTGTTAAAGCATTAAGCCAAATGTGGGTCTGATAGAGTGCTCGTAAACAATGTTGTCGTAAACTATCTTCTGAAGGTGGTAATTTGTCTACTGTTTTCGAAATAGCCAATAGGCTACGAAGGTAATCGATAGAAGCGATGACTTTGTTATTCGTATAGAGTTGCAGAGTAAAACGGTGAATATTTGTAAAGGTTTTGTCATTAAATGTTACGCCCAAATCATCTAGCAGGTGGTGAGAATTTAAATAGATTTTCCAACAATGTTTTTTGCCTAAGCCGGCAAATTGATTTGTATCGTATTCGGTAAAAGCATGAAGCGCTGGTAGATTTATGCAAATATTATGTCTTAGCAAAAGGCAAAAATCTTTATTTCAGTAGCTTGATGATTTTCAGAAGAAATTACAAGATTGATGAGCCACACTAAAGCTTCAGGAATATATTTTCGATAGCTGTTTAAGTTCAAATTTTTTAAATTGTCAAAATCGGGAATTTTGTCCATATCCATTAATATGGTTAATAACACTATACAGAATGGAATATTCCGACGATCCCGTAAATATTTGTGGTGGATTAGCATCTTCCTCGGAGGACGTTTCCATAAATGGATGTAAAATTTCATCTTCTGATGAAAATTTCGACGACATAATAACATCTGATCTGTTAGCCTTTTTAGACTTGATGATCTGAATGTCATCATCAAAATGAGCCTTTACTTTTTCGATTAACTGTCTTTTAGATAATATTCCTCCAATATCTGTATATCTAGCATATATAGACGAAACAGAAAATCCTTTCTTTTTTTCAGCAATTAATTTTGATAAAGCAAGACTTCTACATGATCTACATATTCGCCTTCCATTTTAGAAGGTACTTGGGAATCCCTACTTTTTTTAATACCCTCCAAAACTTTAAAAAACACATCGCATGATATTTTACTTCCATGGTAATCAAATCATTTTCGCCGATACGTTTCATAATGAAGCTATCATTTTGGGCTATTATTTTTATCTTGGTTTCAATATTTCGTAGTTACCACTTGCGATAATTTTTGATTACGCATTTTTTGACAAAATACACACTTGTTTGTACTAAATTTTTCTTTTCGTAGTGTTACCGAAGGCCCGATTTCAGAAATGTTCGATTCGATTCTTCCGCATGCATATTTTCTGATTTGCGACGTAAAAGCTCAATACTTTTTTTGCTAATGTAACTGCAATAACAAAACTTATGCCAAATTAACAATTTCTTGTCCCCACTTTCAATGCTGGTAATATTTTGATACAACAATTGGGTGCTGGCAGATTTACAAATACTGTCTCTAATTTGTAGCGTTTGCTTTATAGTTCTTAACGTTTTATCAGAACCCTTTGCTAAATTCCCGGAAGACTTCCCACAAATTAAACATTTTTTGATACTTTTTGTTTGTAAAGCGTGGAAAGTTGACTCGATCTTACATTCAGACGTTGAACTTCCACTTTGATCCATTTTCAGTTTTCTTTATGGCGGGCTGTATTCAAACGATGTCTGTTATGTTGTTTTTAATATTATTCTTAAGTTTTCAACAATGGACTTACCTGGGCACTAACTGGAAATATGTATGTAGGTACTGTTAAATCAATATTAAATAATAATTAAATTTTACACTTTTATTAACAAAAATTGTAGGAGATGAACAAACTGTATGTGAACACTTCAAATATTCATAATCGAATGTCTCTCACGTATATCCCTTCGCCGGGCATCGACCGAATGGATGATCTCAGGTTGTTTATATTACCCGGCATTTGTTTATAAAACGCCAATATACAGAGCACCTCGAGTTTGCCCTGTCTGGAGATGAAAATTCCTTAACATTCGGCCGTCCTGACTTGGTTCGTCCCGGGCCACACCCGCTAGGACATACACCTGAAACTAAATCACACCACACAGTATCAATGTTATCAACATCAGACTGGAAATGACCTTGACATTTCTCAAACAGAATAAAATGAAAATGCACTTGCAAGTGCGCAAAAAGTCATAATCAAAAGGACTCAACAAACTTTATCCTCAGAGTGCACATATAACGGGGCCTCGACAAGGACACAACATTATCCTCAGAGTGCACACATAACGGGGACTCGACAAGGACACAACATTATCCTCAGAGTGCACACATAACGGGGACTCGACAAGGATATCAACTTTATCCTCGGAGTGCACACACATCGGGGACTCGACAAGGACACAACCTTATCCTCAGAGTGCACACACAACGGGGACTCGACAAGGATATCAACTTTATCCTCGGAGTGCACACACATCGGGGACTCGACAAGGACACAACCTTATCCTCAGAGTACAACCACAACGGGGACTCGACAAGGATATCAACTTTATCCTTGGAGTGCACACACATCGGGGACTCGACAAGGACACAACCTTATCCTCAGAGTGCACACACAACGGGGACTCGACAAGGATATCAACTTTATCCTCGGAGTGCACACACATCGGGGACTTGACAAGGATACAAACTTATCCTCAGAGTACAACCACAACGGGGACTCGACAAGGATATCAACCTTATCCTCGGAGTGCATACACATCGGGTACTCGACAAGGATATCAACTTTATCCTCGGAGTGCACACACATCGGGGACTCGACAAGGACACAACCTTATCCTCAGAGTGCACACACAATGGGGACTCAACAAGGATATCAACTTTATCCTCGGAGTGCACACACATCGGGGACTCGACAAGGACACAACCTTATCCTCAGAGTGCACACACAACGGGGTCTCGACAAGGATATCAACTTTATACATCAAGTTCAGAGGTACACACAGGCACCCACCTTGTGCACTTAACTTTAATAATCAATTATAAATAACATCAACAATAAGCATCAAGTTCAGAGGTACACACAGGCATCACCCATCTGTGCACTTAACTTTAAAAATCAAGTATAAATAACATCAACAATAAGCATCAAGTTCAGAGGTACACACAAGCATCACCCACCTTGTGCACTTAACTTCAATAATCAAGTATAAATAACATCAATATATGCATCAAGTTCAGAGGTATACACAGGTATCGCCCACTTTGTGCACTTAACTTTAAAACTATGTATAAATCACATCAACAATAAGCATCAAGTTCAGAGGTACACACAGGCATCACCCACCTTGTGCACTTAACTTTACATTCTAAACAAAATCATGCACTATATACAATAAATCATACAATCCTACAATAAATCATATCAAATAGTTTGCATATCAAGTTCAGAGGTATACACAGGCGTCACCCACCTTGTGCACTTAACTTTACATTCTAAACAAAATCATGCACTATATACAATAAATCATACAATCCTACAATAAATCATATCAAATAGTTTGCATACCTCACCTTTAATCTGTTGTTTGTGGTCTGAAGAGCTTCATCTTGTCGCTCGAAACCACACCTCTAAAACGTCTTCTATCTTTGGACACACTTTGAACTTGGTATCGATCATTGGAAAGAACTTGTACTCTTACAGGACCAATATACCTCTGGACTAGCTTACCGCTTGCAAGCCCCTTCACGATTGGCGTCCCTTCAATCATAACCATATCACCAACCCCATAGACGATTGCAATAAAGGTATGTTAAATCAATATTAAATAATAATTAAATTTTACACTTTTATTAACAAAAATTCTAGATGAACAAACTGTATGTGAACACTTCAAATATTCATAATCGAATGTCTCTCACGTATAGCCCTTCGCCGGGCGTCGACTGAATGGATGATCTCAGGTTGTTTATATTACCCGGCGTTTGTTTATAAAACGCCAATATACAGAGCGCCTCGAGTTTGCCCTGTCTGGAGATGAAAATTCCTTAACAGTACTTTACTATGTATAAACTAAAAACAAATCACAGACACGAAATCTTGGTCACTTTGCTACAAAAGAGCCTATTTAGAACTGATAAAACAGCCCTTTCATAAAAGATACTATTTTCATATTTTGTAAATAAACACTATCCAGAATGTGAACTGCAGCGCGCGGGACGCGCAACGTACGGGCGGGTGATCGACGGCCGGCAGTCGTAACGAAAATAAAACTGCGACTTGCTTTACATTTAATTAAATTTCTCAGCTATCCGACGTCAGAAAATTATAAGGGACAAGTTGGACTCGCAACTTTTTCCCATGACAATTTTTGGTCAACTTCACACAGACCGATAATAAATTACGAACTATTAAATAAGACCAGTGGCAGCTTTTACTTTCAAAACCCCCACACATTTCATTTTTAACAGGAATTATGCCTAGCGAGCCCTCTACTGTTATATAAAACTACAAGAGTTTTATTACCAACTACACCTATAGCTATCCATCATAAGATTGGTCAATTCGAGCACGGATTGCAGTTTATGAAGACTAATTCAAGCTATATATAATCTGTTGGAGAGGTAAACCATCCACCTATTCATCATTCCCAACAATTATAGCACTAGTAATAAGTACCATTTACATCAATAATTGGCGTACAAACGAAGGTACCAAGCATTTCTTATAACCACACACCGAAGTTCCCGGCCATTTCCATCTCTCGAGTCGTTTGAAATCGTCATTAGCAGCTAGCAGCCCGGCTCCCAGCAGTGCAGCTGCGTGTGACGATTTCAAGGTTAGAGATTTCCAATTTTTGTTCACATTGCTATCCTATACCAAATCAATTTGAATTAGTAAAGGGTTAGTTGTTGTATGTTACTTCACATTTTTCTATTACATAAAAATATCACATACCTATTTATCTAGATATTAAATCTAGACATTTCATACATTGCATAACATATTTCAAATTTCATTTCACCATATTTATTGGTCATAGTTTTATTTGTCGTTGTTTAGATATTAATTCTAGACAATCAAAAAAATAAATAAATCAAATAAATAAATCACAAGTCAAATTGAAATATATTAAATATCTATTTATTAATATTTTTCTTCACGCATTTTATTTGTCATTGTGGATGCATAATTAGGTGCTTTAATTGTAAAACGTGGTATATTAAAGGCCCACTTAATTAGGTTTAAAACATTTTTAAACAGTTTAGATGAGTCACCTGCAAATTTGGCGAAATTAAAAAAACGCACGCAAAGACTTTATTCCATTTGGGACAATTTTATTCAAATTCAAGCTAACATTCACTTTTAGAGGATAACTCAGATCACGACGTTGAAATCGAAGAATTTGAAAATAGATATTTTAAGTTAACAACTGAAGCTGAATCAAAATTTAAAGTCGCGGTAATTTACAATGCAACGGTTGAGGCCAATACAAATTCAGACACATCTAGGAATATTTCGAATGTTAAGCTACCAGAGCAGTGTCTTAAAAAATGATGCAATACAATATATAAAACATTTAGAAACATCAAATGAAAATTACACAGTGGCGTGGCGTCTTTTGAAGGAGCGTTATGAAAATAAAAAGGTAATAATTCATAATCATTTAAAAAATATATTTGAACTTCCTAACGTAAATAAAGAACCACATTTGTCATTGAGACATTTTTTGGGCGCATTTAAGCAATATTTTCGCACTTTGGAAAACTTAGGTGAGCCGGTACATACTTGGAATACTATGTTGATATTTTTAACATCCAAATTAGATGTGAGTACAAGAAAGGAATGGGAGTCTGCAACAAAAATTGATGTTTCACCAAACATAGATGATTTAACAAAATTTTTGCATAATAAGTGCGTATTATTGCAAATAATCAACAGTAAAGTAGTTACTTTAAATTCAACACCTAATCAAACCCAATCAAATAAACCTAAATAAAGATCATTGTGCCATGCAACGTCTTCAAATCAACTTTGCGTATTGTGCAAATGGCAGCAAGATTTAAATTTATGCGTAAATTGTTTAAGGTCTGGTCATCGTTCATCAGCTTGTCAAAGAGGTGCGTGCAAAAAATATAACAAAACCCACAATATATTACTTCATTTCGAGGCAAATCAGCGAGCTACCTCTGGTTCAAATAACCATAATAATCATTCACAAAATCACACAAATGTCGAGATATCTAATACGAATACACCATTAAGAAATTCATTAATTACTCAAAATAGTTCAAAACATGATACGGTGTATCCGAATAATTCAACTTTGTCTCATCATTCACAATTAAATAATAATTATATTTTATTATCAATAGCGATGCTCTATTTTTTGGACAATGTTACAATTACGTCAAATGTCGAGAATTAGTGGCAGTCAATCAAATTTCTTGACAATCTTTGGCAGATAAATTAGGTATTTCATTCAACGAAACTCAATATGTCTGTTTCTGGTATCAATCAGATTTCATCTCAAATTTCAAGGAGACTATACTGTACTATTAAATCAACGAATAATAACTCTTCTCGAGAATAAAATTTTTTAGTAATAAATGTCTGAGACACTGAGAATGTCCCACATAGTTCATTTGACTACGAACTTCTACAGATACCATCCGATTTAATTTTGACGGACGCCGAATTTTATGTCAGACTCCATAGATGTACTGTGAGGTGCTAGTATTTTTTTGGGATTTGTTAAAGATAGGTAAGATAAAGTTAAATAAGCACAGCCCCGTGTTACAAAACACATTATTAGGTTGGGTAGTTTCGGGTCCAATACCTACCCTGTCAAAGCAAAACACAATTTGTAATTTTATAACTGCAAGAGTAGAGTGCTTATACCAGTTGGGAGTCCTCCCCCCACCACTTTCTATGACGTCACAGTTGACCTTGATGGGGTCACCCTGGTCAGGGTCACACTGTGAAGGTCGCCTTGTTCAAGGTCACCCGGTCAAGATCATCCCGGTCAAGGTCACTCGGTCAATGTCAAGGTCGTCTCGGTCAAAGTCACCTTGAGGAGGTCACCCTGATCAAGGTCACATTGCTAGGGTCATCTTAAATAGTTTCTCTGTGTATTTTCCCCCACCACTATTCTTTAAGAATAGTGGTGGTAATCTTTATATAGAATAAGGAGTGTGCATACCGAAGTTAGTTCTGCCACAGACTCCTGTCTTAATTATTCATTTGATATACATAAAGTAATATGTACAATTGTGCTAATTGTGGTACTACTTTCACGCGATCTGATAATTTGCGGCCTCATGAGAGAACGTCATGTAAAAAGACACAAGACAATCATGGTCCATCAGTGAAACGGCAAAAGTGTAACAACGATCAACCGTCAACATCTACAAATGCACAAGTTTGTGATTGCTGCAATAAGACCGTTGCAACCCATAAAATGCACTCCCATGTGAGAACATTGCAACATAGAACAAATACATGCCTCCCCTGATGGATGGTATTAAAATTGTCCGTAGCGCTTTTAAAAGTCGTATAGTGAGCTACCGGATACACAGTGAAAACCACCACCTAGACTATGTATTGTTCTTCAATGAAATTAGGAACAAAATAATAAATTTACTTGAGGAAGTTATACGAATGCATAAATCTGTGAAAGTCAACATGGAACTATTTGGCAGCTACATTTTACAAACACAGGAGGTAAAGGATATCAAATCATTTAATACATCCAATATAATTTTAGACATGTCATCCGACTTGATGTATAAATTTGATACTTTTGTGGACAAAATGATCTCTCAAACTACCGAATTTCTGGAGCGGGACTCAGGTACGATATTCTTAACAATTGTATGATAAATAGTTTATAATAATAAATTATATTATAGGTTGGACTCTCGAACGTATACTGTATGTTGAAGTTAACGTCAATAAGTATAATCCACTAGGAGGCTCATCATATATCAAGCTACCGAAATTTATTGAATCAAAGGGGGCCATAATAAATGTACACAACCATGATGAATATTGTTTTGCATGTGCTGTAGTGTCAGCGTTATACCCTGTAAGGTGCCGTTCACATGAACTATCATCATCATCATACCCTCATTACTCTTCCGTTATAAATGTAACAGGTATGGATTTTCCAGTTAAACTACGCGACATTTCAAAATTTGAAGAAATGAATAACATATCTATTAATGTATACGGTCTAGAACATAAATTTGATAATAACAAAATTAAATATGAAATAGTCGGACCTTTACGTTATTCAGACAAAAAATTACGTATACACATAAATCTGTTACTAATTTCGGAAGAGTGTAAGTCAAATCACCATTGCACAACAGAGTGTGTTAAAAGTCATTATTGTTGGATTAATGACTTATCTAGATTAGTGTCTGCACAAGTATCTGCTACTGAACATAAAAAATATTTCTGTGACGGTTGTCTAATGTATTTTCATAATGAACACCAATTAGTGTTGCATCAGCAAAATGATTGTAATCACTTATACACTACAACACCTACAAAGTTCAGGATCGATAAATATGGAAATAATGTACCGGAGAATATTTTGAAATTCGAAAATTTTGAAAAGCAAATGAAAGTCCCGTTTGTCGTTTATGCTGATTTCGAATCTATTTTAAAACCTATATATACCTGCGAGCCCAACCCTGAACTTTCCTACACCAATAAAACTTTCAGTCACGAACCATACTCTTTCGCTTATTTAATAAAATGTTCTTTTGATTATTCCATCTCTAAATTTGAACTCTATCGCGGACCTAATGCAGCAGACGTATTTGTGTCACGTTTGGAGGCTGATATAAGGGAAATATATAATAAATATTTAAGAAATATAGTTCTTATGATCGCTCTCACAGCTGAAGAAAATGAGCGTTTCACTAATGCAATCAGTTGTGGTATATGTGAACAACCTTTTAAAGATGGAGATGTAAAAGTCAAAGATCATTGCCACTTAACCGGTAAATATAGGAAAGGTGCAGCACATTCCGTATGCAATTTAAATTATAAATTACCGAAACATATTCCTATTATATTCCACAATATGAGTGGATATGATTGTCATTTATTCATAAAGAAACTGCGTACTCACGGCGATAAAGTTGATGTAATAGCCCAAACGAAAAAAAATATATTTATCATTTACAAAACATCTTTACATGCATGATTATATTAATAGCAAAGGGCAGTTAAGAAGTAAATTTATACAGTTACGTTTTATTGACAGTTTCAAATTCTTGTCGACCTCGTGACAAAATTTAGGGGAGAATTTATGTGTTAGCGAGTTCGTGGAAACGAGACGATTTTTTCCTAACGATAATCAATTCAATATAATGAGAGGAAAGGGCGTATTTCCGTATAGTTTCGTAAATAGTTTAGATAAGTTAAATTTTCCGACGTTACCGTGCAAGAAGGACTTCTATGATAATTTAAATGATGAACATATTACAGATAATGACTACGACAGGGCAAGGGACGTTTGGAACTCCTTCGGTTGTAAAAATTTAGGAGAATATTCAGATTTATATTTAAAATCGGACGTTCTACTTTTGTGCGATGTTTTTGAAAATTTTAGAAAAATTTGTCTGGATAAATATAAATTAGGCCCTTGCCAGTACTTCACAGCCCCCAGTTTATCCTTTGACTCAATGTTAAAATTGACGGGTGTGGAATTAGAATTATTAACTGATATCGATATGATTCATTTCCTTAAAAGGGGTATACGCGGTGGAATCAGTTAGTGTTCTGAGAGGAAGCATATCGCAAATAATATATTTCTTCCACAGTACGATCCTAATGAACGTTCATCATTTATTATGTATTTAGACGCCACTAATCTATATGGTCACAGTATGTCACAGTCATTACCGACAGGTGGGTTTTCATGGTTATCCCAACGAGAAATTATGGACATAGACATTATGAGTATTTCAGAAAATAGTCCTTATGGATATATTTTCGAAGTAGACGTACATTATCCAGAAGAACTGCACGACTTACATTCCGATCTTCCATTTTTGGTCGAAAGTATAGTTCCCCCAGAATCTAAATCTAAATTACCTAATTAATTCCAAATGTTAATGACAAAAGAAGATATGTTGTACACTATAGGAATCTTAAACAAGCCCTCGATAACGGTTTAATGATAATGCAAACTCACAGAGTACTTAAATTTAATCAGTCACCTTGGTTAAAAAAATATGTTGATTTAAATACTCAGATGCGTAATAGTGCAACGAATAAATTTGAAAAAGATCAATATGAACTAATGAATAATGCCATATTTGGGAAGACCATGGAAAACGTTGATAATAGAAGTGATATAAGGCTAGTGACTCATTGGGAAAGTATTAGAAGAAGTACGGGGGCTAACGCCTTAATTTCCCGTCCAAATTACAACACTTGCTCAATATTTTCCGAGGACTTTGTGGCAATACATATGAATAAACAAAAAGTACTTTATAATAAACCAATTTACTTAGGACTCTGTATTTTGGAGTTATCGAAAGCAGTTTTATATAATTTCTTTTACGATGTAATAAAAAAAGAATTTGGTGACAATGCTTTCCTATTATACACTGATACAGATTCTTTGATCATTAAAGTATTCACAGACAATTTTTATGATTTCATTATTAAAAATCCAGACAAATTTGATACATCTAATTATAAAGTAGGAAATAAATTTAAAATTGCCAACAATCTGTCAATCTGTGTTGGAAAAAATGAAGGATGAGTTTCCGTGTGATCCAATTATAAATTTCTATGGTACTGGAGCTAAAGCTTATTGCGTTCAGTCGGTAGAGAAGGAATTGAAAAAAGTTAAAGGCGTAAAAAAGTTCATAATTAAAAAAAAATTATCTATAGAAGATTATAGGAAAATTGTTGAAAAAGGCGGTTTAATATTCAGAAAAATGAATACGTTTAGGAGCGATTTACATGATATCTATACGGAAATAAAAAATAAAGTTGCCCTTTCTCATCACGATGATAAAATATTCGTTATTCCAAATACCACGAAAACATTACCGTGGGGTCACAACGATATCACGTTTTTTCAAAGCGATCCTGAACATAATTTAGAATGGTTTCTGTCAGCTTTAAATAGTGAATTTGTCGATATAGATAATCACATGGACGGACACGAAAACAATTTAGATGCCTTAATTGCAGCAATAGATGAATTAGGTGGATAATAATAATTATTATTATTATTTTTGTAATAAAGCGTAGTACAATTGACTAACTGTAGAGTTCATATAATAAATAATATATTAAATATGTACAATATAATGTTACGATGTATTTAAATAAATAAAATATATTTAACTTATTCCATAAATACCTACTTCCTATACCATAGAAATCTGTAAAGAAGTCATCTAGGGGTGTGAGTTAAGAAAGCACAGTCTTATTGAATATAATTTTAAAGAGTCTTATATTTTTCTCTGGAAGTATAATTTACCTTCAGACCCTAAGTCTCCTACTGCATACTAGGTGGCGCACTGTAATGTACAGCTTTGCCGCTAGAGGTGCATCAGTAAGTAACACCGGAAATACAACCAATGAGAGGCCAGTGTGTAACTGCTGACGTGAAGCAAGTGGAGGGGGTTAGAGTGGGAGGCAGCGTGGCTTCTCTTCGGTATTAGGTATTAGCTTTCTCTCCATCCAGCAGTCGTTGAGTGTAGACGTAATCTTAATTGTTATATTGTATACATTTTTGTGGGAAAAGAAGTAAAAATGGTTTTTGGTGGAAAGTTTACTTAGTGCATCCGCTGAAGGAAGCTCTCCAACATTTGTGTCGTCGGTTTTAGGAGCCGCAACAATTCTCTCAAATATTGTTATAAAGCCGACACCCGAGGATAACGCCTCAAGAAACAATGGAGGCGGTGGTGACATAAATAATGGTGGACAGACTGCATATCATGGAAGTATGCAAAGCCATGTCCCTACAGATGCCAGCCTTCCAACCCTGACGTTATCACAGGAAGATTTTGGTTTTGAGGATATGCAAAGCTGTGTCCCTACAGATGCCAGTCTTCCAATTCTGACGTTATCACAGGAAGATTTCGGTTTTGAGGGTCCCCTCAATATTCCTGTGGCAAATATATTAGAGGAATGCGACGTCTCAAGTGAAATGGCGGTGGACGCTAACGAAATCGCCATTTTTAAAGAACAGCCAGTGACGGATGCGGCAAAGGATAAACCATCTTCGTCGTGTGTATCACATAGTGCATCTCCGTCATTGAAATCAGTGAGTTACTCCGGCTCCGATAGTGATAGTCAGACACCACCGAAGGCTTCAAAAACTTCTGGCGTCGAACACGACAAAGGAACAATATTGCAAACGTGCGATACCATATCTGCAGCCTCATCGAAAACAGACCGCAATAAGGTAGGGCGTAAAGTCGGATCCAAGCCCAGCATATTAAGGAATCTTCTTTGTGAAGGCAGTTCCTCATCTAATGCAAAAGAGAATCCTACCCTCAAGCAGAAGATGAGACTTAGCTCTAATAAGGCCGAAGCAGAGGTGGTGTTGAAAGTTGACAACAAGCCAAATAATTCTAAGACGATATTGTCCACGGCACATAGCAAGATGTCGGAGCAAATTCTTATTATGATATCAGACAAGTCTGATTCTGAATCGTAGTTTGAAATATACTCCCAATCTGATATAAAAATGTATAAACAGTTTCGAAAGCGCTATCGTCAGTTTGACGCTGAACATGATGCACTATGTGATCGCAGTCAAATTATTAAGAATGCCAGAGCACAAGTCGTAGAGAAAAAATCAGCCATTGATGCTGAAATTCGACGCCTCTTAGCAAGGAGCGGGGATTTAGCAAATGAAATTAATAATTATGATCGGAATCTTATTAAGATTCACAATAACTTAGAAAAGACGGCGAAACGGCAAAGGAAATGGAAAAATTGTCCCAGTTAATTGTACATAATGACTATTTGTGCATGTTTGTATAATTTCATTTGTACATATATATAATATTGTAATTAGGTTATCTTATATTATGTTTACTTGTATTATAAAATAAAGTTGTAGTATCAATTTAAAGTTTAATTTATTTAATAGATATAAATTAAAACACAATAAAATACTAAATATTTATATATTAAAAAAAATCTATAGTACATCCATATATTATTTACAACTATTAATAGAATACTAGTGCTTAATTAATACATTATTACATACATAATATCAAAAAAAATTTACTGAGCATTTGTACATGTGAAAGAGCACAATGGCTATTACTATAAAAACAATGTTCTAAATAACTTGCAAATTTTAATGACTTAAGTTTCGGAAAATATTGTGGGTAGCTATCTAAATCTATAATTATATTTGTTAAATATAACTGTAGAAATTTCTTCTTCATATCACCTTTACATACAATTATAACATCTTTCGGTAGCATACCATCGTGACTACTCTTGGCTGTTAACTCACATAGGTGTTTAAGTATATTCGTAAGTTTCGATAGTTGAACATATCCATCACTCCATCTTATGCCACCGTGATAGTTTCCTTCCAGCCAACGGTAATGAGTTTTTTCATCTTGTGTGAGAGAAGAAAATGGATATGGCGGCTGAAACAGATAATGTTCTTGTTGGTTTGTATTTGAAAAAATGACAGTTATCTCTTTCAGTATAAACTCTTCTGAAATCCTTGTAAATCTATTAATAAAGTTGGAACTTTACTATTCAGTAAAGCCATGCTGTCTCTATCTTATGTAAATCCAGTTTGAACAGAACCATCCAATGCGTTATAGCTTAAATAGGCATCGTGAAGAATCAGGGCATATACTCGGGTTTGCTCGGGAAATCTGGCATCACGTGTTTCAAATTCTAGTTTTATATCCACTGTAGAGGATTTTACGGCATCTGGTTGGTGAGAACAATCAATAACAAATAATGGATTTTTTCTGAATTCACCAAGATCCATCATCGGCTCACACATATCTTTATCATAGTAACTACGTTGAAAACTTTCGTATGCATAATATGCCGGAGAATCGAGCTTTTTACTAAGTCCAAATTCCAGCGTTCATATGGGAATACTTCTGAGTTGAGATAAAGTCTAATATTACTAATATTAGCATGTGTAAACTGTGTGATATCCATGGCTTTATCGTTGAACTGACTATTATTTTGGAAACCAATAATAATATATCGAGGCCTCTCTAGACTTCGGGCAGTTTTTACAGCCCAAATATCAGATGAGGTTAGACGTAGCGCAGGTAGCTCATATAGATCCCACATACGATAGGCCACCCTAATTTTAGCATTATTACCACTTTTACTAATACGAGTGAAAAGTTTTAATTTTTGTCTATCTTCAGGCACAATATGTCTTATTTTCCACTCGATTTTATTAATTTCTACCTGAGCCTCAACTTCTCCCATATAACAATCCTGAAAAGATCGAGCGATGATTAAAATTAATTCTTGTTTGGAATTTAAAATTGTTATAATCTTCTGCAAAGCCCATGAGAAATTTAAGAGGTAATCTGCCACTAAACACTTCGCTGCGAGTATCTAAAATATCTTGCTTATTATGATTAAGACCCCATCCCATCGTTAACAATGATAGCAACTGCGTTTGTCCATACGACACCCGAGTCTTCATGGTGGTAGTTATTCCAGGTTTTCTAACTACAGCCACTTGTTCGCCGCCCATTTTGTAGCGAATTTCATCGAATAAGAAAGCGAGGGCATTATTAGATAAATAACATTTCTTGGTTGTATCAACGGGTGTAAATTTCCCCTCTATATATATATATATATATATACATATATATATATATATATATATATATATATATATATATATATATATATATATATATATATATATATACATATATATATATATACATATATATATATATATATATATATATATATATATATATATATATATATATATATATATATATATATATATAGCTATCAGATATGTCAAGTATAAGATCTTGAAAGTTGATGGGAATTCGAATTTCATCAGAATTTCTATAACGCGGCGAGCCATATGGTTTGTATGTATGCTCCTAAAGACTAACCAGCGAGTTGTCGAACACAGGCTCGTCAAAAATCTCTAACTTGTCACTAGTAGCAACGACTACCATTTTCAATATCGTAGTCTTAACCCAATAGATTGAAGGAAGTTAAGGTCTTTAGCAGAGAGCTGCTTATGTCTTATCTTCTTAACGTGCACTCGTGGAATGATCTGATTTGAAATTTTCTTCTTCTTTTTATCATCATTCAAATGAAATATATTACTACGTTGACTTATTGATGGTGATTGTTGTCGTCTGTAACGGAACGGAATTTAGATGTAAATCACTATTAGACCAATTTTTTCAATTCCAAATTTACAATAATCGTTTCTCCGTGAAAGTTTATTAAATTTCCTTTATCATCCAATATTCGTCCATAGTAATGTTGTCAATAAACTGACGTCCTTCAGGTCTGACTGGTAAATATATAATATTTTCAGGTTCCCTGGTAAGTTTGTAGCCAGGTTCAACATATATATCAAACTCAAAGAGAGTATGTGATTCATATGCGTTCAAATAAGCCCCAGAAATAATATTACAGTCTACACGAATCATCTTTACTTTCATAATATCAACAGGTAGTGTCGATTCGTAAGTTTTGTTCGGGGGCAGAATTTGTGCATCTATGCCCAATAAGCTACCGATAGATTTTTCTATGGTAAAATCAATCTCAAATTTTGACCATATCTCACATTTTAATGTGTTATTATTGGCTCGTAGTAAGAATAATTTCTTAACAGCTTCCTCTCCAATATTCATAACCTTCAATAAAGCATTATAAATTTCATTAATTTCATAAGCCCCCGGTGGTATATATATAGTTACGGGAACACTTTTTTCACTAATTTTATAGCAAAAACAATTATTACTTTCATCTACATTGAATATAGAATTGTAGGAATAAAAACCTATTAGCCCCAATCCATAATCAGTCTGTTTATCTAATTGAATGGGTGGATAGAAGTCTGTACACAGTACGCTTGAGCGACTTGATAATGTGAAGGTGTGCGACATGACTGACAAGAATAAATATTGCCTCAATAATTTATTGTAGACTGCAACAGCGAAGCATTCTCTTGCAATGTGATGATGTATTTGCTTCAGATGATGTCATATTTATATTATTTTCAGATGCACATTTATATCATGCATTTTACAATAGCAACAAAATATCCTTTTAGGTGGGGGTCCATCATTAACGTCTTCACTGGGTACGTTATCCGATGCAGGACTCCTGGTATTATAGTCGTCTGTACAATATTGATATTTTAAAATATCAATGTCATCTTGCAGATGTTTTGGTAATTTATCCCATACTAATGCTATTTCATGTGGGACACATGCCATCATAACTTCTTTTGGCATGTCCATTAGCTGGCGTTCACTCATCTTCACGAGGCTGCGTAATCTGGAGAAGACAATTAGTGAATGGCCCATACGTTTGATATTCTCAGGATCTAAGTTTTGTGTTTTATGCATCATCTTCGGGGTTCGGTTTTTCTCTTTCGGGAGATAGAAGCTTCAAGCACAAATGTCCACACCACACTGTATTGAATTGCTGTTGGCGTTCGTAGTTATAAAAAAATTTGTTAGCAGCATGTACCCCCTTATAGAAGTATATTATTAATTCGATAGGTGGGGGTAAATCTCCGAAACTATCAAAATGTATGACCTCCCTATGGTTTTTCTTACACGCCACCCAATGTGTTCCTGGGCCATTTATATCATCCAAATTGACTACGGCTGCCTCTTTATCATGCGGTCCAGAAATCGGCAAATTATCACGCATGAATACACCTTGAAAATGTGGTATATTCATGTGTCGGGCAAAATAACTTATGTCGATATCAGTAAGAGGTCGTCGTGGTAGGGTGCTTAGTAGTTTTTTGATTTTTGAGGGTTAAGATATAATCCGAGTCCTTTCCGGTACGGTTTCAAATATATGCCACTACCACTCTTTCCCACTGCAATAGCTTCCATATTCTTATTATGACGATTAGTTTCGGCTAATTGTTCTCTGCTAGCTTTTACATCGTTCACTGCTTTAGCGATACCCGCAGCAGTTCCAGCCAAACTACCTAATGCCAATAACCCCGCAAAGCTGGGTATCAAAGGTAAAATTCCGTCTACTTTCGGTATAGGTATTATGCGAGGTGTTCGAATATTTCGCTTGCCACCGGCTGCTTTTAAATATCGACATGCAGCTTGAAGTGCGACATGGTGCTGTTTTTTTCACATCCTGTGTCGTGATGGATTTACGATTAGATCGGTGTAGCATTTGCCGTACTTTATTGACTACTCCACTTCCTAAAGCAATTTGTTTAATAGTTTTCTTAGTTCTTCTCTTCTTCTTTGTAGTAGATTCTCTTCTTCGGGGCATTCGAGATGTATCACACCCAAGACCTAACTTTCTCTTTGTTTTCATTATATTTGTCACTAACCAGGCAGCCGATTTTTCCCCAATTCCGGCGTCTTTTGATGTCACTCTGTTCCAAGCTGCTTGTTCGAGCTGATAATCCGCTCTATGACGAGACGTTAAATCAGTCTGGGTGTATGCAATGTCGTGTTTCTTGCAGGCTTTATCGAGTTCATTTATACCTGGATCACCTCGTGTTAACCGTTTTCTAGCTTAGTTCCTGGGCCACAATATTGATAAGTAGGGAGATGGAGTTCAATGGTCAGTTTATTTATTAAAGTATTAATAATCCCTTTACCTGATTTCTTACGCAGATACTTACGGGAAGGTGTGACTTCACTGAATGTCAACATTTAGATATGAGCTATACACCGCACATCTATTTATATTGTTTTCAGCTGCCGTACAATGCGCATTCTGAAACAGAAGCAAGAATTTTATGTTGACAATTTGGATGAGAAAATAGGCGATGGGTTAGAAAATTCTAAATATACCCAACGGCATGGAAACCTGCTATCTTCAACCGTTAGAGGTCTTATAATTGGGCCTTCTAATTATGGGAAAACAAACGTAATGATTTCCTTACTTACGCACTCGTATGGACTACGTTTTATAAACGTCTATTTGTATTCAAAGTCATTATATAAGCCTAAATATGAGTACTTGCGAAAAGTGTTAGCCCCCATTGAAGGCTTAGGATTTTACACTTATAGTAATAATGCAGAGATAGTGGAACCCTTGGAAGCTCAACCAGAGTCAATATTTGTTTTCGATGATGTGATATGTGAGAAACAGGATGTTATTAGATCATATTTTAGCATGGGTCGTCATAAAAATGTCGATTGTTTTTATTTGGCTCAAACTTATTCGCGTGTCCCAAAACAGCTAATTAGAGATAATGCCAACTTTATAGTGACTTTTAAACAGGATGATATGAACCTTCAACACATATTTTCCGATCATGTTTCCCCAGATGTAACATTTAAACAATTTCAAGATATGTGTGCGGAGTGCTGGAAAGACAGGTATGGATTTTTGGTCATTGATAAGGATAGAGAGATACATGAAGGGCGATATCGAAAAGGATTTGATAGTTTTATATATCATTAAGATATTACAGTTAAAACATCACAGACGTCACCACCACTATTAACAAAACCAGATGAAGTAGAATCTATTGAAAACAGTAAACGTAGTATAAGCATATCAACACCTACAAGACGCAAAGACGATGGTCATGATGATGGAAATAACACTTCACAATTATCTTTTTTGGATACTCCTCCATCGTCATCGTCAACAGCTGTCTTCTATCCTTCTGATTCAGATACACCTACTACCACCAGCAAGATATCGGAAATTAATGACGTAATAAAGAGCCATATACAACAATTACGATTAGGCGATTCTAAATACGATACAATCTATGGTATAAGGATTGATCCAGTCACAGAAAAATTATATATGGGCAATACGGAAGTACGATTTCCTAATGAAAGTATAGAATTATGGGCTAAGAAGAAAAAAAATTGCAACATATAAAGGTACTATAGATCTCTACGGTATGATATTTCTAAAGCTTCCGCCAATTTTGTATAGTGAGAGAGATATTATTAATAATGAAAACGTTCATATATAGAGAGAAATACTAAATATAACAAAAGCACCATATAAGCAGTATGTTAAAAGGAAAGGTTTAAATGCTAACACTACCAGAAAATATGGTGAAATAATAGAACCATTATTATCATACAAAAATTGTGACGCGCCACAGTAGCGGAGAAGGATTGCCGATAAAGAGAGTACCGACAGCTCTTAGACAAGAATGGCAAACTACATTCAATAAATAAGTAAATGACATAACGACACTTAACCAAGAATATCAAACGACTTTAAATAATCGTATGAATGGTATAGTTGAAGAGACACGCATGTATGTTGCGGAAAGGACAACAGAATTAGAAGCAAAAAATTTGACGAATTTAAACAAAAGGGTGAAGGAAACAACAAATTTATGTCGACTATTTGTTAATGATGTTTCAGACCGATGCGAAAGTTTGAGCATACCTTCTGCCCGGATTTCACATACCGACGCCAGGACTCAACCTCAAAACCTATGGACATTTTGTGGATAAAGAAATGGAGTAATATTGCAGTTAAGTCAAGAATTGCATCTGCTAAACAAAAATGTATAACTGACTTTTTTTGTAAATAAATTTTTATTTTTTTTTTTAATTTAACTTTTATTTAATTTTTTTCTAAATAACCTCCAATGTTTACAGTACACATATGTATAGTAAATACATACAGTATTGCTCTTTTTCATTATGTATGTAATAATATCAGCTTTTGTGCGATTTCTTGCAATATTTTTACTGTATAGAACAATACATACAGTCTGTCAAGTCTCGTATGCCTTACCGTGGGACAAACTACCCGTATGTCCCGGCCTAGACAAGGTTCGTCGTCGTAAAGTAAAATAACGGTGTAAACATTTGAGCTTAATTTTAATCAGAAAAAGAAGCATCAAAACAACAATATTACATCCTTTTTCTGTCAACTTATCTCAACCATTGACCATAGATCAGTCATCAGTGAATAATACAGAATAGTAGAATACCACAGATAAGATATACTATAGAATACATTTCTCTCGCAGCGCCACCACTAGGCAGACTAAAGCGGCGGTGCCACGCCTAACTAAATTCTTAAAAGTTACAACATCCTCCCACTTGAGAAACAGTTTTACAAAAACCATTTCTCACCAAAATACTACTAACTTAATCTAACGTTCTTAAACTACAAATATCTTCTAGGACACTTTATTTTACGCCCGCTTCAGCTTACATTAAGATCACCAGGGTGATCTGGGTAATCGGCGAATTCTCTCACTCGCGCACTGTCCCGAACACTACCGCGAACGCTATTTTCTTGATCTACCTTTTCAGAACACTCAGGATCTAACTCCGGAACATTCGCTTTATACACTCGGTATATATATATATATATATATATATATATATATATATATATATATATATATATATATATATATATATATATATATATATATATATATACATATATATATATATATATATATATATATATATATATATATATATATATATATATATATACAGTAGAACCCCTCTGATCCGTCACCTTTGGGACTGTGGGTATGGCCGGAACGCAAAAAGGTCGGATTATCAGAAAAAAGTAAAATAAACGATTTTTCAACTTAAGACTGACTGTTATAACTTTTAAGAATTTAGTTAGGCGTGGCACCGCCGCTTTAGTCTGCCTAGTGGTGGCGCTGCGGCAGAAATGTATTCTATAGTATATCTTATCTGTGGTATTCTACTATTCTGTATTATTCACTGATGACTGAGCTATGGTCAATGATTGAGATAAGTTGACAGAAAAAGGATGTAATATTGTTGTTTTGATGCTTTTTTTTCTGATTAAAATTAAGCTCAAGTGTCTACACCGTTATTTTACTTTACGACGACGAACTTTGTCTAGGCTGGGACATACGGGTAGTTTGTCCCACGGTAAGGCATACGAGACTTGACATAGTTTGTGGCGACCGTGACAGGACTTTTGCAGGCGTTTACAAGTCGGCAAAAGCAGTGTGAAAACGTTGTACTTATAGTAAAGAGAATCAGTTGCGAAGAACTTGGATATTATGGCTGATTCAATGGAATCCAAGAAAAAGCATAGGAAAGTGCTTCGATCCTTTGTTACAAAATCGATAAATGAATTAGATACTCTGTTAAAGAAAAGTCCGATCGTGTCGGAGGACATCGAGGTCGCCTGGGAATGCGTAAAGCCTAAGTTTGAACTCTGCTCGATAAACTCAGAAGTGTATAATTTGTTATTGGAGGCACAAGCGACTGAGGAACAACTGTTGTTGGACATTGAGCAATGTGAGGGCTATACGAAGAGGTTCAACACACTTAAGTTGAAAGTTGACAAGCTGTTGGAAGCTGTAGAGGATGCGGGGTCAATGAGAGGGTCAGTACGTACTTCAGGTAGTCAAGTAGGTTGTGACGACGTACAAGGTAAGAGAAAGTTTAAATTACCCGCTATTCAGTTCAAACAGTATGATGGAAATATTAGGGACTGGTTACCGTTCTGGTCTCAGTTTAGGAAAATTCATACTGATACTCAGTTGGATAATTGCGATAAGATAGACTATTTGGTACAGGCTACGGTTGCAGGAAGTCGTGCGCGTCAAATCGTAGATAGTTTTCCCGTACTCGATGAGAATTATGAAAAGATTATTGACTGTTTGACCGTGAGATTCGGGTGTGAGGATCTACAGATTGAGGTATACGTGCGCGAATTACTAAAATTGGTTTTAAATAATGCTGTATCAAATGAAAAGCACGATTTGTCGAAATTATATGATCTGATTGAGACGCAGTTAAGGGCGCTTGACACGTTAGGGATTACATCAGACAAGTACGCCGCGCTTTTGTTTCCGTTGATAGAATCTTGTTTGCCACAAGAACTTTTACGTATTTGGCAAAGATCGGCTGTCAATTCGAGTGGCTCGGGTAACAATGAACCCACAGTAACTGGTGGTGACTCTCCATTAGAGGTTAGACTTAAGAATCTCTTAAGTTTTCTACGTGCAGAGGTTGAAAATGAACAAAGAATAGACTTAGCAAGTGAGGGATTCGATTTAGCTGATAATTTGTAGCGGTGCCAAATGTATATTTTGTAGCGGTGTCCACGAAAGTAACAAATGTTTTAAGGCACAGAATATGACACTAGAAGAGCGCAAAAATATTGTAATAGAAAAAGGAGCTTAAGCTTAAAGATGGGGCATATGTCTAAAAGATGTCGGTCTCGTTTGAAATGTATTATTTGCGGATATTCACATGTACCACTGATGTGTTTGGGTTTAGCTGAAAAGCAAACAATTCCACAGCAAAAAGAGACTTCAAGCGAGCAAGATAATGTTAAAAAAGACCAGGCGATGTCAAATCAAACAAACTCCTACGTTTTTCTACAAACTGTGAATTTTAAGGTTAAAGGTCAATCTGGCATGGCAAGTCTGAGAGCGCTTATAGATACAGGCTCACAGCGCTCATACATTTTGAAGTCCACTGTATCGTTACTCGGTTTAAGACCAAAGAGAGCAGAAAAAATTGTACATTGCCTATTTGGAGGAACAGAGATGGAACAAGTGTATTATTGTTATGACGTCACAATTTCCAAGGGTAAATACACGAAGACGTTTGAAATTTTAGATCAGGCTCAAATTTGTAATGAGGTTTCACCAGTATTATATGGAACTTGGATACAAGAACTAAAAGCACTTAATGTGGAGGTTTCCAATTGCCAAAGTCAACGTCCAATTGAAATGTTGTTGGGAGCAGATGCAATTGGGTCATTGTGCACGGGTAAAGACATCTGTTAAAATGTGGACTGGTGGCAAATGAAACTTATGTTGGTTGGACTGTTGAAGGCAAAGTTTCGACACAGAATTCTACAACTATGACTGTGACATCTATGTTTACGATTCCTTCGATAACAGAACTGTGGCAACTTGATGTGTTAGGGATAGAAGAACCTACAGAGAGAAAAACGAAAATTGAAAAAGCCCTAGCAGCAAAAGAATTGTTTTGTGAGACGGTAATAGTGAATGGAGAGGGTAGATATGAGGTTGGGTTGCCTTGGTTGGAGGGGCACCCTTCCCTGCCTACAAATTACCACCTAGCCAACCGAAGACTTGAACCCGCAGTGAAACAACTAGAAAAAAATGGTTTTTGAAGAATGGGAGCGATTAAATATAATTGAGAAAACTACGGGAGATGATGTTGGACATTTTCTGCCTCATAGACACCCGTTTTTGCGCTCCGACCATACCCACGGTCCCAAAGGTGACGGATCAGAGGGGTTCTACTGTATATATATACATATATATATATATATATATATATATATATACATATATATATATATATATATATATATATATATATATATATATATATATATATATATATATATATATATATATATATATATATATATATATATATATATATATATATATATATATGCAAAGCGTCTATGTGACTACCGGTGGAACGTAGTCAGCGTCATATCTCGGTAGTTTCGAAAACAATCCAAATGCAAATAAAGTTTTCTCATCAACAATACAAAGTTTTAAAATGGTAATTTAATAATATCAGTAGTCATTCTAATGTCAGTAGTTTATTAAAGGACTAATTTTCCACAAACACAGAAAAATTATGTCGCTCGATGCGCGTTTTGCCAACCAAGTTGTCATCATTAGGAGTTAATTTAAACCGTTTTAACTTAATTCCAATTATGCCAACTTGGTTGGTGATACGCTCATCAAGCAACGTAGAATATTTTGGCGTTTGTGGACTTTGTTGCTGAATCGAATGTTCCAATTCTCTTCCAAGATATGTGAAAATGTTACCTTCGTTAACAAAAAAAGATTACTAGATGAAATGTAACCAATCTAGAAACAACAAAAGAAAATATCTAAAGAGAACCAAAAGGTCACGTGGTTTTAAACATTAATGAATGCATTATACATTTTACACTCATTCTACTTAGCTTGGAACACAGTCTTGATTTACATAAGTATAACTTTATGTGTTTTCAGGTCGAGAATTTTTTGTTGGCATATCCCAATGGACGAATGAAGCTGGAGCTCGAGCGGTGGCTGCAGCTTTTCCAGAATATCCTTGTACACCCATCAAGGTAAAACCAGAGACATTAGCTCTGGGAGATCTTAGTAAGGGCCTTGTAAAGGTAAGCGTGCTGCTTGGAACTCGCCCAGTTGCACGCTACCAATGATTTCTGCTTGAAGCAGAATTTATTACGCAATGTATTTTTGTGCAATCTATGAATCACGCAAAATTTTGCTTCTTCGTTTGCAGATAAAAGTTTTGCTTGTAGTTATAAAGTGTGGAATATTTGACCAATGGAAAAGTGTGGCACAGAAATGACCAAACTAGCAAATCCACTTGATACTTGAGGTGCTTCATGTATAGTTTTTAATTGTGATCTTGTTTCATATAATTGGGTGTACTGCTGTACCACATCTATTTTTATTGCTCGAGAGACAGCATATTCTCTTATTGGCAATTTATTAAGCCATGAAAAATAATATATGGCGCAATATAATGCTTGAATTATGTTCGGGTTAATAAATAAATAGCCAAGAGGTAATTATAATTATAAAATTATTTTTATTCCTTTTCGTAGTCTTAATTATTGAAAACAATTCTTATTGTTAAAATAGCTCAATTAGGATAAACATTTCAAACCTGAAACGATATTTTCGTAAAATTGTTTGATGTAAAACCGAATAAAGAGTGGGATATGAGGGAACTCTAGATATTTATACGTCCGTATTTTTAACGTACGCCTCTTTATTCATCGACTTGATCGATGATATCGATCACCCGTGTACGATAACAGGAGCTTTTACCTTTGTATTACCAGGCCTTTCCTTATTTTATGATAAAAATTCATCCTCGACACTATTCGCAAATTGTTAACTACATTAATAATTTTCGTAAAACTATAATATTGTTATATGTTATAGTTTACTCAAATTGTACGGTTGACAATACAATTTAGTGATGCAGTACATTTATTCAATTCGTGTGTAGTTTATTTAATTTTAATAATAAATATTTTGCCTTTAATTATACTTCTATTTTAAATTTTGTTTTGTTGATAAATATTTTAGCTTATTAAAAAATGTCGTATTAGTATTTCTTAAATCTATGCATCCTTATTTGCTTTCTATTTCCTTCTATTTTGTTACTTACACTTTCTGTTAGTATTTTCTTTGCTGTAATATAACGTATCACTTGTAAAGATGGCAAGTTTTGTTCATTTTGACGAACTAATTCTTTCAGTCTCATTCACTTGACTGAATCATTCACTTGAACGATTGATTCATTTGCTTCAGTTATTTCAGTTTGCTGGGGAATTTGTTTATGGCTTAAAATAGGAAAGGGATGTTGATTTATAAAAGAGACTATTCTTATGCGAAGTCCAATATATTCATTACACAATAACATTTAAATCCATAAAATATACTGTTAAGATTTTTATTAGTTTATGGCAGTAGGTTTATTAAGGTCACAGTAAATAATTTGATTCCTTTAAAAATGTACTTATCGTGGGAACGACCGGCTGCATTTGTGCATTTATTTCGGAATCAAGAAGAACTATGTTAAGTGACACAAAAGCCACTACCTCAGGTCACAGCCAAATGTGAGGGACAGATTATAAAATAGATAACCGAAAGCCGACAGATATGCATTAATTGCATATTGCATTGCTAATTGCTACAACACCTACTGCCTTATACGTAACTTGGGTATTAGTCAGTTTTTATAATTATTTTAGAACCTTGTATTTAAAGTGTTTACCGTTGTTGCTTAATTTTAATAAATTTATGTATTGAAGTAGACATCTATGTTTATTTCACAACCCATAAGGCAACAACAACAGGTGTGGTACAACAGTACGCCCTAGTGATACGAAATAAGATCACAATTAAAAACATATACAACACAAAAAAACCTATTTCTCTCTCTCTACATACTAATATACATGGCACTCTACATACATGTTAACTTGTCTGCCGCCTTCACGGTCCCGGCGCAGCCACTTGGAACCCTAGATGATGCCATTCAACCCCATTAACTATAAGTTATTGTAAACAAATACTCTCAAGCTTAGATGATTATCTACCCGATGTTCAGTCAAGGCCTAATATTAGTCTGTATTATGTATCACGTGTAGCTCGGTGTGGTGGATGGGTGGATCGATAATTGTCAATAAATGTTATTTTAGGAATTTCGGAATATTATTTGATAAACTTTTCGAACAAAAGCTAACATCACAAGTGGGATGCCTCCTTTGCTTTAGGCCAGGGAGAGGACTTACGTGAAAAGGTGCGGATTAAAAAAAAAAATGGCGGACTCCGAAGAACAAGTGCGTAACTTGAGTGACAGAGTTGACAGTGAACCAGAGACAATTGAACGAGACAGTACAGTGAGTGATCAAATGTTTAACATGTGGAAGCTGCAACAAGAAAGTAATGCACAACTTCAACAACAACTGATGGAACTATTATCCACAATGGCCGCCCAGCATACTTCCGGCCTCTCCGTCCCGAGTACTCCATCAGTACCATATACGCCTGCGCTTGACGTCAGATCCGCGTTGGCGCATATTTGTCTCTCGTCATTTGACCCCGATGGCACACTTTTTTCGATGACAGAATGGATGGATGATGTAACACGTATTCAACAGGAAATCGGGATATCTGATACGCTGATTGTATTGAAAGCCGGCGAGGCTCTATGTGGACGTGCTTTTCGCTTTTATAAACAATGGAAACCACTTGTGCGTGACTGAGCCTCATTCCGCAGGGATTTTGAAGTCGTTTTTCCCGCACAAAGTACTCCTGCTACCAGAATTCGTGCATGCCTTGCCATTAAAAGTACCAATTTTGATTCTTTGGTCGAATATGGCAATGTTAAACTTGCTGCCATTAAACGGTTCTATGCCAATTTTCCTTGGGAAATAACAGTAAGTCTTCTTGAAGATGGGGTGCAAGACGTAGAGGTAAAAAACAGAATTAGTATGCAAGATCCGACAGATGACACGAGCTTACTAAAACTGTTGGCGGCTTGTGATGCTCGAAAAAGTATTACGAAACACGAACTCTCTTCAAATCGTGAAATTAGTGACAAATTTCGAAAACGGCGGCGAGATTCGCCATCCCAATACGTGCGCGATAAAACACCTGAATTTCCAGGTAAATGTCGAAAATGTGACCGGTATGGACACAAACAAACATACTGTAAAACGCTATACGTGCCAAGAACCCAAGTTGCCCGCACGACACCTGCTACCTCGACAAGGCAAGACACTTTCACGTCTCCAGGTAAGCCTTCCTCAAGTAAAATGTGCTCATTTTGTAATAAGATAGGACATACCGAAGATGTTTGCTACCGAAAACAGGGAAGTTCCAAACAGGTCATGTTGACTCGAAAGACTCGTTTCTGACATTCAGTCCTAACAGCCACCATAACAAAAGACAACAAAATAATTGTGTCATTCCCGTATTTAGTTGACACCGGTGCTGATGTCACAATTATCCACGAAAAAGTAGCACGAAACTAACTAAATTTATAAATTAGACCATGCACTCAAAATTTAATCGGACTGGGAAATGATACAACTAGATCCATCGGAGAGTGTACCGCAGTTTTATTTACGCCTTTTATGACACGACGTAGATTTTATCGTCGGTCGGGACGAATCCATCCTTGGGGGTGACATTGATGTTATTGTTAGACTAGACGTATTAAAACGACCAGGAATTAAGGTGGAAATAGGAGCACATGGAGCTGATATAATTCACGACCCGCTTAGTCCTCCTCGCGTCCTACATGTGCAAAAATTCGATGACAATGAATTAGATGTGTCAGGATTGGATGAGCGAATAAAGGCCGAATTGATAAACATTCTTCGTATATCCATACAACAGACACCCTACCGGCAAGACGAAAATACACTTACGTGATCCGCAACCTGTAGCATGCCGCCCACGTCATCTTGCATACACCGAACGTTTACAAGTGAAACGTATAATTGAAGGACAATTGCAAGATGGAATCATTCGTGAAAGTGACTCATCGTACGCAAGTCCAATAGTGATTGTAAAAAAACGAAATGGGGACACTAGAATGTGTGTAGATTTTAGACAAGTAAACAAATGTGTGTTACGTGACCACTATCTACTTCCACGAATTCAAGATGGTCCCCTTGCAAAGGCTGTATACTTCTGTACACTAGATATGAAGTCAGGATTTTACCAGATGGAAATTGAGGAGGAATCCAAGCATATTACTGCTTTCGTAACCCCAGATGGTTTATACGAATACAACCGTGTCCCATTTGGCTTCGTAAACTCGCCATCATGTTATCAACGTGCCATCGATAAAGCTCTTGGATCGCTAAAAGATAACATCGCTTTTGTTTACATTGACGATGTGCTGTGTCCTGCGAAAACTATTGAAGAAGGCCTTGCACGTTTACGGTTGGTCATAAACACTTTATCAAAAGCCGGTTTCGTACTGAACTTATCAAAGTGTAAATTTTTCAAAATGTCAATTGAACATTTAGGTTTAGTTATCGAGTGCGGTACTGTGAAGCCAAGTCTACGAAAAGTCGAGGTACTTATACAGGGCGTAGTCTCTAGTGATGTTAAAGGTGTGAGACAATTTTTAGGGTTATCTAGTTATTTTCGTCGTTTTATAAGAAACTTTGCGTGTTTAACTGCTCCGATATCTGCATTGTTAAGAAAAGGACAAACATTCGTGTGGATAGATGAGTGTGAACGAATTCGCCTAGAGTTAGTGCAGAAATTGACACAACATCCTATTCTAAACATTTTCAACCCTGACCTAGAGACCGAGTTACATACCGATGCTAGTGCGGTTGGCCTTGGTGCAATGTTGATACAAAAAGGTTCTGATAACCTACTACACCCTGTAGCTTATTTTAGTCGGCGTACTACTGAGTGCGAATCACGTTATCACCCCTATGATTTAGAGACATTGGCAATTGTGGAAGCTACCCAGTATTTTCGTGTCTATTTGTCACATTTACCATTTATACAGACTGTAATTCCGTACGTGCGACGGCGCTAAAAAAGAGTTACACCCTCGCGTAGCACGGTTGTGGACAAAATTACAGGACTTTAATTTCGATATTTGCTATAGACCAGGAACGAAGATGGCGCATGTTGATTATCTTAGTCGCAACGTTCCACCCAAAAGGATATTGGTAACACGCACAGGTATCGCTAATAAATCACGTAAAACAATTTGTGAATATCAAGCCGAGGACCCATTTTGTCAGAGTGTACTAAACAAAACGTGTAGTGAACCTGGCTATATAGTGAAAGACGGCATCGTTTATTTTCATAGCCCAAGTGATAGTAACTGTCGTTGTTTTGTTCCTGTGCAGGCGCGACTAAACGTTATGCGCTTATACCACGATGAATCTTCACATATCGACGTTGACAAGATGTTTGCAAAACTTCGCGAAGATTTAATCTGGCCTCGAATGGGAAAGACAGTTCGTAAATATGTCGCAAACTGCCGCTCCTGTATTTTGGGAAAGGCTCATACTGGTAAAACACGAGGTCTTTGCCAACAAATAGCTAAACCAACAACAAAGATGGATACTTGGCATATTGACCACGCTGGACCCCTGGTGAAGTCAAATAGGTGCACACAAATATTGGTAATTATAGATGCATTTACAAAGTACATACGATTCTGCCCGATTCAACAGAAAACTACAGAATGCACCATAAAAGCCCTTAGTGTGGTATTTCACGAATTAGGTACACCACGCTGTATTATTGCCGATCAAGGGACTGCTTTCCAAGCAGCAAAATTTAAACAGTTTTTAGCTGAGCAATCAATCGACCTACATTTGATTGCAACTGGAGTACCGCGTGGAAATGGACAGGTAGAACGTGTAATGCGCTCACTATTTAATGCCATGCGAGCGCTACTCAACAAAAAAGACGAAAAGAAATGGATTCAAGTACTACCTACTATTGAAAATGATTTCAACATGACTGTAAATAAAACAACTGGGTATTCGCCCACCACACTAATGTTTAGTGAAACCCGACGCTTGAAAGCTACCGAACATCTATTGACCGATATTCCGTCTCAACCCGAAATTATTAATGTTGCTTTAGCACGAGACAAGGTCGTTCAGCGTCTGGAATGTATCACTCAGAAAGCGGCGACAAAGTTCAATGAGAAGCGAGTCCCGGCAGTGCCGTGCGCTGTGGGCGACAGAATGGCTGTACAAAATACACAACTGGCTACAGGAGGCAAGCTCAAACCAAATTTCCAGGGCCCGTTTGAGGTAATTCATTGTTTAGACAATGAAAGGTACGCTTTGCGCCATATCGTTGGTGGTCGTAGAATAACAGTCGCTGCTCATGAACAGTTACGCACCTGGCCTCAGTAGGGTATGTTTTGTATTGTTTTATTGTTACTTTTTCTTTTTTAGCTTTTTCAGCTTCTTTTAGCTTTAGCGCCGTATGGTACGGAACCAAGTATTTGTAAAGGTCCCTAATATGTTCAGGCTATTAAAAGGTCCCTAATATGTTCAGGCTATTAAAAGGTCCCTGATATGTTCAGGCTATTAAAGGTCCCTGATATACTCAAGCTATGAAAGGTCCCTGAATGTAACTTCAAGCTTAAGGTCCCCAAATAAAATTTGGGCTTTCTAAGGTCCCTAGCATGATACCATGCTAGGCTAGGTCTCCCCCATAAACCTAGGCATGGCGGGACGAGAGCTCTGACTCTCATTTTTTCTTCTGAGCTCATTTTCTATTTTCTTTTTGCATTTTATTATTATATTTTGCCACTCTAACAGACGTATCTACTAACAAAAAGTAACTGCACACCACTGTTATTGTTTTGCTGTTTTGTTTTTCTCAGTAGCTTTATAGGTTCGAGGATGACCCTACGTCAGGAAAACCGTGTTAACTTGTCTTCCGCCTTCACGGTACCGTCGCAGCCACTTGAACCCTAGATGATGCCATTCAACCCCATTAACTATAAGTTATTGTAAACAAATCCTCTCAAGCTTAGACGATTTTCTACCCGATATTCAGTCAGGGCCTAAGATTAGTCTATATTATGTATCATGTGTAGCTCGGTGTGGTGGATGGGTGGATCGATAATTGTCAATAAATGTAATTTCGTGAATTTAGGAATAGTATTTGATAAACTTTTCGAACAAAAGCATACATAACACATAAGTACAGTTTATTCTAATGCACGTGCCAGTATCATAAACAATGCTCTTTATGTTTAAACCGCCTGCCTGCTCATACCGATAGCGACAGACCTTCCACGAAATTGTACGTTTGCAAGTTTGCATCTTAGTCGCATTCATACTTCAAAACATAAACCATTCAATTAGTTCATTGACCGATTACCGAACCGAATTGTGAATACAAACACCAAATTACAAGAGTAATAGGAATTGGTTTTGGGTCCGTTTTCACTTGGATTTAGTTCGCAAGTGAATGATTTTTTCAAATATAACTGAATAGTTCAGTTGAACTAGTTTGTTCGCGAACTACACATCTCTAATCACGTGTACGAACAAGTGAGGACTAACGGGAGCTTTTATAAAGTTTTTTAAAGATTCTAATTTTGCAATTGCTATTATATACCACCTTCAGAATAATAAATCTGTAGACTGTAAAATACGAGTCTATTATATTGTAGCGGATTTCCACGAACAGTAATAAACGCATTAGTTTAGGGCAGTTAGATTTTATAGATGTAGGTAGTGTTAGAGACCTTGATTTGCTTGACGCTACGAGTTTACAATATTTGTCATAACAGCTTTAATTCTCTAAAATAATGATTCGGTGAAATGCTTGCAGGCACAGATTAGTAGAACAGTACATTCATTCCTTTTTTAGCTTTCATATGAAAATCGTCCACTGAAGTTTTGTAATAGTAATATATATATATATATATATATATATATATATATATATATATATATATATATATATATATATATATATATATATATATATATTATAACATAATCTTAGGCCCTGACTGAATATCGGGTAGAAAATCGTCTAAGCTTGAGAGGATTTGTTTACAATAACTTATAGTTAATGGGGTTGAATGGCATCATCTAGGGTTCAAGTGGCTGCGATGGTACCGTGAGGGCGGAAGACAAGTTAACACGGCCTTCCTGACGTAGGGTCGTCCTCGAACCTATAAAGCTACTGAGAAAAACAAAACAGCAAAACAATAACAGTGGTGTGCAGTTACTTTTTGTTAGTAGATACGTCTGTTAGAGTGGCAAAAATATAATAATAAAATGCAAAAAGAAAATAGAAAATGAGCTCACAAGAAAAAATGAGAGTCAGAGCTCTCGTCCCGCCATGCCTAGGTTTATGGGGGAGACCTAGGCTAGCATGGTATCATGCTAGGGACCTTAGAAAGCCCAAATTTTATTTGGGGACCTTAAGCTTGAAGTTACATTCAGGGACCTTTCATAGCTTGAGTATATCAGGGACCTTTAATAGCCTGAACATATCAGGGACCTTTACAAATACTTGGTTCCGTACCATACGACGCTAAAGCTAAAAGAAGCTGAAAAAGCTAAAAAAGAAAAAGTAACAATAAAACAATACAAAACATACCCTACTGAGGCCAGGTGCGTAACTGTTCATGAGCAGCGACTGTTGTTCTACGACCACCTCCGATATGGCGCAAAGCGTACCTTTCATTGTCTAAACAATGAATTACCTCAAACGGGCCCTGAAAATTTGGTTTGAGCTTGCCTCCTGTAGCCAGTTGTGTATTTTGTACAGCCACTCTGTCGCCCACAGCGCACGGCACTGCCGGGACTCGCTTCTCATTGAACTTTGTCGCCGCTTTCTGAGTGATACATTCCAGACGCTGAACGACCTTGTCTCGTGCTAAAGCAACATTAATAATTTCGAGTTGAGACGGAATATCGGTCAATAGATGTTCGGTAGCTTTCAAGCGTCGGGTTTCACTAAACATTAGTGTGGTGGGCGAATACCCAGTTGTTTTATTTACAGTCATGTTGAAATCATTTTCAATAGTAGGTAGTACTTGAATCTCTTTCTTTTCGTCTTTTTCGTTGAGTAGTGCTCGCATGGCATTAAATAGTGAGCGCATTACACGTTCTACCTGTCCATTTCCACGCGGTACTCCAGTTGCAATCAAATGTAGGTCGATTGATTGCTCAGCTAAAAACTGTTTAAATTTTGCTGCTTGGAAAGCAGTCCTTTGATCGGCAATAATACGGCGTGGTGTACCAAATTCGTGAAATACCACACTAAGGGCTTTTAAGGTGCATTCTGTAGTTTTCTGTTGAATCGGGCAGAATCGTATGTACTTTGTAAATGCATCTATAATTACCAATATTTGTGTGCACCTATTTGACTTCACCAGGGGTCCAGCGTGGTCAATATGCCAAGTATCCATCTTTGTTGTTGGTTTAGCTATTTGTTGGCAAAGACCTCGTGTTTTACCAGTATGAGCCTTTCCCAAAATGCAGGAGCGGCAGTTTGCGACATATTTACGAACTGTCTTTCCCATTCGAGGCCAGATTAAATCTTCGTGAAGTTTTGCTAACATTTTGTCAACGTCGATATGTGAAGATTCATCGTGGTATAAGCGCATAACGTTTAGTCGCGCCTGCACAAGAACAAAACAACGACAATTACTATCACTTGGGCTATGAAAATAAACGATGCCGTCTTTCACTATATAGCCAGGTTCACTACACGTTTTGTTTAGTACACTCTGACAAAATGGGTCCTCGGCTTGATACTCACAAATTGTTTTACGTGATTTATTAGCGATACCTGTGCGTGCTACCAATATCCTTTTGGGTGAAACGTTGCGACTAAGATAATCAACATGCGCCATCTTCGTTCCTGGTCTATAGCAAATATCGAAATTAAAGTCCTGTAATTTTATCCACCACCGTGCTACGCCAGGGTATAACTCTTTTTTAGCGCCGTCGCACGTACGGAATTACAGTCTATATAAATGGTAAATTTGACACCATACAAATAGACACGAAAATACTGGGTAGCTTCCACAATTGCCAATGTCTCTAAATCATAGGGGTGATAACGTGATTCACACTCAGTAGTACGCTGACTAAAATAAGCTACAGGGTGTAGTAGGTTATCAGAACCTTTTTGTATCAACATTGCACCAAGGCCAACCGGACTAGCATCGGTATGTAACTCGGTCTCTAGGTCAGGGTTGAAAATGTTTAGAATAGGATGTTGTGTCAATTTCTGCACTAACTCTAGGCGAATTCGTTCACACTCATCTATCCACACGAATGGTTGTCCTTTTCTTAACAATGCAGATATCGGAGCAGTTAAACACGCAAAGTTTCTTATAAAACGACGAAAATAACTAGCTAACCCTAAAAATTGTCTCACACCTTTAACATTACTAGAGACAACCCCCTGTATAAGTTCCTCGACTTTTCGTAGACTTGGCTTCACAGTACCGCACTCGATAACTAAACCTAAATGTTCAATTGACATTTTGAAAAATTTACACTTTGATAAGTTCAGTACGAAACCGGTTTTTGATAAAATGTTTATGACCAACCGTAGACGTGCAAGGCCTTCTTCAATAGTTTTCGCAGGACACAGCACATCGTCAATGTAAACAAAAGCGATGTTATCTTTTAGCGGTCCAAGAGCTTTATCGATGGCACGTTGATAACATGATGGCGAGTTTACGAAGCCAAATGGGACAGGGTTGTATTCGTATAAACCATCTGGGGTTACGAAAGCAGTAATATGCTTGCATTCCTCCTCAATTTCCATCTGGTAAAATCCTGACTTCATATCTAGTGTACTGAAGTATACAGCCTTTGCAAGATGGTCAATTTGATTGACCATCTTAAATTCGTGGAAGTAGATAGTGGTCTCGTAACACACATTTGTTTACTTGTCTAAAATCTACACACATTCTAGTGTCCCCATTTCGTTTTTTTACAAGCACTATTGGACTTGCGTACGATGAATCACTTTCACGAATGATTCCATCTTGCAATTGTTCTTGAATTATACATCTCACTTGTAAACGTTCGGTGTATGCAAGATGACGTGAGCGGCATGCTACAGGTTGCGGATCACGAAAGTGTATTTTCGTCTTGCCGGTAGTTATGGTCGGGGGTGTCTGTTGTATGGATATACGAAGAATGTCTATCAATTCGGCCTTTATTCGCTCATCCAATCCTGACACGTCTAATTCATTGTCATCGAATTTTTGCACATGTAGGACGCGAGGAGGACTAAGCGGGTCGTGCATTATATCAGCTCCATGTGCTCCTATTTCCACCTTAATTCCTGGTTGTTTTAATACGTCTAGTCTAACAATAACATCAATGTCACCCCCAGGGATGGATTCGTCCGGAACGACGATAAAATCTACGTCAAGTGTCATAAAAGGCGTAAATAAAACTGCGGTACACTCTCTGATGGATCTAGTTGTATCATTTCCCAGTCCGATTAAATTTTGAGTGCATGGTCTAATTTATAAATTTAGTTAGTTTCGTGCTACTTTTTCGTGGATAATTGTGACATCAGCACCGGTGTCAACTAAATACGGGACTGACACAATTATTTTGTTGTCTTTTGTTATGGTGGCTGTTAGGACTGAATGTCAGAAACGAGTCTTTCGAGTCAACATGACATGTTTGGAACTTCCCTGTTTTCGGTAGCAAATATCTTCGGTATGTCCTATGTTATTACAAAATGAGCACATTTTACTTGAGGAAGGCTTACCTGGAGACGTAAAAGTGTCTTGCCTTGTCGAGGTAGCAGGTGTAGTGCGGTTAACTTGGGTTCTTGGCACGTATAACGTTTTACAGTATGTTTGTTTGTGTCCATACCGATCACATTTTCGACATTTACCTGGAAATTCAGGTGTTTTATCGCGCACGTATTGGGATGGCGAATCTCGCCGCCGTTTTTGAAATTTGTCACTAATTTCACGATTTGAAGAGAATTCATGTTTCGTAATACTTTTTCGAGCATCACAAGCCGCCAACAGTTTTAGTAAGCTCGTCTCATCTGTCGGATCTTGCATACTAATTCTGTTTTTTTTCCTCTACGTCTTGCACCCCATCTTCAAGAAGACTCACTGTTATTTCCCAAGGAAAATTGGCATAAAACCGTTTAATGGCAGCAAGTTTAACATTGCCATATTTGACCAAAGAATCAAAATTGGTACTTTTAATGGCAAGGCATGCACGAATTCTGGTAGCAGGAGTACTTTGTGCGGGGAAAACGACTTCAAAATCCCTGCGGAATGAGGCCCAGTCACGCACAAGTGGTTTCCATTGTTTATAAAAGCGAGAGGCGCGTCCACATAGAGCCTCGCCGGCTTTCAATACAATCAGCGTATCAGATATCCCGATTTCCTGTTGAATACGTGTTACATCATCCATCCATTCTGTCATCGAAAAAGGTGTGCCATCGGGGTCAAATGACGAGAGACAAATATGCGCCAACGCGGATCTGACGTCAAGCGCAGGCGTATATGGTACTGATGGAGTACTCGGGACGGAGAGGCCGGAAGTATGTTGGGCGGCCATTGTGGATAATAGTTCCATCAGTTGTTGAAGTTGTGCATTACTTTCTTGTTGCAGCTTCCACATGTTAAACATTTGATCACTCACTGTACTGTCTCGTTCAATTGTCTCTGGTTCACTGTCAACTCTGTCACTCAAGTTACGCACTTGTTCTTCGGAGTCTGCCATTTTTTTTTAAATCCGCACCGTTTCACGTAAGTCCTCTCCCTGGCCTGAATCAAAGGAGGCATCCCACTTGTGATGTTAGCTTTTGTTCGAAAAGTTTATCAAATAATATTCCGAAATTCACAAAATAACATTTATTGACAATTATCGATCCACCCATCCACCACACCGAGTTACACGTGATATATAATACAGACTAATCTTATTCCTTGACTGAACATCGGGTAGATAATCATCTAAGCTTGAGAGTATTTGTTTACAATAACTTATAGTTAATGGGGTTGAATGGCATCATCTAGGGTTCCAAGTGGCTGCGCCGGGACCGTGAAGGCGGCAGACAAGTTAACATGTATGTAGAGTGCCATGTATATGAGTATGTAGAGAGAGAGAGAAATAGGTTTTTTGTGTTGTATATGTTTTTAATTGTGATCTTATTTCGTATCACTAGGGCGTACTGTTGTACCACACCAGTTGTTGTTGCCTTAAGGGTTGTGAAATAAACATAGATGTCTACTTATATATCAAGAAAGACGCCCCAGCCCAATTTTTTAATTATCGACGCTAGAAACGTCATTTTTTGGACTTCGGTGTTAAAATAGGTTTTTTATAAGCTTTGCATATAATATGTAACATGTCGCTTCCGGGAATGACCGAAAGTTATATCAACTTTTTTATTTGAAATGGAACATCCTGTATATTTTTACAGCATTAGATGGCACACTTTATTCTGAATCCATTGATATAATATTGTTTGTGCTTACTGTCAACGGTTAGCAAAATACAGACCTTTGTACATTGCATTTGTACCTTTGTAGCACTAGGGAGCTGTGAGACATATCTTGAATAATGAATATCATTATAATACCACATTTTTTTATAGAAGAATGTGTGTTAATAGTTTGAGAATGACGGTAAATAAAATAAGAATATCTAGGTATAAACAAAAATATTTAATGAAAAACAGCAGCAAAACCAACAGATCAATAACAAAAATAATCTAATTAATCTAGAAAAAAAAAATAAAACGTTTCATTAAGAAAACCAACAAATAATAAAGCACCTGGTAGTTCAAAATCTGTTAGTATTTATTAATTTATCAATTTAAATATTGTTCAAATTGCCAACCTTCATTTTCAATGCATAACTGACATCTTCGTATTACCCCATTTACTGTATTTTGGACAAATTGAGGTGATATGTTGTCAACAGCCACTCTAATCCTTTTCTTTAGGTCTTCAAGGTTTTGCGGAATTGTTAGGTACACCTGATCCTTTAAATGGTCCCATAAGAAAAAAATCTAATGGGTTGAGATTAGGTGACCTAGCTGGTCATCTTGTTGGGCGATTCGTTCCAGTTTTCTTCAAATCGCCCATTTAAATAGTTTACATTTATACAGGCATTATGGCTAGGGACCTCGTCTTGATGCAAAATCACATTAGCGTATTCATTAACAGGCAATTGTTCTAAATAATTCTCCAAACCGTTTCTTAAACAATCATTATAAATAATAGCATTTAAATGTTCATTAAAAAAATGAGGCCCTATTATTTTATTGCCTTTCATCCCGCACCAAACATTTACACTGAATCGCTGCTGAAAATTTGTAGTTCTATTGTGTCTGGGATTCTCATCACTCCAGTAGTAATGAACATTTCTATTAAAAATACCATTCTTAATATTCTGTGCACCATTGAATGCGATGTATTTAAATTATTTCCAATTTGCCGAGTTGAAGTTTGAGTATTTTCCCCAATTGCCAGTAAAACGCCCAACTGTTTCATTTCATTTGCTATTGTTAGATTTTCTTTTTTAATTTTCTTCAGTGATCCAGTTCTTCTGAATTTCTCATGTAAATGACTAAATTTTCTTCTAGATGGGACTTGTCTGTCAGGAAATTTTTCAACGTACCTTCTTAAGGCCTCACCACTATTTCTATTTGAAGCATAGTACACTTCCAACATATCTGAATTATAATTTCATCATCCATTATTCCGAAAGATTTTTAAATTAATTCTATTCGTTTACTTTGTGACAATAAACAGATAGGTCAGTTTAAACAGAATTGTCAAACTAGCATCACTTGTAACTATTGTTTTAAAATTGTGGTCATAGGCCCTCTTAGATTATAGTGCACTATATTTATTAGTTATTACCGCAGTATAGTTCATAAAGCTATGTACTTTGCTAACCGTTAAAAGTAAGCACAAACAATATTATATCAATGGATTCAGAATAAAGTGTGCCATCTAATACCGTAAAAATATATAGGGTGTTCCATTTAAAATAAAAAAGTTGATGTAACTTCCGGTCACTTCCGGAAGCGACATGTTACATATTATATACAGAGCTTGTAAAAAACCTACTTTAACACCGTAGTCCATAAAATGGGTGTTTCTAGCGTCGATAATTAAAAAGTTATAGGCTGGGGCGTTTTTCTTGATACACCCGGTATATATATATATATATATATATATATATATATATATATATATATATATATATATATATATATATATATATATATACCGGGTGTATCAAGAAAAACGCCTTGGATTACCATCGACTAAAAATAAATGCCCTGAATGCATACAAGCTAAATCAACTCGAAAACCATTTAATCATGCAATCAAAAGCTCAAAAGAAATCGGTGATTTGATACATACTGACATAGCAGGTCCAATCAATCCACCTACATCAGAAGGTTATAGATATTTTCAAGTACTCATTGACGACTTTTCACATTATAGTTAAACTGTTAAAATCTAAAAATGAGGCAGAACAGAATATAATATTATAAAACTAATAAAAACACAAAAAGGAAAGAAAACCAAAAATATAAGATGTGATAATGGAGGAGAATATATGTCAAATAATTTTAAGAGTTTTTGTCGATCAAAAGGAACAATTGTACAGTACACGGCGTCCCACAGTCTCCAATAAAACGGCACCGCAGAAATAATGAATAGAACTTTGATGGAGAGAGTAAGAACAAAATTTGTAGAAACAAAGTTGCCAAAAGAATTATGGGGCGAGGCAATATTATGCTCTGCATATGAACAAACATGCCAATTCCTCCTATTTATTATCCCTTCTCTGTTAAATTTTGACTCATCAGTGTAAATAATTTTGTTCAAAAAATGTGGGTCTTCTTGCGTTTTTAATAAAATGCTTTCGCAGAAAGCCACACGTCGTACCTTGTCACCTTGGTGGAGAGCTTGCAGTTTTAAAATGGAAAAAGCATGCATTTTATGTTTTTCCCGAATTCTCTTTATTGACGAATAAGATAGTCCCAAATCTTGTGACGCAGCTCTAATCGACGTATGTGGATTTGTATTGAAATATGCCAAGACATTTACTTGGCTGCCTTCATCACCAGTAACATCTTTGGGGCGTGTTGTAGTAACTTCAGTTCCAAATCGTTTAAAATTTGCTTCTATTCTCTTGAAGGCAGTTTTGTTTAAAGGCCGTAAATGTGGATATCTCTCGTTAAACAAACGACAAGTCCTTTCAATAATTTTTTTACATTCTTCATGAATGAAAAATAAATTTAATATGTCTTCATTTGAATATTCCTGTTGGATTTCCATAATACACGTTATAATTTATAATACTATGTAAGATTTCTCACTTTGACATCTACTCTGATGTTTACATTGACAATTAAGACAATGCGTACTATTTTCATGGGCTGCTGGTCAGAAGTAAATTAATGAAATGGAAAACTATGGTATCGAATAAAAAATACCTCGATAGCATGAAAACGGTATATATATATATATATATATATATATATATATATATATATATATATATATATATATATATATATAGCTATCTAAAGACCTACAGCTTAGAAATAAAGTACAAGTGGCGCCATCTTATTCACTGCGGCAGAATTCCCCCTCCAGCTCAAAAATACTTCAGCGCGATCTAGCGGCGCAAATAAGTAGAATATCAAAAAATGAAAAGAACAAAAATTGTGGAGAATCGCAAAATCTACATCAAATCAGGTCATGTTTTCCCAAAATTGCATAGTTTTTCAGAAAAACGCAAAAAACTGAAAAAACGGCCAAACGCGCATATATATATATATATATATATATATATATATATATATATATATATATATATATATATATATATATATTTTTTTTTTTTTTCTTGTATCTTGATGTACTTTAATCAGTGTCCTAATTGAAAAGTTAGTTTAATTGATTCAAAATGATAACGCTAGTATCTTAGTTATTATCCCAATATCTGAAAAGGGACCGTGTCTAAAGTTAATCCGCAGTTCAGGAGACTTGGCGGGTAGTGGGGCGGGCATAACTGCGTGTGTGTGTGGGGCTTATATATATATATATATATATATATATATATATATATATATATATATATATATATATATATATATATATATATATATATATATATATATATATATATATATATATATATATATATATTATTATTATTATTATTTTGGTTGATATAAAATATAAAAAATATAATTTCTAAATTAAATGCCAGCACTTGTTTAATTCTTACTTTTATAACACCGAAAAATCAATAAAATGGTCTCTGAATCATTAACAAGAAAATAACAAATTATGTGTTGATATTTTTGAGTTTGGTATAGATGTACTTTATCTACAATACATATACTACAATAAATACTCTTTGTATGTAATCTATGTTAATACCAACAATGAGCAACTAATTGGTGGATTTCTACTTTTGCATAAAAATAGAGGCGGTAAACCGAAATTGTTCGCTATCCGTTTTATGTAATGTTATAATTTTTGTTAGAAATTGGAAAATAACTACATTATCATCGATACCTAAAGCACGTTTAGTTGATATTAGTTGATCATAATTTACTGTTTTTAGTGGAGGCTTATTAACCACCAGTTCCATCAGGGTGGTTAACTTGTTAAAGCCATTCAACTGCTTGCTGCATCCTGCGTCTTCGTTACAAAATTATTATGTTTACCACACTTATCTATTGTCAACTTTGAGTAACTTTGATATTTTTATGGCAATTTTAATATTTTTGCATGGCTTATAACAGTTATAACATTAAGTTGCTAATTATATGAAGTGATTCTTGAATGAACCATATTTTATAACTACTATAACCAACATCTTTTAGTATTTTAGTACTTCTAATTTATTAGTTTTAACATGTTTTCTCTTTGAAAGGAACAATTTCCAGATAATCATACCAACTCATTTTTGCTGAAAATGGTAGGCCGCGTTGATATGGAATTGGTGTATTTTGGTCTGTCACTAACATTGTTATATGTATTTTTCAAACATCCATATTTAAACATTTTTATTATGAACAGTTCTTGAAATGTTTACAAAAAAAGTGATGTATTCATCTATCTGAGACTACTCGAAGTCTTAAGTATTATAACATTTATCTACCAGTATCAAAATAAATTTAACTAAAAAAGATCGAACTGAGGTGTTCTCTTGAAACTCGAACTCCTCTTGAAAGAAGAGTTTTCTAAATTTTCAATGAAAAACTAACTGTAATAATCATAATTATTAAGTTAATATATGTATGTTATATAAAATATATTGTATCCCATTTATTATTTAAAGTAGCTTTTGCACTTATGTAACTTTTATTATCAGGTGACATAAAACCCTCAGTATGTTATCTGAAGTAGAAGACAAATTTTAACAGTGATATACAATAACAAAAAACTAGCAAGGAATTACACTAAATTGCTGTTATAATTTATTTCATACATATATATGGTAGAAATATTAAATATCCAATGTAGCAACAGAATTATCTTTTATTTATATTACAAGAATTATGACATACAATTTTTACATCTTATTATTTTAAAATTTCCACATATTTTCTATTTAATTTCTTTTTTCTTCCAGTAGCTTCTGCTCTTTTCAAATTTAATTATTTTATTCTGAAAAATATTCTTAACTTAGTAAAGGCAGAAACTAAATCTAAAGGAATTCCAGGAAATTTTTTGATAATAAAATTTTTAATCCTTTTATTAATTTGTTTTCCCTTTTTAATGTCCATTTGGTCATGAAACCTTAAAAATCTTCGTTCTATTTGTTTTACTTGTTCCAGCCATTCCTCTGCTGGTTCAGTTAAACCTCCATATGACAAATATTGAAACCAAGATGGTATAGCATAACTATGTATATTTACTAATTTATAAGTATAGTCTCCCAAATTGGGATACTTTTCTTTAAATGTTTTTGCAATATAACCTGCAATAAATCAAGCCATCATTCTCAACTATTTGTTGCGGTGTTGGTGCTGTTGATTCCATATCGGAGGATGATGTACTACCATCGTCACTGTCAACATTTGCCTCATTGAGATCATTTGTTTTTAGTAACGGTACATTTATTTTAGATATTCCTGCAACTTTAAAAGCTTTTCCAACAGGAAATTCATTAGCATATCTCTCTATTGAATTTGAACGTTAGCAGCATTTTTTCCTAAAATGATCATCCTTACTTTATACAGAGTAAACTCCCTCGAGTACGTATCTCAGAAAAGAAATTTTCTAGCGAATCCTAATTTAACCGGTGCGTAAGGATGTACGAGCAATTAAATTTCTGCTTAATGTCATCATATAAAAGCATCAGATTTACATGAAATAATTACACCTTTCTGAAAAGTTTGCAATGACATCTTTGATATGCAATGCATATTTTAAAAATGTTTATAACTTTATTTAAAACTTGAAGGAATACTTTCACTTAAAGTATAACTGTTCATAACATCAAACCACTGATTAATTAACTCAATGAAATCTGAAGAATATCTTGGTAACTATTTATTTGTGCCTAGGGAATAATGTTTTAGAGCGACTGCAGTTGTATGCGATAGTAACTGTGCTGCAAGTGAAACATTTTGTCTTTCAGTTCTTTCACACATTATATGATTTTGTGTCAACTTGTGACAAGAACTGATTTCACTGTCTGTATTTTTTACTAATTCTTGCAGCGGGATGCTATTTACAACTGTACCATCTTCTAAAACAAATCCAGTACCTAACAGCCAGTTACGAACGAGTTTTAAAAGGTGAAGAGCATCGGCAAAGAAATAGACAGTTTCTTTTGTTATAGGATTTTCATAAAAAGGTTTCTATACATTAAGTAATTCAGCTTTTAAATTTCTTTCAAAATCTTCTACCCGGAAATGAATTGAACAAACTCTGCTAGTGGCAGGATTTCATGTATCGTGTCTATGACAGGCAATTATTCACTGCTTTCGAGTATTTTAATTTTTTAGCATTGAATAAAATGAAATGTTTAAATTATTTTTTTTACTCTCGAAGAAGTTGTTATTGCAAACTGCTACTGTACATCGCTGACCCGGCATGATTCTGTAATATACATTTGAATAAGAGTAATGGAATCTATAAGATTATTAAACGCATGTACCATCTAGCTACCTAGCTTATCCATTAAAATGAAACAGAAAAAATACTTACTAAGAACTTATATTTTACATGAATTATTCTCAACCTATATTTTGTCCAATTCTTTGCATTTATCACTATAATAAATATGTACGACACAACGCTTTGAACTTGCGGGAATCTGAACTACGTCACAGAGCATCCCGCTCCTCGCATTCTCCTCGCCAACAAGCTCGCTTATTGGGTAACCTATGTAAGTTGACGAATCTTGGATCGGAGCAGCAGATCCCAATACACCATTTCTCCAATAAACAATACCATTGGAATATACTATCACCGAGGCAGCGAAACCGTTGTAACAAATAAACAATGGCCTCCTCTGGTTCATAAAAATATTCCATAAAGAATGCTTTTGAACACAATGAAAAAATACTCGAAATCCTCGTACAAGCTATTAATCCTATATTTGAAAATACGAACTTTTTTCGAGGTGAAGTAAAAACACACATCAGCTTATTAACCCAAATTTTAAATTCGATTCAAGGAAAATTTAAGCGAAATTTATTTTGACACTAAACGTTATAAACGTGGAATTCTCAATGGCATTGGTACAATATTTAAGTCAATTACAGGAAATCTAGATTCCGAAGATGGCGAATATTACATGAATTGCATCAATAAATTAACTAATGACGAAATAGAAAATTTAATCAAAAATCAAATATCAGTAACAACATCGGTTATAAAGAATTTTAACGCTACCATACAAAAATTGCAAATTGATGAAGCTACCTTCGATAGAGATATAAAAATAATCTCAGACCCAATTTATAGGACAGTAGATAAAATCAAAGTAATAGAAGTAAAATTAAAATTTTTAGAAAAATTTGAACTTCTCATAGAAAGTTACCTGTATATCGAGAATGTGACATTCTAAATTCAATAACTTTCGCGCGATTAAAAATTATTCACATCTATAATCAATCCTGAAAATTTGATAACTTTTGATAACATTTGGAAATTTCACAAAATTTATACCAAAATAATTTACCACTTATAAAATCCTCCAATGTTGCCAAATATCTAGATATTATGGAATTAGAAGCCTACCAAACTGATTCAGACTTAGTATTTGTATTAAAAATCCCTTTAGTAGATTAACAACGGTACACCCTTTTTTGACTATATACAATTCCTATCCTAAATAATAGAACTGGTCTATATCATGTTCTACTGTTCATGGTCTATATCACAAAAATACCTAGTGCGTGACGTCGATTCTTTGATGTAGATATCCATCAAAAACCTGAAAGACTATAAACCAGTTTTCTTTGGCACAAAGATATGTTCTAATCTATTTGCATACTCCATCGACGACAATGCTATATGTGAAGCCCAAATCCTGAAAAACTTGAAAACCTGAAATCTGCCAAACTTCGATAATATTTGCAAAAGGCTACAATGCCCAACAACTAACAAACTCGTCATGGCTAATAATTACTTCAGAACCACTTCAAATTACTGTCAACTGCAAGTAAGGAAATACCAGGATAGAAATCATTTATAAAAATTCCATTCTTAAATTACATCCTGAGTGTAGTGCTCAGAATAAAGAAGAATAGATTACCAATAGCCTTCACAACAAACTCGCTACCACCTGGACTTTCTAAACGCTTAAGGGAATCCTTCAGAAGCATCCTGCCCAGAAGAAGACCATCGACCGGACCCAAAGATGTAACCCCAGGGGAAGAAATCGAACTGTACTAATATGTTTCAGCTATAAATCGGTTTCAAATAGTCTATGAACTTTAATTTTATAATTTATTGTATTTAAAAATATTAATTGTATAATTTAAACTCAATTTAAGGCTTTATTATCCTCACTTAACTTCATTATTATTATATAACTTCAATAATTATTAACTTCATAATTATTAACTTCAATTTTGTTTATTTTAGAAAAGTTGTTGTTATAACACCAACTTTTTGTTAAAAAGGGGAATTATATAAAATATGTTGTATCGCATTTATTATTTAAACTAGCTTTTGCACTTGTGTAACTTTTATAATCGGGTAACATAAAACTCTTAGTATGTTATCTGAAGGCTAGATATAATTTGATATTGTTATGTGTCTTATCATAAAACTAAATTGTAACCAACTCACGTTTATGATGACTTGCTGAAACTTTATAATCTTATTTCTTAAATTAATCTTTTGCAAACTATATTTGATACTCCTATTATATTTAATTCTGTCAGCATAATAGAACTTACAAAGTCGTAGCAGAGCCACTGGCAGTATAGTCTATGTATTACTATTATACTCAAAAATCAAAATTCTTATTCGTTCATAAATCAAAAATAAAATTGTGTGATTTAAAATGTATTTCGGTATCTCGTCGTTTTACAAATATTTCAGTAATTATTTCAAGAATATTTGTAATATTCATAATAAAAATGTTATTTACTATGTTTTTTTGTCGTAAATTCGTAAAAAATATACAGTGTATTATAGTAATGAAAATATAACGCGGCAAATCACATTCTCTTCTTGAAAAACCAGAAGTGAAATTGATGAATCGATTAAAATGGAGCGAAAAATTTTTGCAAAAATAGACATTGATTTGTGTCATTTGATAATGCAACCTTATATATTGCATTTAATACATTGTTTATAATACATTTATTATAAGACTGTGTAACAATTTCTTTTGAATGGCGAATGTAACTTCTTTTATTTTGTTACATAAAATACATTTTCTAAAGTTTGTATATTCTATACTTCGAAAAGCCCCAATTATATCACAACCAGATTTATTACGGGAAGTGTACTGCAACAATAAATACAATAAATATTACTTGTGAATTTTTATTATATACACAACGTAGATGGTGAAAAATATTTAAAAGCATGATTCACAGAGCTTAAACGCACTTTACTAAATTAATGTTAACAGCAAATTCGCATAAGTTGTGTGCGATAATATGAATTTAGTGCCCTTTCTATTGATAGTATTATTCAAAAATTCTTATCAATTATATCCTTATTATTCAACTAGATACTCCTAGAGCAATGTCCGATAATTCAATTATCATTTATTGCTAAATCACGATAGTTACGTACAGAAGATCTTTTCAAATAGCCGCCACAAAAATCGCACCAGATGCCGGATTCTAAATACTTGTTACGATGTGACTTTGTCGTTACAGAGAGACGAAAGATACGAATTTAAAAACAAGCAAATTCACATCGTATCGAAGAATTAGAATCCTTGTCTAGAATTGTTTATTGTTGTATTATGCGAGTTCGCTCTTAAACTACATTCACGGTGTCATCAGTGAATTTTGGTAAGCACTCTGTAAGTTCTGTAGTGCTTAAAGCTGTCTCAGAATTTTTCATGGTAATACATCCTACGAGTATTAGTTGTCGGTCCACATTATCAAAGATACGGAGTTAATATTTAATAATCATAATTTTTCTTATTTGTTTTATAGGTGCCTGAACCAAAACATTTGAAGTCATATGTAACAATGGGTGGGCCAGACTTATTGTGCGTTGGAATTGGAAAAGAATCCCAAGAAGTTCTAAAAAGAATGGAAAGGGAAGCAACTTTTAGTTATCAAACTCTTACATTATCGGAAGATGAAGCTGCTAATGTATTGTATTTGAATGGAACCCTAGTTCATCGTAGTATCGAAGAAATACCTCTATCATTTAAGGTACTTACCTTGTACCATTGAGAAATAAAATAATGAGACATTTATGTACACGCACACACGCACGCGCTCACACGCGCCCGCACACACCCTGTATATATATATATATATATATATATATATATATATATATATATATATATATATATATATATATATATATATACACAGGGTGATTCAGCTAACCCGTTCATTAAAAGTTTATGAACTTTCCATTGGAATTCATTTTTTTAAATTTGGAATCAGGGGTTAGTGAGGACGATCTATTCAACTAAAATATTTTTGCTTTTCTGACACTTCCGATTATACCGGAAGTAGCTATCAACTTCCTTATTTTAAATAGAACACCCAGTATATTATTACATTTTTGTATTACACTGCTGATTTTAAGTAAACTTTCTTAACAATTCCCTATACCTATCTTCAGCAGTTTTTGAAATATTTTAATTTTTTTTTTAAATTAGGTTTTGTAGTATCCCATTGGAATGCTCGTCACTTATTCAAAACAAAAGTTATAGTAGCAAATTTTGGGCTGTAATTAGGCTGACTATTAAGATTTCAGGTGATATGTAGTTTGATTTTTTTATTATTTACAGGGTGTCCAAAAAATTTAGTTCATTCTGACAAACTTCAACTCCTCAAAAGTCAATTTTCTTAAATGGAACACCCTGTATTTTATTGCTTTCTGTGATGGAGAATTAAGTGATATTTCAATCTGTATTAGGATTCCCTATACCTATCTGCTACCGTTTTCTTGCTATCGAGGTATTTTTAACAAATATGTTTGAAGATCGCTAGTTTGGGCGTAATGGTCCGGCTCTATGGCCTCCCAGATCACCCGATCTAACACCCCTTGATTTTTTTATGGGGCCATATCAAGAGTAAAGTCTACTCAACGCCCGTCAATACCAGAGATGACTTATTACATCGAGTTAGAACTGCCTTCACCGAACTAGATGAAGGAATGGTATTGAAATCTACGACCGTTGAGATTAATAAACGAGTTTTATTATGCTTAGAACACAACGGACGGTACATAGAACAGTTGTTACACCAATAAGACCCAATTGTTAACATTAAGTTATTATTGTTATTATGTTTTATTGTTTAGGCTAATGTAAGTTCCAAATCGTTTAAAATATGCTTTTTATTCATGATGATTTCTTTTTGTTCAATAATTTTGCACCATTGTTTATGATAAAAAATTAACATAAATGTTACGTTGTTTTAATTTTCATGGCCCGCTGGTTAGAAATAAATTAATAAAATGGAAAACTATGGTATCGAATAAAAAATACCTCGATAGCAAGAAAACGGTAGCAGATAGGTATAGGGAATCCTAATACAGATTGAAATATAAATTAATTCTCCATCACAGAAAGCAATAAAATACAGGGTGTTTCATTTAAGAAAATTGACTTTTGAGCAGTTGAAGTTTGTCAGAATGAACTAAATTTTTTGAACACCCTGTAAATAATAAAATATCAAACTCACCTGAAAGCTTAATAGTCCGTCTAATTACAGGCCAAAATTTGCTACTATAACTTTTGTTTTGAATAAGTGACGAGCATTCCAATGGGATACTACAAAACCTAATTTTTTCAAAAAAATTAAAATATTTCAAAAATTGCTGAAGATAGTATAGGGAATAATAGGTATAGGGAATTGTTAAGAAAGTTCACTTAAAATCAGCAGGGTAATTCAAAAATGTAATAATATACTGGGTGTTCTATTTAAAATAAGGAAGTTGATAGCTACTTCCGGTATAATCGGAAGTGTCAGAAAAGCAAAAATACTTTAGTTGAATAGATCGTCCTCGCTAACCCCTGATTCTATTAACAAAATGAATTCCAATGGAAAGTTCATAAAAGCTAAATCACCCTTTATATATATATATATATATATATATATATATATATATATATATATATATATATATATATATATATATATATATATATATATATATATATATATGTGTGTGTGTGTGTGTGTGTGTATGCATGCCGGTATGCTCTTTAATTCTGAAAGCAGTGTATCTCCCGCTCCAACCAAGGGTTCCTACAATCAGTACTTTAAGTTTAACAGAATGGTCTGTATAGAGTCTGCGGAGTTCGAAGATTAAGTCTCGATATTTTGTCCGTTTCTCCTCCTCTTTCAAAACAATGTTACCATCACTGGGTGCCGAGAATTCGATGACGAACATTGTCCTGAGTTGGTGGTCGAGGAGGACTACGTCAGGCTTGTTGGCTTGTATTTGCCCGACGGTGGGAAACAAATAGTTCCAATATATTCGATACTTCTCGTCCACAACGGACTCAATATTCTCCGGACCGTGAGGCAGCACTGGTGTCTCATCTATCTGATACGAGTGCCTTAAATGATAATAAAGCTCCCGTAATGCTGGGTTGTGTCTAGAGAGACGCAAGGCGAGACTGTATATACCGGGCAAGCCGACTGTAAATGCATCAATGTCTCCGGCGCCTTACGGCAGGTCCTGCTACTGACATCAGGGACCTCCATACCCATGACAGACTCCGATAGACGAGCGTGTAATACACCATCTTGGTAAGCCATGATGAATCCCTCGGTCTCTGAATTTAGCCCGGTTGACCTTAAGAAAGCAAAGGTCAGCCTCTTGGATAAGCCCAGGGCTTCCATATTCCTATAGAAGACCCCGTGCATGGGCTTATCCTTGTGAAGCTGCAGAGCTCTTAAATGCTCTGCAGCTTTTACTTGGGCTTTTAACCAAACGGTGACAGAGTTGTGATTGGCCCGTTCGGTGTCGAAGACGAGACCGAGATCATCGGCTGCTCTACGTGCTGCCTTAAATAAAAATGCTCCTATCCCTGCATATTCGTGATCTCGGACCATGCAGAGAAGGGAATCCGAACTCCTGATAACTTTATAGGCTCCGTCCAGAACCATCCTGTTATGGAGACACTCCAAACTCAAAAGTCCACGGCCTCCGCGATGTCGTGGGAGATATAACCGTGGAACAGACGATCTGGGATGCAAACCTCTACTGAGATGCATCCTTTTTTGGGTTACTACGTCGAATCGTCGCTGCTTCTCCTGTGTCCATTTGACTACTCCGAAAGAGTAGACAAGGTTCGGAAGACCAGATCTGCCGGAGGCGGTGCTGAAATTTGCCGCGGACAGCGTTTTTTATGACACCTACCTCTTGGGTGGAGCGTTGCTCGACACCCAAGTAGGTGTACGACTCTCCGGCATCTAAGTGGTGTAAGATGCTTCCGTCTACGAGCTGCGCATCCTCTGCGTATTCCCTGCTTCGTCCTCTCTTGAGATGAACCAGTGCACATTTGGCTGACCCCAACTCCATATATATATATATATATATATATATATATATATATATATATATATATATATATATATATATATATATATATATATATATATATATATATATATATATATATATATATATATATTGTCCCGACGGGATAAATAACTTCTGGTGGAAAGAATTATCTAGTACCCACCACCATTTAGCCAGAATTTTTACCACCTGGCTAAATGGGGAGCAGCAAATTCCTGCTTGGGTTGTCGAGGGGCGGACCGTGCTAATCCCGAAGACCGGAGATTTGTCCAACCCAAAGGACTACCGACCGATAACCTGCTTAAACGCATGTTACAAGGTATTTACACGCATCTTGTACATGTGAGTACTCCTAGCAGTTGAGCTGGTTTTCGAGGGGATGTACGAACAAGAGGGTCTAAGAAGGGTGTCGCTGGGTGCAAGGAGAATCTGTTGATTGACATGTGTGTCACGCAGGACTCCATGCAGTACAAGCGAAACCCTTCCATGGTCTGGATCGACTACCGCAAGGCATTCGATATGACATCGCATGAGCTAATAATTCACTTGCTCCAATGCTCTGTGGTACCCGGTGCTGTAGTGAGATGTATTCAAGAACTGATGCCGCTCTGGAGGACTCGGTTTACCATAACATCGGATGATACTAGAGTCCGGACAGAGCCGGTGTCGTTCAGAAGGGGCGTGTTTCAGGGAGGATCCCTTAGCCCCCTCCTGTTTTGCATCTCACTGATGCTGTTGTCTGTGCCCCTCAGAATACCCGTGGCCATAACTGCGGCGCCCCCGGCGATCGGAGACATAAGGTCACCCATCCATTTTACATGGATGACCTAAAACTTTATGCCTCCGGAGAAAGGGAATTACGCCAGTCCCTGAGAGTGGTGCAGGAGTACACGGAGGCCATCGGGATGGAGTTGGGGTAAGCCAAATGTGCACTGGTTCATCTCAAGAGAGGACGAAGCAGGGAATACGCAGAGGATGCGCAGCTCGTAGACGGAAGCATCTTACACCACTTAGATGCCGGAGAGTCGTACACCTACTTGGGTGTTGAGCAACGCTCCACCCAAGAGGTAGGTGTCATAAAAAACGCTCTCCGCGGCAAATTTCAGCACCGCCTCCGACAGATCTGGTCTTCCGATCCTTGTCTACTCCTTCGGAGTAGTCAAATGGACACAGGAGAAGCAGCGACGATTCGACGTAGTAACCCAAAAAAGGATGCATCTCAGTAGAAGTTTGCATCCCAGATCGTCTGTTCCACGGTTATATCTCCCACGACATCGCGGAGGCCGTGGACTTTTGAGTTTGGAGTGTCTCCATAACAGGATGGTTCTGGACGGAGCCTATAAAGTTATCAGGAGTTCGGATTCCCTTCTCTGCATGGTCCGAGATCACGAATATGCAGGGATAGGAGCATTTTTATTTAAGGCAGCACGTAGAGCAGCCGATGATCTCGGTCTCGTCTTCGACACCGAACGGGCCAATCACAACTCTGTCACCGTTTGGTTAAAAGCCCAAGTAAAAGCTGCAGAGCATTTAAGAGCTCTGCAGCTTCACAAGGATAAGCCCATGCACGGGGTCTTCTATAGGAATATGGAAGCCCTGGGCTTATCCAAGAGGCTGACCTTTGCTTTCTTAAGGTCAACCGGGCTAAATTCAGAGACCGAGAGATTCATCATGGCTTACCAAGATGGTGTATTACACGCTCGTCTATCGGAGTCTGTCATGGGTATGGAGGTCCCTGATGTCAGTTGCAGGACCTGCCGTAGGGCACCGGAGACATTGATGCATTTACAGTCGGCTTGCCCGGTATATACAGTCTCGCCTTGTGTCTCCCTAGACACAACCCAGCATTACGGGAGCTTTATTATCATTTAAGGCACTCATATCAGATATATGAGACACAAGTGCTGCCTCACGCTCCGGAGGATATTGAGTCCGTTGTGGAAAACGAGAAGTATCGAATATATTGGAACTATTCATTTCCCACCGTCGGGCAAATACAAGCCAACAAGCCTGACGTAGTCGTCCTCGACCACCAACTCAGGACAATGTTGGTCATCGAATTCTCGGCACCCGGTGATGGTAACACTGTTTTGAAAGAGGAGGAGAAACGGACAAAATATCGAGACTTAATCTTCGAACTCCGCAGACTCTATACAGACCATTCTGTTAAACTTAAAGTACTGATTGTAGGAACCCTTGGTTGGAGCGGGAGATACACTGCTTTCAGAATTAAAGAGCATACCGGCATGCCGGAACTCGGCAGAAATCTTAGCCGGTCTCATGCAGAAGGCCGTAATTCTCGGTTCGCTTCGTCTACTCAGGGCACACGGTTCGGCCCAGTAATCAGTAACCGAACAGACGCGAGAAGTGATTGGTATTACCAGCGCACCTTCTGTGTGAGTCGGAGCCACAGACAGGGGTGACTGGCTTTTAGTAAAAAAAAAAAAAAAAATATATATATATATATATATATATATATATATATATATATATATATATGTAATTGAATTGAATAATTACTTATTTAATCAATTGAATATTTCTTTGTAGGTGTTTGGAGAAAAAATTGATTATCCTAGGAGATCCGTAAATATTTCCCAACTAGCACAAACATCATGTGGACTAACCTCAAGCTGTATATTAGTAAGAAGGTCGCGTCACATACGAAACCTTTAAAGTTCTTAACAACCCTTATACCACCTCAGGTCTTCAGATATTGCTGTGAAATCAATAAGAGAATTTTGAAATTGTAAGATTATCTATTATAAGATCAAATATATGTATATATATATATATATATATATATATATATATATATATATATATATATATATATATATATATATATATATACAGGGTGTTTACTAAACATACGGCAAGAATTGAAGAGGTAATTCCTTGAGTTATTTTAAAAATATTTTGTCCTTTGATGATTTTCGGAAAATTACTTTGTTTCGAAGATACAGGGAGATAAAGGTTTTTCAACAATAACAATATTTTATTACATAAATATGACATTGAAAGCTTTTTAATTTACAAGAACTGTTCAAAATGACTACCACCGGCTAGGATGCATGCATCCAATCTTCTCCTCATTAATTCCCGAACTCTTTCAAAAACACGAAAGTTGTTTTTTATTAAATTACATCCCTCAATTATTCGATTTCTCAAATCTTCTTCATTTTCTACTGGAGTAGTGTAAACTAATGACTTCAGATGGCCCCATAGAAAGAAATCCAAGGGATTTAAATCCGGGGATCGAATAGGCCATAAGTGATCCCACTTATGGCCTGCTCGATCCCCAGATCTCTCGGACCTCGTCCGATCCAGCGATCTCCATATGTTGCTGTTAAAAACTCACGAACAACCAAACTGAAATGCGCTGGTGCACCTTCATGCATAAACCACATAACATTTCTCGTTGCCAATGGAATATCCTCTAGAAATCCAGGTAGTGAGTGTTCCAAAAAATTTCGATACACCTCACCGGTAAGTCTTCTTGGTAAAAATGCCGGTCCAATTAGGAAGTCACCCACAATTCCAATCCAAACCTTTAATGAAAACTGTTGTTGAAAACGATCTCGAATTACCTCATGTAGGTTTCCTTCAGCCCACACATGTCTGTTGTGAAAATTCATTATGGCATTTCTCGAGAATTTCCCTTCATCAGTAAAAAGAATCAGCGACAGTAGTTGTGGGATTTGAACCAATGTTTGGAGAAACCATTGACAAAATACAATACGCGGAGGAAAATCAGCAGGAATAAGAGCTTGATCTCGTTGCATGTGGTACGGGTACAAAAACTGCTGCCTCAAAATTTTCCACACAGTTCCATTACTTACATTCAAAGCATTTGCAATTTTTCTAGTAGAGGTACCTGGATCTTCCTCTACCACGTTCAACACATTTTCTTCCAATTCTACCCTTCTTGCTGTTATTGACCTTCCTGGTCCTCCATTTTTTCGAACTGTGCCTGTTTCATGAAAGCGTTGATGAATACTTTGAAAGGTTTTTCTATTAGGAACATGACGGTTCGGAAATCGTTCACTATACAACCGCCTAGACTGTAATGAGTTCCCATTGGCAAATCCATACATGAAATGCATGTCAGTCATCTCGGCATTCGTGTAGCGATCCATAATAGAGGACTTCACTGAGAAACGTTTAGCTCGCAAGCATGTCAAATGTCAAAAAAGTCAAATGTCAAATGTCACGTGAGCGCGCTAGTGTGTTACTAATTTTAAAATATCAATATTGTTATTTATTGTCAAAAAATCTTTATCGCCCTGTATTTTCGAAACAAAGTGATTTCACGAAAATCATCAAAGGACAAAATATTTCTAAAATAATTCAAGGAATCACTCCTTGAATTTTTGCCGTATGTTTAGTAAACACCCTGTATATATATATATATATATATATATATATATATATATATATATATATATATATATATATATATATATATATATATATAAATATATATATACATATATATATATATATATATATATATATATATATATATATATATATATATATATATATATATATATATAAATGTTATTAAAGCAACTGAAATCTATTGTGGTTACGTTGATAACGTAAATTGTCTATTATTAAGTATTAAGAACAGAACAATTTTGTAGTTTATTAATATTAATGTCAGTGAATATACAATTATCGTTTGAACATAAATTAATGGAAGTAATGTCTGTAAATTACTTCTTTTGTATCTGAATATATAGTATTCAGTGAAATATGTCTGCGGTGATATGACATGAGGGCACGTGCCCACCCAATCAGTAACAGTACCCACCCACAAAATTTACTATCTACAAATTTATGATATGAAAACAAAATATAGATATAAAATTTTGACTACTACTATTTCAAAATTTTAAAACGAACAAAGTGTTAAAATCAACAATATTTTACAGGTATCCGACATGCTGAATAAATACAGATTGGCATTCAATGAGATTTATAAATCATGTTCAATATGTATCACAACTCCTGTATCAAGTGTGGCATGTGAAACGACCTTTTCAGGTCTGAAAAGGTTAAAAAACGATCCGAGAATATAAAATGAAACACGAAAGATTAAGTAATTTGGCTGTACTAAATATAGAGAAGAAGAATAGCTAAAATCTTGGATTTGGATAAGATTGTTGAGGAATTTGCAACCAAACATCTCAGAAAATTGCTGTTGAAATAAATTCATTAATATTTAAACTTTATTACCTAATGTACTAACTATGTGCCCAACCCAAAAATTTTTTACCAGTTTATGCCCACCTATTTTAGAAATCCTGGCGCCGTCACTGTTCAGCATGACAATATTCCGTAGGACTATACAAATATTATAAATACTAAGAAATCATATGCATACATAGAGTACAAACACGTCACAAAAGTACACAGTTAAGTAGTGAAACTACTGTATTTCCATTGAGATGTATAAGCTTCTTAAGAATAGGAAAAAGTGTGAGATTCTCTAAGCATGCATATAACAAGAAGAGTGAGGCAGCATTCGGAGTAAAAAGGATGCACTTTACGCGCAGCCAAATCGAACTTTGTGTACATTCAAACATACTCGATATTAACTCTGCAAAGCTCTCAATACGATTGAGTAAAGACCAGGCTATTTACTGCGCACCTTGTGGGCGTTCAGATTTCGCAGTTTTGAGGCTTGTTCCTATTCTTGACAAGCTGTAATGTTTTATATCCCTGTATAAAGAACATACTAGTTATGACCTGAATTCATAGGCGCTTCTTATTAAGTAACTCCCTTAAGCAAGGTTTTCTTTAATTTCGGCATGGTAATATATTTAAGGATATTTTAGTATAAGAAGGGATTATAAATACATGTCTTATCAGACTACGCCTTAGATAGTTAAACTTATTTAACCTGATCGAATTCCAAAATAAAAAGGATATTCTGAAATACACAAAAGAATCGAAGCTATAACAAAATTTCATTCATTATAAGACTTTTAATACACACAGCTATTTTATTATTTCTATAATAATACTTGTCATGCTCTGTTCACAATAATACTTCGTCCGAAATATTTGTAAATATTTAAGTACGAAATATTCTTATGGCTGAAATATGGCTTTAAAAATATTTTTGCATTGAATGTTTTATTTAAGAGATGTAAAATATGGTATAGATTTAAATTGTCGATATGACCAAAAAGAGGTTATAAAGTAGTTTACTACCATTTAATTCAAAATGAATACAAGAAATGCCACTCTAAGGACACGAATTCACAAAAAAAAAAAAATATAAATTAAATTTGATTATATCTAACTTATATTATGGAAATTATACTTGAAATTTGAAAGGTGAAAACATACTTATTCCTATATACATTGTTAATACATGATATTAGTATATTTTCAGTTGATCAGTCTGCATCAAGGAATAAATACTACCATAAAGTATTTTAAAAGAACTTTAGTTCTATATGTATTAAAGAAATAAAATTTTTCTGGTGTAATACACTATTTTTTTAACTCTAAGAATTAATGTTATCATTGAGAATATATGTGTATGATATGATACATTAATATGTTAACGGTGACATAAATGTCAATAATTGAATATGACCAAATTCTGCTCAGCTTTAAAATTTGAAAAATAATGGGATACGTTATAATGACAAATAATATATATTAGCACTAAGTATTTTTTATTTTATTATAGAAACATTACAATTAATTGCACAATATTTGACGTTATTGCACAATAATACATTTTTATATAATATTTTGTTAAAATAATATGTAATAATTGTTGATACAAATTATGCAGATATTTCGAAACATTTCTCTAAATAATTTGCTTTTAAATGTTACTTCAATTTTATATGAATCTCCATAAGCACTAAATAAACATAAAGAACTAAATAAATTTGGGTATTAATATTATTAAGAACTCAGTGATTGTATTCTGTATATATAAAATGCTTTTCATTCCAAATTATAGTATTATTTAAAATATTTTATATATAGAGTAGTTATAAGTCTATATTTTATTTATTGAATTATATTTTTTTTATATTTCAGTCAATGTTTTAACACAACTAGATAATACACGTTCGTATTTATAATTTTCAGACATTAATATATTTAAAAATTTTTATTAGTGACCATGCAAATCAACTGTTACGTATTATATATATATATATATATATATATATATATATATATATATATATATATATATATATATATATAATATATATATATATATATATATATATATATATATATATATATATATATATATATATATATATATATATATATATATATATATATATATATATATATATATATATATATATATATATATATATATATATATATATATATATATATATATATATATATATATATATATATATATATATATATATATATATATATATATATATATATATATATTCGTTGTTAGAGTAGAATTAGGTAAATATATTCTGTTTTTGTCTAGTTGTGTAATGTACTACCTATTGTGATTCTGACTCTCTATTAATAAACTTGTTAAAGATAAAATATCTTTCGATATGTCCCTATTATTGTCACTATAAAACTTCGAGTATTCATAATTTAGTTAATAAGATGGATCGACACTGATTTTTTATGGCTAGTTTGATAATAAGCCTATCTGCTTAGCTTAGATACTGCGGCACCGACTTCTTGAAGACTTCGGGGTTCCACTAACTCATCTATATTTACTAAGCGGATGTCTTCGTGTGTATGTGAGTAGAGGGAAGACACCAATTCGGTGTGCCCTCCACCACTTTTGTGCCGTTACGGCCAGACACGCATTTTTTACTTGGTCTCATACTAATAAGGATAATATGATATTGTTGCTATAGCTAAGTTTATTTTAGCTGAATAGTAAATACTTCTTACCGTAATGTATATAAAAAATGCGCTTTTTGATATTCCGTAATAAAATAAAAAAAAATTGATTTTTTTTAAATGGTTGCCATTAAAATAAATATCGATGACATCATTCCTTCTACATAAATCATCTGTATATATTAATTATATTTAAAAAAATGAGAAAAAATTAAATTTTACGAGCGTTTTCTCGAGATGAATTCCTACAATTATTAATAACGACTTTATTCATGAATTTATGAAAATATTGTGTATGTGTCTACATAAAAAGTGAAATTATAGTATATTTTAATATATGTATATTTCCACGACAATAATCCACTTTACTACAAGCCAATTTATGCCATCGTTAATCAATTATAATTTCACTTTTACTCGAATAATTATACCTAATTTGTCTAATATACCTATTATTATCTAATTTGTCATCTAGCAATCGGTTGTCGTTAATATTAATGGGTAATCATTATGCATACTTTCGCGAAAATAACCCACTTTGGTCTAGTCTACATTATGTCTTTAAAACAATTTGTAATTTATTTTTAATTACTATCACTTAAATATCAGTACTGTGTATATTTCTATATGATGACAACCAGTTTCATGCGAATGTTGCTGCTTTCAAGATCATATGTTGAGCTAAATACAGATGTGCGTTTTACTCGGTCTCATACTATCAGTGATAGTATGAGACCGAGATACTTAGTACATTGTAAATAATCTATTAAATTATTTTGACTAATACTTTACTGATTAGTGTGAGTATTAAGGGAATTAATCTGACCCATATTAATGATACGATTAACGGTGACTTTAATATTTGTGAGCAAAAATTAATTTCTTCCTTAATAGACAGACTTTTCATTTTAAAAAGACTTCGTGTTCTCCATACCCGATTTGGAAAACTATTTTAGCCATTTTATACGATAATATTGGGAATGTAACCTTCAAATCATTTATACCTCAAAGAGTGCATGAAATATTAATGGAAGAAATAATCACTGCAGTTAATGTCTCAATGTATTTATATACATTGACTTATTTAGGGAAAAGTAATCCAACTGTGGTTGGTTTAAAACCTACAACACCAATAAAGATTTGATCTCGCTGTTCCTGAAACAAATAATCAGTAAAAATATAGTTAAGATAATGTAATTATCTTATTATACTTTAAGGTTCGTCATTGCCTCATCATTAATTTTTTTCATCTCATGATGCTAAATCAAGGTAAATTTTAGAAATTTATTATAATTTTATTGTTGTAAGTACATTGTTGTTTTTGCTTTAGAACACCTCTCGACACCCTACCAACATGTGGATGCAATACTCAGCAGCACATTGGCCTGAGGCTGAAAATTTGAGTCTCGCTGTGGAGAGACTGTTGTGTGAATGAAATGCATTGAGCTTTGAATTCCACCATGAAGCTATTTATGGAGATGCGTGCTTTGACGAAGAAAGTATTATGCACCACTAGAGTGAGGCCGAGAAGTATAGTCTAAGTGCAAAGTTGTATCAGAAAATATATTTATACAATGTATTGGACTTAGATGAATTCTGTACGTTAATGGTGTTTGCCGATTTAAAAAATTCTCTAGTCAAAATAGGACCTCATTTGTCAGAAGATGTTCTAATTAAATTCAAATTAAATGAACAAAGATGATGGGAGTGAGGAGGAGGAAAGTAAGGTGATGACTTATGATGAAAAGACATAAGTCTAGTATATATAATATTAAAAAAATATGCATATGTATTATGTATAACTTTTCTATTATTTAATAAAAGTATTGCAGTAGTACTTGTTAAATATTTTATTTTATTGTGAATACCCATTCCCTCCTACATTGTCAGTGCCCGAAATTTCATTGGAAATAAGACCGGTTAGACAGTAATTCAACAGTAAGTCAGTTAGAGTTTTTTTACAATTCTTCTTATTGTGAAGGTAATTTGTTCAAGTATACATTACATTTTAGCGTGTTTAACATTTTGTGGTTACACATTAGTGTTATAAATTAAATACAGTTTGTGTATACATGTAGAGTAGTAGGAGACGGGTCATAAAGATCATATTTGAGAGACCACAATACATAGGAGACATCATTCAGGCAATCCCCGTTTCTAATAAAGCTATTCGAAAAGTAAGTTAATTAGCTAATTGACGTAAGAGTTTATGTACTTCAATTGAATATGTATATAGCATTCATTTGACTGTGAAATGGGCGCACCTAAACTATCTTCAATTTCAGACCGAAATGGTAGGTAATAAATGAATATATTGAATTAAAATAATCAATCAGTACGTTAGTTTTAAATAAAAATTTCCACAAAAGTTTTTCTTTTATACATCCTTATGGTAGAGTTTTCTACATGTCAGATTATGTAAATACTAAGATACATATTACGTAGTACAGTTTTTTTGTCTGAAAAGATCTATAGCTAGAAGAGAGAAAATTTTGATGCTTTGAATTATACAGGGTGTTCTCTTACATGCCATATAATATGCTTCTTAAAACGTATCAGCTATCTAAGCAGATGGACTATAGTAAAGAGGATCCTAAACACAAATATAATTCTATAATATAGTTAATAAAAATGTTATAAAATGTTTAGCTCGTACCTCGAAAATATATGATTGTATGTGTTATGTTATCTGTGATAAGAAGCATTTCACATGATTATCTGAAAAGAAAAGATAATAATCATACTTCAAATAATCATACTTATCACAGGATTCTTTTCGACTTCCAAGAAATCGACAGGAAAGGTCATTGCATCTCTTCTCTAGGCCAAAAATAGAATGGGTTATGTCATACTATTATTGCTGAGTAAACTTTGCCCAAAAATATATGATGTATGGTGATTGTTTTGAATAAAAAATAAAATCGTTTGTTTAAAAAAGGTTTGTACACACAGAAATATACTTCTTTCTCCCAAGATATGAAGCTGTCAAGGGAAAAGTTACACATATATAGGCCAAGACAAATACAGCTATATTCAGAATTGCTTGAAGTAACCGCGAGTTATACTAAACCACTTTGTTTATTCCATATATAAATAAGTGCACGCTTTGCATTGTATAATTTATAAATAGATGTGCTTGACATTGTTTAGTTTAGTTCGTAGTTAAGCACAATTACATACTTTTGTAATCTAATTACGTTCTCGTTCTCATGTTAAATTTCGGGCATTAAAGAAGTTGTAAAATAAAAATCATTTTTTTAAACCAAACCCGCTCGGCCCAAAATTTAACTGGCGCAGTCGGTAGGATTTCTTGAAGTTTTCGAACGTATTCTGGAAGCTAGTCGTACCTTCGGCGAATCGAGAAGCCCTGCACTCACCACCCGGAGTCATACTTTTGATTCCACACACCGGAGCCATACCTTTGGTTCAAATACCACGAGTCATACCTTTGACTCAACAACCCCAGGAACCACATGTTTGGTCCAACAACCCCAAGAAGGAAGAAGTAAGAACAAATCTGCATACTTAGTCCTACATATCCTTCATTATCCTTACACCCTGAAATATAAAATCTGGTGTACTCACTCTGGACAATCCCAAACCAGAGCGATAAGCAAGACCACCAGTAGCTCAGTAACCTATCATCAGAAGCACCGTGAGGCTTTGTACTTGTGAAAGAAATTTCTCATAGTTCCTAGAAGCAACCAAGTCAAGGCACTCTCTTTCCAAAGACTACACGTGACTCTAAATCGTGTATAGGAAAGGTTGGCCCAAGCAAGAAGCCATCTTTAAAAGAAAAAATCTTTAAAAGCACCTAACCTTGTGTTACATTAACGCTATAGGGACTTTAGGGACCTGACAAGACATTGACAGACAAGACAACTGCCCTCCACTAATGATTTTCACCATTTTTATATTTTCCATGTAAGTAAATTTATGACAGACTCTGACGACGAAACTTTAACTAGATTATTTTCTAATAACCTAAATATCAATCAATAAATAAATCAAATTAATATACAAAACAAAATCATGGCAAGATTAGAAATTTCAGTTCCCGATTATTTAGATCTAATTCCTAAATTCGATGGAGATACTACCAAACTTCCAAATTTTTTGGACACATGCGAAAAAGTTTTATCCATGATCGTAACAGATAATAACGCTGCGAGAATTCAATTTTTAATATTACATTTTCGAAATAAAATAGTCAGAAAAACCACAGAAGTACTGGCAGCGCTAGAAGTCGTAACTCTCCCCGAATTAAAAGGGCTTTTACTCAATACTTTCGGCGATCAAAAAAAGTGAAGAATCTTTATTAAATGATCTAATGATGCTGACACAACAACATAATGAATCATCAAATCAATTTTCGGATAGATGTATTACACTACGAAGTTTATTATTAATAAAAATTCAAATGGTTAATATTACACCAACTTTACGTTTAGAAAAATATCAATTATACAATAAAATGGCCTTAAAAACATTTCTGTCAGGACTCAATTCTCATTCAAGATTCACTCTACTTCGATGTAAAGGACTACAAACGTTACAAGAAGCGACAAATGTGGTCACAGAAGAAGAAAACATAAACTACAATAGGCAACAAAAAATTGGTCATTGACAAAATCCCCAAAAAAATACTTCACAATTAAGAACAACACAAATTCCATCAACAAGCTATCCTCGACAAAATCCCTCAACATTTCGTCCACCAATAATGCCTCATCAACCTAAAAATTATTTTAATCAAAATAACCCCTTTAACCAACGAACTTTTCAAGTGAAACCATTCCAAGGTCCTTAAAACTTCCCAGGACCTCAGAATTTTATACGTCAAAATCCTTCAACCCCACAAAATATTCCTCATCAAAATTTCCAAAATACTTCAACCCCTCAAAATTTCCGACGTCAACAAACATACCCTCAATCTATGGACACCTCTTCAGGAAACACAAGAACCGTAAATAGAAACCAAAATCAAAATACTCCCCCAAGATGGACAGCACAAGAGCTATACCTACAAGAAGACTCAAATACACCAATTTATGACGAATATTATGAAGACCCTGTATACGAACAAGAAGTATAAGAAGAAGAATATTGTCCAGAAGATTATCAAGACAAATATGAATCCTATAAAGAAGACGAAAATTTTACTATACCAGCCTCGGAAATGAAACCCCCTTCGAAGAAATAATCCCTCAACAAGAACTCGAAATAAATGTAGGAGTTAATTCGACACTACCTTATATTATCCCGGAACTTCAAGCAAAATTCATGATAGACACTATCTATCTACATCTATAATCTACAAAAACATTAATTACTGAAAAACTTGTAGAAACATATTATATGGACAAAATAAAAGAAGACCCTTTCCAAATTAAAACACCACATAATATATCTATACATAGATATTCAGCGAATATTCCAATTTAAAAAATATTTCAAAAACCACCTGGACCAGTTTACACACATTATATCTTCAATTTCAATGAAAATTTCGACGGATTAATTGGATTAGACTTTCTACAAAAAATTGAAGTAATTTTATATTTCAAAAATGGATTTTTTATAACAGATAACGTAAAAATTCCATTAATTATTGACGGAAAAAAGATTCCAACTAAACACAAGAATCACAAGAAATATAAATACACTCTTCATCCAAAAACCGAGAAATTACCAAAATTCCAACCCAAAAAGATAACGGTGAAGCTTTAATTAATTCAATTATATTAGAAAATAAAATAAAAATTCCAGTAGATATTATAAATATAAAAAACAATGAAGCCACAGTATTAATGATAAATAATACGAAAGAAGAAAAACAATTTTTGATCAATGATAAACTACCTTGCTTGTCAAGTATTGAACTTAACAACTTTAATTTAAGAACCCATGGACATAGATTAAGCATGGGTGCCGTTAGGAAATTTTTCAGGGGAGGGACAAAAATTTTTTGTAGTAGGTTAGGTATAATATAATATAAAAAACAGCATAATGTGAATATATAATGAAAAAAAAAAAACAGAAACAACAATACTATACAATGTATTCTTGTATCATATCATATCATATATGGCGGGTTTAAAGTAGCGGACAATAAAAGTAGATTATTTTTGTGTGCTAAAAATCCAGGGGGGAGGCAAGCGCCCCTCCTTGCCCATAGGTAGCGGCGCCCCTGAGACGAGGACGAAAATTATGACAAAAATATAAACTATGACTACTTAAAAAAGAAAAACTTAGAAAATCTAGACCTCCGACATTGCAATCAAGAAGAATATAACGCAATAAGAAAATTGTGCTACGCATATAGAGACATATTTTATTGTGAAAACATTGCATTAACGTTCACAAATCAAGTTAAACATTAAATTAAATCGAAAGACGACATACCAGTATACACAAAGTCATATTGATTTCCACACATACAAATCAGAGGTTAAAAAACAAATAAATTCAATGTTAGAATAAAATATAATAAGAACATCATCATCGCCATGGAATTCACCGATATGGACAGTTTCCAAAAAAATGGGCAACAGTGGAAAAAGAAAATTCAGAATTGTAATAGATTACAGAAAATTAAATGAAAAAACAATTCCAGATACATTTCCAATTCCCAATATTACAGATATATTAGATAAATTAGGATGCAGTCAATATTTTACCACATTAGATCTTGCAAGTGGATATCACCAAATTGAAATGATTTCTAAAGACATCGAAAAGATAGCTTTTTCTACAGACAACGGACATTACGAGTTTTTACGAATGCCTTTTGGACTTCGAAATGCCCCATCAACATTCCAACGAGCTATGAACAATGTACTAGCTGGACTTGAAGACAAATGCCTAGTATATATGGATGACGTTCTCATATTCTCGACTTCACACCAAGAACACATAGAAAACATTAAATTAGTGTTTGATAGATTCAGAAAAGCCAATTTCAAAGTTCAATTGGATAAATCAGAATTTCTCAAACAAACAGTGACATTTTTAGGACACATTATCAAACCTGAAGGTATATTACCGAACCCTGACAAAATAGATGCCATTATCAAATTCCCAATTCCATCTACAAAGAAAGTGGTTCCATTAGTGGTTCCAGATGTGCAAGATACCTCTGTTCTAATTGAACAACCTTTCATAGAGTCTTCTGGAATTTTGATAATCAAACCCGATAAGAAACTTGAATTCAGAGTACAAGAAAAAGCTAAGCCCCCATCAAAGATACTTTTATATTTTATGGATTCGCTTGTCATACCTCCTGGACATGTAGGAAACATACCAGTATTCAGTAAAGATCCTTACGAAGGAGATGTAATGGTCGAGGCATGTATGTGCTATGAACCAGGAAGGGAGTACGCCATTCCATGAGTTGTTTTACAATTGACTAAAACAACTAGAACTGCGTTACCTGTGGTGAACCTCTCTAATCGAGATCTTATGCTCAAACCGTGAAACCTTATCGTAAGAGCGTTTCCCTGTTTACCATCAGAAGAAAAGTGAGATGTGCTTCAGATAGCCTGTAAGGAAGTGACGCCACTACTAGAAGAGGAATTAAATATAGGAATTAAGCATAAAGCATCCCGCAGAAGACTAATGGCGTTGTTACAAGAATATCGTGATTGTTTCGCCGAAGGTGTAGAACAATTGGGAGTTACAAAGTCAGTAGAGATGGAGATAACTCTAGAGTCCAATTCACCATTTCGCTACAGACTTTACCATCTATCCTAGCCAGAGAAAGAACGAGTAAGAAATATTGTTGCGGAGTTATTGGGAGCATGAATTATACGTGATTCCGAGTCCCCGCATGTATCCCCTATACTACTAGTCAAGAGAAAAGATGAACGAGATAGGTAGAATGTGCGTTGATTATAGGAGACTAAATGCAAAGACAGTCAAGGACAGGCATCCAATTCCTCGAATAGATAATCAGGTTGACAGACTAAGTGGATATACTATTTTCACTACTCTCGACCTTGCTTCTGGATATCACCAGATATCAGTAAAGGAACGGAGTAAAGCACTTACAGCCTTTGTGACGCCTGATGGCTAATATGAATTTAATCATATGTCGTTTAGCTTATGTAATGCATTAGCCTTTGGAACACCAAAGGCTGATGAATAAGTTGCTAGGACCTTATCGTGAAATATCAGCAGTCTATTTAGATGATATAGTTAAACCTAGCAAAACTGCAGAGGATAACTTAGAAAGTCTGACAACTATCTTAGAGGTTTTAAGGAACGATGGACTAACTCTCAATGCTTCCAAGTGTTACATCTTGTTTGACTCAGTTAGCTATCTGGGGTTCGAAATAGACAAAAATGGGATAAATCCAGGACTAGCCAAAATACAAGTGATAGAACAATTTCCGACTCCAAAATCTGTTAAAAATGTTCGTCAATTTATTGGTCTAACAGGTTACTTTAGGAAATTTGTAAAGGATTAAGCAAATTTAACTCGACCATTAACCGCTTTAATCAAGAAAAATACGAAATGGAATCCGACTGGATTTTAGTGGTACAATTAACTTACGAAAAGCTGAAGTTAATTCACGAGATACTTTCAAAACCACCGATAACCGACTATAATAAGAGCGTTTATAAGAACTCCGCCCTCCGCCATAATAGAATATATCGAATAACAGTTCGAGGGATCCAGTAGGTAGTACCACATGGATTTAGAAATCAAGTAGTAAGAGAAGTTCACGATGATTCTGGACACTTTAGTGTTGAGAAAACTCTCACAAAGTTGTGCGAAAAATTTTGGTTTCCGCGGATGAGAAATTATATAGAAAAATACATTGCTAGTTGTATACCTTGTGTATATAACAAAATTTCGTCAGGGTGAAGAGAAGGATACTTGCACCCAATTGTAAAGGAGCCTATTCCTTTCCATACGATCCATCTGGATCATCTTGGACCCTTTCAGGACATATCCCGTGGTAATAAGCATTTGATTGTGCCAATTGACGCTTTTACAAAATACATCCAATTAAAAGCAGTCAAATTTACTAAGACTAAACCGGTCATAAAATTTCTGGAGGACTCCTTTAAGATTTTTGGTGCACCGACAAGAATAATTGCAGATAGGGGAACAGCGTTTACATCAAAAGAATTCGAACCTTTCTGTGTGATGTAACATATCCAGCTTGTGCTGAATGCACTCGCAACACCGAGGGCTAACGGTCAAGTCGAAAGACTAAACCAGACTATATTATCATCCTTGCGATTAGCAGTGATTGGGAAGATCACTGGGACCTTTGCATAGATAATATTCAATTTGCAATTAATAATACGGTTCATCAGATTACCAAAAAGACCTCAATCAGTTATTGATGGGATACACTCCAAGAACACAGAATGAGTCTTTAACCTCTAGTGAGTTAAACCTACCAGCCCTAGCCGAAGACATTGACCATCTAAGGAAAGAGGTGACGTTCAGAATTACTAAGGATCAGAACCAGCACAAGATACGTTACGACAGGAAACGAAAAACCCCTACGGTGTATAAAAAGGACGACCTAGTGCTGATAATGAAGAATTGAGCTGCAGATGGACAAAGTAAAAAGTTGGCTCCCAAATATGTAGGATCGATACTAGTAACCGAAATACTCCCGAATGATCGATATCGGATAAAAATATCGATATAAAGGATATGCCAGAATCAGTTAGAAGTTTGACCACCAAATATGATAACGTCTTAGCGGTGGACCGAATGAAGCCTGGTTGCCAAGAGGTACTACGTCTGATACTACGGATACCGATAGTGGCGTCCCCTTACCTGACGAGGATGTCTCAGCATAATGTTGCGAGGACGCAATATTGTCAGGTTGGTCGAACGTAAGAGTTATATTTTTCCTAGACTAATTTAATTACATTTTTATGAGAAACGGCATATTTCATTTCTGTAAATAACCGTAAGAGCAGAGCTAATCTTTATGTTTATCTTAGGCCGGCATTCAAATATAATTTATTGCTTGTGGTTGTGTCAACACAGACGAGAAGTTAAAGACACATCGAATAAGACAGTCAGTCAGTAAGTGGTGATATTACTAAAAAAGCCAGTGTGCGAGTGTGTGTGTGTGTGTGTGTGTGTGCGAGTGTGTGTGTGGGTGTGTGTGTGTGTGTGCGGGTGTGTGTGTGTGCGGGTGTGTGGGTGTGTGTGTGTGTGCGGGTGTGTGTGTGTGCGGGTGTGTGTGTGTGCGGGTGTGTGTGTGTGCGGGTGTGTGTGTGTGCGGGTGTGTGTGTGTGCGGGTGTGTGTGTGTGCGGGTGTGTGTGTGTGCGGGTGTGTGTGTGTGCGGGTGTGTGTGTGTGCGGGTGTGTGCGTGTGCGGGTGTGTGCGTGTGCGTGTGCGTGTGCGTGTGCGTGTGCGTGTGCGTGTGCGTGTGCGTGTGCGTGTGCGTGTGCGTGTGCGTGTGCGTGTGCGTGTGCGTGTGCGTGTGCGTGTGCGTGTGCGTGTGCGTGTGCGTGTGCGTGTGCGTGTGCGTGTGCGTGTGCGTGTGCGTGTGCGTGTGCGTGTGCGTGTGCGTGTGCGTGTGCGTGTGCGTGTGCGTGTGCGTGTGCGTGTGCGTGTGCGTGTGCGTGTGCGTGTGCGTGTGCGTGTGCGTGTGCGTGTGCGTGTGCGTGTGCGTGTGCGTGTGCGTGTGCGTGTGCGTGTGCGTGTGCGTGTGCGTGTGCGTGTGCGTGTGCGTGTGCGTGTGCGTGTGCGTGTGCGTGTGCGTGTGCGTGTGCGTGTGCGTGTGCGTGTGCGTGTGCGTGTGCGTGTGCGTGTGCGTGTGCGTGTGCGTGTGCGTGTGCGTGTGCGTGTGCGTGTGCGTGTGCGTGTGCGTGTGCGTGTGCGTGTGCGTGTGCGTGTGCGTGTGCGTGTGCGTGTGGGTGTGTGTGTGTGTGTGTGTGTGTGTGTGTGTGTGGTCATTGGGATGCTTCATCGATGGCTATCCGGGGGAGCCTCTACCCATTTCAGGGTGACGTCTAGCTAGTCGTTGAAGAATATATGGTTTGTGAGTATATGTATGATAATATTAACCCAATAAGTCAATGTCTTAGTTATTTTTGAATCTATTGAAATATATAGAACGATGTGATGTTAATAGAGAACATCAATAGCAGGGGGCAGAGAACCCCCGGTGAGTACTCTCTCGATGTATTTATGCACAGAACAGTAATTATTGTTTTCTTGATTTATTGCCCTGCCACTGGCCTGCCAAGCAAGTTATTATTTTCACATAAATAGAAGAACTGCATAATGACGACCCGCGTGTGGTACATACAGAGGTATGTTTACTTAAGAAATACTTATTAAGTAATTATATATTTTTACACAAGTATACCAGAAAAATTCCCTCACATATTGCATCATAAAAATTCCAGTAATAGAGACGACACCGTATGAATATTATAGATTGCACCAGTAACATATAAGTCGGAAATCGAGAAAGGAACTACCAAACCGCCAAGCAGTTATCAAAGTAGTTCCCAAATAGCAAGGCTATTACATAATCGCTATAGGAAACAACTACTCCTTGAATTATACAAGATTATATATCGAATCGATAAAGATGTATACCCTACAACTTTCATTCTGCATTTGTCCTGGATCGGCGTACCCTGTACGGCACTGATGGGAACTAATAAGTTCGAAACAGCTGTATGTAGTTCGGTTCCAATCCGGGACAAATGTCGATCTTACCTGTGGTGTAATATAAGTGAAGACTTAAAAATAAGTGTTATCCTTGGGCATAAATATCTACCAGCCAAAAATCATGGAGATAAACTTATTGTCAAATTTCCTAAGAATATTGTTAAAAATGAGGATGATTTTTATATTCAATTAAAATATTCGCAAGAAAACTATGTAACGTTTGAATTTAATAATTATTCAATAAATTTGATTGGATATAAGATTATTTTCAATGGATTTCAAGATAAAGGTAATGATGAAATATATTCATTCTCTTAAGTTTCAATACTTAAAAAATTCAAATTTGAGTGGGAAACAGAAGATGAAGGCTTATTTACAAAAAAGTCAAATAGTGATGAAAGTATATAATGCTGAAAGAACATACACTTCTACAAAATGTTGCAATGTGAAGTATTCTCTTGGTGATGATGAGGTTGATGGAATCTCCAGTTTCACTCAAAATGATGATAAAGCTAATGGTTTAGTTGGATTTTCAACGCAGCAAATATCCTATATAAATTATGAAAAAACCACAACCAGACGTGAATTTTTGTTTAAAAAACTTTAATCTTACACTGTTCTGTAGCCACTGATGAAATAAACATTTTATAAACATATCTATTTACAAAAATGTCAGTTAAAAAATATAATGAAAATTATATAATTTAATACATATATTACATACATAATACATATATTTCGATAAGTATTTCATATATGCTTCAATAAACACTTTATATATAATAAATAAAAGGAATAATATTCCTAAAAATGTATAAAACACATACCAATTCAAATAACACCTACTAACATCACATTTCTTAATACTATGATACCAAGTTGTATTCAGATAACTTCCATTATTATACTGATATGAAATTTTAAAATAGATATCACCTTTTTAATGTTGTTCATCTATCTCGTGCATAAATACGGAATAGTTTACATTAACCTTTGTATACAACATCGGTTTATAACAATTAGGCGATTTTTCAGTTGCATTTTTGGATAAACAAACAAATCCCAAATAAACGTTTACTGGTATATTCACGTAAGGTATATTTCCCACCAAGGAATATAGTAATATGAGCTCCATAATATGTGTTTAGTTTCTGCAATGCAGTCTTAAACTAACACTTTCTCAATTGTAACTAAATATATAACAAAAACAGTGAATGTGATATTTGCAAACACTTATTTTCTTTTAATAGTCTGACAGTCATTGTTCCAAAGAGATTTTGTCATTAAATAGTAGGTACACTTACAAGTATTCTTATATTGGATGATATAAAAACCAGTATGGACTAAAATTTTAGGATTCATATCTTCATGTCAATTGAAAATCTTCATTCTACACTAATTCCATAGCAGCATTTATTAGATCGTCAATATTTTTTTACCACCTATCATCATTTATGTAAACGCGAATGTCTTTGTTGCTCCATGCTAAAGTTTTAAAGCTACCAGGAATAACAAAGCCCTTGTCATCTTCTGCAGTTAAAGCTAATTTATGAATTAATTATATATATATAGATAGTGTGATCTAAATACATACATTGAGCAATATATTTGATTTTTTTTTAACCACATCAGTGTAATTAATGATATGTAACTGTTTATCAAATGCACTCTTTTCAACACCTTTTGCCTTTTTCAGTACATCATCTTTTACTTTAATACAATACGCTTTAGCTCCAGTTCCATAAAAACTTTCAATAGCTTTACCAGCATATTCCTCCTTGAATTTACCAACAATTGAATTATTTTGCGGCATGTTATGTATATTGGAATTAGAATAGTTGGAAGTGTTAAATTTATCTATATTTTCATATCATCATGAATATTTGATGTAGTTACTTCAAAAATTAAAGAATTTGTATCAGTGAGCAATAAACTAATATTTTGTCCATATGATGATTTCAGATAATTATAGAAAAAATCATACAGTACCGTCTTTGAGATATTTAGAACTGAAAATCCTACATATATCGGTTTATTATATTCTATTTTTGTCTTTTGCATTTGAACTGCTATTAAATTTTCAAAAAACATTCATAGATTCTTAAAACTTGGTTTTGCTAATAAAAGCACGGCACAGTTAATTTTATTCATTTTTCTCTTCCAATGACCAACTAATTTAATGTCTACCCTTTTTTCGACATTCTCCATTGTTTCTTCGTATACACTATTAATTCTTAATTTATACAATTTATTCTCAAATTTATTTTTTGACGTATTTCTCACATGGGTATTCAAGTCAATATATTTTTTTACCAAGGTGACTGGGTGAATTTTATTACTCTATGTATTTTAGTATGATGGCCCACCCGTTATGACAACATACCAAAAGATATAATATTCTTGGAAGGGTTACAGAAAAGTGCCTATATATCGCAAACGGTGCACAGTAGGTATAGGGTACATTAACATTTCTAAATAGGTAAATATATCACATTTCCGAATTAGTAATAATATACTGGGCATTCCATTTAAAAAAAATGACTTTCGTGCATTTCTCTAAGTTACTTATAGAAAGCATTCTCTAACTCACCCTGTATGATATTGGAAACATTTGATTAATGAACAAGATGCCCCCAGGCCTTGCCTAGCCACAACTGAAAAATTGTCTTTTAATTGCTACGTAGGTAGGAGAAAACACGATTTACTGAAAGTAAAATTTTTGGCAATAAATTCAGAAAAGCCGTTATCGAGATAATAATTATCTCGATAACGGGTTAAGATAGGTATAGGGAAGTATTAACAAAAGTTACTCAGAAAGAGACGATAATCCAAACGATGCAAAAATATGTAGGATATTCTATTTAAAATAACGAAGATGATGCTGGTTTTACGTATAAGTCGCAACACCGCACATTCGAAAATATTTTAGTTGCATAGATCATACTCAACTATTTTGGTAACCAAAATTTGAAAGAAATCGGTAGATCCGTTCTTCATATACACCGTGGCTCACCCTGTATATATATATATATATATATATATATATATATATATATATATATATATATATATATATATATATATATATATATATTGTGAAGCCAGCAGAATTTTAGTCATTTATTTCGAATATTTTGTTACCATTGTTCTTCATTTATCGAGTTGGGAGAACCTTGACCGAGCCGCCGCCGAATTGTTGATATTAAATCAAATACTTTATGAGACATGTAGAATAAACTATGACATCAGCTTTCGGCGCGGTTTCGATAGAGGGACCGACCATTCAATAGTTGAGATATACGCGTCAATCTGTTCAGATATTCACTTGTAATATCTAAGAATTTAAATAAATTGGGGTATAACGAAAATCGGATTATTATTCACCCCATATTTCTTAACAAATCAGAAGTGGGATTGTCTTACGTGCTTTTGCGTGTTTTTAGTAAAAAACTGTAAAATCATGCCAAAACATAAGTCAAAAAAGGACGCGCGGTCGTCAACCGAGAGTAGTGAAAGTTCGTCTAGTAGTAGTAGTAGTAGTAATACAACAAGTAGTGATAGTGACAGTCATACTTAACAAAATAAGAAATTGCGTCGTCAAGTAAAAAATTTAAAACGAAAGTTAAATAAAAAGTCCAGTGCCTATCGGGGTAAAATTGATAGTGTAACAGTATTCAGTGGAGATTTTGATGAACTGATGAATGTTAATCAGTGGTTAAACAGTGTTGACGCTACTGGTGATTTATTTGACTGGGATGATAAGGCCCGTGTGTATTGTATGATCAATAAACTTAGAGGAAACGCGAAGACGTGGTACCACAATCAAGAAAATCTTAATCTATCGTGGGAAGAATGGAAGGACAAACTACAAGAAAGTTTTCCAGTACAACAGTGTGTTTTCAGCAAATTAAAGGATTTAGTAAATATTGAGCGAAGTGCAACTCAAAGTTTGGTTAATTTCTTCTACCAAAAGCTAGCCCTTGGTCAGTATTGCAAACTTCAGGACAAGGTGATCGTGGAAGTCATCACAAACACAATCAACGACCCCTTCATAAGGTCAGGAATTCGAGCTGCAGGTTGCATATCTACGAAGCATTTACTACAGTTTTTAATTGCAAATAGTGAACAGCTATCAAAACACAGCCACAAGGTAAGTGCCACACATAGTTTTAGAGATAAAAGATCATTCGCACAATCTGATGATAGGCATAGGAAAAGAGGCAAATGTTTTTTGTGTGGTCGTGACGGACACAAAAACGTTGACTGTCGAAAATATGCTTCGGATAAAAACTGTTCATTTTGTAAGCGGAAAGGTCATAACGAAAATGAGTGTTGGAAAAGACAAAAATTTGGTGAAAGCTCAAATCGCGAATTTAAATTAGTATCGAGTGGTAACCAAGACACAAAAAACGATAAATTTTATAAAACTGCTAAAATAAATGGACAAACCCTTTCCGCATACGTAGATTTTGGTAGCAGCTGTAATACCATTAAATTAAGTGCAGTGCATAACTTAGGTCTAAAAATAGACACCGATACAACAAATAATGTTATCGTAGGTTATGGAGGGGCTACAGTAAAACCTTTAGGCCAAATAAAAGTAAAAATCGAGATAGACGAAATTGTCGTGTCAACCGAATTCCTTATTGTGCTAGATAATTTACAAACAACCGATTTATTGATAGGCCAAGCGATTACGGCGAGCGATGGAGTTTATGTTTATAAAACATCGGCGTCTTTGAAGCAGAACGAAACATGATATTACCATACGACGCGGTGGAGAAAAATAATGTTATTAAAATAAAAACGCAGAAGCGTTCTGAAATAAAACCCGGAATAAATATCATTGCGGTAACATCAGATATAATAAACTGTGAAGTACGCACTTTTCACTCTGAACAAAACCGAAATGGTGCCGTAATAATAATTACTTCGAATGAAGTACAATTCTGTCACGGGATTGGCATGATACGTATTCTAAACCTTAGTTTACAAACATTAGAGCTTGACGAAAATACATATTTAGCGCGAGGTTCTGGCGAATGTAATGTAAATAACAATTATGAAAATTGTAAACAGTTAAATAAAAATGTTGAGTGACTTATTGAACAATATGCCGAATGTATTAGTAAAAACACTTGCCTTTTGAATAACATTTACATTGAAATGCATGTTGAGCTTACATCAGCTGTTCCCGTAGTGTCTACACCTTATCGTTCTTTGAAAGTGATAAAATACGTGAAATCGTTAATGATTTATTAATAAAAGACATAATTGAACCGACTATTTCCCCATACAGAAGTCCAATTCTTTTAATTAAAAAGAAAACAGGCGATTTTCGAATGGTTGTTGATTACCGAAAATTAAACCAGATAACCGTGAAAGATCGTTTTCCTCTGCCACTAATAGAAGACTTGCTTGATAGGCTCTCAGATAATAGGGTATTTACAACTCTCGATTTAAAATCTGGCTAGCATCAAATTCGCATGGCAAAAGATAGTCAAAAGTATACAGCCTTTGTAACTCCAGATGGGCACTACCACTATAAGAGGATGCCTTTTGGATTGTCCAACGCATCTGCGGTTTTTCAGCGTGCTATTAACATGGCATTAGAACCTCTTATACATCAATATGTTATGGTTTACCTAGATGACATTCTTATTATCTCTAAAACATAACAAGAAGGAGTCGAACGTCTAGAAGAGGTATTAAAATTATTGCGACAAGCTGGACTTACACTTAATCTACAAAAGTCTGAATTTTTGAAAAGTTCAGTTGAATACTTAGGAACAGAAATACGAAATGGATGTTTAGCACCATCTCCAAAGAAATTACAGGCAGTTCAAGAATTCCCCACACCACTAAACGTACACCAAGTCAGACAATTTGTCGGTCTTGCATCATATTTAAGAAAGTACATTAAGAACTTTGCAATAAAAATTAAACCGCTAACAATGCTACTAAAGAAAAATATCGAGTGGATCTGGCAAGAAGAACAAAACCAAGCTTTTATCGAGCTCAAAAATGATTTAGTAAGTGCCCCAACACTAGCAATATTCAATCCTAAGGCTGAAACACAATTGCATACAGATGCTAGCAAGCTAGGTATAGGTGGCGTTTTGATGCAGAAACAAGAAATCGGTAATAGTTGGAAACCTGTCGCCTTCATGAGTCGACAAACGTGTGATGCTGAAACCAGATACCATAGTTATGAACTAGAAACTTTGGCTGTATACGAAGCAACCAAGCGTTTTCGAAATTTCATATATGGTAAACATTTCGTTATCATAACAGACTGTAATGCCATGAGATTGACCTGGACAAAAAAATATATGTCACCCAGAATAGGACGGTGGTGGTTATTCATGCAAGAGTTTGATTTTACCGTGGAGCATAGGCCAGGTACCCAAATGGGCCACGTGGACGCTTTAAGTTGAAATCCCATTACCGTACTTATGATTAAAGCTGGCGACTGGGTTTGTGCAGTTCAAGCCCAGGATGAAGACTTGCAACTTGTTAGACGACAGATCATGAATCAAACAGCCGAAAAATGTTACAGTATTGTTAATGACAAAGTGTGAAAAACTATAGATGGTAGTCCGAAAATAATCATCCCTAGAGATGTTAGGTGGAGAGTCGCAAAAATGTTTCACGATGATAATGGGCACCCAGGGTGGCAACGTACCGTAAGAATTATAAGCGAGACGTATTGGATCCACGAAATGCAAAGTTTCGTTAAGAAATTTGTACAAAATTGTATTTCTTGTTTAGTTTCTAAAGGAAAAACTGGCAAAAGAAAAGGAAAAATATATCCCTTAGAGAAGTCGGTCCAGTGAACCTAAACTGAGTCCAGTGAACTCAGTGCAGCAAAAACGAGTCCAGTGAACTCGGAGTAGAGAAGACGGTCTAGTGAACCTACACTGAGTCCAGTGAACTCAGTGCAGCAGCAGCGAGTCCAGTGAACTCGATGTAGTAGAAATCGGTTTAGCCAACCGTGTGTTTGAGAGTGCAACAAGTACTTTCAGACTTAGTGGCCCAGTGTGCCACGGTAGCCCAGTGTGCTACATTTCAGGTCCAAATGAAGCATGATGGTCCAGTGTGCCAGGGTGGCCCAGTGTGCTACGGATGTGTCAAACGGTCTAGGGCACCGTTAGGCGTAAAGTAGGTATAACCCATATGTTATAAATAAAAGCCAAGGTGATTCAGTACATCACCTCTGACCCAGTGAGTCAGGTCCAAGGCCGCGAGGACGCGACCATGTCAGGATAAGCCGAATATGAAGCCAGCAGAATTTTATTCGAATATTTTGTTACCATTGTTCTTCATTTATCGAGTTGGGGGAACCTTGACCGAGCCACCGCCGAATTGTTGATGTTAAATCAAATACTTTATGAGACATGTAGTATAAACTATGACATCAGCTTTCGGCGCGGTTTCGATAGAGGGACCGACCATCCAATAGTTGAGATATACGCGCCAATCTGTTCAGATATTCACTTGTAATCTCTGAGAATTTAAATAAATTGGGGTATAACGAACATCGGATTATTATTCACCCCATATTTCTTAACAATATATATATATATATATATATATATATATATATATATATATATATATATATATATACATATATATATATATATATATATATATATATATATATATATATATATATATATTGACGCACTCAAATCAACATTTAGAAAACCTTCACCTGTGAAAAAAACTATGGAAATGAAATACTGGAAGAAAAACTTCTTCCATCTTCTTCATCCAAAAGAAAGTACTATGAGGAAATCGGTTACATTTAATTATTTAAATAATAAAGTGAATCTAATGGTAGTGTGGAGTTTTGCTTACAGGGATGCAAGAAAATCAATATACTGCTCTTTGGCTATATACAGAATGCATTTCAAGCGGAGAATTGAATATTGTGAATTACTGCTAAAATATATATTGAGTAATAAACACCGGTGTAAAATTTATAATGAACGCCTCAAACAAAACACTGTTATTTTAAGATGTGAAATTTCATTTCGTAGAATAAAATGTACATATTGTACATCAAAAATTTGTTTATTATTTCATAAACTATTATATTAAAAGACCTTGGATACAAACAGATAACTTATAGTAAATAAAGTAATTCCTATACTAATTCCTTTTTAGATATACATGAATTGTGTGATTTATCCAGGCCTAACCACTTTACATTCAGTCTATTTCCTTTTCTTCGTAGAACTGTTTCAACTAAATGAACGTCTGGATATTTAACTTTTTATAGTTCATATTCATAGAATCTACCTTTTATCTCCTCCTATCATTCTTTTGATCTCGTAGTAAATATGTATCTGTTAACATAATTTTTTCAACTTGAAATATTTCATTAGATCAATTTGGTGTGTACCCTTTTCTAAAAGCTTCCCTGTATTTTCTTATTCTAACAAAATCTCCTTTCTTGAATTTTGGTAACTTCGGATCTATTGTTTTTGGGTGAGTATAGGAAGATAGGAGTTTTGTTTTTCATCTTCCTCTCTTATATTTACTGGTTTATATCCTGTTGTCCTGTGCTTAGTGTTATTATATTTCTTTACAATTTCAGGAAGTATACCAAGCCACTTTTTTAGCGTTCGATTTACTCGTTCCACTATGCTTGGTTTTGGAATTGAAAAGGTACTATTATGATTAATTTTCCATTTTTTCATTAACATTAAAATCTCGGTTACAAAACTCTTTACCCATATCCGTCTGTAAGATTTTCGGTGTGAATTTTAAGTTGGATATAATTTCTTTAATCGCCAAAGTAACTTTTTCACGATTTTTATTTTTACGGATTTACATAAAACATATTTAGAAAATACGTTAATAACCACCAATACATATTTATATCCTCGGTTAACTTTTGCATAAGGAATCATTTCAACTAAATCAGCTTGGAAAAGCTCATTTAGTCTCTTAAAAATTACCCTTTTTCTTTTAAACTGTCTTCTAGCAGGTTTATGTAATTCATTAACGATTTCTTGCTTTATATTACTCATTTTTACCTATGGCACACTGCAAGACGATTTCTACAAATGAAGGTAAAGTACTCGTAGTTCGCGGAAAGAAGAACGAGTCACCTTTCTTTAAGTACTTGTTAACAATGGTATCTAACTTAACTGCATTCTTTGAATCAGTATCGTTTAGTAGAACTAAGATTTCAGAGGGTAAGTATGACACTTTTTCAACTGTTCCGAAAATAGGAAGAAGATATTCTGGGTCTCCAGTTTGATTTATATTATAATATATAGATCCAGGCTTTTTAATTCCATAAATTTTTATAATACACTTACGATACATAGATGGATTCCATATAAAAAATGGTGTTTCTGTCAAAGTAGTAGGTGAAGATGTTGATAACACTTTAGTTTGCAAAAAGTGTTTTCCAAATTTATCAATTGGCATTGTTACTTCTATCGACTTATACTTTGAAATGAATATTAATGGCAACTACATATCATTTTATTATTTTTGCTTTCCTCAATTCTTCTATAATTGAAATAATTTCATTATTATGACCCGTATTTCCAGCTGTCTGAAATGCGACGAGCAACTTCAACCTTTCTACTAGTTCATTTGGATTATCGAAATAAATGTAATCGATAGGTTTTTGTGATAAGTCCATCAGCATATCTTTTCCAGTTTGTACTGTAAGTAGTTTAGTTGTTAAAGAGCGGGATCGTGTAAGAGGAGGTTTTGGTTTAACAAATTTATTACTTGTGTAGTAAGTGTTGTTATTCTTTAAGAGACTTTGCTTAATCAAATATGGTTTTATAATTGTAATATATTTGCTGGAGTTAGTTCCTTGAATTTGTTCATTGGGGTTATAGTTTTTACGGTATGCATTTGTTCGTTGAAGTATGTCCATATAATTAATTAAGTCGTTTGATGTGCAGGATGTAGAATTCTTTCTGAAAAGTAATTCATATAATCCGACTGTTCCAGGATAAGTTATATTTTGTATATATAACTTTTATATATTTTCCTTCAATACGCAATTCTGAGTCACCAATTTAAAATTTTTCTGTTTCTAAATTATGCACCACTCCATACTGATGATCAAATTTATCTTTAGTATCTCTTATAGATTCATCAATATAGTACTGAGGGAGTTCGTCATATTCTGAGAGATATTCATCATAACCAATAGACTACTACTTCTATAATGAGGATAGTAATTCCTTTAGGGGTTAAGTTATTGGCTTATAAGTTTTTTCCAAGTGAGTTTGGGATTGAAGTATGTCACTTTTCAAACTTCTGTACTTCTATATTAGAGCTTTTCTTGCTTTCACTAATTGATGCGCCATCGTAATTGATCGTCTATCCATGATTACTGATTAAAATTTCATCTACCTTTAGTTTATATGAAGATGAATTTGTCAAGTCCCTTTCTATGCCGCCCCTTATTTACACAGCAATCTTTATCAATTATTACAAGACATGCATATTTATCCATCCAGCAATTAGCACACAAATCTTTAAATTGTTGAAAAGTCATATCAACATTTATGTGATCATAAATGTTTTGGATTAATCATATCTTGCTGAAATACAACTATAAAGCTTGCATTGTCTCTAATAACTTGTTTAGGAATGGACGAATATGTCTGACAAATAGAAACAATCCGTGTTTTTATGACGACTAAAACAGAAATAGCTCTTAATGATACTTTGATGACAAGATGCAACATTGTCGAATATTAGCACTGACTTCGGTTTAATTCCTTCTGGATGTATAATTTAAGTCGCCATCATTAAATTAAAATATCCAATTTCTTTTATAGGTTTCTTATAATAATATCCTTAAGTAGTCATACTTTGGTTGGTACAGAGACTTAATAGGAATATAAATAAATGTTTTCAAATCGTAAGCCATTAGGATGTCCTATTAAACTAAGCACCACAATTATTTTACCACAGCCTGATGCACCGACTATCAAACCTCTCTTGGACTTTCACGCAATAAAATACCATGTTTTCTGTATTTATTTGATTCTAGCACTTTACCGTAGTCTTATATATGTAAAACGGTTTCCTTTTGGAGAATCTTCATTCTTGTTAATAATTTATTGACACTTTCTATCTGTATAAAGAACTGAATACCCAATGGTCCGCTACTCGTGTTTATAATGCATCGAAGAAAGCATAGCCCAGTCATTCATAGGCGAAGCTTGAATAAACGTGGTTCTGGCTTAGTGAACACGTTAATAAATAAATCAGTTGATATACATATCCCTAGTTATAATTATTGTGGTCCAGGAGTAAAACTAACTAAACGTTTACAAAGGAGTGATAATGTGTTAACCCTCTTGATGAGGCTTGAAAGGAACACGATATAGCTTATTCTAATTTCAAAGACATTGAAGGACGATATATAGCTGATAAAAAACTAACAGAAGCAGCATCGAAACGGCTAAATGCAACATACTCTAGTTTGAGTGAAAAAGTTGCAGCATTAGGTGTTACAGGTTTAATAAAAATGTAAACCAAGTTTGGAATGGGTCCGAAAACTCGAAGAAAACGACCCTCGAAAAAAAGAGGAGGATAAATTAATTGGAACATTGGTAACAAAAGAGAATTAGCCTCAAAGAGACGAAAACGAATAATTATACCACTACCGAAGAGGGGAGGTTTTCTACCACTGTTACTACCCATATTAGGAACTTTAGGGGCTCTTGGTGGAGGTGTTGCAGGTATTGCTAAAGCAGTAAACGATGCCAAAGCAAATCACGCTGCATTAATATAACAATAAAGACATAACCGAGCGATGGAAAATTCAACACAGGGGAAAGTATTGTACATGAGACCATATTAAAAAACTGTTAAAACTACCTCGTAGACCACTCACCAATCATGATATAATTAAATATGTACAGGTACTTCAAATTCCTTATTTTCGAGGTATATTCATCAAAAATAATATTCTTAAACTAATAAAACAAAATGAATGTGGAATGGTAAATTTAGATACAAACATTGGAGTAGGTACGCACTGGGTTGCGTATACTAAAAGAGATAAAGAAATAATATACTTTGATAGTTATGGGAATTTGAGGCCTACAAAAGAATTAGTTAAATATTTGTTTGTAAAGTGATTGTAATGACAATAGCATTAAATATAATTATGAAAGTTTTCAAGAGGGTAATGCATATTTTTGTGGACATTTGTGTCTACTATTTTATATAACCAATAATTTTCTTCATTATCTAACAAACTTTTAACGCATTACTGTCTTTTACTCTTACACTTAGTGGAAACTCATCAGTGTTAAGTTATAACTTCAATTCACCTATTTACTTAGATGAAGATGTTGATTTTGAAATTGGGTTAACAAATTTTTACTCATTCAATTCTATACCAAACATCGATGAAACCAAACAATACATTTATATTAAGCGGTTTAAATAAGGAGGTTAAAATACCAATAGGAGTTTACAACTTTGATGAATTGTGTGAACCTATTGAATATGAAACAAAAAAAGTTAATAGCAATGTTGTCATTCAGATGACACCAAATAAACATTTTTCGACACTGGTGTATATAATATCAGTGTCGAATAATGTTTATTTGTAGAAAACTTAACTTTAAAGTTAAGAAATTTCTTCGGTTAACACTATCTGCGTTAACTGCAACATTGCACTTGGATCATTTCTAAATGATGAGCCTGTTCACATTATACATCAATTTTTTTGCGACGGTACCTGCTGGATATAAAATAGTAGAGTCTCCACTAAATATAATTTATTTCCCTTTAAGTGTTAAAACTGTTACCAACATCACCGTAAAGATCATTGATCAAAACGGTACTCTTATTAATTTTCGAGGAGAAACTGTTACGGTTCGTCTACACCAACGGTGTCAAATTCAAATGCTAATTTGGGCCACACAAACAAGGATTAATTTTAGGTGGGCCGCAAACAAAATCAATATTCATAAAAACGTAGGTTTATTTCGAATAATACATTATAATAAACATATATAAGAGAACAAGAAAAATTTAATGTTTACGTCCTGACACTTGACACCTCTTCTCTGCTACTATCTTTCCTATTTCGGAAGAAATTTTATTTGCAGTCATTACTTTCAAAACTGATCCAAGGTGAGCGTCATCAATACTGTTTCTAACAGGAGACTTATTTTCCTTTACAACTGAAAATAACTGCTCGCACCGGTAAGTACTTCCAAACATGGAAATAATATCATATGCAAATTTTCGAATATTTTCAAACCTAGCTGGCAAATATTTGTAAAATTCAGGCACACCCACTCTTGCTGAATTTTGCCTTCTTGGAGCAAGATAATCAACGTACCTTGGTATAGTAGGATAAACTTAAATATGCACTATCCATGTCACTTAAGAAAGCAGTGAATTGTCATTAATTTAAGCCTCGAGATCTTATAATATTTATAACTTTTTTTATATATGTCAAAACATTCTCCATGTGTATTACCTTCGTGCATAGTACTTCTTGATGTATAAATACAAAGCGTGTGATGAATTTTTGAACCGTGAATTTCACTTTACAAGTTTTTTTCGTAGTAATACTACGAAGCCGTTGTTTTTCCGGTCACTGAAGGAGCGCCATCTGTAGCTACAGAATTTAATTTTGACAGAGGTAGATTGTATTTCTGTAGAAGTACAAAAATATAATTAAATATATATTGTCCTGTAGTAGTACCACGCATCGGTATTAGTTCCAATAATTCCTCAAAAATGTTAAAATCCGTGTCGCAAGCATGAAGAAACACAGATAATTGAGCTATGCCACCAATGTACGTACTATCGTCATAGGTAATTGAAAAACTTTCGAAACTAGATGATTTTGCTTTAATCTGATCACTTAAATCAGCGGCCAAGTCAGTAACTCTTTTCGCAACTGTATTTCGAGACAAAGAAATTGTTTGAAAAGTCCTCAAATTTCCAGGACAAACAATTTCTCCAGCTTTAATTAGGCATTTCTTGATGAAATCACCTTTAGTAAAAGGCTTCGAGTGTTTAGCTATCAACTCGGACAAGACGTAGCTTGCATGTACCGCCGCCACTTTCTTGCAACACTTTACTAAACATTAACTGTTGTTTTTTCAGACATAACTTGAGCTCTTTCAACTTTTCTTGTCTCATTAATCCTTCGCAATTATCATATTTTGATTGATGTTGTTTGTAGTGACGTTTAATATTATATAACTGTGGTACATTAATAGCATTTTTACATATCCAGCAGATTATTTTATCTTTTACTTCACAGCAAAATTATTCTAATTCCCATTTTACTTATAGTTTTTTCGTTTAGTTTTACTACCACTTGACTTCGATATAGACATGCTGAATACAAAGGGCTGGAATAAATAAGCAGTTGTTAACAGATAATAATAAAACATTTTAATAAAATATCAATGTTTTTTTCTTGAACATTAATTTACCAGAGAATAACTGAGTATAATATGATATTACAATGAGGATTATTGCTTAAATAATCCTATATAACATACACGCCTTATTTTCCGAAAGCAAAATATTTCCTCTTACGTGCACCAATCCGTACAAGACTATAGTTGGAGAACTGAGACCCAGCCATATTACGGAAGATTTAATAACTAATTTAGGCGGGATAAATCTCTGGTACAATCTTGTTCAAAAGTTTATTCACATGCGATTTAATTCTTTACAAATCCTTGCATATTATTGCACTCTGACTAAAATTTACACAAATCAGTTGTTTTTACAGCTAAATATTGTTAATTATTTAACAGTACATCTTATCAATAATCTATATTTTCAGCTTTTTGTTCAACAACAAATTACTGTTAATTATTTAACAGTTGAACATGTAATTAACTTTTCTTAAAGTATTCTGTTTGTATTTCTTCTTCTTCTTCTTCCTTCTTCTCAGTAGGTCTAGGACCTGTTCCTCTTCGATGAATACCATCGGTACTATGAGCTGTTTATATTTTTATAGAGGGTAGAGGCAGCTATAACCTGACCCTCTAACCCTCCTCTTTCTTCCGGGCTTGGGACCGGCAACAGTACTACTGGGCTACTCAATCCACCCTGCAGCACTGCAGGCTCAAAACGGCAACGGCACGCGGTGTTTTCAAGCGGTAACCCATCCAAGTGTTAACTGCGCCCGAGGTTGCTTGACACCGGTGATCGGACGAGGATCGATGTTTAACAACATCACGGTAAAGATCAGTGATCAAAACGGTATTCTTATTAATTTTCGAGGAGAGACTGTTACGGTTCGTCTACACCAACGGTGTCAAACTCAAATGCTATTGGTGGTATGACCGTTGCCCTGTTTGAATTTGTTTAAATTAGTTCAACATTTTTCATCTGTCAAAGAGTCAGTAACCTAACTTTTGACATATTTTAGATATTATTTATGCTTAAATACTGTATTTACTTAATTGTGGTATATTTAAAACAAATGTACGCATTTTGTTTAATAATAACAAAAAAAGAGTATAATTAAAAAAACGTTTAGCGAATTCTACCTATCTTATTTTTATTCTGTGTCGGTTTGTTATTTTATTACATATTATTGTGTGCCGATATATTGGCCGGGCCGCAAAAATGTTTGTTGCGGGTCGCGAGTTTGACATCCCTGTTCTACACGTTAGGAAAATTTTTTAAGTATGGTTTGGAAGTTTTACCAACAATCTTTAAAAAATCAACATTATTATAATAGAGTCCAGAAGAAGAACATAATCAGTTCTAGCAATGTCATCAAAGTATTAACATCATAAAATTGATAGAAGATTTCTGAAATTGCTTTGTTTTAAAGTTTTCAAGTAATGGATTTATTTGACATAACAGGCGAACCTTTCATAAATAACTCCATATAAAACTACCAATTTCATTCATATCAACCTTATACATCAGGAAATTTAAACTACAATGATGAAATAAATACCAATACAAGAATTAGATACATGTACTACTCCTTGTGATAGCTACTTATATCTTGAAGGTAGATTTACTAAAGAAGTTGGAAATCCAACCACAAATCTCGAATTTGTTAACAATGGCCTTGCCTTTTTATTCCGAGAAATTAGGTACGAGTTAAATGGAATAATAATAGATTCTGTACGAAATGTTGGTATGGTATCAACAGTACAAAATTATCTCTCATATAACGCAAATGAGTGTAATTTACCGCAAAGTGCTGGATGGTTTCCCAAGAAAGTGAAGAGAGAAAATGCAATGATAAGACAAAAAAGATTATCATGGATACACAAGGAAATTTTAATGTTTGCATACCTCTAAGACTATTAGTGGGTTTATTCGAATACTATAATCATTTAATTGTTGGCATGAGACAAGAGTTAATCAGAAGCAGTAATGATAATGACTGTATAACCACTTTTGATGCTACCGAAAATTCTAAAATAACTATTACTAAAATATTTTGGAATATGCCACATGTAGATGTTACTATTCCCCAACAATTAAAAATAAATAAAATTGTAGATAAATACGTTGACCTTCTAATAAAATTTAGAAGCTGGGAGCTTATAAAATATCCATCTCTAATTCAAGCGACTATTTCACATACAACCCACTGACCAAAGTCGTTAAACAGCATTAAGTGGGTACTACATAATATAAATTATAATGGGAATTTATTCCAAAGAGAAACCAAAGAGAAACTTTGATATTTTACTAATACCATTTACTAATCCCCTTTTACTTTTTTTGTGAGTAAGGAGTTTATCCGAAGTGGGAGCTCGCATGGCAGGTTCAGTTGCGGATAGCGAAAAAAAAAATCTAACAACTATCACCGAGATGCAACGTAACCGGGCGTCCTTCGGAGTAGATCGCCGTATTGTCTCATTCAATAAATCAAGCGTGAACACACAAAGACTAGGAAATCGGCGTGGTGGGTAGGTATTCGCCCGGTCTCCGTAGGAAGGAACGTATCCTATGGGGGCACTATACTACTACAAAGCACTTGCACGGTTCAGTAATGTCGTTTGTGACGTTATGTGTATGAATATGTAATAATAAACTGACTCGGAGCGCTCTCCCTTTCCGGGCCCCCCTCTAACGTTGGTCGACGGCTTCGGCGGAACGCAACACTGCTGGCACTAAGCGATTACTGGCATGACGGTGCACCCTGGGGGACTTAGGGCCCACTAGTTCACCGAGAGTATCGCCTGCAGGATTTACAAGATTTTTACAGCTCTATTATTTATTGTGAATTTTACTAATGGTGGAAAACTAGTTGTCAGAGTTCATTTTCTCGTAAGTATGATATAAATTACTGTCATGTTCTAAAATTAGTGATGTATTAATCTGTTATAAGAATTTGTGCGTTGATTCAATTAGTTTTGTAGGTCCTAGTTGTACTGGTAAGATAGGGTTAGTAATTGTTTGAAATGAAGGATTAGTCGCTTAGTCGATTAGAAAGATTAGTCGATTGGTCGTTGTCAATATGCTGGATATGGTAAGTAGTGATAAGGTCTTCAAAATCGTCATTGTCAATCTGTGACAAAGAAGATTGTTTTAGTTTTCGTCTGGGTTTTTTAATTAGAGTTTTGTGATAGGTTCCTAATTTTGTCTTAGCTAAATGTTATTGATTAGAAACTATTTGTGTTCCTCTATAAATCGGTTTTGATTTTGAAGTAAATTTATCTTTTGCTTTTAAATACCCCGTTTGGTCAGATTTATTTGTTATTGGTTCATCTCTCCTTTGATTTAATTTGGAAGTGGTTCTGTTCTGTGGTTTTAGAGATTCGTTGATTGATATTATGTAGAAATTTATATAATTATATATTTTTAGAAATTTCTTTTTCATCGGTAATATTCATAACATCACTTCTTTTCTTTCGTTGACGAAAATATCTTCGAATGGGGTAAATTTTATGACAGTGTGTGGAATTATTATATCCTATTATTGCCAATTTCATTATTTGATTTACGTTTTTATTAGTGTATTCTAATTTAATACAACGTATCATGTCCAATATGATGGAGTGAAACCGTTCAACGGGGGCGTTAGAATTTGAATTTTTAGGAGTCGTTATATGAAATTCAATTTGGTGTAAATTACAAAATTCTTTAAATAAATATATTGTTATTAAATTCTCTACCGTTGTCGGTAACTATTTTAAATGACATATGAATGTTAATAATGCTTCATATGTATCAAGTGCGTTTTTCGTATTTGTATTATATACTTGGCCTAATTTAGAAAATGAATCTAAAATTGTTAAAAATACTTTTGATTCTGCAAAAAGTAAATTCACATGAATTATTTTGAAAGGTCTTTTTGTAGTCGACGTAATTTGAAATTTTATCCTTTGTGGATGTCTCTCACGCTTTGCTCTTTGGACAAAATTTACAAGAATTTATATAATTTGTGACATCATTAATTAAGTTTGGCCAATAATATCGTTTAAGAAGTGACATTTTTACTTCATATATTCCTCTGTAACCAGTTTTACCTTCGTGATACTATTTTAATTTTTCCGTCTGGTCATCAGAGTTTTGTCTTCTTCATCTTGTAAGAATTCCCATGAAATACATAATTTAAGATTTTGTTGAATTATACGGATAATTTTTCATTCAATTTCAGGAGTTTTGAAAATTAAACAATATGTGATTCATGGGGATATTATAGTTCTTCGCAATTTACCCTTGATCTGGAGCTGTAGTTCTAAGTGCTACAAAATGTCGCGTTTTTGTGTTGAATGGAGTTATAGCTGTGGATGAATCTATGATCGTATTATTGGATTCTAAAAAAATGATTTTGATTCAGACAATTTTCGGTGTAGGGAATTTCCTGAATTGGGTATTCGTCGTCCTCTTGTTGAGTCAGTTCTTGCGATGCAATGTCTTAGAAAATTAGTTCCATAGTGGGGGTGTCTATGAGTATTTCAGTTATTTCCCCGATTTCGGATATAAAGTCGGAAATGTCGTCGATTTTGTCACCTGGATTCGTGTTTGTGTCGATAGGATTCATTTCTACCTGATCAGTTTTTATTCTCGATAAACAATCTGCGTTGGCATTGTTTTTACCTTTTTTGTATTTGATTTCGTAGTCAAACTGTTCTAATCGTAACCTTCATCTTACTAAGCGGCTATTGGGTTCTTTAAGGTTGAAAACCCATTGTAGAGGCTTGTGGTCTGTTTGGATTATGAATTTTCTACCAAGAATGTAGGGACGAAAATATTTACAAGCCCATACGACTGCGAGCAGCTTTGAACTACGAGCATTAAATTTTGAGATTCTGCTTACGGAACGCTTCGAATACTTTATGTAAATTCATTACATGTTCCTGAAGGGAAGTCGGAAAAATGATGACGTCGTTCATATACACAAGGCATATTTTATTCTGAAGATATTTAAGGACATTGTGCATTACGCGTTGGAAAGTAGTAGGGACATTTTTAAACCAAAGGGCATTCTTAAAAATTCATAATGTCCCTGTTCGACAGTAAAAGCAGTTTTCTTCGACGGAATTAGTGTGAATTTCAATTTGATGGAAGCCGCTAGCCAAATCTTAGGTTGTGAAATAATTACAGCGACCTAACTTATCGAAAATGTGTGTAATATTAGGGTGTGGGTAAAGTCTCCATTTTCGAATGCCAGATGCATCTAATTTTTTTGGTACTATCCAAATACGTGATTTTTATCTTTGGTCCTAATTTTGTGTTTGTTTCGTAACAGAGTTGTGGAAAGTTAGAAGAAGTCGTTTTAGAAAGATGTCGTGGAATTTGTTACAAACGTTTAATAAAACTTTTTTTTCATCAACAGTAGCATAGATAGCCTTTCGACATGTGCTTATAGAGGCGGGGATGAAAAGATTGCCAGTTGATTGATGAGGGATGTAAATATCTCCATCGGGTGCATACAGGGGTGTTTCCTTACAAAAATTTCGTATGTATTAATAGAACATCTTTTAATATTGTCATTTGGATAGCGATAGTTAATTGGATTATTTATAGACATATCAGGGTTGCAAAGGGATTGCTCTGAAAAATTAATGGACAATTGGAATTTTTGTATGTCATTAAAACCTATTAAGCCGTCGTAATACTCATGAAAATCGTGAAGAATTACAGTAATTGTTTCATTGGAATTAAATTCATCAAAAATTGGGGTGTCAGCTTTATATCGCGTAAAAAATGTACCTGCAAAAATTTTTAATTCGGTCTTATCGACATAAATGACACAAGGGTAATATTGCTCAATTATTAATGGGCGAATAACAGATGTAGGATAACTGGTATCTATCAGAATTTTCATGGGGGATTTTGAATTATAATATAAGGCAGTGGGCAAGGCAAGCCTGTTTTAAAGCATTAATTTCATTAGATGGTGGTTCTTCTTCGTCGAATATTATTCGGGGTTGTTCTGATCGGCAGCTATACAAAAATTTTCATTTTCTGAAAGATCGTTTTCTTCTGGTGCGATTTCTTCTTGTTTGTTAGTATTCCCAATATTGTTCTTTATTATTTTCTTCATAATATCCTTCCTGTTCTTCTTCATAATATCCTCCTACTTGTAAGGGTTCATCTCCAATGTGATAAAAGCTCTTCAGATGTTCAATTCTTTGGTTGTAGGAACGTAGTATTTGGTCTTGGTATGGCTGTTATCGTCGTAGTTGACATTGGTGTTGATTTGTATTAAGGAATTGTTTCTCTAGGTTTAAATACATTCAATGGCTTTCCAAAAATTTTACTACTAGTTGCGAATTTTTGTAGGGGCACTGATCTGGGCTGTATATTTATTGGTTATGAAGGGAAATTTGGTTTCTGTTGCATATTTTGGGTTTTAAATTGATTCTGATTGTTTAAATTATAATTGTAGTTGTAGTTTGGTGAATTTGGGTTATACCCTACAGTTGGTCTTGGTACAAGATTGTATTGTGGATATCTGATTTGAATTGGAGGAATTGTCTGTTTTTGAAAATTACAGATCTACAAAATTAAGTCTTAAAATTTCTTTTATTTGTCCCCAGTTTCTTATTTCTATTCTAGATTCTACTAATATTTGTGTCTTACCAGTCTATTTACCTAAAATCGCTTGGTGAATAAAATTATTTAACGCTTCTCTATCTGCATTAAAGAAACTATTTACGAGATTATCGGATGAACTGATAAATGTATTTAAATCAAATGGGTTGCCATCGTATCTCGAAATATTATCAATATACAGCCTAAGCAATTGATAATCTACAGGTGGAACAGAAGTGATAGACTCTCTGCTTGTAACCATTACATTCATTTGTAAATTATTTAATGAGTCAATTAAATTTGCAGGAAGTTAGGACGTTAGGCATTTTAAAAAATTAATTAAATCTGTTAAAAATAAAAACTTATGTGCTTATTACTTTAGCTTATAATTAGTGATCCTTAATTAAAATTAAATATACAAGTTGGAAATTGGAAAAAAAAAGGAAACAATTATTTCTTAAATCTATGTGTTCACTATGAACGGCGGGCCTATTATTCTCGATTGAAAATAGGTGTGGTGAATCAAATTGTAATGTGGACAGAGGAAATAATGCTTGACTTACTAATTGTTTTTGTTGTTTTCTGCCTGATCCTCTCAGTTGACTAAATTTGGGTTGATTTACAGTCCTGTGTGGCTTCGTCTTGTGAAAATTATTTTCCGCCTTCGAGGATCAGTTTCTCAACGATGTCGCAAAAAAGAGTCAATTAGCAGTAAATTCTGAAAAGGCTTCAATTTTGAAAAGTTTATTTGAATCACTAATGACAGATTCAAACGGCACAACGATATCCTATCCTCGTCGCCAGTTTTAACTTTGGAATTGGTCAAAGATTATTTCACAAATTTTTATTAACAAATCAAAACATCAGAATCTGACCACAATTACAATTTAACTGTTCTACCTAGGACATCTCATCGTTTATGTAATATTATAATTTTGCTTTAGCAGCAACTTATTTGTCTACGCTACTATGAATATAGACATAATATACATTATTAATTATGTTTGCAATTAAAAAAAATATAAAAATATATAATGTACAGGGGACATCACTCAAGCACATCTATTTATAAACTATATAATGCAAAGGTTGCATTTATTTATATAGGCAATACACAGAGCGGTTTTATATAACTCGCGCAATAAACGGAAGGAGGAACTAACTGAACTTATCTTTGAATTAATGACGTTAGGTCCCGAAAACTAACGAAACCTGCCTGCAGAATAAGGACAACATTGCAAAAGTACCTAACTCTAGCAAGAGGGTCAATAGAATAAGGAGATCTTCGACAAGAGGTGATGGATTTGAATATTTTGATCAAAAAAAGAGCCAACTCCAGGAAATGAAGAATTTTATGTAAGTACTTATAGAATCATCTCTTTCTTAAATTTATTTTTAATTAACAATTGTGTAATCTGCTTACACTGTTCGTGAAAGGAACAGTTCTATCTGTTTTCCCATTTATAATTTCAAACAAATCTTCAAGTTTATAGATTTGATTTAGTTGTATATTTTATGTAAGTCACACAGCCGAACTAGTAAACTCTAGAAACCCTAATACATGGGACTAAATAAAAACTCATTTGGAAAAACATTTCGGAGATAACCTGGACCTAACCTCATTAATCCAAGATTTTCAAAGGAAGTAACAGCTTCCCAGTGAGTCTCCCTTTACGTTTATTGCACGTCTTCAAACTCATGAGGCCAAACTGGAGACCGTCCATATGCAACAGCTAGCAGAGGCGCAAAAGCAAACCCAAATACAATTAACTCAGGATATAATTTTGAAAACCCTACTTACGGGGTTAAAATCTAAAATCGCACATATTATCAGAGCAAGTGACCCCGGATATGTTGACGGTAATTACGAAAGTTCAACCTTCAAGTTCTCGACCTCTTAATTTCGACAATGCTTAAAATTATTCCAGACCCAACTATATATCCAACCAAAGCCCTATAAATTCTCAAAATTTTCAACAATAAGACCACCTGTTATTACACCAAAGCGAAATTTTAGCAGCCTAAGATCCCCTGCAATTCAACCGAATCCGAATTACTACAAACAAAATATTAATAGGCAAACGCTTCATCTGAACCAAAATAGCGAACTCAATAATCCAAAAATGAATCAAAATTATAACGGTATTGATAGGTCGCACGAAAGTATCAACGATAGTTATACAGATAATAAGTCTATAAATCCGAATTATTATAGAGCTAATAATTTAGAATATGACACTACTTATCAGGACTATTATACTCCTAATGGTCCCTCCGAGAATTACTATGTCGACGAACCAACTTTCGATACAACCTCTGTATGCAATCTGGATTTTTGGAACAGGCCCATCTGCCTAGTCTGATTCACCGTATCACAAACCCAGAGATTCCAGCATGGCAGTGTTGCAAACCCAATTCGAGAACATGAATCTGGATAGTTTCAAATAAGGCAAAACATACCCGTCGAATACTCATACGAAGGCCCATCAGCTTACTGTCCACCCTCAGCAAGGCCATCGAAAATGTCATCATGGCCCGCTCCCACGAGATTACCGAGAAGCTGGACGTCATCCCCGACAAGCAGTTCGCCTATAGACCTAGACATTCGACGAAACTGTCACTGCTACGACTGGTGGAATATATCACGAAGAGTTTCAACAAGAAGTGCGTCACCACAGCTGTGTATCTAGACGTCTTCAAAGCCTTTGACCGAGTCTGGCACGATGGATTACTAATCAAGATGATGGATATGGGGTACCCGTATGGCTCTGCTAAAGCTGATTAAGTCCTATCTGATCAGGAGACGATTCCGGCCACAGTGAGATCCTCTTTTTCGGACTATAGGATCATAGAAGCCGGAGTACCGGAAGGAGCCGTGTTGCCACCCTACCTGTTCAACGTATTCACCTCAGACCTACCTAGGACGGATCTAACTACCGTCGAGGCGTACGCCGACGACACTGCAATCATCGTTAAGTGGAGGAGAGCGTGCACAAGTTATATAACACTAACAGACACCCTTTACAGGTCATTTCTACTTTTTCATTTCAGCGGTGCCCTACTACTACTACTAACCATTTTTCTAACTTAATAACTTTTTCTGTTTCCAAAAGACACAATACAAAATTACACCTACCTGATTCCTAACCTTGGGATCCTTTTCGAAAGCGGCCGTACGATTAGAGAAGGATTCCATCCCGAGTAACATTACTCTTTCCTGACGAAAATCCACAAGACACGGTTCGTCCGCATTATTGCTGTAAATTACCCGACACAACCCAATCTTCCGGGTGTCGCGCTGGCTGCGGCGCTCACGACATGACATCTTTCGGGGGGCGGACGCTAGAGAAGTGATGCTGTACCATCAGGCGACAAATGTTTGCGAAGAAGCCGAGAAAATGTGTCTGCCAGCGGAACTAAAAGGCATCAGGACCAAAGAAAATCGAGTGGAATAAACTACCGCCAGCAGTGCGGGTCACATTTGTGGGTGGCATCTTGCTTCTTACGTTGAGACCCATGAAGGTGGATGCGAATCCATCTACACGATGGGCGGGTAAAGAGCGGTAATATCGCTCGGCTCGTAAATACCCCCATCAAGGCCATTACGCCTGCCAATAAATATTGGCCGCCTCACTCTTAGTCGTGTGCTACGATTCGTGTCTTGCACTTGCCTAGCCCACGCAGTCCCTTTGATCACTTGGCTCTCAAGCGCTTGCCGAATAGAGGTTACAAGGTGAAAGGCTTTTTACCTGCATTCTTCTTATTCGATGTTAAGCCTTCCGAGCATTCGAACTAGCTCACTAGTTCCTACTACCGGGTGTTTGTCAAGCGACTAGATTTTCTGCACAATTTAGGATGGCCGTGCTCCACACATAAATTAATTACGAAAATAATTCATATATGCATATTATTGTCTACTCTTCGCATCGATCATATTAGTGTTTCATCGCATTGACTACGTATACCAGTGTTTTATCTACACATCGCATCGATGATCGACGATGGACCACGCCGTCCATCCGCGTCATCGACATCGACATCGACGGATTGACCGTTGGTTTACCACGGTTCTATCCCACTAGGGTATATTGATATCCTCTCTATACAGGGTGCTCAATACTTAGTGAAAAGAATAACTATTACACAAAAGTTCCAGATTACACATTGGCATCCAATATACTGGGTGTTCAATATATAAAGCAAATAATATGTTACTCAGTTTTAATAAATAAAGGCTTCGTCGACACTCAGATGTACCTAACTATACGAAGTGTTCGAAATTAACATTGTAATGATTCTATTACGTTCTACGACGAATAAATTGGTAGCTGTTTCATCCCCGGCGTCGCCGAGCGTCAGTCACCCTCGTGCTCCAGGTTTACGGGGATTCCGCCACCGAGAGGAGGATTCATTGCGACCGCCAAGACCGTTACCGCCAGGATCGCCGTAGCAGTGTAAATTTGAAGTATCGAGGTTGAGCTCTAGGCTTATTATGCCGTTCTACGAACGTTCGGTAAGTTGTTTTTATTTTGAACTTGGTTTTAACCGTACTTACTTTTATTCCAGGGTCATACCGGGAAGAAAACCTGCAACTAGGGGCAATATTGTATTCATGTTACCTTAACATCAGCATACAGCGCCGATCAACAGAGTGCCGGCATTCTGTCAGAGACCCCTGGAGACCATCCACGGTCAGTTAAGACGTGCCGTACTATTGAGTTTTCTGTTTCCTTGTGAGTTGGTGTGAAACACCATCCGATCAGGAAACGGTGCGATTTTCTGAGGGATGTCAGTTGACAGGTGTTAGGTCGGAGGCCGGATCCTCGAAGCCATCGGTGGACTACGCGGGAAGCGCGCGTCCACCGCTGGAAATTTTTCGCGCCACGTACGCCCAAACTACGGCCTACGTCGCCGGGTTTTCAACCGCGAACACAGTTACGCGAGCCAGCGATTCAACATGCCATTGAGAAGCGGTCGGGTGGCGGGGTCATTCGACTCCCAACCAGCCGAAGCGGTAACCCGAATGCCGACCGGAGTCACGCGGATCCCTCCGTCAGAATGACGCCGGAGCGCGGCAGCCCGCATATGAGGGCGTTATTTCATATCTAGGACGACTCCCCCTAGGAGTCGCCGCCTTGTCGTGGCGGGGGAGCTCAAATGTCGAAGCTTTGCCCAAAGACGCGGATTGAGGGCATGCCAAAGCACGAACTAAGTAGCGACTCGCCCTCAGGAATTGTGTCGAAAGACACATTGCGGGACTACTGACGAACCCGGGAGTATTGAGCTGTGGAAAAGTGAGTGCCGCTCAACCACTACATACCGTAATTGCGGACCACACTTAAACGACCTTGGCAGGGCGGGACTGAGGAATGTTATGTTGTGTGTATAAGTGATCGGGGTGGGGGGCTTGCCTTTATTGGCCGGACTTCGAGGAGTGAACTTCTATAATAAACCGACAGCAAAGTCGCTAAAACCTGCGGGGCACAAGGCACACCTTGCAGTATGAGTGCCTTCTCCCCGGTAAGGGTCCACTGCCGGGGAGCGAAAATTAATTGGTCCCAAGTTCGTGGGAATACTATGGAAAGTAAAAGGGAAATTAAAGGAACGGAAAGTGGAGTAGTGGAAGGAGATGGACAAGGAGAAGGAATAGGACCTGGTGCAGGGCCAGGAGCAGGAACAGGAATAGGAGTGGGAGCAGGAGTAAATGCAGGAATAGGAGCAAGAGCAGGAAGCGGGGAAAGAGGAGCAAGAGAGGGGGATGGAGATGCAAGAATAGGAAGCGCGGAAAGAGCACGAAGAGCAGGGAGTGCGGAAAGGTCGGAGCCTAGAAAGGCAAAGACCAAATTGGGCACTCAGACCCTATTCAGGGCGGCTAGGGCGAAAAGCAATAAGATGGTGGCTCTCACGGTAGTGACTTCAACCACCAGAGTGCAGAGAAAGAAACCCAAAGCGTGCCCAGGCCGAGAGTGCCACACCGGGGACCCCGGATACGGCGATCCCCGTTAGGATACCAGGGGGAAATGTGGCGACTGTAAGTCTCGAGTGGGACGAGCAGCAGGTCAGATCTGTCTGGAAACAGAATACAGATGGAGGGGTATCGGGGATTCCGACCACTAATGACGAGGCGATCCAGGATGAGAAACTGGCTACGAAACTGCGGCGACTGATTAAGAAACTCGATAATCGGTCGAGGACTCTTCACCAGCTTGTAAAGGAGAACCCCAACACGAAGAAGGACATAAAGGAAGCAGTCACGGCGACTCGGAATATTTGCAGCCAAATAATGACGATGGAGTGCCAGGAGCTCCTACAGCGCCTGGGCAGACCCCGAGTGGAAGGCGGGACTATGCTTGACGTGGTCGATGCCTCCACGCAAACGGTGGAGGGTGCGACCATGGGGGACATGGTTGAGGCCGCCACACAAACAATGGATAAGGGGTCGAAGACCGAGAGGATCCGTACCGCCCTTAGGGAAGTCAGGTTGGGACTTCAAAGCCCTGGAGGAAGAGGACTGGCCGGAGGCAGTTTATCAAAAAGCTAAGTTGGCGGAGGGGAAGATAGGTGACCTCTCCACCGAGTGGAATCTGGCGTGGTGTGGGACCACAGACCTATCGTTGGACGATGGTATCCCAAAGACCATGAGGGATAAGTTTTTTGAGAGACAGGAGGTTGGGGACCAGGAGGTCCCAGTGGGGGCCGCAGCGTATCTGCGCTACCTCACGGCCAGACCCTCGAAGACAGAGGAAGAGGAAGTGATCAAGGATAGGTACGCCTATCATTTGATGGTGACCGAGGAAGGAAATAGTGCCTGAGGGACCTGATGAAAAAGCAGGGGATGAGGAGGCTAGCGTTCCCGCCTCGTAGACTAACGGATTGGACAAAAATCCGTAAGGCGGCTGAATTAATCTTTCGTGGCGAAGACGTGGAAATCACCATGCACCCCTCCCCCCCTCATGAAGGGCCAGGAGCAGCAGGACGAAACGGGAAAGGATCCCGAATGGATGATCGTCGAGGCAAGACGGAAAAAGGGGAAGCCCAAGGAAGAGGAGACGCGTACGGCCTCCAAGTGCAGCAACAAACCCGCGGCGGTTGTTGTTAAAGCTGGAGAGAGCACGTATGCGAAGATTCTCAGGAGGGTGAAGAGATTCGTGGATCCGAAAGTCATCGGAGTGGAGATCCTGGGTTTAAGAAAGACGAAGGACGGAGATCTTCTTCCGGAGGTGAAAAGAGAGGGTGCCAAGGCGAATTCCCTTAAAACGGAGATCCTGAAAAAAGTGGAGGGGACGGAGGTCAGATCGATGAAAAACTCAACGAGGCTCTCGGTGAGGAACATCGACCCGCTGACCACGAAGGATGAAGTGAAGGAGGCTCTGAGGGCTCAACTCGGAAACGAGGAGTTCTCCGTTGTTTCCCCAAAAACGGGCCCGGGAGACAGACAGGCAGCTGTCATAGGGGGCCAATAAGCTCCTGGACCGAGGCAGAATACGTTTAGGCTGAGGGAAGTGTTGGGTGAGATCCAGACCCTCCCGGACTAAATGTGTGAGGTGCTGGAGCACTGACCACTTCGCGGACCAGTGCAGAGGAGTGGACCAGAGGAGGATGTATCTCAAGTATGGACGAGGACACATGGTGGCGGACTGTAAGAACGTCACCTTCTGTCCCATCTACAAGGAGGAGGGCCACAGGGCAGATCAAGCTAAGTGCCGTAGGCCAGCTGCTGAAAAGCGAAAGAGAGATCGCCGGAACATTCAGGGTCATCCAGGTTAACCTAAATAGGTGCTGGGCGGCCCAGGACTTGCTCTGGGCGACGGTGAGGGAAGATAGGGTAGATGTCGCCATCACTAGCGAGACCTAAGTCAAGATGACCCGGGGGAAGGGGTGACACGTCACGAAGAAGATAGATGCCGTCATTAGGGTGGTGTGAACACAGGGCTCGTCGTCGCTAGTTCAGGCCATGGTCCTGGTTACGTGTGGGCTAAGATAGACGGGGTCATCCTGTGCAGCTGCTATTTTTCTCCAAACGGAGGGCTAGAGGAACTTCGGGCTTCGCTGGATAGTTTGGAGGAATTGGTGGCAGGTACGGATGACGAGTGCATCATCGCGAGTGACTTCAACGCCAGGGCCCCCGAACGGGGCGGAAGAGCACCAAATGGCAGGGGGGATCTGGTACTGGAGTGGGTAGCGAGGCTGAATCTGGCCGTGATAAATCGACGGCTACAGCCAACGTTCGAAAGGGAGGTGGACGTCAAACCCGGACGTAACGTTCGCTACGGCGGGTGCAGCAGCAAAAGTGGTGCGAAGTCTCTGATAAGGAAATACTCAGCGACCACAAATACATCTTATTTGAGGTCGGGGATGATACGGGTCAGACGCTTAGCGTGACCAGGGACAGAGGCTGGAAGCTGAACAGCTGGGACAGGGCTAGTTTATGTAGGGTCATGGATGACCAAAGAGCAAATGGGAGGATCAGGGATCCCAAATCTTTGGTTGAAAGCGTCATGAGGACCTGGATAGAGATGTCTGGGGAAGGGGTACAAACTTGTAGTGAAGAGGACGAATAGTCACCAACAAGAGATCTCTCTAAGAAAAATGAGAGAGGCGGTGGACGCGCTCTTCCCCGTGAAACCGGTGAAAGAATGGGAACGCCAACCAGGAGCAGATTTTGACTCGCTTACGGAGGAGGAACTGCTAAGGGCTTGTGCCAAGATGAAAAATGGCAAGGCGCCTGATCCGGGCGGTATTCCCCCTGAGATCCTGAAAGCCGTGGTGGAGCTATATCCTGTGGAGGTGCTGCGGATCATGAATGAAGTCATGAGGAGCAGCGACTTCCCGGAAGGATGGAAGATGGCCAGGCTTGTTTTAATCCTCAAAGAGAACAAGCCGGCGGAGGACCCCACATCCTTCAGGCCGATATGCCTGATCGATGTGCTGGGAAAACTTTTGGAACATCTCATCCTAGGTAGACTCCTAGGTGAGTTGGAGAGAAAGGGAGGCCTGGCGGAGAACCAGTATGGTTTCAGGGCGGGAAGATCCACGGTTGATGCTGGCATGGTTATAAAGACCATCGTACAGGAGGCATGGGAGTCCAAGAAATTGTGCGCGTTGATCACTTTGGATCATGAAAAACGCGTTCAATTCGGCCTCATGGGGTAAGATCATGTGAAGACTGCGGGAGATAGAAATAGCGCCGTATGTTGTAACCTTGATCGCCGGCTACCTGTTCTGTAGGGGACTGATATTGTCGGCCGGGGATGGTAGCGAGAGGAGGAGAATCTCGTGTGGAATGCCACAGGGTTCGGTCATGGGTCCTATCCTATTGAACATTATGTTCGATGGGGTATTTAGACTCAGAGTGCCCGAAGGAGTGAGGGTCTTGGGCTACGCTGATGATGTTGCGGTGGTCGTTACTGGAAGAAGTGGTATCGACGTGAGGGAGAACGCCAACCTCACTGTTAATAGGATCAGGAGATGGACTGGAGAAAGGGAATTGACTTTGGCTTTGGATAAAACGGAGGCAGTTCTCCTGACAAGAAGGAGAAAGCCCCCGTATATCACGTTTCGAGTAGGGGATAACGAAGTCGTGCCGAAGCAGAGTGTCAAGTACCTGGAAATCTTAATCGATAGTTCCCTGTCATTTAGGGGACACATCAAACAGACTCTGGAAAAGGCGAGCAAAACCGCCTCGGCCTTTGGTCGTTTGATGACAAACATCAAAGCCCCAGGGCAGCAAAGAGGAGAGTCCTCAGCGGGGTGTTGCAGTCGATTTTACTGTACGCCGCCCCGGTGTGGGTGGACATATTGAGAAGGGAGTGGAGGAAAGAGCTCACCAAAGTCCAGAGCAGAGCAGCGCTAAGGGTCTGTAGCTCATATAGGACGGTATCGACAGCGGCAACGCTGGTGATAGCCTGTATATCACCCATCGACCTTCTAGCAAGGGAGAGACGGGAGGTGTACAGAGGCGCTGACAGAGGTGCAGCAAGGGAGAGCCTATGGGAACACTGGCAGGAGAGATAGGATGCGGAGCCCCAAGGGAGATGGACGAGGGTGCTAGTACCGAACACAAGACGATGGTGCGAAAGGGCACATGGTGATGTCGGGTATTATTTAACCCAGGTCCTTACCGGGCATGGCTGTTTCGCGGAATACCTATTGGAAATAGGCAAGCGCGAGAGCAGATAGTGCTGGTCCTGTGGGGAGGCTGATGATGCCGCCCACACAGTGTTCAGCTGCAAAAGGTGGATAGGTGAAAGGAGAGCTGCAGATCAAAAGATAGGACATACTATCACTGTTGATAACATGATCCTAATCATGCTCGAGACCAGGGACAGATGGACAGTGGTGGAGCATATGGTAACGGCCATCATGAAGGAGAAGGAGAAAGATGAGAGGGAAGTGGAAAACGAGTAAGTATCCTGATTGATATGCCGAAGAGAAGTAAAGCGAGAGCGGTTCCTCTTCGGCATTACACTGATAGGATAGCGGGAGGTTTTTAGTCGGTAGGCGTATTTGATTACGGAAAAATCACGAACAATATTGCTTCAGATTTTATATATGCATTCATTACATGGTGATGTATTTATATTAATTTTATGCCCACACGGTATTAAAATATACACTTAATAGTAGTGTAAACTGTTACCAATTATACAGGTGTTATATCGGAAATAGTGAAATAAAGTAAGTTTTATATTTGACATGGTGAAGTATTATAACATTCTCACGCCGCGCCATTCAAAATTGTAGTAGTTGTCGAGTTTTACCTTGGTCGATTTTCAATAGTGAGTAATCTAATGATACAATCCAATTACCCAAGTCGTATCTAAGTAATATCTTATAACACCCATTTTATAACTAAATACCTAGTTGAATTTATGTATTGAGGTCAGGTTATTGAAAGTTGCGATCTACACTATTTTGAAAGTATTCTTTTCTTTTATTTACCTTGTAAAATGTGTGTGCTTTGTAAGGCTCACTATCTAATTTTCTTAAGTTAAAATGAATGCTTAACATTTTTGTAATTATTATATATTGTCTCTAATTATCTATATGGCCGTAGCCACAAAAAATAGTGTTTATTTCTTGTGGTCTATTGGTTTATTTAATTTTATTATCGATTTGGTTTTATCTTATTTTCTTATATTATGGCTTAGGTTATAGCTAAGTAAATGCATCACAATGGTATCGTTAAATTTGCTTATATCAGGAGACATATTATTATTCTTGAATTTGTTGAATATACAGGGTGTAAAAATTATAACTGTTAGTAACATAATATTATCGTTTCCTTTGTGACTGGGACAACTGGAACAGGAAAATTTATTATAAAAAGAAAGTGACTAAAAAGAAAATTATTGACCCCAGGGAATAAGAATGTCATGAATATTCTACTTGCTGATCCTCAGAAAATGTATTTGCCTCCTTTGCACATCAAGCTTGGATTAATGCAAAATTCCGTCAAAGGTATTGATAAAACTGACTTTATTTTAACAGTTGATAGCTAAGACCTAAGATTTATCAAATTTCTACAATAAAATATTTATATAAAACAAAAATTATTCTCTACAAATTAAATTATTTTGAGCATAAAATATTAATTTATTATATGAGAAAAACACTGACTTAGCTTTCCACAAAACACCAAAACACAATACACTCGACGCGCGTTTCGCTGACAAAGTTGGCATAATCTGGAGATGACTAAAACTAATCTTGTAACATGTATTTATACCTAAATACATTGTTATTAGATATAACTATTTATACCTAAATTATTGTTGTAGCTCAATGAGCCCTGATCGTCACGTTTGCGGTTCATTGAGCTACGACCGTCACGGTTGCGGCCTAATGAGCCGTGAGTAACTAACCAATAAAGCGAGCGTGAAATGTGAAATAGGCGCTCTGTCACTATTCATACTATTTTTACACTTTTCAATTTCTAAACTTTCAAATGCATCTAGATATCTGTATTCGTTATATTCGGTATTTGTTACATTCATAATTAATCTTAAGTTGCTATTATTTATTTTATGGTTGTTCTCGAAGGTATGTTAGGCAACACTGGACTTATCTGTTTTACCATATTTGAGATGCGCCATGTGCTCTTTAAACCTGGTTTGAATAGATCGTCTGGTTTGTCCAACACACCTTTGATTACAGTCGTTACAGCTGATTTTGTAAATCTCCGACCTGTTATTTATGTTAATATTATCTTTTGGATTGCTTGAAAGTTGTTTTAATTTATTTCTGATGAATAAACTACCGTCATCCCTATACTAATACCACGGGTAAATCAAGGATAGTAGGAATGGATACATATTTTTCTTGACGTTCCCTTTCAGTTTGAAAACTCAAGGAATTTCGAAGTGTTTCTTTAAATTTACGTTTCCTACTAATGTTTTCAACTATACCAACAGAATATCCATTACATTCAGTTATATCCTTAATTAGCACTTTTTCTTTTTCAAATCTATTTTTACTGAGAGGAAAACTTAGTAGGCGATATACTAGAAGCTTCCCTCTCAATAAAGATAGGTTTGAAAAAGAAAAATCAAGGATATAGCTGAGTGTAATGGATATTCTATTTGTATGGCTGAAAAAATTATTAGGAAACGTAAATTTAAAGAAACAGTTCGAAATTTCTCGAACTTTCAAACTGAAAGGGAACGTCCAGAAAAATACGTACTTCTTTCTTACGATCCTCGATTCACCCGTGGTATTAGTAAGATTTTTAAAGATATAGGGATGACGGTAGTGCATTCATCAAGAAATAAATTAAAATCACTTTGAAGTAATCCCAAAGACAAAATTAACACAAATAGAAGGTCGGGGATTTACGCAATCAGCTGTAACGATTGTAATCAATGATATGTTGGACAGACCAGACGATCTATTCAAACCAAGTTCAAAGAGCACATGGCGCATCTCAAATATGGTAGGACAGATAAGTCCAGTGTTGCCCAACATGTCTTCGAGAACAACCATAAGATAGATTTTAGCAACTTAAGATTAATTAGGAATGTAACAAATACTAAACAGCTAGATGTATTTGAAAGTTTAGAAATTGAAGATTTTTAAAATAGTATGAATAGTGACGGATGACCTATTCCACATAGCCCGGTTTGTTGGTTAGTTGCTCACGGCTCATTGGGCCGCAATCGTGATGGTCGTAACTCAATGAGTCGCAACTGTGACTGTCAGGGCTCACTGAGCCGTAACAATAATTTATATACAAATGGGATACTTTGTTAGCATAAGATTAGTTTTAATCATCTCCAGATGATGTCAACTTTCTTAGCGGAACGCGCATCGGGTGTAGTGTATAGTGTTTTGGTGTTTTGTGGAATACTAAGTCAGTGTTATGTCCACACCAAAGGTTCTGACCTACTCCAGTATATTATATAAGAATTCCACAAACCTGTTTTGGTCCCCTAATGTATTTATTACATCCAAAATTAGATAATTTACACATTTTTTCTCTCATAAATGGTAGAATTGTCATGTTGTATAACGGTTTTTTTTTTTTGTTTAGGTCCAAACTATCTACTATTAATAACACTGGCAGTTATTCTTCCGCCAATATTTTTAACAGTATATAATAATAGTATATAATACACACTGTATAATTTCGTGACTATACTGTGAAACAAAATATATCTGGTTTAAAGATATTTTAATATTTTGCTCCCTTTATATTTTTAGAATTATAACTATATATGTATGTGTATTTAAAACTAAATTAAAAAGAAGCATGAAACCGTTAAAGTACATTTTATGTATTTTTTACGATTAATTAATTTTAAAGGTACGATGATAATAAAATTATAATGGCATATAAAAGCCAAGAATTATATATTATAGTTCGAATTATATTTATTTAAAGGAATGGTAATGATCTTATAAATTTAACACTTAATATACGAATCCAAGTAATTCTCAAGCCGAAGTTTCTGATTTATTTTATTTTGTGGTAAAGTTTTTATAGCAGCAGACGTTTCTTCATGGCTGTGCATAAATGAGCAATTACGAATTTTCTAAAATCAAAATATATTTGAATATAATATGTCAATTCTATAATTGATAGTATTTATAAGTAAAACATAATTTAAAAATGGATTAAAAATAGCACTTTGGTTGTTCCAATAATTTTGTTTTAAATGCTGATATTATGTTAAGTTAGCATTTGTAATTTTAGTCTCCAAGATTTGCGTGATTAATCTATCAAAAATTAAATATTTGTTTAAATATTTACATTTTACATGCTGACATGAAAAGTATGTTTTAATAATTACCTTAAATGATTTTAATTCACTTTCACTATATATTTCTCGTGTATGTTTTTCTTCATCCCAGCATATCTGACACAAGAAAATTACACGTTCTTTATGCCAATAGTCTCCTTCACATAATATGTTACATTTGCTACAACTATCTGTTGGTATGGGAATACATACAGCCTCTACAGAATAAACCATGGAAGGGTTTCCAAAATTATACATGAATCTTGTCTTCCTACATTTACTTGTTTTGTGAACTTCATAAGTACCAGGCCTAAAAGTATCATACTTTGAACATTGATTTTTTAAACTTACTTTACGAAGAATGTATACAAGATTTTTAAAAGCACATTAAAACCATACTATATTGAACAGATAGATCTTCATTTTATTTTGTGTTGCCGTGTTATAGGAAAAACTAATTTTTTTCCTTTGTTTATTTAAAAACAACAATATCTTTTAGGTGCTTCTCTGAGAAATTATCATTTTATTATTAGGAGTAAACTTGTGTAGTTTTAGGGGGAAACGAAGTAAATAAAACTAAGTGGTAGTTAGAAAATAAAAGTTACGTATAAAATTCAACACGATATATTTTGAAATAAATATTGATTTATTTCCTTTTGTAAATATCGTAATATATTCTAGAAAGTTGAAATTATTAGGTAATGATCTTATTGAATTTTACACAAAAAACGAAACACTTTAATGTAGACTGGTGGTCGTTTTCAGGTTAACACTGTAAAAGTATACCGTTGTAAAAGTATAACACTTTTTGTTTCACCGTTCGTCTTATTTTATGCTGATGTTACACTATTTAAAAAAAAATTGTTTGGGAAGGGAATATATATATTATTATTTCCTTTTCATCTGCAATATATATCTTTGCTATATATTTATTTATTGCTGTTACGTGATAGCATTATGTTATAGTAAACAAATAATAAAATGTTATACAGAAAATTTTATATACGAGTATGTACCCTGGGTAATCGTTTACTTTCAGTTCCCGTACTTTACTATTAATGCCAAATGGGGCTATACTTCTTTTACCATCATTCCACTTCTTTTCAACGTCATACCTCCCTGGGGATGGTGTTCTAAAGTGAACCTTATCTGGGAATCGTGGAGTTTTACTGGCAAGTGATCCTACTCCAGCCTTACTTCTCACCTTAAAATAAGGTTTTAATATTTTATGAATATAGAACATTTCTTGTACATAAATGAAAAAGTATAAATAACAATCATAATCGGTAATTCAAATTGAAAATATCCTGTTTTTAATATTTATATCTGTCGTTAAACAAGACTTTTACCGAAATTCTACCTTATTTAATTGTGCATATAAGGAAGATGTAATATTTTCCACATCATATGACCCTGGTCCAATAGAAAATATCTCTGGAGTTACTCTTTTCTGATGTGGTGCTAGTCCCTTTCCTATTGGACTGGTATCTCTTATCATTGACGAACCAAAGCAGATTTTGTCTCCGTCTCTTATTTCTACTACATAGTCAAAACCTTTAACAGAAGAAAATAAATTTTAAATGGCAATTTCTAAACAATATTTTTTGTTGACAATATTTTTAATATAAAATATGTAATAAATATTTATCAGGGGGTGTATTTTTATTTTTAAGATAATTATGTAATTTTGGATTATTAATATGACGATTAACTGCCATATGAAATTTACCATATAGACCTGTTATAATAACACCAAATTCATTGCCAGTTAAAGTCACGTACGCTACATATTTAACTTAAATAATGTCGTAAACACAAAAACATAAAATTAATAACAAAGCAAAGTTTATAAGTCAATACTGATAAGCATATCTTACCACTAAAATACTCTTCCCTAGCTGACATACTCGAAATTTAGATAACTACAAATAGGTTAAATACTTAAATGAGTTAAAACAAATTTCCGCTTAATAATTCAGAACTCGCGTGCTGAAAAATTTTACAGCGGAATTCCGTGACTTAATCTGATAACCTAATATTAATGTTATCGATATATTTTAAAAAATATGGTTTGAGTAGGTTGCTATTCAATCTGAAAACATGTCATAATATGAAATGGAGAAAGGCACCATTAACGTATTTAAGTAGTTAAAATGTTTTTTATTTTTAAAAAATCTGAATATAAGTTTCATATAGACCTTAATAACATAATTCTGGGAGAATATAATACATAGTATTTGAGGATCATACAGTATACAGTATTGTATTATTAAATACAATACTGTATTTAATAATACAATAATTAATTTAATAATACTATAACGGTACTATATCGGTACTATACAATAACGGTAATATTAAAAAAAAGAACATAATTCATACCTCAAAATGTAATTTATATAAGGACAGGATCTTATATATTACTCGATTATATTAACCAAGCACATCGAAACCAGTAAATGATGATGCTACGTGATGAAAACACTACAAAGGTTTAAGAACATTGGAAATGTTAAAAGTGCGTATAAATTTAAATTCTACACATATCTAATACATATTTGAACCTGCTGAACCAAAATATGGTTACTCTATATAGATATTCATATTACCAAAATTTAATTATAAATTTATATATAATTAAATACCAATATATACCAATAGTATTCAACAATAAGAGACATATCAGACATCAACTGCTTGCATATTTAGTTGAAACCTTACTTGGTAAATAACTATGATAAAACAGAATATCGTCTATATCAGCCCGGTTGAGAAATTTGTTATGCCTTCAAATGTACATGCGATCATATTTTTAACATTTAACTAACTCAGCTAACTAAGAACGTCAGTTAATAACAAAATAAAGTATAACGAAAATTTTAACTTTGTTATGACGTATCATATTCATTTCTAACGTACTGATTTACTCCTATTCTTAAGAAAGACATGATTACTATGAAAATTAGATATTTTTATTATTAAAAAGACTGAGTTTTAATTAATAAAGGAATTGTCTCGTTGAATTTATTTATTCAAGCTCGTAATTTAAATATCTAATTCTAATACTTAAATTAAGATTCAGAATAGGATTTCTGAAAAATATGGTATATTTTTTTAAAAGATCCTCAAATTATATGAATTTACATATTCTGTGAAGATGTGCCATTGTTGAGACAAGGGACTAAACATATAATCCTCATTGAATATTCCAGAAACACTATCCAGGAAAAATTTGTATAAAATGGAACATATTTTTTCAATGATAATAATTCAAAAACAGTGAATCTACTAGTTGTCATGTATAAGTAAATAGTTGCCCAATAAGTAAACTCCGCCCCAACGCGTCTGTACTAAATTCTCAACATTCAGAGTACGAGAACGCTGGACCGGAACGTATAAATACGGGCGAAAAACCTGTCTCACCATCCCCCCAGAATGAGATGGACGTCGAGGAGTCCCATTCCAAGCGGCGCCCCCGAAAGGTGAAAAGAGAAGTGACAGACTCGGACGAAGAACCGAAACCGGCAAGGAAGCAGACGTTACGACACGGGGCGTCCCCAGTCTGTGTAATGCCGGAAGAACCCACTGTAACCGAAGGCGTTGCGACACTGGGTGTCCCCGGTCCGTGTAATGCCGGAAAATCCCACTGTAACCGAGAGGACCGGCTCCAGGGAAAGCGAGACCGAAAGGACGTGTAGGACGTCGCATACGAGAACGCAGGAGTCTCCAGCGTCGTCCCCAGCCACTGTACAGCAGGCAGCGAAGACGTCGGAAGTAGCGAAGCCGCCGGCGAAAGTGCCTCCAGTAGTTTTTCGCAAGAAAGACAACTGGGCAATCATCAACCGAATCCTTAAAGAGCTGAGGATTCATTACACGAAAGGCAAACTGGTAGGAGATGGCGTCGAAATCCACCCAGCCATCCCCGATGACCACAGGAAGCTAACCAGGACGTTAGCAGACCGGAAGTACGAGTACTATACATATCTGTATTTGTTGCCGGAGTCCAAAACACTGCGGATTGTGGTCCGCGGAATACCGGATTGCGTCACGGAGGACGATGTAACTGAGGATCTTCGAAGCCAGGGACTTCAGCCGATAGCTCTTCATCGAATGAAGTGCCGTCGGAGGAAGAGAACGATGCCGCTCGTGCTGGTGCAACTACCCGAGAATGGCGACACTGCAGCGATGCAGATGAAGCGCTGCTGCGGACTAGTTGTGCGAGTGAAAAAGTAGAGGCTGCACCAGCATTGTTATTGAGGGTGCGAAAATATCCTCAGCACCAGGAAGCAGACGAGAAAAGAGACTTCCCTCACCGCATCCGCCAGCAGACCACCCCCGAAAATATCGACCTCCCCAACTTCAGCGTCGAGGGCAGCACCGACAGCGAGGTCTTACGCCGCGGCAGTCGAGCAGAAGAAGACGCCAGACGCCCCAGCTGCGGAGGCGGCGATCAACATTAGGGAGATGGCCTCTATGATGGCTAATATGCAATAAATATGCATATTGCGATAATGCCATCTCTGAGAGCACCCTAAATGGCAGTACACCAGGATGCAAGGAGGTCCCTCAATATAGCGTAATAGAACGTATCTACACTCAAAGGAAAGAAGATGGGGCTAGAAGATTCTTGACAGGTATCAAGTCGACATCGTGGCCCTCCAGGAGACCAAGCTGCATCCAGACCACCCCCTACGAGTACGTGGATACCAGGTTCATAGAAGGGATAAAAACCGGCGCAGCAGATGAGTAGCGCTGTTGGTCAAGACAAGCATCGCCTACCACGCCCTGTCCCATTCGGACACGGAGAGTATGGAAGCGGTGATTGTGACCATCCAAAAAGGACAACAGGACGAACTCCGGATTGTTTCCTGCTATCAACCTCCCAGACGGTGCATGCAGGAACGAGACCTGGACGAGATCTTCCCCAGAGGAGGCAGGACCATCACTATGGAAGATTTCAACGCCAAGAACCCGTTGTGGAACAGCCGAACAACGAACACTTGGGACAGGGCGCTACTGGCGTTCGTTGAAAACCATCCCGAAGTCCAACTCGTCGGCCCCCTCGAAACCGACCCACCACTCGAGAGGGAGACCAGACGTACTGGACATCGCCATCGCCCAGGACATCCCCGTCGAAAACATCGACAACCTGAGGGAAGGATCCTCGGACCACGACCCCATCCTGGTTCACCTGGGGAACGAGGCACCGGAAACGAGAGTAGACTTCATCACCAGACACACGGACTGGAATAAGTTCCGGACGTGTCTGGATCGTCGCATCGAAGTCATTCCCCCATTGGAATCAGCGCGGAACGTCGAGACAGCGATAATCAGGCTCACCGAGGACATCCAGGCCGCAATGAGAGACAGCACAACGAAAAAAGGGTAAGAGAAAATAATCGACATTTTGGCTTTGTTTCAGAGCCCACCAAGGACCTGATCAGGGAACGTAGGGCAGCGAAACGCAGAGCTATGCATACCGGACAATCTAAGGACAGGCGGGCAGTAAACCAGCTGAGCCGGAGAGTCAAAACAGTCTTGGACGAAAACAGACAGGAAGCATGGAATCGACACCTGATGTCCCTCAACCCGACGGACAACAGCCTGTGGAAAACGCAGAGAGCTATCTGCCGTGCGAGACCGTCAATCCCACGGTTACACGGAGGAGGAGGGCTCGGTTTCACCGACGAGGACAAAGCAATGGCTTTCACAGACAGTCTGGAGCTCCAGTACCGCGAAAATCATCCGGAAGAAGAGACCAGGAGTGGACGGAGGACATCAGGAGTAGGGTACGCCGTATCGACGATGCCGCCGACGACGGGTTCCACTTCAGACCAGTGATCATGGAGGAGATTAAGGCCACCCTGAGCACCCTCAAGATCAGGAAAGCCCCGGGACATGATGACATCGGCAACACAGCACTGAGGAGGCTGGCAGGGAAAGGAGTCGCCTCGTTGCTGAATATCGCGAACGGAGTTCTTCGGACCCGCCACTTCCTGGAAGGATGGAAGATAGCTGACGTGATATTTATACCGAAACAAGGTAAGAACCTAACTCATTCGTCACATTTCAGGCCCATCAGCTTGCTGCCGATGCTCAGCAAGGCGATAGAGAGACTCATCATAGCCCGCCTCCACGAGAAGTCCGAAAAGCTGGAAGTCATTCTCGACAAGCAGTTCGCCTATAGACCACGACACTCGACGGAGCTGCAAGTGCTGCGACTGGTTAAAAACATCACGGAGGGGTTCAACCGGAAGAGCATGACTGCAGCGATGCTTCTAGACATCTCCAAGGCGTTCGACAGAGTGTGGCACGACGAGCTTCTAATCAAGATGTTAGATGGGCTACCCGATGGGCCTGGTGACACTGATCATGTCCTATCTGACAGGAAGGCGTTTCCGAGCCAGAGTAAGGACCTCTGTATCAGACTACGGGACCATGGAGGCCAGAGTATCGCAGGGCGCGGTGCTGTCACCCTACCTTTTCAACATCTTCACATCTGACCAGCAAAGGATGGAGCGCACAGCCACTACACTGTACGCAGACGACACGGCGATCGACGCGAAGTCGAGGAGGGCGCACACGGCAACGACGTACCTGCAGCGAACTACCGAGAAACTAGCCGACTGGTGCAACAAATGGAAGGTGGCCATCAACGTCGAGAAAAGCACGGTAGTGCTTTTTAAGAAGACGCAGGAAACCCCAGATGGACACGTGAACTTCAACGGAGAGGACATCCAGTGGCGAGATAAGACCCTATCCTATCCTATCGAGCCCACTCTCTCTTTGGCACTACCAGTTCTCGCCACTGTCGGTGGGAATGAGGAAGCGTAAGATCGTCGTAGCTTGTTCATTATAAATTATAAATTTTTATAAAAAGCTAATATTATTTAGCTTTCTATAAAAGTTAATTAACGTTATGTAGATGATATATAGTTTTAAATCTTATCGAGGTCATGAATATAAGTTTGAATAATTAATTTAAATACAATTTATTTACAGTATGTTAGGAATTTTTATTATTTATTTATAAAATTACTATTATTATGTCTTATACAATCATAAAATAGCAAAATAGATTACACGAGATCTGATGAGACATTTATAATTTGACAGGCACCTGATTAAAAACTAAATAAGCATTATGCTTATTCTAAAATGAAGTGATGTCCATTGGAAAAAAATGACTTGTACCAACTTTGTCAATTATCAATTAAAAACATCATCAACTGTCAAATTCTTTTGATGTCATCTTTCAATCGCTTAATGATTTCGTGGAATCTACTCTACTATACACTAATTTATATTGATATAATAGGTATAACGACTTATGTAGGTTCTGACGAATTTTATCTATAGTGTAAAAAGCCTTATGTAAAATAATATAAAAGAGTTTGCATTTACATATATATATATATATATATATATATATATATATATATATATATATATATATATATATATATATATATATATATATATGTAGATACAAACTCTCTTATATTCTTTTACTTTATACTGACTTACTTGGTTCATCAAAATCGGCTTCATTGACTTTATCTTCCATAGGCATTTCAAAAAATAGACTGTGACAGAAACTTGGGATTGAAAACAATTTAACTGTCAGATTTTTCTAATATGTATCATACCATGACTACGAATAAGGCACGTGTAACTTCTATAGAAATGTATTATGAACAATTCAGTTGAAGCCGAAAATACGAACCTATTAAGAGTTGACCAGAAGTACAATCGTCTCAAATAGAAGGCCACGAACAGACCTTCGATGTGCTGTTGCCAACTATTAGTTAGTTGTCTACCGAATTTGACGCTGATTTTCTCAATGGTTGTACAAGGATTGTGAATTTTAAGATTTTTTTAGAGTATTTGTTAAGACGATGTCAAAGTCAGATGATATGCCGCTTAAGGGTTATTAATCATAAAAATTGTTTTAAAAAAAGTTTTTTACTCCTATTATTTATTAAAAATATTAAGTTTCCTCTTCTTGTTTTTCGATTCCAACTTTTCGGCACTGTATTTATCGTTTTTCTTTTTAATGTAATCGTTAAGTAAAGTATTGGAAAATATTTTTCTATAGCGATTATGTAACAGCCTTGCTATTCGGAAACCAGTTGATAACCGCATTGTGGTTTGGTAGTTCCTTTCTCGATTCCCGACTTGTAAGTTACAGACATAGATCTTATCGATTTAGATGAAGACCCCACGGATTCATTTCGGCATTTGTCCTGGATCGGCGTACCGTGTACGGCACTGATGGGAACTAATAAGTTCGAAACAGCTGTCTGTCGTTCGGATTCCGGGACAAATATCGAATGGTGGGGGTCCCTTTTCAATAAAAAATATTGGAAAAAGTGAAGATAACATAATAAAAATATTTTTACGTTCTTTACCACACACACACACACATTGAGAATAAAAATCTTTTAAAAAGATATCCTCAGATACACTAGAAAGAGTAAGGTGACATAAAATGTATTTTTGGATATACATTTTTTGAGGAAGTCATATTCGGTGGAGATATCGTTTATAATGTTTTCACAAAGATGGCACACATATGAAATAGAACAGTTCTCACCATGTATCTAGGAACCAAGGAGGTTAGAGAGAAGGAGAATAAACTCCTGCTTTCAGCTGAGATTAAATACGGCGGTAAACCATGCGGCGCTGCGGGCGTACTCGAACGTGCGCGGAAAACCAATCGAGGTGCTTTGCGCATGAAGTGGAGACAAACGGTGGAAGTGGAAGAATTTGAAATTCTAACCACACACTCACGACATGCGCAGAATAGCCCGAATGGTATTCCGCGCACGTTCGAGCACGGTCGCAGCGCTACCTGGTATACCGCCGTATTTTCTATTAAGCGAGCAATCATGGTACATGCATGGAAGTTTATTCTCCTTCTCTATTCTCTACACATTCTCTATTCTCTAATCTCCTTGGTAGGAACGCTTAAACTACCGCGTTGTAAATAATTAAAATGCTCGTTTTCGGTATAAGTACCTTTACTGTCAGTAATTAGAAAACGCAAATATTACATTTTTGTTTTTTCGAAATTTTGAATGAAGCATAACTAGATATGTATATTTGAGCATTCATTTATTTGATAATCATGTAAATATTCTGTTTCCAGTATATATTGCTTTCAGTATTTTTGGGCATGTTTGAACAGTTTCCAGTATATTTTTAGATTTCAGAAAGTGAAAATGTAATTCCGGAAGCCTTTCTAAATACATGTTTAAGTCTTATTTTTTTCTCTGCATTAATTATCTCATCAAAATTAACGTTATAATTACTGCCACCTTACAGTCTATATTTACCAAACCTTTTTTCTAATTTTTCAGTTGTAAATTTTGAATACCTTTTATCTTTTACCAAGTAAAATATTATATATATTGAAAACATTTCAAAAGAATAGTCACATATATTGTCTCCTAAATAAACTTTTCAAAGTTGTTACGACATACTGTTTTATGATTAAGTTTGTATGTTTTTTTATTACCCGATTTTTTTCATTATTATAGACATCTTTAATATTGGAGAATTTTACATTTTACATTCTCATCAAAATTGGAATATACAACTGTGTTGTCTAAATTTTTTAGAATGCGCAAATTGTTTATTATATTTTTAAATATATGAAGAAAATCATAACTGACAAATATTTTAGTTTGAGGAATATCAAGATTTGGAAAACATGTTAAATTATTTTTTAAATTTGAAAACATTGACCGACTAATTCTATGGTTATGTTATAATATCTAAAACTGTAACCACATTTTTATTTTTCCGCACTCCGGAAAAGTAATGTAATCGTGTAAAGAAAAATAAAAAAAAATTTTGGGGTTTATTTTGCGTTTCTCAGCCTAAAAATAAAAAAACCTGTTTTTAAAAAAATTTTGCTGTGTGTGTGTCGTCGTCTGCATTTAAAAATCTTGTTAGCACGATAACTCAACTAAATCGTGTCGGATCGATCGGATCTTGACTGATTCTGATCGGGGACGTCTCCCAGACGACATCTATTGATTTTGAGGTGGATAGGACACACTCTACCATGTTCATGGGTCATGAGAAAGAAAGCACAATGGTGGACAATTTCAGAAATTTTTTACTCTTCCACACTCCACTATACGCGGAAAAGTAATGTAATCGTGTAAGGAAAAATTGAAAAAACTAACGAAAAATAAACCCAAAAAAAAAAATTGGGTTTATTTTTCGTTTTTCGGCCTAAAAATTAAAAAAAAATGGGTTTTAAAAATGTTTTGCTGTGTGTGTGTGTCTCGTTGTCGTCGGCATTTATTCTTGTTAGCACGATAACTCAACTAAATCGTGTCGGATCGATCGGGTTTTGACTGATTTTAATTGGGGACCATCATCAATAATCAATAGGTGTCGTCTGGGAGACACCTATTGATTTTGAGGTGGATAGAACACACTATACATATCATGAGAAAGAACAATGGTGGACTATTTGAGAATTTTTTGTGTTAGCACGATCACTCAATTAAATCGTATCGGATCGATCGGGTTTCGACTGATTCTGATTAGGGACGTCTACCAGACGACATCTATTGATTTTGAGGTGGATAGGACACACCAAACCCTATCCATGGTTTATGAGAAAGCACGATGGTGGACCATTTGAAAAAAGTAAAACTGTCGCATAACATATTCTGTATTTATGTATTGGTTTATTATTTCTCGGCCACTCAATTTCAAGATAGAGATGTTTTACGTGTGGAAAAGTCCGTTTCAAGGTTTTAAAACTGTTTATTGTATTAACTCTTTCGCTACGGCGACCGCGTTCTGCACCGTCACCCAGGAACGGATTCTTTTGCTGCTTGCGAATATACACTTCTAGAGGAGCCTGAGTAATTTTTACTTATTCGTAATTAAATACCACTTTTTGTTTTGTTAATTTTTTTTATTGTTTTTTTTTTATTCTATACTAAATTACAGAATATTTAAAAAACAAATTAGTTTTATTTTCTCAGTTTTTACAAACTTAAACTAAACAAAATTTTATGAAAATTAAACAAATATTGTATGAAAAATAAACAAAAATAGAAAAATGAACAAAAGAACATATTCTAAATAAGAATGAAATAAATTTTCTTTGTTGTATGGTATGTCGAAGCACGGGATTACAGAGTGGTATATAATTATAGGTGCCCCACATGTATCTGGTCTCACGTCGCCTATTATTTTTTGAACAAACAGTGCATCGTTTTGTTGCATATTGCTTCTTGGTTGTCGATGGAATTAGTTTAGGAAAGTGTCTCACTGTTAGACGTAATTCCAGCATTCTTTTACCTACTGTTCGCGTAGAAAGTGGCCTATGATATTTCACAATTATTTGTTTGGCAACTGTTAGATGAAAATCTTCAAGAGCTATGGTATTTCCAGTATTGCATCTGTAAAGTTGGTAACAATTTAGAATTGTATAGTCTAACAAATGATATAACATTTTTTTGTACCATTTCATAGATTTAAGTACACATTCTGTAGATGATAGCAACATATCCGATTTATTAACGGTACCCATGTTTTACCTGTAATCTACAATACAGGTTGGTTTAGTTATTACCCTTCCCGTTTCCCGATCCTTCTTTCCCGCCTCCTTTGCATCAGGAATAAAACATGAGCATGTGGACCTCCCTTTTATCTTTCCACTTAACAGAATATTTAAAAGTAGATTTGTGGGTGAACTCTAATTTTTCTAATTTTTGGTAAATGTTGACATATATTTACGATTATTTTACCGTACCACAAGCATTGGTTTTGTTGTCATACAAACATTTAAACAAGTTGGTACTTGTGTACTAATTATCAACGAATAAAAAATGTCTTTTGTTGAGGTATGGTTCAAGTAAGGTCATAACTATGTTTCCAGATTTACCAATATCAGCTCTCTCAAATTGTTTTATGTTAGTTGAAGCACCAGTATAAATGAGAATATCAAGTATGTAACCAGTTTCACAATCACATAGCAAAACAATGTTTATGCCAAATATGTGCCTCTTAGGTAGTATATATTGTCTGAAAAAGACGCGCCCTCTAAAAAGCAATAAACCTTCATCAATACAAATATTACTGAAGGAACAGAATGCCTCTTTGTACTTATTCCTTAGATGATTAACAATTATCGTTACTAAAGAGCGCCGGAATGAAGTATAGAGATAGGAGAGTAGTACACAATCTATACAAAGAGCAAACTGCTGTTATAGAAGTAGAAGGGGAAAAAAAGGAAGTAGGTATTAGGAAAGGAGTAAGACAAGGATGTACGCTATCACCACTAATTTTTAATCTGTACATCGAAGAGGCGATTAATGTGGTAAAAGATAGAGTGGATTTCGGGATTAAAGTACAGGGACAGAAACTAAAAATGCTGAGATTCGCGGATGATATAGCAGTATTAGCATCTAGTAAGGAGGAATTAGAATCAGCATTGAACGAAATGGAGGCAGTGTTGACAGAGGAATACGGAATGAGGGCGAATAAAAACAAAACTAAAGTGTTAGTGTGCAGAGGGCGCGAGAGCAGGGCAAAAACGAAAGTACAAATTAATAATGAAAGATTGGAGGAAGTTAAAGACTTCACTTATTTAGGAAGTAAAATAAACTGGGATGGAAGAAGCGATAAAGATATAAAACAAAGAATAGCGCAGGGTCGAGTATCTTTTAACAAAAAGAAAGCACTGTTATGCTCTGGGTAATAAACTTAGAAACAAGGAAGAGATTTTTGAAAACATATGTATGGAGCACGGCACTATACGGTTGCGAATCCTAGACGGTAGGGGCAAGGAAGAAGAAATTAGAAGCTTTTCAGATGTGGTGTTACCGAAGAATGATGAAAATACCATGGACTGATAGGGTTAGAAACGAAGAAGTATTGGAGAAAGTCGGCGAGAAAAGAAGTATGTGGAAAAACATAAAGAAGAGAAGAGATAGAATGGTAGGCCACTTGCTGAGACATGGGGGAATAGTCCGCGATATTTTGGAGGCAGAAATAAGAGTGAAGAAAGGCAGAGGTAGGCTTAGATTAGACTACTGCTCGCAAATAGTAAGGGATGCAGGTTGTAGCACAATTAGCGAAATGCGTAGGTTAGCACAAGATAGGAGAAGCTGGAGGTTAGCGTCCAGCCAGTCTTAGGACTGATGACCCCATGATGATATAAAATATTACCGAAATTATTTTTCATTTCATTAATTCGTATTATAAAATTTTCTCTAAATTATTTTCATTTCATTTATTAATTAGTTAGTTCATTTCATTTATTAATTAGCCTAAAAGGATTTAGGCACGTTTTGAATTAATTTTCATAGCGAAAGTAGAGTTTTAAAATATTCAGTACAAAATATCCAGATCATAAATGCAAATTATTTGAGTAAAAGTGCATCTCGGCTACAAACTTCAAGCCCTTACCGGATGTTAAGGCAAGCGATGTAGGTAGTCCGAGAAACGACTATCGCCCTTATGCGTTAAGGTTTCATATGGGAACTGAGTCCAGAGGACGGGACCATGTGTTTACTAAACTAAAGACAATGTCGACTCAGAGAAATCGCATACGTTGGTACGTGGCGTGCTAGCTGTTTTCGTCATACCGGGGTTTTCGGGAATATGCGTTCTCGCTCACATGACGCCGAGATTTTGCTTAAATACGGAGGGAATCGAGGTAAGAGGACAGTTTAAAATGAACTCAAGAAGATGCTGCTGGAAGTAATTCGGAAAGAGGAGACTGGAAGTAATCTGGGAGAGAACACCGAAGAAGACCAGAAGAACCGAAAACTGGGGTACGGGAAGATCCGAAGACGCGAGTAGCTGAAGTGCCGAAGCTTAGAAGACTGCCGATTCGAAATTCATATTTCGTATCCACTACCTCACCGCCTCAGAAGGGCCTCGCCGTTCGAACTACGCATCACACTAGGAAAATACGGGGCCGGCTTTTCGTAGGCTCTGGGCGGTCATCCCGTCGTCCGTCGAGTTGTCTGGGGCCCTCCGTCATGGACGTCATAGGGAGCGGGGGTTGCGAACCTGGGGGAGAAGTCTCCGACGCCGTCCCTATCGGCTTCTTGTTAGGTTAGGGTATATTTAATCATTCGTATTTAAAGTAATAGTCAAATTATCGCGAACACGCATTATCGAAGGGGGGGATTTACTTAATTAATGACTCTATATCTACGTTGTTCTTTCACTATGATACTCAATTAGGATTTAATACTTTCTAGATAATTTCTAGAATTTCTAGAAATTTATAGGCAAAACTATGTTTTGCCTATAAATAAAAAATAATGCACTAGAGGTCTTTTTCGTTCGCACAAGAGTATAAAAAAATAAAGCGGTTTTCGCCCTCTAGTGGCAAAACCGTGCGACTTTGAAGAAAACAAAAGACAAAATGTAAGAAGGGTTATTTCCTTAGTCTAATTTATGGGCTCGCTGTCACAGCGGCGCCGGTGACACTACTCCCATCAAGATAAGACCGGTTGGATACGAAATACACAGGCCAGGCAAAGAAATGATGCCAGCAGGCATATATTTTATAAACAAACGCCTGAAGCCAATAGCCCCTACGTCGGTCGATTCATTATGTATGTGGAGTGCCTTTGTGCTTGCAGCTAAAAACAAAACTGAATTGTGTTAAAAATTATGTTCCTTATAATAATCCCTGGATAATCATCAATTGGTGAGTTTATTCACTGAGCATTCCATTTTCTCCTAAATATCAAAATTACTATATCTTGGCCTGACTGATTTTACGTTTAATCACTTAAGTATTTAATTAAAATATACAGGTCGAAAAAGGATAGCTGAGCTGTGCAATTCTTTATTCCTATTTATCGCTATTACGGAGTGCTTGAGCCGTTTAGCGTGAGTCTGGGATTTGCTCTGCGGAGTATTTGAGCCGCTGACATAACCCTTTACCCATTTTACCTGACGGAGTACTTGAGCCGTTCAGGTTGCTGTGGAGTGTTTGAGTCACAGTGCGATCCTATCTTTTATCCGTTACCTCGTTTTCTATTATGTAAGTCTTTGCACAACTTAGTATATCCTTCGTTTTGCACTAGTGGGTGACAGACACAAGGTGCTTTAAACGATAAATTAAGCTTTAGAAATAGTATAACTTTTAGTCAAGATCTATGTGATCATATTAAAGGCAATTTTTGATAAAGAAAACCTTATAGCGAATTGGTTGCTCAGACTATTGTTTTTTTTTCAAGTATCTCACCTATCTTGTCACCTTGCTCAGGAGTACCTTCATCTCTAGAATATTAATTAAGTAAATTTTTTTGAATATTATTACGCTCTCCTTATTCTCAAACCTGACATTATAATTTGTTCTTTTTTTTTTTCATTATTTAATTCCTCGGCTCTTAACGAGATATAGCTCACAGTATTTTCTCAGAAGTAGGATTACCTTGGGGTTTACCAACATATAAGTGTATATAGGTATGTGTATGTATGTCTGTGAGATTGAGAGTGTCGATGTCAGCTGGTGAGAGAATCCAATAATTACACCTAACTAAAAGAAATAATTACCTAAACCCCGTGAATGCATGATTGGATAGGTTGAAGTATATACATTTATATGCAGAATCAAAAAAAAAAAAACGGTGACAAATAGAGTATGTTAAAATATAGTTCAAATAAGAGGTGCTAATGACAAGGTCACGTGTATAGATATATTTTGCACACTTTCTAGCATTGTGTTTTGTTTAAATAGCTTAATCGCAACAAATCGAAAAATGGGTTCTCGCAACACGCGCCGTAAAAGACCACTCCCATCGACAACGAGGATCAACTGTCGGTCGAGTCGTCTACGTCACGTCAACGGAGTAACACATCTGATAGCTTAACCTCCGTATCTAATAGTAACAATTCCATTGAACGGTTGACCGCTGTCTTGACGGCATTACTCGAAAAGCGAGAGCCTGTTAGTTTATCAACTGGAAAAGAGGACGTTATACCTGACTTCGACCCCGACAATAAAAACCAAACTGTACTACAGTGGTGTCAGAAGGTCGATGAACTGCGAGAAGTTTACAGGTGGACTGAAGAGGCGACTGTTTATTTCGCCACCACCAAGTTGAAGGGTTTGGCTGATGTGTGGTATAACAGTTTACCTACCTTAAAGTTCACTTGGGAACAATGGAAGGAAAAATTACAAACCGCTTTTCCTTCTCGACAGGATTACAATATTGATCTCTGGTAGATGATGAACCGAAGAAAGAGATCCGACGAAACCTATTCGAAGTATTATTAAGAAAAAAATGGCTCTTGGAAAAGAGCCAATTTTAGCTTAAGAAAAAATGGAGTGCAGAGAAAGAAGCATAAAACATGTCCAAGCTGAGAGTGCCACACCGGTGACCCCGGGTACGGCGACCCCCCCCCAGGACATTAGGGGGAAATGTGGCGACTGTAAATCTCGAGTGGGACGAGGAGCAGGCCAGATCTGTCTGGAAACAGGATACAGATGGAGGGGTATCGAGAATTCCGACCATTAGTTATAAGGCGAGTCAGGACGAGAAAATGGCTACGAAACTGCGGCAACTGATTAAAGAACTTGATAATCGGTCGAGGACTCTTCATCGGTCGGTAAAGGAGAACCCCAACACGAATAAGGAAACAAAAGAAGCAGTCACGGCGGCTCGAAGTATCTCCAGCCAAATAATGACGACGGAGTGCCAGGAGCTCCTACAGCGCCTGGGCAGAGTCCAAGTGGAAGACGGGACTATGCTGAGCGTGGTCGATGCCTCCATGTAAACGGTGGAGGGTGCGACCACGGAGGATATGGTTGAGGCCTCCACACAAACAAGGGATAAGGGGTCGAAGATCCAGAGGATCCGTACCGCCCTTAGGGAAGTTAGGACCGAGGACTTCAAAGCCCTGGAAGGAAAGGACTGGCCGGAGACAGTTTATCAAAAGATTAAACTGGCGGAGGGGAAGATAGGTGAACTCTCCACCGAGTGGAATCTGGCGTGGTGTGGGGCCACAGACCTATTGTTGGATGATGGTATCCCCAAGACCACAAGAGATACATTTTTTGAGGCAGGAGGTTGGGGACCAGGAGGTCCCAGTGGGGGGAGTAGCGTATCTGCGCCATCTCATGGCCAGACTCTCGAAGATAGGAGAAGAGGAAGTGATAAAGGATAGGTACGCCTATCACTTGATGGTGGCCGAGGAGGAAAATAGTCCCGGTGAGTTGGAATCTCTTCTGGAAGCATTAGGTCGCTTGAGAAACCTGATGAAAAAGCAGGGAAGGAGGAGGCTAGCGTTTCCGCCTCATCGAGTAACGGATTGGAGAAAAATCCGTAAGGCGGCAGAATTCGTCTTTCGTGGTGATGACATGGAAATCACCATGTACCCCCCCCCATGAAGGGCCAGAAGCGGCAGGATGAAAAGGGAAAGGATCCCGAATGGAAGGTCGTCGAGGCAAGACGGAAAAAGGGAAAGCCCGAGGAAGAGCAGACGCGTACAGTCCCCAAGCGCAGCAATAAACCCTCGGCGGTTGTTTTTAAAGCTGGAGAGAGCACGTATGCGGAGATGCTCAGGAGGGTGAAGGGAATCGTGGATCCGAAAGTCATCGGAGTGGAGATCCTTTTTTTTTTTAGAGGGACGCAGCCGGTGCTTACGCGAGCCGGACAAGTGGCCCACCAGATCTGTGTCTCACCTACCTCAGAACCGCTCTCGCTATTCGTCGAGGTAGGGGTCAATCATTCTTAGGATGTTATCAATTTCTATTCCATTGCCCTACATCCCCCCTCCATCAAAGACGATTAGGGGTTCGGGCCCAGCTCCCTCTCTTCCTCTTCCTTCATCTTCATTATCTTCACTACCATTCTTTCCGCACATGCCCACTCATTTGCACTTCTAACCATCCCATTCACCAATTCCCTCGCACTTTCAAGCCGACCCACTTTACTCGTATACTCTTCCCTCTCATTCGACCACCTCGGGCACCCGATTAAGGTGTGCTTGGGATAATCCCTTTCTCCGCAGTAGACGCACTCATCTCCATCCACCTATATATATATATATATATATATATATATATATATATATATATATATGGGGCCACCTTCCTCTCCCTGAATGCCTCCATGATATATTCCCATGCAGCTGTATTAAATGCATTCCGAACATCCAGAGTTATCAGCGCCCCCAACTTACCACCCATTCCAGGCCTCCAGCACCGCCTCCCTTATATGCGTAACGGCATCCACAGTGGATCTTCCGGCTCTGAACCCGTACTGCCTGTCCGAGAGCCCCCCCCCTCTTCTTCATCTCCTTGAGAAGCCTGCCAAGTATTAAATGCTCCGGCAGCTTCCCAAGGCCATCGGTCACACATATAGTCCTGTACTCCTCCGTGCCTCCTTCCGTCTTCTTCTCCTTTGCAACCAGTACTAACCTCCCCTTTTTCCAGCAGTCAGGGAAGTCCCCACTAGTAAGCACCCCATTCATAATCCTTAGGATCACCTGAGGATGTTCCTCCACTAGCGCTCTCACAACTTCCACCGGAATTCCGTCCACATCTGGTGTTTTCCCTAGCTTCACCCTCCCTGCCGCCTTCCCCAATTCCTCTTCCGAGAATAGGGCTATCTCCCCTTGGACATACTGTCTTTGCCAAGGCACCTTCTCTCTTATCGGAAAGAAAGTATTTACCACCTCCCTAATCCTATCCATTGGTAGTGCCTGTTAGTATGCTCCCACCCTCTTAGTTACAATCCTATAGACCGAGCCTCACACATTCCTATCCAAATCTCTACACAGTTCGGACCATCTTCTGTGCTTCTCCTCCTTTATATATTGCTTGAGCTTCCTTTTTTCCTTCTTATAGGCCACCTCCTCTGCACGCCTTACCCCTTCTGACGCTGCATTGCCTCTCCGTCTGTTCGCCCTTGTATACCGTCTTCGAGCGGCGATGCATGTATCTCTTTGGGCGGCCATCTCGTTCGTCCACCAGTATATACTAGTGGTCCGCCGTCCCATCTCCCTCCTTTTAGTCATTGAAGCATCGCAGGCTCTAACCACTGCTCTCACCAGAGTGGCTGGATCGGATATCGTACCTCCCTCCTCCTGCGCTGCGATACAGTGTCGAAACAGCTCCCGATCCCAACTTCTCGTACTCCACCCCTTGGTCCTGGCCCTCGTGGTATTATCCTCTCCTTCCTCCCTCAACTCAAAGACTATATACTTGTGATCGATGAGGGTTTCTTCCATCCTCTAATCCTCCCGGCCACTCCTGTTGTTGCAAAGGTTACGTCAGGGATGGACATGGCTCTACCCCTTTCGAACGTGGGTTCCGTTCCCTCGTTCATTACGACGAGGTCCATCCTGTCCGCCCACTCTACAATTATATTACCTCTCTCGTTCCTCCCTTCCGCTCCTCATTCTGGGGCTCTACCATTAAAGTCTCCCGCGATGATAAAGTCTCCCCCCACGCGGGAGATCAATTCTTCTAAACTTGCCAGTGATGTTCGTAGTTCCTCCATTCCAGGGGCATTCGGAGAGAAGTAGCAACTGCAGATAGTAGCACGCCCCACTCTCCCCCAAACGTATCCCGGAACTCTCCCAGAACTTCCAGGAGTGGAGATCCTGGGTTTAAGAAAGACGATGAACGGGGATCTTCTTCTGGAGGTGAAAGGAGGGGGTACCAAGGCGGATGCCCTTAAAACGGAGATCCTGAAAAAGGTGGAGGGGACGGAGGTCAGGTCGATGAAAAACTCAACGAAGCTCTCGGTGAGGGATATCGACCCGCTAACCACGAAGGATGAAGTGAACGAGGCTCTGAGGGCTCAACTGGGGAACGAGGAGTTCTCCGGGAAAAACGGACCCGGGACACAGCGAGGTAGCTGTGATAGAGGTTAGCAAGGCGGGGGCCAATAAGCTCCTGGACCGAGGTAGAATACGTTTAGACTGGGGGAGGTGTAGGGTGAGATCCAGACCCTCGAGGACTAAATGTGTGAGGTGGTGGAGCACTGACCACTTCGTGGACCAGTGCAGAGGGGTGGACAGGAGGAGGTTGTGCCTCAAATGCGGACGAGAAGGGCACAGCGTGGCGGACTGTAAGAACGTCACCTTTTGTCCCATCTGCAAGGAAGAGGGCCACAGGGCAGATCCGGCTAAGTGCCGTAGGCCAGGTGCTGAAGAGCGAAAGAAGAAAGAAGAGGGATCGCCGAAACATTGAGTGTCATCTAGGTTAACCTAAATAGGTGCCGGGCGGCCCAGGACTTGCTCTGGGCGACGACGAGGGAAGAGAGGGCGGATGTGGCCACCATTATTGAGCCCAATATGAAGATGACCCGGGGGAAGGGGTTGCACGTCACGAGGGAGATAGATGCCGTCATTAGGGTGGTGAACACAGGGTTTGTCGTCGCTGCTTCAGGCCATGGTCCTGGTTACGTGTGGGCTAAGATATGCCGGGTCATCCTGTGCAGCTACTATTTTTCTCCAAACGGAAGGCTAGAGGAACTTCGGACTTCGCTGGATAATTTGGAGGAATTGGTGGCAGGTGTGGATGACGACTGCATCATCGCGGGCGACTTCAACGCTAGGGCCCCCGAATAGGGCAGAGGAGCCCCAAATGCCAGGGGGGATCTGGTACTGGAGTGGGTAGCGAGGCTAAATCTGGTCGTGCTGAATCGAGGGCCACAGCCAACGTTCGAAAGGTGGAGATGGACGTCGAACCCGGACGTAACGTTCGCTACGGCGGGTGCAGCAGCAATAGTGGTGCGATGGAGTGTCTCTGATAAGGAAACACTCAGCGACCACAAATACATCTTATCTGAGGTTGGGGATGGCGCGGATCAGATGCTTAGCGTGACCAGGAACAGAGACTGGAAGTTAAACAGCTGGGACAGGGCTAGTTTCTGTGGAGTCATGGACGACCAAAGAGAAAATAGGAGGATCAGGGATCTCAAATCTTTGGTTGAAAGCGTCACGAGGGCGTGTGACATATTCATGGCCAGAAAAGGGAGAATCAGGAAGTCCCCGAGGATATATTGGTGGACAGAGGAGATCTCTGCCTAAAGGAAAAAGTGCGTCGCTGCACGAAGGCAATATATCAGGGACAGGGCCAGACGAACCTGGAACCCTAATGATCAGGGAGAGGCGGAGGTAGCGTACACGGCTGAAAATAAAAAGCTGAAGGATGCTATCAAGGCAGAGAAAAGGAGAAAATGGGACGAGTTGTGCGCTGACCTAGATAGAAATGTCTAGTGTAACTGGTACAAACTTGTGGTGAAGAGGACGAAAAGCCACCAGCAGGAGATTCCTCTAGAAAAGATGAGAGAGGCGGTGGACGCGCTCTTCCCCGAGAAACCGGTGGAAGAATGGGGGCGGTAACCAGGAGCAGTTTTCGATCCGCTTACGGAGGAGGAACTGCTAAGGGCTTGTGTCAAGATCAAAAATGGCAAGGCGCCTGGTCTGGACGGTATCCCTCCTGAGATCCTGAAGGCCGTGGTGGAGGAATATCCTGCGGAGGTGCTGCGAATCATGAACGATGTCATGAGGAGCGGTGACTTCCCCGAGGTATGGAAGATGGCCAGGCTTGTTCTAATCCTCAAGGAAAACAAGCCGATGGAGGACCCCACATCTTTCAGGCCGATATGTCATCGATGTGCTCGGGAAACTCTTGGAACATCTCATCCTAGGCAGACTCCTAGGGGAGTTGGAGAGAAAGGGAGGCCTGGCGGAGAACCAGTACGGGTTCAGGGCGGGGAAATCTACGGTAGATGCTGTCATGGTCATAAAAACCATTGCACAGGAGGCGTAGGAGTCCAAGAATCTGTGCGCGTTGATCACTTTAAACGTGAAAAACTAGTTTAATTCGACCTCATGGGGAAGGATCATGGGCAGACTGCGGGAGGTTGAAATAGCACCGTATGTTGTAAACATGATCGCTAACTACATCTCTTGCAGGGGCCTGATATTACTGGCCGGGGACGGTAGCGACAGGGGGGAATCTCGTGTAGAGTGTCACAGGGGTCGGTTATGGGTCCTACCCTATGGAACATTATGTTTGATGGGGTATTTAGACTCAAAGTACCCGAAGGAGTAAGGATCTTGGGGTACGCTGATGATGTTGCGGTGGTCGTTACCGGAAGAAGTGGTGTGGACGTGAGGGAAATCGCCAACCTCACTGTCGAGAGGATCAGGAGATGGATTGAGGATAGGGAACTGATTCTGGCTTTGGACAAAACGGAGGCAGTCCTCCTGACAAGGAGGAGAAAGCTTCCGTGCATCACGTCTCGAGTAGGGAATACCGAAGTTGTGCCGAAGCAGAGTATTAAGTACCTGGGAGTCTGGATTGATAATTCCCTCTCGTTTAGGGAACATATCAAACAGACGTTGGAAAAGGCTGGCAAAACTGTCTCAGCCCTTAGTCGTTTGCTGCCAAACATTAAGGGTCCCAAGACGGCAAAGAGGAGAGTCCTCAGCGGGGTGGTGCAGTCGATCTTACTGTATGCCGCCCCAGTGTGGGTGGATATATTGAGAAGGGACAAGTGGAGAAGTCCAGAGAAGAGCAGCTCGAATGGTCTGTAGTGCATACAGGACCGTATCGGCAGCGGCAACCCTGGTGATAGCCTGTATACCACCCATTGACCTTCTAGCAAGGGAGACACGGGAGGTGTACGGAGGAGCTGACAGAAGTGTAGCAAGGGAGAGCCTATGGGAACACTGACAGGAGAGATGGGAAGCGGAGCCTCGAGGGAGATGGACGAGGGTGCTATCCCGAACATAATGCCATGGTGCGAAAAGGCACATGGCGATGTTGGGTATTATTTAACCCAGGTTCTTACTGGGCATGGCTGTTTCGCGCATTACCTATTGGATATAGGCAAACGAGAGAGCAGAGAGTGCTGGTCGTGTGGAGAAGTCGATGATGCTGGCCACACAGTGTTCAGCTGCAAAAGGTGGATAGCAAAAAGGAGAGCTGCAGAGCAAAAGATAGGACATGCTATCACTGTAGGTAATATGATCCCAATCAAAAAGAGAAGGAGGAAAGGAAAGTGGGTAATGAAAAAGTATCCTGATTGGTATGCCAAAGAGAAGTAAAGTGAGAGCGGTTCCTCTTCGACATTATACTGATAGGATAGCGGGGGGTTTTTAGTCGGTAGGCGTATACGAATCCGACACTACCTGGCCAAACAATAACAGAACACCAGAGGCCATGTATCTTTTGAAGATTTTCCCCTCGAGAAAAAAAAATGTTGCGTGAAAGAGAAACAACCAGTGCAGAGAGTATTGGCAATGAGACAGGTAGAATTGACGCCATTACCACTGAAAGACATTTATGTCGGTTTAATATCTGATGAAGATAAAAAGAAACTCTATGACCTACTGAACGGCTATAGAGAATGTTTTGCAATGTCAACCGCAGAGCTTGGGTGTTCCAAAACAGCTACTATGAAGATTAGCCTTCAAGACGACAAACCTTTCTATTATCGTCCATACAGAATGGCAAGACCAGAACAAGATATGGTAAAAGGGATTGCCGACGAACATTTGGAGAACGACATCGTACGAGAATCGGAGTCCGAGTGTTCTTTTCATGTTCTACTGATTCGAAAGGAAAATGGGGAGCAACGCTTGTGCATAGAGTACAGAGAGCTCAATTTCTTGACCGTAAAAGAAAAGATGAAGATAGAACCACTACCTAGAATCGACGACCAAATAGATAAATTGCATTCAGGCAATTATTTCATCAGTCTTGACCTCAAGTCCGGTACTACCAGATTTCACTACAAGAGAATTCCAAGAAGTTCACAGCTTTCGTAACACCAGAGGGCCATTATGAATTCAACAGAGTGCCGTTTGGACTAACCAACGCACCTAGAGTCTTCCAGCGTCTAATGACTAAAATCCTAAAGCCTATTCGTGGAAACTCCGCGCTTTATCTAGATGACGTTCTATTATATGCCAGAACTATAGATGAAGCCTTAGATAGACTGAAAGAATCGTTGGAAATTTTTCGTTCTGAAGAATTAACCTTGAATCTGAAAAAGTGTTCGTTCTTGCAGACTTCAGTTAACTATTTGGGATTAGAAATCGAACAAGGCACAGTAAGACCAGGGTGCTGATAAAATTCGAGCGGTAGCCGACTTTTCAACGCCATCTAATGTATACAACGTCAGACAATTTCTCGGATTGACGGGCTATTTTCGACACTTTGTAGAGGGGTATGCTCTGATTTCGAAGCCATTAATCAGACTTACAAAGAAAGCCGTACCGTGGCAATGGAAGGAAATGGAAGAAACGGCATTTAAACAACTGAAATCGACGCTCATCTCTAGGCCAATTCTAAACTGCTTGACCCAGAGGCAATCAGAGAAGTCACACAGACGCCAGCCAAATAGGACTTGCCGGCATATTGCTACAACGACACACGGATGACCGTCTGCATCCCGTAGCCTACTATAGTAGACAGACCTCTGTCACGGAGCAGAAGCATGATTCTTACGAGCTAGAGACACTTGCCGTGGTAGAGAGCCTAAGGAAATTTAGGATACACCTATTGAGAGTAACATTCACTGTAGTTACCGATTGCACTGCATAAAAGCTAGTAGCAAGAAGAAGCAGATCATATCTAGGATAGCGAATTGGTGGCTGGAGCTACAAGAATATACATTTGAAGTACAATATCGACCAGGAGACAGGATGAAACATATAGATGCATTTAGCCGCAGCCCTTGTAACTCAAAACCAGCTGATCACCAAGGAAGAGAACAAGTGTTCCGCATTGAGGAAGCTAACTGCGTACTCTCCGCCCAATTAACTGACGAGAGGAAATTGCTACCTCATACCTTCACCAAGTTTTCATTTTTACGAGCTGCAAAAGATACTCGATCGAACTACGTAATAGATTACTTTAAAGACATTTTCGCAACGTACGGAGTTCCTGAGATCATAATATCCGATCAGGGCCGTTCTTTCATTTCAAAACAATTTAAGCTATTTTGCCAGCAGAATAACGTCCGACACATCGTTAACGCGGTAGCTACACATAGAGCAAATGGACAAGTAAAGCGGCTAAATAACACCGTTCTCGCAGCACTCTTACCCTCCGTCCCCGAAGAAGAACTTTGGGATGAGCAAGTGCGATCCGCCATAAATAATTCCGCCCATAAACAATTCGCCATAAACAATGTCGCAAATAAGTCTACAGGAAAAACTCCTAGTCAATTAATGTTTGGCTATACTCCTCGCAATAGTAGCGACGCTCTGCTAGTAGACGAAATTAAACAAATTCCATCCACAATAGAGGATCTACTGGCACTACGCGAGGAGGCAGCTAGTAAAACTAAGGCGGCACAAGCGAAGAAAAAACTCTATTACGCAAAAAGCGAAAGAAGCCGAAATCTTATAAAGAGGGAGACTTAGTGGTGATCGTTAAGGAAACACCGTCAACTGGTACTAGTAGGAAACTGGCCCCTACGTACAGTGATCTAATGGTGGTCAAAACCGTTCTACCGAATGATAGATACATAGTTAGGGATATAACGGGCTCCCATCGTATTCTGCGGTCAGTCAAATATCAAAGGCCATTGCCGTTGATCGGATGCGTCCTTGGAGCACACCTGGAGGTGTTTCGGATGATGCTGATGATGATAGTGGTGAAGATGAGCATGGAGTGCCTATCTCTTCAGATGAAGATGACCAAATGCATTAAGTATCTCGGGACGAGATATTCGCAGAATGGCCGACTGTAAGAAGTAAGTTTATTTCCTTAGTCTAATTTATGGGCCCGCTGTCACAGCGGCGCCGGTGACACCACTCCCATTAAGATAAGACCGGTTGGATACGAAATACACAGGCCAGGCAAAGAAATGATGCCAGCAGGCATATATTTTATATACAAACTCCTGAAGCCAATAGCCCCTATGTCGGTCGATTCATTATGTATGTGGAGTGCCTTTGTGCGTGCAGCTAAAAACTAAACTGAATTGTGTTAAAAATTGTGTTCCTTATAATAATCCCTGGATAATCATCAATTGGTGAGTTTATTCACTGTGCATTCCATTTTCTCCTAAATATCAAAATAACTATATCTTGGCCTGACTGATTTTACGTTTAATCACTTAAGTATTTCATTAAAATATACAAGTACGAAAAAGTATAGCTGAGCTGCGCAATTCTTTATTCCTATTTATCGCTATTACGGAGTGCTTGAGCCGTTTAGCGTGAGCCTGGGATTTGCTCTGCAGAGTGCTTGAGCCGCTGGCATAACTCTTTACCCATTTTACCTGACTATTTGAGCCGTTCAGGTTGCTGTGGAGTGTTTGAGTCACAGTGCGATCCTATACTTTTATCCGTTACCTCGTTTTCCATTATATAAGTCTTTTCACAACTTAGCATATCCTTCGTTTTGAACTAGTGGGTGACAGACAGAAGGTGCTTTATAACGATAAATTAAGCTTTAGAAATAGGATAACTTTTAGTGATATTAAAGGCAATTTTTGATAAAGAAAACCTTATGGCGAATTGGTTGCTCAGACTATTGTTTTGTTCCAGGTATCCCACTTGTCTTCTCACCTTGCTCAGGAGTACCTTCATCTTTAGAACATTAATTAAGTAAATTTTTTTTAATGTTATTACGCTCTGCTTATTCTCAAACCTGACATTATAATTTGTTTATTTATTTTTTTTATTATTTAATTCCTCGGCTCTTAACGAAACATGGCTCACAAAAATGTGTCGGGGAAATTTTTAAATCACAACTTTGATCTCCTGATATTTTTCTCTACAATGCATAGTTTTGACCTAAAATCGAAAAACAGCTCAGAAATATTTCAGCACGCTCTAGCGGCGCAACTAAGCAGAATTTCGAAAAAATGAAAAGGACAAAAATTGTGGAGAATTGCAAAATATACATCAAATCAGGTTGTTTTCCCAAAAATGCGTAGCTTTTCACGAAAGCGCAAAAAATCGAAAAGAAGGGCCAAAAATGCATATATATGTCTATATCTAAAAAATAACCTTTTTTATCATGCGCTAGGTGAAAAATATGTTGACACAACCCTAAAACAACTTTCTGTATAGATAGCTTAGCTGTAGGAAAAATTTCCCTCAATTTTCCTAATTTCAAGGGACTATACATTTTAGAACGTCGACTTAATGCATTAGAAACTTTGGTTCGGGCTAGCCATTCTAGTGGAGGTACATCTAATGATTTACGAGCTGCACTTCAAAATACGGTGCGGCGGCATGTTTTCGGAGTCCACGCGATACAGATGTGATAAATAAACAAATATATGTAGGGCGGATGGAATTAATACCCGAATTTGATGAGCTCTTCTAACCAGCCTGACAATTCGTCAGTGGCTGGCGAAAATTGATCGGAGATATTTACAGTTGGGACAATCCTTAATCTTCCTATCTCGATCGACTAACAGTTACACTCCTGGTTCCTATTTGACAATTGATGAAATGTTAGTACCGTTTCGGGGTAGATGTGGTTTCATGATGTATATTCCCAATAAACCCGCTAAATACGGGATTAAAATTCAAATATTAGATGATGCAAAAACACATTACATGTGTAAAGCCGAGGTCTATTCGGGAAAAAGCAATTCAATTGAACCAAAGAGCTCATTGCCACATCCCACACAAGTTGTTACTCGTTTGGTTAGCCATCTTCCTTTGAAAACTAACCGAAACATCACAGCTGATAATTGGTACTCATCAATCGAGACAGTAAAAGAGTTACAACAATGGAATATTACTTACGTTGGAACACTTAAAAAAAATAAACGCCAAATTCCACCAGAATTTCAACCGCACAGAAGTTGTTCAGAAGGCGCTTCCATTTTTGGTTTCCAAGGAAAGGTTACTTTGGTAAGCCACGTTCCTAAGAAAGGTAAAGCCGTTGTTTTGTTATCAAGCATGCATCATGACTCTAATATAAATCCAGTTTCAAAAAACCAGAAATAATAGAGTTTTATAATGAAACTAAATCTGGGGTAGATGCACTGGATCAGAAATGTGCGGTGTATTCAACCTCCCGAAGGACCCGTCGATGGCCAATGGCAATTTTTCATTGTATTTTAAATGTAGCTGGAGTTAACAGCAGGGTTCTTTACCAATTCTCTCCAAACGGCACTGAGATTAAGCGGTACGATTTTCTGAAACAGCTCGGACTAGCTCTGTGCAGACCACATATGGAGAACCGTATGAACAATTCACGCATCCCACGTCAACTTCGCCAGTTGATAGCCAAAAAACTTGGCACCTCACTACCAGCTGAAATAGTCTCTGAAGAACCTACTGCTAGATCCAAGAGAAAGAGATGCGCTTTCCCTCCTAAGGACAGAAAGTGTAGCATGTCATGTGCACAATGCAAAAGACCACTTTGCATGACGTGTGCAAAACAAGTATGCCCAGATTGTTTTGAGTGATAAATAGTCATTACATGTTTTTTCAACATATTATTGTATTATTTCTGTAAGAATAAAGTTTTTATTTTTATTAATTTTTTGGTATATTGGTGTTTTTCTTTTTGGGTCCCTTGGACCCCTCCATAGTACGAAATGAGCTAAATACGGCGCATAGTAGTTAAGGGTTAAAAAGTCTGCATGTTCGTCTGACAATTCGTCTACATTCACCATGCGTATAAAATAAATTTAACAAATCATTATTGGAATATTCTTCAATATTCTCCATTATAAACTATATTTGAGAATTGATGCAGAATCAAATTCTGCATCCGATCATCTAATAATATGTCCAGGGTGTCACTTTTCAAATAACGAACTTTTTCAACTTTGAAAATGATGTAAATTCTGTTTGCGATAAATTAATTGTCAATGTGGATTTCGAAAGTACCATTCCTGTGCTTCCGTCTACCCCAGAAGCGCTTAGTACCAGTCGAAAATGGGTAAAAGGCACAGTGTTGAAAATAAGGTTACGTCTTTCAAACTTTTCAAAATAATCAAGATATCTAAGAAGCAGTTGAAAATAGGTATAGGGAAACCTGGTGGAACTCATGAAATGTTCTCACGAATCCAAAAATTAAATAATATGCCGGGTGTTCTATTTAAAATAAGGAAGTTACTGGTGACTTCCGGGATAACCGGAAGTGGTATGACCTTGAAAATATTGAAAGAGAATCAATATTTCAAAGAGAAAGAGAATCTTGAATAACCCTGGAGTCCAGAAATTCAGAATTCTAAGTTTTTTCTAACCGCGAATATTTTTAACGAACGGCTACCGTAAGAAACTCTGTATATATATATATATATATATATATATATATATATATATATATATATATATATATATATATATATATATATATATATATATATATAGTTAGGGCCGAATGTTTTGTGACATGTAGTTTATGACAACTACCTGAACTTGAAGCTGAGAACAACGTAAAATGCAGACTTGTCCTAAACAATAAAACCGTCTTGTACCCCGGATAAACAAAATTGAAATTTATTGTAACATTTTGGATGGTCAGATAACTTCAAACCATTCAGAGCAAAATCGGAATGGCTGTCACATGATTATACCATCATCACATGTCAAATTGAATAACGGAACTTAGAGTTTGTGAATTGATTGAGAAGGATTTTCACGCACTGAAACTCTCACTTCTTCAATCGCTTGTGGGGTTCGAACAGAGCACGGGCGACCTGGATTGCGAATTTTTACAGTCGAACCGGTATTCTCAAACATTCGAATCCATTTTCTGATCTTACACCTCTTGATTATTTCTTATGGGGATACCTTAAAGAGAAAGTGTATGTAAACAAACCACGAACTTTAGTGTAATTAAAGCACAACATTCGCACCGAAATGGCCGCCGTTTCCAGAGAGATGTGTAGACGCGTGGTGGCTAATTTCCGTTTACGGTTAGAGGAGTGCCAAACATTGCCTTTAATATGATCACATAGATCTTGACTAAAAGTTATACTATTTCTAAAGCTTAATTTATCGTTTAAAGCACCTTGTGTCTGTCACCCACTAGTGCAAAACGAAGGATATGCTAAGTTGTGCAAAGACTTATATAATAGAAAACGAGGTAACGGATAAAAGATAGGATCGCACTGTGACTCAAACACTCCACAGCAACCTGAACGGCTCAAGTACTCCGTCAGGTAAAATGGGTAAAGGGTTATGCCAGCGGCTCAAACACTCCGCAGAGCAAATCCCAGACTCACGCTAAACGGCTCAAGCACTCCGTAATAGCGATAAATAGGAATAAAGAATTGCGCAGCTCAGCTATCCTTTTTCGACCTGTATATTTTAATGAAATACTTAAGTGATTAAACGTAAAATCAATCAGGCCAAGATATAGTAATTTTGATATTTAGGAGAAAATGGAATGCTCAGTGAATAAACTCACCAATTGATGATTATCCAGGGATTATTATAAGGAACATAATTTTTAACACAATTCAGTTTTGTTTTTAGATGCAAGCACAAAGGGACTCCACATACATAATGAATCGACCGACGTAGGGGCTATTGGCTTCAGGCGTTTGTTTATAAAATATATGCCTGCTGGCATCATTTCTTTGCCTGGCCTGTGTATTTCGTATCCAACCGGTCTTATCGATTCAAATATCCTAATGCATATTTGATTAAAGTACGTTATCTGAATCAATCCAGCTATTGTGAGATGCGTCGAAACCTAACCATTTTACGTAAACTTGTTTACCTCGTCTACGTAATACCTTTTCAACGAGATACACATCGGGAGTTTTCGTTTTCTGTAGTTCTTCTTCGTAGAAACCTCCGCTAATTCGAATACCATGTATATCCTCGAGCAAATAGGTGGTGGGGTTGGTGAGTTGTACTTTAATAATTTTAAATAGTTCAGTTGTCCAATTAGGTGTATATCCTTTTTTAAAGACATGCTTATTCTTACTGATTCGTTCAATATCCCCAACTTTGTAGTGTCGCGATGCTACCAACTTAATATTGTTATAAACTGAATTAAATATTTGTTTCTCATTCTGTTTAGTTACATGTAACGGTTTCATTCCTATTGTTCTGTGATGACAATATCGGGGAGTATATCTATCCATCTGTATGAGCCGTTTAAACTAAAATATTTATATAATTTCTCCTTTAACGTTCTAATAACTCTTTCAACTATAGCTGCCTTCTTTACGGTAAATGTACTGTAATAGTTTATCTTATAGTTTTTCATCAAGTTTTTAAAGTGAACATTATAAAATTCAGTACCCTGGTCCGTATTTAAATTTTTACATTTCCTCTTGCTCTATCCTTAAAAATGTCACTCATTGCTTGTGTAACTTCTAGTGCACTCTTGTTTTTTATGGGTTTAGCCCACACAAATTTTGAAAAACAGTCAATCACTATGAGAATGTATCTAAAACTGTGATTGTCCTTAATTACACATTTCGGCTAAATCTGCTTGCCACAAATCGTCTATTCCTTTTATTATAATACGTCTACGATTGAAATTTTGCGTGCAGGCTTATGAAGCTCATCAACCAATTGAATTTATTCTCTAGATTTCTTCATCGGGTGGGTCATAAATTATTTTATTGGTTGCATTTTATTCAATGTCTTTTCCACCAACACTATCTAAACCTTTTTGATTTAATTTTTCAATGGTCCTTCCTATATCTGTTAGATATATTTTCTGTTGATATAAATCTGATGTCTTCATGTTTTATACTATCCTTAAACTTATTTAAACGTTCAAATAGCACATCAATATTGTCTGGTAGAATAGAATTTATATGATCATCTACATATTTCTTATTAACGGCGTCACCCTCGTCAGTAGGTGATAGAACATTACACAGCTTTAAATTTTCAATGTTGATGTTTCTATCTTCGGCAAATACAAATCCACGTTGTGGTTGATTCAGATATGAATCATTAATTTCACTACTACGCCGCGAAGACCTTCTAAAATTATCGAGACTCATCCTGATAATGACTCAAATTTTATGTACATCAAATATTTAATAGATAACTCCAGCCTCACGTAGTTCACTAATGATAGCTGATATCTTATTATCATGTGAATCGGCATTTCCTGCAATGTTTGACGCATTTAAAAGTTTCCGTCTATCAACAAGCTCATTGACATCATCCCAATAAACATATTCGATTGGCTTTTGATTGTAAACCATATTCAGACCGGATCCACTAGTTAACTGTGTTTTTTCCTTCTTTTTACCATCCAATAATGGTGTTATTATTTTAATATACTGGGAAGACCTAGTTCCATTAATTTGTTAAGTATGTTCGTAATTTCTTCTATGTATATTGGTAATTTGCAAAATTTCCTTATATTCAGTTAAATCATTTCTATCATAATCTGTGGGATCCTTCATAGAAAATAGATTGTATAACCCCACTTTGCCATTATATACTTTATCATAAATAATTATTTCAGAGGCACGACCAATTTGTAATTCCATATTCCAATATACAGTTTATTCATTTGTAAATCCAATCTAATGCCATAGGTTTCATCATAGTCTTTGCGTTTAGTAAAAAAACCCTCTATATAGTGTCTAGCTAAAAATGGATACTGTTCAAAATATTCATTAAGAGCAGTTTTATCCGTTTTGTCATTCTGAAAATTAGCATCTCCTACTTCATACTGAGGTTCCAGAGACAATATGTCATCATTAATATCTGCATTTGATGTATACTCTGCTGAACTAGAGTCACGCTTTAACTTTTTTTGTTGTGATAAACCTACACGCTTCGTGTCTGTTTTTTGTAATATATTTACAGACTTGAGTTCTTTTAATGGATCGATAATGGGCTTCAAGAGTCTATTAAGAGTTTCGTCTTCGTTAGATTTTCCTAGCTTTAATGCTAGATACTTTTCTCTGATAGCCTTTGATGCCTTATTAATTTTATCTTTAAGCAATTTGTTCTTTAATAGATCCAATGGTTTAACCTTAGACACTCTATAGTTTTCAAAAGTTATTTTATTAGACTTCATTGTTACAACCTTAGCAGCAATCTGTTTTAATCTGAGCCTATTATCTGTATGAGCTGTACAACCTGTTTAAATGGAGCTGTATGAACTGTATGACTTGTTTAAATAGGTCTGTATGATCTGTATGATCTGTTTAAATGGGGCTGTATGACCTGTTTAAATGGGGCTGTATGACCTGTTTAAATGGGGCTGTATGACTGTACGACCTATTTAAATGGGGCTGTATGATCTGTTTAAATGAAGCTGTATGACTGTATGGACTGTATGAGCTGTTCTTAAGCAGAGGTCATCTCTTCAGTTTGATTGTCTAACTAATAATAACAGACACAGTTTACGTTACACGCTTATATACTGATCAAAATCTTTTCGGTACCGACCACCATGTAAATCAAAATCTTTTACGATGAACATTACTCCATACTTATCATTCCAACATTCTCTACACATGTCTTAAAATTGCTCGAATATCATATCTGGGGCCACGTGATCATCATACACATGCCGTAAATTGATTTTATCTTGTTCAAATAAAATGATGAGGTTACAATTATCTCGAATGAGATGTTTAGGTATCCGCGTGTATGTTTGACAGAGATAGAAACAGTCTACAAGTTTATGTCTACCCATACTGAAATATGCTCTTATATTGTCTTGTTTGTCACATGCCACATCGTCGAAAATGAATATTGAATTAGATTTAGCCTCAGATAGATCGATAATACTCTCACTACTTGCATACGGAAAATATCCAACTCCATTTACGTTCTGCAATACCTTCTCCAATAGTTTGTATTTCGGTTGAAAAAGTGATTTAGAGTAAACGTATATGTTTTCAAACCACAGTCCATTAGAATTGAATAATAAGCTTAGAAGAAAATTGGTTTTGCCTGCTCCACTGGGTCCGCATATAATAGCTCTTAGAGTACTAGGAAATAACTTTCCAGTATGCCTCCGCAAAATTCGTCTAGATCGATGGATTCCAGTAAAATTTGATTACATAAATTTTCAGCACGACCATATGTTTCTAATGTATATTCAGTGTGATTATAGTGAACTACGGTATCATTCTGATAGTCTTTAATATGATACATAACGTTGGAAGGCTCAGTGATACTGAGTTCCTTGAATTTTTCTTGTGAAATATTTTCGTAGAGTTTTATGATGGCACCTCTTAATTCAACATCAACCATTTTTTGCTAATATTTCTAATAAGACACTTCAGAATTAAAATCGAAGAACAGAGTGTAATGTAGTACAGTAGAATTGTAAGTGATTGTTGACCATTATAATCACTGAATATATTGATAGGGACCACGCATGCGCCTTTAAAAATGTTCCAATCTAAATCTCCACTTGTACCATTTTGAAATCTTATTCTTATTTTATATCTTTTAGCATCATTTGGTATGGAAGAAAACATTTTGATATATAGCATATAATAGAATAAACTGATGACCTAACAGCATCATGATTAATGATATACTATGCATGTACACATAGACTATACTTATTTATTAACATTTTCTCTCTACTTTTGTTGAAGGAATTTTTTCATGCTGTGGTGTAATATTCATATTGGTAAAACTAATGAACATACGCTTTTTTTGTTCATAAAAGCTGATAGTTATTTTCAACTGCTCTAACTTTCTGTTCTTTGTTATTTTCTATTTGCATAAGACACCCTGCAACTCCGATTCGGCTTGCATCTGTATACAATCGACATTCTAAATTTTTATCAAATATTCTTAAAACTGGTTATGTTCATTCAATAATAACTTGTATTTATCTGAAGGATGCATCTTATTGCTCAGACGTCTAGTAAACAACTAAAAAAATTAAGGTAACACACATACATAGGAGATAAATAAAAAAAAACGGAGACCAATAGTTTTTTTTTGTATTTATTTTCGTAAATTTGAATACAACCAATCATATAGTTTTACACTATTTCTTATACTACACATACATTTAAAATTATTATAATGATGAATACATTGTGGAAAGTCTTTTAAAAAATTTGGTAGTGGTGCACTGATGTATTCGGTGATATGTTCGACATTAACTACAAGAGGTGGCATTGTTGAAGTTTCCGCTAGTTCATGTAGCTTTCGTTCAAGAAATTCCTTCTTTTGATGTCCCTTTACGTAAACTATGTCGACGTCAGCCCCATTCAATAGATGATCGCTTAGGTTGTCATTTAATATGTTGTAATTTACATAACCGCTGCTATATTTTAGACCATGATGAAAACGTTCCAAATAGTTTACTTGTTTCTTTACTTCAGAACTTAACGTACTCTATGCCATTGGAGGTTTCAATAAATAATGAGCCCTTTGCACACCACTTACAAAAGATATTTCTTTAGCATGAAATTCAGGGAGGTTGAACCCCTGCACGTCGAAGACAATCCACCTCATGATGTTCTCAGATACAATACTTTTAAAAGACTGAATTACTTTATTTGATACAAGTTTATTTTATGCTGCATTTCTTACGATTCCACTTAGGGGTAAATATTCGATTACGCGATCATGAATAATTATACAGTATGCCTTGGTATCCTAGGGGAATGATTTTCTGCTTTCAATTTCCAGTTTAACATCCACAGTGGAAGATTTTATAGAATCATTTCTTTTCGAGCAATCTATGACAAATACTGCCCGACCACTGAAAGCATCAAAGTCAAGTATCGGTTTATTATTTGAGGCGAATATTTTAGAGAACTGCCTATACATATAATAGGCTTCAGAATATTTTTTACAGCTAAAATATAATTTCATATCTTCATAGGGATAATATTCAGAGTTCAATGTTAATTTAATATTTGATATATTGATATTATCCCAAGTAAGTAACATCTTGCATGCTTTTATCTTTTTTATTTGTTTGAAATGCAACAATAACGTATCTGGGGCTCTCCACATTAGTACAGGTTTTAACGGACCATATTTCTTTCGTAGTGCTAGTGGTCAAAGCTGGTAATTCATGAAATTCCCATTGTCTATATGGAAGTAGAAGTGGCTTATCGCTACTTATTTGAGAGAACATATTTAATTTCAAAACATCATTCAGAAACACATTCTCGACTTTTAGCTCTATGCTGGTTATTGTTAGTTCGCCAATAGTATCATCATTCGACACTTTAAAACAATTATTATCATTGCGAGCTCTAATTAGACGTAAAATTTGTTTACCGAAAATTACTCTCTTATAATCATGAAAAAATCCCAGCAAATGCCACAACGGTATTCTCAAAGAGAATGTTGTTTTTGTAGCATCATATGTTACCAGCTGTCCTTCAGGGTAATTTCAACCAGCAATACTAAGAGAAGTATCATCTTTTTCATAACATAAATAGCTTTTTAATAGGCTCACAGTTCCCGGATCTCGTACTTTATCTAATTCCTTTCCACTTAGTTCATAACTAATTGAATCAAATAAATATGCTCCTGCATTATTAGTGAATTCAACGGTGCCAGTACCCTCAACGTTCTTCTTTAAAGTTCCCTCAATCGATAGGGCGGCTTCGCTCATCAATAATAATACATCCTGTTGATAAATTGCAATTTCTATTTCATCGTTGTTTCCAAATGATTTTACAAAAGGGTGATACGTTCGAATTTCATCCCTGACGATGGACTCATCGTAACTAGGGTCTTGAAATACCTGCAGCTGTTCTAACATTATAGCCCAGAGATTTTAAATAAAGAATATTAGCAAGAGTTAACGTTGAGGTCTTCTTCTTACTTCTCTTCAAACACCCTCCACTGACTGAATGCCACAGATTAGAATAACTATCGTTTATATAGTTCTTTTGTTCAAATAGTAACCTCATAGTCCCTTTCTTAATTCTAATCGTACTATAATTTCTTCTCCTCGAAAATTAACTAGCTCAGAATTTTGATCAAGTATTTTCAATGTGATATTATGTATATCTGTTTTATTGTTTATTGGTAGAAAAATTAGGTTATAGGGTTCAATGTCAATTGCGTATCCGGGATCGACTTTCAATCCAAATTCAAAAATGGTGTGTGATGATTTATTATTGTAAAATGCTCCTGCCGTAAGGTTACAGTCCACGTGGATTGTTACCACCTTAACTATCTTAACAGATAAATCTGATGGAGTATCAGGTTTTAGAACTTGAGAACTATAACCTAATAAGGAGGCTAAACTGTCTTTGGGAGTGAAGTCGATTTTGAGCTTACTTTTAATTTCACACTTAATCGTATTATTATTAAGCTTTAGAGAGAAATAGTCTTCACTCTGTGCCACACCACTGGGTATTACTCGCGTCTGCAGATATGATTCAATATCACTTATTTCATATGAGCCTGTCGGTATGTGTATAACTTTTTCTTCTTCACCGCCAAGTTGTCGGTAATAAAACTTATTATTTATCCCCTCTTCAATGTTTGGTATACTATTGTACGTGTGAAGCCCTATTAATGCTAACGAATAGTCGTACTGAGGATCAAAAATTATGGGATTATAAAAGTCCACGGAAAGAGTAGAACTTCGACTTCTTAACGTGAATATTTGAGACATAATGAATGAAAATCACAAGTTTATTATTTTTATAGAGAAATTCTAAACACAAATGTCCACAATTAATCGTATTGTATGTCTGATAAGCATCAGAATTATATTTAATTTTACATTTCGAGCCAAGGTACTTGACAAGTTCGATAGGTAGTTTTAAAGATCTAAAACTATCGAAATATAAAACAGAATTATTCCTTTTTTTGTAAGCTACCCAATGTATTCCAGGGACTTTTATGCTGTCTAAATTAATAATTGCACTTTCGTATTTTGTAGGTGGTGTAGTAGGTAAGGCGTCACGCATAAAGACACCTCTGAAATATGGAATTTTTAATTTTTTAACATATTTTACTAAATCAATGTCGGAAAGTGCTCTATTGGGTAGCTTCAATGGGAGTTTTTTGTTTTTTCAAATATAAGCCATATCCTTTTTATACGGTTTCATGTAGAGCCCGGATCCTCTTTTCCCTAACGCTACTGCCTCCAAAACTTTATTGTGTCTCTCGTCCTCTTCCAATTTTTTCTTAGAGTTTTTAGCATCTATTACGGTCTTCGCCACTGCAACAGCTCCTCCCGACAGAGCTCCTAATGCACTTAAGCCAGCAAATATCGGTATCAAAGGTAAAATACCACCAGTCTTCGGTAATGATAGAATACGAGGGGTATTTATTTTTCTCTTACCCCCTGCATTCTTGACTGTAATTCGAGCTGCCTTTAACGTCATTGCAGCATATTTTTTTAAATTGTTACTTGCATGTCTTTTCAGTACTTTAGATATATTTGTCACGACAGCCTTTTGGAATACGAATATATATATATATATATATATATATATATATATATATATATATATATATATATATATATATATATATATATATATATATATATAAAGTATTACAATCAGTAAAATAGTTGAGACGTTACAATGCGTGTTTAAAGACAACAGGTGTCCCTGCCCGTTGAAAATTTAGATCTGTTGACAGACCATTGTTTGGGAGGAGAAGAGAAACATGGAAAGTTATATATGATTAATGTCAGACAATGTCATTCACAATCCATATGGCATCGCGTAAACACGTAGTAGGACGTGGAGTAGTCAATAATCTAATTAATAAGTTGTCCTTTGAATTACACGTTCCGGGGTACCAATTCTGCGGGCCTGGTACGAAGTTACATAAAAGACTCGCTCGAGGGGATGCAGGTATAAACCCCCTCAATAAAGCTTGCAGAGAGCACGATATTTCATATAGTAAAAACAAAAATTTAGAACAGAGACACAAGGCAGATTACCAGCTCGAACAACGTGCTTAAGAGCGTGTTAAAGCAAAGGACGCTAAATTAGGTGAGAAAGCCACCGCTTGGGCTGTCACCAACGCAATGAAAGTTAAACGTAAATTAGGCATGGGTGTAGGGGGACGTAGAAAAGTCGTATTCCAAAAGGCTGTCGTGACAAATATATCTAAAGTACTGAAAAGACATGCAAGTAACAATTTAAAAAAATATGCTGCAATGACGTTAAAGGCAGCTCGAATTACAGTCAAGAATGCAGGGGGTAAGAGAAAAATAAATACCCCTCGTATTCTATCATTACCGAAGACTGGTGGTATTTTACCTTTGATACCGATATTTGCTGGCTTAAGTGCATTAGGAGCTCTGTCGGGAGGAGCTGCTGCAGTGGCGAAGACAGTAATAGATGCTAAAAACTCTAAGAAAAAACTGAAAGAAGACGAGAGACACAATAAAGTTTTGGAGGCAGTAGCGTTAGGGAAAAGAGGATCCGGACTCTACATGAAACCGTATAAAAAGGATATGGCTTATATTTGAAAAAACAAAAAACTCCCATTGAAGCTACCCAATAGAGCACTTTCCGACATTGATTTAGTAAAATATGTTAAAAAATTAAAAATTCCATATTTCAGAGGTGTCTTTATGCGTGACGCCTTACCTACTACACCACCTACAAAATACGAAAGTGCAATTATTAATTTAGACAGCATAAAAGTCCCTGGAATACATTGGGTAGCTTACAAAAAAAGGAATAATTCTGTTTTATATTTCGATAGTTTTGGATCTTTAAAACTACCTATCGAACTTGTCAAGTACCTTGGCTCGAAATGTAAAATTAAATATAATTCTGATGCTTATCAGACATACAATACGATTAATTGTGGACATTTGTATTTAGAATTTCTCTATAAAAATAATAAACTTGTGATTTTCATTCATTATGTCTCAAATATTCACGTTAAGAAGTTGAAGTTCTACTCTTTCCGTGGACTTTTATAATCCCATAATTCTTGATCCTCAGTACGACTATTCGTTAGCATTAATAGGGCTTCACACGTACAATAGTATACCAAACATTGAAGAGGGGATAAATAATAAGTTTTATTACCGACAACTTGGCGGTGAAGAAGAAAAAGTTATACACATACCGACAGGCTTATATGAAATAAGTGATATTGAATCATATCTGCAGACGCGAGTAATACCCAGTGGTGTAGCACAGAGTGAAGACTATTTCTCTCTAAAGCTTAATAATAATACGATTAAGTGTGAAATTAAAAATAAGCTCAAAATCGACTTCACTCGCAAAGACAGTTTAGCCTCCTTATTAGGTTATAGTTCTCAAGTTCTAAAACCTGATACTCCATCAGATTTATCTGTTAAGATAGTTAAGGTGGTAACAATCCACGTGGACTGTAACCTTACGGCAGGAGCATTTTACAATAATAAATCATCACACACCATTTTTGAATTTGGATTGAAAGTCGATCCCGGATACGCAATTGACATTGAACCCTATAACCTAATTTTTCTACCAATAAACAATAAAACAGATATACATAATATCACATTGAAAATACTTGATCAAAATTCTGAGCTAGTTAATTTTCGAGGAGAAGAAATTATAGTACGATTAGAATTAAGAAAGGGACTATGAGGTTACTATTTGAACAAAAGAACTATATAAACGATAGTTATTCTAATCTGTGGCATTCAGTCAGTGGAGGGTGTTTGAAGAGGAGTAAGAAGAAGACCTGAACGTTAACTCTTGCTAATATTCTTTATTTAAAATCTCTGGGCTATAATGTTAGAACAGCTGCAGGTATTTCAAGACCCTAGTTACGATGAATCCATCGTCAGGGATGAAATTCGAACGTATCACCCTTTTGTAAAATCATTTGGAAACAACGATGAAATAGAAATTGCAATTTATCAACAGGATGCATTATTATTGATGAGCGAAGCCGCCCTATCGATTGAGGGAACTTTAAAGAAGAACGTTGAGGATACTGGCACCGTTGAATTCACTAATAATGCAGGAGCATATTTATTTGATTCAATTAGTTATGAACTAAGTGGAAAGGAATTAGATACAGTACGAGATCCGGGAACTGTGAGCCTATTAAAAAGCTATTTATGTTATGAAAAAGATGATACTTCTCTTAGTATTGCTGGTTGAAATTACCCTGAAGGACAGCTGGTAACATATGATGCTACAAAAACAACATTCTCTTTGAGAATACCGTTGTGGCATTTGCTGGGATTTTTTCATGATTATAAGAGAGTAATTTTCGGTAAACAAATTTTACGTCTAATTAGAGCTCGCAATGATAATAATTGTTTTAAAGTATCGAATGATGATACTATTGGCGAACTAACAATAACCAGCATAGAGCTAAAAGTCGAGCATGTGTTTCTGAATGATGTTTTGAAATTAAATATGTTCTCTCAAATAAGTAGCGATAAGCCACTTCTACTTCCATATAGACAATGGGAATTTCATGAATTACCAGCTTTGACCACTAGCACTACGGAAGAAATATGGTCCGTTAAAACCTGTACTAATGTGGAGAGCCCCAGATACGTTATTGTTGCATTTCAAACAAATAAAAAAGATAAAAGCATGCAAGATGTTACTTACTTGGGATAATATCAATATATCAAATATTAAATTAACATTGAACTCTGAATATTATCCCTATGAAGATATGAAATTATATTTTAGCTGTAAAAAATATTCTGAAGCCTATTTATGTATAGGCAGTTCTCTAAAATATTCGCCTCAAATAATAAACCGATACTTGACTTTGATGCTTTCAGTGGTCGGGCAGTATTTGTCATAGATTGCTCGAAAAGAAATGATTCTATAAAATCTTCCACTGTGGATGTTAAACTGGAAATTGAAAGCAGAAAATCATTCCCCTAGGATACCAAGGCATACTGTATAATTATTCATGATCGCGTAATCGAATATTTACCCCTAAGTGGAATCGTAAGAAATGCAGCATAAAATAAACTTGTATCAAATAAAGTAATTCAGTCTTTTAAAAGTATTGTATCTGAGAACATCATGAGGTGGATTGTCTTCGACGTGCAGGGGTTCAACCTCCCTGAATTTCATGCTAAAGAAATATCTTTTGTAAGTGGTGTGCAAAGGGCTCATTATTTATTGAAACCTCCAATGGCATAGAGTACGTTAAGTTCTGAAGTAAAGAAACAAGTAAACTATTTGGAACGTTTTCATCATGGTCTAAAATATAGCAGCGGTTATGTAAATTACAACATATTAAATGACAACCTAAGCGATCATCTATTGAATGGGGCTGACGTCGACATAGTTTACGTAAAGGGACATCAAAAGAAGGAATTTCTTGAACGAAAGCTACATGAACTAGCGGAAACTTCAACAATGCCACCTCTTGTAGTTAATGTCGAACATATCACCGAATACATCAGTGCACCACTACCAAATTTTTTAAAAGACTTTCCACAATGTATTCATTATTATAATAATTTTAAATGTATGTGTAGTATAAGAAATAGTGTAAAACTATATGATTGGTTGTATTCAAATTTACGAAAATAAATACAAAAAAAACTATTGGTCTCCGTTTTTTTTTTATTTATCTCCTATGTATGTGTGTTACCTTAATTTTTTTAGTTGTTTACTAGACGTCTGAGCAATAAGATGCATCCTTCAGATAAATACAAGTTATTATTGAATGAACATAACCAGTTTTAAGAATATTTGATAAAAATTTAGAATGTCGATTGTATACAGATGCAAGCCGAATCGGAGTTGCAGGGTGTCTTATGCAAATAGAAAATAACAAAGAACAGAAAGTTAGAGCAGTTGAAAATAACTATCAGCTTTTATGAACAAAAAAAGCGTATGTTCATTAGTTTTACCAATATGAATATTACACCACAGCATGAAAAAATTCCTTCAACAAAAGTAGAGAGAAAATGTTAATAAATAAGTATAGTCTATGTGTACATGCATAGTATATCATTAATCATGATGCTGTTAGGTCATCAGTTTATTCTATTATCTGCTATATATCAAAATGTTTTCTTCCATACCAAATGATGCTAAAAGATATAAAATAAGAATAAGATTTCAAAATGGTACAAGTGGAGATTTAGATTGGAACATTTTTAAAGGCGCATGCGTGGTCCCTATCAATATATTCAGTGATTATAATGGTCAACAATCACTTACAATTCTACTGTACTCCATTACACTCTGTTCTTCGATTTTAATTCTGAAGTGTCTTATTAGAAATATTAGCAAAAAATGGTTGATGTTGAATTAAGAGGTGCCATCATAAAACTCTACGAAAATATTTCACAAGAAAAATTCAAGGAACTCAGTATCACTGAGCCTTCCAACGTTATGTATCATATTAAAGACTGTCAGAATGATACCGTAGTTCACTATAATCACACTGAATATACATTAGAAACATATGGTCGTGCTGAAAATTTATGTAATCAAATTTTACTGGGACCCATCGATCTAGACGAATTTTGCGGAGGCATACTGGAAGCTGGTTTCTTCAAATTATTATACTCAATTAGAAAAATAATACCTTTTGAATATATTGTAAAATACAATCTTTATAGTGAAGATGTAGTTGATTAAATATTTTACTAAAAAATTGTTGTTTTATTTTGCACACTTGTGTGTACAGTTTTCATTTTTGTAAAATCATTTGGAAACAACGATGAAATAGAAATTGCAATTTATCAACAGGATGCATTATTATTGATGAGCGAAGCCGCCCTATCGATTGAGGGAACTTTAAAGAAGAACGTTGAGGATACTGGCACCGTTGAATTCACTAATAATGCAGGAGCATATTTATTTGATTCAATTAGTTATGAACTAAGTGGAAAGGAATTAGATACAGTACGAGATCCGGGAACTGTGAGCCTATTAAAAAGCTATTTATGTTATGAAAAAGATGATACTTCTCTTAGTATTGCTGGTTGAAATTACCCTGAAGGACAGCTGGTAACATATGATGCTACAAAAACAACATTCTCTTTGAGAATACCGTTGTGGCATTTGCTGGGATTTTTTCATGATTATAAGAGAGTAATTTTCGGTAAACAAATTTTACGTCTAATTAGAGCTCGCAATGATAATAATTGTTTTAAAGTATCGAATGATGATACTATTGGCGAACTAACAATAACCAGCATAGAGCTAAAAGTCGAGCATGTGTTTCTGAATGATGTTTTGAAATTAAATATGTTCTCTCAAATAAGTAGCGATAAGCCACTTCTACTTCCATATAGACAATGGGAATTTCATGAATTACCAGCTTTGACCACTAGCACTACGAAAGAAATATGGTCCGTTAAAACCTGTACTAATGTGGAGAGCCCCAGATACGTTATTGTTGCATTTCAAACAAATAAAAAAGATAAAAGCATGCAAGATGTTACTTACTTGGGATAATATCAATATATCAAATATTAAATTAACATTGAACTCTGAATATTATCCCTATGAAGATATGAAATTATATTTTAGCTGTAAAAAATATTCTGAAGCCTATTTATGTATAGGCAGTTCTCTAAAATATTCGCCTCAAATAATAAACCGATACTTGACTTTGATGCTTTCAGTGGTCGGGCAGTATTTGTCATAGATTGCTCGAAAAGAAATGATTCTATAAAATCTTCCACTGTGGATGTTAAACTGGAAATTGAAAGCAGAAAATCATTCCCCTAGGATACCAAGGCATACTGTATAATTATTCATGATCGCGTAATCGAATATTTACCCCTAAGTGGAATCGTAAGAAATGCAGCATAAAATAAACTTGTATCAAATAAAGTAATTCAGTCTTTTAAAAGTATTGTATCTGAGAACATCATGAGGTGGATTGTCTTCGACGTGCAGGGGTTCAACCTCCCTGAATTTCATGCTAAAGAAATATCTTTTGTAAGTGGTGTGCAAAGGGCTCATTATTTATTGAAACCTCCAATGGCATAGAGTACGTTAAGTTCTGAAGTAAAGAAACAAGTAAACTATTTGGAACGTTTTCATCATGGTCTAAAATATAGCAGCGGTTATGTAAATTACAACATATTAAATGACAACCTAAGCGATCATCTATTGAATGGGGCTGACGTCGACATAGTTTACGTAAAGGGACATCAAAAGAAGGAATTTCTTGAACGAAAGCTACATGAACTAGCGGAAACTTCAACAATGCCACCTCTTGTAGTTAATGTCGAACATATCACCGAATACATCAGTGCACCACTACCAAATTTTTTAAAAGACTTTCCACAATGTATTCATTATTATAATAATTTTAAATGTATGTGTAGTATAAGAAATAGTGTAAAACTATATGATTGGTTGTATTCAAATTTACGAAAATAAATACAAAAAAAACTATTGGTCTCCGTTTTTTTTTTATTTATCTCCTATGTATGTGTGTTACCTTAATTTTTTTAGTTGTTTACTAGACGTCTGAGCAATAAGATGCATCCTTCAGATAAATACAAGTTATTATTGAATGAACATAACCAGTTTTAAGAATATTTGATAAAAATTTAGAATGTCGATTGTATACAGATGCAAGCCGAATCGGAGTTGCAGGGTGTCTTATGCAAATAGAAAATAACAAAGAACAGAAAGTTAGAGCAGTTGAAAATAACTATCAGCTTTTATGAACAAAAAAAGCGTATGTTCATTAGTTTTACCAATATGAATATTACACCACAGCATGAAAAAATTCCTTCAACAAAAGTAGAGAGAAAATGTTAATAAATAAGTATAGTCTATGTGTACATGCATAGTATATCATTAATCATGATGCTGTTAGGTCATCAGTTTATTCTATTATCTGCTATATATCAAAATGTTTTCTTCCATACCAAATGATGCTAAAAGATATAAAATAAGAATAAGATTTCAAAATGGTACAAGTGGAGATTTAGATTGGAACATTTTTAAAGGCGCATGCGTGGTCCCTATCAATATATTCAGTGATTATAATGGTCAACAATCACTTACAATTCTACTGTACTCCATTACACTCTGTTCTTCGATTTTAATTCTGAAGTGTCTTATTAGAAATATTAGCAAAAAATGGTTGATGTTGAATTAAGAGGTGCCATCATAAAACTCTACGAAAATATTTCACAAGAAAAATTCAAGGAACTCAGTATCACTGAGCCTTCCAACGTTATGTATCATATTAAAGACTGTCAGAATGATACCGTAGTTCACTATAATCACACTGAATATACATTAGAAACATATGGTCGTGCTGAAAATTTATGTAATCAAATTTTACTGGGACCCATCGATCTAGACGAATTTTGCGGAGGCATACTGGAAGCTGGTTTCTTCAAATTATTATACTCAATTAGAAAAATAATACCTTTTGAATATATTGTAAAATACAATCTTTATAGTGAAGATGTAGTTGATTAAATATTTTACTAAAAAATTGTTGTTTTATTTTGCACACTTGTGTGTACAGTTTTCATTTTTAAAATATATATATTTTTTATTTAAATATATAAATTACAACATTCCATTCCTCCTAACTCGACAGAATTGTTTACTTAACGTGCTTTTTTTCAAAAGACGCAGATATTATTTAATACGATTCTGATTTATGACCTTGATCTCAATTCCGATGTTGGTCGGCTTTAATCACAGTCTACAATAGTGGCAAACACCAGTTTGTTTACATTTAAGTCACGTTCCTTAAATCAGTTGGTGACACTTTCTTCAACAAGTCAAGACTTGTTTTTAACGTTGAATTTGTATTCTATATAATAAACGACAAGTAGGTTAAAAGAAAAAATGACTCAGCATTTAACCATCCACGTGTAGATAATTTTTGTTTATTCACCAGACCAGCTTATTTAGTCTACAATAGTACAGCAAACATTTTAGTCCCGTTTTCAAGTCATAACATCATACAGGTGTACCAGCCCAAACATAGTGGCTTTTTAGTACCAACTTAGGAAAAATAAAACCCCTGTTTTTACCATAAATATATTTTTTCTGTCTATAACTTTTTTATTTATTAACCTATTAAAAATATACTCTCTTGTGATTATGTTCAATTAATTGTTTAATGAATTTTAGTCTATATTCGATTGATATCGGATAAAGTTTAAGATAAGGCTCTTTTGACATATTGCGTCAGATGTCCACGTAACGGACCTCACGTTCTTTTTCCTGCACCCCCACCCCTTTGCCACCATGTTTTTTTCCCTACCCTCTTTTTTCTTAACACAGCCACGCCCCCTTTTTTCTTAATACAGCCATGTTCTTTCGCCGCCATGTTTTTCCCCCACCCTCTTTTTTCTTAATGCAGCCATATTTTTTTCTTAATGCAGACATGTTTTTTCCCCACCCTCTTTTTTCTTAATGCAGCCATGTTTTTTCCACGCCCCTTTTTTCTTAATGCAGCCATGTTTTTTTTTTCCTTACCCCCACCCTCTTTTTTCTTAATGCAGCCATATTTTTTTCTTAATACAACCATGTTTTTTTTAACGCAGCCGTGCCCCTTTCTTCTTAATACAGCCATGTTTTTTGCTGCCATGTTTTTTTCTTACTCCCACCCCCTCGCCGAAGAAGACTCTCTAGTCATTGACCAACAAGCACCAGTGACGTCACTTCTTCAGAACTACAATAGCGACACCTAGAATATCCGGGCGGCGGCTTGACGAACTAACCCATCTTTGGTCACTCCCGATGGACACATGCCATCCGCATCAAAAGTGGTCTGAGACTGGTTTTGCTATACTACTCGCATCTACTGCCACTAATATCTGAGTGTTACCTCTTTTTGATCTAATGAATGGTCCCAGATGATCGAGATGAATAGTTTGAAAGGATCGGGTTACTTTTGGAATTGGATTAAGGTACCCAGACTTGTTAGAACCTACTGTTTTAAAATACAAACAATTTAAACAATTTTTTATGTATTTTGTAATAAAATGCCGCATATGTGGGAACCAATATTTACGCGCAATTAATTCGTATGTTTTGTTATTTACTTGATTACCCGAGTCCAAAATTTGTTTAATTTTTTTTTAATATTGGTATCATACTGTTGTGCCGTAAGGAGCCGATCACCCTCCGTAATTATAATGACGTTAACTTGCTGATTATTGTTACTTTCATCGTGACTAAGAGAATCAACAGGATTACGACTTAGCGCATCCACATGTCGCATGTGGTCACCTGATCTGTGTTTAATATTATATTGATATTCACTTAAATACAATATCCACCTTCCAATTCGCTGATTTAATTCAGCCTTTTTAAAAGCTCTAGCAACCGCCGCACAATCAGTAATTATGGTAAAAGGTCTTCCGTACAGGTATTGTCGAAATCTGGTTACTGATAACACTATCGCCATAGTTTCTAATTTAAACGAATGATATTTCTGTTCTTCTGGCGACGTCAATTTACTATAATACGCAACAACGTGTTCTTTGTTATTTTCTATTTGCATAAGACACCCTGCAACTCCGATTCGGCTTGCATCTGTATACAATCGACATTCTAAATTTTTATCAAATATTCTTAAAACTGGTTTTGTCAGTAAAAATTGCTTTAATGTACTGAAAGACTCCTGCTGGCGCTGTTCCCATTTCCATATAGTGTCTTTATGTAAAAGTTCGCTTAAAGGTTTAGATTTTTCTGCGTAATGGGGTATAAATTTACGAAAATAGCTAGTTAATCCCAGGTACTGCCGCACTTGATGGACATTTGTTGGTATTGGGAATTTTTCAACTGCTAATATTTTATCATTTGTAGGCCAAATCATAGAATTAAATTATGTCGCTTAAAAATATCCAACACAATTCTTAATGTTTCTAATACCTCTGCTACAGTTTTGCCAGGAATCAATATATCATCAAGATAAACCAATACCCTTGTAAACCGGAGATTAACAAGAATCTTATTTATGGTTTTCTGGAAGACGGCTGGGGCATTCGTAAGTCCGAAAGGAACTTTCAGAAACTCATAATGTCCATTCTGAGTTACAAATGCCATTTTTGGAATAGATTCAGACGCTACACGAATTTGATAATAGCCTGATGCCAAATCAAGAGTGCAAAAGTATTTATAGCCCGCTAAGCGATTTATTTGTTCTTCTATCAGAGGAATAGGATAACAATCGGTCTGTGTTATTTTACTAAGCGCTCTGTAGTCTATACACAATTTTTTTTCATTTACTCCTCTTTTAGAAACTAATACGACTTGACTTGCATAAGGTGAAGTTGATTCGCGAATAATCTGATGTTTCAATAATTCGTCTATTATTCCTCGAATGATTTCTCGTTCAGCGTCGGAATACCTGCGTGGACGGTACGCCACTGGTTGATCTGTTTTTAATTTAATCTGCATTTCTTCATTACAAGTCCCTACGTCAAAAGAAGTTAAGACAAATAATTTATCATATGAATTTAATAATTTTAATAGTGATTGAATTGCAAGGCTATCATTAATACCAATATTTACAGTTGTTTGGTTTAAGTTAACCACTGCACCCGCAGTAGATGAGAACTTTAATACACCGTTACATTTTTCATAATAAACGTCCTCTAACTCAGTAAAATTTTGACCAACAAGGACGTCTACATTCAGAATACGCCTATCAATTACATACAAAAGTATGCTATGAGTCACGCCATCAATGCTTACAATTACAGAAACGTACTCATTGACCTTCAATCCGAATTCAGATAATGTTTGAATATGTATCGGAATACGAAGCCTCTCTGTATGCATGTTTATTTTTTAACAACGATTTATTAATTAAGGAACACTCGCTTCCTAAATCTATGTAAGCTTTTGTCGGTAACTTTTTAAGCAGTATATTCTTTTAAAACTTATCATTTGTTTTCCTACGCGCTTGTTGTGATTTTGCAGAATTTACATATCGTACATTTACGTAATTTACATATTTACATTTCATATAGTTCATATGGAATAAGTACTTTTGACATGCCCGGTTGTGATGGACACTGACTTTTGTAGTGGCCCCTAGATTTACATTGATAACATCTAAAGTATCCTCTTTGCGAGTGTCCTTTATTAACAGCCTCACTTTTACAAACCTTAGCAATGTGCCTGGTGTCAACGTTAGATAAATTTGTTTCAAGAGATTTTTCATCAAATAATTTTAAATGACGTGCTAATTTAGCCGGATCTGTTATTCCCGCAGTTTCGACGGAAAACCGAATTTGTTCGTTCTTAATACCTCCCAAAATAAGATTTACTTTATCGGTATCGCATAAATCTAGTTTCATTTTGTTTATTAAACCCAGTTTTTCAAAAGTATACGAGTATAAACATTGTCCTTTGTCCGCTACCAAAGAAATCATTTGAATCATTGTGTTGTGCAAATCTCTTTTCAGTTCAAAATGTTGCAAAAGCAACGATTTCCATTCCGCTCATGTAAACAAACGTGTCGGCAGACTTCGATACCAAGTCTCCGCCGGCCCGCGTAGTTTACACAACGCCAAATGATATGTTATGGCGTCTGACCAATTATTAATTTTTGCATACTCATCAACAGCCGAGACCCACTCATTTAAATCGTGTTCTAAAGGGTTGAATTCACCGATTATATTGTTATTAACTGTAACCCCTAATAATTTAGAATCGTGATCATTTCTAGGACAGTTAAAAACTTTTTCAAGTCCTTCAAGCAAAGCATTACTAAAAGATTGTATATTAATTGACTCACTACCATCCTGCGTTCTGTTGGATCTCGCTACTACCTGCCGTGGGAAAGTATACATGGCCGTTGTTCTGTGTTCTGCGCTTTCCTGCCGGCGCGCGGCGTCTGTTACTCCGACTCCGACGTACACGTCGCTCTTGGGAGGAAGGCCGCGTCCTGTCTCTATCGTGGCGTTCGGCTCTTGGCATGTTAAACACTGTTACAAAAACACACCAAGCACAATCCCACTTCTGATGTTAACAATTTTTATTAAAAATAAGAAATTACCAAATACAAAAATAGTTTAAGTTCAAAACTTGGATTATGAATTTATAGTGTCAACCGTATGTTACGTAAGAATATTAATAAGTGTCGCTCCGCATTTTTCATCTCCCTGATGTTTATATTATCAGCATAAGCCTTGACCGAGTTGAGATCGTCATCGATCGCGTGGACAAGATCCGTGCCATCCCGCCAAAGTTGATAACATACTTTATTTTAATATTGATTCTACATATTTCAATAGACTCCTTTGTTACTAATGTCCAGTACCGTCATTAGTCATCATTCCTGCTGATATAGCAAAGGATTTGTCTAAAATAGAAAATGGATTTTAGAACACTTGTATTAAATTATAGGAAACATTCTTTGTAATATATTTTTTACTGACTTTCTACAAATTTAAAAACTACTAAATTGAGCCACTTGCCATTGATGGCTTCTTTATATATTTTAGGTCCTCAAATATAATGCTATATTTATTGTTCACAAACTCTTAAAAACTATGTTTCTTTAAAGGTACAACCCTTTCAGGTAAAAAAAGTTGTTTAATCCTCATGTTCCAATAGTACAGTTTCCCTAAACTTAGTTTGTACTAGTTTTACTAATATCAACTTATATTTAGTTGTATTACACACACACAAACAGAATTATTAAAACAATACAATATGACTACACTGCGAAGAGTTAAATCACGTCTACATATGCTGCTAAAGATGCAACATTTATTTTCCAACCGGCACGGATGACCACATAAGCCATGTATAAGCTTATCATGTTAAATTCTATTTCTTATTCTTTGTCGTTATTAATTACCTTAAATTCAAATTATCGTTTATATGAAATTATAATTTATTACAACTTTAATCTTAAAGTCACCTACATTATTATTTGTTTATTATTGTTCATCATTTTTAATTGCCCTTCTTGGCACGCGCTCTTTAGAATCACGTCTTGGCATGCACCGAGTTTGCCAGGTTCAACACGTTTTTACCTTTAAATTGTGGGTTTTCTTTTTTCTATGAAATATATTGTAATCTTTTATTTTAAATAATACATAGTTAAAATAATATTTCAATAAAAGAAACACATTTATTTTTTGCATAAACAAGCATTATTATTATTATATATTCAAACAAAACAGACTAGTTAAAATTATATCTTTACCGACTCGCAGATGATAAGCAAAGATAGTACCTGTTTTGTTTTTGTTTTTTTTTTGTAAGCTCACTGGAACCGCTAGGCGACTGCTACTCACCTTATGGAATTATCAAATAGAAAAGTTTTTCTCCATAGAGTGAAGTTCTCGTGATAGATTCTTTGTGTAAAATCTTCGCTTCACTACTGGAAAAGAAGTTTTATGAATATTCTAGAAGGGTGAAAGAAAAGGTAGAAGGGCGCTCAAGGTCGAGCTGTTCCGAAAATTTCCTTACCGACTAAAAATGGATTCGGTCGAGCCTGGGGGGCTCCGCGGGAATTACATGACACACGTGAATGATAACGCAGGAAATACGACACGAGTTTCAAACATCAAGCCGAGTCAACAGCAATGGCAGCAACACCATATTAATCTAACATTATTATATTTACTTAGAAATTAGTTCAGTTGTAATTTGTAAGTCTAAGATAGTAGACGCAAAAGTTACTCAAAGTAAATTTCTTTTAGCCGGACAACAGTGTTAAGTGGCGTAGCCGCTAAGATAGTGAAAGGCACAGTTTGACGGCAAATCAAACATCGGGAACAAAATCGTCTCGAAGTCCTATCCGTATCAATTGAGAATTCACTATCAGAACACGTCCGAAGAAGAGGAAAACAGCAAATTTACAAGCCTGGTTGCGGATAGCATCGCCGAAATCAGCCAAGGCCTGGGGGTACAACCTATAAGCAGTAGCGTTAAGAAACCCAAAGAAATGATTCAAACAGAAATCAACATTTGACTGTAAGTTGCTCATTTCATTATATTTCACACTTTTACACATTTCTCGTTCGTATAAGTGTACATAATTGTAGTTTTACATAAGTTGCACGTTTCATGCCTGGTTTTGATATCGAGAATTTGGTAAATTAAATTAATAATTTACAAGTAAAAATCAATCAAATAAAACCAATTACCAAATTTTCAAAATTAAATATACCAGACGTAATTAATTTCCTATTGTTAAAACTATACGTCGACACGATTTCTCATTATGATGGAAATTCACACACTCTTGGAATCTTTATCGATAATTGGGAAAATTTCATTACCGGATCCAGATTTGATTACACATTTTCGAATTCAGATAACCAACAAATTAATCATTTTATTTTAAGAGCAATAATAGGCTAATTATGTGGTAGGGCTCTCACTTTGATAGGGTTAAAAATTGAAATGAGAACTTGGTTAGAGATAAAAAATGCACTAAATTTAAGTTTTAGTGACCAACGAAATATTGATTGCTCATTCACGGTCTTATCATTTTGCGGCCTCATAAGAATGAAACACCATATAATTTTGGCATGCGATGCTAAGATTCACGCAGTTTAATAAGTTCAAAATTAATTAATATAGATATTAGCAATGAGGAAAAAATCGTGCGATTGCAAAGCTATGATGACTTACCTTTAAAAACATTTATTGACAGATTAAGGGCAAATTCAAAATAATGTTCGCTTACGAAATCCCGACAGTTTAGAAAAAGCAATGAACTTAGTAATCGAGGAAGAGAATTTCTTGTATTCTCAACACAGAACAAATACTAAAAAACATAAACGATAATGACTTTGAAAATCCAATTTGAATTACATCAAGGTACCTCTACCCATAACTTTTATAATGAAAATACCGAATACTCTAGCAACTCTAATTGTTCTGAATATATGATCGAGAATCCAGAATGCCTCATGGGTGTTGGATATTGTAATAATGAGAATCAATACGAACAATATGACAATATTGATCAAGATTATACGCTAATCGAGATTCAATGTCAAAGCGATAATCAAAATTTATAAAATCAAAATTTTCAGTTAGATATGAATCAAAGCAATCAGACATAATACAATCAAATTTCACAAAATCTAATTTACCCTATGTTTTATCCCAAGTTTAAATGGTAATTTTTTAATTGATACAGGTAGTACTAAAAGTTTAATTGACTCAGAATTCTATATAAATATAGCCTATAAATTCTATAGAAAATGTATTATAAAGAAAAAAATTAATATTCAAACAGCTCATAGTATTAGTTATTACGACGAGATAGTAACTATTCCAGTTTTTAAAATGTATAATGTAAAAGAAATGCACAAATTTTATTTTTTTAAATTTAGCCAAGAATATGACGGACCTATAGGTGTAGACCTACTTAAACAACTAAACGCCAACGTAAACGTAACGACAAAACAATTAACAACCCCTAATGCCATAATTCCAATAATTTTCGAACCTGACGAAAACATACAAACGATAAATGAAATATCCTTCAAAATAAATCATACTTTAATTATACCACCCCGAATTACAAACAGTTAAGATACCAGTAAAACAAAAATCTGGTATAGAAATACTAAATTATTCTAAATTTAGAAACGGTGTTGAAATGCCCAAAGCTTTAGTAAATGTAATAAATAATTTTGCGATAACTACACTGACACTTTCCCTGTAAAAATAGACCGACTTGGCTACCATTTCCACTGAAGACATCTGCTCTATATTCTGTTTTTCGGATTTTATTCGCCTTTGAACATACCATAAATTTATCTAATTCGATTTTCTTATGAAATTTACTTGGATTTTAAAACATTCCATTAATGGGCACATTGAAGCGATCACTTCTTTGTGAAGATCGACGTACTTGACTACCATATCCACTGGAGAGATCTGCTCTACATCGTGTTTTTCAGATTTTATTCGTCTTTGAACATAGCCGAAAATTCATCTAATTCCATGTTTTCAGTCCAGTTGCGTTTTAAAACAGTTAAGTATTGGCACATTGTTCAATTTCGTATCGAATTTTATTCGCCGTGAAAGGATATATTTTAGAGTTGTTTTCAGAGTTAATACGTTTTTAAACTGTAAATTCATCTTAATTAATTTTTATAAAATGTTGCCCCTCGTAAAACGAAGTATTGTGTGTATATGTCTGTGTCTGTGCATTAGAACAATAATATCGAACATCCTAATTACATTTGTATATGTGTATGTGGATGGATAGCGCCAATATGAAATACAAGACGTGCCGAATTTAAGCATGGGGGTGAACACCATTTGCACCAGCAAATATTTTCTGGATGTGTACAAAATCACACCGGTGAGTATCTTGTATACCTCTATGATTACATTTACCCTCATTTTGGTATTTAATTAACAGTAATCTATCATCTTTTTCCCGAACATTGTTCAATATGTTTTACGTTTAATTAATTTTAAACTTTTTTTATAATATTTTTGCATATTTACTTTATTAAAAGTGGAAAAGTTTTTCATCATAAAAATATAAATAGAATATTTTTCCGAGGTTGTATAATGTTTTAAAAATTCGAAAACTAGGTTTTCGTCGGATTTGGGAATTTTTACATCTACTATTTTTAAATTTTGGAAGTCATTGTTATTCACCTCTACTTGATTATGAACATTTGGCTTAATTATTATTTGATTTTGTTTATTGTTAATAATTTCATCTAATATTGGTATGGAATTACTTGTTATTTCGTTACGACAAGAATGAGTATTTAATGTTTCAGTGTCGGTTGGTTCTATTTGTAAGTTCTGAATAATATTAGGAGTGTCATTAAGATAATTTATTGATGTCCAAGGTTAAGGGCTTTATAGAGATTCGGTTTCTAATACATTTATTGTTATACGTGATAAAGCATTGGCGTTTGTATTTAATTTTCCTTTTTTATAAATAATATTATAATCAAATTCTTCCAATTTCAATCGCCATCGAACTAATTTTGAAATTGATTCTTTTAAATTGAAAAGTCAAACTAAACGACGATGATCCGTTACAATGGTAAATTTTCTACCATACAAGTAAGGTCTAAAATATTTACAGGCTCAAACTATTCCTAAAAGTTCCTTTTCGATCGTATTGTATTTTTGTTCACTAGCGTTTAATGTTCTCGATGTAAAAGCTACCAGTTTATCATGGGGTATCTCACCTTGAAATAAGATAGCTCCAAGGGCGATATTACTAGCGTCTGTGCCACTAGCCAAATCGAGTGTACAAAAATAATTTGCTTTTTCTATTTTATCCAAAATATCGGCAATATTGGGGAGAGGATCTTTATCGTAAATTGTTTGCTCATTCAATTTCCTGTAGTCACCATTTTTTGCGTCCCGATGCATCTAGTTTTTTCGACACGATCCAAATTCGACTAGAAAATGGAGATGTACTATGTTGAATGATACCCTAATCTGGAATTTTTGAAATTTGCGATTTTACTTCATTTTTGTGAATTTCCGGACGATACGATTTTACAAAAACTGGGGTATCATCTATCAAATTAATTTTGTGACTATTTTTATTAGTAAAACTTAACGGTATTCCATCGCAAAAGAATATATCTCTGTAGTCATAACAAAGTTTCCGAATAACATCATTTTCTTCTTTATTACAGTGCTCTAATCTAAGATTTTTTAAATTTTGTTTTCCTGCCTTATATTTAAAGGAATCGACATCCATTTTTTCAATAAAATTGACGTCAATTAAATTTAGTGGTTCGATATCGAAAGGTTTCGAGAAAGCGAGTTTAACTCTATTTTTGTTTAAAGTTGTGATTGTAGTTATCGCAAAATTATTTATTACATTTACTAAAGCTTTGGGCATTTCAACACCGTTTCTAAATTTAGAATAATTTAGTATTTCTATATCAGATTTTTGTTTTATTGGTATCTTAACTATTTGTAATTCGGGGTGGTATAATTAAAGTATGATTTATTTTGAAGTATGTATTAAATTAAAGTATGATTTTTATTTATTGTTTGTATGTTTTCGTCAGGTTCGAAAATTATTGGAATTATGGCATTAGGGGTTGTTAATTGTTTTGTCGTTACGTTTACGTTGGCGTTTAGTTGTTTTAATGGACACATTGAAGCGACAACTTCTTTATGAAAATAGATGCAGTTGACTACCATGTCCACTGGAGAGATCTGCTCTAAATCGTGTTTTTAAGATTTCATTCATTTTTGAATATAGCCGAAATTTCATCTAATTCGATTTTTTTTAATGTTCAGTTGCCTTTTATAACATCTCCTTAACGGATACATTGAAGTAACATTTTCCCTGTGAAAACAGATCTACCTGGATATCGTTTCAACTGAAGACATCTGCTCTACATTGTGTTTTTCATATTTTATTCGCCTTTGAACATAGCCACAAATTGATCTAATTCCATTTTTTTATGAAGTTTACTTCTATTTTAGAACATCCCCTTAATGGGCACATTGAAGCGACAACTGCTTTGTGAAAATATACGTACTTGACTACCATGTCCACTGGAGACATGTGCTCTACATCGTGTTTTTCAGATTTTATTCGTCTTTGAACATTGCCAATAATTCATCTAATTCGATTTTTTTTCAAAGTTCAGATGCTTTTTAAAACATTCCCTTAACGGGCACATTGAAGTAAAGCTTTCCGTGTGAAAGTAGACTTACTTGGCTATAGTTTCCACTGAAGACGTCTCCTCTACATTGTATTTTTCAGATTTTATTCACTTTTGAACATAGCTACAAATTTATCTAATTCGATTTTCTTATGAAGTTTACTTGGATTTTAAAACACCCCTTTAATGGGCACATTGAAGCGACAATTTATTTGTGGAAATAGACGTACTTGACTACCATGTCCACTGAATCTGCTCTACATTGTGTTTTTCAGATTTTATTCGTCTTTGAACATAACCGAGAATTCATCTAATTCCATATTTTTTCCAAAGTCCATTTGCATTTTAAAACAGTTATTGACACATTTTTCAATTTCGTATCGAATTTTATATGCCGTGAAAGGATATATCTTACAGTTGTTTTCAGAATTAATACGTTTTTAAATTGAAAATTGATCTTAATTAGTTTTGAAATAATGTTCCTCGTAAAGTATCATGTGTATATTTCTGTGTTTGTGGATTAGAACAATAATATCGAACGTCTTAATTACATCTGTGTATATGGATGGATAGCGCCAGTATGAAATACAAAACCTGCCGAATTTAAGCATAGTGGATAAACACCATTTGCACCAGCAAATATTTTGCTGATGTGTACAAAATCACACCGGTAAGAAACTCTAGATAAATTGAAACGAAATTATTATCGGCCAAACATGATATCTGATGTTGCAAATTATATAAATAATTGTATTATTTGTCAAACTATAAAGTATTCTCGTAATTCACCCTATGCACCTTTAGTAATAACAGAAACACCTTTTAAAACTTTGGAATTGTCCATATAGACACATTTAAATTCGACAATAAAACATATCTGACCATATGGGATAAATTTTCAAAATTAGGCCAAGCAATTCAAATTAAAGGTACCTCAGCTATTGAAGTTTGTAATGTTCTAACATAATTTTTTAGTTAATATAGTCTACCTTTCAAAATAGTTATGGGTAATAGGTGCAAATTTAATAACGAGGCTGTTGAAGAGCTTTTAAAATCTCACAAAATAAATATTCACTTTACTACCTCATTACACCATGAATCTAATTCTCCAGTTGAGCGTTTACATTCAACTCTCCTAGAACATCTAAGACTATTACATAATCAACACAAAAATGATCCTTATTTAATGAAATATGCCGTGATTGCGTACAATAGCTCTATTCATTCAGTAAGAGACTTTACACCATATGAACTTATACTAGAGTAGTATAGCAAAGCGGGTTTTGGACCACCCTCGGATTTGTCCGCGGACATTTGATGCGGATGGCATGTGTCCATCGGGAGTGAGCAAAGATGTGGGTGGGGTCGCGAAGAGTTCTTGTGGATGATCAACAATGATCAGAGGGTGTAGAAAAAAACATCGCGGCGGAAAAAACATGGCTGCATTAAGAAAAAAGGGGCGTGGCTGCGAAAAAAGAGGGTGGGGAAAAACATAGCTGCATTAATAAAAAAAGAGGATGGGGGGGTAAGACAAAACATGTCTGCTTTAAGAAAAAATATGGCTGCATTAAGAAAAAAGAGGGCGTGGAAAAAAAACATGGCTGTATTAAGAAAAAAGGGGCGTGGTTGCATTAAGAAAAAAGGGGCGTGGCTGCGTTAAGAAAAAATATGGCTGTATTAAGAAAAAAGGGGCGTGGTTGCATTAAGAAAAAAGAGGGTGGGGGTAAGAAAAAAACATGTCTATATTAAGAAAAAAAATGGCTGCACTAAGAAAAAAGAGGGTGGGGGTAAGAAAAAATATGACTGCATTAAGAAAAAAACATGGTGGTAAAGGGGTGGGGACGCAGGTCCGTTACGTGGACATCTGACGCAATATGTCAGAAGGGCCTTATCTTAAACTTTATCCGATTTCAATTGAATGAAGACTAAAATTCATTAAAAAATTAATTGAATATAATCACAAGAGAGAATATTTTTAGCAGGTTAATAAATAAAAAAGTTATAGACAAAGAAAATATATTTATGGTAAAAAAATAGTACATATATTTAGCATTACATTTAGATTCAATATTAAACATAATAGAATAACTTTAAAAAATTATTAAGATACAATATTGTAGTATTATAAAAAACTTAAAATATTAATGTAAAAAAATTAATCAAATCTCTAATTTCAATACAAATGTAATTTATTAAAAAAGAATTTTTGTGAAAAAACATAATTCAATAGAAAAATAATTTTGAAAAAAAACATTATTGCCGACCTGCCCAACATATTACAGTTCGTCGAACCTCATCCTCCTCCACGTCGCTAATCTCGACGACTTCGTCTTAATCATCGGAGATGACAATCACCGTCTCGTCGTCGGTGTCGTCGTCGTCCACGACAATGAAGTCGATATCATGATCACTGAAAGAAATATAATTGAAAAAAAGAATACAAAATAAAAAAATAACTTACTTTTCCTCCAAGTAAGGTGGCGACGTAGGAGAATAACTTGGAGGAAATAAAAATCCTGGTGGTAGATCCCGTATTGGAATCAGAGGAGGTGGCAGATCTCTGTAAGGTGAGGGTAGGTCATCATCAATGTATGGTGGCAGGTCCCAGTAAGGAGGGGGTAGATCATCCAAATTGCTGTAAAAATAATTATAATGAAAAATGAACTAACTATGTAAAAAATTACTTACTTTTCTCTGAAGTAAACTTCAGGATTTACCGGTGGCGTATATCGGTTTGTTAATTGAACCATACGAGCCCAAGCATCAAATTCACTAAAAAAAAGTAAGTATAATGTAAAATAAGTTGAATAATGAAAAAAAAAAAATAACTTACATATCTTCAAAGTTCTCTTGCAAAATATTCAAACACTGAGATGACGACATCTTTCGTGAACTAGATTTGATATTTAAATAAAAAGGATTCCGTTAGACATTCCGTATTTATATCGAATTGCAGATTTTGTTTAACCTAAACATTTTATAATCATCAAAGCGTGAGTATAAATAATTAGTCGCAGTAATATGAGAAAATTCAACAACGTCTATTGAAATATGATAAAGTGATTAAATGAACCATTAAAAATTAATTTATAACTTCAATGAAAATATGGAGAGCGTAAATGAAATAAAGAAGTCACGTATGAAAATTTTTGGTAATATGAGAAACTGAACGCAAACAACGTCTATGTGATTATAAAAAATAATTCATGAGTAAACAATCCAACAAAAATATCGACGTCTTCAGATTAGATTGTGTTGTGTATATATTTGGGTTATCGAAATGATTTATTATAAACAAAAACGTCGGCGTTCGAATTATTTCTACATGGAACGTGATTTAAATGTAAACAAACTGCAAAAATTCCAGATCGTTTTATTTCTAATCTGTGGATAAATCAATAAAAATTAATTTATGACTTAAAACTGTCAATTATAACATATACAAAATATAAATTCCACGAAATAAAAACTGCTAACTCAACAAAACAAAAACGTCGCCGGCTGGTTTAAGGAACGTGACTTAAATGTAAACAAATGGCAAAATTTCAGTCTGATAGACAAAACATTTTGTTTCTAATCTGTGGAGAAATCAATAAAAATTAATTTATGACTTAAAACTGCCAATTATAACATATACAAAATATGAATCCCACGAAATAAAAACTGCTAACTCAACATTATTTTTAACACGTGCTCATAAAAAAACTCATTAGATTACAACGGTGATGTATGAAAAATTGACGTCACAGACGATATAAAAGGTTTACAGCGGGCATAATTCATCATATGTGTTTATACTTGTGCGCTGTACGTGACGTATTATAAAATATTAGAAAAATCTTTATTTGTGTGTTTTATCTACGGGAAACAAACGTGAGTAAAAAAATTGTTTTTATTAAATTTCAATAAAATTAACAAGAAAATATTCTATTAATTTTAGATGGATTTAGAAAAATTAAACAGAGTTTAACTTCTAGAAACTAAACAAGTTCTTAAGATATCAGACTTGGGACAAAATATTTCTCAGCCAATTTATGGGGCTAGAATAGTGAAAACTCGGTACGGTGAGACTATATTACTTGAATTACAAGAGACCAATATATTCTTACCAAGAAGAGTACTGCCCGAAATAAGAGAAAATTTGGCTGAATTTCAATGTGAAAGGAAATACAGCATAATTTATGAAGGCTTGAAGGATGTAAATAAGCCTTCTTATGGGAGTCTAGTTCAAGTTTATCAAAAGTAAGTAAACACACACACACACAATTTTTAAATATTAAGTTTTTATTTGTAATTTTTTTAGCTGAAAACAAAGAGTGAGTCCAGACAGTTCTATATAAAATATACACGCAGACAGAGATATCAACATTTACTTTTAGAACTCTTCAAGTGAATACACGCAGACACAGCTATGGACTCTGAACAAATTAAGCATATCAGCAATGATATTATTAAAAGGTTCAAAGAAGTGGAAACACTTTTAGGAAATGGTTGTTGTACCCCGCAGGAGAGAGTGCTATGGATAAAAAAGGTAAAATCACACATTAGACTTTTAACTAGAGCTATCAAGGGATCTAATATATCTAGCTATATAGGTGTACTGCGTAACCTTCAGACTAATTTAGGACATTTGAAAAGGTTTAAAAGTATCATTGAAAAAGTAAATTATATTGGGGGAGCGGTATTGGTAAAAGAAAAACGTAGTAATCGAGTCAAATGGGAAGATTTAATATCGGTTTTTAATAGTAGAGTTCGTACTGGAGTTATCATTAATTTAAAACATAAATATTTGAATGAATTTTTCAATGATGCCTTTCACCTTTTCAAAACTAGAATAATGAATGCCACGAAAAAAGTACCAATGCTTAAAGTTAATACTACTTTCTGCGCCGAATTTATAAGAAAGTCACAAGACATAGAAATTATTGAAAAAAAATATTTTAATACAAAAAATAAGGGATAATAAAATTGATGCTGGGAGGGATTTACGTCAATGGTTTGAATCTAATGTAAAAGATGATATTTTTCATGCTTTATCTGAATTTTCTGAATCTGGCAGTGGGTGGGCTTTAAATGAAATAATTATCTTAGAAATTAATATAAATAAATATGAAGTTGGGAACGGTTCATCCTACATTAAACTACCGGAAAAAATTGCAAAAAAGCATGCTTGCATTAATGTTAAGAACAACGATGGCGCTTGCTTCGCATGGGCCATTGTCAGTGCTCTCCATCCCGTTGAAAAACACTCTGATAGAACATCATCATATCCGCATTATAAAACAGTACTAAACTTAAAAGATATTGAATTTCCTATGACGTTACCGCAAATTTCCAAATTTGAGAAAAATAATGCAATCTCTGTTCATGTATTTGGTTTGGAAATGGATTCAAAATCAAATTTTTCTGTTGTGCCCCACCGTATAACCAAGCGAAAACTAGACAAACATGTAAATTTATTATTAGTTCAGGATAAATATTTCCCAAAAATAAATGAATTTGAACCGCCGCCGCCGATGTCAGATAATGAAGAGCTGGAAATTAAATACCATTATTGTTATATTAAAGATTTATCTAGACTTTTAAGTAGACTCTCTAAACAAAAAAATAAAAAATATTTTTGTGATAGATGTCTGAATTATTTTACATCTCAGGATAAGCTAAATGATCATGTTGTAGATTGCGAAAAACTTAACGATTGTAAAATTTAATTTTCTCGAGAACGGTACATTAAATTTAAAAATTTTGCTTACAAGGAAATGATTCCGTTTATTATATATGCAGATTTCGAATCCTTGCTTGAACCATTTAATGGTGATGATAGTCATTGTCAAACGAGCAGGTATCAGAAACACATAGCCTACAGTGCTGGATATTATTTCAAATGCGGTTATAACAATGACTGGTCGTATTATAAAAGTTCTCGGGGCCTAGAATCGATGTCATGGTTTGCAGAAGAGTTATGCAATGTTGGACAATTTGTCTCCTCGAAATTAAAACATGTGGAGCCCATGAATACTGAAGTTAGTTTACGGGATGCCAGTAAAACTTGTCATATTTGCGAAAGAGAATTTATCGAAACAGATAAAATTGTTAGAGATCACTGTCGCCTCACAGAAAACTTCAGAGATTTTGCTCACAATAAATGTAATTTAAATTATAAAAATTCTTTTGTTATTCCCGTGGTGTTTCATAACCTCGGAGGTTACGATGCTCACTTTATAATAACGTTCTTAGCTGAACGAAATTATATTACTTTATTGCCTGAGAATAAGGAAAAATATATTAGTTTTACAGTTCACGATAATGAAACCAAATTGAAATTTAGATTTATAGACTCCTTCAGATTCATAGGTTGTTCTCTAGAAGAACTAGCTTCCACATTGAACGACGAAAACTTTGAAAATCTTAAACGTGAATTTTCGGACTTAGACGATGAAAAATTTCAGTTATTAACACGAAAAGGTGTATTCTTTTATGACTATTTGGATAACATAGAAAAACTAGATGAAACGGAATTACCTGACATAAAATACTTTTACAATAAACTAAACGACAAGAACATAGAGGAGACTGATTATGAACATGCGCAAATTGTTTGGGATAAATTCGGTATGAGTACTCTAGGCGATTACAGCAATCTTTATATGAAAACAGATATTTTGTTGCAGCAACTTGCATTTTTGTAACTTTTCGTAGTACTTGCTACAAGACATACAACCTCGACCCAAGTCACTATTTTTCGATACCAGGTTATAAGTTTGATTGCATGCTGAAATATACAGGCTGTAGGCTAGAAACTATTCAAGATGTAGATATTTTAATGTTTATTGAGCGTGGTATTCGAGGTGGGGTGAGTCAATGTTGCAATCGATTTTCACAGGCTAACAACAAGTATTTAGATACTTATCATGCCAGCAAACCATCCACATACATTGTTTATTTCCATATAAACAATTTATATGGCTGGAGTATGAGAAAATTCCTTCCATACGGGGAATTCCAGTGGACAGATTGCAACATAGACGTCACCAGTGTGCCTAATGACTCTGAAATTGGTTATATTTTAGAGGTCGATCTCGAATACCCAGAAGATCTACATGATTTACATAAAGATTTGCCATTCTGTCCGGAACACAGAACTCCACCAAATTCAAAATTTCCTAAATTAATGACTACCTGTTATAGTAAGCAAAAGTACGTTATTCACTATAGAAATCTTAAATAAGCCCTACAGCATGGAATAAAATTAACACATATCCACATAGTTCTACAGATTAAACAGTCTCCATGGTTGAAGTCCTACATTGACTTAAACACATCACTGAGAACTCAAGCAAAGTCAAACTTTGAAAAAAAACAATTATAAACTAATGAATAACGCTACGTTTGGTAAAACAATGGAGAATGTTCGAAAACATCGAATCGTTAAGCTAGTAAACAAATGGGAAGGGAGGTACGGAGCTAAAAATTTGATTGCTAGTCCTAATTTCCAAAGCAGATCCATTTTCGGTGATAATCTTATGGCCATTGAAATGAAAAAATCTCACATTATATTCAATAAGCCCTTGTATATTGGAATGTCTATTTTAGATATTTCTAAAATTTGCATATATGATTTTCACTATAAATACATGTTAACAAAATTCCTCGTGGAAAAATGTAAATTTTTGTACACTGATACAGACAGTCTCTTATACGAAATTCAGTGTAATGATGTATATGAAGATGTTATCGAAAAAGACATTAATAAATTTGATACTAGTGATTATCCCCAAGATAATCGTTGGAATATTCCTCTAGTAAATAAAAAAATCCCTGGTTTAATGAAGGATGAAAATAATGGGAAAATAATGACTCATTTCATAGGGCTACGTTCTAAGCAGTACACCTATAAAGTTGAATCAAACAAAGTAGTTAACAAAGCAAAAGGTGTAAAGTCTAATGTTGTGGCAAATAAAATTATTTTTGAGGATTACCTCAACTGTCTGGAGAAATTTGCAAACAAAAAGCCTTACGAAGAGTGTTTACTAAATAAAACTCAACGCTGTATACAATCAAAATTACATGAGGTATACAGCGTCGAGCAAACAAAAATTGCTCTTAATCCCTTCGATGATAAGAGGTACACCCTTCCTGAAGTTCATGATACTCTCCCCTGGGAGCACTACTCCATAATGGACATCTCATAATTTCATTGCTGATATTCTTTTTTTTGCTTTACATCAAATTTAAAAATCTCCCAAGTCTGTTGTTATATTTTAATATTTTTATGTATTTTATTATTATTTTTATATGTATTTTTTCTTTATTATATGTATTTTTTCTTTATTATTTTATTATATGTATTTAAATTATCATGATTTTTTTATTTCCCGTAACCTAAAAAAAGAAAACTCACATTATATAAATTTCTTTTTATTTAATCACTTGTTTTCAGTACATACATTTTTTTATCTAAATCATTAAGAATAAATAGTATATTTATTATAAAATAAACATTCACGTATACAGTATGATTGAATATTACATGGATATAAGTCACATAAATTTAACATAACAGTATATGGTGACAATTCATAATTAGATTCACTTAAGATATTATTAGCTACAGTTAAAAAGTTATTATAGAACTGTTCAAAACTTAAACTATTTAGTAAGTCCATATGAGATGATACAATTTTATTGGTGTAGATGAGCTCACGAACAACTTTGTCAGATAAATGAAATGTGCAGAAGCCGTTACTCATTTTCAACAATTTGATTCCAATAATTTGCGATGATATTAAAGCATAATAGGAAAACTTCTCTGTCACCACATCGAAGTAATCCACAACAAATTGTTGAAGGTAAGTAATAAAATCATCCCAATCTTCTCTGTTAAATGAGATGTTGTCTAATGTGGTGAAGTCTGGATTCACATTCAGTAAAATTCTTACGGCAGGAACATAACCTCTTGCAGCACTAAATCCTGTTGTTATTTTATATACAGAATTTTTTATGTCAGTATTATATTCTAAAAGATATCGACCCTCGTTTTGCGCAGCTTCTTCATATTGTGCACTAATTCTATCCACTTCATGCCAGTAGTCAGAATCGGCTAGACTAGATGTTACTGATGTCATAATTGCGGTAGACTAATGAATGATTATGGTTTCAACGCCTTTTTATACATATTTAAATTAATTTTAAACATTGTTAAAAAAAAGGCCCCTCTGCAATCGTAAAAATGTTCTTGTTTTCCATAAGAATCAATGCATATTTGATTAAAGTACGTTATCTGAATCAATCCAGCTATTGTGAGATGCGTCGAAACCTAACCATTTTACGTAAACTTGTTTACCTCGTCTATGTAATACCTTTTCAACGAGATACACATCGGGAGTTTTCGTTTTCTGTAGTTCTTCTTCGTAGAAACCTCCGCTTATTCGAATACCATGCATATCCTCGAGCAAATAGGTGGTGGGGTTGGTGAATTGTACTTTAATAATTTTAAATAGTTCAGTTGTCCAATTAGGTGTATATCCTTTTTTAAAGACATGCTTATTCTTACTGATTCGTACAATATCCCCAACTTGGTAGTGTCGCGATGCTACCAATTTAATATTGTTATAAACTGAATTAAGTATTTGTTTCTCATTCTGTTTAGTTACATCTAACGGTTTCATTCCTATTGTTCTGTGATGACTGTTGTTGTACTCTTTGACAATAATAAACATGTGTGATTTTCATTCATTATGTCTCAAATATTCACGTTAAGAAGTCGAAGTTTTACTCTCTCCGTGGACTTTTGTAATCCCACAATTCTTGATCCTCAGTACGACTATTCGATAAAATTAATAGGGCTTCACAGGTACAATAGTATACCAAACATTGAAGAGGGGGTAAATAATAAGTTTTATTACCGACAACTTGGTGGTGAAGAAGAAAAAGTTATACACATACCGACAGGCTCATATGAAATAAGTGATATTGAATCATATCTGCAGACGCGAGTAATACCCAGTGGTGTAGCACAGAGTGAAGACTATTTCTCTCTAAAGCCTAATAATAATACGCTTAAGTGTGAAATTAAAAGTAAGCTCGAAATCGACTTTACTCGCAAAGACAGTTTAGCCTCCTTATTAGGTTATAGTTCTCAAGTTCTAAAACCTGATATTCCATATCAGTCAGATTTACCTGTTACGATAGTTAAGGTGGTAACAATCCACGTGGACTGTAACCTTACGACAGGGGCATTTTACAATAATAAACCATCACACACCATTTTTGAATTTGGATTGAAAGTTGATCCCGGATACGCAATAGACATTGAACCCTATAACCTAATTTTTCTACCAATAAACAATAAAACAGATATACATAATATCACATTGAAAATACTCGATCAAAATCTGAGCCAGTTAATTTTGGAGGAGAAGAAATTATAGTACGATTAGAATTAAGAAGGGACTATGAGGTTACTATTTGAACAAAAGAACTATATAAACGATAGTTATTCTAATCTGTGGCATTCAGTCAGTGGAGGGTGTTTGAAGAGGAGTAATAAGAAGACCTCAGCGTTAACTTTTGCTAATATTCTTTATTTAAAATCTATGGGCTATAATGTTAGAACAGCTGCAGTTATTTCAAGACCCCAGTTACGATGAGTCCATCGTCAGGGATGAAATTCGAACGTATCACCCTTTTGTAAAGTCATTTGGAAACAACGATGAAATAGAAATTGCTATTTATCAACAGCATTATTATTGATGAGCGAAGCCGCCCTATCGATTGAGGGAACTTTAAAGAAGAACGTTGAGGGTACTGGCACCGTTGAATTCACTAATAATGCAGGAGCATATTTATTTGATTCAATTAGTTATGAACTAAATGGAAAGGAATTAGATAAAGTACGAGATCCGGGAACTGTGAGCTATTTATGTTATGAAAAAGATGATACTTCTCTTGGTATTGCAGGTTGGAATTACCCTGAAGGACAGCTGGTAACATATGATGCTACAAAAACAACATTCTCTTTGAGAATACAGTTGTGGCATTTGCTGGGATTTTTTCATAATTATAAGAGAGTAATTTTCGGTAAACAAGTTTGACATCTAATTAGAGCTCGAAATGATAATAATTGTTTTAAAGTGTCGAATGACGATACTATTGGCGAACTAACAATAACCAGCATAGAGCTAAAAGTCAAGCAGGTGTTTCTGAATTATGTTTTGAAATTAAATTTGCTCTCTCAAATAAATAGCGATAAGCCACTTCTACTTCCATATAGACAATGGGAATTTCATGAATTATCAGCTTTGACCACTAGCACTACGAAAGAAATATGGTCCGTTAAAACCTGTACTAATGTGGAGAGCCTCAGATACGTTATTGTTGCATTTCAAACAAATAAAAAAGATAATAGCATGCAAGATGTTACTTACTTGGATAATATCGATATATCAAATATTAAATTAACATTGAACTCTGAATATTATCCCTATGAAGATATGAAATTAGATTTTAGCTGTAAAAAATATGCTGAAGCCTATTATATGTATACGCAGTTCTCTAAAATATTCGCCTCAAATAATAAACCGATACTTGACTTTGATGCTTTCAGTGGTCGAGCAGTATTTGTTATAGATTGTTCGAAAAGAAATGGTTCTATAAAATCTTTCACTGTGGATGTTAAACTGGAAATTGAAAGCAGAAAATCATTCCCCTAGAATACCAAGGCATACTGTATAATTATTCATGACCGCGTAATCGAATATTTACCCCTAAGTGGAATCGTAAGAAATGCAGCATAAAATAAACTTGTATCAAATAAAGTAATTCAGTCTTTTAAAAGTATTGTATCTGAGAACATCATGAAGTTGATTGTTGTCGATGTGCAGGGGTTCAAGCTTCCTGAATTTCATGCTAAAGAAATATCTTTTGTAAGTAGTGTGCAAAGGGCTCATTATTTATTGAAACCTCCAATAGCATATAGTACGTTAAGTTCTGAAGTAAAGAAACAAGTAAACTATTTGGAACGTTTTCATCGTGGTCTAAAATATAGCAGCGGTTATGTAAATTATGACATATTAAATGACATTCTAAGCGATCACCTATTGAATGGAGCTGACGTCGACATAGTTTAAGTAAAGGGACATCAAAAGAAGGAATTTCTTGAACGAAAGCTACATGAACTAGCGGAAACTTCAACAACGTCACCTATTGTAGTTAATGTCGAACATATCACCGAATACATCAGTGTACGACTACCAAATTTTTTAAAAGACTTTCCACAATGTATTCATTATTATAATAATTTTAAATGTATGTGTAGTATAAGAAATAGTGTAAAACTATATGATTGGTTGTATTAAAATTTACCAAAATAAATACAAAAAAAAAGACTATTGGTCTCTGTTTTTTTATTTATCTCCTTGTGTGTATTACCATAATTTTTTTAGTTGTTTACTAGACGTCTGAGCAGTAAGATGCATCCTTTAGATAAATACAAGTTATTATTGAATGAACATTACAGAAAGTTAGAGCAGTTGAAAATAACTATGAGCTTTTATGAACAAAAAAAGCGTATGTTCATTAGTTTTACCAATTTGAATATTACACCACAGCATGAAAAAATTCCTTCAACAAAAATATAGAGAGAAAATGTTAATAAATAAGTATAGCCTATGTGTACATGCATAGTATATAATTAATCATGATGCTGTTAGGTCATCAGTTTATTCTATTATATGCTGTATATCAAAATGTTCTTTATGTGCATCGTCCATATGATGCGAAAGAAATGTTTGTCTACTTTGATACAAAGAACAATGATAACTGGAAAAATATGACACCTTATATTCTAAATAATCATATTTCTACGTTTTTTTCTTCAATACCAAATGATGCTAAAAGATATAAAATAAGCGTAAAATTTCAAAATGGTACAAGTGGAGATTTAGATTGGAACATTTTTAAAGGCGCATGCGTGACCCCTGTCGATATATTCAATGATTATAATAGTCAACAATCACTTACAATTCTACTGTACTACATTACACTCTGTTCTTCGATTTTAATTCTGTAGTGTCTTATTAGAAATATTAGCAAAAAATGGTTGATGCTGAATTAAGAGGTGCCATCATAAGACTCTACGAAGATATTTCACAAGAAAAATTCAAGGAACTCAGTATCAGTGAGCCTTCCAACGTTATGTATCATATTAAAGACTGTCAGACTGATACCGTAGTTCACTATAATCACACTGAATATACATTAGAAACTTATGGTCGTGCTGAAAATTTATGTAATCAAATTTTACTGGTATCCATCGATCTAGACGAATTTTGCGGAGGAATACTGGAAGCTGGTTTCTTCAAATTATTATACTCAATTAGAAAAACAATACCTTTTGAATATATTATAAAATACAATCTTTATAGTGAATATGTAGTTGATTAAATATTTTACTAAAAAAATTGTTGTTTTTATTTTGCACACTTGTGTGTACAGTTTTCATTTTTAAAATATATATATTTTTTATTTAAATATATAAATTACAGCTCCTAACTAGACAGAATTGTTTACGTAACGTGATTTTTTTCAAAAGACGCAGATGTTATTTAATACGATATTAAATAATAGATACGATAGATGTTATTTAATACTGATTTATGACCTTGATCTCAATTCAGATGTTAGTCGGCTTTAATCACAGTCTACAATAGTGGCAAACACCAGTTTGTTTACATTTAAGTCACGTTCCTTAACTCAGCTGGCGACACTTTGTACAACAAGTCAAGACTTGTTTTTAACGTTGAATTTGCATTCTATATAATAGGCGACAAGTAGGTTAAAAGAAAAATTGACTCAGCATTTAATCATCCACGTGCAGATAATTTTTGTTTATTCACCAGACCAGCTTATTTAGTCTACAATAGCACAGCAAACATTTTAGTCACGTTTTCAAGTCATAACATCATACAGGTATACCAACTCAAATATAGTGGCTTTTTAGTACCAACTAGAAAAATAAAGCCCCTGTTTTTACCATAAATATATTTTCTTTGTGTATAACTTTTTTATTTATTAACCTGTTAAAAATATTCTCTCTTGTGATTATATTCAATTAATTTTTTAATGAATTTTAGTCTTTATTCGATTGAAATCGGATAAAGTTTAAGATAAGGCCCTTCTGACATATTGCGTCAGATGTCCACGTAACGGACCTGCGTCCCCACCCCTTTGCCACCATGTTTTTTTCTTAATGCAGTCATATTTTTTTCTTACCCCCACCCTCTTTTTTCTTAGTGCAGCCATATTTTTTTCTTACCCCCACCCTCTTTTTTCTTAATGCAACCACGCCCCTTTTTTCTTAATGCAGCCATATTTTTTTCTTAACGCAGCCACGCCCCTTTTTTCTTAATATAGCCATGTTTTTTTTCCACGCCCTCTTTTTTCTTAATGCAGCCATATTCTTTTCTTAATGCAGACATGTTTTTTCTTACCCCCCCATCCTCTTTTTTTCTAAATGCAGCTATGTTTTTTCCCCACCCTCTTCTTTCTTAATGCAGCTATATTTTTTTCTTAATGCAGACATGTTTTTCCCCACCCTCTTTTTTCGCAGCCACGCCCCTTTTTTCTTAATGCAGCCATGTTTTTTTCCGCCGCCATGTTTTTTTCTACACCCTCTGGTCATTGTTGATGATCCACAAGAACTCTTCGCGACCCCACCCACATCTTTGCTCATTCCCGATGGACACATGTCATCCGCATCAAATGTCCGCGGACAAATCCGAGGGTGGTCCAGAACCCGCTTTGCTATATTACTTACTAGGCCAAACACAATCTTGTGATCCATCTGAATTTGTTAATAAAGCATTTTATTCTGATTAAGTCCATAATCATAACGAGAAATTAAAATCTGTTTATAAAAAAAATGTACCCGATAAGTCAGAAAAATTAAAGCAAAAATTTATAGAAGCTAGAAATATAGAAGGGTCAGAACGGCACCACTTTAAGGTAAATCAAATAGTATATAAGGTGTCTAACAGGCGAAATAAAAAGGAAAATAAATTTAAAGGACTCATATAAGTTAATTGAAATCCTAGAAAATAATAAAGTAAAAATAAAACGGATGTCATACATATAAAGGAACTAAAGAGACCTTCTGTCATTGTTTCAGAATCACCTGTGGAGTCTTCGCAACTATAACTGACTATCCCCTATTTCATAATCTTAATGACAGTCCTGGCCTCCTACCCCTAAAATTAGGCAATGCTCAAAATAAAATTGACCATTGAACTTTTATATAGATATATGACATAACAAATATAATTGACGAATATTACGAACTTAAAAATCGTTTAAACGATGAAGTAGAACTGTAAGTAATTCATCTGCCGATCCTAACTATTTCCGAGAATTTCAAAATTCCTATAATATAATCTTCGAGTGCTTATATTATATATTCCTATAATATAAGCACTCGAACATAAAATAATTAACCAAATTTATCAATTGAATCAATTACTTTTGAAAATAAATTAACGAGGTCTAATTAATAGACTTGGTTCCATAGTAAAAGTTATCACTGGCAATCTTGACGAAAATGATGCAGAATGATATGATCAGGCAATAAATATTTTATCAAGGGATGAAATTGAAATAAAATCTTTGATACAAGAACAAATTACCCTACTCCAAACATCTAGTAAAAAAATTATGACAATATTATTCCATATTATGACAATATGGAATTAATTGTTTTAATTAAGATGAAAGCGAGAGAGAAGAAAGTGACGGAGCGAGGGGAGGAGCCTTCTATGAAGAGGAGGGTACGTGACGTCGACATTAGTTGTTCTCGCGCAAAGCCTATGGAATGACGTAATGTATTTTCCTAGTCTAATAACTATGCAATTCAGCACCATCGTTCACACAATAATATGGTATACTGAGTTCAATGTTAGGGATGTAATTGTATACTTGGGTTCAAATTCCAAAAGGTTTGGTGCTGGTTTAGTTTTTCTCACATTTTGCAGTTTTTAGTGTACATCATTCTAGCTCTGTTAAATTCGTAAATACCGTGTGAAAAGGAGAATAGTATTTATAGAGGATGTATTTTTTCGCAATATTTGGAATGCCTTTATAATATGATAATTTCTTCGTAATCGATTTTGAATAATAGAGATTTAGATTCCTTCCTAGCTAGCAGTTTAAAAATGGTGAATGCGCCGTTATCATTTTAATATATCATACGATATGTAGAAGAGCTCGAGTTAATGTAAATACGTGTTTGCTGTTTTTGACCCCTCACCATCACACATAGCGATCGTACATAGTTATTATGTATAACCGTATTAACTGGCTACCATGTATAAACGTCACAATTTTGTAAAAGGTATTTACACCTAAAATAACTGAGTTTAATAGAAATAAACGTCTTACTGTTGATGATAGTTGGTATGATAGTTCAAATAATGTTAAATAATGTTGATGTTGGTATGATAGTTTAAAACTTCAAAAATTAAATACACATTACTATCTCATTTTCCTCAATGAAATAAAATGTTATTCATATGTTAGGATATACATTCTACTTTCAACAATTTGTCGCAAATGCGTTTTAAACTAAAAACTAATAAGAACATAATAGCAATGTATTATTGTATCTATTTATTTGCAACCATGTGGCGGGGATGTGTAAAATTGTAAAATAAATAATATCCCTTAATGCAGACATGTTAAAATTGTTTTAACAACAATTAATGCCTTCAAATACAAAGATACTTTTTTGAAAAATACACATGTTTTAATGAGTGAGTTATGAAATACTACTTCACAATTCTAATTAAGAATTTAACATTTGTGTTAAATGTGTCGGCTCTATTAATTGGCAATAGTAAAATAGTATAAATATAGATCGAATTTTGAGATTATTTTATATAGGCGTTTGTGACTCTCTATTGACATATTTATAAATATGACAGAAAGGTAAAATCATCAAGTATCGAAGTCCAAATAAAATGCAGAAGCTTTACAATTTTATAGTTAAAATTTTATTGTATACTTAGAATATATAGTTAATAAGTAGGATGTATATTAGATGATTTGTACAAAATATGTACAATCATTGCTACATTATCCTTCATTAAAGGACAACATATCTGTGTATGATAATTTTAAATAAAAGTATTTGTTGCTGGTGTAGCAAAATAAGAAACTGTATGCGAAAATGAAATTAAAAAGTGCGATGTATATGCGTCTTTCACACTGACATTTTATACGTGTCTGTAGGTACAACTTAATAATTCTTAACTAAATTCATTAGCCACTACATAGTATGTCTTGAGCTAGCGTAGCAAGTACACGTGATTTCGTTTACTTACCTACAAATATCTTCAAGGCCAGAGCAATGTTAAATTTATTACAGTACAATAACTTTCAACAGTTCAATTGCATTCTTAATTCGAATGACAGAATTTTAGATGTATGTATTTCCAACCGTACAATTGTACAAAGAGATTCTCATCCTATAGTCAAAGAAGATAGTTACCACCCTTCCCTTTTAGTAATTATTGAGGTTAGTACATCTGAATCTAGTAACTTTCCTTCTCATTGTAACAATAAAACATATAATTTTAAGAAAGCTAATTTTTCTGGCTGGACTATATTATTCTTTACTGCATAGCAACTGGGATTTCTTAAAAACTCATATGGATATCAATTCTACATGTGAGGCATTTTACTTAAAAATTTATAGTTTGTTTGATCAATTTCTTCCTGTATATAAAAAATTTAAGCGTAAATATCCAGTGTGGTATACTGCTGAAATAATTAATAATATTAAACTAAAAGCTTACCATCATAACAAATTTAAGAAAAGGCACCACTTAACTGATCTTACTGAATTCAAAAGATTACGAGGCATTACGAGCATTCTGCATTCAGTAGAATTTTAAGAGAGATCCCTGAAGTTTTTGGTCTTATGTTCAGATCAAGAATAGTTCGACGCGTACTCAACGGTTTTCTTCGATGAGGAACCGTTTGATGCTCCAAACAAAATTGTTAATGGATTCGCTAGATATTTTCCAGTGTCTTTTCTACTGACGATGTGCAGGTTATAAACTCTAATTCTGTCAGTAACTCAACCTGTATTAATGCAGTACAATTTACGAAAGCGGATATTCCACAATCTTTATCTAAACTTAAGAACACAATGACCAGTGGAGATGATCAGATCCCGAGATTTTTTCTTAAAGGTTGCTCAGGGGCCTTAATAAAGCCACTTCTTATATTGTTTAATCTAATGCTGTCTACTCACACTTTTCCTGAAGTCTGGAAAGTAGCAAAGATCAGCCCTATATTTAAAAAGTGGCAATCCATTTGACAAAAAATTATCGCCCAATTACTATTCTGTCAAATCTGGCAAAGGTTTTCGAAATGTCATTACACACCCACATTTATCCTGGTGTGCAATTTGTTTTATCCCCTCATCAACATGGGTTCGTAGCAAAACGCTCAACCGTCACAAATTTAGCAGAATTCACCCAGATAGTTGCAAATCATATAGATAATAAAGGTCAAGTCGATGTGGTGTATACTGATTTTTCAAAGGCCTCTGATAAAGTGAATCATAATATATTAATCTCAAAATTAGAATTATTTGGATTCAGTAGTAACCTTCTTCACTTAATAAAATCATATCTATCTAAACGTATATTATTTGCTTCATACAATGGCTTTAAATCTGAGACTTTCGTAGCGTCTTATGGGATACCTCAAGGCTCAAATTTACGACCATTATTCTTTATCTTGTTTATTAACGATTTGTCTCAAATGCTTATAACACATCTTCTTTTTGTCGATTATTTAAAATTATTTTTAAAGATAACCTGCTTAGAGGATCAATTGAAGTTGCAAAAATGCATAGACCTTATGACCATGATGTTTTAAGAATAAACTATCAATAAACATAGATAAATGTAAAGTTTGCTCCTATACTTTAAAGAAACAACCACTAGTGTTTGGTGGTATCTCTTGGTAGTACAGTTTTAACACATTCCGAAAATATTAAGGATCTTAGTGTATACTTTGATGATAAATTATCGTTCTCTGGGCATATCAATCATGTGGCTCATAATGCATATAAAACCTTTGGTTTTGTTATTAGGAACACGTCATCATTTAATAACACTGTTACCTTAAAGTCATTATATTTTGCGTTAGTTCGTTCAAAATTAGAATAGTGTAGCCTTATTTGGTATCCTCGATACCTAAATCACATTAATCAACGAAAATGTTCAACGACGTTCCTCGAAATATCTATCATTTCGCATAGACAATTACTATCTAGTAAGAGGTTACGACCATACTTTGCTTCTACAAAGATTTGATATTCAGTCATTGAGCACTAAAAGGGTGCTTACCAGCCTCCCATTTTTATTTAAATTGTTCTACAATAGAATAGATGCACCTGCATTGCTAAGCATGTTCAATATACGTATACCTAGACTAGCCTCTCGAGAAGAAAGTATTTTATTGCCAGCCTGTAAGAACTAATGTACTGTTAAAGTCACCACTGTTTGTTATGTCTCAGAGTTTTAATGTAATGTTTAGCACTTGTGATTTATACAATTGTACTTATAATGAGTTACTGCCTGTAGGGAAATAACTTTTTACTATACTGTAAATTATATGCTACTGAAGTAATCGATTGTATATTTGTATCAAAGTTATTTAGAAGTTAACCTTTTGTTATTTATTTTTCTTTTTTTTTAGTTATATACTGTACACATATGTATTATTCATTTCATCGCTATTTGCCAAATAAAAAACTCTTTTATCTTGCCGATAAACAGAACAGTCTACCTGAGTCTAGCCATAAAAACAAGCCACGGTATGAGATAAGAGCCGTTTGGGATTTTTTATTTGGCAAATAGAGGTGAAATAAATTATATGTCTTTATTTGTATTTTTTGTCCTATAAATGGATTTATCGGTTGGGCAATAAAAACAAATATTTCAATTATATTTTTATATTCCTGCGTATACAACGTGTAAGAAATCCCAGCATGGTATTAACTAAGGCGAAAGAAACCGATGTTAGAAAAATATCGCAAGAAATAATCAAGGACTGTTTTATCGACAAGGAATTTATGGAGACCGTAGCCGATATTTGCTTTACAAATATCGGCTACGGTTGTTGTATCTATGGGATGAGTTCGACAGAGTGAATAAACAATTATATACTTTAAAAACTAAACTAACATAGAGAAGAAACATAAAAGCCTGTGTACAGAAAATAGCCAATTAAAATCCAAGTTAAATGATCTGGAAAAACAAATAACAAAAATGTTACCGGTTGAAGCAGAAAACAATCAGTTTGAGAAATTTTTACAGGAAATGCATGAGCGAGAAAAAAGAAAACGCAACGTCATTATCTTTGGCGTCAGTGAGGGACCTAACTTAGGAAGCCAAACACGAGTACAAAATGAAGAACAACTGGTACCTGATATATTTAACTCATTGTCTATTTCCGAAAATGGAAATATCAAATCAATCCGCATAGGGAAGTCTAATCCGACAAGAAAGGCTCCACATCCACTTAAAGTCACGGTTAGTGATGAGTCTATTGTCCATGGCATTATCCATAAGGCAAAAATTTAAAAAAACTCAAGGAACTATAAAAACATCAGTATCTCATTAGACCGCACTCCCAGACAAATCAATCTTTACCAGACAATTAAAAGGCAACTTAACGAACGTATGACAGCTGGGGAAACCAACTTGAAAATTAAATATACAAGTGGTGTTGCAAAAATTATCGCTTTTTAAACTAAAAGAGTCCAACAATCCAAAAACAGCGACAACAGAATTCACATGTTACATTACCAAAACGTCCGTGGATTAAGTACTAAAGTGAATGAATTTTATTCATCTGTTAAATCAAACGAGTTTGCCATTATTGGCTTAACTAACAATGAGACCTGGTTGACAAGCGAAATTTCAAATTCAGAATATTTTTGTTTAGATGCCTACACTGTAATTAGAAATTATTGTTGCTTCTAAATTACTGTTTGTAGCTAATAATAATTGAATCTATACATTAATTTCTCATGTTACTATTATTATAATTTTTTCATATGTATCCACTTTTACTTAATCAATTATTACTCAATTTATTATATTGTGCTTTTTACATTTTTTTTGCTCTTTTCTTTCTTGTCTAAACATACTATAGTTTTATATGTTCAATTTGTATATTTATATTTAATAAATAAATAAACAAACAAACAAACGAATGAACGAACGAACCAACGAACAAACAAACAAACAAACAAATAAATAAATAATGGGGGCGAGGGCAATAGTCCAGATACAGCTATTGCGAAACTTAGTGCACAGGGGGCCAGCTTCCGCCTATACAAGACCGACATGCGTGGTGAATAACCACATCCGACTAGAGGTGACCCTGTTTTTGATGAACATGTCGGATCTAAAGGAGTAAACCTCGATAAGTAATCCGAAATCTAAGGTGTTTGTCGTGCCGAGGGATGAATGGCACTGCGTTAGTGAGTCGTAAACGGCTGCCTCCAGATACCTGGCGACCTCCGGTTGTAAGACAGCCTTACTCCAGTAAGGGAGCACTGCTGCAGTTGACAATTTTTCTACCCGACTCGTGGGAACATTTATGACGTCCATCACAAACAAAAAAATACAGGAGGATCCAGACTCTGTAAACATGGATGTGGTTAAGGTTCCACAACAAAAAACTCAAAACATGAACCAGTTGACGGTGGTTTATCCCCGGTTTCTGGTCGTGAAAACAAATGAGGGTGATTTCACCAAGGTGAATCCCTTCATAATCCAGAAGGTGTTGTATGGTTTAATTGTTAATCCAAAACAGGTGAGAAAAATTAAAGATGGTTTATTGGTGGAGGCAATTTCAGCAGCTCAGTCTAGACGCTTATTAGCGATTACAATGTTAGGTGACTTCGATGTGGAAGTTTTCCCTCGCCGAAATCTTAACACCCCCAAAGGAGTTATATATTGCTCCAATCCATTGAACTGTTCTATTGAAGACATACTGGATAGCTTAAAAGACCAGGGGGTAACTGAAGTTAGACGTATCAAAGTTAAAAGTAATGGCGTCTTAGTAGACTGCCCCAACCATATTCTTACTTTTATATACGCCAATTCTACCTAAACGAATGAACACCGCTTTCTATTCTTTAACAAGTTAGAATGTATATTCCAACACTGATGCGTTGCTTCAGGTGCCAGAAATTTGGTCATACCTCAGCTCGTTGTAGCAGTGAACAAATTTGTGTATGTGGTAGACTTACACGAAGGCCACCCCTATACTGAACCATTAACTTGTGTAAATTGTAACGGCTCTCATTTAGCTAGATCTCGAATGTGTCCAGTCTCCAAACAAGAAGTTGCAATCCAAGAAATAAAAGCGAAAGAAAATATTTCCTATAATGAAGTCAAGAAAAAATTAAGTACTTTGCCAACTCCAAGCCCCAACGTCAGTTATGCCAAAGCTGCATCTTTTACAACCAAACCTAACTATATCGACCTTATTGAACAGTGGATCCCAAAATTAATATCAGCTCTGTCGTCAGAACGACTCATTAAAGTTATACCCTCTACCTCTACCTCAGCATGTATAATGTCTGATTACTCAGAAAAGCGTAAGAAAAATGAATCTAGTGGACGCCAATCGGTTTCGTTGGGAGATGAAACATCACAAAGTTCCCAAGCAAATAGCGTTCCTCAAGAAAAGCGTAGACAAGAATGGCCAAAAGGCAAACCTCGAAAACCAGTTTCAAGTTGATATGTGATACTCATTTGTGATATTAAATAATCAACATCAGCTTCATACTTTTCAGTTTCATAGTGAAAATACCGAAAGCATGGTAAATACTATCACTAAGCCAATAACTGATGCCGCAGATATGGCCATACCACAATCGAACAACAGTTTACGGAGAAAAGTAATACCTTGGTAGAATAACCAGGTAGCGGAAGTCGTTGCAGAAAAGAAGCAAGCCTTTAATTTCTTCAAAAAGCACCCTTCACAAGAAAACCTGATTAACTTTAAACGACTAAGGGCTAGAGCTAAACACGCAATTATACAAAGTAAACGGACTTCCTAGGAATAATACGTTTCTTCTATTTCCGCGGACACCCCAGTACCACAAGTACGGCAAAAGATTAGATGTATCCTACGAAAGAAATTTACAGTTCCCCCCTCCGTGTTCTTAATTAGCAACACAGAGGTGCTGATGTAACTGAAGTCGTAAACGAGCTGGCTAATCACTTTCAACACAAAAGGTCGTCCGAAAACTATAATACTAACTTTGTAGACTTAAAAACTGCACTAGAAATAGATGTTAATTTCGATACCTTGGAATCTCTACCATATAATCTTCCTTTTTCTATAAATGAGTTCAAAGAAGCTCTTTTATCCTGTAACAGTTACTCCCCTGGTCCAGATAGAATCACGTATTAAACAGTTAATTAAACAATTACCACAGAGTCAAAAGGAAAATATTTTATTACTCTTTAATAATATATGGCGTGAAAGTAATTACCCAGGCCAATGGAAAGAAGCTTACATTATTCCATTGCTATATCAGCATATAAATTCCACATTTGCCACCAGTTATAGGCCAATATCTCTTCCTTGTTGCCTAGGAAAGGTATTGGAGAAAATGGTTTGCAGTCGTCTCGTTTGGTTTATAGAATTAAATAACCTTTTATGTCCCTATCAGTCAGGTTACCGGAGAGGTCGATCCACACTCGATAATTTGGTTTACATCGAAGATAGTATCCAGAACAGCTTCGCTCATAAAAGTCACATGGTGGCAATATTTTTCGACTTAGAGAAGTCATTCGACATGACATAGAGATATGGGATTAAAAAAACTGCACGCGTGGGGTCTTAGGGGCAATATGCCTAAATTTATTAAGTCGTTTCTGCAAGACCGCTCTTTCAAAGTCAAACTTGGGATCGCCATCTCCGATAGCTGCTCTCTAGAAAATGGAGTGCCACGAGGCCCAACTCTAAGCGTAATTCTTTTCACCATCGCGGTAAATAATATAGTTGAGTATCTAGAACCTCCTTCACAAAAATGTATGTACGTAGATGACCTGGCGATTTTCTTTTCAGCAAATGATATCGAAGACATAGAAGAAACACTACAAAACGCTGTAAATAGGGTAGTACATGAGGCTGAGATTAACGGTTTCAAATTTTCAAACACTAATAGAAAAGCCGTACATTTTTGTCGTTTAAGAAAACCCCACCAAGACCTGCAAATACATAGAAAAGGTGTACCTGTTGAGTTTGTAGATTCATACAAATTGTTGGGTGTAATTCTAGACAAAAAGTTTTCCTGGAAAACCAGACATCGTACAATTGACCATAAAATGTAAAAAATCCTTTAACATTATTAGAGCCTTGTCCAGTTTAAACTGGGGAAGTGACAGGAAAACATTGACACACACTATATAAAACGTTGATACTACCCAGAATTGATTACGGATGTGTGAAGTAATGGTTCAGTCCGAAATATATTATTGAAACAGTTAAATTCGATATAGGGCACTGCATTAAAACTTGCTTTAGCCGCATTTCGAACTAGTCCATTGGAATCTTTGAACAGTGAAGCTATTGTTCCACCTCTTCGTATACAAAGATGGCAACTTCTTTTAAATTACGCTGTAAATATCTGATCTCAGTCGCAACATCCGAACCATTATGTGATTATTACTGAGGCGAGAAGAGAGATTTTTTATAATCGACCTACTATTACCAAACCAGTTAGTGTGCGAATAGCAGAAACATTAAGAAGACTTAACGTAAACTTACCTCCTGTATACATTCAGGGTCCAAATTAAATTCCATTTTGAACAGCTCCAAGATCTGAAATAAACCTTGAGTGTAATATTTTCAAAAAATCAGAGACTAACAAAGACTGTGTCAGTTTTTCGGTCAATCTTAAAAAAGTATCCGGATAATATGACAATCTACACTGACGGATCAAGGAGTTGGCAGTGCTTTCAACACCTCCGAATAGAACAGGTCTTGGTCACTCCCTTATCAAGCATGTGCCTTTACGGCTGAGTTATATGCTATATGGCAGGCTATAAAACATGTAGACGCCAATATTCAGACAAAGGATACCCTAATATACATTGACTCCATGAGCTCATTAAATGCTTTCTGAAATCCGTTCAACTCTGATTCTCTCATACAACGTATTATAACGCTGATTACACAACTGAAAGGTCAAAATAAAAACATACACTTTATATGGATCCCAAGTCATTGTGGGATAAGAGGGAACGAACTCGCTGACCTAACGGCTCGTGATGCAGCTAACAACGTTGTAGAAGGTGCTGCGCTCATACGTCATTATGATATAAATAATTATATTAAAAATATAATTATGGCACAATGGCAACGAGATTGGTCATCTCGCGGCATGAAACTCCAGAAAATTAAACCCAACATTAAAAGATGGACAAGATTAGGAGACGAGAGCAGGCTGCAATTGCGCGACTGAGAGTAGGACATACCCGTCTCACGAACACTTTTATGTTGTTAGGAAGGGATCAGCCGAGTTGTGAATTATGTCATGCAGGCTTGACTGTAAAACACATCCTATTGTACTGTGACTATTGATCTCAGATATCGATGCCATATATATATATATATATATATATATATATATATATATATATATATATATATATATATATATATATATATATATATACATATGTATATATATATATATATATATATATATATATATATATATATATATATATATATATATATATATATATATATATATATATATATATATATATATATATATATGTTATATAAAATATTTAATTGTATACATTTTAGACTTAGAATACTTAGAATAATTTCAGTTAGGTACGATCTACATTGTATCATATCTCAAGTAACACAATCTTTGCTTTTTCTTATCAGTTGTTTCTCATAGTTACTTGATACTATTCGTGACTTATCTAATTCTCAAAAACAAAGACTTGCTTATGGTCAGCAACTCACGCCTACCTTCTAAGAATACTCATGGCTAAAGCCATTCCCATGCAGAGTCAGCACATGACAGTTTATATAGGCGAAAGCGTGCGACCAGAAGTTAGTATCCGGCTGAGCGGCATAGTATCCGGCAGACCGGCATAGTATCCGGCAAACTAGCATAACTCATTTCAAACCTCCGGTACTCACTTAATATTATTGTAATTTCAAACCCTTTATAACAAAACGTTCAATTGTGTATTTCAAAAATAAATTGTTTTTAAAAATTGATTTTTATCGACCACGATATAAAAATCTGGCGCAGCCGGTAGGATTTTCACACGTCGTTAGAACACGGATTTTCCTCACTATCGTCGTGGAATTCCAATTCCCAAGTGACTACAAAGAACCTCAAGAAAGAAAACAATTTTTACGAAGAACGCAAGAAAACCCCAAGAAGAAAATCGCTCCAGAACACGGAATCGCCTAACTGGTCCGAACCTCTTGAAACCCGGAAGATCAGCTGTTCCCAGGTGACCCAGTTAAAACACGGAAATTGCCTCATTAACTGCGATATCCAGGCCAGCATCCGGATGAATTTGATTTGGTAAGTGCATTCATATAGAATTGTCACGCCTTATCTCAAACTTCTCAAAGTGTATATTACATTATACGATTATACTGTTAATCGTCACATTTTAATTACGCGATTATACCGCTAATAGCATCACTTACATTTTATCTACATCTAAAAATAAAGTGGTATAGTCCAGTCGCTATTGCTCCTATATTCACTTTACTCCCTAATTTTACATTTAACGTGAAAAAATATATAAACCTATTTTTTATTATTTTATTTAAATTTTTCTAACCGATTTATTAAAAATGGCAACTGTCAACGTAAATAATCAAATTGAAGAACAGGTAGAAGCTTATAAACTTTCAGAAGTATTTTCTATTGTACCCGAATATGATGGAAATCAGATCTTCTTACAAACATTTTTAAACGCTGTTCGTTGTGCCTTCCAAATGGCTGTAGGCAACCAAAAAACATTATTGACCCTCCATGTCAAAAATAAGCTTAAAGGTAAAGCTGCTGAATTAATTAATTCTCGCAACCCTGCAACATGGGACGAGATAAAAATTTTATTGGAAACTCATTTCGGAGATTCTAGGGATCTCACATCTCTCATTCAAGACCTTCAACGCATTTCACAGAATCAAAACGAATCCGCTTTAAATTTTATTTCGAGACTTCAGTCACATAATGCAAAAATGCACGCTTGTGTTCAGAAACAACCATTGACACCAGAGCAAAAATTAGCACAATCTACTTTAATAGAGACGATAACATTAAATACTCTTTTAACAGGGCTAGATCCTAAACTTGGCTCAATAATTCGTGCTGGCAATCCTTGTAATATGCTAGAAGCAATATCTCGAATTAAAAGAGAGCTACAGCTTTCGTATTTTGAAAACCAAAAATTTTCTCGTTCAGTAAATACATCTCAAATTAAGAAGCCTCAAATTAGTGTACAAAAAGTCTGCTCGTACTGCAAACGAAACGGACACACTATAAACGAATGTCGCACTAGACAAGCTACCCACCAATTTAATAATAATAATTCTACGAATTTTTCTAATAACACTTTTAGGCCAAATTTCCATCAACCAGGTCAGCAAGCTTTTCCAAGACCTACATTTACCCAAAATCAACCTAGGCCGATGTCTACAAATCAGCCAAATAATAATTTTCAACAAAACAAATTTATGCAAAATAGACCGCCAATTTTTAGACAAAACCCAAATTTTCAGAGACCCTCCGTGATAAGATCAAACCCAAATTTTAATCAACAACATCATTTAAATGAAACTGTGGATGATACTGCTCATCCGTACTATGAAACATATTACACAAATGATACTGCTCATTTGTACGAAAATGAACAATACGGAATGACAAATAGTCCTGATTATTCAAATTCAACTCAATATTTTCAGCCCAATTATCAAATTGATAATTACGAATTTAATCATACTGCTCAAAATCAAGATTCATACGACACTACTTTTAACGATAATACTCAAAATTTCGATACTACTCAATATCCTGAAAATTCTAATACCCAAAATTTTCAATTAGACCCCCAGTCTTACGAAGACCCGCCGAATCAATCAACCGCTTTAGAACAAATTCAAGCTCAATTTCAAACGATGAACTTAAATCAAAATCAAAACAGCCAAGAACAGAAATTCATGTAAATAGGCCTTTACTCACCGTAAATCCTCACAACCTATATTATATAAAGGACATAACTAACACTTTTAAAATTTTAATAGACACAGGAGCAGGTATTTCAATTTTTAAGCCAAAAACATGTCTAAATTATAAAAGAAGGTCCCCTGAAAACGTTGTTATACAGGGTATAACCGATCAAAAACTTCTAATTACTGAATCAACATTAATTCCATTCGCTGACAACGATCCACACAAAGTATATATCTACAATCTCGATATTAGTTTCGATGGTTTACTAGGCTCTGACTTCCTAGAGCATTATAATTGTGTAATTGATTTTAATAATAGACAACTCGTAACGAACTTTAAAACAGTACCTCTATTTAAGGTCGAAGACCCTTCTCAAGATTTTGATTTGCCGCCCTCCATTCCAAATCAGACTAAAGAAATGACTCATCCTCTTCCAAAAATTTCTAAATTCGATCAAAAACTGACTACAGTTGAAAACAAAAATTTTATTTTTCCAAATTATAATCAGACATCTCCAAAAGTAATCCAAAAACCTTCCAAAATTCAAAATAAAATTTGTATAGGTCCTCGAACTGAACAAATTTTCAAATTTAAATGTAATCTTTTTAATACTGACGCAATAATATGTAATCAAGAAATAGAAAAAGTTCGTATACCGAATGCCCTTGTGAAAATTAACAACCAAGGTGAATTTTTAACAACAGTTATCAATGCTAACGCTATAGCAAAAACTATTGACTTTTCTAAATTTGAAATAGAACCTATTCAAAATTTTTCAGCATTCAATTTAAATAACAAAATTCAAAATTCAGGTCAATTTATTGATAGAAATTTTGAAATAAGAAATCAGTTAAGACATCTAAATAAAGAAGAGAAAGAGTTATTAACGGAACTCTGCCTCAACTTTTCAGACATATTTTATCTCGAAGGAGATAACTTCACTTTCACTAACGAGATTAAACATTCAATTGATACCGGAAATTCGAAACCCATTTTCACCAAATCTTATAGATACCCGCACATCCACAAGGATGAAGTGAAAAATCAAGTATCTAAAATGTTGAATCAAGGTATAATTAGGCCATCAGTTTCGCCATGGTCCTCCCCTGTTTGGGTTGTCCCAAAAAAAAATGGACGCCTCTGGTATACAAAAATGGCGTGTTGTGGTGGATTACCGTAAATTAAATGAAGCCACAGTAGGTGATAAATACCCCTTGCCCAATATTTCGGATATATTAGATCAACTCGGTAAGTGCGAATATTTTACGACTTTAGATCTCGCCTCTGGATTTCACCAGATAGAAATTAATCCCGAAGATATTTCCAAAACTGCTTTTTCTGTCGATAATGGTCACTATGAATTTGTTAGAATGCCCTTTGGATTACGAAACGCCCCTAGCACATTTCAACGTGTTATGGACAATATATTATTAGGAATTCAAAATGAGCGATGTCTCGTCTATATGGACGACATTATCATTTATTCACCCACTATTCAGGAACACATGTCAAGACTTACAGACGTATTTAAGAGACTACGAAACGCGAACCTCAAAATTCAACCTGACAAATGCGAATTTCTCCGGAAAGAAGTCGCATATCTTGGACATATAATAACCCCTGACGGTGTAAAACCAAACCCCGACAAAATTAATTGTGTTGCAAACTTTCCGCAACCTAAAAATCAAAAAGATACTAAATCGTTTCTCGGACTCGCAGGTTATTACCGCCGATTTATTTCAAATTTTGCAAAATTATCCAAACCAATGACAAAATTACTTCAAAAAGATGTTCCATTCTTTTTTGATAGTGACTGTATTACTGCAATTGAAAGAAGCTTTAACCACTACCCCTATACTAAATTATCCAAATTTCGATGAGCCATTTGTACTGACAACGGATGCTAGTGCATTCGCAATTGGTGCAGTTTTATCTCAAGGTCCTATCGGTAAAGACCTCCCCATTGCATATGCTTCAAGGACATTATGTCAAGCAGAAACTAAATACAGCACCATTGAACGTGAATTATTAGCTATTGTTTGGAGTGTAAAACACTTTAGACCGTACCTCTTTGGCAGAAAATTTAAACTCGTCACAGACCATAGACCTCTTACATGGCTTTTCTCGATTAAAGATCCAGGCAGCCGCCTTGCGCGCTGGCGTTTAAAATTAGAGGAATACTCCTACGAAATTGAGTATAAACCAGGTAAGATAAATAAAAACGCGGACGCACTATCGCGAATAAAAATTAATTATTTCAGAAATTGTGCAAAATTACAAACAAAAGTTTTAAATTCAAATTCTGACAATGACGATAACGAATCTATCAGTACTGACGAATTCCCTGAGACAATTGTAGAAGAACTCCAAAATTTCGTAAACTTGTATAAAACTCAATCCCTAATAGATTACAACAAAATCCAATTTACTAATAATCAGTTATTAGATAAAAAACATAAAGATATTGTTACATTCTTTCAAAAAGATAAATTAGCAGATTTACACTATAAAATTATCGAGGATATACTCGAAGAGCAACCCGATTTTATGAATAACAAAATTAACATAGTCTCTAGTAAATCCGTTAAAAATCGTAAATACTATATAATTCTTTTACCATTTGAATCTGATAGTATAATAGAAACGCTTTTTATCACATTATTCAGAGGACAAGACAATTTTGAAGAAACAAAAAATTATTATATTGAAAATAATTTAGACCTACCAACTTTAGAAATGTTTTCCTATATTTATTCAGGTAAAGACATAAAACTTACTATTTGTCAAAATTTAGTCAAACGACCTGACGATGACCAAATACCAATTATAATTGATCAACATCATTTAGGAAAATCTAACCTTCATCGAGGAATCAATGAAACCATTAGACGAATCAAAGAAAAATATAATTGGCCCGGTTTACTAAAAGATGTCGAAAAATACATTCAAAATTGCGAGACATGCCAAAAAACAAAAATTTTGAGAAAAAATTTAAGTAGTCCTCTAGTAATTACGGAAACCCCGAAAACACCGTTTGAACGAATTAACATTGACATTCTAGAAGTCCCCACTAGGAATTATGTTTTCACCATCAGAGACGAATTAACTAAATTTACTCAAGCATACCCGCTTGAAGACAAAACCGCACGATCGACAGTAAATACTTTACTTGTTTACTTCCAACACTTTGGCACACCCCTTCGCATTCACTGCGACTATGGAAAGGAATTCGACAACACCCTACTTAGAGATCTTTGTACCCTCTATGACATTAAACTGACGTATTCCAGTGTTAATCATCCGCAATCCAACGGATCGGTTGAACGTTTCCACGCAACCTTATTAGAGATGATTAGAATAAATAAAACAGAAAACCCTCACGAACACCCTCTAACAGTAATACTCCCATATGCTGTAATATGCTACAACAATTCCGTCAACAAAACCCATGGATTCTCCCCATACGAATTAATTTTCGGTCATACTTCCAGCCGACCTCCAGAAAAATTATATAATGAAAACCAGTTAATTTCAAAATATATCAGAGACCTCAATAACAGAATTTCTCACTACTACAAAATTGCCCGTGAAAAAACTATACTGTCTAAGCAAAAATCAAAAACCAGGTTTGACAAAAATGTCCCCGAAAATCAATACGAATTTAAAGTCGGAGACAAGGTCTACGTGAAAGAGTCACAGATCAAAAATAAACTTAGCAATAAATTTAACGGTCCCTTCGAAATTCAAGAAATACTAAAAAATTCTGCAATCCTATTAAACTCTGAAACAAATCAAACAACTAAAGTAAATTTTGACCGAATGAAACCCTATTTTTGAAAACATGAATTTATTTCGAGGTGAAGTAAAGATCCACATCAGTTTATTAACACAAATTTCTGGTAATATTAAAGAAAAATTAAATGAAATTAATTATGATACAAAACGCTATAAACGCGGTATTTTAAATGCTTTAATTGGTTCTGTATTTAAAGCAATCACAGGCAATCTAGACGCAGAAGATGGCGAATATTACACAAACAGTATTAACAAATTAATTACAGACGAACATTAAATTGAAAATTTATTAAATAAATCAAATATCCGTAACAACATCGGTAATAAAGAATTTCAACACAACTATTCAAAAATTACAACTAGATGAAGAAACATTTAACAGAGACATTAAATTAATATCTGACACAATTTACAGAACTAAAGAGAAACTCAAAATTTTCGAAGTAAAATTAAGATTCCTAGAAAAATGCGAAATATTAATGGAAAGCTACTTGTACATTGAGGATCAATTAAATGACATATTAAATTCAATTACATTCGCGCGTCTAAAAATCATTCATACTTCTATTATAAATCCTGGAGATCTGATATCCGCATTACAGGAGATATCTCAAAACTTGCATCAAAATAATTTACCACTTTCAATAAAATTATCTGATGTTGGTAGATATCTAGATATCATAGAACTATCAGCATTTCAAACCGATTCAGATTTAATATTTGTTCTAAAAATTCCTCTTATTGATCAACAAAGATTTTCATTATTCCAATTATTCCCAATGCCTATCCTCAATAATAGGACTGGTTTATATCATGTTTTGTCAACCAATCAAAAATATGTTGCGCGAGACGATGATTCTATAATGTACATTCCTATGTCAAATCTCGACGGATGCAAACCACTCGTCTTTGGACAAAAACTGTGTTCAAATTTGTTCGCCTACCCCATTGATGACAACGCCATCTGCGAAGCCAAAATTCTGAAGAACACCAGGACCCTTCCGGAAAATTGCCAGACATCTTTAATATTTGCAGAAGGATACAAAGTTCACAATCTAGAAGACAACACTTGGCTTATAATCAATTCTGAACCCCTTCAAATAACCATCTCATGTCAAAACCGAAATTCTAAAACTGAAGTCATTTTCAAAAATTCTATTCTCAAGTTACAACCTTATTGTAGTGCTTTTGTTGGTGTTACCAAAGTCCAAGCAAACTCTAGAGACACTACTGTAACTCATGATGATTCTCACCCTATTCTAATCCCTTACAACTGTTGTGACAACATTCCTAACGATCTGCAAATTCCAAAATTAAAGCCTTTAAAATTAAACAATCTCAACGTTGAAGACCTTGAAGTTGCAAAGCACAAATTAGATGAATATTCCAAAACCCTTGATGATTTAATCAACGAACCTTTTGTCACGAAACATATTTCTTGGTTTACCTATTTCATAATTACTGTCATAATTCTTCTCGTCATCCTATATTTCACATGCAAATGCAGAAGAAGAAGAAGACTTGCTATTTCCCTAACGTCAAATTTACCTCCACCGCCTCCTGGACAATCAAAACCCGTTGGACGGCTCACCAACTTTATTTCAAGAAGAAGGCCCGCTATCAGACCAACAGACAGTTCCCCAGAAGATATTGAACTAAATTGAGACTTTATAGTGATTTTGGAACTTTAACATTTTATATTCTGTGACTAGTGTTCAAGTGAACTGGACTTATGTGATTATTATTATTTTATTTTGTTCACTTGATTTTACTACAATTTTACCTTATATTATTATATTGCTTATTGCATTTATGTTGCACTTAATAGCAACATTCATATTTTTGGAACTTTCTGCTTATCCAAAAGTTGCTGTATACCACCAACTTTTCTATAAGGGGGGAGTTGTTATATAAAATATTTAATTGTATACATTTTAGACTTAGAATACTTAGAATAATTTCAGTTAGGTACGATCTACATTGTATCATATCTCAAGTAACACAATCTTTGCTTTTTCTTATCAGTTGTTTCTCATAGTTACTTGATACTATTCGTGACTTATCTAATTCTCAAAAACAAAGACTTGCTTATGGTCAGCAACTCACGCCTACCTTCTAAGAATACTCATGGCTAAAGCCATTCCCATGCAGAGTCAGCACATGACAGTTTATATAGGCGAAAGCGTGCGACCAGAAGTTAGTATCCGGCTGAGCGGCATAGTATCCGGCAAACTAGCATAACTCATTTCAAACCTCCGGTACTCACTTAATATTATTGTAATTTCAAACCCTTTATAACAAAACGTTCATGTGTGTATTTCAAAAATAAATTGTTTTTAAAAATTGATTTTTATCGACCACGATATAAAATATATATATATATATATATACACACACACACATATATATATATATATATATATATATATATATATATATATATATATATATATATATACAGTGCTATTCAAAAGTCCCCTCCCCCCCTCTTATCTTTTTAACGATTATACATAAACTAGTGAAATTTGGTAACTGAATATTAAGGGTTGTAAACTTCCCTACTAGTGATGATAGATGACGTATGCGTCAAAGATGACGTCACAAGGTCATTGTGACCAATAATTTTAAATGGAACCCTATGGCAAGCGACACTTCTTTTAAAAGGTATCGAAAAAACGTATTCAATGATACTAATATTGTTTGTATTTATGGTAGTTTTGATGGATTAAATCAGTAATCAGTAAACTTGGATAATAATTTTAATTACAGATTCAAGAATCAGTACCTACTTATAGTAATTGTTCGAAGTGAGCTCCATCTACTTCCTGACAGTAAAGCATCCTATTGCGAAACTCTTCTCGTACTTTTTCAAATGTGTCTGCGGAAATAGCCCTACATTCTGTAACAATACGTTGTTTTAAAACATCAATATTGTCAGGCTGAGTGGCGTAAACCTTTGATTTAAGATACCCCCACAGAAAAAAATCTAAAGGTGTGAGGTCCGGTGATCGAGGCGGCCATTCCATTGAACCTCGTCGTCCAATCCATCTACCAGGATATTCTTCATCCAAATACCGTCTTACTGCACCGTAATAGTGTGGAGGAGCACCATCCTGTTGGAATGTTATTTCCAAAATGTCGAATTCATCTTGATTATCTTCCAAAATTTCAAGGATTAACGGTTCTATTGCATTTTGCAACATCTGCAGATACACCTCACCGGTTAAGTTGGTATTTAAAAAAACAGGCCCAACGATGTGGTTTCCCAGTATACCTGCCCAAACACTGACCTTCTCGGGATACTGAGTATGTGTTTCACGAAACATGTGAGGATTTGCGTCACTCCAATATCTCACGTTTTGTGTATTTACATTTCCATTTAGATAGAAAGTACTTTCGTCACTAAAACAAATTGTTTTGACATAGTCTGGCTGTTGGTTAATTTTAGTCTCCATATTTTCACAAAATTGCAGTCTTCGGTCTGGATCGTCGTCTGAGAGTTGATGAACCATTTTTAATTTGTATGGGTGAAATTTGTTTTTTTTTTCAACACCCTGTGCACTGTACTTTGACTGACTTCACAGGTTGATGCAACTTGAGTTGTTGAAGAAGTAGGATTTAGTATTACTTCTGCCAGTATATCAATTTTTTTCTCATCGGAAATTTGTGGTCTGCCAGATCGTTTTGCATCATTAATACTACCCGTTGTTTTAAACTTACGAAGAAGCTCTCTCAAATAAGTCCTCGAAACTGAGCGATCGGGAAACCTTTCATTAAAAATGCGTTCTGCTGCATGAATATTTTCTCCAGTTTCACCAAGTATTAGGATCGCTGCTACTTTTTCACCTAAAACACGTACCATTTCTCTTCTTGAAGCACTTAAACGTTCAGCTCACAACAGTTTAACAAATTATTGAATGTACAAATATTTTAAAATTACCACAAGGTACTAAAACAGTTAAACGTTCGATCAACAATACACAAATTATTAAATGTATAAAAACTTTGACAGCTAAAAAAAACATCAAATTGGGGAGACTTGCAAAAACGTCAGATTATTTACTATCCAACTATCCAGTGGCGGAGCTTGAATTTTAAATTTTATTATTAACTCATTTAATTCATCACAGCTTTGCGGTTTTTGAAAGCCAGTTGTCAAAACTGCCGTAAACAGACACAATATTAGTATCATTGAATAGGTTTTTTCGATACCTTTTAAAAGAGGTGTCGCTTGCCATAGGGTTCCATTTAAAATTATTGGTCACAATGACCTTGTGACGTCATCTTTGACGCATACGTCATCTATCATCACTAGTAGGGAAGTTTACAACCCTTAATACTCAGTTACCAAATTTCACTAGTTTATGTATAATCGTTCCAAAGATAAGAGGGGAGGAGGGGACTTTTGAATAGCACTGTATATATATATATGTATATATATGTATATATATATATATATATATATATATATATATATATATATATATATATATATATATATATATATATATATATATATATATATATATATAAAATAAAATAATGTGTTTACAACTTATACACACATTTGGAAGAACTTTTCACCTTAACATGCAAAGCCTTTATATTATAAGTAGAGTTATTCACTTGGGGCGTCATTAATGGGGGCACTGTATATAAGCAACTACGTTTAAACTCTAATAATTTACATAACACGTGTAACTATATTTATGTAATATGTTTGTGGTCAAACACACGGCAAAGCTAAACTAAATTGCTTGTGCCTACGTCGCGTCCTGTCTAATATCTCAAGTTTCCGCAATTAGCCATTCAAGTAATAGCTATTGCATCATTTATTTGATTATTCATATTGATGATATGCTAAGTTAGCTTAGGCAAAAGTTATACTTTAAATAATTTAAGCAATTTTTTTAATAAAGAATTTAAGTAAATTGAAGAATTTATCTCAAAAGTGATCACGTAGATATTATAAGAATATTGTATAGAATATTATAAGAATATTGTATTGAATATTAACAGTCCTTAACATTAATAAATGACTGAATACCTTAGTGAGTTGTTGTCAACAACAGTATCGTTAGGATATGATTCAATAGATTACTTGTAAGTACTCTATTGAATCTATTGATTGATGAATAGATTACTTCAAATTAATAATTAGAATAAGAATAATTAAATAATAGATAATTAAGTTAAGGGGGAAGTAAACTTAATATTTTTAGTTTTTTATTACTTAATTTTAAAACTCTAAAATAGTAAATCTTACAAAGAATAAATTAAAATGACCTATAAATTAGGCGAATTATAACTTCCAATCGGAAACTTCTAATACGATTACTTTTGGATGAAAATTTTATAGTGACACAAAATAACCATTCCCACCTTTGAAATAACATGATATTTCCACTATACCAAATGTAAATAATTATATATGTATGAATACAACTTAAAATAATAATTTATATTAAGATTCAACTCTTTAATTTTATTTGTGTAATGATATATTTCATATATACCACTGACTGAGTTCTGCACAAAACACTATACATTCAACGCTAACAAAATTGGCATCATCTGGAGGTGATTAAATATCATCAGTTTTAATCATCTCTAGATGATGCCAACTATGTTGCCGAAACGCAACATTGTTGGCATGTATTGGTGTTTTGTAGAAAACTAAGTCAATATTATCTTCACACCAAAGGTTCCAACCTACTCCAGTACTCATATATACCATTCAAAAGTCGGTTTTTCTATAAGAGAAACTAAATTTTACAACTGGTCTATTAAGGTGGCAGATATGATTACACAAAGGCATATCAAAAACTTTCCGAAAATTACAGTGTAATGTTATAGGATGTTATTTGATTATATCAGATAAATAGGAGGAATACTAACAGTTTTCCATTTCTTATGAAAAATACTTTACTTTAATGTTATATTTCGGTTAATGGTATTGAAAATAAAACTAGGTAATCTTTAACTAAAAATCTGGGACCAATCTTTAGTTCACGGGGACATAATTCATTATTAATAAATTAATTGTTCTCTCGATAACATGTAATTAATTAATTTTAACAAGTGTATTACACTTGTTAAAATTAACATATTCAGCAAGAGAAGTAGTTATCGCATCATAAACTTCTGGAACGATGGAAGAAATTGCACTTTTCGATACTCTGAAGAGATACTGTAAACTTACGTAGGAATCTCCTGTCGCTAGAAATCTCAAACTAATAGCGAGCTTTTCTCTCACAGTTATCCTCGTAGCTTTCTTCATATAGGTGTCCACTATAATTATTTTCGGACCAACCAGTGATTCTCGAAATCTGCCATAGACATTCTCGTAAAATTTTTTACTATTTTGTCAATGTTATCGACTATCATATCCGGAATCAGCGTGTTGCCATACTGGAATTATCGACTAACGACTAAATAATTCCTTGACCCACAAGCGGCGCTGTTTACGTCGCTTCGAGATTCTTTTTGCTAACGTAAACATGGTTATAAACGCTAAACTTATATGCACGGTTATAAACACTCTTGTTTGGCGAGGAACAGTGGTGTACCTCTCTCCATACTGTCTCAAAAAACTGGCCGCTCACCCTTGATTCCCATAGATTTGCGATTACCTTTTTGTATTGCTTCACGCTTGACTTGCGAGGGATACTCGCACTCGCTATTGAGATTCGCGAGGAAAAACTCGCAATGTCTAAAACCGGCTTAAAGTTGACAAAATGAAAGCTTCTAGTAAGCAGGCAAAGCGTTGTATGAATTTTTGCCCGTTCTTCGACAGACATGGTCCAGCTTCGTCAAAAGGCCGCCCTTTCTTTTGTTATTTTCCCACCTTCTTTCTTTGTCGGCTATCTGCTCCCCGGGGTGTCATGTATATTATAAGTTTTGCACGCCGCCATCCCTGACACTTGATAATTGCCTGGGATAAGTGGGTGTTGGACCGAGTGGTAAGTCTTGCATAAAAAACTAGAATAGGAAAATCAACAAAATAAAAAATTTTAAGTCAGAAATAAGGTAAGGTCTTGCGCTCAGCGCAGAACCTTTAGATAGGTTCTGCTCGTCAAGAATAGGAAAAACTATGAGATTCTCTAGGTGTGCGTAGAAGAAAGAGTGGCGCAGCATTCGGAGGGAAAAGCATGCACTTTACGTGCGACTAGATCGAACTCTATGTACATATATATTCATCGATATTCACTCTGCAAAGGTCTCAATGCGACTGGGTAAAGACCAGACTATTTACTGCGCATCTCGTGGGCGGTTCTATATCGCAGTTTTGAGACTTGTTCCTACTCTTGACGAGCTGTAGGATCGTGGGTTCTGCGGTAGTTGTCTTCACGAAGTGCAGCCAGCATTGTTTCGATTTTAGCCGCCGCTCGCCATGGAGAATTCTTAAAAGAATTCCTTATTCTTCTCATTCGTCCTGCTAGCTCATTCGAGACGCCTAAGTAATTCAATTCATATGTTTGATTTATTTTTTTCTATTTGACGTGTTGAAAATTATAGAATCATGTGGATTATTCTATGAAATAGGATAATCTGTCCTGATCATCTCATAGAATTTGTCTATCTCGAGTCATCTTTTCTATGTTGTAATGTTAGCTAGTGATATATCGAAAATTATGTATACTACTACTAAGAAAATACAAATCTTGAAAAAAACATGTTTCATAAAAACAGATTGCAAAAGATAGTAGTGTTAATTGTAGTCTATATTTATATCAAATTTCGGAGAATAACCACTTCACGAATTAGAAAAACACTTATAAGAGTAAATGTATATACATTGATATAAAATGCGATAACATATCCCTTCCTTGTGAGATGTTAGATAAGCTATAAATGAGGCGTTCCATTTCAAAACTCGTCTTATACACTTCTGAAATAAAATACAATTAATACACTACTGGAAAGATTTCAAGATCTTCATGTACTAAAACTATTAAAACCTCAACAGAAATTGTCATATCCTCTGTAAATCGAGAGTCAAATATAAGGTTCCGCTTCAAAATTCGTCTTATCCACTCTAATTATCATGTCAGAACTCGCCTTATTCCAATCATATTTGTCTCTAAGCATCACGTGACTAGCCACCTGTTTGCTTTCAGTATTTCTATAGAATTTTAACTCATATTCATACGTAAATCACGACTTCTTGTTTCAAGGCAAGTGCATATTGTGTTATTATACAAATTTTTTAAATAGTCGATACCATGGACACAAAATTACTCCTGTTGATCCAGACAAAGGTAGAAAAGGAGTTAGTGACCGTTGTAAATGGAAGAGGGAAATAGAAAAACGTGCTAGGTTAGTTATTATTGATTTTTAAATTTAACAGTAACGAATTTCTGAGATAAGCAAGTTTTGTTGTTTTGTAGACATGCTTCAAAAGATTTACCGCAGTTTCCTATTTGTGGTCATAATGGGAAAACTTACAAATGTAAAACATTGACTGTGCGAGATATTCGAGAATTTCATATGAATTTTTATGAATGTAAAACTAAAATTAAGCAGGATGCATTCATACTAAAATATTGTACAGCGTGTAAACCAAAGAGAGACCGACATATCAAAGACAGGAGCAGCAGAAAAGGTGTAACTATTCAGTACTTTAAAAATTGTGTTCCTCTAACCAATTTCAATTGCAAGTTTGTCAAAAAGCGTTTTTAGGCATACTAATGATATCGAGAGGTCGAGTACAAAGAATTGCCAGAAAGCATCTTTTAACAGGAAAAATGCCTATTGAAAATCCTGGAGGTAACAGAAAAATATGAATGTCGTAGAAAACACGTTAAACAGTTCATTGAAAAACTGAAAGGGGTGGAAAGCCACTATTGCCACAAAGTAAAGAAAACTTTCTTTCGTGAAATCTTTCTGCGTGATTATAACATAGGTTTTGGCAGCCCAGTCACGGATGCTTGTTCTAAGTGCTTAGAATTAGATGAAAGGTTCAAAGTGGAAAAAATAGAATCAAATAAAAGTAAAATAATGATTGAAAAGCAAGTTCATAAATTAAGAGCAAAAGCATTTTTTACTAAGCTTAAAGAAGAAAAAGACGAGTTACTCACTATCTCTTTTGATTGCCAAAAAAATTTTGTAAACCTAAAAGTCCCAGATCAATCTGCTTATTACAGCAGACAACTTTATACCTATAATTTTACGATAGTTAAGGCTCTTCAAAATCCAAACTTACTACAGATAATGTTTTCATATACATTTGGATAGAAAATGAGATCTGCTCTGCAGTAGGTATTTGATTTTCCTTGTAGCACAGCTTTAACAACCCACTCTCTGATTAGACTTTGTGCCGACGGATGTGGTGGTCAAAACAGTAATTCCACAATGATGGGAATGTGTACTTATTTCTTGCAAAATATTGCTCCTCCGAACATAAAAGAAATACAAGCAATTTTTCCCATCCCAGGACACTCATTTTTGCCAGCAGACCGAGTATTCGGTAGAATTGAAAAATTTTCAATTTTTCCATTTTTACAACTCAGATACAGGAGTTCCTAAGTCCATTTTAAAAGAAGGGAAAAATCTTGTAAAGTTTTCACCATCTGAGCTGCCAAAAGGGATACCTGTAAAGCCAGATAAACTTGAAGATGTAAGAAAACTATTAGTTAAACATTTTGGTGTACAGTGGCATATTCAAAATGATCTTACGTTTTATAAGGAACTTCTCAATAATGCTGATCAAGAATTTAGTAACATGCCTCTAGAAAATGCTGATTATCAAATTAATAACTTCTGTGAACTCAGAGAATGCGTTGAGAGTCAGGAGCCAAGAGTTTGATAATAATTATTTGCGTATTTTTGTTTATACTAATTGAAATGTTATTAATATACCTATATGATAAATAAAATGATAAATTTTATGTTTCGTTTCAAAACTTGCTTTATCCGTATGACATTGTTTCAAAACTAGTCTTATCTAAGGTAACGAATCAAAACTTGCCTTATCCATACTTAATTCTAAATAATAAAATAAACTATAATACATATGTTCAGTTAACCATTATTAATTCGTATTATTGACTATTCTGAATTGATGAAAAAAGTTTTAAAGCATAGCAGTTAAAATAAATGAACAGAAAGTTTTTTTTAGATTTACTCCATACTTCCACCGAATCGTCGGTTTGGAAGAAAATTATGATATCTGAAAAAATCTAATTTTTCGGTTTTTTCCATTAAATAATCCAAAGTTGGTTCAAGATTTATGAAAGGGACTCTCACAAGTGTAGTTCAACCTAACCTGACTGTCTACTTATTATGGTTAGGTTAGGTTAGTATCCTTCAAAATAACAGCGTATTTAGTTGTTAATATTCAAAGTTAGCTTTTGGAGCCTCTCTGTATGTATGTAGTTTCATCGAACGACACGGAGGGCGTACGATAAATTACGATTACAATGGACGACGCCAACTGCAAGTCATTGTATACATTTGAAGTAACTAAACATCGAAAGTTTCTAATAGGTTTTATGACGGTTTAATATATGATATGTGTAAAGGAAGTGGTGTAGCATCTATTGGTATTAATATTAGCTATCTTTGTAGTGTGAAGTGAAAGTTATTTGATAGAAAAAATGGCCTCATGCGGAAAAGTGGAAAATTCATTTTCTCGAAAACCGTGTCCGAGCGGATAAAACTGAAGCCAGATGCGTATCCAGCACCCTCGAAAATAGGGGGGAAGGAAAAATTTCGTAAGCATTTGTCCAGGAACACTTCTTGTATACAATTACCTCAGGTACTTTCTTTTTTCCCCAAAGAAAAAAGAAAAGTAAAAAAGTAATAAACCAAGCACAAAATCGTATTCGTACGTACGTAGTCATACATAATTCTACTGAAAAATGTTGGCAGAAGATAATTCAGGAATTTTATATAATAGGGAAGAGAAGGCCTACTGTAAAAGGTTTGTACTAACTGCAAAATATTTCCCGAGAGATTTTTATTAATTGTTCCATTTGTTTACACAGATATTGTACTCAAATTCACAAAAACTGGTATACCTTTCGATAACAAAATTAGTTCCTCGCGAGGCTTTCATAGAAACATGGACTTATGTAAATGCTACACAAAGATAAATCAATCGGGTAAACAACTTTGCTAAGATGCTTTGTATTATAATAAGTATTTTTTATGGAGAATACATTATTGTCAACTAAGCATAAGTAACTATTATTTTGCTAATATACTTCTACTTTGTTCTAGCTCCATTGACCTAGTAAGTACAGAGTAGTTGCAAAATTATATACTACTAGCAAGAACATTCGAAGGATCTGCATATAAAGATAACTTGTTTGAATTTCTATCTTACGGGTGGAAAAAAACTAGTGATAACAAAAAAGCTCTTATGAAATATTATGACATATGACTGATTATGAGAAGAATCAAGTATTTATACCAGATGAAACTTATATTCACAGTTCGTACACAATACGAAAGGAATAGACAGATGGCAGTTCTTTACGTTTAAATAAACCCATATCTAAGGGAAAGGGCCTAATTATTGTTCATGTTGGCAATGAAAATGGTTTTGTAGAAAATACCTTATTAATATTCAAATCAGGTTTGATATTTTCTAGATTCAAAATATGTGAAAATATAATATAATATTTAAGGAGTGAAGAGCAGGGAGTATCATGGTGATACCAACACCGAAAACTTTAAAAAGTGGCTTGAATGTCAAGTAATCCCACAACACGATCAGTTTTGGTTGTTGATAATGCATCCTTCTACAACAATGCCATTGAAAAGTAACCTACAATAGAAACAAAAGAGGGAGATATGGTGAAATGTCTACAAGAGTGTAACATTTCATGTGAGCCAACAGTGATCAAAACACGAATTATATGAGCTAATTAAACAAAACACAAAATATATGTTACATAATGAACTACTGGAACACTATGGTTATACTGTACTATTGCATTATTACTTCTATTTCATCATTTATTGTAGAATGTGACTATGTGAAACCACTGTTTCCTGTTATTGTTTTTATGTTCTGTTTCTATTTAGTCATTTATAATTTGATTGCCTTATTCCGCATATGTATTCTTATTGTTTTTTTATACATTGGATTGTATTTGTTGTCACAATTTGCCCATTTGCTTTACTTTTCACTAATAAATATCTATGTGTATCATTATTGTATACTTGTATCCATTTATTATTAGTTATAATATTATTCACTAGTATGCAGACTAACCATAGGAATTGCATAGGCATGTATCACATTTTTTAAATAATTTTTAAGGTAAAATTTGAATAAAATGATACAAAATAGATGTTACAGATATCATTTTCTAATTAAGCCTAAATTTACATCAAAAGAACTTTTCTTTCCCAGTATCAGGAACAACAACATTTTATTATTTTCTCTCACAAAAAATATACGGTTATGATTGTCTTGGTTTAAATAATAAATATAGTAAAATAAGCGCCCCTGGATACAGAAAATATTTAACTCGCTGGCTAATAGAGGGCACTGCTGTTTGAAGATTGAATGTCGATCATGTTGATAATGTCGATATCGCTTTGTTTTCGTCGCATCACGGAAAAATGTAATTAATTGTCGATTTTAAAATTTCGTATTGGTACATTATTGCAAAATCAGTTGGCTTTAAAGACGATTTTTTGTAGTTTGTTTTTAGGTACTTTCAAACTGTATCATTGTTTATATTACCAGAGATACAGTAAATCGATAGTAGTATTTATATTTTGACTTGACTAGGTAGTAAAGACAATTTATAGTGTAGTAGTAAGTGCAGTTATAATAAAACGTGCAAATGGCTTATTCAAACCCCTAAATGGTGGATATGCTGCGCTGTTATTTTTTAGCAGGTGAAGGTGCATTCATAGCAAGAAGATTGTACTCAGAAACATATCCCGCGAGAAATCTACCTAATGAACGCACTTTCGTGAGGATTTTTCAGCGATTGCGAGATTTTGGAAGTTTTAAACCTCGTACTCAAGACATCGGTAGAGAACAAACAAGAAGAATAAGAAATGTTGTGCCGGCTCTCTTGGATGCAATTGAAGAATATCGTGACACCAGTACAAGAAGAGTAAGTACCCGATTTGACGTGTCACAGTCAACCGTTTCACGAATTTTACGTTCGCAAGGGCTACATGTTTATCACGTCAGGAAAGTTCAAGATTTGCTTCCAGCAGATTTAGCAGGTCGAATACAATTTTGTGAATGATTACAACAATTTGAATAGGATCCAATTTTTTTAAGATTCGTTTTATGGGCAGATGAGGCAGGATTTACCAGAGAAGGGGTTTTTAATATCCACAATACCCATATCTGGGCTGATGAAAATCCTCGAGCTGTACGAGAATCCAGTTTCCAACAACAATTTTCAGTGAATGTTTGGGCAGGAATTATTGACAATGTTATTATTGGACCGTACATACTACCCAGACGTCTGAATGGAGGAATGTATCTCAATTTTTTGAGTGAAACTTTAGAAGATCATTTGGATGATTTATTGCCTCTAGAAACAAGAAGACTCATGTGGATTCAACATAATGGTGCTCCCCCACATACTGCTGGAAACGTCGTTGATTGGTTGAATACAAACTATGGTGATAAATGAATAGGCCATCATGGACAGATTCCTTGGCCACCGCGATCGCCTGATTTAAATCCATGTGATTTTTCATGGGGCCATGTTAAGCAACTAGTTTATGCCGTACCAGTTAATACAATTGAAGAATTGCAAGAACGAATTAAAACCGCAGCTAATATAACAAGAAATGATTCACAACTGTTTCAAAATGTTCGTGAAAATAATCTTATTGGATCGGTTGTAAAGTGAGATGAAGTGACGCACAGTTAAGTGAAGTGACGTGAAATTAAGGAAAATGGAGTGAAATGTAAAGTGGGTCAATTAGTTCCTGGTCAGGTGAGTGTTTATTAATTTTTATTCCTTGAAAATGTTTCTCCTTTTTATTATTAGTATGTTGGCATATCTTTGTAATTACAATTGCTTGTTTTTCAAATATCATTTGTTGTTTTCGCATTTTCGCATTTATAAAAATTCATAGTGGGGTCATAGCTACAGGCGAACAACCCATATTAAAAAAGTAACGCGCCTAAGCAATACCTCAATGGTGATGGGGAAATTTGTTGATTTTAATTTACCAATTAAAATAGAAGTTTAAAGAAATTAAAAATGTATTTTTGGTATTCTAAAAATATAAATCTGTAAGGTAGATATATTCTCTCCAATTTCTGAAAAACAGCGCATTTCTGTGGTAAAATATTAATGGCATTCGGCATGCTTGATCAGCGGTAACCAACATGTAACGGTGTTTTAAAGCAAAATTTACAAAAAAAAAAAAACTACATAATGCTCCATGTGTCCATATACACCAAGTCAAGTTGCCACTATGTTGCATGATTTTAATTTTATTTGATGCATCGCACAATTTGATGAATTGTAATATTTTCAAATTTGATAAATACATTTTTCATGTTGTTTAACTGATTTGTTTATAACAAAAAAGAGTTTCTTCAGAAATACGAAATCGACTCTGGCTATTTTAACCTTTTTCTAATAAACTTTTTCTAATTTAATTTCCTCTCTTCTACATATATGGAATATATATTTTCAAGAATAGTTTATTTGAAGGAGTAGTTGGTCCTATAAAAAATTTACGAATAAAGAGATATTAATTCAGGATGAAATTATTCTGTTTTCAGATCTGTTATGCCGTTATTGAAATATTATTCTTACAGTTACATGTCATTAAAATAAGAAGACCAGAGAATCTCCTCGTTTGAACTAATTTTTGAATTAATCTTTGATTTTTCTAGAGACAGAAGTCAAATATTCATCAAAATATTCTGTATACTTACATATTTATCGCTCTCTATAATCCAAGTATCATGTCACAATAAAAAGATATTTTCTCGCATGTTATATCAATGTCAATATCAGACAAACATATCAATACATTTTTATGCGTATTTTATTAATTATTTAAGTGATTATTCTCCGAATTTTAATGTACTATTATAAACCACTAACTTTTGTAATTTGTCTATTAAAACATGTTTTAGAAAATATGTCTTTTTTGTCAGTAGTATCTAGAGTCTTAGTCCATGTACTAATATTACAACATGCAAACTAAAAACCGATTTGGGGTAAATATTATTTTGATTCTGTAATTTTCAACACCACCCATAGAAAAACACTGATCAAACATATGATTTGAAATACTTCGACATTTTCTTCGAGTGAGTAGGATGATGAGAATATGTCACCCAGTCTACCACACAGTTCCCCTATTTGGTGCTGCAGATATCAAAAATCCTCCACGGTGACTTAAATCGAAATAATGTGCGTCGGGAAGATGACGACCGTGAAATCGATCATCCTACCTGTCTAAAAAATCCGCACCAAGCGTAAATCTCACGACAGACGGGATACCCCCAAGGGCAGACAGCTGGCGAAGAAAAAAGAAACGAGATTCACCAAACCAATACCAAAGCAAACTTATCTGACTCATTGCCGATAGATGTCCATTCCATCGAGTGAAGGACACACTTGCCGATTTGACAATTGGGAGTAGGAAGGTTTGCACAGTTTGCGAGAAGACCCCATTTAAAAGCTACCGCATCAACCTTATATATTAATCAGTTTTATTGACGTGAAACATAAGCGGCTGACATAATATCTTGCAGGTTATTTAACTGGGTGTTTTTATTTTCTGTGCAGTTAGATTCTTTATATATGGGGTAAAATGTACTTATTGGTTTTGTATGTGATAATTGCAGATAGGTCTATATATTTTATATTAATTAATACATTTATGAAAATTTTATATTAATATATTTATGAAAAATATTACATATCATCGAGGGAATTACTATCTATTACTAGCTGACGCGGCAAACTTCGTACCGCTTCAGAATCAATAAATGTTAGCTATATTAAATTCAGTTTTTTATTAAAATAAAATGAGTACTCAAAATGAATTAAGTTCAATAAATGTACAAACATAAAAATGAAATGTAATTTAATTACATTGAAATTAATGTAATTCACGTGGCAGTAACACATTTTTCTGTTAAACTATTTGCTGGATGGATTGCACTCGAGTCGATTCCCTTCATCGAAGCACCTTGTGATATACGACATTTTTCATTTTGTTGTCAGATGCCAGAACAAACACAGCGGATGGTTTGTCGACACGTGAACATGCTACGTACAATTGACCGTGAGTAAAACATTTATTTTCTAGATTCAGGCTACAAACACTCAAAGATTGACCTTGTGATTTGTTGATCGTCATGGCGAATGCAAGACGAATCGGAAATTGTATTCGTTTAAACTCGAATGACATATCGGTTGGGATCATAAGAATTCTCGGAATGAGAACTTCTCACCTTTGAACTCTCCTTCGAGTATCGTCGCGTGAATCACATTGCCCATGAGTTTTCTCACCACCTAGTGCGTTCCGTTGCATAGTCTTGGTTGGTTCAGATTTCGAAGCATGATGACTACTGAGCCAACCTTCAGTTGTAAATTGTGCGGTGGCAAGCCAGGCAGATTCAATGAGTTTAAAAATTTAGTTGGATAGTTGGTTGCTTCGTCTTCATTTATTACAGTGTCTATAGATTTTAAGGAATGCAGTGGACAAACGATTTGATTTTGAATTGTGAAGTTTAAGTGATCCACGTCTTTGTTCTTTGTCGCAGGAATTGCTCGTTCACTGAACCAATTGTGATTTTTGTGGTTAGCAATGATGTTCGGGAACACTTTGTTGATGAGCTCGTCCTTCGTTGAGACGAAGTTGCAAAAATTTTACGGAAGCGAAATCAATCCGTTCGATTCGTCGACAGGAAGACGGATATTCAGCAATTGCTTGGATAAATCTTCGGCAGATGGATCGTTTAGCAATGCAACTCGCATGTTTGTCGTCAGCTGAAGTTTATTCACATAGCGCCACAGAGTCGATGATTTTAGGCAAACGTTTATTTCATCGGCAGTGATTGAATTTGAAAAGACTGATAGTGTTTGACGGAAATCACCAGACAGTAGAATCATTGAGCCATCAAAACATCTTGAGACATTGCGCAGATCTTTCATAGTTCGATTGAGTGCTTCCAATGCGCGTTTGTGCGCCATTGTACATTCATCTCATATGATGATTTTACTTGCTACTAAAAATTTGGCCATTGCTGAGTGTTTCGCAATATTTCATGTCGGTATTTCAGTCGTTTGAATTTTTAATTGCAATTTTAATGCTGAATGAGCCGTTCGGAATCCTTCTAGCAACGTGACCGCTATATCAGAAGAATCAACTGCTGCAGCAATTTCTGGTCTCGCACGAACAGTGGCGGCCAAAATCAATGACATGAGGAATGTCTTCTCAGTTCCACCGGGCGCATCGAGGAAAAATAAGCCACCACTTCCATCATCAGTTGCCTTCATTAACGTACCGTACACTTCTTTCTGTTGGGGGTTCAACAGTGGTACATTCGTGTGAACTGATGCGTTATATATGCATCTCGATCGTATTCACGTTCACGTTCCAATTCTCGACTGAAAGCATCGTTCATACTACAATTTGGCGTTGGCATTCCTAACTTTACTAACAAACTGTCGTACATGAGGTAACACATATGTTCGATCAAAAGCAAAGCCTAGTATTCTCCTCATTCGCCTCGAAATCGGGATTCCCTGAACTGACACGAATTCGATGTAAAATATCTTCTGACATGTCATCCTTATAGTTGTTCCACAGTTCCACGTCGATTTGCTGGGAAGCATGTCGAAATAATGGTAGCAAATAATGTGCGGATCTGATTTGGAGATGCAGAAACAATTAATTTAGCGATTGTCATATCCCAATGAGTATCGTTTTCAAGCAAATTGAGCTGTTGACATGCAGCACGAAATGTTGGGCACACTACACCATTGACAGTTCGAAGTGATTCAAATGATGTTGGCCCACGAACATTCACCAGCAACAACCGCAAGTAGAAGCATTCGTCATTCTTCGGATGAACTGTGTAAATGCTACCAAGAGAATCAGTAGAACGCACATCGGATGATCAGGAACCGCATCGTCTTACTTCCGACGTTGAAATTTCTTCGATGAGGCGTTCCAAGTGTAATAACGTGGCATCTCATAGTAGAGCAACGTTCGTGCAAGCGGATCGCTTTGGCAAATCGGGAAGAGACTGGTCAATGTTGTCACTGGAGGTGTTTCAGCACATTGAGCAACATTTGATGCGTTGAAATAAACTCGTTGCCCATTCTCCAGATGCACCACCAAATATACAACAGTGAAATGATGTTCATGAATGGGGAATGAAAAGATACGCCAAATTGCCTCATTGTAGCTCATATATCGACCAATTTGATAGTGCATGATTTCATCGTTAGCATTTGGAATTTGAACGACAAAAACCGCCACATCGCTGCCTTTTGTAACATATTTGCAGATGTATTTGATAGGCTTTACTGAATTGCAATACTCCACGTTGCAATACGCCTTGAATGTTTTGGAAAGAAGTAGCGAATACGGAACAATCCAAGTGTTGTCGACCACGAAATCGTTTCCTTTCACTTTCGTTGTGATAGTTCTACCGTTATCATAGGGTGATCGACGCCGATACAGTGGATAACCATCGTTACCAGTGATAGTCTCCGCCGTCAAATTTCGTGGATAACGTTTGGAACACTTGCCGTCAATCATCCACGGTGATTGTACGTTGCCGGTAGAATAGTCAATCAACCAACATTAGCTACATCTTCTTCGGTGTTGATTGCATCACGTAAATGAATATACTCCTCCGAACGCAGTTTGGTTTGGTTCAACCGAATGAAAGTGAGGCGCTCCGTTTCGATTTTGACGTACATGTCGACGCAATATTGTTGAAGCAATCGACGAAATCGCAGAAAATAGTTGTCAGCATCTTGAGGAATCATCAAACGATATGCGTAATAATTCATCGAATTAACCTTCTTGGTAGTTTCCTCACCTGAAATGAAATCAGTGAAATCAGTGAAATCGGTGAAATTAGTGTCATGTTGAAATGAAAATTATGATATCGATACCGCTCAATGGATTTATCATATTGATATTGAAGTAATATCCATCGTTTCCTTGCCAAAACATCAGCGGGTATTGTAATGCATCGTATGAACGGTGTGTTTCGTATATCGTTGCAGTTGTCCAGTGTCGCGACGTGTAAACACAATATCGCTCGTTTCCAAGTTTTCACCAACAATCACAATTGCAACTTCATCTATTGTTAGAGCGTTGAACTGGCGTTCGTGTGTTCCAGCGGGTCGTTTATCCGCTCTGATCACGACTTTGTAGTCATCACTTGGCATGCGATCCAATGCAGTTTTGAACAACCAAACCAATGCATGATGTTCATGAAATATTTGCTGCAGATCTTGAAAAATTGCTCTTTTCATTACCGTATTGATCATTTGACGCCGATCTAGTTGTTCCTCCTATTGCCCATAGAGTAAATTTGAATGAATTTATACTCTGCGTCTTCAAGCAGTTGCAATGATCCAAATCGATGGTGAATTTGGCCTTGGATTTGTAAAGTCGAAACTGATTTATGATCACCAAAAGAAAATTAACGTTTACTCTATCAAGCAGAAATTACCTTGAATGTTGGATTGAATCCGCGTTCTTCGATAATGTCTGCTCCAAATGAAGTCATTTGGAAACATTCGTTGTATCTTTGAATGTTCTATAGAAAACTTCGTGATTCTGGTGTTTCATCACGAAGCAATAAATGCAATGGCTCAGGTGGCGGAGGCAATAATGGCAATTTCACCTTGCCTCTGAGACAGCACAATCCAGGCGTTTCTCCAGCGACCTTCAATGCACCACAATGGTCGCACACAACCTCCATTGGAGCAATTCGAACGAAAGGGTGCGAGCTGTAGTCAATTCTGCAATCATATTGAAACGCTACTCGATTCAAATCAACACTTGAAACATTTCTTCTTGCGCGTCGAAGATTATCACGTAGTTGATCTGTGTGATAAGCTCGACGATTTCGCATTGCCAACCTTGCCGTTTGACGTACTGCTTCTCTTTGTTCTTGGGTTTGTGAAGGACGAAGTCGGGCCGTATTAACGCGGCGCTCGTCTCGTGCTATTTCTTGTTCATCTGCAGTGGATTGATTCACAATATTCCGAAGTTTCATTGCATTACGGCTTCGTTGTGAAAGATTAGATCTTCTGGCTCACGGCATTGTAAATAACACTGGAAAGTTATCACACAATTAAAAATTACATAATAAAGCAATTGTCGAATTCCACAAATTAATTCATACACCTTAGAAATGTCGTCGGAAAAACTTCTGAAGTCTTTTGTATACATTGATAAATACGAAAGGTACTGATGTCTTGGTAACACTGCAATACACCTTTTGCAGCGTTACAATTTATAAGGTGTATAAATTAGTCCAACAGATTGAAGATCATAAAAATCGGTCCAGCCGTTCTTGAGTTATAAATGGTGTAACTAACCCGACTTTGTTGGTTAGGTTGGTAGTATTTCTTCGATTTATCTGATATAGTCAACTGCCCATTAAACCATTACACTAGTATTGTTTCTATAAATTATAGATCAACATGATTTTATGAAAAAATGCTCTACCAACATATATTAAAATTTAATATGTTTTACGTGACATATAAAATGTAGTTGAAAAATAAGGGTAAGTAAAAGTAATTCACATAAAATTCTTTAAGATATTTGATGGCATCAATTATTAGATTTTATTAGATAAATTTAAGCAATATGTATAATTATTATTCTCCCACTCTCAATTATTTATTACCACCGCGGGTCCAGAAAAGTTCAAATCTAGGGCCACTCTTCATTTCAGGTTTTATCGATGACTTATTTAATCAAATTACATATCACTAGTTTTCTTTAGCTGATAACTGAAACATAATTATAGTAACTAACTCTAATAATGAATGTAATTTAGTATAAGAATATTTATACAATTTAGCATTATTATGCTAAATTTTGGATGATGCCAGCTTTGGATGATGCTAAATGTATGTATGTTACATGTATGATATGTACAGATCTGTATTATGCTTTATATTATTATGCTAAATTATACATAATTTAGTTTACAGTATTCCGTAAACTAAATTCTCTTGGTTTATATTATTTAATTTATATACAGACGACATATTTTGAAGAATCATTGTTCGTGACTCTTTTTGCCTGAATTTACCTGGCTTTGTTAATGGTGTCAATTTCCAAGTCCCTATGGAAATCACTGTTTCTGTAACATGAAGGGGCATTGACAATGCTCCTAGAATTGGAGTCGCTGTTCTTTTTGGAATCTTCTGTTCGATTTGTTTTGAAATCAGTAGATTATTTATTTCGTGGTTATTTTTGGTAGAATACCACAGCTGGATGCCATATGACCATACGGACTTGAGATTTTGTTCGTGTATAAGTACCTTATTATGGATTGACAGGGTGGAATTCCATCCAAGTAGCCAGTACATTTTTCTGAATTTGATATCTAAATATTTAAAGTTCTTATTTTATTTTTGACTGGAGCTCTTTAGCGTAGCTTGGTGCCCAATGTGATATTTAAATATTTTTCTGTATAGTAAATATGATACTTGGATATTATTTATGCTAACACTGCTCTAATTATTATTTCTATCCATGAAATTGACCTGGACATATTTAGTCTTACTCCTTTTGATTCATCATTGCTTAGTCCAGTTGTTAATTTTATTCACTGAGGTTTGCATATTTATTGCCGCTTCTTCATGATCTTTGCTTACAGTCATTATAACAGTATCATGAGCAAATGTAGCTGTCGTATTCTGCTCTGATTCAGGAATATCTCTGGTGTATAATAGATAAAGTAGTAGCTCTAGTATACTTCCTTGATATTCCTGCCTTAATTTCTTTTAGTTCAGAATACGCATCTTCTTCTTTAAAACTGCTATCTGAAGTATAAGACTTCAATAATTGTGAGTACCGTTTTGACAAGAACTTGCTTAGTTATTAATTACTCATATCACGCCTACATCAAGAAAGACGATTGAACAAGTTTTTCATTCTTCTAATGTGTTTTCAATTATATGTGGTCTATAGTGTAATGACTCTCATTGAAACTAAATTGATCTCATGGGATTATGTTTCCATCTTCAATAATTGACATCAATCTCCAACGAAGTATTTTTTAAACAGTTTCGAAATTATAGGGAGTAAGAAGACCTCAGTTGGTGGTTTCCCGGATTTTTGAATCATTGTCACTTCAACTAATTTCCATATCTTAGGTACATATAATAATCTAAATGATGCATTAAGAAGATAAATGTAGTAGTAATGCATTGACAAGTAAGCACTTTATTAGGCACAAGAATTTTGTTATTTCTTTACGAGGGAGTCAACTTCTTCTTGGATAATATTTTCCCAATTAAGAATGTCTTCACATTCATTCAGTTGAAAATACTGTTCAAGACATTTCGCATATCTATTGACCTTTTGTATATTGCGTTTGACTCATGTACTATTTGCATTTTCAATTGATGGATTCTATAAGATTCGTGATTTTAGTCTTTTGGTTGATTTCCAAAGTGAATAGTTAGTTTTATTATCATTTGATAATTCATTGAGATATTCACCAATAGAATTATTTTTGCTTTTTTGAATCTCTCTGTTGAGTTGTTGTGTGGCGTTATTTAGTCTAGTGTTATCTACTGAATTCTTTATATTTTGTACTGACTTATATCCTAATTTCCCAACATAACATCCTCGTCAGTTTCGATGTACCTCACTGTTTATAAACAATATATCTCCCAAGCACAATTGAAATACTAAAGACCAAACTCAAAATCTCCAAAGACCACTTAAAACTTACCGAATAATGCATGTTCAGGACATACTACCTTTTCCAAAATACATGGAGGACTTCGAAACCATAGCCTTTAGGAGGACTTCGAAACCATAGCCTTTAACACCTCATCTTTCAAGCCTTCCTCTTTGACCAAATTCATAGATAACGTATTTGCTATTTGGCCTTATAACAAGGGCAAACTATTAATATTCCTAGGTCACGTCAATAACATCCTTCCCAATATAAGTTTTACCATGGAAATCGAAAATAATAATTTCTCACTCGCCCCCCCCCCCCCCAAACCGACACACACGAATCTCTACCTACATGTCAGTTCCCACCATCATTCGGCTCAAATCAATTCGGATTTCCTTCGTTCTCCCAACAGAACATCCTCAATTAATCCTACAAAGTATATGAAATTCTCTGCATCTACTTTTCCCGCAGCTACATCGGTCAAACTAATAGATGCTTATCCACTAGAATCTAAGAACATAACCTTGCTATTCGCAAGGCTGAAACTAACCTCGACATTTTTCCGACATTTTTCGAACGTCGAGACGGGACGTTCACTTGATTTTCAGAATGTCGTAACTATCTCCATCATAAAAAGTCATCATATCAAAACAATCTGCTTAAACACAGGCAACGTTAGCCAAAGACTACTTCATCATCATCATCATTAGGTCATCAGTCCTAAAACTGGTTGGACGCTAACCTCCAGTTTCTCCTATCTTGTGCTAACCAAAGACTACTTAAACATCTGTAATTCTCTATTACGCTAAAATAAGGAAGTTATATTAGCAATTTTTTTTTATTGAAAAACTGAATATATCAATATGTTCAGAGCCATTTAAAATATATTTGTTTCAAAGTTAAGTTTCGTACTAAAACATGTATTCATTTGTTTTTTTACAGAAAGGTAAAATTGTTTTGGGGGCAGAATTGAAATTATTGATTTTTTTGAGAGAAAATGCGACGAACTAACAAAACAAATTAAATTTTGTTTTTAAAAATGAGTGACAATGTTTAATTTTACCTAATTTGCGTTGTAGATAAAATATTTAACTAGACGTGTGACGTCATCAATGTAGGCCGTGCAATTTTAATCATATAAAGGGATACATACACTAATATTTATGAAAACTATCAATAGTTAACTTATTTTAAAGAACGCTAGTTATATGACAGGTTTCTTGACAAATCCCAAAAATTATGTTTGAGTTTTGGTTTAATACTAGGTGTAGTATTAAGTGCAGACTCCCAACTCCCCTACACCTGCGCCAAAATTCAGGATATGTATTTATGTATAATAAATATTTTTCACACTACTGAAAAGAGTTACTGTTACATTTTGTCGCTCTAAAGATGAAGGAAACAATGCTTTTAGGTTTAAAGAATAGCCGAACTGTAAAAGCTTAGCATACTCTAGTTCATGTAATTTTTTAAGCTCAGGAAAAGAAGCGCATTTTTTTCTGAAGTATCAAAATCAGGAAAATAAAATGTTTGATCAGGTTTACAGTTAAGCCAATTAGTAAATATACATTTTAGTTGGTGAACTGTGTCAAATAAGTAAAATAATGGTCTTTTATTATCTACCGGATGAGGATAAACAATACTAAGTTGGTCTGTAGTTGAAAAATGGCTCATTGCTTTCCCGTTAATAGCATTATTATCACTTATTGTGCAAAAAACTACATACCCAATTTCCTCTAAATTTTCAAGAATAGTTTTAATAAAATTATAGAGTATTTCGGAATTAATTTTTGAGACGGGAGCTATGTGAGCTACTTCTTTAAAGCTAGAACACACACTTGCAATTATGAAGGTAAATGCTGAAGAAACTAGAGAGTTATTATTATTGACTGCTGTACCAGCTATATTGCCTCCCTTATAATCCATAAAAGGGTCAATGTGAATTTCATCGAAAAGCAGTGTCACAAATCTCTCATGATCCTTTAACAAACCAAACACATTTCGAGCATAAGTTAAAAATGTATTTTTTTCATCTATATGGGGATCAGTCATATGTTTATTACAAATATCCATTATAGTTTGAGGATGTGGTAAAATAAGAGACCCATAATCTCTTAAGTATTTGTATGCATGTGATCTAATAGTATAGAGAATAGAATATAAAATTATTGTACTACTTGAATACTGTACTACTATATCTTTCCTTTGCAGTTGTAAGTAATGCTAATTGTTCACAAATAAAATCTAAAGTATGTACTATTTTGTTATCATCAAGATTTCGAAAACTTTTTAGTATATTTGACACAAAATCGAATACACGTTTAATTTTATTTATGTCATTTGATGATTTGACAGAATCAGGCATGGTCTTGCTATTAAAGTCCCAGTCGGGGTTGTCATTATCGGTAATATTTTCCTCTCGATTTTCCTCTAAAGGTAGGGTAATAACCTCGGTAATAACAGTCTCATCTATGGCTTCAAATATTGACTGTATATCGTCCAAACTATGTGAAATAAACGGCGTTTTAAATTTTGATGTTGAAATACAAACTGACTCGCTATACAATAAAGTTTCAATATTTAGGTTATAATTAATAACAATCGCCCAATTAATGCATGGGCCAGGTGTAGATTCAAATTTAAAAATTGTTAATCTTTCACCTTCTTGAGACAAACTTTGGGCAGAAAACCAGTCTTTTGGTAGTTTAAATGTAGAAAATTTTACTATAAATTCATCAAAATTGTTAAAATGTATGTTTTTTTCGTGCTTCTCAAACTCAATTTTGCTTATTTCAAAACAAAATTTTTTGGACAAATTTAACTCATCGATATTTTTGAGCTTTTCATCTTTACTTGGCCGTATTTTGACATCTTTTGATAAATAAATGGGGCATTTTAAAAAAATAGATGGTATACAGTCTTCCTTTACCCGTGGTTTTATTAAATCTATTGTAAAAATCTTACCAGTGTTTGAGTCTTGAACTGTTGTACTTTTTATTATACTACCTTTAGGAAAATGAGCTTCACATACTCTCGTGTTGTTTGTGGGCTGAAAGTTATCTCGGGGTATCACCTTTAGCCATTTTTGTCGTAAACTTACGTCCTTTGGAAAACCGAAAACATGAACTTTAGGCCCATTTTTATAGTTTCCATTACAGCGAGGAACACAACACTTTTGAGGCATAATTTCACTGAGTATCAGTTACCACAAAACTAGCCGAAACCAAGAGAAAAACATACAATTAAACACGAACAAAAACTTATAAAGTGTGCTGTAAACAAACCGGCGGACCGCCAAAAAAGCAACAGGTTATAAGTCCGAAATATATGGTTTTACGTATTTAAAAATACGCCTAACAATATAAATTGTATACCTAAATATACAACGAAATATTAGGTACAAGTTTCACGCACTTAAAAGCACATAAATAGTTCTGATTTCAGAAAAATGCAAGAAATAACGCTGATTATAGCAACGCTAGGTTCACAGGTACCAGATGAGCGCTGTTGCCGGCTCCGTAAGGAAAGTATTTTTGTTAGGGAAGTCCACGAACAAGGTAGTAGTATTTGATAATTAAATAAATAAATTACGAAATACCACATTAAAAAAAGAGAAAAGAACATCTTATGGAAATATGTATTTTACGATATTGGAGAAGAAAATGGTAATTTAAGAGAAAGAGATACATCCTTTATATACTGGAATCCTAATATTCGCTAGTATCGTAGTAGTCTGGCAACGTTGCAAACATCTGTGGTGTCTCGATCGTGTTTACGCCACCTGTAAGCTGGCTTCCTACATCTTCGCTCCATATCGGAAAGGCCTACATTCATGATGTCACGAGCTAAAATTTTGTGAGCGCTTTGTCCTTTTGTAGAGGTGTTGTTGAAAATATTCCTATTTAAATCTTCTCTCAAAAGGAAGCACCACTTAAGTAGTATAGCAAAACCAGTCTCAGCTCAGTTTCAAGGTCACCGAGCTCCGGATGGCATGTGTCCATCGAGAATGATCAAAGATGGGTTAGTTCGTCAAGCCATCGCCGGGATATTCCAGGTGTCGCTGTTGTAGTTTTGAAGAAGTGACGTCACTGGTGCTTGTTGGTCAATGACCAGAGGGTCTTCTTCAACGAGGGGGTGGGGGTAAGAAAAAAACATGGCGGCAAAAAAATATGACGGCGGAAAAAAACATGGCAGCATTAAGAAAAAACATGTCGGGGGTGGGGAAAAAAAACATGGCCGCATTAAGACAAAAATATGACGTCATTAAACATGGCTGCATTAAGAAAAAAACATGGCATCGAAAAATAAAACATGGCGGCATTAACAAAAAACACGTGATGTCATTCTAGGTTAGTTCGTGTGAGAAAAAAAAACGGTCATTAAGAGAGAAAGAGACATGACCGCATTAAGAAAAAAATATGGTGGCAAAAAACACGTGTCATCATTCTCGGAAAAAACATGGCGGCAAAGAACATAACGTCAGAAGAAAAAAAACATGGTAGCATTAAGAGAAAAAAATGGCGGCAAAAACGTGACGGTGTTCAACATGACAGTATTAAGAAAAAAACATGGAGGCAAAGGGTGGAGTGCGCGGGCGGGAAATCTGAAATCTGAGGACATTTAGTGGAATATAAATGAGTTAAAAAAACAGTGTTGATGATTCATGGTGGAAAATTTGAAATCTGGGGGGAGCGCAGATGGTGACATTTGAGAAAGGAGGGAAATTTGAAATCTGGAAAGGTCAGGTGTAAAGAGAAAACACCTGAAAGAAATGTAATTTATTTCCTATATATTAACTTTTACATCCTTCGAGTTCGTGACGTTGGATTTCAATTAAACTTGATATATGAACCTAATGATGTCTACTGAATAAACGAGCTTAATCAATAATTTAAGAAAGTAAAAATTTTAGTTCCATCCTGTCCAATCGAAGTAAAATTTTACGTGGGTATACTGGACATGAATTGTGATCATCTGGCGCAATATGTCAAAAGAGCCTTATCTTAAACTTTATCCGATTTCAATCGAATAAAGACTAAAATTCATTAAAGAATTAACTGAACAGAATCACAAGATAGAATATTTTTGAAAGTTAATAAATAAAAGAGTTATAAACCAAAAAGAAAAAAAAATGTATTTATCATTATATTTAGATTCAATATTAAGATATTTAAAGTGTAAAAATCATATTCGATAAGAAAAAAACTAGTGTTTCGGTATTGGTTATTTGGACTTACTGTTGATGTGGATTTTTACCTACCTGTTTAGGTGATTCAGATATAAATGAAATACAGTTGGCTAGTTGTTAAGATTAAAAATCTGAAAACTAGGGAGCTATGTAGGGACATGGATGGTAGGTAGTAATATTTAGCGGAATATAAGTATAGACTAAAAAAGAAACAGTGCTGATGATACAGGGCTAGACATTTGAAATCTGGGGGAGCGCGGTGGATGGCAGAAAGGCGCGAAATTTGAAATCTGAGGACTAAGTAGCGAGGACATTGGTAAGGTAGGAAGGTGTGAAATTTTAATGCAAAAAAAAGGAAAGAAAAATAAGAAGGGGTCTTATGAAGGAAATTGTTAATTTATATATATATATATATATATATATATATATATATATATATATATATATATATATATATATATATAAATATAGAGTGCAAGTAGTTTTAACGTCAAAAGTTTATATGATTTATCTAGTAAAGTTGTATGTGAAAATATGAGAAGTGCTAGAGATTTTATTGCTTTTAACAGATATTCCAAGAAACATTAAGGATGACTTGGTAAATAATTTTGATGAATATAAATCGCAACGCAAAATAAAAATACATGTCATATTATTATATAAAAGTTTTTAGTTTTAATTAATATTATACATTTGCATTTTTCCCAATATCTGCAAAATATAAATGTTTTAAAAAATTTAAACTATCATTAATCAGATCTTTAATTCCAATAATACTTTTGATACATTCATCGTCCAAAATAAAATAGCATTGTCATTACTCTTCAAATATCAATGTATGTTTATCCATAAAATATCTGACTAGTTATCTTGAAAATCTTCAAATTCCGTTCCAGTTTCAATAAAATTCTTTTCTTTATCATTATCGGGTATGATATTAATATTCTCAATGAAATCATACCAATGCAAGTCCGTTAACGAAATTTCTTAAAATAGCGAATTGTGGAATGCTGATTTTATTTAACATAAAAAAATGTTTTTTCACAGTCACGATGTAACAGCATGAAATACTGGACGCAAACAACGTCTATTTAAAAAGTGATTATAAGAGAACCGATGAAAATTAATTTATAATTTCCCAATATCAATGCTGTAACGTGAGAGCGAAAGCAACCCAACGAATCAGAGTTAAAACACATACAAACAAGTCTTGACTTGTTGACGAAAATGTCGCCAGCTGGTTTAAGGAACGTGACTTTAATGTAAACAAACTGCAAAATTCCACGTCGCTAGATAAAACATTTTATTTCTAATCTGAGTATAAATCAATAAAAAATAATTCATGACTTCCTATCGATAAGAGTAAATTCACAAGAAAAAAAAAACTGCAAATGTAGCATTTTGATCTGTCATGCGTCGACTACATGGTGACGTGGAAGTTGGAGGCGAATAACACAGACATCTTCATCTTCGATCGATATCGAGGATAACCCGTTTCAGCGTCGCCATCTACAACGATGAAAAGTTCACTTTAAAATACTTAAGATACATTATTGCAGCACCGTAAAAAGGAATTTGTCATTAGATATATTTAAGTAGATGATACTCTCAGATATTGTCAGAAGAATAATCGGACTCCAGATTGAGAAACAAATTTTTCCGTTTATAACATTAAGTTGAGACTGTTGATGTTTTTTTTTTATTTTATTGGTGTAGATGAGCTCACGAACAACTTTGTCAGTTAATTGAAATGTGCAGAAGCTGTTACTCATTTTCATTCAACAATTTGATTTCAATAATTTGATTCAATGATCTTGAGGTTTTTTTAAGATCTCTGTTTAGGAAATACCAAACAGATCAGATCAACACCAATACAGAACCATACAAGTTCCTTTACATGTGCTTAAGTATATCGAGAATAACTTTAGCGATGAACATCATTGGTTAACTCATGCATTATGCAGATTTCGAGAATAGTTCAGTTATTCAATTAGTCCTTTTTTTTCTACAATGTCTATCAATTTAATGGTGTTTTTTTAATATGCCATATCACAGTCTCAACTTAATATTACAAACGGAAAAATTTGTTTCTCAAGTCCGGTTATTCTATTGTCAATATCTGAGAGCATCATCCGCCTAAATTATCTAATAACTCTAACTAGGGACCAGGGAAAACCTCTATGGACCAGAATCTGCAGTAAGAATAAGTCGGAATCTGATCAGAGACGGCATGAATGGCTGGGCAAGAGACCAGCACAATAAAAGATGGAGAGGTGTAACGGGTTGCCGAATAACCAAACTCTTCATCCAATATTCAGAGATTGAGAAATGGGCCCAAGAATTCATTAAATTGAACAGACACAAAGCCAGAATCTTGGTGGGAATCATAACGGGCCACCATAGTAGCCTGAATGCATATAAGCACAAGCTGAGGCTGACTGATAGCCCGGCCTGCATATACTGTAAAGAAGACTAGGAAATCTCGATTCATCTTCTTTACACCTGCTCCGCACTGGAGGAGAAGAGGTATCTTATATTAGGGAGCCCTGTTATACTAGAGGAGGTGAGGATTAAGGCAGGGGATGTGCCTAAATTACTCCTTTTATAGGATAGCATTTTTGGATAATGACCCGGATAAGAGGGGATCGCCAAGGGACTACCCATGCGATTATCGACTGATGAGGCCCAAACCTATATAATATAATAATATAATAAAGATAAAAAAAATTATAATTCCAAATAACCAATACTGAAACACTAGTTTTTTTGCTTGTGGAATATGATTTTTACACTTTAAATAACGCTTAAATGAGATGTATTTAGATGGAAGTTGTTCTATTATCTTAATATTGAATCTAAATATAATGATAAATACATTTTTTTCCTATCTGGTTTATAACTCTTTTATTTATTAACTTATCAAAAATATTCTCTCTTGTTATTTTTTTAATTAATTTTAGTCTTTATTCGATTGAAATCGGATAATGTTTAAGATAAGATCCTTTTGACATATTGCGCCAGATAATCAAAATCGATGTCTAGAATACAGTCCACGTAAAATTTCACTTTGATCGGACTGCATGGAACTAAGATTTTTACTTTTTTAAAGTAATTGATTAAGTTCGTCTATTCCGTAGACATCATTAGGTTCATGTATCAAGTTTAATTGAAATCCAACGCCACGAACTCGAAGGGTGTAAAATTTAATATATAGTAAATAAATTACATTTCTTTCATGTGTTTTCTCTTTACACCTGACCGACCCAGATTTAAAATTTCCCACCTTCCTCAAATATTACCATCTGCGCTCCCCCCAGATTTCAAATTTTCCACCATGAATCATCAACACTTTTTTTAACTCATATTTATATTCCACTAAATGTCCTCAGATTTCAAATTTCCCGCACACTCCACCCTTTGCCTCCATGTTTTTTTCTTAATGCTGTCATGTTTAACAACGTCACGTTTTTGCCGCCAGTTTTTCTCTTAATGCTACCATGTTTTTTTTCTTCTGACGTTATGTTGTTTACCGCCATGTTTTTTTCCGAGAATGATGTCACGTGTTTTTTGCCACCATGTTTTTTTCTTAATGGGCCATGTTTAATGTCTCCAGGTTTTTTTTCACACGAGCTAACCGAGAATAACGTCACGTGTTTTTTCTTAATACCACCATGTTTTTTTCTTAATGCGGTCATGTCTTTTTCTCTCTTAATGACATCATTTTTTTTTCTCACACGAACTAACCTAAAATGACATCACGTGTTGTTTCTCAATGCCGCCATGTTTTTTTTCCTGATACCATTATTTTGTTTTCTTACCCCCACCCCACCTTTTTTCTTAATTCTACCATGGTTTTTTTTCCTAATGCCACCATTCTTCTTACCCCCTATCCCCTTTGTCGACATGTTTTTTTCTTTTTTTCCTAATACCACTATTTTGTTTCCTTACCCCCCTACCCCTTTGCCGCCATGTTTTTTCTAAGAATGACATCACGTGTTTTCTCTTAATGCCATCATGTTTTTTTTTCATAATGAAGCCATTTTAAATGTCATGTTTTTTTCCTAGTTTTACCATATTTTTCTTAACGCCGCCATGTTTTTTTCTTAATGCAATTTTTTTTACCCCTACCCCCGACATGTTTTTTCTTAATGCTGCCATGTTTAATGACATCATGTTTTTTTCTTAATATCACTATGTTGTTTTTTCTTAACGCCGCCATGTTTTCTTTTCTTAATTCAGCCATGTTTTTTCTTCGCCGCCATGTTTTTTTCTTAATGCAGTTTAAATGCTGCGTATCTGCGTACACAATTTAAAAAATATATATTGTCTTTCAAGAAGTTACTATGAGAATACGACTCTAACCGATGATTTCGACTTCTTTCTTCTAGTGTATGTAAAAACCTCCAAATGGTCTTCTCTTATTATTTTCAAGCATTTCCAGATCAACTAGTTTCCTAATCCTAAATGATGTGCTGCTGCTCCTAAACTTGAGGTAGCATTCGCCTCAAATAATACCAATATATCATAGTTATCTTCATTTGCTTCACGATTAGGTCTCCGTACTTCTCATAATTAGGTCTCCGTCTGTATCATTAAATAATCTGTTTATTTTGGCTACTGTACCATGTGTTATCGGTGGGAAATCTGGAATTATCTTGCAGTTCCTCTAGCAAAGCGATTATTGTCACCCACGAGACTAACAACAATTTATGACTTGTAGCTTTCTTGAACGTTAAACATTATTTCATTTTTCCATAAAACGCCTGAACGTATTCTTAAGGACGTTCTTATGGCCGTATTCTTAAATAAAATATTTATTTCCAAATTTAGCACCATACAACTATGGACAGCGATCTGTTTATAGTTCTCTTTGTCCGTCTGTCTATGCAATGATCTGTCAATACTTGAAACATAATTGCAAATATTATTAAAATGAGTGAAACTTTTATATTTGATTGAAATGTGATATATTACTATTTGAAATTAGCAATAACTTAATTTTAAGTCGTAATAACTACCTATCTAATTTTCTTTAACAAAGCACAACCTTTAAACATATGAATACTGAATATAATTAGGGATGTATCCTTACCGTTATTGATAAATAAAAATTTCCTTCAGTTTAGAGCTGAAATATGTTTTATTTCGGTAAAGCAGCATACGATTAATTAATATTTTCTGTATCATCATCATTAGGTCATCAATCCTAAGACTGGTTGGACGCTAACCTCCAGCTTCTCCTATCTTGTGCTAACCTACGCATTTCGCTAATTGTGCTACAACCTACATTCCTCACTATTTGCGAGCAGTAGTCTAAGCTAGGCCTACCTCTGCCTTTCTTCATTCCTATTTCTGCCTCCAAAATATCGCGGACTATTCCCCCATGTCTCAGCAAGTGGCCTACCATTCTATCTCTTCTCTTCTTTAAGTTTTTCCACATACTTCTTTTCTCGCCGACTTTCTCCAATACTTCTTCGTTTCTAACCCTATCAGTCCATGGTATTTTCATCATTCTTCGGTAACACCACATCTCAAAAGCTTCTAATTTCTTCCTACTTGCTTCCCCTACCGTCCAGGTTTCGCAGCCGTATAGTGCCGTGCTCCATACATATGTTTTCAAAAATCTCTTCCTTGTTTCTAAGTTTATTACCCCCGAGCATAAAAGTGCTTTCTTTTTGTTAAAAGCTACTCGACCCTGCGCTATTCTTTGTTTTATGTATTTATCGCTTCTTCCATCCCAATTTATTTTACTTCTTAAATAAGCGAAGTCTTTAACTTCCTCCAATCTTTCATTATTAATTTGTACTTTCGTTTTTGCTCTGCTCTCGCGCCCTCTGCACACTAACACTTTAGTTTTGTTTTTATTCACCCTCATTCCGTATTCCTCTGTCAACACTGCCTCCATTTCGTTCAATGCTGATTCTAATTCCTCCTTACTAGATGCTAATACTGCTATATCATCCGCGAATCTCAGCATTTTTAGTTTCTGTCCCTGTACTTTAATCCCGAAATCCACTCTATCTTTTACCACATTAATCGCCTCTTCGATGTACAGATTAAAAATTAGTGGTGATAGCGTAGTACATCCTTGTCTTACTCCATTCCTAATACCTACTTCCCTTTTTTCCCCTTCTACTTCTATAACAGCAGTTTGCTCTTTGTATAGATTGTGTACTACTCTCCTATCTCTATACTTCATTCCCGCGCTCTTTAGTATCTCGAACATTTTTCCCATCTTACGTTATCAAAAGCTTTTTCTAAATCTACAAATCCTATATAAGCGTTCTTTCCTTTTTCTATTGTTTTCTCTAACATTACTCTTAGCGCCAGAATAGCTTCGCGAGTTCTCCTATTTCGTCTAAACCCGAATTGGTCTTCTCCTAGTATTTCCTCCGCTCTATTTTCCATCCTCTTCTGCACTATTCTAGTTAAGATTTTTGACGCATGGGAAGTTAGGCTAATCGTTCTAAAGTTCTCGCATTTGTCGGCTCCTCTCTTTTTCGGTATAGTAACGATAATGTTCCTCTTATAATCCTCCGGCATCTCGCCCGTTTCGTATATGTATTTTACCAGTTCAAACATCCTATTTACTACTTTCTGTCCCGCACATTTCAAAATTTCCGCCTGTATTTTATCTACACCCGGCGCTCTATTATTCTTTAGCCCCCTTAGTGCTATTTCAAATTCCTCTCTCAATATAGGTTTTCCTACATCTTCCCTATCGATGCTAGATTCTTCCTCTAATATCTCTCCTAATTCCTGACCCTCGTATAAATTTCCTATGTACTGCTTCCATCTATCCGCTTTCTCCTTTCTTCCTATCAGTATGTCCCCCGATTGACTCTACTTATTATTCCTATATCCCTGAAGTTCCTCTTAATTATTTTGTAAGCCTCATCGGTCTTACCTACTTGCAACTTATGTTCTACTTCTTTGCATTTATCCTCTATCCATTGTTCTTTCGCTTTTCTACATTTTCTAATGATTTCCCACTTTATTGACTTATAAGTTTTCAGTCCTTCTTCGTCTCGTCTGTTTTTGTAGCCTCGCCTCTTTTGCATTAAGTTTAAGATTTCGCCCGTTATCCAGGGCTTCCTAGCTTCCCTTTTATCGTGTCCTAAAACGTCCGTAGCCGCGGAAGCTAGACTATTCTTGATACCCTCCCACTCAGTTTCTGTGTTCTTGATTTCGTCCTTACTCGTTTTATTTATTAATTGATCTGTTTTCTCCTGGAACTTATCTTTCATATTCTGATCCCTCAATATGTCTACATTTATACGTTTCTTATCCTTCCGGGTTTTCAAATTTTTGAACTTTAATCTAGCTTTCATGACTACCAAGTTATGGTCGCTGTCTACATCTGCTCCTGGATAACTCTTACAGTCTTTTACTTGATTTCTAAATCTCTTCCTAACCAGAATGTAGTCTATCTGATACCTGTCTATCCCTCCTGGCATTTTCCATGTGTACCGCCTCCTAACGTGATTCTTGAACAATGTGTTCGCGACTACCATCTTGTGCTTCTCACAGAATTCTATCAGTCTGCTACCTCTCTCGTTTTTGTTTGCTAATCCATAAGGACCTACAAATTCTCCTTCTTTCCCCTCACCTACGATTGCGTTAAAATCTCCTACTATTATTAAATTTTCATGACCCTTCGCAAATCCTATTACCTGCTCTATGTCCGAATAAACGGCTTCTAACTCTTCCTCACTGTGGCTAGAAGTAGGCGTGTATACTTGCACTATTACTGTTTCCACTGGCTTCGAATCTAACCTAACCATCATTACTCTCTCGCTGTATTGTAGGTAGCTATCTACACACTGTCCTGCGTTCTTCCGCATAACGATCCCTACTCCCACGTTTCCATTTACCGATCCTGTGTGTATTACCCTATAGTCACCGCTCCAAAAATCTCCTACTTCCGGCCAGCGCATCTCACTTATACCTACTATATCTAATCCTAACCTATCCATTTCTATCTTCAGATTTTGTAGCTTCCCTGCCTGTCTCATGCTTCTGTAAAATAATTTTCTGTAAAATAATTGTTATTATATGGTCGAAATATTATTATTTTCATAAGTCGACCCGAACAATAATTTGGAAATATGATAATATTTGATGGTGGCTACTATAACACATACGAAAACATCCTGTATGTGAACAAACTGTGGAGAATCACCAAACTTAAAGCAATAATTGTACATATAAATCTTTTGATAACATTTTTTAGATAAATTATAATTTTAAAGTTACAATAAGTGATATTATAACAATTTTAACAACGAGTTTTTTTTTAACTTAATTATAATTAAAATATATACATACAATACAAGTAGAGTACAAATATATAAAAAAAAATTATACCGATTATCAATTTTGTATACATTGCGCTACTAAAATATGATTAACTCTAATACACTTTACATGGGATCACATTTGTAGAAACGTTAAAAGACTAATGTTATCGAACGATTTCTTATAAAAACAGGTAAGGTTGAAACAAGAGATTCCTTCTAGTATAGAAAATATTCTTATATATTTTCCAAGTACATAAGAATATTTTAGTTTGGCATATAAGTCATTAACTGGAAAGGAAAATAGGAAGTGTAGACTAAAAAACATTTGTACTGTTTTGTCTGGTTTTTATTAAATTACATTTTAATATATGTAACAAATGACATGTAACAAATTTATAAAGAATTTGAATAGAAATAAACAACACAAATTCGATCATCTACCTCTAAGTAGTCAAATAACTATCAATTAACAACACTATTCAGTATCGCATGTTGCTAAGGAGCGGAATTATTAAAATCTTATATTTTAGTCAATTTTCAGTTACACCTTTCAGTAAATTGAAATGTAATAGCTGTTTTGTTGATTGTCCCTGCAAGTAATCATGGAATGTTAATCACACACAGTAAGTGCTGCATGAACTATGATAGGAAAAGCACTACTGTATTCTTTCAAGTACCTTTAGGTACTTCATATCTATGAAAATATCTAGTGGTGTTTATAATTTCCGAAGTACCTCTTAAAATGTTATCAACATATAAAATGCTATATATACACAATGATCAGCAATTAAAACATTCATATAGTTTTTAGATCGTAAAATGGCACGTTTCATTTTGGGTTTATTGGTTGTAACAATTTCATCTGTGGTAAGTTTATTTATGATCTATCGATGCGTTAATATATATATATATATATATATATATATATATATATATATATATATATATATATATATATATATATATATATATATATATATATTATGGATGATCTTTTTATAATAATGCATTTAAAAATTATTTTTCGTATTAAAAGAAGTTAAAGATTACTGGCCACGAAAAAATAATGGAATCCACAATTAATTATTGAATATATAGAGGGGGATATGATTGTTAATACATCTGTATAAACGATGTAATATGAAGTAAGTAATAATACGTAATTATACTCGTATATAATTATTACACTTGGAAAGTAAAGATGTATGTATATTTTTGTTCACAAATTTCTCATCTTTTAACTTTTAACAAGTTAAAAGCTAACTTTTAACTTTTTCTTTTAATTATGCAACTCATTCTCTTTCATTTCTAGTAAATATATATTATTTACTAAAGAAGAATACCACCAAGTCACCAAAGAACCAATAACAAAAATTCGAACAGAGTTTAATATTACAAGTGCAGTTCATCTTTTCTATAACAACATGTATCATCATTAGTCTAGATATTACGATTACAAATTATTTTAAAGCTACAATGTGGCAGTTTATTCATATATATTTACTTTTTAATAAATGTACTTCAAAGTATCTAAAATTTTCTGTATCAAAACTTATAGAATTAAAGTTTATATTTGAATTAGCATTGTTTTTATTCTATATAGAAATATCTGTATTTAACTACTCATATATTAATAGTTTAAGACCATTATTTGAAACATTTGCGAATGATTTCTTGTAATAACTAAAAATTTTCCAATTTAATATGATATACAGTTGGAGCCTAAAAATATCAAAACAAGATAAAACAATGTGGTTTATTCTAATTGGTATATTACTTTAATTATTCCAAAATTACATCACGAGATGTCGAACGGGCACGTCGCTCTCTTCATATATGTAAGAACAGGCAAACATCACTCGCTGAAACAACTGTAGAAACATACCTACTGCTACAGATGTTTACCCGAGCTAATTCAGCTAATAACGCTATTCAAGGGGGTAAATATTTTACAGTGTTGTATAAATTATAACGTATAACCAGGTGCTTATTACTATTTTATGGCCCAGCATTACGTATTTTATTTTATTTGAATTATTATGAATCCGCGAAGGTGACGCCATTGGTACGCTGAAGAAAAAAGCAAGTCTAATTATGAGAGTACAAGCATAGTTATATATTTCACGATAATCATTATTGTTTTCCACAATACTATAAATCTAGGTATTATTATTAAGATTTCTTTTACAACAGGACATGCTGTAGGATGTCACAGGGCCTTTAAATAAAGAAGCGGGAGTTTGGTATTTTTCCATTAGGATTCTTATTCTTCTATTTCTTAGAAAAATAATCAATAATCAAAAAGCCCATAAACAAAAATCAATAGATATGTGTAAAAGATAAGAGCTCTTATCTAAAATGTGTATTATTTAAGAATAATGGGAATGGGTCTTGATAACATTTTTTAGATAAATTATGATTTTAATATTAAAATAAGTGATTTTATAACAATTTTAACAACGAGTTTTTTGTTTAACTTAATCATTATTAAAATCACTGAAGAGAGATATATAAAAAAATATACCAAGTATCAATTTTGTATATATTGCGCTACTAAAATACAATTAACTCTAATATACTTTACACGAGATCACACTTATAATATTTAAATGTTAAGAGACTAAAGTTATCGAATGATTTCTTATAAGAACGGCCAAGGTTGAAATGAGAGACTCCTTGTAGTATATAAAATATTTTTATATATTTTCCAAATAAGTACGTAAGAATATTTTATTTTGGCATATAAGTTATTAACTAGAAAGGAAAACAGGAAATGTAGACTAAAAACATTCGTACTGTTTTTTCTGGTTTTTGTATATTACATTTTAATATATAATTGACATGTAAACCTGTACGTTAACATATATTTTAGATGATTTCTTTATAATGATGCATTTAAAAATTATTTTTTATATAACAAAAAGTTAAAGATTACTGGCCACGAAAAATTATGTAATCCACAATTAATTATTAAATATATAGAGGGAGATACGATTATTAATACAACTGTATAAACGATGTAATGTGAAGTAAGTAATAATACGTAATTATTAAAGGTACGTAATTTTCGTAAATAAAATATTAAATATTCGCATTTAAAAAAATTTAATTCACATTTAAAAATACAGAAGCAAAATTTCGCATTTATTCGCAAAAATTTACCTAACAAAATCAATAAAGTATTTTAAATATTTAATTAAAAGCCAACATTGTAGAAGTCTCTACATTTTCGTCATTTAGCCTTTGCCTTCTGTCATTTATAACTATGTTGTAGATACTAAAATATCTCTCAGCATCTACACAGTTGACTGGACTAAAGAGGCTTTGAATAGCTGCCTTTGCAAAGCTAGGGTAGCAGCATTCTGTTGCTACTAAAATCTGTAAGACATCAACAGGAATTTTTTGGTTAATCACTTTAAGTAATTGTCTATAAAAATGAGTATATCCATCCATGAGTTCATCCTGTGGTATGTCTTTAAGAAATGGTATTTTAGAGAAGCTTTCTAGAGTCAATGTTCAGTGACGATGTAGGTACGGCTGCTGCTACAGATGGACAAAATAATTTGCCAATGTGCTGGTAGGCTTCGTTTGTCAGGTTGGATCTCATGTGTGCAGACAATTTATCTAAATTCTTTTGTGCTGTTATCTTCAGCATAATGCAGTGGTATTGATGGATTTCGCCATTTTCATTTGACAAAATGCTTTTTCTTTTTTCACCAAAGCAACCTTCACATTGACGTTCAAGAGAAGACTTTAAGAATACCCGCCGAATGGCACCGTATGCTCATGCGGAACGAATGCTCAAGTGTATACGCAGCTTTACTTGATCATTTCGCTTAAAAAAGTGATAATTATCGAGATTTCGCGGAAATGTATTAATAATTAAAAAATCGCATTTATAGGATATTATTGGCAAATTTCGCCTTTATCGCATCTATTTCGTAAATCCCAAAAATTATATACCCCTAGTAATTACATATAATATAATTATTATACTTGGCAAGTAAAGACGTATGTATATTTTTATATACAAATTTCTTATCTTTTAACAAGTTAAAACGGTAACTTTTAACTTTTTCTTTTAATTACACAATTCATTCTATTTCATTTAATATATCTTTCCTAGAGAACAATACTACCAAGCGATCAAGGAATGAACCAGTAACAAAAATTCGAACAATCAGTTTAATATTATTAATGCTGTTCACTATATCATTAGTCTAGGTATTACGATTACAAATTATTTTAAAGCTACAATATGGCAGTTTGTTCACATATATTTATTTTTTAATGAATGTGCTGCAAGGTGTCTAAAATTCTCTGTATCAAAACATATAAAATGAAAGTTTATATTTTAATTAGCATTGTTCTTATTCTATCTATAAATATTTATATTTAACTACTTGTATCTTAATAGTTTAAGGCCATATTTAGTATATTTACGAATGATTTCTTGTAATAACTAAAAATTCTCAACTTAAAATGTTATGCAATTACAGCTAAAAAATATCAAAACAAGTTAAAATAAAGTAGTGTATTCAAATTGTTCTATTACTTTAATTATTCCAAAATTACATCACGAGATGTCGAACGGTCGCGTCGTTATCTTCATATAAGAACAGGCGAATATCGCTCGCTGAAACAACTGTAGAAATATGTATATGTCGGCGACAACCCTCTGTATAGGCACATGCCACCCCGGTTATCGAGATAGGAGAAGGATATTGATACTGATTACTGACTTTTATATTTTTTCATCGTTATTGTTTAGTTAATTATTAAGTGTAATAAAGTGTGTGAAAATGCGACAAAAGTCCAGTAAATCTGCTCCAAAGCAGATTATTTCCTGCTCGTCTCCGACATATATTATCTACTGCTGTAGACGTTTAGCCGAGCTAATTTAGCTGATAACGCTGTTCAAGAGGGCAAATGTTTTACAGTGTTGTATAAATTATAACGTATAACCAGGTGCCTATTATTATTTTATAACTTAGCATTACGTATTTTAATTTATTTGAATTTATTACGAAGGTGACGTCTTTGGTACACTGAAGAAACCAGCAAGTCCAATTATGAGAGTACAGGCGTATAGATCTCACGATATTCATTATTGATTTCCAAAATAATATAAATCTAGGTGTTATTCTGAAGATTTCTATTACAACAGGACATGCTGTGGAATATCACAGGGTCTTTAAATAAAGAAGCAGAAATTCGGTATTTTTCCATTATTATTCTCATTTTCTATTTCTTCGAAAAATAATCAGTAATCAAAAAGTTCATAAACAAAAATAAATAGATATGTGTAAAAGATAGGAGCTTTATCTAAAATGTGTATTATCTAAGAACAATGACATACTACATAATGTATATATATATATATATATATATATATATATATATATATATATATATATATATATATATATATATATATATATATATATATTAAGTCCGAGTAAGGACGAAATCAAGAACGCAGAAACTGAGTGGGAGGGTATCAAGAATAGTCTAGCTTCCGCGGCTACGGACGTTTTAGGACACTATAAAAGGGAAGCTAGGAAGCCCTGGATAACGGACGAAATCTTAAACTTAATGCAAAAGAGACGAGGCTACAAAAACAGACGAGACGAAGAACGACTGAAAACTTATAAGTCAATAAAGTGGGAAATCATTAGAAAATGTAGAAAAGCGAAAGAACAATGGATAGAGGATAAATGCAAAGAAGTAGAAGATAAGTTACAAGTAGGTAAGACCGATGAGGCTTACAAAATAATTAAGAGGAACTTCAGGGATATAGGAACGATAGGTAGAAACGTTAAGAGTCAATCGGGGGACATACTGATCGGAAGAGAGGAGAAAGCGGATAGATGGAAGCAGTATTTAGGAAATTTATACGAGGGTCAGGAATTAGGAGAGATATTAGAGGAAGAATCTAGCATCGATAGGGAAGATGTAGGAAAACCTATATTGAGAGAGGAATTTGAAATAGCACTAAGGGGGCTAAAGAATAATAGAGCGCCGGGTGTAGATAAAATACAGGCGGAAATTTTGAAATGTGCGGGACAGAAAGTAGTAAATAGGATGTTTGAACTGGTAAAATACATATATGAAACGGGCGAGATGCCGGAGGATTATAAGAGGAACATTATCGTTACTATACCGAAAAAGAGAGGAGCCGACAAATGCGAGAACTTTAGAACGATTAGCCTAACTTCCCATGCGTCAAAAATCTTAACTAGAATAGTGCAGAAGAGGATGGAAAATAGAGCGGAGAAAATACTAGGAGAAGACCAATTCGGGTTTAGGCGAAATAGGGGAACTCGCGAAGCTATTCTGGCGCTAAGAGTAATGTTAGAGAAAACAATAGAAAAAGGAAAGAACGCTTATATAGGATTTGTAGATTTAGAAAAAGCTTTTGATAACGTAAGATGGGAAAAAATGTGAGATACTAAAGAGCGCGGGAATGTAGTATAGAGATAGGAGAGTAGTACACAATCTATACAAAGAGCAAACTGCTGTTATAGAAGTAGAAGGGGAAAAAAGGGAAGTAGGTATTAGGAAAGGAGTAAGACAAGGATGTACTACGCTATCACCACTAATGTTTAATCTGTACATCGAAGAGGCGATTAATGTGGTAAAAGATAGAGTGGATTTCGGGATTAAAGTACAGGGACAGAAACTAAAAATGCTGAGATTCGCGGATGATATAGCAGTATTAGCATCTAGTAAGGAGGAATTAGAATCAGCATTGAACGAAATGGAGGCAGTGTTGACAGAGGAATACGGAATGAGGGTGAATAAAAACAAAACTAAAGTGTTAGTGTGCAGAGGGCGCGAGAGCAGAGCAAAAACGAAAGTACAAATTAATAATGAAAGATTGGAGGAAGTTAAAGACTTCACTTATTTAGGAAGTAAAATAAATTGGGATGGAAGAAGCGATAAAGACATAAAACAAAGAATAGCGCAGGGTCGAGTAGCTTTTAACAAAAAGAAAGCACTTTTATGCTCGGGGGTAATAAACTTAGAAACAAGGAAGAGATTTTTGAAAACATATGTATGGAGCACGGCACTATACGGCTGCGAAACCTGGACGGTAGGGGAAGCAAGTAGGAAGAAATTAGAAGCTTTTGAGATGTGGTGTTACCGAAGAATGATGAAAATACCATGGACTGATAGGGTTAGAAACGAAGAAGTATTGGAGAAAGTCAGAGAGGAAAGAAGTATGTGGAAAAACTTAAAGAAGAGAAGAGATAGAATGGTAGGCCACTTGCTGAGACATGGGGGAATAGTCCGCGATATATTGGAGGCAGAAATAGGAGTGAAGAAAGGCAGAGGTAGGCCTAGATTAGACTACTGCTCGCAAATAGTAAGGGATGTAGGTTGTAGTACAGTTAGCGAAATGCGTAGGTTAGCACAAGATAGGAGAAGCTGGAGGTTAGCGTCCAACCAGTCTTAGGACTGATGACCTAATGATGGTGATATATACATTAGAAGTTTGAACAACCCACTTAAATAATAACATAATTATTAATAAAATAAATAAATGATATATTTTTAAAACAAAAACAAAATAGTACAATCTTATACAGACTTTCCAATGACTTGTTTTCGACATCAGAATAAATTTCCAATATTTTTAGAAATTGTAATTAAAAAATAACGAATTATTCGTTATACGCTTTGAGTATACTTATAGATTATTATTATGTTTTAAGCATATAATATGATTTGGTATAATACTTAAAATTAGTTTTCTATGATCTAATCTTTCTACGGGAGATTATTCTACGAACAACATTTTAATAGCAACAATAATAAAAATTGCGATACATGTTCTTGCTTAGTATAGTTATTTTTTATTATATTCAAATTACTTCACTGCTGATCACCAGTTTCTAATATGTTCTATAGCCAGCATAATTACTACTGTCTTTTTGTGTATTTAATATCGGAAGTAGTCTCTGAAAATAGAAAGTAGTCTCAAAAATATAACTTCGTGACAAAAAATAAAACCCAAATTGCAATAGAACAATTAGAATAAACCACTATATTTTATTTTGTTTTGATAATTTTTGGCTATAACTGTATAAAATATTAAGTTGAAAATTTTTAGTTATTACAAGAAATCATTTCAGTAACTTATAAGTCGGGAATCAAGAAAGGAACCACCAAACCGCAAAGTAGTTATCAATTCGGTTCCCCAATAGCAAGGCTATTGCATAATCGCTATTAGTAAACAATTACTCCTCGAGCTAAAGCCCCGCCAGGCCAGGAATTATACCTAATAGCGACCTGAATTGAATTATACCTAACAGCGGCACTGATGAGATCTAATAAGTTCGAAACAGCTGTATAATGTAATATATATATATATATATATATATATATATATATATATATATATATATATATATATATACAGGGTGTCTCACCAGGAATTGCATCGATCGATATAGGGAAAACTACGCACCAGAGAATTTTGAAAATTTGGAAATATACTAATGGCAGTGTGGCCAATTTAACTAAAATAATTACAAGCATCTGGCACTTCCGGTTATACCGGAAGTCGATACCAACTTAATTATTTTAAATAGAACACGCTATATATTATAGGGTTTTCGAAAAGAGCATATAATTATGAGTCAAAAACATGTAGAATACCCTATGCCTAAACCCAGCCGTTTTAGAGATATTTGAAATTAAAAAAAAAAATTCGACAGGTGTAATGGTTTACAGTAACCTTTATAACTCTCTTCGTGTGAAAGATACGAATTAGCTTCTTGGCATGTAGAAATAACACAAGGAGAGCTGCACTCTACAATTGAATTCCATTCAAGAATGGTATACCAAGTGTTCCATTTTTGACGTTACATTTTGTAAACTTCAATCCGCGAGAACTTGTTTATGTCAAATAGAGCACCCTATATTTTTTATATCAAGTTATGTAAAATTAAATTCCTTTTTTTCTAATATAGGCATTTCTTAGAAATTCAAGAATTTTTAGTAAACATTTTATCAAATTAGCCATGATTAGAAATAATCAGTAATGTCAGTCATTCTCTTACGTCAAAAAATGCCACCACGTTTAAATTACACCCACGAAGACTTTTTGAATTTGTTTATTATTTATGGAGAATGTGATAAAAGTAATATCAATAACTTGTAGCACATTTGCTACTCGATATCCACAAAAACGGGAAATAACACTAAACACTATAATATGCCTATTAATTGGATTAAAGACGCTTTGCATAAACTAAAATAGCTAAGATAAAATCAATCAAAAACATGATTCCGTTTTAATTTAATATTTGTTCAAAATTGCGTCCTCGAACCTCCACACATTTTTCGTACCTTCGGATTAGTTCTTCATGGGTAGCTCTTCTAATTGAACCTTGTGATAAGTTTTGAAATGCATTTCTTACTCTTTGCATACAATCTTCAATAGTTGTTAATGGGCTCTCATAAACTTTATCTTTAATAGTTCCCCAAATAAAATAATCTAAAATTGATAAATCGGGTGAGCGAGGAGGCCATAGGAAAGGTCCATTATTGGCAATCCATTGATCGTAAAAAGTTTCTTGTAAAAAATTATTTATCAAATACGCGTCATATGGAGGAGCACCGTCGCGTCGTGCTGATAAAAAATGTTTCTATGTTCGGCGAGAGGTAAATTTTCTAAATAGTTATTATTCAAATTTTGTAAAATATTTAGATATCTTTTACAAAAAAAACAAACACAAAAAAAAATTAACTATACGTATTAGCAGAAGAAGAAATCTTTATAACTTACTGTTTAAATTCTCCTGATAAAATTCTAATGCTACTACTCTATCGTTTCTTATGGCACAGTAAACATTAAACGTTCTTGAAAATTTCGCTCCCTGAACACATGAGGATTCGAGTCACTCCAATAATGCGAATTGTGTCGATTAAAAAGTCTAGTTTTGGTAAATTTAGCTTCATCTGACCATATAATATTTCCCAAATACCAGAATCGTCGCCTACCTTATTAGAATAAATTCACAAAAATTTGCTCTTCTTAGGAAATATGTTTCTTTTAATTGTTGAACTATTTGGAACGAAAACGGGTGAAATTTATGTTTAATTAAGATTCTTTGAACTGAATCTTTGCATAGTCCCGATTCCAAAGCAGCTTATCTTAATGACATCATTGGAAATGTACTAAAATACCCCAGAATTGCTATTTCAACGTTTTTGTCATCAACAATAGGCTTCCGCTTTTGAATTATTGCCTTGATATAGTTTTTAAAATTATCCAGTATGTTATACAGTGTTTGGTGACGGTTTCCCTTTTTGTGGATATCGAGTAGCAAATGTGCTACAAGTTCTTGATATTACTTTATCACATTCTCCATAAATAATTCTCCATAAAAAATAGTCTTCGTGAGTGTAGTTTAAACGCGGTGGCATTTTTTGACATAAGAGAATGACTGACATTACTGATTGTTTCTAATCATAGCTAATTTGATAAAATCTTTATTAAAATTTTATCAAATAAAAATATTAGAAAAAAAAAGGAATTTAATTTTACATAACTTGATGTAAAAAATATAGGGTATTCTATTTGACGTAAATAAGTTTTCGCGGTTTGAAGTTTACAAAATGTAACGTCAAGAATGGAACACTTGGTATACCATTCTTGAATGTAATTCAATTGTAGAGTGCAGCTCTCGTTGTGTTCTTTCTACATGCAAAAAAACAAATTAGTATCTTTTACACGAAGAAAGTTATAAAGGTTACTGTAAACCATTACACCTGTCAAAATTTTTTTTAACTTCAAATATCTCTAAAACGGCTGGGTTCTGGTATATGATATGCTATATACTTTTGACACAGAATTTTATGCTATTTTTGAAAACCCTAAAATATATAGGGTATTCTATTTAAAATAAGCAAGTTTCGGGTATCGATTTCCGGTATAACCGGAAGTTGCAGATGTTTGTAACTATATTAGTTAAATTGGTCGCACTGCCGTTAGTATCTTCCCAGATTTTCAAAATTCTCTAGTGCGTACTTTTCCCTATATCGATCGATGCAGTTCCTGGTGAGACACCCTTTATATATATATACATACAGCTGTTTCAAACTTATTAGTTCTCATCAGTGTCGTACATGGTATGCCGATCCAGGACAAATGCCGAATGAAATCGTGGGGTATACATCTTTATGGATACGATCTATGTCAGTAACATATATATCTGTGGCGGGTTTTATTTTCTAAAACCTTATTTGATCGTGCAGAAGCACGAGAAAGGGGTCGAAGATCGCTTTTAGGTATAATTATATATATATATATATATATATATATATATATATATATATATATATATATATATATATATATATATATATATATATATTCTAGCTAAGATCATCTCTTTGCTTACATTCTTCAGTGGAAGTTTTTAAAGCGTTATAAAACTTTTGTGCTCGTCTTTCGTGCACCATTTTTTCGGCAACAGCAGTTTGTGTAGTAGTGTCATTTAATGTATTGCTCTTAATTTTTAAGCTAAACTCGTCATATGTATGACAGAAATCAATCTGTGGACGACCAAAGTGTAAATTGACATTATCTTGAAAAAACTGTCTGCAGTAGAAATAATAGTTGACTTTAACATCTGGAAACTTCACACGATACAAATCATACACAATTTTGATGTTTGAACGGGCATCAAGAAACTGATAGTCCCGTCCAGAATAATGTGACTGCTTCACCGGGAAATTGTTAATGTGATTTCTTATTGAAGCCCTGATACTGATGGTAGTGCCTTTTGCATGTCTACCACGTTTGTCACGAGGAGTTTCATTTGAAAGCAGTAATTTTTTCATTCGTTTTAAGCGATCTACCGATACAGCACGCACAGTGCAGAAAACGTTTCGACAAACTTTGACCCCTCTACCGTCAATACACAGAAAATTGGTATTCATGTTGTAGACAGCTTAATACTTAGTACACATACGTTTGCTGGTAAAATCCCTTAAGTCAGTGAGTTAGGGTATTTAAAAACTCCATCGCTGAACAGCGGCATCTAGTTTGAGCATACGGAATACAGAACATGACATTTTAGCATCAACCGATGCAAAAGACCCGAATATAACATTTCCTGCTTATAAACGAAATCAGCCAAAAATTGAGTTAGGGTGTTTAAGTAACAACCGATATATATATATATATATATATATATATATATATATATATATATATATATATATATATATATATATATATATGTAAACGTTTAGGGAAGATTAAATAGTAATCAGCAGAGCCTGCTCAAACAATGGTATAATGTTATTGTTAGTACTGTGCAGAGTTTTAGGTAATACAGTCAATTACTAGACATAGTGGTACTGCCACTATCCGTCCCTTCATCTCGTTATTAAAGGTTAGTAAATCACATTAAAATAAATCAAATCAAATCATAGGTCAGTTACTAGGTCGTAAAACTCATGATGTTGTGTTCAGAAAACGAGTGTGTGACTTAACTATAAATAATCTCACACAAACACTGGATTTACTGACCTGATAACTTAATGAAATGTAATTAGTAATTACTATTCGGACTTAGCTTGCGCTATTAACCCGAGGGCCAAGCTCGTAGTTGTCCGTGAGCTGCTACCGTAGTCCGATGTCCCTTCTTATGCAGCTCGTATCGCTCATTTGGGAGAACTGTCCGAACAGTATACGGTCCTTTATACTTCGGTCTTAATTTGCCATCACCTGCTAGTTGCGAATCCTCAATCGCCACAACATCGCCTGGCTGGAAAGGTTTGACACCGCAGCGAACGGTATTAAATTTCTGACCATGTTTAATCGCTCTATTTATAATCTTTATTCGAGCTTCTGAGACGGCCTTGTCTGGGTCGATGAAGTCATCAATCGGCATTGCATTTCTAAAAAGTGCTGAGTTGCAGGTAATCTCGGATTCACGCCCAGCTGTAACATTGCAACGTAAGCACTACAGGAATGTTACGAGGGTCATAGTAAAATTCGAGCCCGTCATCGTTTTTCTCAACACGCACACAAGGTTGACCGATAACGTCCCATCCAATAATAAGGTCAATGCTACTCGGCATCACTCCATCAGGCACTATTATGAAGTTTATTTCTAAAGTCGCATTCGGCAAAGTTATTACGAGTTCACATTTACCGATAGTATAAACAACTTGGCCTCCAAATCCCGAAAAAGCACGTACACTGCGGTCTGTTTTGATAATACCATTTAAGGTTTTTACAATACAATGTTTAATAAGTGAGACGTCGGCACCACTATCAATAAGATACGGGACCGATTTCGCCTGTTCATTGCACAATAACGTTGCTATCGGTGTCTCGCTCAGATGGCGTCATTTCTTTAGTACAAATGCCTTTTTCGGACTTCCATGCTTAGCCCAACAATTGGGTTCAGTGTGGCCCGGCTTTTTGCAATGTTCGCAGATAGGGATGCTGGGTTTTGGTTTATCACTGGCAGTATTTTCCTTAGCCTTGTTTCCATCTTGTAAGGCTGTACACATGTTTTGTCGATGACCTTTACGCCCACACTTATAACATGATCCGTTCCTACCGTGGCTCGAGGACCGTGGTTCTCTTAAGCCGGCCACAGACTTCGTTCTTTTTCATCCGTTCGTATCGCCGCGATTCGAATCGCCGTGCCAAAAGCGCCAAAAACCGAAGTGTGTGGTGAAAAACCGTCGTGTCGCATCGTGGGTTAAAATATCTGCTGGTGCTTGATTTTTGGAACGACGGTTCATCGGGTATCGTTCCGAACCGACAGTGTGTGGGGATTTCCTTCCGAATCGTCGGTTTGTTTACATTAGCGTAGTAGGCGCAATTAAGGGGAATAATTTGTTCTAAAGACTGTGGGGAAATCGCTGTCGAAAACTTTAAATCTTCATACGATCTTTAAATGTAAATTTGCTAAATAACGCAAAGTTACTGTAAGCCTCTCATGTGGAGAAATTGCTTCTCTTAATTGAGTGTCTTGTTTAGTAATATATGGTGTTACCAGATTTAACAATTCTAAATATTTTTCTTCATCCATCCTTAAGTAATTATACCAGTCTCCTGGCTCCAATTGTAGCTCATTTAATAAATTAATATGAGAATATGTATTTCGCTTTAAAAGCCATTCTTTGACCCATATTGAACGCCGCTTTTTTGTTTTTACTTAAAACAGCAAGAGCCGCCGCCACTGCTAATGCCTGCTTCCTTTTCATGACGTAGCGAATTCGACTATTACTGAAAATTAACTGCCAGGATTGCTCGTAGTATGTGGTCAAAAAAGTTCGGCGATTCGACACGACGTTCCGAATCGCGGCGATACGAACGGATGAAAAAGAACGAAGTCTGTGGCCGGCTTTAGTTTGCGCTCGTGTTTCCGTCTCCCCACTCCAGATCCTTCATGCGCGCGCATTGATGCTCCGGATGTTCTTTTGCGGCGTGCATTAGCTTCGCTTAATAACTTTAATAATTTACGTTCTGATTCTGGTTTTTGTACATGAATCATTGAACGTGTCTCAGTGTGGTCCAGATCGTATGCTACCATGCTAAGCATAATATTCCATAGCAGATTGTCGTAGAACCGTGTGATAATTCGAATCTTTTTATTGCCGTAATCGCATAACCCATCACAGTCGTGGCTTCGGAGTGTAGTAGCCAAATATGCACGTGCTTCTGGTGTCTCCCGATCAGGAAAAGCCGCAGTGAGATCAGCGCAAAAGTTGTCCCAAGTACGGCAAATGGGTCTCCAGTCGCGATAGTGACGGTATGCTCGACCTCGCAGAGCATCTCCTGCTTTTGCGATCATGAGAGTGTCACTTAAATTTAGTTCATGTTTTAACTTTGTAGCGTCCTCCAACCATTCCGCGATTGACTAAGCACTCGTCTCCGGATCGTAACTTGCGAGTCTGAACTGGACCTGCGTAGTCGTTGACGCAAGCGCACTTGAACTCCCTACTTCTGATACATTGGGCGTTGCCCCTCGTATTGTCGCCATCTTCACATGCCGAGTTAAATCTGCAAGTTGTTGTTGTTGCATTGAAACTAAGTTGACGAGCGTCTCCTGCCACTGCACTTTGGCACGTTTCGGGTTTGAAGGGCCACCAAAGTCCTCTGCGCTCACAGCACTTATCTCGCCGTCACTTTCACGTTCAACACCATCCGCCATTTTATCTACGTTTTTATAGTCAATTTTCTAGTTTTTTGCTAATAAGGGCACTACGCACGGATCAATCCCACTTCTGATGTAAACGTTTAGGGAAGATTAAATAATAATCAGGGGTTTTTACCACCTCAGACTTTATTTTTAGACTGTATTCAACATCTACAACAGTACTCGCGAATTGTCTGGGTTAGACTGCCGCCTCACTCCCCAATCGTCCCGCTGCTCGGTCCGTTACGCCTCCGTTCGGCCATCCTCCCGACTATAGCGCGAGGGTAGAGATTGTTTACATATATATATATATATATATATATATATATATATATATATATATATATATATATATATATATATATATATATATATATATATATATATATATATATACCAGTGGCGGCTCGTGACAATTGTTATTGGGTGTGCTGCATGAATCACGACCAATATATAAAATAATAGAAATAGAATAACAGAGGAAAACCAAAAACAATTAAATTAGCTCTAATAGTAATTATTAATAATGGCATAATATAAAAATCTGAACAACTTACATTATTGCATTTTCCTAAATTGGAGATTAATACGTCGGTCTTTTTTTGCCGCAAACTTTTCGATTACTTTGTTGTTAATGTTCGGTATTGAAGCGATGAACTTTTTTTCTATCGAGAGCATGGAAAGGGCTGTTAATCTGTCTTCGCACATTGAATTTCTTAAAAATGTTTTTATCCGTTTTAACGTTGAAAAACTACGCTCAGCTTCTGCTGTGGTCATTGGCGTAGTCACCAGAATTTGTATCAATTCTTTGGTTTCTGCGAATGTATCCTCTAAATTATTAGAAATTATAAATTTTAATAAAGACACTGCACCTTTTAATGCTCTGCACTCGATATTGGAATATAAAACTGATAGCTCTGTTCGCAAATGTTATTTATCAAAAAAGTTATAAGCTGTACAAGTTAAGTCCAATTTATTTTCAGGAAACTTATTATTATATTTTTCGAAATGCTCTGAATGTAAAAGCTGCTGCTGCAACTAGGTGATTTTGTATATGCAAGCCGTTCTTTTGCATTGTTTATAATAACATCACAAACTTCTATACAGGCAATACGATGATCCTGTGGGCTGTTATTTGGTCGTTTCCTTTTTTGGACACTAGGCGCCGTACTTAAATTTGAAGCTTGATGTACGATGGGGTCTATTTTATTTCGGACATTGTTAATACTTTGCTCGAAAACATGTATAGCTTTCTGTGCTTCGGTTGGGTCCATGTTCTTTTTTTGAAGCTTATTATACAAAACGTCAATATGTGGCATAATATAATGGAAAACAGTCAGCCAGAAGGTAAAATTTTGATCTTCCAGAATACGTCGAAGCCCTCTTGCTTCCTTGGAAGTAACATCATTTAACTCCTTGCTAACCTGGAACAAAATCCTTGATATATTTACGAAAATAGCTCGCTAATCCAAGAAAATAGCGAACACTCCGTACATCATGCGGAACTGGAAATTTTCCCACACCATCAGTCTTTCTTGTACCAGGCTGAATACCCTCATGGCTGATTTCATGTCCAAGATACTCTACTTTTTCCATAAAAAATTGGCATTGGGGTAGTCTAAATGTAAGGCCAGCTCGTCTAAACGCCTGTAAAACCTCTCGTAAGGTTTTCAGACCATTTTCTACATCTATAGTTGGTATTGGAACATCATCCATATATGCGAGGGCTTCCCCATACCGTAAGTTTTCCAAAACCTTGTTAATGGTTCTTTGAAAAACCGCTGGAGCATTTGACAAACCAAAAGGACATCGTAAGTATTCGTAATGTCTATCTGGTGTAACAAAGGCGGTTTTTGGGATAGACGATTCCTCCATCGGAATTTGGTGATATCTACTAGCTAGATCCAGACTAGCGAGTGAAATAGCGATAATTTCTTAACTTCTCTAGAAAATCTTCTGCATGAGGAAGGGGAAACCTATCTAGTCTTTTTATTCAGAGCTCGATAATCTACGCACATACATTGTTCACCATTTTTCTTTTTTACAAGTAAAATTGGACTGGCATATGGCGAGTCAGATTCACGTATAATGTTATTACTCAATAAGTCATCGACAATTTCCGTTATACTTTTCGTTCATCGAAGGAAAGTCGATATGGTCTATAGGTAACAGGCTGGTCATCCGTAAGCCTAATAGACATTTTTAATATACCCGTTTTTCCTAACTGACCGGTGGATTGAGCAAAACAGTCTCCAAATTCATTTATTAGATCTAACAAAGCCAGAGTTTGCTTAGAAGTAAAATTTTTATTAACAATTACATATATCGTTTTGGGTGAAATTGTGTTTTGATATATGTGGTAGTGCGACAAATGCTGACGTATGTGACATTGCTGTTTTATCTTCAAAACATGCAACACTTCTAGCTAAAATATGGTTTTCACTTACCACGATTTGTTCCTGCGAGACGTTGGTGATGGTGACGTAACCATCCTGCGCATTCGTGACGCATTCCTCAACATAGTGGTCCTTGGAGGGGACATTGAAGGAATCGCCAGATGTTTGCAAATATCTGCATCTGCTGGGAAAACTCGTACCTTATTTCCTGAGGCTACCATCATAACGTTGTCACTGTTCACAAAACTTTGTCCCACCATAACAACAACATTTTGCGCATTATTTGGCACCACTAAAGCCTCTACCTCGAGATCCACCTGATCCACTTTTAAATGTATGATTGTCTTTCCCAACACTTTAACTTTTGAGCCTCCGTATCCCAAAATTTGGAGTGAAGTTGACGCGTAACTAATTTCCATGGAATCAGCGTCTTCTTGTTTCAAAAGCACAGCTCCACAACCAGTGTCAACGTATGACTGCTTTGGTATTCCATTAACCCAGCAGTCGAAATAATAACATTGGTTGATATCATTTGGAACTTTTTCTGCCACGTTGTTCTTAACGTGTCGCCGATGACAGTCCTTATCTAGGTGGCCTAGACGTCGACAGTTGGTGCACTCGATCCTTGGGTTAGGGCAATTGTTGGAAAAGTGCACTTTGTCCTTACAATTATAACATCGTTGAGGACTTTTGGGCGTTAATTTTGGATGTTTAGGAGAAAATGTGTTAAAATGACTATCGTTCGTGATTTTTCGGTCATAACTTCGTTGTCCTAAACTTGTAGCTCGGCTTTCCAACTTTAAGGTGGATAAATATTCTGCGTGTAACGAATCAGGTGTGTCATAACGACCAGCTCTGGCACCAGCTTACACCGTCGTATCCATTATTCCGTCAATTAAACATGATACAGCTTTTTTACGCTTATGTCACAAGCAGCCATTAGCTCCGTTTTTTCGAAGTAATATTTTTCCCAGGTCCAAGCTACCAGTTAGGTAGCTTGTACCTTTTTAATATTTTTCACAAAGTCGACGCAACATCTTGGTGTTCAGGGAAATACTTTAATAGCATATCTTTCCATTTCACCCAGTTATATTGGTAAGACGGAAAATCGTCGTACCATTTTCTGCAAGACCTGTTAATCTATTATGCATATGGAAAATTACAGCTTTCTCATCCGACTCATTTATTGCTTGCAGCTGTTCAATTTTCTCTATCCATTTACTAGCGGATAAATTGGGATTTCCTGGATAAAACTCGGGTATGCAATCTGATTTGGCAACAAATCTCGGTCTATCAGACTTTTGTACATGATTTTCAATAAGTTTCTCTACCAAATTTTCTAGCCTTGTTATCTTATCAGTCTCATCTCGTGCTGTTGGTGGAGTATAACTGCGACTGGTAGATCGTTGTGACCGTTGATTGATGGCTGAGGAGTCAGCTACCCTTGATAAACGCCTGTTTTCGTTAGACAATCTATCAGAACTCCCACGAGAGCCGAATGATCTAGAGCGCTTTCTTGAGCGACCCATTTTGTCTGTTTCACCACCGACACAATAGCTTTCGCGGTTTAAATTTTAACTTTTATTTTTTATGCGTTTAACACTCAGTATACTGGCACGCACAATTAATTGTACTCACGTATTGATACACAGATCTATCCCACCGCTGCTTAACTGTAAACTTTTCGGAAATAAAGTAAAACAGCTTCCAATACGAAATACTGATTTAATAATATAAAAGTCGAGCTGCGTACAAATACGAATCTAACAAGACTAACCAAAATAAAATTCGTCTAGGGCTCGTGCATGAACCCTTGTTTTCATTTCTTAATAACCTACTCGTAAATATAACAAACTTAAATACTAAAGCTGTCATCTCGGGGATAATCGTAAAAGACACGTGTGACGGACGGGCCTGGCGAAGGCGAAGACCGTGCGACTCTTTGGAATGCCGATTATAGCCTAAAAATAAATTACAATTATTTTAGAGATTTATAGCTATTATGACAAATATTGTAAACTCGTAGCGTCGAGCGCATCAAGTTCCCTAATAATACATATATATGTATATATACAAGGTGTCTCACCAGGAACTGCATCGATCGATATAGGGAAAAGTACGCACCACAGAATTTTGAAAACTTGAGAAGATACTAATGGCAGTGTGGCCAATTTAACTAAAATAATTACAAGCATCTGGAACTTCCCTTTATAGCGGAAGTCGATGCCAACTTGCTTATTTTAAATAGAACTCCCTATACATTTTAGGGTTTTCGAAAAGAGCATCAAATTATGATTCAAAAACATGTAGAACACTCTATGCCTAAACCCAGCCGGTTTAGAGCTATTTGAAATTAAAGAAAATTTTTAACAGGTGTAATGGTTTACAGTAATCTTTATAACTTTCTTCGTGTAAAAGATGCTAATTTGCTTTTTGGCATGTAGAAAGAACACAAGGAGAGCTATACTCTACAATTGAATTACATTCAAGAATGGTATACCAAGTGTTCCATTTTTGACGTTACATTTTGTAAACTTCATACTGCGAAAACTTGTTTAGGTCAAATAGAACACCCTATATTTTTATATCAAGTTATGTAAAATTAAATTCCTTTTTTTCTAATATAGGCATTGTGGGAGTTTAAGTAACAAACTTTTGAAATATTTGCGATTTTCTTAGAAATTCAAGAATTTTTAGTAAAAATTTTATCAAATTAGCCATGATTAGAAACAATCAGTTAACAATCAAGTAATGTTAGTCAATCTTTTATGTCAAAAAATGCCACCGCGTTTAAATTACACCCACGAAGACGTTTTGAATTTGTTTATTATTTATGGAGAATGTGATAAAATAATATCAAGAACTTGTAGCACATTTGTTACTCGACATCCACAAAAACGTAAAATAATACTAAACACTATAACATGCTTATTAATTGGATTGAAGACGCTTTGTATAAACTAAAATAGCTAAGATAAAATCAACCCAGCAACAACAAAAAAATGATTCCGTTTTAATTTAATAATTGTTCAAAATTGCGCCTTCGAAGCTCCACACATTAATAAATCGAGCGAGCGAGGAGGCCATAGGAAAGGTCCATTATTAGCGATCCATTGATCGTTTCTTGTAAAAAATTATTTATCAAATACGCGTTATGTAGGGGAGCACCGTCGCGTCGTGCTGGTAAAAAATGTTTCTATGTTCGGCGAGAGGTAAATTTTCTAAATAGTTATTATTCAAATTTTGTAAAATATTTAGATATCTTTCACCTAAAAAAAGAAATAAAAACAAAAAAAAAACTATACGTATTAGCAGAAGAAGAAATCTTTATAACTTACTGATTAAATTCTCCTGATAAAATTCTAATGCCATCACTCTATCGTTTCTTATGGCACAGTAAACATTAAACTGTCAACGTTTTTGAAAATTTCGCTCCCTGAACACATGAGGATTCGAGTCACTCCAATAATGCGAATTGTGTCGATTAAAAAGTCCAGTTTTAGTAAATTTAGCTTCATCTGACCATATATTTCCAAATAAGAATTGTCACTTACAGACCTTATTAGAATAAATTCACAAAAATTTTCTCTTCTCAGGAAATCTGTTTCTTTTAATCATTGAACTATTTAGAACGAAAACGGGTGAAATTTATGTTTAATTAAGATTCTGTGAACTGAATCTTTGCATAGTCCCGATTCCAAAGTAGCTTGTCTTAATCACATCATTGGAAATGCACTAAAATACCCCAGAATTGCTATTTTCGTCATCAATAATAGGCTTTCGCTTTTGACAGAGCCATAGTTTTCTTCCCATAGTTTTCATAGTTTTTCTTGCCTTGACAGAGCCATAGTTTTTAAAATTATTCAGTATGCGTTTTACAGTTTTTGGTGACGGTTTCTATCTATCTATCTAAACGGCTGAATTTAGGCATAGGTTATTCTACATGTTTTTGATTCAGAATTTTATGCTCTTTTTGAAAACCCTAAAATATATAGGGTATTCTATTTAAAATAAGCAAGTTGGTATCGACTTCGGGTATAAACGGAAGTGCCAGATGCTTGTAATTATTTTAGCTGAATTGGCCACACTGCCATTAGTATCTTTCGAAATTATTAAAATTCTCTGGTGCGTACTTTTTCCTATATCGATCGATGCAGTTCCTGGTGAGACACCCTGTATATATATATATATATATATATATATATATATATATATATATATATATATATATATATGTATATATATATGTTAAATCACTAGTTTGGATTTAAACTTTTTAAAAACAATTTATTTTATTTAACGGACGAACAAGAATTTAGATGTGTGAGTATAACAATAATATCAATACTAAAATTATACTGCTCATGCAACGGGTTTGCTGCGACTTTATAAGTTTCGTTATGCTGACATTGTTGAAAGTAAAGTTAAAATATAATTGGCAAAAGATTAATTTAAAGAAAGAACATTATAAGGTTTCAGCAAATCATCATAAACGTTGGTTACAATGTATATAGTTATATGATAAGACACGTAGCAGTATTAAGTTACGTCTGGCTTTCAGATAACATACTGAAGGTTTTATGTTACCTGATAATAAAGTTATAGGAGTATGAGAAGTACTTTGAATAATGAATGCAATACAATATATTTTATATAACAACTCCCCTTTTTAACAAAAAGTTGGTGTTATGCAGCAACTTTTCAAAAATAAGTAAAATTGAAATTAATAATTATGAATTTAACGATTATTGAAGTTATATAATAATAAAGTTAATTGAGAATATGAAGCCTTAAGTTAAGTTTAAATTATACAATTAATATTTTTTAAATATAAAATTTACAAAATTAAAATATATAGAGTCTTTGAAACCGATTTATAACTGAGAAACATTAGTTCAGTTCGATTTCTTCCTCTGGGGTTTCATCTTTGGATCTGATCGATGGTCTTCTTCTGGGCAGGATGCTCCTGAAGGATTCTCTTAAGCGTTTAGAAGGTCCAGGTGGAGGTGGTGGTGAATTTGTTGTGAGGGCGATTGCTAATCTGTTTCTCTTTCGGCATTTACATAAAATATATAACAAAATGAGAGTTGCTATTAGTGTAATGATAAAATAAGTGAACCAAGAGATGTGTTTGGTGACAAATGGTTCATTGATCAAATCGTCTAACGTTCGAGAATACTCGTCCAATTTGTGTTTGGCAATCTCGAGGTCTTCCACATTTAAGTTATTCAATTTTAATGGTTCTAATTTTGGGATTTGGATGTCATCGGGGATTCCTTGACAACAATTAAAGGGAATTAAAATGGGGTGATCACTAACACTGGTTTGCGAAAAGTTCTTAGGGTCAGCTTGTATTTTTGTCACTCCTATGAAAGCACTACATCCAGGTTGCAATTTAAGAATGGAATTTTTATAAATGATCTCTGTCTTGGTGTTTATTTGTTTGCAATTTACAGTAATTTGAAGTGGTTCTGAAGTAATTGTTAGCCATGATGAGTCCGTTAGTTGTTGGACATTGTAGCCTTTTGCAAATATTATTGAAGTTTGGCAGCTCTCAGGTAAAGTTTTCAAGTGTTTCAGGATTTGGGCTTCACATATAGCATTGTCGTCGATGGGGTATGCAAATAGATTGGAACATATCTTTGTGCCAAAGAAAAGTGGTTTACAGTCTTTCAGATTTTTGATGGGTATGTACATCAAAGAATCGACGTCACGCGCTAAGTATTTTTGTGATGAAGATAAAACATGATATAGACCAGTTCTATTATTTAGGATAGGGATTGGATATAATCTAAAAAGGGTGTATCTTTGTTGGTCTATTAGAGGGATTTTTAATACAAATACCAAGTCTGAATCAGTTTGGTATGCTTCTAATTCCATAATATCCAAATATTTGGCAATATTGGAAGATTTTATAATGAGTGGTAAATTGTTTTGGTGTAAATTTTGTGAAATTTCCTGAAGCGAGGTTATCAAATTTTCAGGATTGATTATCGACGTATGAATAATTTTTAATCGCGCGAAAGTTATTGAATTTAGAATATCATTTAATTGATTCTCGATATACAGGTAACTTTCCATGAGAAGTTCACATTTTTCTAAAAATCTTAATTTTGCTTCAATTACTTTAATTTTATCTGCTGTCCTATAAATTGCGTCTGATATTATTTTTATATCTCTATTGAAGGTGGCTTCATCAATTTGCAACTTTTGTATGGTAGCGTTAAAATTCTTTATGACGGATGTTGTTACTGAGATTTGATTTTTCATTAAATTTTCTAATTGATGCTCGTCATTAGTTAATTTATTGATGCAATTCATGTAGTATTCGCCATCTTCGGAATCTAAATTTCCTGTAATTGACTTAAATATTGTACCAATGCCATTGAGAATTCCACGTTTGTAACGTTTAGTATCAAAATAAATTTCGCTTAATTTTTCTTGAATTGAATTTGAAATTTGGGTTAATAAGCTGATGTGTGTTTTTACTTCACCTCGAAAAAGGTTCATGTTTTCAAATGTGGGGTTAATAGCGTGTAAGAGAATTTCAAGCATTTTCTCGTTATGTTCAAAAGTGTTCTTTATTGATGAAATGTTTTTGTGAACCAGAAGAGTCCATTGTTTATTTGTTACAACGATTTCGCTGTCTCGATGATAATATATTCCAATGGTGTTGTTTATTGGAGTAATGGTGTATTGGGATACTGCTGCTCCAATCAGCAGAAGAAACCTGAAAATAATTTAATTCTCAAAATATGGTTTCATCCTGTCGAAATTGACTTTTGTCGTTTGTGACGTTTCGAGGTTTAATAAAATTGCAGAATTTTGAAAGATTTTTATTATTTCGAAAGGACCGTTAAATTTATTATGTAATTTATCTTTAATTTGAGATTCCTTAACATAGACTTTATCGCCTATTTTAAATTGTGTAGGATGTTCTGGAACGTTTCTATCGAATCTTAATTTAGCCTTTTCCTTTTGAAGCTCAGTTTTTGTGCGTGCAATTTTATAATAGTGTGAAATTCTATTATTTAGGTCTCGTATATATTTTGAAATCAACTCCTTTTGGTTATACAAAGTTTCAGGTGGGCGACTGGACGTATGTCCAAATACTAGCTCGTATGGAGAGAAACCGTGTGTTTTATTCGTCGAGTTATTATAACAAATAACAGCGTAAGGAATTACGTTTAATGGATGTTCATTAGGGTTTTCAGCCTGATTAGTACGAATCATCTCTAAAAGTGTGGAGTGAAATCTTTCCACAGATCCGTTTGATTGAGGGTGGCTAACGCTAGAAAATGTTAATTTTATGTCGTATAAGGTACATAGGTCTTTAAGTAATACATTGTCGAATTCTTTACCGTAATCCGAATGTATACGAAGCGGAGTACCAAAATGCTGAAAATAAAGGAGTAATGTATTTACTGTTGATTTAGCGGATTTATCCTCTAATGGGTACGCTTGAGTAAATTTGGTTAGTTCATCCCTAATAGTTAAGACATAATTTCTTTTTGGAATTTCTAATATATCGATATTTATTCTTTCAAATGGTGTTCTTGGTGTTTCAGTTATCACCAGTGGATTGCTTAAGTTTTTCCGTAAGGTCTTTGTTTTCTGGCATATTTCGCAATTTTGAATGAATTTAGTTACGTCTTTAGTTAAACCGGGCCAGTTATATTTATTCCTTATTCTTCGAATGGTTTCGTTTATTCCGCGGTGTAAATTTGCTTTTCCTGTATGGTTTTGGTCTAATATTATCGGAATTTGATCTTCGTCAGGCGTCTTAGTTATGTTTTGGCAACTAACTAGGTTTAAATCTTTTTCAGTGAAAATAAATGACAACATTTCGAGTATTGGCAATTCTAAATTGTTTTCAATGAAATATGTTTTTGAAGATTCGAAAATGTCTTTGTCTTTGTAAAGAGTAATAAACATTGTTTCGATTATCTCTTCGATGTCGAAGGGTAACAAAACAATATAATATTTTCGGTTTTTCACCGTTTTACTCGTGACTATATTAATTTTATTGTGAATAAAATTTGGTTTTTCCTCGAAAATATCTTCAATTATTTTGTAATGTAAGTCTTCGAGTTTTTCTTTTTGGAAAAACGTTATTATGTCTTTATGTCCTTTGTCCAATAATTGATTGTTCGTAATTTTAATTTTTGAATAGTCTATTAGTGACTGGGTTTTATATAGGTGAACAAATGTATTTAATTCTTGTAAAATTGATTCTGGTGAAATTTCGGTATTTTCTGAACTAATCGATTCGTCGTCTGTATTTGATGTTAAAATTTTGTTTTTGAAATCCACACATTTTTGAAAATGGTTAATTTTGATACGGGATAAGGCATCCGCATTTTTATTAATTTTGCCAGGTTTATATTCAATCTGGTAGTCGTACTCTTCAAGTTTTAAGCGCCAGCGTGCTAGGCGACTACCGGGGTCTTTAATAGAGAAAAGCCAGGTAAGAGGTCTGTGATCTGTTATCAGTTTGAACTTTCTACCAAAAATATATGGGCGAAAATGTTTTACGGCCCAAACAATAGCGAGGAGCTCTCGTTCTATTGTTGAGTACTTTGTTTCCGCACTACAGAGAGTTCTGGAGGCGAAAGCTATGGGTAGATCTTTACCTATTGGACCTTGCGAAAGTACAGCGCCAATCGCAAAAGCGCTCGCATCTGTTGTGAGTAGGAATGGCTCGTCAAAATTTGGATACGATAGTATGGGGCTTGAAGTAAGGGTTTGTTTTAAATCTTCGAAAGATTTTAAACATTCTGAATCGAAATTGAAAGAGGTGTCTTTTTGCAGTAATTTAGTGAGAGGTTTGGAAATTTTGGCGAAATTATCAATGAATCGTCGGTAATATCCGGCGAGGCCAAGAAATGATTTAATCTCTCTCTGGTTAGTTGGTTGGGGAAAATTTTTGATGCATTCGATCTTAATTGGATTTGGTTTTACACCTTCTTTGGTGACGAGGTGACCTAAATATGCAACTTCCTTACGAAGGAATTCGCACTTGTCCGGTTGAATTTTTAAATTAGCTTTTTGAAGACGTTTGAAGACTTCGGTAAGCCGTGAAACATGGTCCTGGATTGTTGGGGAATAGACGATTATGTCGTCCATGTATACGAGGCATCTCTCGTTTTGGATTCCTATTAAAATGTTATCCATTACCCTTTGGAAGGTTGATGGGGCATTTTTCAAACCGAATGGAAGCCTATTAAATTCAAAATGACCGTTTTCGACTGTGAAAGCGGTTTTTGGAATGTCACTGGGTTCGATCTCAATTTGGTGGAAACCGGAGGCCAAATCGAGGGTGGTGAAATATTGACATTTGCCAAGTTGGTCTAAAAGATCAGAAATGTTTGGTAAAGGGTATTTATCTCCTACAGTTAACTCATTGAGTTTTCTGTAGTCAACTACGACACGCCATTTTTGTTTACCTGACGCATCAAGCTTTTTGGGGACAACCCAAATCGGTGAAGACCAAGGGGAATTTGAATGTTTGATAATACCTTGTTCTAGCATTTTCGATACCTGTTTTTTCACTTCCTCTTTGTGAATTTGAGGGTAGCGATACGACTTTGTAAAAGTAGGTTTAGCATTGTTGGTGTCTATTGTGTGTTTGATCTCATTAGTAAATGTCAGAATATCTCCTTCGAGATAGAAAATATCTGAAAAGTCTAGGCAAAGTTGAGTAATTATTTCTCTTTCTTCCTCATTTAAGTGATCAAGACGAAGTTGTTGCCTTATTTCTTCGCGTCTATCTGTATAATTTTCAGAATTATATTCGTTTAAATTATTTAATGAAAAATTTTGAATTGGTTCTAGTTTAATTTCGGAAAAATCTATTATTTTTGGGACTGCGTTTGCGTTTAATACGGAGGTAAGAAATTCTCCTTTATTGTTAATTTTGACTAATGCATTAGGAAGTCGTACTTTATCTATTTCCATAGCTGTTAATATGGCTTCTGTATTTACAAGATTACATCGAAATTTTGAAATTTGTTCTGTACGAGGGTTAATAGAAATTTTGTTGAGAAATTGATTATTTTGAACATTTTGTTTTTTATTATTTTGTACATTAGTGGAATTTTCTGTGGCTTTGAATAAAGGTACAGTTTTGAAATTGGTAATTAATTGTTTATTTTTTATGTCAATAATGCAGTTGTAATGTTCTAGAAAATCGGATCCTAGTAATCCGTCGAATTCAATATCAATATTATGAATGTAAACTTTGTGAGGATCGTTGAGAGTAAACGGAACGAGTGTAGATTCATTAATTAGAATTTTTTGATCGGTAATTCCCTGTATTATAACGTTTTCGGGAAAACGTTTAGAATATTTTTCACAAGTTTTTGGCTTAAATATGGATAGTCCGGCACCTGTATCTATTAATATTTTAAATTTTTTTGTAGCATCTTCAATGTAATATAAGTTTTTGGGATTTACTGTTAAAAGGGCACTTGATATTCCTCTATTTATAGGAATATTTGTTTGTCTTGCTGTTGGTTGGTGTTTAAATTCATTATTTGAATTTGGTTTTCTAATTCCGTTATTTCGCATAGCTGTTGATCCGGTGGATGATCTTGAGCTTGAGTAGTTTGCCGAAAATCCTGATCAGTATCAGAATAATTAAATTGGTCTGTTGAAAAATAATAATTTTGTTGATATGTTGGTTCGTCTGAATATGAATCTTGATATTGTTCATAATTTTGATCGCAATTGTAATTATATTGATGAGCGGTATCATCAGCATATTGTGCATGTGAGCTATACTGATGAGCAGTATCATCAGTGTACTGTGAATCGTATTGATGAGCCGTATCATCAAAATTTTGGTTCATTTGAGCGTTCATATGATGAGCTCTTTGTTGATTATAATTCGGATTTGGCCGAATTATTGGTGGTCTTGATTGGTTTGTATAGTTGGGATTCGGTTTAATAGCTGAAGGCCTGTTTTGTTGAAAACTGTTTTGCTGGTAATTATTTTGTTGGAAATTTGAATTCATCGGTCTATTATTTCCATTTGGATTAAATTGAGGTCGCTGATAATTTTGATTTAAGTTGGATGATTGGGCCTGATTAAAATTTTGTTGAAAATTAGGCCTAGAAAAATTTTGGAAAGGTGCTGAAGAATTTTGTTGTTTCGTTCGGCACTCATTTATTGTGTGTCCATTACGTTTACAATATGTACATATCTTCTTAGCATTTAGTGAATTAGGTGGTAATGGTTTGTTCGCTTTTTGAAATTTCTGAGATTCAAAGTATGACAATTGAAGTTCTCGTTTAATCCTGGATATTGCTTGAAGCATATCCATAGGATTACTTGCTCTTATTATAGATCCTAATTTTGGATCCAGCCCTGTCAATAAAGTGTTAAGAGTCATTGTCTCGATTAAATTTGATTGTGCGGTTTTTTGATCAGAGGTTAAATGCTGTTTCTGAATCGCTGCATGCATTTTCGCATTATGCGTTTGCAAGCGGGATACAAAATTTAAAGCGGATTCGTTTGATTGTTGATTAATTCTTTGCAAGTCCTGAATTAGAGACGTAAGGTCCCTAGAGTCTCCAAAGTGAGTCTCTAATAGATATTTAATTTCTTCCCAAGTTGACGGGTTCCTAGAATTTACTAGTTCAGCGGCTTTTCCACGTAATTTATTTTTAACATGGAGAGTTAAAAGTATTTTTTGATTATCGACCGCCATGTCGAAAGCGCATTTAATAGCATTTAAGAATGTTTGCAGGAAAATTTGATTTCCGTCATACTCCGGAACAATTGAGAAAATTTCCGACAGTTTGTAAGGTTCTAAGATAGCTTCGTTTGCCATTTTTATAAGTTAATTAATTATTATGTTTAAATTAGATATTGTAAAGTTATTTAATTAAATACAATTAAATAAAAACAAATTTGCAGATGGGAAGGATAATAGTTTTTGGTCTATATCCTGTATAATATTTCTTAAAATTATAAATAAATGTAAATCAAAGGTAACGTGTCAATTCTTTGACTTACCAAATTTTGTCCATTCGTCTTCCGGCCAGAGTCCACAACCAGTGAGGCAATTCCGTGTTCTGGAAGCGGGGTGTCTTCGGGAAGGATGGCTTGCAGAGGAGAATCACAAACAGTGAGGGCAGTTCCGTGTTCTATCTGCGATTTCCCCTGTTGTTTTCTTTGTTTCTTTGTAGATTTGTTTCTTGTTTCTTTTGTTGAAGTCTTCGTGTTTCGAAGTTGCTTCTTTGAAGTATTCTTGTTTCGTGTTTCTTTTCTTCTTGAGCTTTGTTCTTGATTTCACTTCGGAATTGGAATTCCACGTTACTAGTGAGGCAAATCCGTGTTCTAATAACGCGTGAAATCCTACCGACTGCGCCAAATTTGTTAAATCACTAGTTTGGATTTAAACTTTTTAAAAACAATTTATTTTATTTAACGGACGAACAAGAATTTAGATGTGTGAGTATAACAATAATATCAATACTAAAATTATACTGCTCATGCAACGGGTTTGCTGCGACTTTATAAGTTTCGTTATGCTGACATTGTTGAAAGTAAAGTTAAAATATAATTGGCAAAAGATTAATTTAAAGAAAGAACATTATAAGGTTTCAGCAAATCATCATAAACGTTGGTTACAATGTATATAGTTATATGATAAGACACGTAGCAGTATTAAGTTACGTCTGGCTTTCAGATAACATACTGAAGGTTTTATGTTACCTGATAATAAAGTTATAGGAGTATGAGAAGTACTTTGAATAATGAATGCAATACAATATATTTTATATAACATATATATATATATATATATATATATATATATATATATATATATATATATATATAAAATGTATATATATATATATATATATATATATATATATATATATATATATATATATATATATATATATATATATATATATATATGGATAGATAGATAGATAGATAGATAGTTCATAAGGCTCAGTAACTTTTATTCCCATTAAACAATGGTAATAAAATAATAATTATACATAATATGAATTATATAAGGAACTAAAATTTCTAGGTTCAGATTGAAGTCACAGTCTACCTAATGAATGCGTAATTATATTTCCTCTCGAATATGTGTACTAACAATGTTGTTTTAGTTAGCAGATGATGTTCTAGTAACTATAGCAAATGGACAAATTAAGGGAAGGACGGAGGTAACTTCTAGAGGCAAGACGTTTTATGCATTTGATAACATTCCTTATGCCAAGCCTCCTATAGGAGCTTTACGTTTCCAGGTAGGAAGTAGTTTAAGATGTAACTTTTCATAAAAATGCATAATGATGATTGCATATAAATATTATTGCATTAAAACAACGTTTAAAATTATAAGCAAAGACTAGTTGCCTTCAGTTTATATCTGCAACCATTTTAGGAATGAGCAAAATTTGCTGAAATTTCCTTCTGTAAAGAAAAGCTCTGGTCGCAAAAAATGTTATAGTCGTAGTTTACCAGCTCTTTTCTTTCAGGCTTTCAGTGTACAGTAATATTAATTTCTTAATCTAACGTTATCTTCACCCTGTACATGCAATTCTACTTATTTACTGAGCCATTTAACCAGAAATTGAAATTTAAAATTTAACTTACATTTTACCTACAGTTGAGCGTATACTTCTTCTAGTATATTTCAGTATATTAATATTATTATTCGAGGATTTTCAGTATATTATTATTAAATAACTTACAAACCACAACTTATGTTCTTCGCCATAGTCAATCATCATAAAAATGTATATTCTTATAACTCAAATAACGTAAAAATGAAACAGTAAACAACAACAAAAAAATCTTAGAAAGAGTAGAATAATTCCCAAAAAGACACACGTCATATACTATTAAAATAGATGCTGTTAAAAATTAAATTAATACATTTCTCGAAACACTTGTGTTTTTTACCACAGAATTTACACATCGTTCGTAAAAAAAATGTGTTTTCTTAAATGACATTCTCTTAAATCGCTATATAAGGGTATTAAATCATTAAAAAATGTTGTCTATGACTCAAAAAAATATATGTATACCAAAAAATGTGGGCCTAAAAAACACAATCGACATATTAAAAAAAGAGCATTTTGTCCAGTAATGATTTTATCGAATTTGTTCTAACTTACTCGTGTACTTACTGTATAATATATTGTGTATGTTATTTCTATTTAGAAATCTTTTATTCCAATACAAATCGTAAAATATTTAGATTTTTCCATAATCACAAACTAAGCGATAGATTTGATAATCAGTTGCAGTAGAACTAAGGTTGCCAGTAAAAAATTTTAGTCGACGTGTTCAATATATAAAGTTCCTCAATAGTTTGTGTGATAATGTTATTCAAAATAAGTGAAACTGCTTCTGATATTGAAAAGGAAATAAATTTCTTTCGTTTCATATCAATTCAGATTTTCCCGTTTCCGAACAAACATTTGGAATTTGGCCAACGTTTATTTAAATTAAAACACGTCACATAAATTGGTACAATTTGCATATCCGGTTTACACAGAGTGTTATCTACAGGGAACTTAAGTGAAATACTGGAGTATTTGTATGATTATATTAATTACTAAATTATCCAGTCTTAAATGAATTCAATTGAAGAAATTAATTGTCGCAAATATTTTTTCTTTGTGACTAGGCTCCGGTACCTGTAGACAATTGGTCAGGAGTGCTTGACACCTCATCAGCTGATGAAATAATTTGTTACCAGTCAGGACAAGATACCGGCGGTACACAAACTGAGGACTGTTTATATGTTAACGTTTATACTCCAGTTGTAAGTAAAAATATACTATTTATATATATATATATATATATATATATATATATATATATATATATATATATATATATATATATATATATATATATATATATATATATATATATATCCAATGTAAACACAGTGTTTTTAGTAGCATAGCGGCATATTATGCTTGACATAAAAATACAATAGGTTTTTCATAACAAAATTTATTTGAATGTATGAAATTTATGTGAATTAAATATCCCAAAAAGTATAAAAAATCCCAGTCTCAATTTCTTTGCTGAAGAGGCACTTGACCTACTTCACCTGAATATATATATATATATATATATATATATATATATATATATATATATATATATATATACATATATTAATATTAATCGATACATCTTAAACATTATCACTCAAAATAAATATTTAAGGTACCAAATACTAATGCGGGACTTCCAATACTTTATTATATTTTTGGTGGTGGTTTTCTTAACGGAAAATCTACATTTTATGGACTCGGACCACACTATTTTATAGAAAAGGATGTTATTGTGGTTACTGTTAATTATCGAGTTGGGCCATTTGGTAAGTTTTTAATTATTAACTAGATTAGAATTATGTGTTGTAAAATTAAATGGGAAAATTTAAAGTGATAATTAATTCTATAATTTATGTACCTAACGTAGTCAAATGTGAAAATGTACTGCTCATGTAATTTTAAGTAAATATTATAGTATAATACAATTTACATATTCTTAATTTTCGCAGGTTTCTTATCAACAGGAGATACTGTAATCCCTGGAAACTTTGGTCTGAAAGATCAGAGTTTGGGTTTAAAATGGGTGCAAAATAATATCAAGTATTTCGGTGGTGATCCAACAAAGGTTACCTTAATGGGTGAAAGCGCAGGTGGGGCATCAGTCACATACCAGACAATGAGCAAACAATCTTCAGGTAATATTTGTCTGGTCATAACCGTCATAATGTGTTTTAACCTTACATGTAGAAGTCGACGGATATCTTATATATGATAAAGAAGCAGCGTGACATTTAAATTTGAGTTTTAAATATAAATATTATTAACTGTTCTTCTAGAGGCCTATACTAGGTTACTATAAACAACAGGATTGTTACCTATTCTGATATAATTAATATTACGGATATAAAATCTCAAATAGTTGTAGCGACCACGTTGTGGATGATCGGCTCATTTATAAGTAAAGTCTCAACTTCTTCTCTGATTTTAGTAGCATTACCTTTATACGTATTTAGAAAATAGACTTTCCATCTTTAGAAATTTTCCACACATTGAGATGTCAGGTGAAATATAAATTTCAGATATATATAGAAATTTAAATCAAATCATATTTTGTTTTAAAATGGTCTGATACCTCTGAATCCTTGTGTTTTACTTTCCTCGAATAATGCTCGATAACATCTTATCACAGTTCATTAATTTTTATACACTCTGTGAATAATTTTCCTGGACGACAAGCTAACTTAACGCAATCAAATTATGCAACCTCTTTCAAACTTATCAAACTATGTTCAAATTAAAAAGGAAAGAATAAACCAAAATTGAGTATACTAAACCACTAACCGTATGATATTTGTGATAATTCTAAGCTTTGAGTGAAACATAAACCATACTTTTATCGGTACCAACTATTTTTATCGTTACCTTAAAAATTTCATTAATGTTTGTAAGATATGTAGTAAACGCGTATACGCAGTTTCATAACTAAAAATCGATTATCTATAGATATTATATTTTCTGTCACTTTAAAATATATTTGTTGTCTTCACATTTAAAATAATTGGTATAATAGAAAATAAATTGTTGTATTTTATTTTAGGATTATTTAGGGGCGCAATAGCAAGCAGTGGATCGGCATTATGTCCTTGGGCATATCAAAGGCATCATAAAGCAATAGCATATGGACTAGCGTCTGCTATCGATCCTAGCTTTAATCCAGGTGCTTCAACAAAGGAACTACTCACATTTTTGCAAAACGCTCCAGCTGATAAAATTGATAGCAATGCTTTTACTTATCAGGTAAATATATAAGAAGGTCGTGACTAAATACCTTGCTATTGTCATGGTTTTTATGGTCAGCAAGAGAATTTCAAAGGCATTAAATTTAATAATTAGTTTCTTATAAAGTTTACATGTACTTACTTTCCCTTCCAAATTTACATGTATTTTTTAATATACGTCTCTTAACAAAAAAAAACTATTTGTCTGGCACATACTGGTGTTAAATTGCACATAATAACAATAAGCTGAATTTTAAAACGAATAAATGAATTGTTTCAAAAACACAACGGGCAAATACACATACACACACATATTTGAAAGTTTGGACACACATAAATTAGAACATCCTTCCCCAGAAAGCCTACAGGCAGGTTTTGTGTAGGGGAAGGTTACACATATAAACGCGGACAAACACCCAGCCCTGAGGGAAGTGTCAAGTTCCCTCTGGTGAGAATCGAACTCACGCAGGCAATGTGCCCAGTATTTGGCCACCCTGTTACCAAATACCAAGTCAGCACCACCGCGGCACCATGAGAATAAGACCATGCGTCACCCATCCAAGTCGCAACCGTGCAATCCGTTGCTTGACTTCGAACAGTGCAGGTCCGACAATGAACGGAGTACGCTGCCTCATCTTATATATATATATATATATATATATATATATATATATATATATATATATATATATATATATATATACAGTATATATGTACATACATACTGTATCAAACTATGGTATTATGTTTAGCTTAACATATAATATTTATTGTATGTTATAGATTGGTTCTGGATATGACATGTTGATTCAAGGTTTTCAATACGCTCCTGTTATTGAACCTGTTCATGAGTCGGCATTTATTACTGAGGAAATGTACACAACTATTTCAAATGGAGTTCCAAATCTTGTTCCATTATTGATAGGCATCGCTTCAGAAGAACAAATCAGTAGAGTATCAGGTAAGTGAAAACGTATTTTTCTTATCATGGATTTATTTTCCTCCACTCAATTCGCACAAATTAATGAAATTAAAAGGCCTAGTGGTACACAGAATAATAAAAGTGATCCAAATCTATGTAGGGTTTCCAATAATTATGAATCAGATAGACTATATTTTTATAGTTTTTTTACAATGATAATAATAATGTACACTTACCTTAGAATAACAAGAATAATGTACACTTACCTTAACACACATTGGACTAGATGGTTTTATCAACAATTAGATGAAAAATTAATTCTTAATTAAGTGGTATAGTAAAAATGATATTATCTATAACTAATACTAAATAATACTAACATATAACTAATGCTAACAACTACGTTTACTATAGTTATCATCTATACAATAATGTGAATAAGAATCATTTTAATAATTGCACTATATAAGTGCGACATTATAATTATTAATGCATAAATATATAGGCAAAAATATGTATAGAATGCTCAAATGTATATAATAATAGTTCTGAGTTGCATATAATTTTTTAAAATAGTTAATTGTTTCTTTTTTAAAAAATAAAGAAAATGTAACAAAGGTTATTGTTATTTTACAATTACAAAGTTATTTTTAATTTTCATATTTAATCGTCACAAATATCTTGTTACAAAAAAAACTAAGGTACATTCATTTCTATTTTAGACAATAGCGAATGAACAATAGATTACAAAGAAAATATTGATTCGCAAGGCATAATCTACTAGACCTTAAGTATTTAAAATGGTTATCTTATGTATATTCGTTTTTATACTCAATTATTCTTCATGGCAAACGATATTTAACATTTTTTGGATTGCCGTCTCTTTCGGAGTAACTTTTGTTAATATTTCCCTATATCTATCTCAAGCCGTTATCGAGATAATAATTCTTTTCTGAATTTATTGCCGAAAATTTTACTTTTAGTAAATCGTGTTTTCTCCTACCTACGCAGCAATTAAAAGATAATTTTTCAGTAGTGGCTAGGCAAGGCCTGGGGGCATCTTCTTCATTAATCAAATGTTTTAATATCATACAGGGTGAGTTAGAGAACGCTTTCTATAAGTGACTTAGAGAAATGCACGAAAGTCAATTCTATTAAATAGAATGCCCAGTATATTATTACTAATTCGGAAAGGTGATACATTTACCTATTTAAAAATGTTAATGTACCCTATACCTAATGTGCACTGTTTTCGATATATAGGCACTTTTCTGTAACCCTTCCAACTTCCAAGAATATTATATCTTTTGGTATGTTATCATAACGGGTGGGCCATGAAATTTTCATTTTATCATTTTGTAATGACAACAGACATGCTATTTTTCTAAATAAATTTGACATTAGTAATATTTGCACTTAATTTGAATAGATGTAGCACAAATATGGCAGAAAATAATTATACAAACACAGTTTTAATGGATTTGTTTATTATTCATGGACAGTGTAATAAGATTATCAACAGAACTTGTAGAATATTTAATGAGAAATATCCGAATTTGCCGTAGATGAACAACAGAAAGTTTCTACGAATTCAGAGGAATTTTATAAGTTTTGGTTCGTCATTAAGACAACCAAGAAATTTACCGAAACCTGTGACACCTGACGAGGTAAATGAAATAAATGTGCTAGTATATTTTCATGTAAATCCCCAGTATTCCATACGTTGTGCTGAACAGGATTTAGGATTGCCATATTCATCCATTCGAAGAATTATCTACGGAGAATAGAATTTTGTGAAATGTTGCTAGTACGTATGCAAGAGGACCCCAATTTTTAAAGAAAATTATATGGACTGATGAATCCAAATTTTCTAGGGAAGGGATTTGTAACAAACGAAATCGTCACCATTGGGCCACAGACAACGCGCACATTACTAGAGAGGCTGGTTTTCAAGTTAAATTTAATTTCAATGTTTTTTGTATGTTAATGGATTATAAAATAAAATATTACATATACGACGAAAAATTGAATTCCAGAAAATATTTAAATGTAATTAGAACAATTGTGGAAGACTTCGTTGATAATCTGTCACTTGAAAAATATAGAACTTGTTGGTATTAATTCGACGGAGCTCCTCCACATTGTACATACGAAATTAGTATGGAGTTGGACCGCATTTTCGATGACCGATGGATTAGACGTTTTAGACCGTAGAATTGGCCTCCGAGGTCCCCTGACCTTACCCCGTTAGATTTTTATCTTTGGGGTATTCTTAAAGATAGATTTTATAAAACTCCAGTCCACAACAGGGAAGAATTAGAACGTCGAGTGATTCAAGAGATTGAAAACTTGAACCCCGCTGATATAAGAGCTGCTACAACAAATGCTGTCCATCGTCGTATACAAATGTGTCTGGAAGTTAACGGTCAACATTTCGAACAATTATTACAATAGTTTTAATATTTTTATACATTTTATTAGTTATTGGTATTATTTGTTATTGCTACTTATGGCCTTTATTACTGTTATTGCTGCTTAGGTATTATTTTTTTCTTAATACTGACACTGTTGTTATTGTTCTCTTAATGACGAACCAAAATTTATAAAATTCCTCTGAATTCGTAGAAACTTTCTGTTGTTCATCTGCGGCAAATTCGGATATTTCTCATTAAATATTCTACAAGTTCTGTTGATACTCTTATTGCACTGTCCATGAATAATAAACAAATCCATTAAAATTGCGTTTGTATAATTATTTTCTGTCATTTTTGTGCTACAGCTATTCAAATTAAGTGCAAATATTACTAATGTCAAATTTATTTACAAAAATAGCATGTCTGTTGTCATTACAAAATGATAAAATAAAAATTTCATGGCCCACCCGTTATGACAACGTACCAAAAGATATAATATTCTTGGAAGGGTTACAGAAAAGTGCCTATATATCGCAAACGGTGCACAGTAGGTATAGGGTACATTAACATTTCTAAATAGGTAAATATATCACCTTTCCGAATTAGTAATAATATACTGGGCATTCCATTTAAAAAAATTGACTTTCGTGCATTTCTCTAAGTCACTTATAGAAAGCATTCTCTAACTCACTCTGCATGATATTGGAAACATTTGATTAAAGTAGAAGATGCCCCCAGGCCTTGCCTAGCCACGACTGAAACATTATCTTTTAATTGCTGCGTAGGTAGAAGAAAACACGATTTACTGAAAGTAAAATTTTTGGCAATAAATTCAGAAAAGAATCATTATCTCGATAACGGCTTGAGATAGATATAGCGAAATATTAACAAAAGTTACTCAGAGAGAGAGACGACAATCCAAAAAATGCAAAAATATACAGATGTTGCCGAATAACGAAGATGTTGCCGGTTTTACGTGTAAGTGGCAACACCACACTTTCGAAAATATTTTAGTTGCATAGATCATACTCGACTATTTTGGTAACCAAAATTTCAAAGCAATCGGTATATCCGTCCTCCATATACTTTTAATACTCCATCCACCGTGGCTCACCCTGTATATATATATATATATATATATATATTATATATATATATATATATATATATATATATATATGTACAGGGTTTCTCACGGTTCGTTCGTTAGATGTTTCGTGGTTAGAAAAAACTTAGAATTCTGCACTTTCGGACTTCAGGATTATTCAAGATTCTCTTTCATATTTCATTTTGAAATATTTTCAAGGTCATACCACTTCCGGTTATCCCGGAAGTCGTCAGTAACTTCCTTATTTTAAATAGAACACCCGGTATATTATTTCATTTTTGGATTCCTGAGAAAATTCATGAGTTCCACCAGGTTTTCCTATACCTATTTTCAACTGTTTCTTAGATATCGTGATTATTTTGAAAATTTTTGAAGGACGTAGCCTTATTTTCAACACTGTGCCTTTTACCCATTTTCTACTGGTGCTAAGAGCTTCTACGGTAGACGGAAGCACAATAATGGTACTTTCGAAATCCACAGTGACAATTAATTTATCGCAAACAGGGTGTCCAAAATTTGATCACCAGTTACATCATTTTCAAAGTTGAAAAAGTTCGTTATATCAAATGTGACACCCTGTATATTACTGGATGATCGGAAGCAGAATTTGATTCTGCATCGATTCGCTATAACTTTCCCTATATCTATTTCCGATGGGTTTCTTGTTAATCCATTATTTCTTATTAAAAGCCGATGAAACTCTAAAAGTCCTATCTAGTAAACCTTGATTTTGACAGGAATTGAAACAATGTTGATTTTATGTCAAAGCAGTATTAGCTCACAAATTCGTGAGGTATCTACTTACAGTTCTAGTGAATTTGTTAGTTTTCTCAAGTATAGTTTATAATGGAGAGTATTGAAGAATATTCCAATAATGATTTGTTAAATTTGTTTTATACTCATGGTGAATGTAGACGAATTGTCAGACGAACATGCACTTTTTAACGAACGATATCCGGACCTACCAACAATGACTCCCGGAAAATTCGCAAGAATCGAAGCTCGGTTTATGGCAAGTGGGAGTGTAAGGACAACACGAAATCACCGAAAGCCCGTAAGAGATAATGAAGATAACGAGGCGAATGTGTTGGCTTATTTTCAAGCTTATTCACAGAGTTCAACTTCAGCAGCAGCGCTGCATTTGAGTATTTCAAGAGCATCAATCCACAGAATATTAAGAAAACATAAAATGCATCCTTTTTCTGAGATAATTGTACACGGATTACGTCTTAGTGATGAGGCAAGACGAGTCGACTTTTGCGAGTTCATGTGCATTAAAAATGATCGAAGATCCGAGATTTCTTCAAAAGATTATGTGGACTGATGAATCAAAATTCAGCAGGCAAGGAATTATAAATCGCCGAAATAATCACTACTGGGCAGAAGATAATTCACACGTCATAAGGGAGTATAATCTTGAATATAAAATAAAATTGAAATAAAATTTGAATGGGGCTAGATATCTGGAGATACTTAGAGGGTTTGTTAGTGATTTCCTAAATACTCTACCTCCATGTGACAGAGCAAACTGTTGGTATCAGTTGGATGGTGCTCCAGCACATTCCACTATAGCTGTATACCAGCAATTGACCTTGATGTTCGAGGATCGGTGGATTGGCCCACAGGGACCCTGGAACTGGCCACCTAGATCACCCGATTTGACGCCCTTGGATTTTTACCTCTGGGGCCCTATAAAAGAACTAGTGTACTCTAGGCCTGTACAAACCACAGGAATTATTGAACCTTGTTCACGATGCGTTTAATAATCTAAGTCCTGACGAACTTCGGGGGTCTGTTTCGCGAGGAGTATATGACAGAGTTATCCAGTGTTTGAACCAAAATGGCGGTCATATAGAACAATTATTGTAATTTTATACTCATTTATTATTTCTTGTCATTATGCTCCAATTTTTTTATATTTTTCATTTATTATTACGTTATAAATTTTGTTATGTTGCTGTTTTGTTTTCATGTTCTAATTAAAGTGAATTTCTGCTGTTTCAGTCATGTTCATTTTGTTTCGAAAAACAAACGATGATTCGCTTTCTGCCAAAAATCACATTAAAATAGAAAATATGGATTAACAAGAAAACCGTTGGAAATAGGTATAGCGAATCGATGCAGAATCAAATTCTGCATCAGATAATATACAAGGTCACATTTGAAATAACCAACTTTTTCAACTTTAAAAATGATGTGATTGGTGATAAAATTTTGGAAACCCTGTTTGCGATAAATTAATTGTCAAAGTGGATTTTGAAAGTACCATTCTTGTGCTTCCATTTATGCCAGAAGCGGTTAGCACCAGTCGAAAATAGGTAAAAGGCACAGTGTTGAAAATAAGGCTACGTCTTTCAAAATTTTCAAAAGAATCAGGATATCTAAGAAACAGTTGAAAATAGGTATAAGGAAACCTGATGGAACTCATTAATTCAAAAATAAAATAATATACCGGGTGTTCTATTTAAAATAAGGAAGTTACTGGCGTCTTCCGGGATAACCGGAAGTGGTATGACCTTGAAAATATTTCAAAGTGAAAGAGAATCTTGAATAATCCTGGAGCCCAGAAATTCAGAATTCTAAGTTTCTTCTAACCATGAAAACTTCTAACAAACAGCTACTGGGAGAAACCCTGTAATAATAGTAATATATATATATATATATATATATATATATATATATATATATATATATATATATATATATATATATAAATGGATATATATATATATATATATATATATATATATATATATATATATATATATATATATATATATAATGTTTATCAGTAACCCTTAGAAAATTACATTTTGTAAAATCTTAAATACAATGTCTTATGTTTGCTTAAGGCCGCTTTTGTTATACATAGCTACTAAGCTACATAGCTAAAACTAAATAAAAATAGAGGTAGCTGAAGTAGCTAAAATTTAAGAAATATTTATGAAAATTCCACTAAATTATATAATGGGCCACATATTTTTACATATTGTACATATTTTTAGATGTTAATGAATTTACAAATTTATTACAATATTATGAGCAAAATCCTTCTCTAATGGTAAATGAGAATATGCATCTAACAGACAGTGGAGGTCTATCTGCAGCGGCTTCTGCCATCCATCAAATTTACAGCAGTAGCTCATTTACTAATAATTTAGCTGCTGGAGTTAAGGTAAGCCATTAAATAAGAATTTTAATAATAACTAGAAGAAGGTCGCTATAATATTCTTTTCTTTTTTTTTTAAATCTATGTATTGAGATATATACGTTATACATATACGAGTATAATGTGTGATATATAAGCACTGTACGTATCAAAAAGAAGGGATAGTTATTTTGTTCGTTTTTATAGTCAGTTATCCTTCTTGGCAAACGATATTTAACTTTAATCTATGATTATTTCTGAGATTGTCATTTATGGAACGGTATATACAGGGGGTACATAAAAAACGGCCACCGCCATAACTCTGTTATTTATCGTTTGATTTTCAAAATCCAGAAACCAAATTAAATCTTTTGTAAAATACTACAACCTGGGCGTAATAATTGTTTTTCAAACTTTGTTTTCTATGACATTTCATAGCCAACTTTTGATTTTCAAATAAAACTATATAGTTTTTTCTATGCTATATTAAATAATATTTTTTTCTTAATCCAATGATGTATGGAAACCCAAATTTTTGTTTAACATTAGTACCTGAAAAAAAATTAAAGAAACCGTAGAATGTGAAATAATTTTATTAAAATATTAGGCAGTTGGTTTTTAATTTTAAAAAGGCATAAAAAGAAGTTTGAACACTACATAACTATTACAACAATTGTTCAAACTGATCACCATTTTGTTCAACACATAAATGACATCTCCGAGAGACGCTGGAAGTAGCATTGTATAAAGAAAATTGAGGAATTTCACGGCAGGCCTCAACTATTCGCCTTCTCAAATCTTGTTCGTTCTCGGGTGGTGTTAAATACACGGTATTTTTTAGATAACCCCATAAAAAGAAATCCGGTGGCGTCAGGTCTGGACTATGAGCTGACCACCGAATGGGTCCGTTGGTTCCGATCCATTGTCCACCAAACTGGGTATGCAAATAATTAGCAAAGCTCGTTCAGACTTCTAAGAGATAATTCATCCAAAAATATTTCAAATTCGCTAGAAAGTAAATCATAACATTTTTGTTGATTTAAATTTTCAGCAGTAAGAAAAGATCCTATTAGCCTACTTCCCAAAATACCACACGATACATTCACGCTAAATCCTCCACAACAACGTGAGGATTGTTCTGAGACCAATATCTACGATATTTTCTGATAAAAATGCTATTCTTCCCGAAAGTACATTCGTCAGTCCAGATAATTTTTTGATGAAATGCTGGATCTCCCCTCGAAATGCCCAAAAAAAAGTTTAATCTTTTAAATTTAATCTTCGTTGTCTGTTGTTGTTTTCCAATGCACAGATTTTAAGGGGAATGTACGGCTTGAATTTATGCTTTTTGAAAATTTCTATTAGTTTTTTAGAAGTTCTTCAATTTCGCGCTACCTCTCTTGTGGATGTATTGGGAGTTTCTTTTGCACTTAATAAAACATTCAATTTCAAGTTTTCATCAAATTTGCACTCTAGAGATTTTGGTTTTTAAAGGCACTAAACTGCCGCAAATTAGCTTTTAATCGGCTAAATTTCTGATGATAAAGGCGATTTCCATTCGGAAATCTCTCCGTGTAAGCACGAACAGCCTCACGAGAATTTTTTAAAACCTCAAAATAAATTTGTAACATATCAGTACATTCATTACAGGTCATTGTGACGAATAAGGCACACTCAAAATTAAAAAAACTGGTGTTTGACGTTTATCAAAATATTGCGCTCAAAATTTCATAGGCAGTTTGATGTCGCATTCACAAAATTATTTCTATCACATTTTCCTGGTTCTTTAATTTTTTCAGGTACTAATGTTAAACTAATTTCTATACAACATTGGATTGAGAAAAGAATATTGTTTAATATAGCATAGAAAATACCATATGGTTTTATTTAAAAATAAAAAGTTGGCTATGAAATGTCATAGAAAACAAAGTTTGAAAAAAAATTATTTGACCAAAATTGTAATACTTTACAAGTGATTTAATTTGGTTTTTGGATTTTGAAAATCAGACGATAAATAAGAGTTATAACGGTGAAAGTTATTCGTGCACCGCCCTGTAATGTTCTTTTACTATTAGAAAATTACATTTTGTAAACTATAAATACAATGTCTTATGTTTGTTTAAGGCCGCTTTTTTAAAGATAGCTACCTAAAAGTAAGTATAAAATTAGCGAAATTAGTTAAAATTTAAGAAAAATTTATGAAAGTTACACTAAATTATTTAGGTAAGCCTAAAGATAAGGAAATCATAAAACGAATAAATAAATCTAAACTAATAAATATTTAAGTATAAATGCATATCAACGTAAAAATGCATATCATTCTAGTTGCTCATGAAGATAATTGAATAGATGAAAAGTAATTAAGCAACAACTCTACATGTGCAATAAATATTATTGCACATAATATCCAGTTAAATGCTTAAATTACAATTTATTTCATCGCTATTTGCCAAATAAAGAATCTCAAAACATACAGTGGCTTGTTTCTATGGCTAGGTTCAGGTAGATTGAGCCTAGCCATAGCCTTCCCTTTATCGGCAAGATAAGATAGTTTTTTATTTGGCAAAAAGCGATTAAATTAATGGTACATTTTTAAAGATGTAAATAATTATAATGGATTATAAAGTTTAATAAACAGAGTTAATTCGATTCTGATGTTTTTTAATGTTTACAAAGTATATATAATAATACTTTGATTAAATTTTATTAAAATTTAATCAAAGGCTATTAAAATTTATCAAATAATAGTTAGCGAAAGGAATAGGTCAAACAGTGTGTACGGTAGTGACGTGAGGGTATTTTGAAAAATATCCTAATAAAATAGGATATATATAGGACATTTTTGTTCAACTCAAGGAACTTTATATAAAAGATATAATCTGTTATTTACGTAAAAATGGTCACACGTACAAAATGTAAACATATTTACATACAAAATTGTTTAATACTGACTATAGTCAGTTTTAAAACTATAAGTCTAACGTAAACTAGTCTTAAAAACAATGTTATAAAAGATGTTATGAATAATCATATATTATGATTTATTATTTATAATAAAGACGAAATTAATATAACGTTTGGTACCTCTTAATTTAGCAAATCGCAAAAATATTACGCCGCCCGCGTCCCCTCGCTCATATCGAAGGCACCTCCGAAGCATAGCTCTAGAAGCTTCGGATCAAAAAACAAAAGTTACCACGTTGTTCGCATGGGTCGATTTACTATATTGACTTTGACAAAATGCCGAAATTCGAACGAAAAGTATTCATTTCGTATATCGACCTAAAAATTTCGTGACACATGAAAACAGCCGTTTAGTAAATAGAGATATCTTGTATACTTGACACATCAACGTTTTTTTATTTCTCTATATTCCTAACAATGCGGTCCGAAATATTACAGATAAATCAGAGGGAAAAATATGTGTGGAATAAATTACCATGTAAAAACTGAAATATTTAAATCGTATAATTTTCTTAAAGTTTATCAAAACATATTTGTAAGACTAATTTTTGGATAATTCAATGAAAATTGGAATTCAGTATAACATAACTTTATTCGGCTTCTAACTAGTACAACTGTATATCAAAGACTGCGCTCCCCGCAATAACTCCGATTCAGCGCTCGGAATCGTTGTAGACCAAACATCCGCACGTTTGGATGCCAATAGATTTGACTCACCAAAATATTGCTTACATATTTGTGAAACAGATCGCTCTGAAGACACGTTTCTGAAGCTGATAACTTCTTCAGAGATGCCTCAATAAGTAACTTCCATCAGATAAAGATCCTGTAAAATAATGAGATATTTACGTGGCCATTCGGTCATATCGGTCACTCCATGGGAGTGACCTGGAACCTTTGATTAGGTATACCAGCGATAGTAAAGCAGGAAGGCAGATTAGCTACATAACATTCCAATCAAATTAAAACAATCAAGAATTACTTTCTTATATATTTTGATTTGTATTTTTTGGCACTATGTGAGGACAAGCCTTCTAATAAGAGCAGTACGACAGGTGTAATGGACTCAAATGAAACCAGGTTTTTCCTTGTACTACTGTAGATTTATTGTTGAAAGATTTACAAAAACATAATTCGTTGGATAAAAATGAGTACGACGTTAACGTTATAGTCCCTTCAAATTAGACAAAAAATCACTGATTTTGGGAAATTTCTCCTACCTATACAGAAAGTTGTGTTGGGGTTGTGTCAACATATTTTTCACCCAAGGCATGATAAAAAAGGGTTGTTTTATATATATATATATATATATATATATATATATATATATATATATATATATATATATATATATATATATATATATATATATATATATATATATATATATATATATTATATACTCGTATATGCGTTTTGGCCGTTTTTTCGGTTTTTTGCGTTTTTCTAAAAAACTTTGCAGTTTTGGGAAAGCATGACCTGATTTGATGTTGTAGATTTTGCGATTTTCCACAATTTTTTCGAAATTCTGCTTAGTTGCGCCCCTAGAGTGCGCTGAAGTATTTTTGAGCTGTCTTTCGATTTTAAGCCAAAAGTATGCATTGTAGAGAAAAATATCAAGAGATCAAAGTTGTAGATATAAAAATTTCCGACACATTTTGTTCTTTTCAAAGTCAAAATATGTTGACACAACCCTAACACAACTTCACAACTTTCTGTATAGGTCGCTTAGCTATAGGAAAAATTCCCTCAATTTTCCTAATTTGAAGGGACTATTACGAGTGTTCTGTCTTCCGATGTACTCTCTATTTTAACGAAATACAGATAACTATCATCATTGGCGCACTCACAATCTTAACATTAGGATACAAAAATAAAGTCATTAGTGAACGACGAAGCAATTACTGTGGGCAAATAATGACATCCGGGATTCGGAGATGAATAAATAAATTTGTTATATTGGTCATCCAATACAAAGGATATTTAGTAGAATAACATGAGATAAGTTATTGATTATGTATCTATCTAAATAACGCGGGAAACTCATGCGAAGACGAAAATATTAGTCTTGGCATTATCATATTTACTTTGTCAGTCACGTATAAGGCTACTATGCTAAATTAATATAAAATCAGGGGCGTATCAATGGGATACATTACACAAGTAAATACAAATGATAAAATAAGGTAAACTAAAATATGCATTATTGCAATATTGATAAAAGGGCTAGATAATTCCTTTACAATTTCCCAAATAGAACTACGAATAAGTGGAACAGAACTTTACATAATTAACTGTATGAAAATCAGGTACTGTAAATATGACAACAATAGCGAACTGTGGGTTTTTTGCTTTCCACAAAATTCTAGTATTATTTATTTATGATAGAATATCGCTTAACTTAGATAACCCGCTTTTTTAAATCAATTCGAATGAGCCATTTAGATACTTCTCTATATAGGTACCTGTTTCAGAAGTGATACATATGAATTATAAGGATGATTTCCCTTTCCCATATCGTACGGGTTTATTGATTTTGTTTTAAATATTCTTGAGTGTCTGGTTTCTAGTAAATCAAGAGCGTAGGAGTATGTCAGGAAATTTAACTAGTAGGCTCGAGCTTAAAATATTTTAATATAGAATTGTAAATGAATTGCAACAAAATAAAAATATATATAAAAGATAATCACCAAACTGATAAAAGTCCGTTCTATCACCCGAGATGACACATCTGAAAGTAAACAAAAAAAAAATATCTGAGCAACCAATTCCCTGTAATAATACTAACATAAATATTTATGTGAAAAATAAATTAGCACTACGCCAATGTAGGTAAACAATAATATCTACAATCTACAAATTCGTATGTCTTGTCTGGATCTACGGTCTTAAGGGTCAACTCGCGAAAGACCTCCCCAGACAATAAGCTAGTCAGAGTATCTACCATGGTAAACAGTGGAATAGCATGCCTTCACTAAAGTACTAAGGGTCTACTCGCATAGTACCCACTCTATACAACTAGCAGAGCATGAAGGGTCAACTCGCGACACGCTCTGAACGAAATACTGAGTTTGTAGTAAAACATTTAGTTTATGTTATTTAATAAATTATCATGCAACTGACTAATAAAATAGTTGTATCAATCGACATAACAATACAATAGAATTGACTGCCCTGTGAGATAAACTCACCTGTTGGATATTACACTAAATGCACAAACACGATAAATGAAATACACAGTTCTCACTTTAGATGCCTGCTTAAGGACTGGCATTCCAGAGAGCATGTATTTAAACTCGGGCCCTTGTTTAGGCTACGGCTCAGTAAAATAAACAAAGTATCGGAGTGATTTTATCTAACGCTGGCAAAAGACGTCGAGATTAAAGTTAATTTTAAAGGTTAAAATACTGCCTTCTTACAAGAGAGAATAATAAATTATTTAATTGAATAAATAAAATATACTATATAAAATATAAATATATTTATTGTTTTTTTATATTAATAAAAAATAAAATCAACCGATTCTAATAACGAAACAAAATACGACCTTAATATAATTACCATAGTAATACTGCACACGGATAGTATTATTATAATAATTATTTTATTATTTTCCCCTCTTAATCTACCAGCTCAAAAGGAGCTAACAAATAGAACATGTTTGTTCCTTATATATGTATGTACTTAAAACTTGCAACAACTGTACAAATTGTTTATTTAAACTTTTTCCATAATTATTTATTTCTTTGTAGTTTTTCAGCGACACGTCCTTCTCTAGACCTATTATACACCATGCAAAACTACAGTCACAATTCGGTGATGTTTACTTCTATGAATTTTCCTACCACGGAGCACTAGGTGGAAATAATGTCTATGTTGAAGGTAATACCAGTTTCGGATTGCGTTACAATGTGCAATAATCTTGAATTAATATTATAGGCGCTGATAGAGTACGACATTCAGAAGATATGTCTTATATGTGGGCTTGGGGTAACAACAGTAACATGGATGCAAATGCCCCAAGTGACGTTTTAACTAGTGACAGATTTGTAACACTCATCACTAATTTTGTCAAAACACTGTAAGTATAAATATTATTTTCAGTGTAATGTGTGTGTGTGTAATGTGTGTAATACACACAGTGTAATGTGTGTAATACACACAGTGTAATGTGTGTCATATACACAGTGTAATGTGTGTAATACACACAGTATAATGTGTGTAATATACACAGTGTAATGTGTGTAATACACACACAAACGCGCACGCGCGCGCGCATGTTTAGGGTTCGAAGAACAGCAAAACAATTATAGTAATGCACTTTTATTTACTTCTGGATGACAAATTATGTAGTACTAACTCTAACGAGTAACAAGTATAATCTGACTTACAATTCGAGGGGTTACACTTCTATATGAAATGATATCAACGCAGAGGGCGTCTGAGGGCAGCTTTATCGGTGGGTTTGAGATAAAGCTGTATCTTTAACAATTATTATTATGTGAGAAACTCATGCAGTGGTTAAAAATAAATATACGGAGTGTTCTGGCTATCCATGTAACTCCTCCCTTCTTTAGAATGGCGATATTACCGAAGGAGATGTCGACATTTCATCTGAGGGTATCATCGTAGGTCTTGGAGGTGATCTCTTGAATATTACGGCCAATTTTGTCGAGACTGTTTTTCTTTTGTACCAACATAGAAAGAAGAGGCTTGGAAAGTCGTCAACTTCAATGGGTTTGAGGGCCTTGAATTTCTTGTGCAATTCTGAGATTTGGGTTAGAGGTATACTCCCTAGTTGTAATAGTTCAGTGTTTATTATTTTAGGATTTGTGTATAGTTCTGGCATAATAAAGCTTGATCCGTTTCTTAGGTCGGGTCTTGTTTTATATATTACATCGTTTATTTTCAGAGTACAGTCTTGTGGTATTTTGACTTCGGTTGGTCTAGTAATCCTTTTTAATATTTGTCTTGACATTGGCTGATTACTTCTACTATATCAGCGGGGATGATTAATATGTGATGTGTATCTATTTGTTCGATTAAAGATTTTTTATGTACAAGTGGTGTAAATTCACATGTTAAACCAGGCTTTCCTTGTAGAAGTTCTGGGAAACATTGGCGATAGTTTGGTTGCAAAGAACCATGGCAGATGAATGTATCTTCGATCTCTGGACATTCTTCATTTATCCATAAATGTTCGTTGGTACCAAGTAGTAGGTAAGGTAGATTAGGTAAGATAGTAGAGTTATGTATTGGAACAGGAAAAAGATGGTATAGGGAATAATTTTCTTTGTGTAGAATTGGTATATTTACAAGAAATATTAATTTGTTCGTTTCAAATTTGACTGTTATGGTCATATATTTGTAATAATTTTGATATGTATTTAGTTGAAGGATCTGTTTATCGGAGTATAATTTCGTTAATCTTGATATTACGTCTCCTAGGTCATAGATTGGTAGAACGAATGGGTGTATCGTATTTAAATATCCAAAAGCAACAGCTATTTGCAAATTATCTACGTATTCTAGTATAGTCTCTAGGGTATCGATAATGTGTTGACATAGCATAAATGTTTCTAATACGTCTACTCTTTTACCTATGAATTCTATTATGTCTTTTATCTTCTTTTCGTTATTCGATATTATAGTTAAAGTTTCGTTTGTCTTTTCGATAAAGTTAGTAAGCAACAACATGCGGTAGTTAATTTGGGTAGCAAGATTTTGTTCGTTCTTTAGCAATGTGTTAAATTTCGCATTTATTGTTTTTAGATCATTTTCGTCTAAAGTTCCGAATAGGTATTTAGATGTAGATCCAACAATATTAAATAATCCTCTTTTTGTTCTTTGTAATGGCTGCAAGTTAATTAATTTTTGTCTTATTCTTATTATGAGGGTTTTGGCTTGTGTTATGAATATATCTCTGACATTTAATTTATATAAGTAGATTTCAATATTGTTTGTTTTTTGTATGATAGGTCCTAAGTTAATTATATTAATTAAGGTGTGATGATGACTAATAAGTTTGGTCTGTTTTCCGAGTTTAAGTGAATATACTGGGTGATTAATGTTTTCGAAGGAAATATCCATGGCGTGGGGGTTTATCGTTAGTGATAAGGGTAGTAGTAATAGACTTCCAAGCCATAAACGAAAGACTATGCAAAATTAGAATTAGGGGTAAATTCTTCAAGTATTCAATAATTAATGTCCATGCACCAACAGATGAGAAACCAGATGAAGAAAAAGAAGAATTCTATGAAGAACTGGAAAGAGCTATACAGAATTGCCCGCGGACCGATATAAAAGTGATATTAGGAGATTTCAACGCAAAGATAGGAAGAGAAATTGAATACTCACTAACCATTGGAAAACATAGCCTACACGAGGAGTCGAATGACAATGGGACGCACCTAATACACCTGGCAGCCTCAATGAATATGGTGATAACCAGCACATATTTCGACCACAAAAAAATACACAAAGGAACATGGGTTAGCCCAGACAGGCAAACAATTAACCAAATAGACCACGTAGTGATCGACGCAAGACACTTCAGCGACGTCATGGACGTACGTACCAGACGCGGAGCAAATATTGACTCAGATCACTATTTAGTCCAGCCCAAAATAAGGGCAAGAATCTCTAACGCAAAAAAAGGAAAAGGAAGTAGAGAAGAGAAGTACAACCTGGACGCGTTTATAAATCCTGAGAAGGCTAGAAAATTTGAGCAGGGCCTTGAAAGGAAGTTGGAAGATCAAATGGATATCGCCTGTGAAGATATTGATGAATACTGGGGCAAGTGTAGAAGCATACTGGAAGAGGTAGCAGCGGGAAACATAGGGAAAACAGCGGGAAAAAACATAAAGTCATAGGGAAACAAAAACAAAAACGAAGAGAAACGGAGTGGTACGACGAGGAGTGCATGCAAGCAACGCAAGAAAAAAATCGGGCATATAGAAGGCTACAAGGACGAAGAACAAGACAAGTAGAAGAAGAATATAAGCAACTAAGAAGAGATGAAAAAAGAATTATAAAACGAAAGAAAAAAGAACACATAGAACGTCAAATACAAGAAATAGAAAGGCTTAACACCCAAAATAAAGCGCGAAAATTTTACAAAAATGTCAACCAAAACAGAAAGGAATTTAAGCCTAGATTATCAATGGTAAGAAATGGAGAAGGAGAAATTGTCAGTGAACCAGAGCAGATAGTAGAGAGATGGGCACAAAACTTTGAAGAGAGGCTAAATATTAGAGAACAGGACGATGCAGATGAAGCAGACATGCAGTTTGGAAATATGGAAGATGATAGAGAAAGACACAATCCCCCAACGGAAGAAGAAGTTATTAACGCAATAAAGAAGCTAAAAAACCACAAATCACCTTGTATGGATGGAATACCCTCTGAGCTCTTGAAATATGGGGTAGCCAAACTAAAAGACCACATAGGTAGGCTAATTTGGAAGCAGGTAAAAATTCCAGATAATTGGAACATAGGTATAATCATACCTATACATAAAAAGGGTGATCAAATGATATGCGATAATTACCGAGGAATTACGTTACTAAATGTGGCATACAAAGTAATGGCATACATACTATACGACCGCCTAACTACATACACTGAAGGTATAGTAGGCAAATACCAAAGTGGTTTTCGTAGAGATAAGTCAACAATCGACCAGATATTCACTCTTAGGCAGGCCCTAGAGAAGACTTACGAATATGGGATTGATACCCACCACTTATTCATAGACTTCAAAAGTGCCTACGACAGCATAGACAGACGCTCACTTTATAACGCTATGATGGAATTTAATATCCCAACACACCTGATTAAGTTAGTGAAGGCAACCCTTTCTAAAGTTGAATGCAGTGTAAGGATACAAAGCAACATGTCAAGGCCCTTTCAGACACATACCGGCCTACGCCAAGGGGACAGTCTATCGTGCCTGCTGTTTAATATCGCACTAGAAAAAGCCATAAGAGAATCAGGTATAGCGACTAGAGGAACCATAATTAATAGGAGCGTACAAATCCTAGCGTACGCGGACGACATTGATATAGTATCCAGGACAAAAAGAGACTTAATACAGGCTTTCAGAGCAGTAGAGGCAGCAGCGAAGAGAATGGGGCTACAAGTTAACGTAGCTAAAACAAAATACATGAAAGTAACCAATATCACGCAATTAGCGCCACCCGAAGACCTGGTAATAGGAACATATACTTTTGAAGGCGTAAGAGAGTTTATATATCTTGGCTCCCAAATAAACGAAAATAACAGCATCAGTGCAGAAATCAAGAGAAGGGTTTACCTAGCTAACAGAGCCTACTTTGGGCTAAAAAAGCTCCTAACATCATGCATAGTAAGCAAGAAAGCCAAGATATTGATATATAAAACACGTATTAAACCAGTACTCTCTTACGCGTCAGAAGCATGGACTATGACAAAAAGCGATGAAATGCTGCTAGGATGCTTTGAAAGACAGGTCCTACGTGACATATATAGAGGTGTGTAGGAGAATGGGATGTGGCGCAGACGCTATAATTTTGAGCTATACCGCCTATACGAAGAACCTGACATCGCACGGTCCATTAAAATAAATAGGGTAAGGTGGCTTGGCCACCTAGAAAGGATGGACGATATGGACCCCTCCAAAGCAAATATTCCAGCAAACACCGGCTGGACATAGGAGGAGAGGAAGGCCCAGAATCAGATTTAGAGACCAGGTCGAAGAAAATCTACGGATACTAGAAGTAGGAAATTGGAAAACCAAAGCAAAGAATAGGAAGGAATGGAAGCTGATACTAGAACAGGCCAAGACCCACCCTGGGCTGTAGCGCTAAAGATGATGATGATGATGATGATGATAAAGGTAGTAGAAGCAGAAGGATTATCTTCATTGTCTATGTCTGTCGTGTTGTCAGTTGTTGTTTCCTGTAAAGGAAATATTTTATTTAACTTCCTTTTTCTTTTTATTATATTTTTATGGTAATGACCATGATTAGTTATTAGAGTGGAACCTCTATCTTGGACAACTTTTGATTTTTTGAATTTTGGTTTAGTTTTGTACCTATAGTCGTGTGATTTGATGTATACAGTTTCATTTTCTGCGTTATCTACGGGGTCTTCGCGTTGTTCGTTTCTCTTTGATATAATATTGTTTTTGTTAGTTGTAAGTTTGTCTTTTATAGAGTTATATATATGTCCTGTTAATTCTTTGTGTTCTTAAACATAATTGGATATGATTGCATTCTCGTTTAATTCAAGTGGCGTTTCTTTGTTTAAATGTCCTAAGACTATTTCGAATGGAGTGAATTTTGTTATGTTATGAATTAAATTATTATAGAGCATGACAGCTAGGGTAATGATGTAAGATATGGGTTTATTTGCGTGTTCTGTTTTCAAGCACCTTATAGAATCTAATAATGTGGAATGGAATCTTTCGACGGGGGCATTTGAATTAGAATTTCGTGGTGTTGTTATATGTAGTTCAATTTTATGTAGGAGGCAAAAGTCTTTAAGGAGTTGATTGTTAAATTCTGGACCCGTTATCTGTAATTATTTTGTTGGGTATGCCGAAATGGGATATAAAGAGTAATAACTTGTTTTGTATCTCGATGGCAGTTTTGTTAGGAATGTGGTATGTTTGCCCGAATTTAGAGAAAGGATCGAATGAGGTTAGAAAATATTCTTTTTCGGCTTGGAATACGTCGATATGTATTATTTGAAAAGGTTTGTGAGGTGTAGGACTTATCTGAAATTTAATTTTGTGGGGATGTCGTTCGTATTTGGACATTTGACATGTGTTACAAGTGTTGATGAAGTTTGTAACATCTTTCGATAGGTTTGGCCAATAATATCGTTTAAGTAACGAGTTTGTATTTTCGTTAATTCCACGATGGCAGGTCTTTCCTTGATGGTGGTATTTTATTAGTTCTTGTCACTCCTGCTCTGAAACGACATCTTCAAGCAAAATATTTGATATGAAAATTTTTATTTTGTTATTTAAATTTTGTTGTAGTATGCGAATGATTTTCTTTTCTAGTTCTTTGGTTTTAAAGTATAAGCAGTTTGTTTCTTTAAAGTTTATAAATGGTTTGACAAATTTAAAGGTGTCTTCGTCACTAAGATGAGTGGGGATTGTAATATAATGTCTGATTTTTGATGAATTGAAAATGTCTTCAGAACTAGTGATTTCTGGGGGTGTATTATTGCTTTCTTTTAGAATTACTTGATTTTTATAGTGGTTTATGGGTTGCTCGTTATAGGGTATGTTTAGTATCGGATTTTCGATAGAAGAGTGTACCATGTTATTGTCTAAATCGTTATCTATCATCGGCGTGTCTTGTGCAATTTGTTTATGTTGTTTTTGTGCGGGTTCAATGGTTATTGGATTTTTCGGAAAGACGTTTTCTAGATTTTCTATGATTCTATCTAGGTTCTCGGGGTCGGGTTCGGTTCCGTTCTGTAAGTTATTCTTAAGGATTTCGTCAATGTCGTCGTTAATGGTGCCGGGGTTCGTGATCATCGATTGTCGGTCTATTTGGTCGTCTTGGTTATCAAACTATCAAACGTATTAATTTTATTTTCAATTTTTATTCTAGATAAAGCGTCTGCTACGACGTTGGTCTTACCTTTTTTATATCAAATTTCGTAGTCGAATTCTTCTAGTTTTAACCGCCATCTTACTAATCTGGAGTTTGGTTCTTTTAGAGAAAAAAGTCATTGTAACGGTTGGTGATCTATGAAAATCGTGAATCTTTGTCCGAAAAGGTATGGTCTAAAATTTTTTCAAGACCAAACAATACTTAATAGCTCTTTCTCTATAGTCGAGTAGTTAATTTCTACAGGATTTTATGTACGAGATGTACAGATGGGTCGTCCTTTTTGACTGAGGACTGAACCTATGGCATAGTTGCTAGCGTCTGTGGTCAATTCGAATGGTTCGTTAAAGTCGGGGTATGCTAGAATGGGGTCGTTACATAAAAGATTTTTGCATGTCTCAAAACAATTTAGAAAATCGGGTGAATGGATGATTTTTTCATCTTTTTTGAGACATTTTGTCATAGGTTTCGTAATCTTCGCGAAATTTGGAATGAACCGGCGGTAGTAACCGATAGTTCCTAGGAAGGATTTAATTTCTCGTATCGTTGCGGGTAGGGGGTATTCTTTTATGGCTTTTAATTTTTTTGGGTTTGGTTTTATACCTTCAGTTGCCACGACGTGTCCTGAAAATTCGATACTTTTGCATAGAAATTCGGATTTGTCTAATTGTACTTTTAGTTGTACTTTCCTAAATGCTTCAAAAACTAATTTTAAATTTTGAATATGCTCTTGTAATGAAGATGAAAATATTATTACATCGTCCATGTAAACAAAACAAATTTTATTTTGGAGTTCCTTAAGAACATTGTCCATGACTCTTTGGAAAGTTGCAGGTTCTTTAAACCGAAGGGTAAACGTAGAAACTCGTAGTGTCCGTGTTCTGTATTAAAGGCAGTTTTTTGTATACTATCTGGATGCATCTGTATTTGATGAAATCCGGACGCAAGGTCTAATGTACTAAAATATTGGCATCTACCGAGTTTGTCTAATATGTCGTCAGTATTGGGTATTGGGTAGCGATCTGTCTTGTCATTTACTTTTCGGTAATCAATAACGATTCTATATTTTTGTTTGCCTGAGGCATCTAACTTTTTTGGTACAATCCATAAAGGGCTTGACCAACTACTTTCGGAGGGTCGAATAATATTTTCGTCTAACATTTTATTTATTTGTAACTGCACTTCTTTTTTGTGGACGTGTGGATATCTATATGATTTAGTGTAAACGGGGTCCTCGTCTGTCGTTTTAATTACGTGTGTAACTGTGTTAGAGAACGTTAGTTTGTCGTCAGGGAGAAGAAATATGTCGTTATAATCTTGACATAATTTTAAAAGATTATTTTTCTCTTCGGTGTTAAGATGATTTGTACGCAGGAGATTTGGAATTTGTTCTCTGCGGGGTGAGTGGTTAGATAGATAAGATATTTGTGGGTAGTAACAGTCGAAAGAAGATAAGGGTTGTGTTTCGATATTCTTATCGAATCGGACGGTAGTCGGGTTATCACTTATGTTGTGTATCTCTGTATAGGCGAGTCCTTGATTAGCGATAGTAATGGTTTCCGGGATAACGCAATTGTGAGAAATTTGTTTTGGTATATATATTTCAACGTTGTCGGGGGCGTCGACGGGAATTTGTCTGATAATAATTTCTTTAGCGTTAATAGAGTATGATATCGATGTGTCGGACGGGTCACGGAAGAGGAGAGGAATTATGAAAGTAGGGTTATAGATAATTTTCTCTGAGAATATTATAGAGAGATTAAATTTACAATTAGACCGTCTTCGAAGCCAATTAGACCGTCGAAATAATTATGGAAATCGTAGACTAGAACATCGATAGTGTTATTAGAATTAAGTTCTTCAAATGCGGGGATTTCTGCTCGAAATTGGATCTTGGCTTTGCCTGTGCAGGTTTTAATTTCGGTCTGGTGATTGTACATGAATTCGGGGTAGAATTTTTCGATTATTGAAGGGCGAATAATGCTTTTCGAACAACCAGTGTCGACTAAGAGTTTTAGAAGGGGATTTTGTATTTTTATGTATGGAAGGCTACAAGGGAAAGATACTGAATTAAATTCATGTTTTATGTTTGCTCGTTGAGGGGCTGGTTGTCGTCGAAAAAATGTTCGTCGGAAGTTTCGTAATTCTGTGTCATATCGTCCTGCGGGGTTTCCGTGTAGTCGGTTGTTAAGGCGTCAAGTTGGTCTTGTCGCCGAAGCTCGTAAAAGCTGTACATGTTACTTAATGGGTACGGGGTGCCTGAATAGGAATTAGTTTGAGAGGGCGGTGTTCCGTCTGTTTCAGCGTTGAATATTTCTTCTGAATGGAATGGGGCTTTCGATTGTTGATTTGATCTAGAAATTTGTGGGTGTGGAAATTGACGTTTGGGTATTACGGATACACCTGACATGGGTGTTGGTTGGTAAGTATTGACAACTTGTCCGGGTTTGAAAACAATCTGAGGTTTCCGAGATGAGTGATTTGCGTTTGGAAATTGAGGTTTGTTTTGTTATGGGAAATTTCGTAATTGAGAGTTGGGGAATGTTGAATATACAAGTGGTTGTTTAAGAGGTTGTTGCGAGATATTTTGGGGGTTGACATTTGAAAATGTACTTGCGAATTGTGGGAAACTAGATTGGGGTTTATTTATTGATTTTTGATTTTTGTTTTGTGATGTTGGAAGTTTCTGGTTTATTGACAGTCTATATTGATTAAACTGTTCTTCTTTATGAATGAAGGCAATAGCATTCTCTAAGGTATCTTGTTCTCGTGTTCTCAACATTTGTTGATAATGGAACGGTAAATTCCTAACATATGTATCTAACGCGAGTTGTTGATAGACGATGTTGATAAAAGACTCTGGAATTGTTGTATACGAGCGCCAAATTGTAATAGATTTTCTTTCGTTTTGTCGTAAATTAAATGTAAAAGGTCTTGTTGTAAACAAAGTAGGTCTCGTGGGTCTCCAAAGTTGGTGATTAATAATTCCTTAATTTGCTCCCACGTATTTAATTCTAAACGAGTTGAAACCATAATTTGGGCTTGACCGTTCAGTTTCGATTTGATTGCTCTTAACATAAAAGATTGCGTCGCTTGGTCGTTAGTAGGGAAACTATTCAATAACTCTTGCGAGCTACTTATAAATTCGTTTAAAAGGCTGGGTGAGCCGTTAAAGTGAGGAATAATATCGATATACATTTTCATTAACTGATAATTTACAGCCATTTCGTTGTTTTGATTTGTTTGAATCGTATTACTAGAGAATGAATTAATATTGTTAGAAATTTGGTTATCGTTTATGTTTTGTTCTTCGTTTACTATTGACAATCTATGAACCTTTTGGTATGGTTGGAAATGTTGAAAATTTGTTTTACTTCTTTTTCGTTCTGCCAGCTTGGCCTATATTACATTTATAGTCTAATGATGAATTTATCTTAATATGAATTATTTAGTATTAGTTTTATTATTGCTCAAAGTTTTTTTCTTTTTGGCAAAAAGAAATATTATTTTTTAAACTAACCTATATAATCGCACAAAGTCAACGAAATATAGGGTTCCTTCAAACAAGATCACACAGAGTCAGTGATTGCATGAAGTTTCTATTTATACCAATTGCACACTTTGAAAAAAGGGTAAGCAAGGAAAAATAGATGGGTGAGAAAATACTTGGTACTTACTAGTCTTCCGAAATCGCTGCTCGTACCTCTGGTTTAGTGCTTAAGGGTTGAGACCACAAGAAGAATTCTGACTGGACCTGTTGGCTTTGGTTCAGGAAAGGTGCCGCTGAACGTGGTAGTCTTCAGATGTTATTTTCAGGATCTTCTGCACTATCCTACCGACTGCGCCAAATATGTTTAGGGTTCGAAGAACAGCAAAACAATTATAGTAATACACTTTTATTTACTTCTGGATGACAAATTATGTAGTACTAACTCTAACGAGTAACAAATATAATCTGACTTACAATTCGAGGGGTTACACTTCTATATGAAATGATATCAACGCAGAGGGCATCTGAGGGCAGCTTTATCGGTGGGTTTGAGATAAAGCTGTATCTTTAACAATTATTATTATGTGAGAAACTCATGCAGTGGTTAAAAATAAATATACGGAGTGTTCTGGCTATCCATGTAACTCGCGCGCGCGCGCGCGCCCACACCCACACCCACACACACACACACACACACACACACACACACACACACACACACACACACACACACACACACACACACACACACACACACACACACCCACGCACGCACGCACGCACGCACGCACGCACGCACGCACGCACGCACGCACGCACGCACGCACGCACGCACGCACGCACGCACGCACGCACGCACGCACGCACGCACGCACGCACGCACGCACGCACGCACGCACGCACGCACGCACGCACGCACGCACGCACGCACGCACGCACGCACGCACGCACGCACGCACGCACGCACGCACGCACGCACGCACGCACGCACGCACGCACGCACGCACGCACGCACGCACGCACGCACGCACGCACGCACGCACGCACGCACGCACGCACGCACGCACGCACGCACGCACGCACGCACGCACGCACGCACGCACGCACGCACGCACGCACGCACGCACGCACGCACGCACGCACGCACGCACGCACGCACGCACGCACGCACGCACGCACGCACGCACGCACGCACGCACGCACGCACGCACGCACGCACGCACGCACGCACGCACGCACGCACGCACGCACGCACGCACGCACGCACGCACGCACGCACGCACGCACGCACGCACGCACGCACGCACGCACGCACGCACGCACGCACGCACGCACGCACGCACGCACGCACGCACGCACGCACGCACGCACGCACGCACGCACGCACGCACGCACGCACGCACGCACGCACGCACGCACGCACGCACGCACGCACGCACGCACGCACGCACGCACGCACGCACGCACGCACGCACGCACGCACGCACGCACGCACGCACGCACGCACGCACGCACGCACGCACGCACGCACGCACGCACGCACGCACGCACGCACGCACGCACGCACGCACGCACGCACGCACGCACGCACGCACGCACGCACGCACGCACGCACGCACGCACGCACGCACGCACGCACGCACGCACGCACGCACGCACGCACGCACGCACGCACGCACGCACGCACGCACGCACGCACGCACGCACGCACGCACGCACGCACGCACGCACACTCACAATTAATAATTAATAATCATCGATTAATTAGTTTATATTTTTTTAAGGGGGAATTAAGAAATACTTTACAACTAATAAAGTTACAAAACGAATTTTAAATAAATATCATAATGTTAAACAATTAATTATTCTGAAGCTTCGCCCAAACATGCAACACCGAAGCGTATCGTAACACCGTCCTGTGACAATTTAAACAGCTTACAGTGTGACATCGTAACGTCGTAGCGCAACATCAGAGCGTTCCGTGGCTTGTCGTTCCATGTTATATAAAATATTTAATTGTATACATTTTAGACTTTCAGTCTAAAGATAGAATAATTTCAGTTAGGTACCATTTACATTGTATCCTATCTTAAGTAACATAATCTTTGGTTTTTCTTATCAGTTGTTTCTCATAGTTACTTGATACAATTCGTGATTTATCTCATTCTCACAAACAAAGACTTGCTTGTGGTCAGCAACTCATGCCTAACTGCTAAGAATGCTCATGGCAAGAAGACTAGAGAAGCTAGTCTTCTTGGCTCATGGCTAAAGCCATTGTCGTGCAGACTCAGCACATGACAGTTTATATAGGCGAAAGCGTGCGACCAGAAGTCAGTATCCAAACCGGCATAGCATCTGGTATAACTCTATATTAAACATTTTCAATTTCAAACCTCCGGTACTCACATAATATTATTGTAATAATATAATTATTTTAAATCCTTGTAACAAAACGTTCAAGTTCTGTATTTCAAAAATAAATTGTTTTTAAAAATTGATTTTTATCGATCACGATATAAAAATCTGGCACAGTCGTTCGGATTTTCACATGTCGTTAGAACACGGACTTTCCTCGCTATCGTCGTCGAATTCCAATTCCTAAGTGACTAAAAAGAGCATCAAGAAAGGAAACAATTTTCACGAAGAAATCAAGAAGACAGGAAATTTTAACAAGTAAAACCCAAGAAGAAAATCGCTGCAGAACACGGAATTGCCTAACTGGTCCGAACCTCTTGAAGCCCGGAAGATCAGCTGTTCCCAGGTGAGACAGTTAAAACACGAACATTGCCTCATTACCTGCGATATCCAGGCTAGCGTCCGGATGAATTTGATTTGGTAAGTGCATTCATATAGAATTGTCACGCATTATCGCACAGTGTATAACATTATACGATTATACTGTTAATCATCACAATTTAATTACGCGATTATACCACTAATTGCATTAGTTACATTTTATCTACGTCTAAAAATAAAGTGGTATAGTCCAGTCGCTATTGCTTCCTATATCCACTTTACCTCCTAATTTTACATTTAACGTGGAAAAAACATAAAAACCTATTTTTTTGTTATTTTATTTAAATTTTTCTAACCAATTTATTAAAAATAGCAACTTTCAACGCAAACGATCAAATTGAAGAACAGATAGAAGCTTATAAACTTTCAGAAGTATTTTCTATTGTACCCGAATATGATGGAAATCAGATCTTCCTACAAAAATTTTTAAACGCTGTTCATTGTGCCTTCCAAATGGCTGTAGGCAACCAAAAAACCTTATTGACCCTTCATGTAAAGAATAAGCTTAAAGGTAAAGCTGCGAAACTAATAAATTCTCGCAACCCTGCAACATGGGACGAGATTAAAATTTTATTAGAAACCCATTTCGGAGATTCTAGGGATCTCACATCTCTCATTTAAGATCTTTAACGCATTTTACAAAATCAAAATGAATCTGCTTTAAATTTTATTTCTAGACTTCAATCGCATAATTCAAAAATGCACGCTTGTCTTCAAAAACAACCATTGACACCAGAACAAAAATTAGCACAATCAACTTTAATAGAGACAATAACATTAAATACGCTTTTAACAGGGCTAGATCCTAAACTAGGCTCAATAATTCGTGCTGGCAATCCTTGCAATATGCTAGAAACAATTTCTAGAATTAAAAGAGAGCTACAGCTTTCGTATTTTGGAAACCAAAAATTTTCCCGTTCAGGAAATAATGTAAATACATCTCAAATTAAATAGCCTCAAACTAGTGTACAAAAAGTCTCCTCGTACTGCAAGCGAAACGGACACACCATAAATGAATGTCGCATTATACAAGCTACCTACCAATTTAATAATAATAATTCTACGAATTTTTCTAATAACACTTTTAGGCCAAATTTTCATTAACCAGGTCAACAAACTTTTCAAAGACCTACATTTATCCAAAATCAACCTAGGCCGATGTCTATAAATCAGCCGAATAATAATTTTCAACAAAATAAATTTGTGCAAAACAGACCGCCAATTTTTAGACAAAACCCAAATTTTCAGAGACCCTCCGTAATAAGACCGAACCCAAATTTTAATCAGCAACGTACGCACCATATAAATGAAACTCTGGATGATACTGCTCATCCGTACTATGAACCATATTATACAAATGATACTGCTCATTTGTACGAAAATTCGATAAATGAACAATGCGGAATGACGAATAGTCAGCTCAATACAATAGACAAATTCAGCTCAATACTTTCAGCCCAATTATCAAACTGATAATTACGAATCTAGTTATACTGCTCAAAATCAAGACTCATACGACACTACTTTTAGCGGTAGTACTCAAAATTTTGATAGTACTCAATATCCTGAAAATTCAAATACCCAAAATTTTCAATTAGACCCCCTTAACTTACGAAGACCCGCTGAATCAATCAATCGCCTTAGAACAAATTCAAGCTCAATTTCAAACAATGAACTTAAACCAAAATCAAGACAGCCAAGAACAGAAATTCATGTAAATTCACAAGAACATTTCAGCTCTAAGATTAGCTTATCAACATAATGAACATATTATTGAAAATTTAATACATGCCGTCAGCCCTATTTTTGAAAACATGAATTATTTCGAGGCGAAGTAAAGATCCACATCAGTTTATTAACACAAATTTCTGGTAATATTAAAGAAAAATGAAATGAAATTAATTATGATACAAAACGCTATAAACGCGGTATTTTAAATGCTATTGGTTCTGTATTTAAAGCAGTCACAGGCAATCTATACGCAGAAGATGGCGAATATTACACAAACAGTATTAACAAATTAATTACAGACGAACATCAAATTGAAAATTTATTAAAAAATCAAATATCCATAACAACATTGGTAATGAAAAATTTCCAACACAACTATTCAAAAATTACAATTAGACGAAGAAACATTTAACAGAAATATTAAAATAATCTCTGACACAACTTACAGAACTAAAGAGAAACTCAAAATTTTCGAAGTAAAATTAAGATTCCTAGAAAAATGCGAATTATTAATGGAAAGCTACTTATACATTGAGGATCAATTAAATGACATATTAAATTCAATTACATTCGCGCGTCTAAAAATTATTCATACTTCCATTATAAATCCTGGAGATCTGATATCTGCATTACAGGAGATATATCAAAACTTGCATCAAAATAATTTACCACTTCCAATAAAATTATCTGATGTTGGTAGATATCATAGAGCTATCAATATTTCAAACCGATTCAAATTTAGTATTTGTTCTAAAAATTTATTTTATTGATCAACAAAGATTTTCCTTATTCCAATTATTCCCAATGCCTATCCTCAATAATAGGACTGGTTTATATCATGTTTTGTCAACCAATCAAAAATATGTTGCGAGAGACGACGATTCTATAATGTACATTCCTATGTCAAATCTCGACGGATGCAAACCACTCGTTTTTGGACAAAAACTGTGTTCAAATTTGTTCGCCTACCCCATTGATGACAACGCCATCTGCGAAGCCAGAATTCTGAAGAACACCAGGACCCTTCCAGAAAATTGCCATACATCTTTAATATTTGCAGAAGGATACAAAGTACACAATCTAGGATACAACACTTGGCTTATAATCAATTCTGAACCCCTTCAAATAACCATCTCATGTCAAAATCGAAATTCTAAAACTGAAGTCACTTTCAAAAATTCTATTCTTAAGTTAGAACCTTATTGTAGTGCTTCTGTTGGTGTTACCAAAGTCCAAGCAAACTCTAGAGACACTATTGTAACTCATGCTCATTCTCACCCTATTCTAATCCCTTACAACTGTTGACAACATTCCTAACGATCTGCAAATTCCAAAATTAAAGCCTTTAAAATTAAACAATCTCAACGTTGAAGACCTTGAAGTCGCAAAGCACAAATTAGATGAATATTCCAAAGCCCTTGATGATTTAATCAACGAACCCTTTGTCACGAAAGACATTTCTTGGTTTAGACGGACCAGACGTTGAATGGAGTTTATAAAACTCCAGCCCACAGAAGAATTATAATGTCGAGTGATTCAAGAGATAGAAAACTTGGACTCCGCTGATACAAGAGTTGCTACAACAAACGCTGTCCATCGTTGTATACAAAACTGTCTGCAGGGGGTACGGGGATGACAGGCCGTGGCTTAAGCGCCGCAGGCGAAAATTTTTCAGAAATTTCAAGGTCATTGTGTTTTACAAGTACCCCAAAATTTGTATTAAACTCTACATCGACATTAATAAACGTGTGATGCTTCTTAAATTTTGAATAGGAAAAAATATCGAAATCGCGGTAATATTACGTTGATATATTTTTGGAAAAATAATTAAATGATTTTTCAAGATTGCTTTGTTTTTCCCACTTTCATTTGACTTGCAATTGTTTCGTTGAAACTTTTGAAATCCTTGGAAAAAGTTCTGTTGCGTTAAACATTTTATTTATAGCTGTTTGTATACCTAGTTTCTTAAAAAATATGAACAACATAATAAATGCTCACCTTCAGACTGAAGGTGAGTATTTATTATTCTATTTGGATGAAATTACCGAGGGACTGAATGAAGGCTTCAGTCCCTCGGTAATTTCATCCAAATAGAACTACGAGTTTTGATAACAAAAGAAACAGTTTTATATAGTACATACTATGTATAAGAAAAAGTACCTACTCAACGTAATAACTTGAAAATATTATTGCTTATACACAAAATCAAGTCTTCTGTCTTTCAGGGAAATAAAATGTTCTATAACTTTTTCGTCAAAATTGTTTATGTTATGGATAAAGTTTTTATTCACTGACATCATTGCTAGGGCATTAAGGCGTTCCTCATTCATAGTATTTCTTAAAAATGTCTTAAAAGGCTCAGATAACTTGAGCCATCTGTCGCATTGTAAAAACCGTTCTCCGCGATTGGCAATTTCCGCGCCCGGTTCGTTTACTCATATATTTCCTTATGCAAGGAATGGCTCACTAGAGCTGAGCCCCGCACTCTCTGGTTGGGGTAAATTTTGAATGATCTGTTGGCTGGATCAATGTATTATGCGACTTTATTTTACACATAGCCGTCGTAAACGGGTAATAACTATGTTTAAAAAATATTAAATTAATGAAATATCAAAAAACTGAAGAAATATGCATTTAATTACTCTTATATTTTTGTAATAGTGACTTGGGACTCTTGGGAGGCTCGAGTCCCTGAGCCTCTATGGAGCAGCCGCCACTGTGACAAACCAAAATTTATAAAATTCCTCTGAATCCGTAGAAACTTTCTGTTGTTCATCTGCGGTAAATTCGGATATTTCTCATTAAATATTCTACAAGTTTTGTTGATAATCTTATTGCACTGTCCATGAATAATAAACAAATCCATTAAAATTTGTGTTTGTATAATTATTTTCTGCCACATTTGTGCTACATCTATTCAAATTAAGTGCAAATATTACTAAATTAATTGTCAATGTGAATTTCGAAAGTACCATTCTTGTGCTTCCGTCTACCCCAGAAACGCTTAGCACCAGTCAAAAATGGGTAAAAGGCACGGTGTTGAAAATAAGGCTACGTCTTTCAAAATTTTCAAAAGAATCAAGATATCTAAGAAACAGTTAAAAATAGGTATATGGATGGAACTCATCATGAAATTTTCTCAGGAATCCAGAAATGAAATAATGTACCAGGTGTTCTATTTAAAATAAGGAAGTTACTGGCGACTTCCGGGATAATCGGAAGTGGTATGACCTTGAAAATATTTCAAAATGAAGGAGAATTTTGAATAACCCTGGAGACCGAAAATTCAGAATTCTAAGTTCTTTTAACCACGAAAACTTCTAAGGAACGGCTACCATGAGAAACCCATGTTAGATTTTAGAAAATATTAAACTAAAAATAGTTGTTTTTAAAGTCCCAACACAAATCTTTATTTCTTAAATTACAACTTCGGCAGCCCGATCTATATTAAGTGAGCGTTCATTAAAATCTATTCTCCCATTCGAGCCGTCGCATATATGAACCTAATATATAAACTATAAACAATAATAAACATTTAGAGAAGCACATAGAAGGCGGTTATCGATGACATCACCGATCCAGGCCGTCGGTTTATTTGTTTTAACTGCAACGAATGCTCACACGGCCAACCTGACACTTTAATTCGCTCTCGAATTAATTTTCTAATCCTGTTTGGAGAGATGGTCTCGATCGATGCTATTTATTCTTGGCAATTACCTAAAAAGATAAACAATATCTAAGGCATCAACTCTTAATTGTGATTACATTTAAACATTTTTTGTACTTTTATGCTAGAACATCTCTTTCAACAATACATTCTTTTTTATAGTTATATTGCAAAGCGTCCCTTTGTGCTTTCAACAATACATTTTTTTTATTATATTGCCAGGCGTCCCTTTGTGCTTTCAACAATACTTTTTTTTAAGTTATATTGCAAAGCGTCCCTTTGGCTTTCAACAATACATTTTTTTTTTCATACAATCATACAATAACATTTTCGACTATTGCAAATTTTTTTGTTTGTATTAATACTGCTTTATTAATGCTCACACAGCCATAAACTTAACTTTTTATCTTCCGCGGGAATAGAGAATTCTCCGGGCCAAGTTCGAACTATATCTGTAGCCACAACCCATTTTCGGTTAGTAGTTAAATTCTTCAGTTCAAGGCGATTGTTAGGTAGCAATTGAACCACTTCAAACGGACCCTCGTATTTGCGATCCAACTTGGACAGATGAGAATTACCCGAAGGATGGACACAAAATCACCTACCCCAATCTTCTTAATTCATCAATGTTTGTCAAACAACTTTTTAGAATATTCGACCTTTATGTTTTTGATACGTTCATATGCCAGTTTTCAATCTCTTTCTAAATTAGTAGCATTAACAGTTGTCGGCAATATAGAGTCAGTTAAATCCTGTATTTTGGGAATACTGTTGTTTTGCCCGGTTAATAAATAAATTGGTGTCAATCCAGTAGTTTTCTGTACTGTTGTATTTAAAGTAGTCTATAATTGTGTAATAACGTTCGACCATTCTGACTTATTTAAGATTTCAGTTCTTAATAAATTTGTTACTGTTGAAACATACCTTTTTCCACTTGCCCATTGCCACGCGGCGAACTTTTAGCAATTAAATGAAGATCAATGTTTAATTTCGCTAATAAATCTTTGACACGCCCATCAGTAAAATTTGTGCCCCTGTCAACACTAAGTCTTTTAATATTCCCGAAAATAGTTAAATAAATCTGCAACATAAGTCGCCATGACACTGCTACGGCATAAAAATTAATGGCAAAAACAGTGACGTCCCTTTCTATAACCAACAGAGTTTTTTTTTTGTCTTGCGCAACAACTATGTAGATTCTCACCAATACCTTTCAACATGAGAAAATTTGGCTATAAATGACGTAATTTATTTGCAATGTTTTCTGAAATTAGGCTGCATTCAGCTCCTGTATCTATTAAGCAATTTATCAATAAATCTTGGATTTTGAATTGAGTTGAAAAATCTTTATTTAGGTTAACACAAAAGTAATTTATTTTAGCTACAGATTGATTTCCATTGGCTCTACGATTTTATTTGTTTTGAAACAGTTGTCAAGTATATGACCAAACTTGCCACAAACTGTACATACGGATTTTATAAAAGGAGTTTTTGAATTGTCATGATTTGGGAGAATTTTGTTTTGAGTGCTGATCATCTGTGAACAATTATGGCTTATATGTCCAGGATTAGCATTATGTTAGTTATGCACCCCATATGGCAAAATTATGTTACAGTGGTAACATAATTTTGCCATATGGGGTGCAGTAAAAGGATATGTTCTTTCATGAGAAGTATTGGACCGAAAAGTCTCGCATTGAATAATTATTTAATAAAAGCAATAATTTTGAAACTGTATTTAAATTGCTTTTAAAAGCAGCTGTCTTTACTTGAGCGTCTCGTATATCGCCAACAACTAATTCAAGCAATTGGACTTCAGATAAATTAAAATTCAAACCTTTCAATAAAGAGATTTTCTTCCTGGCATACTCACAGAAAGATATCGCGTCATCACTGGTCCCGCTTTTCGGAACTTTTCACTTATATTCCGCTTTTGAGGGTAAATATTCCCAATTTCCACCTTGAACAGTTCTCAATTTTTCGTAGTTGATCTCCATGATGTAAACCAGTCACTTGCCTCTCCAATCATCCGCTAGAAGCACGTGTCAGTTGTTCATAATCGGACGAATGAAATGTTTCCCCCAATTTTTCAATTTCGTCGCACCACCTGAATGCACCATCACCATCTACTGCTGGGTCAAACTTTGGTATGTCAATGGGTGTAGATGGCACAGTTACTGCGGCACGATTAGAGTTTTGTTTAATTTAAACTAAGGTAACCACTAAAACGTGAGTTAAATGCTCCATTTTTTTTTTTATTAATTAACACTTTCCACGCACTTTTCACACGTGGTGATCCCACTTCTGATGTTAGATTTTAGAGAATATTAAACTAAAAATAGTTGTTTCTAAAGTCCCAACACAAATCTTTATTTCTTAAATTACAACTTCGGCAGCCCGATCTATATTAAGTGAGCGTTCATTAAAATCTATTCTCCCATTCGAGCCGTCGCATATATGAACCTAATATATAAACTATAAACAATAATAAACATTTAAAGAAGCACATCGAAGGCTGTTATCGATGACATCACCGACCCAGGCCGTCGGTTTATTTATTTTCACTGCAACGAATGCTCACATATATATATATATATATATATATATATATATATATATATATATATATATATATATATATATATATATATATATATATATATATATATATATATTTAAAAATGAAATATGCTATACTATTTAATAAATTCATTCAATAAGCTGAGTGCTCAGGCACGTCAATTGACGTGTCTAATTTCGATAATATCCATGTTTATTTCATCATAGATTTTCAAGCTATCAAGTAGATCATTAGTAATCCGTTAACATAGTCATTTAATTATGTTAACGGGAAAAGGATTTTTTTTACAATTTCATAAAATTTATTCTACATTAATAGAAACTCTATATTAATCAAATAATATAACTTCATTATTTTAAGTACCAAATGACGAATTCCATTGTTTATACTGGTTGACAGTCAACTCTGGTGATGTGCACACCTGCTACATATTTATTGCTTTAATTTTTTTTAGGGATCCAACTCCAGAACCATCGAGTGTCTTAGATAATATTGTATGGCCAAAAGCAACACCAACCAATTTTCAGTTCTTAAACTTCAATGATACTTTACAAATAGAGTTGAATCCCAAAGATGATGCATATCAAGGTTGGGTGAAGGTTTATGAGAACTATGCGATAAAACCTTACGACACATTTTAATTATCATTTTATATCTGTTAAAATAGTGCAATATAGCATTTTGAAGTATGTATCTTTTTTATTCCTTAGTATTCTTTTTCCCTAAAGTTGAAATTCTTTAAATGCTTGGTAAGAGGATTAGTTATTTTATTTTCTTTTTCCGCTGTTATGTATCTCTTTGAACACTAATAATATAACTGAAAAATCACATAGGAAAGCTAAAAACAAATAGTTATAGTTTGAAGACGTTTAGGTATTCAATTATTTTATCATTAGGTATCATCTTAATTGTTAGTCTTTTCTGCTTACTACATATTTATTGACTTTTAGGAATACCAGTCCTTTGTTAACGTTATGTCCAAGATGATATAATTTTTAATAATCTGCAACGATTTATTAAATAAAAGGTAAATTTAGTGGAAGATGCTCCACAGTCGCATTTACAAATAAAATAAAACTTGTACGTTAGCGATGTCTTTTTTTTAAATAAAGTTGGTGTATTGAGAGCATGTTTTACAATAATCTAAAGTATAAATATTCTGCGTAACTTTATCACCTCTATAAGTACAAACTTGTCAAAAGTAGAAAAAAGTGTAAGTAAAATTCTCTATATTGCGTAGAGCAGTGTTTTTCAACCTTTTTCATGACACGATCCCCATAGTATCAAAAAATATTTCGCGACCCCCCAACCCTTAGCTTCTTTTCATGTATGTTAGAAATATTTAATCCATACAAGAATTTTATGCGTTTGCGTTATTAGGATTCGGATATAAATATATACAGTAATTAAGTACGTACAACACATCATTTTAAATCGAATACGTGGCCAATTGATATTTAACAAACAAACATAAACATATTATTACGGCCGAGACTACCAGCGCCATCTGTTGGTAACACTCGGAACTACTACAGCCCCGCGCGCTCCACGGCCCCCGCGAAAGGTCCACAAGGTTCGAGACGTTTCGTTACGCTTCGAGATGATTCTCGCTAGAGTGCGCTGGCCAGCTGGCCTATAAATAGCGCGGTCAACCGGGGCCACGGCAGTTGAGTTTGGAATAAACTCAGAAACGACACCGTGATAGGTGGAAACGATTCGGAAGCGATTCGGTTTTGTAAGTGGGAAGTTTAAACTTTGTGTTGGTGTAATTGTAGTTTGACTTTGTGTTTAAGGTGCCTTGGAGCTTGGAGTAATTGTAGAGTTATTTGTGAGCGTGAGACACGCGCAGTCGTGTCGTCTGCTGTTTAGTAAAGTTGTTTGAAGAGCCCATGTCACTTGTTTTACGTATTTATTTGAGTTGTTAGTTATAATTAAAAATGGCGCGAAGAGTGGATTTATTGGTAGACTGAAAGAACAGATGCCAAACGCTTGTTGGATGCATTGCTTTCTCCATCGCCAAGCTCTTGCAGCCAAAACCTTGCCACAAGTATACAGTCAAGTTCTAAATTTTATTATCAAAATTGTAAATTCGATTAAAGGAAAAGCGTTGCAGAAAACTCGATTGTTTCGAATTATTTGTAAAGATATGGGGGCACTCCATCGAAATTTGTTTTACCATACAGAGGTAAAGTGGTTATCAAAAGGCAAAGTACTGACCAGAGTTATGGAATTTCGCGCTCATCTTTTAGTATATTTACAGCAAGCCAAGTCAGATTACTTGGAATTCATTTCTGACCTGGAATTCTTTTTGAAATTAGCTTTTCTTTCTGACTTATTTGAGAATTTAAATAACTTCAATAAAAGTCTTCAAGGGCGGGATGAAAATGTCATCAGAGCAAGAGACAAACTCCATGGCTTTACAAAAAAAATTGAATTATGGTCTGAATTGAAGTCTGGTCATCGTCTATAAATCAAAACAACTTTGATTCATTTTCGTCGACACAGTCTTTCATTGAAGAAGTCGGAAGTGAGATAAACATCAATTCATATATATCTGGTATGAAAATGGTGTTAGATAATTTGAAGAAAGAATTGTGTCATTACTTCTCATTGCAAGAGATATCATCGGATGACACTGGGCAAAGATGGATCTTAAATCCGTTTTTAAATGCAGTTATAAATGAGGAAAATTTAGCAACTAAGCTCAAAGAGAATCTGTTGGAATTATCTGCCGATGGGATGTTATACTTGGAATTCAAGTCTGAAAATTTGGATACCTTTTGGTTAAAAAGAAAAACAGAATACCCGGAATTAACATCTGAGGCTTTGAAGTGTTTGATTCCATTTGCTACCTTGTGCGAGTTGACATTTTCATCAATGGCCCAAATAAAAAGTAAACAAAGAAATCGCTTAAATTTGGAAAACGATTTAATACTTAATGTTGCAAAAACGGATCCACGATGGGAGAAATTGATTGAACAAAAACAAGCGCAACCTTCACATTAAAATGAACGAGTAGTCGAAGATTTTATTTTTTGTTAATTTGTTTGTATGAATAACATTATGAGTATCCTTTTGTTAACTATTTCTTAATATATCTATCTTTTTAAAATTTATTGATTTTTTTACTGAAGTACCTAGTTCTCTCGACCTCTCGCGACCCCCCTACAAAGGCTTCGCGACACCCCAGGGGGTCGCGACCCACAGGTTGAAAAACACTGGCGTAGAGGAAAGAGTGAGGCCAGCATTCGAAAGGAAAAGGATGCACTTTACACGCGGCCATATCAAAGTCTATGTACATTCGATACACTCGATATTCACTCTGCAGAGGTCTTAATGTGACTGAGTAAAGACCAGGCTATTTACTGCGCACCTCGTGGGCGGTCCGATATCGCATTTTTGAGGCTTCCTATTCTTGACGAGCTGTACTGTGAGATTACACACCTATTAATGAGTCACAATCGATACTACAAGAACCATCTACAAGCATGTTTAAAATGCCGAGGGCAGAAGTTACATACATACAAGACATAAATTGATTGAAGTATCAAATATACGCAATTTTTATAATAATTGTGGAGAGTTTTAGGGACTATTGAATTTTGTTTATCGAAATAAAAGAAATCTAAGTTCGGTGGCACTAGTGAAGTTTGAGATTTTTCAAGGTTTTAGTTGGGAAAATTTCCATTAAGGCCGTTTCTTTCCAGCCTATCTATTGTCTTTCCATTTAATTATAAATACAGAAAATTAAAATATATAGTGACGAGAGAATGTGAATAATTACTTACCAATCAGCATAGCGTATGATTCGCTAGCCCATTCTGATGTTTGATAATGGAGAGTGACACGTGGGTTTAAGGTAAAGCAGAACTACTTATTCTTTTTACCCTTCTTATCGTTCTAGACCTGGACTACCTCGTTTAGGGATATCCATGCTGTTTCCTCTGATAGTGTCTTGCCCCCTCGCAAAAGAAAAAAACATACAATCTATTCGTACCTCGGGGTGTGTGACAAACTGGTGCATCCCGCTTCGTTCTGGCTCGTCGAGGACACCGACGACTGATGTCTCTTCGGATGATCTTCTATCTCCCAATGTTATTTCTTCGCAGGCTGTTCTACCCTTGGGAAAATTCGCCCCATCTTCACCTCACCGTGCTTGGTGAGGTGAATCCTTGGTGATCTCCATATTTTAAAGATCAAAATTTCGCCGTAGCGAATTCTGCGAACGTTACGATATTTAGCTCCGTTGAATGTTCACTCCAGTAGCAAGCTATTAAGTAGAGCAAGCTAATCAACCTGTAATTAATGGGGTAGATAAGCTTGTTTAAAGATGAACATGGCGTCTGCTTTTTTCCACCTCTCAGGGAAGATCCGTTGTTGGGTGATTGAAGCGTTATGGTTTGAATTTTTGCTGTACCAATATAGGCGAATGACCACCTGCATAGCAGGAGAGAAGAATTGGTAAATGGACTTACCTGGAACAATGTCGTCCTGGAACACTGTATGCTATTGTTTTGTTTGGTACGTGATGTGATAACATCGGTAACCGGCACCTTGTTCTGCACGTGTACGATATGTTATTATTCTGGTCTCTCAACGTCTCAACCACACACTTCCGCTGCGCTGCTACCGGTTCGGGTAAAGTAGTGGGGAAAACGAACGCAGCACTGACACAAAAGCATAGGACTCGGACAAGGATTTGAATTTCTGGCGGGAAAAGGACAAGCCGTTCGGTATGAAACATTCCGCCCACATAAAATACCGCGTAGACGAGATTTACAAACCAAAATGTAAACTAATTTAAGATTCTTGATAAAAACGATATATATATATATATATATATATATATATATATATATATATATATATATATATATATATATATATATATATTGAAGATAAAGGAAACAAAATAAAATCTAGGTACGTCTCGTAAAATAACGTAAAGAAATTCATGGTAAAATATAAGTAGATAAACAAATAAAATAAAGAAAATGATGAGGTTAGCTAGGTTTATTGTTCCAGTGGTATTAACAGAATTTCGCGACGGGGCATTTAAGCACACCCTGAATGGATCTAATGGAGGCAACGCATTTTATACCGTCCGAACCAGGAAAAAGTTCAACGAGTCTAGCAAGCCTCCACTTCAAAGGTGGTAGAAGGTCCTCTTTAATAAGGACAAGTTTACCTATATCCTCAGGATGCAAAGACCTGGATTTATATAATTTAGAACGCTGATGTAACGTGTGGAGATATTCCTTGTGCCACCGTTTCCAGAATTGTTGGTGCATGTGTTAGACTAGCTGCCAACGTAACAAACGATAAATTTCCAAGTAGGACAAATCAGGATCGGGGGGAGCGCTGAGTGGCTCCAATGTAAGGAAGTGCCCTGGAGATAAGGACGTCAAGTCATTGGGGTCCGAGTTCACACCACAAAGTAGCCTGGAATTGAGGATAGCCTCAATCTGAATGACTACAGTGGTAAGCTCATCGAAGATCAAGGTTTGTTCACCTATGACACGTAGCAAATGGGTTTTGACGGATTTACCGCTCTCCCACAAACCACCAAAGTGAGGGGCGGAAGGTGGACCTTCCATTGAATAGCCTGATCCTCGATAGCAGCGACCATATTGTCACTAACGCTTCGAGCGATCCCGAATGCCGGGAATATTCGATACTATCGAGAGCATGCGGAATTGACTTCCAATGCGTTCTATACTATCTATATATACTATATATAGACGATCAGGAAAAGGCTATAGCTCTTATCGTCGTCTTAAGAGGGGAGGCTCTCGATATATTCCGATTTATTCCGGAAAGTCAACAGAATTTTACAACAATAGTAGATCGTATGGAGATGCGCTACGGTGATAAACACATGCAACAAGTCTATCAAATGCAACTGAAGAGCCGAAATCAAAGGAGTAGCGAAACATTGCAACAATTTGGGGCAGACGTTGAGCGACTAGTACAGCTAGCATACCCAACAGCACCTCAGGAGTTTGCAAATCAACTGTGCGTGCAAACATTTATCGATGGCTTGAGGGACCCGGACATGCAGCAGGTGCTGAGAATGTCACGACATGACACTCCCAGCAAAGTATTAGCGCACGCCCTAGAGTTTGAGGCCGCATCGAAAGGACACGTGCGAGTGCGCATGGCCGAAGTCAACGGTGAGGAAGAAACCAAGCAGGATCAAATTGGTAACTTTTTGCTAGAGCTGAAGAAGGCTGTGTTAGAAGACCAAGAGCAACGCAGACTAAGGTGCTGGAATTGCGGCCGCATGGGTCATCTTCGATGTGATTATCGAGCTCACGGGAATCACGCGAGCAGCAGAGACAGGCAGTCGGAAAAACTGACTACAGCCCCAATATTAGGTTATCCACAGTTTGACAAACCATTCATCGTAGACACTGATGCCAGCAGCAAGGAAATTGGAGGAGTACTGTTGCAAGAACAGGATGGACAGGAGAAAGTAATTGGCTATTTCAGTAAAGCCTTGTCCAAACCCGAGAGAAACTACTGTGTAACACGACGGGAGCTTCTAGCCGTAGTGAAGACTTTGGAGCATTTCCACAAGTACCTGTACAAACGAAGATTTCTGTTAAGAACCGATCACGCTTCTCTCAAGTGGCTACTCCAATTCAAAAGGACAGGACAAATTGCGAGATGTCTCCAGCAATTACAGATCTTTGATTTCATCATTGAGAACAGAGCTGGAAAGCATAACCACAATGCTGACGCCATGTCTAGAAGGCCATGTGCAAATGATAACTGCCAGCACTGTTTGAATCTGGAGCAAGAGGAAGGATTCCCTCAAGTGACTTGTTGCCTAACGACATATTGGGCCTATAATGCGTCGGAAAGAAACAGGAGAGAATAGACCATTGTGGGCGGATACCAGCATGCCGGGGTTCTGAAAAGAATTTGGAAAAGTCCGGATGGTGCAAGGAATCGACTACAGATCGTGCTACCCAAGAATAGAGTGGCCGAGATTTTGGAAACTGCTCACGGCGGAACTGGAGAAGGGCACTTTGGGGTAGCTAAAACGGTGAGTAAAGTGAAGGAACGATTCTACTGGGTAGGAAGATGGTCAGATGTAGAAGATTGGTGCAGGAAATGCGACGTCTGCGCTAGCAGCAAGGACCCAAATACTCGGCGCCGGGGATGCAGGAAGCAATACAACGTCGGTACTCCCTTTGAGCGAATTGCTATCGACGTTACCGGGCCATGTCCACGCACTAAATCGGGTGTGTTCCAGGGAGTGTGTCAGTTGCCCCGAATTCGAAAGACCAGATTGGAGAGCGACCGAATAAGGACAAGGTATAACCGAAGGACGAATACTGAAGGCTTTCAAGAAGGCGACCTAGTATGGTTATACAAACCGTCTCCCAAAAAGGGCCGATGGCCGAGGTTGCAGAAATCCTGGGAGGGTCCTTACAAGATTGTGACCAGAATAAATGACCTAGTTTACTGGATACAGAAAGGACCACGCACAAAAATGAAAGTTGTACACATCGACCGCTTGTCACCACTCCAAGGGCGATCAACTGATCGGGACGATCAGTACTAGGAGGGGGGCAGTGTCACGAACGCCTCGAGCGATCCCGAACGCCGGGAATATTCGATACTATCGGAGCATGCGGAGTTGACTTCCAATGCGTTCTATACTAGAAGGTTCGCCAAAGTTCTTCATCTAGAAACGTCTGGAGAGACGTTCCGCTGCCTATATAAGAGTTGTGTCATCCGGCCAGGAGTTAGTTGAATTTGGACCGCGATAGTGAGCGATACAGTGCGAAGAAAGTGATATACAGTGCGAAAGTTAGTTTATAAAGTTAGCTGAGTAGCTGACTCGGCAACATCAACAAGCTCTGTAATATCATTAAGGTAACTTTTACGTTTTGCCCGAAGTTCGTATAGGCGAGCTGCCATGATTCAGAACAACGATAAATCGAAAATTCTGATATTGATGTAAAGTACACAAAATAATTATGCGACCGAAGTCAAATCACACGACAATTTGTCGTTTAAATAGCTAAATAAATTTGTTATTTAGTTCGATGAAACTACTGGAAAAGATCGTATGATATGATCGTATAATAAGTTGAATACAGGATGAAAGATTCCAGAACGGTGCCGTGATGTGTGTCTACGTATACCTAAACGCCCGCCGTAACACGCTTTGACCACTAACCGAAAGTTAATATGTAAGGTATTTATTTACGTTCGCTTATGAAGCAATGTGTTGAGAACAATTTAGCACTAGGATAAATTATATGACAGAACTAAGCACTATATTTTCCATGAACTGTTCACATCCGGCTCGAAGGACCAAAAATATTGGGTGATATTGAAGCGTTATGGTTTGAATTTTTGCCGTACCGATATAGGCGAAGAACCACCTGCGTAGCAGGAGATAAGGATTGGTAAATGGACTAACTTGGAATAATGTTGTCCTGGAACACTGTATGCTGTTGTTTTCTTTTGTACGTGATGTGATAACATCGGTAACTGGCACCTTGTTCTGCACGATACGTTATTATTCTGTGTACGATATGTTATTATTCTGGTATCTCAACGTCTCTACCAGACACTTTCGCTGCGGTGTTACCGGTTCGGGCAAAGTTATGGGGAAAATGAACGCAGCACTGACACAAGGGCATAGGACTCGGACAGGTATTTAAATATGGCTGGCGGGAAAAGGGCAAGTCGTTCGGTACGAAACATTTTTAGTCTGAAGAGTCCATTAATTGTGTTTAGTAACGCCGCTACTTCCTTCTGTGGGAGCTTCCTTCACGTCTCACCTTGTTAATCCCGTCGTAACTCAGGATTTATATACTTCCTGAGTATCTTTTGCGTCTTCCACAGACTATTATTAATGAGGTTGAGGGAGTCCAGATATCTGTTCCATATGTCTGTATTTTTTGAGCGCAGTTCTTCTACTCAAGTTTATTTAGGATGTTCTAAATAAACTAATTCTCTGGTAGCCCCATTTTTCTGAACCTTATTTTTGCCGCTCGTTTCTTTGTTATCCATTGCCGCATTTCTTCTTCTTCCAGTGGCGGCTCGTGGTGATTTGTAATGGGTGGGCAACAACTAACTATTAGTAGGTTATATAGTGAAAAATAATGAAGTAAGATATAGTAAAAAAAAACTTTGACTCATCACTCTATGTTAGTCACTGCACAAGTATATGTTAAGATTTAAAATTCTTTCAGCTTTCAAGTTGAAAATACATAGCACTAAAATTGCATAAAACTAGTACAGACTCTCAGTATGAATGCTACAAAATTTTTATATTTACACATTTTCTAATACATTAATAACCAAAATACTTTTACTTAATAATATAACAAATACTGTTATAGAGAAATTCTCTCACGTTCGCCATGGTATAAATACTAAATAAATACAATACTAAACAAACACAAATGTAAAGTACCAACTTCCACAGACAGACCGCCGCGCCACACTAATTTATTGTAATTATTGTTAAAGAACCGTTAACATTTTGAAAATCCTAACCTACAGAGTACAGAACTCGCTGAGATACAACGTTCTACAATGTCTCTGAAAACTGAACTCGGAAATACGGAGATTCTCGATTCATTCCCCACTATGCCGAAGGCTTCTTCAGCAGGGTGGTCTAGCCCACCCGTGTCACAGCTTACTCGAGACTCGAGTAAGCTGTGCCCGTGTTTCAAATAGTTTCATGTAGTTTACACGTGTATAATTTTGTTTTTATGTTTTCAAATCATTCGTAATTCTATTAATTAATTAATTCTATTCATGTGTTTACTGTTTATTCAATTTTTATTCCAGATTCCCATGTTTCTATATTATTGTGAAATAATTTAAACTTTCAAGGGATGTTGAAAGTACACCTATGTCAATAATATCAATATTAATTTTAAAACTAATCTTGGTAGACACTTATTTACTTGTATTTATTTATTAAAGCAATAAATATAATTATTTATTTGTGAGGCGCTTGCGCTGGCACTGTCTCGTATGTACTTACAAAGCCAGGAAGGCAAGAGGCGTGGCTGCCCACTCGGCACCCACCACGCTAGGCAACCACGGTAATTATTCCACGGTTAGAAGAGTGAATTGTTGCACTTACTTGCACTGCAATTTTCCACCACGGTTGCGCTGTTAGTATTAGTACGAGTATATATAATCAGAACTTTTCATTGTATTATTGTTGTTATGTAATATATAGTGTATTTAATTAATTACATATTACATAATTATATCTTCACTAATTTCTATAAAGGATAAAGAACGACCTTTAGAACTGTGTATCCCTCTTCTTCTAGGAAACAGCTGGGTGGGCACTGCCCACCCTGACCAGCCGTCACTACCTTCTTCTGCCAAATTTCATCCAAACCTTCTTCAGACCTTCTGCTGTCCATCTAGATGTTCTCTCAGGGCCATCTCGATGTTTCTTTCAAGTCTCATAACAGCCTTCTCGATGTATTCTGTGGTTTATATCCTTAGAATATTTTGAATGTTGCTCAATTTATTTCGTCCTTATTATTGTTCTACTGGTGGTATGTTGCTCATCGCTGACTTTTAGTATGTGTATATTGATATACATACATGTGTCAGACTTGTGTGAAGATGTTCTTGATTAATTTTGAAATTGTGTAATCTTGAATATGTTTTAATTTTAGTTGACTTTATTACTGATTTTTTTATTAATGCTGGTAACACACTTGATATAGAATATAAAATATCCTAGTAATTTTCTATGTTAAACATCATACGACGTATTAAATGAAAAATTAAAACATTATTTGTTTTTATTTTATCTGGTTATAACTAATTATTATATACCTAGTATCTAAAATAATTCGCATTTAGTAATAGAAAACAGATATTAACCTTTATCACTAATAAACTTCTCTCCGCAACTTTTGTCTGAGCTGATTATTGAGTAATATTAACTTGTGATGTAGATGGAGCCTCTCGTCTATTTTCGCAACTTGGATAAATGTTTCAATAGATGTTTTAACTTCATTACCATCTACTTGCATTTCCATTTAATTATACCCCAGTGATGTTCAGTTTTGGCAGGGGCGGCTGGTGTATAGGCTGCAGAGCTGCAGAACTGCCAAAAAATTAGATATTTGTATATTTTCGCGACGTAATAATTACTAAAATTTATTAATAAAATAATTTGGTTAGTTGGTGCAGCTAAACCGCACGTGCTTGCGTTAAAATCGCATTCTGCCCGTCGTCCTCTATTGAGTACCAGACCAGATGAATTATCTGGGTCTCTACGCGAGCGCGTCGCGGTACATTGAACTGGGCCACACGAGGTAGTTCTGTGCACGGCTCGGCACACCCGTCCTCCCCCTCAACTACCGCGACAATCCCCACTTGACGCTCGCAAATGCGCGAATTTAATTTACACGGTCAGTGAGCTGCATTTTTTCCAGCTAATTTCGCATTTCGTGTTAATTTGAGATTTTAAATACTGTTTTGTGAATTTGTGTAGTGATTTATTGTACTAATTATTAATATTTATATACTGTGATAGTGACAATGGATTTAGTTTATAATTTAGTTCATGTGAAGTGATTTTTTAAGTACTCTTATGAAGAAAAAATTTATTTAAAAAACAATGGTAGGCCATTGCCCGATATTGTTATTGACTGCAGGTGTTAGCCGCGGAAAAGCATATAAACGTCAATTATAGAGACATTTATTCGAAGAACAATTGGATTTGTGGGTGCAACAAAAAAACGTTATTTTGTTTTCCTTATTTACTTTTTGGCGGTGATAAAGCATGGACGGAGGTAGGGGTGACAGATTTGGTGCACTTAACTGAAAAAATAAAAAAGCACGATAACTCCAAAAGCCATCTACATAATACAATGGAATTAGCTTTATTAGGGACAACTAATATTAAAGCGCAGCTAGATTCAGCTTATTGGATAATTGTGCAAAAGCATAATGATAATGTGACAAAAAAGAGATACGTTTTGTCAAAAATTATAAACTGCATAAAATTTTGTGGGGCCTTTGAACTGGCGCTGCGAGGACATGACGAAGCTGAAACCTCTCAAAACCCGAGGATATTTCGTGGTTTGATAAATTTTTCTACTGAGCTTGATGTAACTTTAAGCGAGCATGTACAAAATGCTTCAGTATTTAAAGGAACCTCTAAAGAAATACAAAATGATCTTTTAGACTGTATATTAAAAGTATGTCATGAAGAAATAACAAATCTTCATTTTTGGCAGTTATGACAGACGAAACAACTGATGTATCTGCAAAAATTCAGTTAGTGGTAGTTTTAAGATATATTCTCGATGGTGAACCGATTGAACGTTTTTGGACATACCTGAAACCTACAAAATGTGACGCTGAAAGTCTTTCAGAAAATATTTTAAGTGTTATAGACCCTCTAGTGGAAAATTCACCTTACAAGCTAATTTCGCAAAGTTACGACGGAGCAGCGGTAATGAGTGGACAACACGCAGGAGTTCAAGCAATAATTAGACAAAAATATCCTTGTGTTTATTTTGTACACTGTTACGCACACCAATTAAACCTAATTATGTCTAAAGTCACTTCCATAAATTCTCAAGTGCGTGTGTTTTTTGGAAATCTGAAAGACATTCCGGCATTTTTCAATAACTCACCGCAGCGAGTAGAAGTACTAAATACAATAGCGGGGAGAAAAATTCCCCAAGGTGCTACGACTCGATGGAATTTTAATATACGGACTGTTAATGTTGTATTTGAAAATAGAGAATCGCTTATTGAATGTATTGAAGAAATAGAAGAGGAATTCCATAATGAAACCGTGTGCAATGTAGCTTCCTCTATTCGGCGAATGTTAGAAGATTCTGTTTTTGTTTTTTGGTTAACTTTCTTTCATCACGTAATGCCTCACGTCGACATTTTATTTAATCAGTTGCAGAAGAGAAAAACCGATCCAACCCAAGTAAGAAACACTATCGACAATTTCGAAAAAAGCATCACCGGTATTCGGAATAATATTGATGACATCCTTACTGAAACCTCATCACATGTCTACACGGAGCCTCAAGAAAAAAAAAAGAAAACGCCCTCATAACAGCAAATTTGATCACCGTATTGCCGCCTTAGAAGTTTGTGATCTTATTACGAATTCTGCAAATGTCAGATTTATGTTTAAAGATCATCTAGTAGCAGGATCCCTTTTTTTTCTGAGCATTTTGTAGAGTATTGTGCTAAGTTTCCCGAAGACAAGTTGACAACTACTTGCCTAGCTTATCTCACACTTGAAAAGGAGCGACTCAAAACAGAACTATCTGTTATATATTTAAGAAACGACTAGAAATTTAAATGGTGCATTACCCCTTTTGAAATTTTTAACACAAAATAATTTAAACGAAACATTTCGGGAAACAAAAAAATTATTAGAAATTGTTGCAACAACACCCATGTCAACATCAGAAGCTGAAAGATGCTTTTCAACTTTAAAAAGAATCAAGACCTTCCTTCGAAATTCAATGTCCCAGGATCGTTTGACAGCTCTATCGATGCTTTCCATTGAAAAAATATTTATTTCACAAATTGATGGCTTCAACGAGAAGGTTATATAAAGTTTGCTTCTATGAAGGATCGCAGGATTGAATTGACTTTCAAAAAATAGGTGAGTAAATATTTGCAGAATCAGGGCCGATCCTAGCGGGGGTGCAGCGCGTGTCCCAAATCAAGGGGCGGCCGACCGGCCGTGGTTCGACATCTATCATTGAATAGCGTAATGCCCGGTCGGTGAAATTCCGTGCGTCATCTATCAACACGTCGTATAAATCAACGGTTTATACAGTACATTTTACTAACTACTAACATAAATAGTACATTAGAATGAGAGCTGGCGGCGGCACCGTCAGTGTGACTGTGACAACTATCATGCATACTGTACATGTTACTTTATTTTGCTATTACCCATTGCCAAAATACTAAAAACGTGCCCCATATACATATATTTTCTATCTATTTTTTATTTTTTCTCTTAACCAAAGAATATGACGGCAAACATGAATGTTCTTCAAAAAGGTATTAAATTCCAAAAATTTTTCTTGTGAAAGTCTATATTTTTGTATAAACGGATTTTACATAAAACTTCTGAAGTATCAGGAAAACGCGTGACCTTGAAAATTTTCAAAATATTCGCATGCGGCGCAATTTTTTACGGCGCCTATGGCGCCAGTAGTTTGAATACGTTTAAAATTTACACGCGGGCGGCCAATACCCTAGGATCGGCCCTGTGCAGAACACCCGTTTCATTTCATCACGAGCCGCCACTGAGTTTTGGTCTTGAATGTTAATCTATTTCGTCGTTCAGGCTGGATCCGTTTTATTACTTATCGTCCAAACTCATCTTATGTAGGGCTTTTGTCCATTTATTTCTATGAGAGTTATAGCTGCAACGTATAGTGTAGATGTACATATATCCAATTTTCGATGTTTTAAATCTTCTGAGGCAGAAGCTGACTAACTTTCGCGATAATGTTTTGGGTGTTCCTATTGTTCGATAAGATGGGTATCAATGGTCTTTTCAAGGAATCACTAGTTAGATGGTAGTTACCTTAAAAGGCGTGTAATATTCCTTGGTCATATTCGAGACTGCCAGTTCGACTGCCAATTTTGTTATGCTCAGAATTGGTATATTGTGGATTGTTATTTTCTTGGTTCTATCGGGCTGCTTCGTCCAATTCATTCTCCATATTATTATTATACAGGGTGTCTCCTACTATCTTATTTCGTTGATCTTCAGTTGAGATATTTCTATTGTATATTCGTCTAAAATGATCGCACAAATTTTTTTCCATCGAATTTTGAATTTTTATATGGCATCTCCAACGGGGAAGTAGTTTATCATCCCATTCCTTTAATCGAAAGAGTGTATGGACAACTTTACAGTTATCTCAGCTTGTCCACTTATTCCTATTACCAGTTATTACAGTTGACCTCCAGTAACAATGATTTATCTTTAACCCTTTGCGACCGGAGTTAATTTTTTATAAAAAAGCTGGATTTTCTATGATTTTTATAATGTCTTGTGTCTCATTAAGTGAACAGTAAGCAGCAATAACGAATTTTTTTTATTTGCTGAAAAGCAGGTGTCTTCACATTGCCGCCACTAGGCCTTAATAAATAAAATACAAATTAAAAAAAAATCCTAAATTACTAACAATTTTTCAAAATAATAAAACCTAATTCTATGTTTATGTCCTATGGAATTCCAGAAAACAATTATTTTTATCTGACAAGCACAAACCGACGTCACACCTAAAAAAATGGGTAACTAACTTATTTTTTAAAACCTTTATTGCCAAAAAATACCTAGAACAACTCCAACGGCTTTTATGCGGTTCCGACTTAGTGCTGCAAAGCGCGCACCTTCTTGGTTTATCGAGATGAATGGGCATGTGGGCGCAGGACTGGCTTCTTATTTCATATGGAACTGAAATTTTAAAATGGTTTACTGGCGTAGTAGTCGAAGATCTTCCTTTCTTTGCAGCGGTTTCGTTGGCCCCAACTAGACCAAGGGCTACATAAAATCGGAAATTCTTCAAACTGATCTTAGATTTTGAGTCCGTCTTTTGTTTATATAGAATAAAGGCATTTACCACCGACAAATCCAAGAAATAAAAAAAAATCCTATGCCACCATTTTTTTGACTTATCAACTTCATACAAGGATATGTACTTATCCATTTTATCGACATAACCCATGTGTTCATTATATTTTTTTACCAATTCAGGGCAAGAGATGTCTTTTCCGGTTCCATCTTTTTGCTTTCTTGATACGCTTTGGACCAAGGAAGGATCCATATAGTTACTCAATAAATAGACCGGTCGATTGTCCATCCACTTTAGGCATACAAGCCCAGTGTTACTCACTCGATAATCGAAATCTCCCCGCCTTAGCACTTTGTTGCTCACGAAGTCTTGAGGTAGGTTTTTCTACCTTTTCGTACAGTACCATACGAATAAATCATATGTCTTTGCAAATCCTTCTGTAATTCTACAGAATTAAAAAAATTGTCAAAATAAACGTGGTAACCTTTTCCTCTAAGAGTTTCTGTTAGATCAGATACAACCCTATGACCCAAATTCTTCTCAGTTAACTGCTCAACTTTGCTCATATAAATCTGGAACTGACAAGCATATCCCGACTGATCCAAACCTTATACTCTCTTTTTATGAGTTTATTGGGCATGTACTATTTCAAAAGACTCCGTCCTTTGAAACGAATCATGGATTCGTCGACAGACTGGTATTTACTTGGACTTATCGACTTCAAAAATCTTTCTGAAAGTTTTTCTAGTAATGGTCTCAACTGTACAATTTGTCGAAATTTGGTGAGTTCCTATCTGGTTGTAGAGAATTGTCGTTCAAATGCATATTAGCCAGCAACCAGGAAAATCTATCCCTTAACAGTGCAGAACTAATAAAAGGGTCCCGCATTTGAGGGCATGACGACCAATAATCGCGATAGCTGGGGGATTTCTTTATACCCATCATCAAATCTATGGCCAAAAATGATTTTACCTCTTGCAAATTTGTCTGCATTACCGCCTGAAATTTACAAAGCGTACAAATTTGTCTGGAAAACTATATGGCTACAGACTCTCAAGAAATATTTTGTAGAACATTTCGGTTGGAGAATCTACTTCATCGGGAATTAGTGGCCCAGGCTTTTCAGAAAATGATTTTATAATTTGTAAACAGTTGTTGTTATCTTTCCATTTCTTTTGCCCTTATTTCCGAAAGTGGAAGCTCATCCTCGCTATTCCATAATTCCGCATTCATATCATTCGAAAGAATAACGGGCATATTTTCAAAATCAAAAATATCTAAATCCTCATTTGAAATGGGTTGACTATCACCAATTACTAGTTGACTCGCATCGCATACTAACTCATCATCTGGGACATCCCCCAATTCGCTATTATTATCAAAGGGAATTTCATCGATATATTGAAATAATTCATCGCTATTCATTTCCTTGAGTATTTCTAACACGTTTCGTTCGTTTCCTAAAATTGTATGTGAAATTAATTCATAAATGCAAACTTATTTCCTGGTGTATACGGTAGAGCCACCAAATTATTTCTATCAAAACAAAAATCCCGATCCTCCAAATATGTTGAAAACACTTTATTCTTCAAATATATATATTTAGCCTATAATATTCAAAAACTTACCTACCATTTTAATAATTTATAGGAACTATATCTTATATATACAGCACATACAGCATACCACAGCAACACTGCAAATAGTTAACTTCTAGACAACTTATGATATGCGAGAAAACTATCTTTCACATGTTCTTATGTTGGCGCATGTGCACTCTCATGATAATCGCAAATGTGCTTCCCCTAAAGACACTAAGCAGTAAGATATAATGATATTTGTAAGTGGGTTCATGGTGTAGCCACTAGAAAACAAAGGATTAACAGCGTTCCCGCACGCTGACGTCTTTATCATTCTCAACCACTTCGCCATTGTTTGGGCGAAGTGGTTGAGAAGTATTGTTTGTTGTGTGACATATATTCGCTTCCTCAACACTCTACTATGCAAGTTTTACTATCCAGCGTCGATTTCAGACGTGCCCTGGCCCTCCCTATACAGTGGTTCTGTTATGTATCCTCTGTATCTTCTGTATTAAATTTTAATTTTTATTTGTAATAAATAAAAGTAATTTTGATACTTACAGTCAGGTATAAATTAATGTAAGTTTGACTGCTATTAATATGTAGAATATATGCCATTTGTAGCCGCCCATTATGCGTACAGACGCTACTAAACTCCAAAGGCTTTTCCCCCAACGGGAAAAAGAAGTTCTCCCCTTCATAAGTGTGAAATAGGTTGTGTATATTAGGATTAGGTGTGCCACATTCGTCTCACAACTAGAAGCTGCGTGGTTGTCATTTAAACCGTGCTTCTGCTATAGGTTGACTCTGTCTTGCACAGAGCTGAGAATAGAGGTGATGCTACTTCCAGTCGCCTAGTCTGAAGTTTTTTCTTCTAGCGCAAGCTTCTAAACTATTATTATCTAGGATTAGATAGACTATGCCCCATTGTAAGTCCCACTAAAGTAACACTTAAGTAACTGGGACGGTGTGGAGACTTCACTTCCCCTTGAACAGCGCCGTTGTTTCAGGCCGAATGCTTCCTGTACAGTCGAGAGTAGAAATGAAGGTGATTAACTCTAATGTTGTCATCATTAGCGTATCATACTCGAATCAATCTACTTGATATATAATCTTCATGTATTGATGGCTATGACACATCTGTATTAGTGGTTGCATAAATATAAAAGCTAAACATAAAAAAGTACTATATAAAATAATTACATGTATATGTACGAGTTATACAGTTATAGATTATAAAATGAGTTCATGATTAGTGAAACAAAGTAATAGGCATAGGAAATTAAAAAATGTATATATGTTTAATTGTTTATATTCAATATAACAAAATTTTATGAAAATATTTTCATTAACAATTAATTGTAACATTAATTGTTTACATTAATATTACTTTTACGACGTAATAGCCATATGATTTCAAAGACACGTGTATGATCCTTAGGAAGGTAAGATTTGTTTACATTTTATATAATGTCAAGTTCGTTAACGTTTACTATTTTTACATGGCATGTGTTGGCTACCCTAAACTATTTTATGCAGGGCATCGTGTCAATGTCTCTTTTCATAAGCGTAAAGTATAAAAAAAACTCATGATTTTGATCTATTTTTGCAGTTCAAGGCTATTCCCAAATTATTGTTGCTTATATTTGAGACCCGAGTCCATAACAAGAATAAGTGTCTTTATACCTTTCATAAAATTGTATTGAAATACAATAAAATATTTTTCTTTGATAAATAATCGTATTATGAAAGCAACGGTAAAAAAAATTGGTTAAATAAACTATTAAATGATTTTTTTACCCTTTGAGGTCCACATTTATTTATTTTATTCTTTTTTGAATTCCAAGTATTGAAAACAGCTATAACTTAAGGTCATATAAGTATTAAGAATTTAACGAGATTTTTTATTTTTAATTTGTTAAAAGGGCAGTAGAACTTCGTTTCACAGTGAAACCACTGGGCTTACTACGAAGTGGGTTCAAGGCCTCACCTCGGCAGGGTTGTACAGAATTGCCATTGTGAATGTTCGTGATTTAGTAACCAACTAAATCTATTTCTAGACATAACAATACGAATAAATGTGTCCCGGAGTTCTGGTCTTGCAGACCAGTAATCTCTATAACTGGAAAGTTTATTTACATCCATAATAAGGTTTATGCCGAAAAATGTCTGTAGATATTTCACATTTGTTGGCGTAAATGTATTTGCATTACCTCCATTTTTCTGTGTAGCAAACATATTAGTTTGAAACACAATATATTGAAAAAGTTATAATGGAAATAAATGTAAAAATCTGTCTACAGGAGATTCAGCGGAATCACTAATGTTAGGCCCAAAGCCTAACCTTCACCTTTCCCAATTAATGTTGTAACGTTGTTGTCTAACATCATCGTCAAGTAAAACTTTTACCATATTTTCAATATCTAGTAAAGGCTTTTAGGTAACTCATCTGTAGAAGAAAAATGCATTGCATTGCATTTTCTTCCTCTGAATTCTTTCATTGCATGAAATGGATTCTGTGTCTGAGGGTATTTCATCTAAGAGTGTACAACTCCCCATAGGGTAAATCTTCCAATTCCTTGAATGTCCACCGCTGTCATAATATTTTTCACAAAATAACTGTAAGTATTGTAGCCCCAGTGGTATTATCATTATCACCACACACTTTAGGCAACAAATTTATATAGATTATCGAATGATTTTTACATTTTATTCGAACAGCCGTCATATCTGTATACTCTGTTTAAAAGTAAAATTTACAAAACAACCTGACATAATTGACCAAAACGCGATGAAACAACGGAACAAAATTGTAATGAAGAGAGCACATGCACATCACAAACTACACGTGGTCTTATTTATGTACGAAACCGACTAAATTTTACGTCCATTTCCATAGGTGGCAACACCAACAATACGTATTAATATTAATGCTGTGGTATTCTCTTAAAACCACAAGGACGATAGAGCAATTAATTTAGATATGTGGTTTCGTAGCGAGATCACTAGGCCCAATAGGGCTAATACACTTTCTAGTTATGTAGTTTTCAGGAATTGCACATACATACAAGCATTAAATACATGAAGTCACTAGCTGTTACCTACGTCCACGTGGAATTTGAAAAACATGCAGAATCCTGTTTTCCTGAAATAAAGTGTTGTCTAAAGTAATGAATAAATAAATAATCTAAAGAATCTAAATGAAAAGAAATAAGCTTATTATTAATTCACTGTAATGCCTCTTTATAAACGATGTTGTGAAAGCTCTCAGGGGGATGTAAAAAATAAAACTCGGCCACGTTACACTTAAAATACTATTTATTGCCTTTCAAGCTGTACTGTCTGCGATACAAAGTTAACTGCCTCGCCCTTCTCAATCGTTCCGTTCAAAATACAATAACATAAACATTCATATAGCTAAATCAGCAACACACATAAGAAACATGACATCATGATCATCTAATCTCGGAACTTTCATATACAGGGCGCTAACAGTTCGGCCAACCTGATTATTTTCTCGTCCCGAGAAAAGAGTCCATTAACTATTTAGTCATATAAGCGGGATGCCGATACATAAATCAATTCATATTGCTTAACTTACTAACAAACATAAGGAAGAACAATAAAAATAAAACAAACAAATCAAGTATGATTGCCTGTACATAATAGGCATCGACATTACGGTTTCACCAACGCACACACACTGGAAAGGCCTTATTACACTGACACTAGACGTTTCACTCCACTTCCGTTAGGCTATCATCAGTGCTGGCAGCAGTGACGGCTCGTGGTATCCATATTAGGGTAGGCGATAGCGGTGTATGAGCTTCATCAACCTTTAAAAATAGCGCTGCAGGCGAAAATTTTAAAAATTTTCATGGTCACGCGTTTTCCTGGTACTTCAGAATTTAAATGATTGAATTTCATTTATACAAAAATATAGACTTTCACAAGAAATTTTTGAACTTAATACTTCTTTGTTATTCGTGAATAATAATAGTTATTGTGGGTATAAATAAATTGAAATAAACGAAATATATTTATTGAGTATTATACCTATATTATGCAAATTGGGTTGGCAATAATATATTATTTTAGGGCGCTTTAGGGTATAGGCCTCCTCCTCCCCTCACAGCCTTCCTTAACCATCGCCATTATTGACTGACAATTACAAAGTGGATACCTACTACTTTTTATAATTTAAATTAATGCGCCTATCTTTAATTAATGAAAATTTGTTAATTATATTTTCCGTGAAGTCATCAGATTTCTGAAGTGTGCTAAATAATTCCTTTCAATTGAAATAAGTGCAAGCGGCGATAAAGGTTCATTCTTCATAGAGTTCCGACTATGCGTTTTAATACGTTTTAAACAAGAAAAATGTCTTTCAACCGATGTACTTGTTGTTGGAATTGTAGCAATTAAAACAATAAGTTTAAAAACCTCTGGAAATATTTCTCGAAATTCATATTCCACAAAATATTTCAACATTGACTCGATATTTAATGTTTCAAATTGATCATCACAATATATAACCCAATATCCCCAGTAATGTCACGGCTTATTCAATGCGAAGGCGTCATCGGATCTGCCGAAGAACGCCGATCTACTTCAGGCGCCGGCACCGAATGCATACGCCTCTCCAACTGCTTTATTTAAAGAATATAACTGGCTGCAGACGTCTGAGCTGCGATTATTTTGCCATTACAACAACGCTGTTTGTCGTCTTACCGACATCTGGTTGACGTGTAGCTATCGATTTTCAGGCGGTGGGATGGAGAACCTAGCCTGGTCTGGTTGTTCTGGTTAGGAATAAAATGATTTAATTGGGTGTAGCGCGGCGCCGTGCGGACTGCGGTGGTATATATAAAGGGTGTTTACGGTACCAGCGCCGCCGACGGCGATAGATAATTTAATTAGTATAAAGTGGTTATTATTAATTATATTAAATATTTCTGTATTATCAGGGACGTTAACAGTTCATTGTAATTGCGCTGTTATGAGAAATGACATAAAATTTTAAAGGTAGGCGGCGCCTACCTTGCCTACCCCGACGAGCCGCCACTGGCTATAAGAATTTGTAATGAAGCGTTTTAACTTTTCTGATGCATATACACTCGTGTAAACACCTCGTCCTCCTTGGAAATTCCCTTTTATATCCATAATCACCACTGAATCATGATCTAATGTCTTGGTGACAACAAATGGTCCATCGTATTTGGGAAAAAGCTTACGACTAGCCCCATCGTTACTAGTGCGTTCGTGTCGAACGGCTACGTAATCCTCTACAGAGTAGGTTTTTGATTTCGCACGTTTGCGATCATATAATGCGATAATTTTTCTGCGTATTGTTTACCTTTTATGCGTGTTTTGACTTTCTCATGTAACTGTTTCATTCGTACAGCTCGTTGGGAACTTTGCCATTTGCAGTCCTTCATTGAACGTTCTTTGGCAGGAAGACTTTCTTCCTCTGTAAGTACTTCGTCGACGGTAGTGTTGTGATTCCTACCTGGTAAAGTCCTTAAAACGTTACTTGCAAGTTTGCATACGTTTTGAGGACTTTCCTCTTTCGCATCACGTTGAGCACGTTCTTTGGCAGGAAGACTTTCTTTCTCTGTAAGTATTTCGTCGACGGTAGTGTTGTTATTTCTACCTGGTAAAGTACTTAAAACGTTCCTTGCAAATTTGCATACGTTTTGAGGACTTTCCTCATTTCCGTCACGTTGACTAAGGTGCACGTCTTCTTCAATGTTCTGATCATCAAGAATTTCATGTTCCTGTCGTGTCGATACTTCTGCTTTTTGTTGCTGTAACGTAATGCCATCATTCCTGTCAATTTACATTTGAGAAATTACAAAAGCGTCATTTTTACTTCTAGGTACATAACCAAACATTATGTAAAAGGGCGTTTGTTCAATGGATTTGTTAATCGTACTGTTAAAACCCCAACATGTCCGTCCAACACAATTATCCTATCCATCATCTACGTCTGTGATGGCACTAAAAGCTGTCAAAATGGTAAATCGTGGATTAAATCGTTCTACCTGGCCATAAACTCTAAGGGTCGCCGTTGCGTTATGTACTAAACAAATATTATATTTGTGACAAAAATTAGTAAATCTTTTACTAGTAAATGCTGTACCTCTATCAGTAATGAAACGTTTCGGTACACCAAAAATTGAATTACTATGATTAGTTGTCTACGACATTTTCCACATTCACACTTTTGTATCTTGCACAGGTTTTGCAAATACAAATTTGGTAAAAGCATCGACTGCTACGATAAGGTAAGAATTTTTTACGTTTAGTTTTAACATATGGCCCCAAATGATCTAAATGCATAGTATAGTATGCATAGACTCTGACACTTTGTCAATGGGATGCAATATCCAGGCCGTTTACCAGATGATTGTTTATCACACAAGACATTGTAGACATGTTTTGGTGTACCTCGTAATATATTGTTTCACAGTGTAAAAGTTATATTTTTCTTAGACTATTTTAATTACATACTTGCACCGATTTGTTTGCTTTAAATGTAAAAGGCCCGGACACAAAGCAGTGGAATGTCGAGTATTCCGATGTAACAAGTGTCATCGATTCGGTCATAAGGAACAAGATTGTCGTATTAATAACAAAACAAACGTTACTAGTTCATCTAAGGAACAAACCGAAAAGACTAGTTACTGACTCCAATAAGAAATATTACAAAGATATTGTGGCAAATGGTCATCACATGCGGGCTTTCGTGGATTTTGGATCTAGTTGTAATCTTATACGGTTAACTGAAGCTGAGAAAATTGGGGAAATAATTGAGCGAGACAGCGATATATGTATAAAAGGGTACGGGGCAGGTCAAGTTAAAGCACTCGGTAAAATTCAGACCATGTGCACAATACAGAGGTATTGTGCAATTATCTAATTGGACAACCTTTCACAGAGTCTCCTGGCATCTTGGTAACCAAAACCGATCAGAAACTTGAATTCAGAGTACAAGAAAAAGCTAAGCCCCCATCAAAGATACCTTTATATTTTATGGATTCGCTTGTCATACCTCCTGGACATGTAGGAAACATACCAGTATTCAGTAAAGATTCTTACGAAGGAGATGTAACGGTCGAGGCATGTATGCGCTATGAACCAGGAAGGAAGTACGCCATTCCACGAGTTGTTTTACAATTGAGTAAAATAACTAGAACTGTGTTACCTGTGGTGAACCTCTCTAATCGAGATCTTGTGCTCAAACCGCGATACCCTATCGTAAGAGCGTTTCCCTGTTTACCAGCAGAAGAAAAGGGAGATGTGTTACAGATAGCCTGTAAGGAAATGACGCCACTACTGGAAGAGGAGTTAAATACCGGAATTAAGCATAAAGTATCCCGCAGAAGACTAATAGCTTTGTTACAAGAATATCGTGATTGTTTCGCCGAAGGTGTAGAACAATTGGGAGTTACAAAGTCAGTAGAGATGGAGATAACCCTAGAGTCCAATTCGCCATTTCGCTACAGACCTTACCGTCTATCCGAGCCGGAGAAAGAACGAGTAAGAAATATTGTTGCGGAGTTACTGGGAGCAGGAATTATACGTGATTCCGAGTCCCCGTATGCATCCCCTATACTACTAGTCAAGAGAAAAGATGGACGAGATAGAATGTGCATTGATTACAGAAGACTAAATGCAAAGACAGTCAAAGACAGGCATCCAATTTCTCGAATAGATGATCAGGTTGATAGACTAAGTGGATGTACTATTTTCACTACTCTCGACCTTGCTTCTGGATATCACCAGATACCAGTTGCCGAAAGGAGTAAGGCACTTACAGCCTTTGTGACGCCTGATGGCCAATATGAATTTAATCGTATGCCGTTTGGCTTATGTAATGCACGGGCTGTGTTCCAAAGGTTAATGAATAAGTTGCTAGGACCTTATCGTGAAATATCAGCAGTCTATTTAGATGATATAGTTATACTTACCAAGACTGCAGAAGATAACTTAGAAAGTCTGAGAACTATCTTAAAGGTTTTAAAGAGCGATGGACTAACTCTCAATGCTTCCAAGTGTTATTTCTTGTTTGACTCAGCTACCTGGGGTTCGAAATAGACAAACATGGGATGAAGCCAGGACTAGCCAAAACACAAGCGATAGAACAATTTCCCACACCAAAATCTGTTAAAAATGTTCGTTAATTTAATGGTCTAATAGGTTACTTTATGAAATTTGTAAAGGACTAAGCAAATTTAATTCGACCATTAACCGCTTTAATCAAGAAAAACACGAAATGGAATCCGACTGGATTTTAGTGGTACAATTAACTGACGAAAAGCTGAAGTTAATTCACGAAATACTTTCAAAATTACCGATAACCGACTATGAGAAGAGCGTTTATAGGAACTACGCCCTCAGCCATAATAGAAAATATCGAATAACAGTTCGAGGGATCCAGTGGGTAGTACCACATGGATTTAGAAATCAAGTAGTAAGAGAAGCTCACGATGATTCTGGACACTTTAGCGTTGAGAAAACTCTCACAAAGTTATGCGAAAAATTTTGGTTTCCACGGATGAGAAATTATGTAGAAAAATACATTGCTAGTTGTATACCTTGTCTATATAACAAAATTCCGTCAGGACGAAGAGAAGGATACTTGCACCCAATTGCAAGGGAGCCTATTCCTTTCCATACGATACATTTGGATCATCTCGGACCCTTTCAGGAAACATCCCGTGGTAATAAGCATTTGATTGTGTCAATTGATGCTTTTACAAAATACATCCAATTAAAAGCAGTCAAATCTACTAAGACTAAACCGGTCATAAAATTTCTGGAGGACTCCTTTAAGATTTTTGGTGCGACAAGAATAATTGCAGACAGGGGAACAGCGTTTACATCAAAAGAATTCGAACGTTTCTGTGTGACGCAACATATCCAGCTTGTGTTGAATGCAGTCGCAACACCGAGGGCGAACGGTCAAGTCGAAAGACTAAATCGGACTATATTGTCATCCCTTGCGACTAGCAGTGATTCGGAAGATCACTGGGACTGTTGCATAGATAATATTCAATTTGCAATTAATAATACGGTTTATCAGATTACCAAAAAGACCCCAAATCAGTTATTGATGAGATACACTCCAAGAACACAGAATGAGTCCTTAACCTCTAGTGAGTTAAACCTACCAGCCCTAACCGAAGACATTGACCATCTAAGGAAAGAGGTGACGTCCATACTTACTAAGGATCAAAACCAGCAAAAGATACGTTACGATAGGAAACGAAAAACCCCTACGGTGTATAAAAAGGACGATCTAGTGCTGATAATAAAGAATCGAGCTGCAGGTGGACAAAGTAAAAAGTTGGCTCCCAAATATGTAGGACTGATGCTAGTAACCGAAATACTCCCGAATGATCGATATCGAGTAAAGGATATGTCAGGATCAGTTAGAAGTTTGACCACCAAATATGATAACGTCGTAGCGGTGGACCGAATGAAGCCCTGGTTGCCAAGAGGTACTACGTCTGATACTACAGATACCGATAGTGGCGAGGATGGCGTCCCCTTACCTGACGAGGATGTCTCAGCATAATGTTGCGAGGACGCAACACTGTCAGGTTGGTCGAATGTAAAAGTTATATTTTTCTTAGACTAATTTAATTACATTTTTATGAGAAACGGCATATTTCATTTCTGTAAATAACCGTAAGAGCAGAGCTGATCTCTATATTTATCTTAGACCGGCATTCAAATATAATTTATTGCTTGTGGTTGTGTCAATACAGGCGTGAGGTTAAAGACGCATCGAATAACGTAGTCAGTCAGTAAGTGGCGATATTACTAAAAAGGCCAGTGTGCGAGTGTGTGTGTGTGTGTGAGAGAGTATTAAGACACCCCCGTGCACAGAAGCCGGGGCTTCAGGTCGTGGTTCCTTCGAGTGCGGCTACTCGCGGTTTGGGGGTGTCGCGGGCCACTCGATTGACATGATGCAGGTGTGTGTGGGTATATCTATATGGTTGCCCCCGAGCCGGTCATTTGGATGCTTCATCGATGGGCATCCGGGGGAGCCTCTACTCATTTCAGGGTGACGTCTAGCTAGTCGTTGAAGAATATATGGTTTGTGAGTATATGTATGATAATATTAACCCAATAAGCCAATGTCTTAGTTATGTTTGAATCTATTGAAATATATAGAACGATGTGATGTTAATAGAGGACATGAATAGCAGGGGGCAGAGAACCCCCGGTGAGTACTCTCTCGATTATTTATTTATGCACAGAACAGTAATTATTGTTTTTTTTTTATTTAATGTCCTGCCACTGGCCTGCCAAGTCCTTGTTTTCACATAATTAGAAGAACTGCATTGTGATGACCCGCGTGTGGTACCTACAGAGTTATGTTTACTTAAGAAATACTTATTAAGTAATTTTATATTTTTACAACAGGCAGAAACCAATAATGCTACGTCAACCCAGAGAGTTTTACCTTTAGCAAAATTACCCTTTTAGTCATGATACAGCATTACTAATTGTCGTCGGGCAGATTTGGGTACCATCTACTTTGCCTCGTTTGCCGTGCGCTTTGCCGTGAATTTTTTTTAGCTCGTATTGTTCGTGGATTTCTATTTCTTCCTTATCGGAAGGTGTTCGTTGTAGACATTGTACAGTTACTTAATTATATCGTCCTGTAATTGGGCTACTAGAACTCAAGAGTCTTTACAAATATCAATTTGCAAAATATCTATATCAATGTAATCGATGGCCTATTCCACATCGACATGCGTTATTTTGCTATCGGCGCGATATTCAACAGTAAACTGATACTCTTGTAACATCAACCGCCACCGTCCTACTCTAGGTAATAAATCGCGTTTTGTTAAAGTCGCTCGAAGAGCATTACAATCAGTTAAGTTTATTTAACACTAACACAAGTTTTTAAAAACTATTTATTTACAATTGAAATGGAGCAGAGCCTCCGGCTAACAACAATATTCTAAGTTTCCTTTACAAAAAAATGAGAATTTATATCTAATCGGCTTTTGGTTAAACGCCGCGGGACTTGTAATGCCTTCCTTAATTGCGGATGCTGCTTTGACCTTATAACGACTGCCTTGATAAAGGGTAGTGTGTGGTCCATAACTCCTCCATCCTTAGATCTTGGCGTCCTCGTCAAGGGTGGCTTGAAGATCCTTGAAGTTCTGGGCAGGAACTTGGATTATGGTTTTTGGCATACAAAATAGGGTTTTTATCCTTTTTCTGTACAAACAGAGAAATATTGACGTGATTATGAGAATAATAATAATTACAATGGTTATAGACAGGTGTCCAGTATGCAAGTCAATTCCTTGTAGGTCAGTCTCTTGCGTTAAGGGTTGGAGATCGGCCTTGAGATTCCTCAGCTGGTCAAGGTGTGAAGACTCCAAGTTGATGCTATATTGAGGTAGACCTTTGAGTGTGGTAGAACTCTTTGGAACTGTAAAACTCGATTTTTTATTAAAATTATATTCCGTGTTGTCTATAATAATCGAACATGGCGAATTTATTACATTATTTCCTAGGATAAAATGTCTTGAAATAATGTTTTGACACTTTTCTATTATTTCTTTACGGTCTTTAACACTGGTTAAGAGTCCGTTGGAAAGTTCTTTATATATTTCAAAGTCACTAGTTTTCGCGGTAGTGCACTGAAGAGTGTTTTTTAAACTGCACTGGGTGGCTAATAGTTTTTCGCAAACAAACATGTTATTAGCTCTTCGACAGGTGTCAGTCCATCGGTCTTCGAATGGGGATTGTATGTAAAAGGTAGCAGGGGGGATTAAAACGGTTTTTGTCGGACTCGGTATAGGGTAGATTTTAGAAATATTATAAGTAGTTGGATTTAAAATAGGTATTTTCAGTACCATTAAAAGAATGTCGTTTACCGAGATAATTCCAAGTTTTGAATTTCCTAGGATTTCAAAAGGGTGATTTTCATCGTACGAGAGCAACATTGACCTTGAGTAATGTTTTAATAATTCGTCCTCTATCATTTCAAGTTCGTTGTGGTCAATTATTTCTAAATTTGGTATTTCTCGATTTGTTAGTATGATCGTTCTAATCAGTAAATTTAATCGGTTTTCGAATTCAAGTAGCAATTCTTTTTGCGAATTTATGATTAGCATTGAGTCCAGGTAGTACGTATAATTTTTAATTGATTTTTCTAGTTGTTTTTGATTTGAATATAAGTTGTCAAATTCTATACGTATTGAGGTTGTTAATTTTGAGAGAATTGTAGCAGTTTGAGTTAGCCTCTGATTTATCTTTTGTTGATTCTTTGAAAGCTTTTCCAGATTTTGGTTTATGTTTTCAAGATCTTCTTGATCTAAATTTCCCGATATAAATTTGACGACGGATCCAAGGACATTGATTAGGCCTCTTTTATTTCTACAATGTATAATTTTATTTAGCGAATTTTTTGTTCTTGTTAAGATGTTTAGTAGTGATTGTTTATTTTGTATTACTGGGATTATTTCCGGTTGTTTGGTTTTGTGAATTAGAGTTAATGTACCGTTTGAAAGGTTTTCGAAATTTGCGCGCAATTGAATGAGGTCGTATGAAAAATAGAGTTTATGGAAGTAATTGAGTGTCTTCGCTGTCCCTAGAGGTTCCTGGTAGTAACCTTGGGTCTTGAGCGGAGTTTTTATCATTGCTTGACATGTCAGGATGTTCCTGCAAAGAAGCAGTTTTTCTAATAGGTTTTAATTTTTTTAATGGTTGGGTAGTAATTGTTCCTTTAAGGGTTTCGATTTGAACTTGTTTGTCTTTTTGTGATATTACAGTACCTCGTTGGTAAATAGGTGCATTTTTTGGGAGCCTAGTTTTTTCTGCTGATTTATGGTAAACAGTTTGATCTGATTGTAGAGGTGGAATATTTTGACTATTGCGATTTCTCATCGTAAGTGCACTTTGTGCCTTTTCTTGATTTTTTGTTTTTATCTGCTCTAAAAACGGTAAAAGTTCTCGCCTTCTTTGTTCTATATAATTTTGATAATTTTGTGGGGTTAAGCTAAAGTCAACTTCCTGCATATAGGGACCATATAAAACTGAAAAAGGTGAGTGGCCAGTGCTGGAGTGGATTGACTGATTGTATATCCAGGTAGCTGTAATCATCTGGCTATCTGGGGTCTCTTTAGGGTTCTTAAGGTTAATTATTCTAAGTTTCTCGATTATTGTCGAGTGGAATCGTTCGATATGTGAGTTTGAGTTCGGGTTGTGAGGGGTGGTAAAATGCAATTCTATGTTAAAGAGTTGGCAAAATTCTTTAAACTGAGTATTATTAAAATTTGTGCCTCCGTCGCATACAATTCTTTTCGGTATGTGATGGTGGCTGAAGAAATGTCGTAATTTTAGGAGTGTGCATAAAGTATTTGCAGATTTTAGAGCGTATGCCTGGGCGTATTTTGAAAATGAGTCTATAATTGTTAAAAACTTCATGTTCAAATACTGAAATATGTCCAGATGAATGTTTTCAAAGGGTTTGTTGTAGATCATTGGGCCTTGTAAAGGTGGGTTTAGTGGTTGACGTTCGTATTTCGACATCTGACATACATTACAGTGATTAATAATGGTGGTAATTTTGTCTTTTATTTTAGGAAAATAAACATTTTTTGAAAGGTGTAGGTATGTTTCGTTAATACCATTGTGAGTTTGATTATGGTAGTTATGAATATACTGTTCCTGTTTTTCAGCTTCAAGTATGTCAGTTAATAGAATGGACGAAATTACAATTTTTGTTCTTTTATTGAATTTATTTTTCAGTAACCTAAGTACTTGTTGTCTAAAATCTGGGTCCGGAATGTGCAAACATGTTATATCGTTTGGTGAGATTGACTGGATTAGCATATCCATAAATAATTCGTTAGTATTAGGGGTGGAGATTGTTATTCGTTTCTTATTTTCAAAAATTGTGATTACTCGTTTTTCGACATGGCCTTCGCGTTTTTGAATGACTAATTGGTTTTTAAAGGTATTTACCGATTTTTCAGTTATTGGAATAACAAGCCCGGTATCATCGTTATGTATTGAACTAATTTCCATAGGTAAGCCATTATCCTCAATCTGATTCTGCCCAAGTAGATCTCCGAGTTCGTCAGGTTCAAACTCCGGTAAATTATTAGGTGACAAAAGCAGTTGTTCTATCTCGTCATCGGCGAGTACGGGAGGATTTTCAGAAATATTGGCTATCAAAGATTCGGTTTCGTTTACATTAATTTCTATTCTAGAGAGAGCATCGGCGACGTGATTTTCTTTACCTTTACGATATTTTATGTCGAAATCGAATTCTTCCAGTTTGATTTTCCAGCGAACAAGACGCGAGTTTGGTTCTTTTAATTTCGAAAGCCATACGAGAGGGTTGTGATCGGTTTCTATCGTAAATTTTCGTCCAAATAAATACGGCCTAAAATGTTTTGCAGAATCGACAATTGACAATAACTCTTTTTCGATAGTGCTATAGTTACGTACCGCAGAATTTAATGTGCGCGAATAGTATGCAACGGGTCTGTTGTTCTGACTGAGTACCGAACCGATAGCGACGTTGCTTGCGTCGGTCGTCAGCGTGAATTCCTTTTCGAAGTCTGGGTAAATTAGTACGGGGGCGTTTGTTATAGATGTTTTTGCATTTTCAAATGCTTGCTTATAGTCATGATCAGATATATTGATTTTTTCATTTTTCCGTAGACATTTAGTAAGAGGTTGAACTAATTTCGCAAAACCTGGTATAAATTTTCGATAATATCCTACTAGGCCTAGGAATGACTTTATTTCCTTTGTTGTTTTCGGGATGGGGAATTTCGTGATTGAATCAATTTTAATTGGATTTGGGATAATACCTTCAGGTGTAATTACATGTCCAAGAAACGCGACTTCTTTACGAAGAAATTCGCTTTTATCTAATTGAATTTTTAGATTTACACTTTGCAATTTTTGAAAAATCTGTTTTAAATGAATTAAATGTTCTTGAAGTGATTTTGAAAAGATAACGATGTCGTCCATGTACACGAAACATATTTTGTACTGAAATTCTTTTAGAACTTGGTCCATCATACGTTGAAAAGTTGCAGGTGCGTTTTTCAGGCCGAACGGCATACGTAAATATTCGTAATGGCCATTATTTACGCTAAATGCAGTTTTTTCAATGGACTCAGGATCCATTTCAATTTGATGAAAACCTTGGGCAAGGTCAAGGGTCGAAAAATAGGTGCATTTACCTAAATTATCAAGGATTTCCTCTATTTGTGGTAGGGGATATTTATCCTCGATAGTTACCTCGTTAAGTTTCCTGTAATCAATTACCATTCTATACTTCTTTTTTTCAGATGCGTCAACCTTTTTTGGAACAATCCAAACAGGTGAGCTGTAAGGGGATATACTGGGTCTGATGATTTTATCTCTAAGCAATTTTGAAATTTGGCGTTGGATTTCCTCTTGCATTGATTGAGGGTGTTTAAAGGATTTAGTGTATATGGGATGGTTATCAATAGTTCTAATATTATGTTTGACGTGCGATGTGAAAGACAGATCGCAGTCTTCATGATAAAAAATATTTTTAAATTTGTGACATAGGTCGATTACTTTTTCTCTTTCTTCACGATTGAGATGGTCAGTGCGTATTAATTTAGCAAATTCGAGTTTTTTATTATCTTGCGTAATTTTAGATTCGATATTAAAATATTCGCAAGGGATAACCTGTATGCGATTTGGAAATATAATTTGGGAGTCAAGTGATTTTTCAAATGGGATTTCGGAGATGCCATTTTTTGTAATAGTCAGACAGTCAGGTATAGTGTGGTTTTCGTCAATTTTGATACTTGGAATATAGACAGGGCCATTTTCAATTGATGTAGGTATTAATATTTTGTCTCTTTCGGTAGACAAAAAGTTTATTTGTTCGTCTAATTTAAATTCAAAATAAAATGGTATACTTGTAGTTTTATTTAGAGTTAAAATTTGATTTTCATAGTCTATATTAGCTTTTAATCTTTTAAGATCGTGCGATCCAATTAGCAAATCAAAATTTTTGTGCCAGGGAATTACTCTAATTTTTATTTCATTTTTGACACCTAATTCTTCAAACAGTCTGAGTTTAAGATTTTTGTCGGATCTTACTATGCGATGTAAGCCTGTTAATTCGAAAGGTTCGAGAAATATATGTTTTTTAAAACGGTGCAAAAGATTCGGGTTAATAACGGAATCTGTAGCTCCGGTGTCTATTAAAATTTTTAAATTAATGTCAGGTAAAAAGAAAAATGGCAGTTTAGGTTTTGAGTTAATATTATTTAAATCTATATTTATTATGTGGTGTTTCGTTGATTCGAGGCATCTATTATAAAATTTTCTTGATCTTCTGTGTCTTGTAATTGTCCGTCACAAACGTCTATATATGGTTCGTGTTGGTCAGAGTCGTAATATTCATATTCATAATTATTTGTTTGCGATTGTGATGTTTCGTTTTCTAAAGGTGTGTTACTTTCTATGTTATAGATTTTTGGTTTTGACGCTATAGTTGAGACAGACATAGGCGTTGGCTTGTAATTTTGAGGGGTTTTTTGTTGGTAATTAGAAAATTGTGATCTTCCAAAATTATTGCTTGAATTTTGAAAATTATTTTGCATAGGTCTATGTGGTAATGGTTTATTAATATCTCCGAAAGTTCTTTGATTTGAATTTTGGTTCGTATTTGGGCTTTGTACGTTAGGTCGAGGGTTTTGTTGAGGTAGGCTTTGTTTTGGTACTGGTTTTGGTTGAACTTTTTGCGAGAAGGAACTTGAATTTTGGTACGCGAATATTTGCTTGTGAGCATGTTGTCTGTTGTCGTGTTCGTGGCAGCGAGTGAGGGCTGTCTCGATAGTATCAGGTGGTATATAAGTAAATAGGGTGAAATACGGGTCTCTAACACCTAATGTGAATTGTTCTAAGGTTATTTTAGCAATATGTGACCTTTTCCATTCAATTTCTGTTATATTTGAGGAATATAGCTGTGCATGATTATTTAAGGCGTTCCTACATTTAACAACTCTATGATAAAATTGCGTGATGTCTTCGTTAAAGTGTTGTCTACAACCTTTTAATTGGGCGTATAACAAGTTCTCGTTTTGGTGATTACCGTAGTATTTTAATAGAGCAGCTTTAATTTGAGGCCAATCATTGGTAGGTTCTTGCGATACGTCATCAACAACTTGTCCGCGCAATTTATTTAAAATGCCTAACTTAATAAAGGAATGTTGAAATTCTGACAGTTGAAATTTTGAAAATATTTCGAGCACATTATCTATATTTTGGATAAAATGCGGTAAATTGTCGTGAGGGCCAAAAGTAGGAAGAGTTTTCAACATTTCAGAGACCTCCTGGATCGAAAGAGCCATTTTTAATGTGTTATTGGTATTTAAATTTAAACTTATTTCACTTAATTCTAAGCGAATTGTTTCGATAGCCGATTCAGGTAAATTTATTTGCGAAGTCGAGGTTGTGATAAGCTCGACAGGTATGTCTTGAGAGACGAGAGGTTTTTTTCTTAAACTTTTTGTTTTGCTTTTTGCAGAACTTGGAATTATTTCAATATTTACGGGGTCTTTTGACATGAAATATTTTAAATTATATCGTGGAGTCGGGTTTTAACCGTACTCTCACTAATAAAATAAACGTTTATAGGTGCAATTAATTTGAAATAATTTCACAATTAAATACCTATGTAAAAAATTATTTTTTTTTATACCTATTTTATTTGAGAATACGTTGTTAGGGAAAGACGGGACTTATAACTATGAAATTGGAAAGGTACTTACAGGAAGATCAGACCGATGAACATTGTCTCTGGTCTCAGGAATCTTCTGTCCGTGACTTTCTCTTTTCGCACTCGAAGATGGAGTCGTGCTGATTGGGGCTTCTCGGTGAAGGATTCCAAGCAGCTTTCTTGAAGGGGTTGGTGGTATCCTAGGGTGTTGAGCTTGCCGTTCTCGAGCGAAGTGATTCACGAGGAATTTTCTTCTTTGGAGAAAACGTTGTCGGTTCGTTGGATACGTAGTGAGGTATTAAGATACACCGTTGGCAAAGTTTTTCGCTATGAATGCCTTTTCCAACGTCTACGTATCCTGTTCGCAGCGCCAGTTAAGTTTATTTAACACTAACACAAGTTTTTAAAAACTATTTATTTACAATTGAAATGGAGCAGAGCCTCCGGCTAACAACAATATTCTAAATTTCCTTTACAAAAAAATGAGAATTTATATCTAATCGGCTTTTGGTTAAACGCCGCGGGACTTGTAATGCCTTCCTTAATTGCGGATGCTGCTTTGACCTTATAACGACTGCCTTGATAAAGGGTAGTGTGTGGTCCATAACTCAATCTGTAATAAACCTTGAATGGTATTCCTAATAAATACACACGAAAACGTTGTAATGAATTTACGACAGCTAGCGTTTCAAGTTCATATGAATGATAAAGTTGTTCTTGTTTAGAAGTTTGTCGACTGAAATATGAATCGAGCTGAAATTGTTTATTATTTTGTCGCGGGAATAATATTCCGCCTAACCCAAATGTAATTTCGTCTCCACGTATCGATTATACAATGCTAAATAAAATAGGTTTTTGAATTCATTTTTGTTTAAACTCATTAAACGCCTCCGTTTGTTCCCCAGTCCATTTAAATAATGCATCTTTGCGTGTTAATAAAGTGAGCGGTCGCGTAATAACAGTAAAATTTTCATTAAATTTACGGAAATAAGTTATAAAACCGAAAAATTGACGTACCTACCTCTCGTACACTTTTAGATTGTGGAAACTTTTGTACAGCCAAGATTTTAGTTTTTCCAGGTTTAATACTCTCCCCGGAAATATCGTGTCCCAAATATTCTATTTCTGACTTAAAAAATAACATTTCTTTAAACGAAAGGTTAAGTTAGTATTTTGCAAAGTATGATAACCGTTATCTTTTAATTCTTACGTGATGGCTTTCACATTTTGTGAAATCGGTAAGGTCTATCATCAAATAAATCGATTTTCATTTCGGTTAAGTGGGTAGTTCCCAACTCTTAAATGTTTTCAGAGGAAATGTTTTATATTTACTGAGAAATCTAATAATCCTAATTTTTAATTTTACTTCACGTGATACCTGTGCGTCTACATTTAAATTAGTTTCACAGAATAGTTTGTATATGGCTTGTACCTTATTATTACAAACACTTACTTCGGATTATCGTCATATGCTTGTTCCTCGGCAACACATTCATCAGCAAGAATTACAGCTTAACCTGCCTTAAAATTCAACGCGACGTTCGCGGTGTTAGCAATAAACAGGACCATATTACGTGGATGTGGAACACATCGTCCAACATGATAACAACTACTTTCATACCTACGCGTTGTAGTCTCTACATAAACATCTCCATCGTAATCGTCATGGGTAGTGACATTCACATATTCCACAAATGTTGGCGGTAAGACCGTCGCCTCCTTAGCCCAAATACATATCTTCCTATCAGCGTTTAAAACATCGAATTTTGGCAAATCAACGTCTGATTTATTATAGAAGAGTAATTGATATCCACTTACGACCACAACTACGTCAGGATGATTTACATAAGGTTGACCTACCATAATAGGAATTTGTTGTACCTCACTTGGCATTACAATACGGCCACATTGACCTCTTGAACTTCAATGGTGACAGTAGAAACACCAATGGTATATACACTTGCACCTGCGTATCCTCTAAGTAACACCGTAATCGGCCGAAGTTCTAGTCCGAGTTGTTCTGCAATATCCTGTCGTAATAGAACAACTTCATTACCTGTGTCTAATAACCGTTTATGCATTTTCCGTTCAATAAGCAGTCAATAAAATATATCTTAGGAGCGGTACTCTTATCCCTTATTGATGTGCTGCTGTTAAGACCGTATTAGGATTTTTATGACCTCCTTTTGTTCGTCGTGGACGATATATATGCCCTTTTTGAGAACAGTTAAAGCATTTATTATACCACCCTGACGCTGAGGGACTTTCCTTTCGTCTCGCGTAATGTCCTTCATAATGTTTATTTTTCTCGAATCGTTCATTTCGATAATGAGGCCTTGACATTCGGTTTGCATCGTATATTCTATCGGTTCTTCCACATCTTCTTTCATTTAACGTTGAAATATATTCCTCGTATAAACTTTCAGGTGTTAAGTAACGCCCTGCTCGAGCCGAGTTCTGCATACCAGGATCATTTAACCCATCTATGATACATGATACTGCTTTCTTATCCGTTATTTCACAAACTTGTGCTCCATTTTGCTGTAGTAGTACGTCGCCATGTCTTCGTGCGGAAGCTTTTCTCCCCGAAGTAACCTTCGTACCGTCGCGGCCGTTGCATAATTGGCGTTCAACATTTGCCTGTCTTTCCTGTGACTTTCGTGGAGAGCTTCACCTTCTCAGAATACACTCAGAGAGCTCAGAAATACACAAAATTTGTATTACCTCAAATATATTTTACTCCATGGCCAATAAATAAATTACTATTTTAAATGTTGTACACCAAAGTTGTCAAATATCTAAACAATGATTTCTTCGAAGTTGGTCGCAAATATGTACATATTGTTAAGGAATTTTCATCTCCAGACAGGGCAAACTCGAGGCGCTCTGTATATTAGCATTTTATAAACAAACGCGAGGTAATATAAATTAACCTGAGATCATCCATTCGGTCGATTCCCGGCGAAGGGATATACGTGAGAGACATTCGATTATGAATATTTGAAGTGTGCACATACAGTTTGTTCATCTCCTACAATTTTTGTTAATAAAAGTGTAAAATTTAATTATTATTTAGTATTGATTTAACAATATGTATTATATCTGTCTCTGAACTCTCTACACAGTTTGTATCTTCTCAGTTTAGCTCACGTTACTTAGTTAATTATAAAATAAGTACTTCATATAACTACCTGTTATTATTAGAAAAATAGGAGGCCGTGGATATATAAAAGTCTTATTCACTGCTTATTAATTTCTTCTTTATTATTTTTAATATGCTAATCAAAGTGGCTCTGTCTATTCAGTTTAAAAATGTACTACACTATTCTCGACTAATATTGTGTCTATGTACATATGTATGTCGGCGACAACCCTCTGTATAGGCCCATGCCACCCCGGTTATCGAGATAGGAATGCATGGAATGCAGACATAAACACGGTTACGAGAAGACGTAAACATTACCATAAATGGTCATGTCGAATGTGTGACTGGAGCTAGCAGGGAGGAACCTATCTCTCCCGCGGGCAGAACAAAACCGAGTTGAGAGTCCCGTGTATGAATTCAGTTAGAAAAAGACTCGAGATAGCGAGACGAGGATATCACGGGACTATTGGTGGCGGACTGCTTAGCTCCTTTCGTGCAATTTAATTATCGTTTTAATGATCTGACATTTTAGTTTTAATATTTACTGACTATTGATTTCGTTTGTTTTGTTTAGTGACTTTTATATTTTTTCATCGTTATTGTTTAGTTAATTATTAAGTGTAATAAAGTACGTGAAAATGCAACCAAAGTCCAGTAAATCTGCCCCAAAGCAGATTCTTTCCTGCTCGCCTCCGATATCAGAAGTGGGATCAGAACTATTACCACAATCGTCAAATAATGAAGAAGCTTCGGAAAATGGCTCCGAAAATGTAATTCGAGAAATCCAACGATTGAGGCAAGAAATAAGAGATCAACCAGGACCTTCAGCGCACCCATCTGCCTATGCCAACATGGGACAAATAAAACTACCAAAGTTCAATTCCGCAGACAAAAATATGAACGCAGAATCCTGGTGTGAATTTGCTGATGCCTGGGTGGAATCTTTTCAACCCAGCCATATAGAAATTGCATTGACAATTTCCGGTGCTCTAGAAGGTGAAGCCGCAAATTGGTTAATATAAGCCAAACCAATGAAGAAAACCTGGGAATTACTTCGTGCCGAATTCTTGGCTGTATTTCAACGAAGAGTAAGCCCAATTGAACAGTTAGCTGAAGCTGTACTAGGACGAACCGATATAGCACCTGAAGATGCCACAATGGAAGACCTGTTACACAGCATGCAAACTGCTTTGACTCTTATTCGAGAACGAGAAAGCGACGAGGCCCTAGCTGTCCTAATAGGCTGCTTCCAAGCTTCCAATCGAACTCCCTATGCCAGACGAAGATTTCAAACTGACTTGCCTAAGGATATTCGCACCTTTTGCACCATGATGGAGGGGAAATTCATCAAACGTCCGGCGCTATATCCTACTGGTCAATATACTAGTTCTAAGCGCCCAAATCAATCATCCTCACATTCTGGAAGAAGTGTAGCGTCCTTTTCTGGCCGATGTCACAACTGTTACCGACTTGGACATAAAGCGCACAGCTGTCGCCAATCCAAACACGCAACTTCAACAAGTAGTGTGAATCGACACCACCAGGACAGGGAATCAAAATTCGTCAGCTGTTTCACTTGTGGGGAAGCTGGTCATATCTCACCAAATTGCCCCAAGAAGGATCGCTCTCGGAGACCAAGTGGAGAACGCCGAATAAGTGAGAGAGGGGTGAACATTTGCGAAGTTGCCGCCTTGCCTGAGGGAAAGCTACTTTTAAAAACTGGTGAGACGTTTCCATTTTTATTCGATACAGGCTCTGACTGTTCTCTGGTCCGTAAAAGTATTGCATGCCACTTCGATGGCAAAAGATTCAATAATTTAGTTTCCTTAAAGGGGATTGCTAGTAGCTCTTCTTTTTGTTCATCACAAATTTTAACGCTGGTAGAAATTCAAAATTTACATGTTGAAATTTTGTTTCATGTAGTCTCAGATGAAGTTATTTCAAAGAGCATTATAATTGGCAAAGATTTAATAGCACAAAATGTTGACGTGCACTTTGGTCCATCTGGTTTAATTTTAAAACGTGCAATCAATGTATTACTTTGTGACCAGACGCCGGTAAATTTTTCAAGGGTTAATACTGATGTGTCAGATATAGAAAAACAAAACCTTTTCACTTTGTTACTAAAATACAATAAATATTTTGTCAATGGCGTCCCTTCAGGACGAGTCACCACAGGAGCTTTAAAAATACGTTTAAAGGATTCTAATAAATTTGTTCAACGTAGGCCTTATCGTTTAGCACCTGTTGAACGCGAAATAGTTAGAGAGCAAATTAAAGGTTTAATAGAAGCTAATGTAATTAGGCCAAGCTGTTCTCCATTTGCCAGTCCAATTATCCTTGTGAAGAAGAAAGACGTTTCAGACAGGCTCTGCGTAGATTTTCGGGAACTTAATGACAATACTGTACCAGACAATTATCCATTACCCTTAATCAATGACCAAATTAATCGGTTATGCGGGGCGCAGTACTTCACGTCATTAGACATGGCTGCTGGTTTTCACCAAATACCCGTTGATCGTGAATCCATTGAGAAAACAGCATTTGTAACTCCCGATGGGCAATACGAATACCTCACCATGCCTTTTGGTCTCAGAAATGCACCCTCTGTATATCAGAGAGCAATTGACAAAGCTTTAGGTGAATTTCGTAACACTTTCGTGATTGTTTATATTGATGATATTTTAATTCCATCAAGTTCGATTTCCGAAGGTCTTGAGCGTTTAGAAATTGTCATACAAACACTTACTAAAGCAGGATTTTCATTTAATATTAAAAATGTAGTTTTCTTAAACTCGAAATAGAATATCTTGGCTATGTAATACGAGCCGGCGAAATGAGACCAAACCCGCGTAAAGTTTCAGCGTTAATAAATGCTCCAGTACCCAAAACTGTTAAACAAGTGCGACAATTTCTGGGTTTAGCTTCTTATTTCCGGCAGTGTATTTCAAAATTTTCCAAAATAGCCACCCCACTGTATCAATTAACTACTTCGCCAACAAAATCCATAAAGTGGCTGCCACGACATGAAGAAGCGAGACAGCAACTTTTAAGAGCACTAACGTCGGAACCGGTCCTAATCATTTTTTATCCTAATTTGTCAATCGAATTACACACCGATGCTAGTTCAGACGCTTACGGATTATTCCAAAAGAAGGACTCTAAACTTCACGTTGTTGCATATTTTAGCAGACGAGCCACTAAAGCTGAATCTCGTTATTATTCTTGTGAACTCGAAACATTGGCAGTGGTACAATCAATACGATTTTTTCGCCATTTTTTATATGCCAAACACTTTACAGTAACAGATTGCAACTCTCTAAAAGCTTCTCGGACAAAAAAAGATTTAACACCACGAGTTCATCGCTGGTGGGCATTTTACAATCGTTTGAATTTGACTTAATTTACCGAGAAGGCAAACGCATGAAACACGCCGATTATTTGTCAAGAAACCCTACACCGCCACTTGAAAAGGGCAATGTAAACACAGACACATGTTCCGTGCAGGTAGTTGACCTATATACAGACTGGCTCTCGGTCAAACAAAAACGGGACAACAACCTATTAAGCATCATCACAAAAATTAGGTCAAATGAACTTGATCCAGACCTAGCAAAAACTTATGACGTTCGTAATAATTTATTGTACCGTAAAATCGAGCGCCATCATAAAAGTTTATATTTACCAGTGGTACCTAAGTCAATAGTGTGGTCGGTAATAAATCACGTACACACTGACTTAAAACATTTGGGTTGGGATAAAACTCTTGATAAAATTTATGAGTTATATTGGTTCCCGAAAATGGCACGCACGGTTAGAAAATTTGTTGAAAATTGTATAATTTGTAAATCTTCTAAAAATGCAAGTGGTGCAAAGCAAGTTCAAATGCATGCAATACCTAAAATACCCAGGCCCTGGCATGCAATACACTTCGATATTTCGGGCAAGCTCAGTGGTAAAAGTGAAAGTGATACCAAAGAATACGTATTCGTCATAATCGATGCTTTTTCAAAATTTGTGTTGTTGAGAAAAATAAAATCACTTACGTCAGGGACGGCTCTTGATTGTTTAAAAGAATCCACTTATCTGTTTGGAGCGCCTGCTCAAATTATTTTTGGTCAGGGTAAATGTTTCACTAGCAGTGAAGTCCCATAATATTGATTTACACGTTATTGCACATAGTACAAGTCGTGCGAATGGTCAAGTAGAACGTGTTATGCAAACACTTAAGAACACTTTATCATCGATAGAGTCAGAAAGTAATGATCGATGGCAAGATTCTCTAGAAGAGGTACAATTAGCTTTAAACAATACTAGACATAGGGTAACCGGTTTTAGTCCTGCCGAATTACTATTTGGAATCGAAATTCGCTCGCTTAATTTGCAGAAGATCATACATTGTGATTTAGTAAATTATGATAATGCAATCTCATTGAAAGATATCCGTGATCAAGCAATTACAAATATTAAGGTGTCAGCACAAAAAGATACTTCTCGCTTTAACCTTGGAAAAGCTACTATTCAACCTTTTAAGGAAGGTGATTTTGTATTTAGTAAAAGTAACGAAAGAATGCTAACAAAACTAGAAAGAAAGTATAGAGGTCCATTTAAAATAATTAGAGTCCTAGAAAATGACAGATATGAAGTGGAGAGAGTTTCTCACAAAGGCCAACTGTTTAAGTTTACCCATGATCAGTTGCAAAAAGTACCGGAAGGACAAGACGAAGTTGTCCTTGATTCCGAAGTTGAGAGCCAGACTGAGCCTGTGTCCGCTGATGATTAGGGTAATTGATTTGTCCATTTTTACTGTGCATGTGAAGTAGTGAATGATTTCAAAGTATTGGAATAACTGAGTGAGAGGACATCTTTTGGTCGGTCCTCCACGGGATAACTGAGTGAGAAGACATCTTTTGGTCGGTCCTTCATGGGATAGCTGAGTGAGAGGACATCTTTTGGTCGGTCCTCCACTGGATAGCTGAGTAAGAGGACATCTTTTGGTCGGTCCTCCACAGGTAGTTGAGGTTGAGGAGACATCAGTTGGTCGGTCTCCCTGTCTTAGAGTGAACGAGTTAAGTTTGAGGAGACATCAGTTGGTCGGTCTCCCTATTTTGGAGTGAACGAGTTGAGTTTGAGGAGACATCAGTTGGTCGGTCTCCCTATCTTAGAATGAATGAGTTAAGTTTGAAAGGACATCAGTAGGTCGGTCCTCCACTCTCAAGCTGAACACCGGTATAGTCGTCGTACTATACCAACTTACGTAGCTACTCAGGATGGACGAGCGATTTGAGGATGGTAATTTACTTGTTATGTTTCAGATTAAAACTTCCGTGCCCGAGGACGCGCACTATGTCAGTATGGCCGTGTCGGCGACAACCCTCTGTATAGGCCCATGCCACCCCGGTTATCGAGATAGGAATGCATGGAATGCAGACATAAACACGGTTACGAGAAGACGTAAACATTACCATAAATGGTCATGTCGAATGTCTGTCATGACTGGAGCTAGCGGGGAGGAACCTATCTCTCCCGCGGGTAGAACAAAACCGAGTTGAGGGTCCCGTGTATGGATTCAGTGAGAAAAAGACTCGAGATAGCGAGACGAGGTTATCACGGGACTATTGGTGGCGGACTGCTTAGCTCATTTCGTGCAATTTAATTATCGTTTTAATGAACTGACATTTTAGTTTTAATATTTACTGACTATTGATTTCGTTTGTTTTGTTTAGTGACTTTTATATTTTTTCATCGTTATTGTTTAGTTAATTATTAAGTGTAATAAAGTGTGTGAAAATGTGACCAAAGTCCAGTAAATCTGCCCCAAAGCAGATTCTTTCCTGCTCGCCTCCGACATGTATATATAATCATTGAAACAAATAAACATCATATGTCAGCATTTTAGTAAGCAGAACGTTCATAGTAGGGGTGCATAGATGAAATACAAATCTTACTTAATTCTATAATTAACAAAACAGAGTATTTAATTTTCTAAATTCACTTATTTTTTTTAACGTCAATATACAGGTTATTCAACAGTTATATACATTAGAACTTCTTCTAAGGTATGATATATGTGACCTTGTGATGTTAAATAGCTTAGGTAAATATGTAACTTCAATTTCTGTTTGTTTTAATATATAGATTTTTACATCAATCACCATGTGTAATAAAGATATCTTGAACGCCATAACAACACCATATACCAATGCATATAAAAAAGTGTATATTGAAAAAATTATTGTATTTAATTTAGATTCTCGAATAGTTATAAATAAGGCAATAATTCTTGTATTTTGAAAATAAATAATTATTGATTAACACCATTGTGTTTAAACGAGAAAGGGTTTGAAAACGAATTTTTATAATGAATGATTTTATCTACCAGATACTGTAGACCTGCCAATAGATACAAATTTTATGTCATGACATTTCTGGCATTGAAAGTTACTGGTTTGTTAATATACCATATTCTATTTAAATAGGGTTGCCATATTTTCAGAAATAAAATAACACACATTTTTTTTATTTACATTTTATTTCGAGATCGATGGCTGCTCGCTACATTCTTCACTGGCAGTAGGCCCAGTAGGGGGCTGTGGCTGGATTGATTTTTGTTCAAACCAGCTATATTTTTCAGAGCTCACAACCTTCTTTAAAAAAACATTATTACATTTAATTTTGTCATAAAAATCGCGGCATTGTAGATTCGTATTAAATTTAATTCGTAATAAAGCTTTTACTGTAGACACGTCCAATCTTCCCCTTTCAGAACGCCAAATATTTTTCATTATTGAAAATACCCTTTCTACTGGTGCAGAAGTTCCGGGTAAACAAAATAAAAATTCAATAATTCCATAAATCTAAGTAATTTACGCAATCTTTTAGCACCAAAAGGAATAAATATTTGCTTTTTTCGTTCAACAAGTTTTAACTCCAATTCAGAAAACCATACAAATATTTCTATGGCGGTCGCGTCATTTGATTCCATTTTTAAAATAGTTTTATTGAATAGTTCCAATGTACCGTGGATAAACCACAAATAAAGTTCATTAGAAGAGTCTTTAAAAAACGACTTTAGCATATTTGGACCATTTCTACTTTCTGAGAGAAAATAACATTTCAAGCCATCAAATATCAATAATATTCTATGTATTGCAGGCAGCAAACTCAAAAATCTAGTACTAGAATGATGTAATACCTTTTTATACTCAATTTGTACAAAATCACAGAATTCTTTTAAAGCAGTTGTTCTCACAGTATAAATGTAAAAATGTTTGTATATCTTAACAACAGTACTTTCAATATCAAGAATTGGCATTTTGTACATAATTATGTACTATGTGTGCCGCGCATCCAATACCAAGTAATTCATGACCAATTATATATAAATATTTTGTATAAATAAAGTAATTTTGTATAAATATTAATTTTTCGTTTACGCTTTGAGCCTCCGAAATTCGTATTTGTGTTGTCTGCACAGAAGCAAATAATTTTTTTAGTAAGTTGATATTTTTCGAGGACCTCAAAAACGTAATTTGCTAAAAGATCGGACGTTTCTCCAGGTAACTCCTGAAACAATAATAATTTTACATGTATTTGATTAGTAAAGTATCTAATAATAATAGGTACTAATTTTAAGTCCAATTTGACGAGTCTATAGTTACAGTTATAAAACTGCATGCTGTAAATCCTTTAATACTTCGTCAAAGAGATGTCGAGAAATTACATTAACTATAATTGCTTCAGTTTTTGTTTTAACACTGACAAATTTTGTGTCATAAAACGGACTTATTAATTTTGATGTACAGGTTGAAGAATTAAAACTAAAATCGTGCCGCACCGTATGGTAAGCAAATGTCGCTTCTTTAGCTGCACAATTTAAATCCTTATTCGTTGGCTCAACTTTCTTAAAAAATATACCAACAGCTTGGGTAATTGTTGAAGCACGGGTAGTTTTTATGCTTGTTAGTATTTACGTGCTGCTTCATCACGCCGACCCCCTTGTGCAATAGAAAATTCTACATTGCAAATTGTACATTTAGCCGAATCATCATATCGTCCCTTCTTTAAAAATGAAAATTTACATTTTCTCTTTCCCATTGTCACTGTCACTGCAACCCTGTAAGATAAAAATAAGGTTTTAACTTACTACTTTCCCATGTTAATCACGCTCTATTTTACCTCTACTTCTGCCTTTGCACTGTACAGTATGCACTTTAAATAATAGGAATAGGGGTTCACAAACTACAATTCTCGTAAACAAATAAGAAATAGGTACACCGTTTGTTTTAACCAAAACCAGTTAAAATTAAAACTATGACACGGGGGAATTACTGGACTTCGTTTAGAATATTTGACATTTGAGGTGTCGGTCGGTAAAATAGTTTCCGCTGAAAATGAACTGAAAATCATGTGCTAGTTTTACCTCCTAACGCCAGATGGGACAAAATTACAGTTTTTTTAACATTTGGAATTTTTTAATATAACTACTGATAATTTCCAGAAAAAAACACTTGTAAAAAACGGGCCGAACACACAGACACGTTCTCAATAACGGACAGTCCGTTAGAAAAACGGACGTATGGCAAGCCTAGATTTAAACTAGCTTTGTAACCTGTTTAAATTATAGCATTAAATAAATACTGTATGGTCTCTATTTTAAAGTTAATGGATATTGTGATTTAATTGCATCAAATTAATGAATTGGAGAAAATATTACTAATAAATGTGTTAAAATCAGTGAAGAGATTATTTATACTCACGTTTGGTATATGCCTATTTAAATATGTTTATTGTACGGTACAATACCGTTCTACTTCATTATTTACTTAAATGTTGTCCCGTAGAATGTTACCTACGCGATACATGAACTAATGTCTTTATGAAACATTCAGTTTGTATTGTATCAAGTTTTATGAAATTTTAAACAATATACTTCTTCAAACACATAAAATAATTACTTAACTTAAACAAATATTTTTACTTGAATTTACCATATAGGAATTAATAATATATTTTAAGTATTTATAGCCAATATTTCAGCTTTTTTCAATCGAGAAATTCCAGACTCCAGAGAGAAGGCAGGTATAGGGGATAAGGTTCACCCTTATCCCTTATACCTGCTTTATCTCTGCACATCTGTATATTTTAAACATCCGGTTGTGAAGGGAATGTAAATGGTAAATGTATACAACAGACACAGCCCCTTAATAGTTCAAGATACTTAAATGAAATGCCCAGTACAGAGCAAGGAACAAAATCGTTTATCAATTATCTGCCGATTATTTTTTAGTAAAACGTGTTACCTACACTTTGGTTGGTATCTACTCAGATGTTCAGAAGTTTTACCTTTACCATTTTATATATTAACTTGTTTTCATAAAATTTTATAATGCTTTATAATGGTATTTACATATTTGACAGACCACAAATTTCACCATGCTTATGAACAGAAACTCATATGTATGTAGTTATCGATTGACCCATAACAGCGTGCTGGGAATTACAATTTTATTACCCTGTTCGCGCAGTTTCAACAAAAAATATAGGGATCACATCAGTTATTGTAAATACATACATATGTATGTATGTATGTATATTCTATGACTCCTTTTGCTTTAATCAACTAAGAAAATAAAGTAATAAAGGATACATAAAGCAATCTGGATAAATGTCTGCTTTTGATTAGACAGAACCATAGGCGCCGCCAAATAATTTTTAGCGCATTTGGCAACAAAATAAAATTTGCTAGGTGTTACTTACAGTGACATTAAATAATTAAAACTTGTTATTTGTTATATTGTTATATGCAGATATCTTTTGTGTATATTACATTTGCTATTTACATTTTATTTACATGAAGCTATGTTGATCCCTCCAATATTTGTGGTGTTATTTCTCAAAATCGAGTTTACAAAATAATAACAGCATTCCCAAAGTTATTATAACGACAAACCAAAATGTCTGGAAAATTTCAAAATTAGAAAATTAACATTCACATATTTCCTGTTATTGGGAAAAATCGTCGTCGTTGTTAAATGACTCTGACGTAGTGAAATGATAAGAAGAAATATGGAATTTATCTTCTCAATAAATTGTCGGAACCTATAGTATATACACATATACATACATAGATATTGCGTTTAAAAACAAAATAAAAAGTAAGTTAGATCCTTTACTGTTTCAAACATGTTACAGAATACGAATATAAGCAACGGAAAATGGAAATAGCTCTGATGAATAGATGCCCAATGGATTTACAATGAGAGGATGAAAAATTTTCAATTAATACTCATATATGTAAATGTACTATCGAGAGAGAATGTAGAGAAAACATTTTTAATACGCTCCTCTACAAATACAAGCAATAGTGAATAAATAGTTATTTATGATCCTAGTCCTAAAATAATCGCTCCTTCTACTAGCCAAGAGCACAATTACGTAAATAAATTAATTCAGTAGGTATTACTTATACTCTAAAGAAACCTATCGATAATATCTTATTACATAATTTGAGGATGATACACTAAGTAAATGGTGTACATAAATATAATAATACACCACTGAGAAAGAAATGTAAAGAGACACTTTTTAGAGTCAATTATGCTCTTGATCAATATAATGAAGAACGATTTTTATAAGAGCAGCATAACTAAGTTTAAAATTAATATATTATTGTGTACATTTCAGAGAAACGTATCGAAAATGTCTGGTATCGTATTCAAATACTATTTCTTGATAGATAATAAGATAAATTTTAAGATAACATATACCTAATAATATGTTTTGGTAATTATTTACAAGTGTTACCCATTTGAATATGCTTACCAAATTTTACCAAAAAAAAAGATGAAACTGGCTTCAGTTTCATCCGCTCGGACACAGTTTTGGAGAAAATGAATTTTCTACTTTCCGCGCGACAGCCACTTTTTCTTTTCAAATAACTTTCATTTCACATAGCTAATATTAATACGAGTAGATGCTACAACACTTCCTTTATACATATCATATATTAAACTGTGGTAAAACCTATTATTCATTATGACGCTCTTAATTTATTTCAAATTTTTATAATTCACATGCAGTTGGCGTCGTCCATTGTGTTTTTGTAATCGTGCGCACTCTTTGTCGTTCGATGAAACCACATGTATACGGAGGGGCTCCAAAAGTTAACTTTGAATATTAACAACTAAATACGCTGTTATTTTGAAGGATACTAACCTAGCCTAACCTAATCATAATAAGTAGACAGTTAGGTTAGACGACGCCAACATGATGTGAATTGTAAACATTTGAAGTAAATTAAGAACACCGTAATGAATAATAGGTTTTATTACAGTTTAATATATAATATGTATGAAGGAAGTGTTGTAGCATCTACTCGTATTAATATTAGCTATCTATGTACGTAGTGTGAAGTGAAATTTATTTGATATGAAAGTGAAAGTATGAAGAAAAAGTGGCTCTCGTGCGGAAAAGTGAAAAATTCATTTTCTCGAAAACTGTGTCCGAGGGGATGAAACTGAAGCCATATTTGTCTCCAGGACCCTCAAAAAAAAGGGGATAGGAAAACATTTGGGAAGCATTTTCAAGTGGGTAAACTTGTAAATAATTATCTGTGTTTTTTTGGTACACAACTGGGATGCTACAGCTACGTTTTCAATGGATTTTTCGTATGCCTCGAGAGGGTATATGCCCCTTTTACCCCCAGGACAACGCCTATAAACAGGGATTTTCAGTCTTTGTGACGTGACAATACGTAAGCACACTATTCTTGGATAGAAGCGCCTGGGAGAGCACATGACCGGCGCGAGTTCTACCTAATCAGCAGCACCGCCTTTCCCTCGGCCTCACTTGCAGTGCTGTGCGCGATCCGTTCACAACTGTAAACGAAGTGGTCTACATACCCTAATTCAAAATGTCTCTTGCCGACCCCGTTGCCTTTTTAAAAGATTTTCTCGCCGGAGGCATTTCAGCTGCTATCTCCAAAACATGTGTAGCACCTATCGAACGTGTAAAACTTCTCCTGCAAGTCCAACATATCTCGAAACAAATCGCTGAAGACCAACGTTATAAGGGTAAGACATATTAAATCGATTTTTTGCTTTTAACATTGTATACAGTTCTAACGTTATATTTTTCGCATTAAAAATGTTAAGCATCTTCAGATGCCTTAATTGCTTAAGTAACGATCTTACGTAACTTTTTTTTCTACTAATTTTAAACGTGATAATCCAGAAATAGTACCTATTGATAATGTCCCCGTCAGTGATAAGATTCACGTAATATAACGTTTATAAGACGTTTAATTACTATCTCATGTTTAATAATCACGCCTTAAATTATCATTACCGAGTGCTGACGTTGCACATCGGGTTCGCCACATAAAATTTGTCAAGGACATTGTTCATTCAATATATGACGCCATCATTAACTCTACTTTTTAGATAGCTTATGAAACTATCTAGTTAAATGCGGTTGTAACGAAATATGTAATCTCCATTTTATTGATGTAAAACATAAAGGTGCAGTTGTGCTTGTCACTGAATTTTGGATCGATAATGAACTACATTTCCTCCTGAAAATTGTGCCAGCAACGCATACGTAGTGTCTCCAGTACACGTGCGATCCATTATGTAAAAAGTACATGCTAAAGTTAATTGATTGTTAATATTAAATATTTTGTTTCAAAAAAATATTACTATTTTTATGTAGACATAAAATGTGATATGAGCAACCAGTATATGACCTACATATAGACATTTCAGAATTGTAAAATCATAGATTAATAAAAGACAGGTTAGTTCCTAACAGTGACCTTTAATACTTTCCTGTACGGTTACGTAAACGTTATTATATCAAGGCTACTCACTTTTATTAAAGGAATACTGACAACTAATTTTTATTTCAACAAATAAAATAACACGTTAGTACGTTTAATTTGAATCTACATTGTAAAGGTTATTAACACCTTTACTATTTAGTTGCTTCGCATTAATTTGCATTTAGTGGCATATTTTTCTACTGATAAAAACCACTATCTATCAGACTCAATAAAATTTCAATATATAATAATGATACATCGCCTTACAAGTACAGACATCCAAATAGCTAACTATTTTTTAGTTAACCTATCAATGGCAATTATATATACCTAAATATATATATATATATATATATATATATATATATATATATATATATATATATATATATATATATATATATATATATATATATATATATATATATATATATATATATATATATATATATATAATTATAAATATACTTTAATGTTTCAATAGTATGATAGTATGTTTAGTTTCAATTATCTCTAAGAGACAGCGCACGCAAGTATTTTGTTACATGATTAGTGATCACGTTATTTGTGACGCCATAAATATTTTCGTTATATGAAATAAGACTTACGTACGTCAATGACATTCTGTATCTTAAACACAAGGTATATTATGTAATTGCGCGAAATTTCTGTTAATGTCTAAATGTTAGTAAATTTTAAAAACGCTGTATTAATTATATAATTGATATTTATTGAGTTAGCATTTTATAATCCGTCAAATATTTCATATTGATATCGAAACAAATTAGAGTTCGAGCAGCTATAATCCGTATAACGCTTATATAACCTATCTACAGGTATCTATTTATCGAAATTCAGTATCTGTCTAGTCGAACCATACTTGAAACTTATGTACGTGAGTTCATTATCTCTATTTTAATTATTTTATTTAGGTATGTCTAGATTTGCCGGCTACGACTTGCAAAATAGCTATTTTTCAAGAACATAATGAAAACCTTTTGATATTGTAAAGCTTTTTAATGACTGAGGTTTACTATTAGAAAAAAATACTTGTTCTATCATATCAGTACTAGGTAAGGATGCACAAAGGTAAGACCTATTTAGACATGTGAGAGGAATGCTAATTGCTTTACCTACAACGAATTTACTTTAGTCGACCATTGAATAAAAGTCGAGTACCTTCTTAACTATCATTGAATTATTTCATGTAAAGTGGGCTAAAAGACACAAACTCGCAATAAAACATCGTACAGTACATTTATTAATATTAAACAATCGAGGCAATTAACATTATCAAAAGCAAAAAATAAATGTCTGTCTAAACAATATTGACAAAGGTTGAATTATATTTAGGTTAAATATTTCTAAGCAATATTGACAAAGGTTGAATTATATTTAGGTTAAATATTTTTTAGAAAAATATTTAAGTGAATTTAGTGAATAGTGTTTAGTATAGTTTTATATCACGAAATACCATGTACTAACTAACGTATATAAGGTTAGAAAAACCAAAGACATATTTACTTTATACTTGTTCATTATAAAATTAATCGAATAGACATAGAAGTAATAAATTAACTAAAGATAATCAATCAAAATATTGCTATTGAATAACCTATAATTAGATGGTCATGGCATAATATATACGCATAAGAACTTGGAAGAGGGCAGTAGAAAACACCAATATCGTGCCAACTACCTGCTACATCATGATCTAACAATAGAACGGATTGTCACATGCTATGTTATTAGAGATAATCAGTAGGCAACTACTTGGATAGTTAAATTAGAAATTAAAACTAATAAAATTTTCTCTTCTACTTTCACTTCGTCACGTGTTCCTTTAAAAACTGCATCTTACTCGAACGTATCGAGTAAGATGCAGTTATTTGCATATATGATACATTCTTTTTTATTTTTCAGTAAAAGAGAGCCTTAATATGGAATTATTATGGCGCTTGTAGCTATATGTTCACGAAATTTTTTTTTTATGATGAATAAAAAAAATATGTTTATAGTAATTAGTTGTAGACATATTAATTGCAAAATATTTTTATTAATAAAGAATATTTAAAACACAAAATATTGAAAATAGTTTACTACATTTATAAAATTCCTATAAAATTTACTGTATCTATTAAAACCTTCATATTCAATTCGGTCTAATTGCTCTTTGTTGGTTTTATATGGTAGAATTTTAAAATCTGATGAAAAAAGTGACCATGTAGTCATTAAAAAAGCCTTATTCATAACCCCAAAAACCAAGAAAAATATCAAACATGGCATGCATGCATCGTTACCTACGGTGTACCATGTTGGAATAAATAATGGCTAGAATCTGGAAATGGTGGGAGAGTAATCACTCATTGTCAACTTCATATTGTGAAGGTGTTTCGTTAGTTGACTTCGGTTAGAATTCCCTCACTAGAGGTAGTCACTAGACGTAATCCATCCTAAACATTAACGTTAACTAGTATAAACTATTCTAGTGGTAATGGTGAGTTAAAAAAGTATAATGAAAAATTTACAGACCAGCACAAAACAGACTCCTCAATGGACTATGAAGGTTTTTTTTTAGTAAATCTAAAAAATGTATCACTTTGTATATATTTCCGTTTGTTATATGTAATAAGGAACCAAAACACAAATTATTTCTGGAAACTTTCTGATGGACTATTTTTTATAATAACTAAGAAAATGGTTTACACTTCCTAGTTTTTGAGAAAGAAAGTTGTGTTTTGATATGTTTGAATAAATTAGACGTTCTATTTAACATTTGTGTCACCTTCTTATGTCATGAAATATTTGTAATTTACGTTACAGGTATGGTAGATTGTTTCATACGTATACCCAAGGAACAAGGTGTTCTAGCTTACTGGCGTGGTAACACTGCTAACGTAATCCGTTATTTCCCTACACAGGCTCTTAACTTCGCATTCAAAGATAAATACAAACAAGTTTTCTTGAGCGGAGTTGATAAAAAGACACAGTTCTGGCGTTACTTCTTGGGTAACTTGGCATCTGGTGGTGCCGCCGGTGCAACTTCCCTCTGCTTCGTATATCCACTAGACTTCGCCAGAACCAGGTTAGTAATGTATTACTTCTAGGTCCGTATATTTCGTAGCGCGCATTGCGGCGGAAGATACGGGTGTATTTTATCTGTATATTTCATCACGACGACAAATCGAAGAGACGATACATTGGTAGATGTTTTACTAATTGTAAGTTATACATATGTATGTATATATTCATTTTGTAATTTCAGCAATTCAAAGATGCAAAGTTGTCTTTATCGAAATTGAAAATTATATTCAGCATATTGTCAACTTACGCATACAATGAGTATTCATGCCTAATATCAACCAATACTATAACCTTTGATTCATTCCGGTATTGACAATTTTGATTTAGATGATACGATCGCCCATTAAAATTGCTAAAACATTTTTATCAATGCCTAGTGATAATTAGTTTATGCGTAAAAATTGAAAAAACGCTGTCAAAGTAGTTGCGTAATTGCTTGATTTAGGAGTTAACTTGGATCAACTGAACATACTAAACCGGCGACAAATTTATAAATTACATTAATCACGTGTTAAATCGTTTGGTGAACAACAATACTTATTTACTAAAATAAATGGAAATTTATTTGAAATTTAACACATTACATGCATTTGTCTTTTGTGACTATTAGTTAAACTATAATCTGTGAATTCTATTTCGTGTTAAAAATATTTAAATAACTTTAAATATCATGCAATTAAAAATAAAAGGAACGCAGATTCGAATATAAATGCTTATTCATGTACAAAATATAAATGGCATATGCGAAAATATTAATGGCATTGACGTGTAAGCTTTCACACATTAATACCATTTATATTTTGCCAAATACTTGTTACATAATGAATGGAATTGAAATTATTTGCTATACTTTGACCCCCGATAGGTGTTCTAATTTTAGCATTTGTCATAGTTTTGTTTAGATGAAGAAAAATTAAATGTGGAGGAGTTAACATTGAAATTGAAAGAAAAAATGATTTATTGATTACATGGTAATGATTTTACGAGAATAAGAGCCGAGCTACTAATGTTTTGTCAAGCAATAAATCTTTATACTGTTCGCTTGTTGATGAAATATGCTGATGTTAAAACCAAATATTTATCTACATCTGAAAAATTAGTATTAATGTTCAATATGGGTAATTTGAGATATATACCACTATCCCAATCATAATTAGATAGCTAAGCATATTTCTAACACCACTTAAGACTAAGCATTCGTAAATTTTACGATAATATTTTTTTTCATACCCAAATAAACTTCAATTAACAGATGCATTATTTATTGAACATAAAGACTTTAAAACATCATTTAAGTACACGATTTACAAATTTCCCCGCGGTGTTCATTGAAAAATGGTTTATTACATTTTGAGCAAAAGTGTGTAGTCATACGTCTCTTTTGTGATAGGCAACTCGCACAAGTTCTCTTGGACATATTAGGCACTGTATTCTCTTGCAGAACTGTCTCCCTGTTTTCTGTTACTGTCTCTTTTAGAAGCTGACTAATACTTTCACGAAGTGAGCGTTGTAAAGTGGGTACTTTCACTCGTTCTTGTAGCCATGGCGTCACTAATAGCTTATACAACTCCATCATATATGCCTTTCGGGAAATCGATTTTTGTCGGCATTTTATTCTATGAGCATTGTACAAAATAAAGCTATTTATGCAAGCAATATTTAGTATTCCAAAGAAAAGGCATAGAGGCCATCTTTTAGTTTTCCTAGAGGTACTCATATTTGAGCACATTTGGTCTAACGTATCCACTGCCCCTTTTGTCTGATTGTAACTCTCAATAATTTCTGGTTTTCCGGAAGTTTTTGAGACGTAGTGCTTGATGAAGTGTTGATAACAGCAGAACGTTTTTGTTCTTTTTGGGAGTATAAGACACGAGCACTTTGTCTTTGTCAAAACAAAATTTAGAGCTGCCTGGGTCGCGATTTCTGGTTACTAACATTTCTGCTGGAATCTCTTTTGTTTTTTCTAATAGTTCCAACCATAGTAAAATTGTAAGGCGGAACTAGTAAATCATCAGCTAGTTTGACGGACGTAAACCAATTGTCCATTGTAATATCTCTATTGGAACCGGCAATTGTTTCACACAAAGTTTTAACATAGTATTCTCCTAAAGGCATCCCATTAGCGTTTGTACTTTTGCCCAAATATGGCATGGCGTCAAACATGTATTTTGATGAAACATCGCATACCAAAACTATTTTTATTCCATACTTCGACGGTTTGTTAGGTATATACATACGAAAAGGGCACCTTCCTCGAAAACCTAATAGTTGTTCGTCAATGGTAACGTAAGAACTTGGTTTATACATATTTCTGCACTGAATTATAAACTCATCCCAAATTTCTCTGATAGCCGCCAACGCATCTGTTTTTTTTCTTTCGTCCCTCGTGTTTTTATCATCAAATCGTAAACAATCCAATAGAAACTTGAACCTTTCACGACTCATGACTGCCTTGAATACAGCTCCGCATATTTTGTCATCAAATAGCTCTGTCGTTGACAAATGGTTACTTTTCAAATAAGCCGACAATACCAGTAATCCTAACATTGCTCTTATCTCGTTAGGACTAGAAATGGATATTGTAGCAGATTTTGTTTGATATTGAGCAGATTTTGTTCTAATCATAGCGTTTGTATGTAATGTTATTTTATTTATCATAGAATCCATTATAAATACCCTGAAAAACTCGTTCGCACGAAAGTCATTTTGGAAATTTGTTACTGGACCGGGGAAAATATGTAGTATATTTCGTTGCGGTGTTTTCGATGCTGCTTTGGGAACTGCACTCCATCGATGACCGTTTTTCCCTACAAGTCTTACTTGTGGTCGAATTGTCTCATCAACTCTTCCGACTCTTCTTTGCGAGCTGGTTTCTGTCTCAGGTGCTTCATGTTCTTGCTGTTGTTGTTGCTCAGGTTCGTTACTTCTGGATGATCCAAGCAACGAATCATCTACCAGTAACTGATCACCCATATGTCTCCCGTAATTTGATTCTTTATGTAAAAGTCTTGTTTTTTTTGCCCTGGGAGGACTATATTCATCTTCGCTATCATCCTCTGAAGGTTCATATTCACTTCCGCTGTCCTCAAAATCTTCAAACTCCACAGCATCCTCAGTTTCACTCCCGCTCTCCTGAACGCTGTCATCATCTGATTCAAGAAACAAGTTATTTGCAATTTCCTCAAGTTCGGCTTGCGTCAGAGGCCTGCTTTTTTCTCGTCGTTCAGACATATCCTTTAATAGTAATTCGTAAGTTCAACAAGTTCAATCCATAAAGGACTAATTTGAAAAAAACTGTTGTTTTTTGTATGGCGCAATATAGACAAAAGTTACGTTAAGACTAACCTTTCGTAAAATTTACGACGCTCGTCTTATAGCGGCTCATATGTTACACTTAAAAATCAACCAAGATGTTTGGGATAAACACCAACAATGCCAAAGAGAATAGCTAGACGCAGAACTCGATACCTAACGAATGTGCCCGGCGGTGGCCGAAAATGAAAATCGCCGTCGTAAAATTTACGAAGCTTAGCGTTCTAGGGTTAACATGATATATAATATGAAATTTTTTAATACAGATTCTTCATCTTTGATCAACTTTTAACAATTGTTAAAACAATGTTTTAACAATTTTTTTCTTTTCAGATTGGCTGCTGATGTTGGTAAAGCAGCTGGTGACCGTGAATTCTCCGGTTTAGGTAACTGTCTAGTAAAAATCTTCAAGTCTGATGGAATAGTTGGATTGTACCGTGGTTTCGGAGTATCAGTACAAGGTATCATTATTTATCGTGCTGCCTTCTTTGGTTTCTATGATACTGCTAAAGGTATTCTGCCTGACCCCAAGAATACACCTATCATAATTTCATGGGCCATTGCTCAGGTAAGGAAGTTCAAATTTTATTTTTATTATTGCGCGTTTTACATACTACAGAAATAACAAAGTAGTTTTATTCTTCTTTTTATATATTTTATATCGACCTTCCCTTACTATGAATAAATTAAATTCTAATTGAGTGGTTATGTTTATTTGTATATCTTGACAACGTGAATCCATATGAATGACTGAATAAATTTTAAATATGTATGAATACTAATCAGTGATATGTAATTTTACAGACTGTCACTACTGTTGCTGGTATCATCTCGTATCCCTTCGATACTGTCCGTAGGCGTATGATGATGCAGTCTGGACGTAAGAAGACTGAAATTGTCTACAAGAGCACTGCTCACTGCTGGGCAACAATTGCCAAGACTGAAGGCGCCTCCGCATTCTTTAAAGGTGCATTCTCCAACATTCTCCGTGGTACTGGCGGTGCAATCGTGCTTGTCATGTATGATGAAATAAAAAATGTTATTGTTTAAATGTTCACCACTGCTCCAATCGCGCATTGATAACACTCCAGTCGACTTCCTTAGGGAACCATTAGGCAAATTGAACCGAACTCTTTAATTTGCGCCTCCTTCTAGTTTAATCATTCCGGTTAGGTAAAACCATTAAAGGGATCATTCAGATCACTTTTCTGGTTTATGTTGTCCTATCCGTTACAGCATTCTATACGGGGCGCAGTTTGAAAAGTATTGTATATAGGTGTACATTTATTTATTTTAAATTAAACTCGTAAGTGAACGAAACACGGGCCGAAATAGACTTTATTACTGGTTGTCTCATGCAAGTAGAAATTTAACTTCTCTGTAGGTATTCATTACTGTTTAAGTTGTCGGATCGCCAAATATACTGTTGTTTAAGTTATAAAACACTATAACTAAGAACAGCTCGGTTACCTGTTGACTAAAAATGTTCTTAAACTTGTATCATCAGAGCTTTGATGGTAAAAATAAAAAACAAAAAACCGATTATGTGTTTTATTTTCCCTTTTATAATTTTTAATTTGCTTTATTTAACGTTTGTAACGAAAGACATTTCTAACAAGTAAGTAGCTATTAAAGTAGTTTCTCTGTAAACCCATTATAGAATTTCATCAATTTTCAGGTCGACATAAAGAGTAAACTTCCCGAAGAAAATTGCTTAAATGAAAAACTTCTATCGTACTATAAAGGAAATATTTACCATCAAGTTTGAACTTTTTGCATGGTTTGAATGTACCAGTTGATTAAAAGTTAACTTTGAATAAAAAAAATCGGTTGCCCGATTTGTTGAAAAGATAAACATTTTTAAAATGTCGGCTTTGTTAATATGTTTCAGCTTTGCTAGGTAAGTCGAGGTCTTGTCAATTAGCTTTTGATAACGCAGCGGCATGCATTTTACCAGTCGCCACTTATGTTATTACTGCCCATTTGTCACAAACAATATCTAAAATTGAATTTGGTCCTCAATAACTCCTTTTTTATTTTTTTAAGTGAAAGAACGTTTTACATTCACAACCTCTTAAATTGTAGCCAAGCTCGCTCAATTCAACAATACATCGTCCAATGCTTAAGATTAGTTACTCTGTTTACTTTTTACAAGATTCATTTTTGCAATACAGTTTAAACGTTTCTGTATTAGTCTGCGCTTTGCAAATTTTTCTTTATTGTCCTGCAACTGATAAGGAAAAAAATTCATTTTAATTTTACTTTTCCGCACTCACTATACTAGCGGAAAAGTAATATAATCGTGTAAAGGAAAATGGACGAAAAAATGTTTTTCGTTTTTCATAAAAAAGAAATTGTTTTAAAAAATTTTGTCTGTCGTCGGCATTTATTCTTGTTAGCACGATAACTCAACTAAATCGTGTCGGATCGATCGGGTTTTGACTGATTCTGATCGAGGACGTCTCCCAGATGACACCTATTGATTTTGAGGTGGATGGGTTATGAGAAAGTACGATGGTGGATTATTTGAGAATTGTTTTTGTTAGCACGATAACTCGACGAAATCGTGTCGGATCGATTGGGTTTTGACTGATTCTGATCGGGGACGTCTCCCAGATGACACCTATTGATTTTGAGGTGGATGGGTTATGAGAAAGTACGATGGTGGACTATTTAAGAATTGTTTTTGTTAGCACGATAACTCGACGAAATCGTGTCGGATCGATTGGGTTTTGACTGATTCTGATCGGGGACGTCCCCCAGATGACACCTATTGATTTTGTGGTGGATAGGGCACACCCCACCCTGTTCATGGGTCATGAGAAAGCACGATGGTGGACTATTCGAGAAAATTTTGCATTGGACGAAAAAAACATATTCGGCCTGTATCAAATACGAATGAAGGAGAGAAAAAAAATAATTTCGTTAGATCATAAATGTATTGAAGCAGTCGCCAATGAAAAAAGTAAAACCGTCGCATAAAACACATATTCTGCATTTATGTGTTGGTTTATTTTTTCTGGGCCACTCAATTTCGAGATAAAGATGTTCTACGTGCAGAAAAGTCCGTTTTAAGGTTTTAAAACTTTATTTCTAGGTATACATTTTCTTTCATGTCCCGAAAAAGTTTACAAAGTTAGGTTAAGTATAAGGCATACACACACAGTGAACTCTATACTATACGTACTATAGTATAGAGTTCACTGTACACACAAGAGATTAAAATACGACAGAACGCAACGTTGCCATGTCTTTAGTTTCAATGAATAAACATATATTATAGGTGTGTGTAAAGACTGTAAATTAAGGAGACTAGAGAGTAAGGACACATAGCTCCTCGAAAAATCAATGGTGGGGGTGGTACGCAAAACGTCGGCAATATGACAGGCTCGCGTAGAAGCGCGCGGGATCTGCGTATGCCGTTTATCCTCGTCTATCACGGTTTCTCTCTCACACTATCGAAATGTCGGGTTCCATTGAGCCACGATCAGGGCTTTTGCAGGAACAATTCTCGACGCTTTTGACATATTCAACAGAAAAACTGGAAATGCTCAAAACACAGCAAACACAAATAACCTCGCTCGATTCTACGCAATGACCGCCATGATGAAGCACACCACGTGATCACAGTGCGGACGCTTTTCGTGCTACCCCCACCATTCGAGTTATGTCTCCTGTTCTCTAGTCTTCTTGGTGTAAACGTATACGTGCAGTGTCTAAGTAGAGTACAGTTTGAACAAAAATAATGAACACAAGACTACTGATATTTCAAATATTATACATAACCCGCGCATATATTTTTGGACTGCACGGTACCGAAGAAACTACCTTAAATAAGTTATTTTATATTAAAAGGGTTTTCTCTTAGAAATGTTTTTAGGGGATAAATAAATTTAAACGAGCCTTTTGCATTTGCGGAATTAATCAAGGTAATCCAGATTTCAACTCTACGACACCTGCAAAATTCATTGGAAACTGAATTTTATAAATAATGGAACAATTTGTAATTAGATATAAATATATAATTACTAATAAACAACAGACATAAATAATTAATAATATTTAAATAGTTAACTTGAATTAAAGTACGGTTATTATAAATGGTGAAATTGGAACAACTGCAATTGTTAGGCTAATGTTATATTTGAGGCGTTAGAATAAACTGAGAAAATAGACCTAAGTAACTGATGTTTATTGATGAAACCATATAAATGTTTAGTACTTTACAAACACCGATAAAATTAATGGTTGCTACTTTTACAATAGCTTGTGTTTTACTCAACTTTTAGAGTTGTCACAGTATTGGTAATTTAGTCTGCTTACTTTTGCTATTTTTCCAAAAAACCAATGCCTAGAAACAACATTTTACTTAGCGCAACTACAAATAAATCAACTGTGATGAATTAGATATTGTCCGTCACGTCATAGTTTAATGAAGGCAACAGTTTGAAGATACCCCTGAATACGAAGATTAAGGGGTATCGGGCGCACTGCAGAGCATTAAGATCGTCATTTCAAATGCGCGTAAAAGAAAATACACATTTTCCGTTTATCTGATCAGTTATCTGTCGTAAATAACTGTGAAATTCTACATTTATCTGATCTCAAGGTGTGTAGGCTGCGTGTAATTTTCGCCTCTGTTCTGTCTAATTTTTCTTCAGTTCTCTCCTCACTTTCGACAGGTTTGGTTTGAAAATAAATAAAGTTCAATGGGTGTCAGTGTCATATGCCTCTCTCCGAAAATGAGTACTTCTATGAGTACCTCGATCCGTGACGCGATTGGTTCCCCGCTCTGCGCGTCGATACAGGCACTCTCTGACCTGCCTCTTTCTCAGTCGTTCGCTTCGCTTCATGTCCTACTCCTAAACTTCGCCGGTCTTATCGTTTATTCCATCGTTTACTCCAGTCTTCGACTAGACTCTAGCGAAATTTCTGGTGAACTGTGCTTCACACAGAGATTATTAACCACAAAAAAAATCAACAAAAAGTCGTCGCACTCGACGCATTTAACACTAAATCCCCTAGCACCTACATACAGGGGTTACGACCCCTGGTGACCACCTACCGCTAGTCTAGGCGTGCCGTACCGTTGGGATCTCTGCTTCTTGGACGTGACACGAAACACTGTTCGTACTTGAAGTGGATGTCTCTTCCGAGGGGCGCCGGCTAACAGGTATTAGGTCGGGAGGCCGGATCCTCCGAAGCCAACATGGGAAAGCGCGGGGAGCCGCACTACGTTTAGAAGCCAGCCGCGTATTTCGTGCGTTCCCCCAGGTTCATCGTCCACATCGAGTAGCCCCAGGTGAGGCTAACGCTGTATGGATAACCAGTGGGAACACTACTTCGCCGAAGCCATGAAGACAAGGAACGGTCGGGTTTTAGGAGCCCCCGACGCTCGACACACGCCGGTGTCGACCTTGACACCCAACCTCAACGAGCGAATAACCAGCCAGCGGGTCTCTACACCAGCGAGGTTGCGAACGGCCGCATCGAGAATATGGGAAGCCTCGATCAGCGTTTCGCGGAGAGGCGCATCCACCCCCAGCGCATAAGCGCGAAGTAGGGCGGCGCCTAGCCGCGAGATCATCGACGACGAGGGCGCGGTGTGCAGGAGTTCGAGAATGGCGACTCCAGCGGGCCGCGCCGACTTGCGCAACACTCAACCTGTACTGGTACTACCAGTTTCCGCCGCCCTCGGAAATGAGGGAGCGGGAGATCGACGACAGCAGAAAAAAGGGCCGCGGTTTGATATAAAGGGTGGTCCAACCATAATGCACGATGTTAATTGTGAGTCACACCTTAACGTCAAGTTTTTTGCCCAACTTAATTTGACATTTCTTTGTTTCAGTGTTTGACAAATTCAACCATGAAGAGGTACACAATTGAGCAGCGCGTTAAGATTGTTGAAGCCTTTTACGAAAATGGGCGTTCAAATCAAAATGCATTTCGTGCACTTCGTGACTTCTTTGGTCAGCATAATCGACCAAATGTGTGCACAATCGGGAGAACTGTGCGCAAATTTCAGCAAACCGGGTCTGTAGGAAATGTGAAAACACCTGTGCATGCTCGCCCAGTTCGCTCTGCGGAAAACATTGCTGTTGTTCGCGATAGTGTAGCAGAAGAGCCGTCAACCTCGACTCGTCGTCGTGCCCAACAATTGAACATCTCACGAACATCACTGATGCGAATTTTGAATAAAAATTTGAATTTACACGCTTACAAGGTTCAATTGACTCAAGAGCTGAAGCCTACTGACCATTTCAAGCGTCGTCAATACGCCGAATGGTTGGTTGAACAGACAGAAGTGAATGGCGACTTTACAAAGAAAATCATCTTCAGCGACGAGGCACATTTTCACCTCAGTGGATTCGTTCACAAGCAGAATTGCCGCATTTGGGCAAATGAGAATTCACGAGTGAGTGTTGAAAAACCGATGCAACCACAAAGAGTGACTGTTTGGTGCGGTTTATGGGCTGGCGGCGTCATCGGGCCGTACTTCTTCGAAAATGAGGTCGGCCAAGTAGTTACCGTGAATGGTGTTCGCTATCGCGAGATGATAACGGACTTCTTGTGGCCAGAAATTGAGGATATGGACCTGGACGATATGTGGTTCCAACAAGATGGTGCCACTTGCCACACAGCCAACGAAACAATGGCACTTTTGCGCGAGAAATTCAATGGCCGTGTTATCTCACGTCGTGGCGATGTTAATTGGCCGCCACGATCATGTGATTTGACACCCTTGGGCTTCTTTATTTGGGGATATTTAAAAGAAAAAGTGTACGTCAATAAGCCAAGAACAATTCAAGAGCTAAAGGATGAGATAATTCGGCACATTAACGACATTGAACCTCAATTATGTTTCAGAGTCATTGAAAATATGGACCATCCGATAGAGGTATGCCACCGAAACCGTGGCGAGCATTTGGCCGATATTTTGTTTCACACATAATTGTCATAGATCCTTCTATCATAATAAAAAATATTAAGATAATTCTCTGAAAACTTTTTGTTTTATTTACAATTAACATCGTGCGTTTTGGCTGGACCGCCTTTTATAATTGCAGCTGTATTCAGCCCCCTGACACTGCGGTAGTTCGCTAGTAAATTACTGTACAAGGAGCTCTACTTGTCTTGCAGGTCATGTAGCGCGAAATTGCCGGTAAATTTGAACATAAATGTTTTAAAGTTTTAATATATACGTAATGGATTATGTAAAATTAATAACAAAATGAATTTATAGGAAAATTATCTGAGCCACAATGTATTACGTAACGATTATTATTGTTTACCGTATAGGTGAAATTGAATCATGTTAATTTGCAATTATAAAAAATATGTTTTCTTGTGTTCCTGCAATAATTTTTTATTTACACATATGTAATATGTTCACATACGTATATAATTTGTCTGAAAAGTGCTGAAACTTATTCTATGAATATTTCTGTTACAAATAAGAGAAATCATTTTAAAACATTAATTCACAGAAGCAAATAAAGTTTGTAGTATATACTACAAATTATAATATTGTAAATTGGGAGTAATCAAAGTATCGTTGAAGGGAAAATATATTTCACTGCACTTTACCGAAAACAGAATACGCCACAATATTTCCAATCGAGTTTTTTGACAAATTTTTACATGGCATTGCTTCCCTCTTTCAGCGGTCAACTTTAGGCCCTTGTGCAAAAGAAAAGGTGTATTTAGACTAATGTAATTATATTCATTATTTCGATTGAAATAACAATACAAAACTTTGAATAATGTCGAATCATAATAATCTTTTAATGAAGAAAATGTTTTAAAACCACTGAATTATTCTTCAGTTAGTTACATATCATTACAGTACACTTTTAAAAGGCAATCAGAGTAAATCATTCCGAACAGCACTTTGCCATAGTTCTCTTTTTTTTTCTTTGTTTAAGGGTACTCTGAAATAATGCACTTATTCACCTTCTACGGAACGTTCTTTTTCGTAATTGCATGCGGGTACTATGCAACGTCGTCTCACACGACGCATTTCGCTTTTTATTTTCGGCGGATTCTCCATTTTACACTATTCTATTTATACAAAGCAGATTGATTACAACTCGGGATTACGCGTTTGTTTACATGTACGCGAGGTTATGTTTACTGTTACTGTAGGTGAGGGACGTAAAAGAAAGGGGGAAACGAGACTGCAAGACCACTAGCACCCCTGGCGGCCGTTGTACACGTAATTGCAAGATCGCACTACGTGACATATGGGGAGTACCATCCCCCTGGCTGTGTTGCTAGAAGAAAAAGGAAAAAACGGAGTAAGTGTTAGTGCAAAGATTGGTATAAACGCCAAAAGTTTATATATAAAAGTTTAACATAAAGTTTATCGCTCAGATATGACGTCACATCTTATAAACTGCGCACATAAGCGGAAGGTGTGTAGCCCCCTTAAGAGGGAGAAATCTACCACAGCAATAAATTGGCGTTGCTGTAGTGGGATTTTAATAAAAATATAATGTTAGCAATGTTCACGAAAATGCAGATTAACTGTGACTAACTTTTATTTTCCTTTTTGCAAGTGATACAAAAACAGCTAACTTATGCTGACTGATATATAAACAGTTCTATTTTTAAAATGGTTGTTCTACAATGACTCAAGGCGATCTGACCTGAGTCTTGGTCCTTTGTGGTGTACCTGTAAACCAAATTTGCTCACAGTATCGATTTAAGAATTAATAGCTACTACTAGTAGGTACACAGGAGTCATGGATTCTGACATCAACCCAAATTGGTTATACCGCTTCAAAAAACATATTTACCACGAACAATTTGAACTAACAGGCCTACACCGTGTTGTTAAATCCAATAAAAACTTGAAACTTAGACTATTCCTTCGAATACTTTTAAATACCTAGTTCTTCAACTAGGTATCAAAACGAAATTAAAATTAGAGTAGTTCCTTGGCATAAAAACTTCGACTCATTAATCGGCTTAGATGACCTAAGAAAGTTGAAAGCTAACATAAACTATGAAAATCAAGTTTTAACCTTAAATAAAATTGTATCTATCCCTTTATATTTTAAATTAAAGACAGATGAACAAATAAACCTTTATCCCTGACTGCGAATATTTTAACATTGAACAGAAAATTGACCATGAAAATCAAAAACTACAATTTTCCAAATTAATATGCAATGAACTGACTACTTCAACCCTGAAGAAAAAGAAAAAATTATTCAACTCTGTTGTAAGTTTAAAGACGTGTTCTATCACGAAGAATGGGGTTTATCATTTACTTCACACGTAAAACATCATATTAAAACAGTTGACGGAACACCCGGTTTTCACAAAATCGTTTAGAGACCCGCAATCCATGCAAGAAATCCAACGACAAATTTCAAAATTACTTCGGGATAAAATAATTAGACCTAGTATATTTCCATACAGCTCGCCTGTTTAAATAGTACCAAAAAAACTCGACGCCTTAGACAAGAAAAAATACCGAATGGTCGTTGACTATAGAAAGATCAATGAAAAAAACTATAGAGGATAAATATCCTTTACCACAAATAGAAGAAATACTCGATGACAAGCAAGTGCACGTATTTCTCCACGCTTGACCTTGCCCAAGGTTTGCATCAAATTGAGATGGATGCTCAGTTCATCGCCTTTAGCGTAAACAACAGGCATTATGAATATTTCCGTATGCCTTTCGGTTTGAAAAACGCCCCAGCCACCTTCCAGAGAATGATAGACCAAATTTTAAAAGAATTTCAATATAAAATATGTTTCGTATACATGGATGACGTTGTCATCTTCTCAAAATCCTTTCAAGAACACTTAACCCATCTGAAACAAATTTTTCAAAAATTACAAGAAATAAACATCAAAATTCAGTTAGATAAAAGCGAATTTATCCACAAAGAAGTTACATTTCTCGGCCACGTAATCACACCCGAAGGCATTTTACCGAACCCAATTAAAATTGAGGCAATTTCAAAATATCCGATCCCCAAAACTATCAAAAAAATAAAATCATTTATCGGACTCGCTGGATATTATAGAAAATTCATTCCTGGATTCGCCAAATTAGTCCAACCTTTAAACAAATGTTTAAGAAAAAATAAAAAAAATCGACATATCAGATGCTGACTATAAACAAGCTTTTGAAAATGCGAAAATCTCTATAAGTAATGCACCTGTATTAGTTTACCCAGATTTTTCAAAAGAATTCACATTAACTACCGATGTAAGTAACGTTGTTATTGGCTCAGTACTCAGTCAAAATAACAGACCGGTAGCATACTCTAAATTCTGCCTAACGCAATTACAGTACCATCGAAAAAGAACTTCTTTCTATTATTGACTCGACCAAACACTTTAGGCCTTATTTATTCCGACGAAAATTTATAGTCGAAACAGACTATAACCCCCTTGTTTGGTTTTCAATACTAAAAGAACCAAGCTCACGACTCGTGAAATGAATAATAAAATTAGAAGAGCTCGATTTCCATATAAAATACCGTCGAGGTCAAGAAAATCACGTAGCCAACACTCTTTCTAGAATCTAAATCAATGCAAATGAAACCAAATCTTTAGCACCCCAAATTTCAGAGAATTCCCCCGCAATCGCAGATGACGAAATTGATGAATTACTACTATCACCTGACAATTTACCAGACTTTGAACCAGTTGAGTTAGAACACTTACTGAGCTTAAACCAAAGCAACAATGACAACCTACCTGTCGAAACCAGCTCTGTATATAACGACGATACAGGCTTAATCATTCCGATCACAGATAAATCAGTTAACACCTTTAAAAATCAAGTAATTATTAATAAGCATGAAGGCCGAGTCGAAAAAAGAATTTGCAAAAAGCATATAACCCTTTCCACCTCGGACACTAACAAATTATTCATAAGCTTTTTAATTTAATCTGTCTCTTCAAACAATACAACCTGTATACATATTCCAGACCCGGACATCACCTTACTCGTAGAAATACCAAATCTTGAAGAACAAAAACAATGTATTCACAGGTACTATAACCACACTCATAATCGTATTAATGAAACATACCAACATTTATCGAACTCAGTTTACTTCCCGAGGATGAAAGATTTATGAACGTTATTAATCAATGCAATGTATGTCAAATGTGAAATATGAACGTCGACCATTAAACCCTCCTTTACAGGGGCTAATAATATATAATAAACCATTCGAAAATATCCACCTAGATATATTCCAATATTTAAATAAGAAATTCCTAACAATTATAGATTCATTTTCTAAATACGCACAAGCATATGCGCTTAAATCCACGAACACCATATGTACACTCCCTAAATTAAGACACTTCTTCAGCCATCATCACATATCTAAGAAACTTGTCTGTGATGGCGGCACAAATTTCAATAACAATCAATTCAAGGAATTTTGCCAACTTCTCAATATAGAACTCCATTTTACCACCCCAAATTCCAATTCACATTTTGAATGCTTCCGTTCGACAATAATCGAAAAATTTAAAATAATTAACCTTAAAAATCCTAAAGAATCCCCTGACAGCCAATTTGGATATTAAGCCATTTGGATATATAGTAGAATTATTTTATGAACACCAAGTCGGCAATAAATCGTGCGACAAAGACAGATGCATCTTTGACTTTCTTCCATACTAATCCAATCTGAATAAAAGACAGACCTGCCTATAAATCATTTGCGCGCGCCGCTTGTAATAGTATTACTGAATCAAATACACAAGTCTTACCTCTTGTCCTGCTCCTCCCTATGAGTATAAATTAAATAAGGATAGTTTCTAAAAGAGTGGCAAACGAAGGGTCGTCAGAATCTTACAGATCGGAATTTGGCTCAAGAGTTTCAAATATTTGAATTGTGGGTTTCTACTGTGAGAAATTACAAATTAATGTATAAAACGTCACGAGAGGTGTTAAATTCGCAAAGCTGAAGGTTAGTTTTAAATGTTATCGAATATTTCCAAAACCAAATAGAGAACAGAACAATTCAGAGAATATGTCTGTAATTAAATGTGCATCTGAGGCATTAAAGTTAAGTCAGAGTACCATAACAAGAATTAGACAACAAGGACCCTCTGGAATAAAGAAGCCGGTAAGTATAGTATATTTAAATATATTATATAAGGGAAATAAATAGAAATATTTGTAAGATCCCAGAATAGACTCATTTATATTTTTAGTGCTAAATTTCTTATGTACAAATATATTTTGCAATTAAATTATCTATACATTATAATATAAGCAAAAATTATACATAGACGGGGGGGGTTTTAAAATAAACAATCAAATTTTGGGATGAAAAGTTAGAATAATTTTTTTTAAAGAAAAGCTAGTATACGTACTATTTAAATTACTCTACCTGTATAATATGCAAGTCAGCTATATAAAATGTACACCTTATTTATTTCTGTTTTAGCGTACCAAAAATAGAAAAGCTCCAAAAAGTAAGGATATGAAAAGTTTTTGAAAAATTACATGGAAAACATATTGTCAGATAATCCATTAGATATAATATTTCTAGATGAGACATGGGTTTTTCAACACGGCAGTGTTATTAGAACCTGGCACGACACAGATCCCAAATCAGTACTGAACAAAAAAGGAAATGAGGGAAAAATATACATAATTCTTCATGCTGAGAATAGGGATGGCTTTATAAATGAGGCTGGTATTATATTTTCAACAAAAAACAAGTTTGCTGACTATCACGACAATATGAATGCCGAACTGTTCGAAAAATGGCTAGAAGAGCAACTACTCTCTAGACTAGAGAGACCATCTTTAATTGTATTGGACAATACTTGATATCACGCTAGACTGAATGAAATTGTTCCAAATACATCTACAACAAAAGAGGGCATAACTAAGTGGTTGAAAAATAATAAAATAGTCTTTCCAGAAAATGCTTTGAAATGTGAGCTATTAGATTATGTATAATAATAATAAAAGTGGCCATGCCATATGCCGCAGATGTGTTGATTTGTAAAATGGGTCATAAAGTTTTACGCCTTCCATCATACCACTGTATTTTTAATGCTATTGAGTTAATATGGGCTCAGTGTAAAGATTTTTATAACAAAAATATGGTGGGTCAACAAGAACATAACGAAAAAGCCGTTTTAAATGTGTGCAATCAAGCATTGCAGAGTGTTACTAAAAGACATTGGGAAGATCATACATCAAAAAGATTTTCATGCAAATCAAACATGCAGAAAATATTATTAAGGAATATTGGCAGAAAGAATGTGCTTTAGACGATCAAGTACAACCACTTGTAATAAACATTGGTACAAATTACTCTTCTGAGAGTGAATCAGATTTTGAGGCAGATGTCCACCTAAATTAACACTTTTGAATTTTACCTACTTATAGTAAAGACCATTTTATATTATATAATTTATATTCATATCATAATATTGCCTAAATGTAAAACGGCATCCTATAAAACCTTTAGCGGCATACTATAAGAATGTTAAAAGCATGCTATAAAAATATAAATTACATTCAACTATAATGTCTTAATAGTCTAGTGATTAACACATGGGTACCATATTACAAATATTTAATAAATGTTTTAAACCAGTTTCTGTGTATTCCATTTACATATACCCTCATTCTCATTACCATAATCCGCCCCTGTACTGCAGACCTGACCTAATTAAACTATCGAGACACTCAATATTTACTGTCTTTGTCTTATTTATGCAAGTTTAAAAATCCGTACGTGTCAGTGCACTTAAATAGTTTTAAAGGTGACCTAAGTAAAATTATTTTACTGCATTCGCGTGGGAGAAGGTAAGCTATGCATTGCTCTTTGTCGCACGGTTTATTGCTCACTTGCTCTTCATAAAATAATTCTACTATACAATCTGTCAATCCATTCGAGTACATGATACTCACCTTTTTCTATTTTGTACGGCCTGTATATGCAAGAAATTGACATTAGCTTGACACCACAAAATTTACCAAAACTATATAGAAAATAAAAGACAAGAACTTCTACCATTTCTAGATATAGGGACACTTGAGGGTGGGAAAATTCTGATGACCACGGGAAAATTTGTCGGCACGCGTCATATTGAGATCAAAGGATTCCGCCAGAGAGGTGTTAGTGTTAAAGGTGACAAATGACATTTGTCACCTTTATTATTGTTGTAATAACGGATTAAAATATCTGTTAATGTACGAGGTGATCTTTATAAACATACACAGTACTTGGTGGTAGTATTTACAGGGTGGTCTTTTAAATTTAAGTTTTAATTATATTCAAATTTAATTAATTTAATCTAATTTATTCAAATGATTAAATATCAATTAGCGACAATAGAGGATTCAATTTTATTTCAATATTATTTAAAAAAAAATCCGGTTATGTTAGGATTCGAACTCACGGCCTTTGGGTTTCCAGTATAACGCTTTTAGCGATGAGCTATCGAGGTGTTGAATTCTTTGAGTCCGAGGATCTGGAGTATGGCTGCCCAAAAGAAAAAATAAGTATGGCAGTACTAAAGAAAAAACTGATGACGTCACTCACATAATTACTTTAAAATTTCTCAAATACAAATCGGTTAATATACGAGGTGATTTTTAAACATACACAGTACTTGGTCGTAATATTTACACGGTAGTCTTTTAAATTTAAGTTTTAATTATATTCAAATTTAATTAATTTAATCTAATTTATTCAAATGATTAAATGACTATTTTTTATAACGGGTGTTTTATATTAGGGTACATATTACTTTAAAATCTGTAATGACCGTCGTGGGTGGTTGTATCATGGTTCCTTATGTAGACAAGATTTCCCGTTGAACAATAATGTCGATTAGACGACAAACATATCGTTTACGTAATTTTTTATTTTTACAATAAGGGGTTGAAATATCTGTTAATATAAGGGAGGTCTTTTTAAATTTTCACAGTGCTTGGGGTGTTGTATTTACAGGGTGATCTTTTTAAACTTAAATTTTATTTTAATTATATTTAAATGATTAAATAGTAACTTTTTCTGATAATGAATGTTTTGTGTTAGAGAATGAGGTATGTTGTTGATGGCATTCAATATTCTATCAAGTATAGTATTTTAAAAAGTTTATCGTATAAGATTAAACTTTGGTATACTAATTGCTTGATGGAAAATATGGTATTTTATGTACCGATTGAAAATTGATTGAAATGAAAATATAATAAAATGGCAGCGAAACAATAATATGATGAATAAATATAATATTTATTATACATACTTTCTACTAATCATTACTATCACATTTTCATAAAAAAAATTATTATTCAACAAAAAGCTCGGTAAATTGAAGCCATTGGAAGTATATTTTCGATAAAATGTGGTATTTATTCTAAATTGAAAAAGATACAGTTACATATGCATATCCCCTCATTTGACCACATGAAATATGAAACATATCGATTATATCGATATCAACATAAATTAGACTAAAACTACTAAACTACCAGATCCAAATCCGAAGCGGTTCAGGAAAGAGTTACAAATAACAACAAAAAATCGGGACAACACCCCCTACATTGTCAGTGCCCCCGAACATTAATTGGAAATAAGACCGCGCTAGACAGTAATTGAAGAGTGAGTTAGTTTTTTACAATTGTTCTTATTGTGAAGACATTGTTCGTGTATGTATTTGCCTTAAATTTTCCCCGAATCCGAAAGGACTTAAATTTTCGTCGAAATGGTATGTGGTAAATTAAGAAATGGAATTAAAATGATCAATCAGAATTTGTAATTTAACTACATAGTAATTTAGTTTTAAATATACATCTTTATAGCAGACTTTTACACATCTCAAATTAAACACGATATATATATATATATATATATACATATATATATATATATATATATATATATATATATATATATATATATATATATATATATATATATATATTACGTAGTACAGTTTTCGCCTGAAAAGATATACTTATAGTTAGAAGAGAGAAAATGTTGATGATTTGAATTTTACAGGGTTTTCTCTTACATGACATATTAATAGCCTTCTTAAAACGTATCATCCATCTAAACAGATGGACTCCAGTAAAGAGGACTAACCTAAACACAAATACAATTTTATAATATAACATTTAACAAAAATTTATAAAATATTTAGGTCGTACATCGAAAAAGGCTGTTTGTATGTTTTATAGTATTATCATTATATTGTAATAGTATTATTATACTAATTATTTTCCAGTATTCATTAGGTTATACAATTCTTCGGCATGAATTATCATGAACATTTTACGCGTGTCATGGATTCAGAGAAGAATAGCTGTTATTATTTTCTTGTTCTCGTAAGATTTGAATTTCTGTGTAATTCCTGATGTGTTCCTAGGGCATTTGTCGGGGCAATTCGACTGGGGGCACAATCTTATGGTATTCTGGGGTTTGAGGTGGTTATGATATTCTGAGGTTTGAGTTCCAAATGAGAACGTTTGATAGGTCGCACCTTTTAAATGCAACCGTCTAACGAGCATATAATTGAAAATAAACTGGTTATCGAGTACACGGCCATTGTGTGCGATAATAATCACCTATTTGAATCTGTCTTCTCACTTCAGTAAGATGTTTCATAAGGCTGGTTTTAACGCCCTCTCTACACACAATTAATCTGTACCCGAATTTCTGGCAAAAGTATAACTGTCTCTCACCTGATTTATGACTTCCTTTTATCCGGGACACAGGCTTATCATTAAATGGTACAGGATTTATTTTAAATTCCATAATACGACCAGTCAGATTAAAACTCTTAATTCTCTTGACAAAATCTTTGGCGATTACGAATTTTTCCATATTCTACTAGATAAAATTCAGTAATATAGATAACCAAATAGCCTAAAGGCTTCACGCCACTAATATTCTTACTGTATTGAAGAAATTTCCAAGTATAGGATATAAAGTATATGGTAATATAGGTGGTACATAAGAATATAATGCAAGATATAATATGGTATAATAGACTAACTATCCCATGGAAGAAATTTTACGCATAAAATCGGAAATGGCAATAAATTAACATAAGATGTTCACACGACTATCGCGGAATGAAGAAATTTTCAAATATACAGCACAAAATAAACTAACGATGAGCCGAAAGCCCGATTTGGAACGAACATCATACAATCATCACCTCGAGTATTTTAAACCATTACAGCCCCCTTGCGTTCAAAACCCACTACTCAGATGGATGAGGTAAAAGTTACGGACATCCAGAGATAAATAGTACTAGCGTGTTTTCGTGAACAGTCATATTATCATTATTATTAATATCTGTTGAATTAAAGAGTTCTACCGGATATACATTTAAATCAATCATCTAAACATTGTTCTTTAACTGGATTGTCAACAACTGGGGCGCTCATGTCTGATATATGCGACTCCTTACAGTGACAGCTTCTTTTGTACGGAAGTCTGACAGACACTAAAGTCGATACTGTTCCCTTGTAGAAAATCTAATGAGTCTTATTGTCAACTTTTACACTATCTCAGAGAGACAGTAACCATGCTCAAAATATTCCGGAATATCCGATGGATTAACAGTTGAAATACTGAATTTTGATAAATTTAATTAAATAGATTTTAAGCTTGTCTAAAACTTCAACTCAATATACTACCTACTCTGATACGTGGCATGGAAAACTCTCGCAAAAAATATTACCCCTGTTTTGTATTTTAAATTTTCAATAATAAAGAATTTTTAGATAAGCTGAGTGTGTCTTATTTATACTAATACCTTTCTGCATACTGCTAAACATACTGCAGAAATCTGCCTACTAGAGCAAAACCGCAGACAACATTAGTTAGTGCTTAACCACATGCAGTAATCCGCAGGTATTCGATTTTAACAGGGATTATTAAATGCATAAACATTGTTTAATAAGTCACAAATAACTTAAATATCTTAATAAAGACAACTTAACAGAGAATTTCTCTATCGGTATAAATATTGTTTTTTATTTCCGACAGCGTTTATGTTGAACGAAGATTGTACATACTTAATTAGTAAGTGTCGTATGAAAATAATCTAGGGGGCTTTAAATAAAAAGGGTAACGATGTATAAATAAATAGAATCCGGTAAACAAGACAAATTTAAAAACAGTATAAATAATACACTGCTCTGAGAATATGTAGTAGTCAACGTATATATTTTATCTATACCTGTATATACTGCAGACGTCCTAAGGTCCTTACTGTCGCACTGTTCTAATACAAATGGTGTAAGTGCAAAATAATCCCATAATAACAAGACCAGTACAGTTGCGCTACGTTGGTAGAGGGATGGTATATTATGTCGGCGGACGTGATGGAACAAGTTTGGTCTCCCGATATGCAGATAAAAAATACATGTTTCGCCTTAAAACTATATACGTATCGCGGTTCAAAACATATATTATGCCGTCTAAAATATAATTTGAAAAAATAAATAGTTCATATGAAGTTCATAACCGGCGAGTTGATTTGTATGCCTAAATATGGTATGCTATTTTTAATCCATGCGAGGGCGAGCTCAAAATGAACTATTCCTGGCGTTTACTTAGCTTAAAACTTAACAATACATTAGTGATCAGTGAGCGCAATCTTGTTAATCGTTCTATCAGAACTGAGAAAAAGACATTTTTGCAATTCAAATTTAGAACCGACCTCAATAGTTTTTGTAAAACTTTGAAATATTTAAATATTACGGAAACTAAAGATATTGATACTGCCAACGTAAAACCTCACTTGTTTAATAATTTATTAATCGATAATATACCTCAACAACCTAACAATACGTAAAATAATTTAATTCTTGATGAATATCGTGAAACATTTCCAGGGTTAAACAGTAATTTTGATTTTATTACGGTTACTACAAGTCATGTAGAACATATTGTTTATAAAATTAAAACAAACGCCAAAAATTCTGATAATATTAATCAGAAAATGTTTGTTATATGTATTTCCCCTATTTAAGTGAGTACTTTACATTTATTATAAGTGTTTAACTACAGGATATTTTCCCGTGGCTTGGAAATATTTCCATGTGATACCTGTTCCAGAAGGAGTAATCCAGAAGTTCTTTCTGACTATCACCCCATCAGTATTTTACCAACGTTGTCTACCGTATTGGAAAGCATCGTTCGAGAAAAATTAAGTAATTAAAGGGTGTAACGTTCAAAAAGGAAGAGGGAGTGGGGAATCTCAAATTAGGCTCGAATATACAGTGTATAATTTTTATGCAATGAACAACATATTTTTATTAAAAAAGTTTCACAACTATTTAGACTTCTCGAGGAAGAATATGAATGATAAAACATATCCTGCAAGCTATCTTTATCCGGGAGCAGTTATCAAATTTTATTTAATGTGAATAAGGTAACCATACATAAATTAAATATACGTGGATATAAAAACACTCTTAGATTATAATTCTATTTATTTCATGTAAATGTATAAATAAGCTACCATATTAATAAGAAGATTCATGGTCCACTATGAGATATCCATGAACTGCGGAAAGTCTAAATAGTTATGAAACTTTTATTAAAATCGAAATAGGAAGAAGAAGAAGAAGAAGAATATACGATGAGTACAACGATCGATTTAAATGAACTCGATTTCGATTTTTACTAAAGAATATATATTTTTTCTTTTGTGATGGGAAGTAACACCCATGAGATACTCAAGAACTACCCATGAAACGACCATGAGGTATCCCATGAAATACCCATGAAACGACCATGAGATAGCCATGAAATATACATGAAACTATAAAGCGATTTAGAATTTCTTGTACGAATACCTGCGGGATTACTTCATGTGGTTAAGCACTAACTAATGTTGTCTACGGTTTTGCTCTAGTAGGCAGATTTCTGCAGTATGTTTAGCAGTATGCAGAAATGTATTAGTATAAATAAAACACACTCAGACTATCTAAAAATTCTTTATTATTGAAAATTTAAAATACAAAACAGGGGTAATATTTTTTTACGAGAGTTTTCCATGCCACGTATCAGAGTAGATAGTATATTGGGTTGAAGTTTTAGACAAGCTTAAAATCTATTTAATTAAATTTATCAAAATTCAGTATTTTAACTGTTAATCCATCGGATATTCCGGAATATTTTGGGCATGGTTACTGTCTCTCTGAGATAGTGTAAAAGTTGACAATAAGACTCATTAGATTTTCTACAAGGGAACAGTATCGACTTTAGTGTCTGTCAGACTTCCGTACAAAAGAAGCTGTCACTGTAAGGAGTCGCGTATATCAGACATGAGCGCCCCAGTTGTTGACAATCCAGTTAATGAACAATGTTTAGATGATTGATTTAAATGTATATCCGGTAGAATTCTTTAATTCAACAGGTATTAATAATAATGATAATATGTAATTAAAATACTCGAGGTAATGATTGTATGACGTTCGTTCCAAATCGGGCTTTCGGCTCATCGTTAGTTTATTTTGTGGTCTATATTTGAAAATTTCTTCATTCCGCGATAGTCGTGTGAACATCTTATGTTAATTTATTGCCGTTTCCGATTTTATGCGTAAAATTTCTTCCATCGGATAGTTAGTCTATTATACCATATTATACCTTACATTATATTCTTATATACCACCTATATTACCATATACTTTATATCCTATACTTGAAAATGTCTTCAATACAGTAAGAGTACTAGTGGCGTGAAGCCTTTAGGCTATTTGGTTATCTATATTACTGAATTTTATCTAGTAGAATATGGAAAAATTCGTAATCGCCAAAGATTTTGCCAAGAGAATTAAGCGTTTTAATCTGACTGGTCGTATTATCGAATTTAAAATAAATCCTATACCATTTAATGATCAGTCTGTGTCCCGGATAATAGGAAGCCATAAATCAGAAATTTTCAGAGATTTTGCCAGAAATTCGGGTACAGATTAATTGTCTGTAGAGAGGGCGTTAAAACCAGCTTCATGAAACATCTTACTGAAGTGAGAAGAAAGATTCAAATAGGTGATTATTATCGCACACAATGGCCGTGTACTCGATAACCAGTATATTTTCAATTATATGCTCATTAGACGGTTGCATTTAAAATGGGCGACCTATCAAACGTTCTCATTTGGAACTTAAACCCCAGAATATCATAACCACCTCAAACCCCAGAATACCATAAGATTGTGCCCCCAGTCGAATTGCCCCGACAAATGCCCTAGGAACACATCAGGAATTACATAGAAATTCAAATCTTACGAGAACGAGAAAATAATAATAGCTATTCTTCTCTGAATCCATGACACGCGTAAAATGTTCATGATAATTCATGCCGAAGAATTGTATAACCTAATGAATACTGGAAAATAATTAGTATAATAATACTATTACAATATAATGATAATACTATAAAACATACAAACAGCCTTTTTCGATGTACGACCTAAAAATTTTTTAAATTTTTGTTAAATGTTATATTATAAAATTGTATTTGTGTTTAGGGTCTTCTTTACTGTAGTCCATCTGTTTAGATGGATGATACGTTTTAAGAAGGCTATTAATATGGCATGTAAGAGAAAACCCTGTAAAATTCAAATCATCAACATTTTCTCTCTTCTAACTATAAGTATATCTTTTCAGGCGAAAACTGTACTACGTAATATATATATATATATATATATATATATATATATATATATATATATATATATATATATATATATATATATATATATATATATATATCGTGTTTAATTTGAGATGTGTAAAAGTCTGCCATAAGGATGTATATTTAAAACTAAATTACTATGTAATTAAATTACAAATTCTGATTGATGATTTTAATTCCATTTCTTGATTTACCACATACCATTTCGATGAGAATTATGCCCTTTCGGGTTCGGGGAAAATTTAAGGCAAATACATACACGAACAATGTCTTCACAATAAGAACAATTGTAAAAAACTAACTCACTGTTCAATTACTGTCTAGCGCGGTCTTATTTCCAATGAATGTTCGGGGGCACTGACAATGTAGGGGGTGTTGTCCCGATTTTTTTTTTTATTATTTGTAACCCTTTCCTGAACCGCTTCGGATTTGGATCTGGTAGTTTAGTAGTTTTAGTCTAATTTATGTTGATATAGATATAATCGATATGTTTCATATTTCATGTGATCAAATGAGGGGTATGCATATGTAACTGTATCTTTTTCAATTTAGAATAAATACCATATTTTATCGAAAATATACTTCCAATGGCTTCAATTTACCGAGCTTTCTGCTGAACAATAATTTTTTTCTTTTTATAAAAATGTGGTAGTAATGATTATTAGGAAGTATGTATAATAAATATTATATTTATTCATCATATTATTGTTTCACTGCTATTTTATTATATTTTCATTTCAATCAATTTTCAATCGGTACATAAAATACCATATTTTCCATCAAGCAATTCGTATACCAAAGTTTAATCTTATACGATAAATGTTTTAAAATACCATACTTGATAGAATATTGAATGCCATCAACAACATACCTCATTCTAACACAAAACATCCATTATCAGAAAAAGTTAATATTTAATCATTTAAATATAATTAAAATAAAATTTAAGTTTAAAAAGATCACCCTGTAAATACGACACCTTCTGTGAAAATTTAAAAAGACCTCCCTGTATATTAACAGATATTTCAACCCCTTATTATAAAAATAAAAAATTACGTAAACGATATGTTTGTCGTCTAATCGACATTATTGTTCAACGAGGAATCTTGTCTACATAAGGATCCATGATACAACCACCCACGACGCCTATTACAGATTTTAAAGTAAAATGTACCCTAATATAAAACACCCGTTATAAAAAATAGTCAGTCATTTAATCATTTGAATAAATTAGATTAAATTAATTAAATTTCAATATAATTAAAACTTAAATTTAAAAGACCACCTTTTAAATATTACGACGAAGTACTGTGTATGTTTAAAAATCACCTCGTATATTAACCAATTTGTATTTGAGAACTTTTAAAGTAATTATGTGAGTGACGTCATCAGTTTTTTCTTTAGTGCTGCCATAGTTATTTTTTCTTTTGGGCAGCCATCCTCCCGACCCTCGGACTCTAAGAAGTCAACACCTCGATAGCTCATCGCTAAAAGCGTTATGTTGGAAACCCAAAGGCCGTGAGTTCGAATCCTAACATAACCGGAATTTTTTTTTAAATAACATTTTTGAATTTGAATATAATTAAAACTTCAATTTAAAAGACCACCCTGTAAATACTACCACCAAGTACTGTGTATGTTTATAAAGATCACCTCATACATTAACAGATATTTCAATCCGTTATTACAACAATAATAACACCTTTGACGCTAACGTCTCTCTGACGGTTCCTTTGATATATGCCACCTCAGCGCCTATCCGTGCCCACTAACCTGTAAATAATAGAGATTATAAAATTATAAGTAAATTCCAATGAACGATATTGAAACACTATTCAGAGCCTCCTTCCCATTTTCATACTTGGTTACCCTGATTTGAACACAAGCCAGAAATTTTAAAGTAATTATGTGAGTGACGTTATCAGTTTTTTCTTTAGTGTTGCCATACTTGTTTTTTCTCTAGTACAGCCATACTCCCGAGTCTCGGATCCACAACAGCGGTCATGTGAAATAATTCTAGTATATAGATATAAACAACTTCAGACACATATTACTTAAGACCTCGATAGCTCATCGCTAAAATGTTTAGCTGGGAACTCGGAGGTCGCGGGTTCAACTCCTCCATGAGTCCGACTTTTTTTAAATAGTATTGAAATAAAATTGAAGCCTCTCCATTGACAGTCTTCGACCGCCGAGAAATATCACACCTATTTAATGGTTCCTTTCATATATACCGCCAAACACCCCCGCCGACTGTTGATTGATTGTAATCGATATGTCATTTGTCACCTTTGATGCTAACACCTCTCTGGCGGCATCCTTTGATCTCAATATGCCGCGTACCAACAAATTTTCTCACGGCCATCAGAATTTTCCCACGCTCAAGTGTCCCTATATCTACTTAAGACAGTAAAAGTGTCGAACCATTACAGCCAGGCCAAGCTATTTACCACAGATCTGTCGAAAAAAGTAGACTTCCAAAAGATGCACCCATCTACCAACCAGGTACTCAAACCTATATCTATATCTTAAAAACATAAACAAATCCAAATCTAAACCCCTAAAAGAACGATTATTACTCAGCCACTAAAAAGATTAAAACCTATTAGAAAAAATGTCTCTTTACAGGAACATCCTGGCATGTCACGCCTACTTCAACGAAAATCTCCCTGAAGACCCAAGGCTATTATCAGGAACCTCTAGGAACAGCCAAGACACTTCATTACTTTCACAAATTATATTTTTCATAAGATCTCATTCAACTACGGCAAACCTTTAAAAACTTATTAAATAGTACACCAACCCTAATTTATAAGACTAGACAACCAGAAATAACCCCAGTTCTACAAAATAAACAGTCACTACAAATATCTTTCAAAGAACAAAAAATTCACTCAATAGAATTATAAACGGGAGAAATAAACAGGCTTAATTAACGGACTTGTATCTATTGTCAAATTCATCTCAGGAAATTTAGATCAAGACGATCTCAATACTATAAACCGAAACTAGGGAAAGCTTTCGCAAAATCAACACAAATTAAATTAAGGGCTAACACAAATCGCTGCCATTCTTTCCAAATTAACAACGTCAATACGATAAGAATTCGATACCTTACACCTACACCAAAAGCAATTAGAAAATTTAATCAAAAATCATACATATTACATGGATTCAATAATTATCACGAATTTGCAAAAATATTTATTACTCACTAGACTTCGAGAACCAACTGAATTCATTGATCAGAACCATAACCTTAACAAATCAAGTAATTCCAAATTTAGAAACAATAACTCACGGTTAATTGCAAATGATCGAAGAATAATTGCTAAAACAATATTTAAAATCTATGTTGCTCTCGTAGGACGAAAACCACCCTTTAGAAATCTTAGACAACTCAAAATTCGAAATTATTTCCATAAACGATATTCTTCTCATGGTATTGAAAATTTCTATTTTAAACCCCACAACGTATAACATCTCCAGGATTTATCCAATTCCAAGCCCTACACAAATTATTCTAATTCCACCAGCCTCTTTCTATATCCAATCCCTTCTCGAAGACCGATGGACTGATACATGCAGAAGAACTAGAAATCTGTTCGTTTGTAAGAAACTCTCAGTAAATCAGTGCAACCTCAAAAACTCTACCCAGTGTCCAATTGCAAAAACTAATGTATTCGAAATCTACAAAGAATTGTCTAATGAACTCTTAACCAGCACTAAACAGAAAGAAATAATAGAAAAATGCCAAAACATTATTTCACGACATCTAATCCAAGGGAACAATGTACTAAATTCGCTTTGTTCAATTATTATTGAGAATACCGAATATAACTCGAGTTTTGCAGTACCTAATAGCCACACCATACTTCAAGGCTCACCCTAACTCCACGTTAACCTGGAATCTTCACACCTTGACCATCTAGAGAAACTTAAAGCCGCCCTTCAACCTCCAACCCAAGAAGCGGAACTCCAAGAAGTCAACCTGCATCCAGGACACCTGTCTCTGACGATAATTATAACAATTATTATTTTTATACTAATGATACCTTTTTGTATCTACAGAAGAAGGATAAAAACTCTGCTCTGTACACCCAATACGATTATCCAGGTTCCAGCCCAGAACCTTAAGGACCTTCAAGCCAACCTTGACGAGGACGTCAAGATCTAAGGATGCAGGAGTTACGTCCCACGATCTACCCTTATCGGAGACGCAGACATCCACCAAGTGCATCTTATCTCCAAACCCTTGTATAAAAGTAATCCACATTGTAAGAAAGTTAGTTAAAGTATAGTTGTCAGCCAGAGGCTATGTTACTCATTATTTTCAAAATAAATAGTTTTTAAAAATCAAAATCTCCGTTTAATTAACATAACTTATAAACAGATCTATTTTTAAAGTGGTTGTTGTACAATGACTCAAGGCGACCGCTGAATTTAGCTGGGATATTATTAATATATTTTATATACAGGTTCAGAACCCGCTAATGTACTAATACGAATACAATACAGATCTATTTTTCCGTAACTAAACAATAGATGGCGGCATATTATTTATGTACTCTATAGCAACAAAATAAAATTCATATGTAAACGTACGGAACGTATATGTAGAAATGCAAGTCTAAATAACAATCCTGTTTTGTCAAACGCCGCGCATGTCCGGTAAGATCCGAATATCAACGAACAACGAGCAACGAACAACGCGTCATGTATGTTCTATTCGTTACGCATCTGAACTGCAACGGGAACTTTGCTATCAACTGACATTTTGGCCAACATTATGTAACCTACTCAACAAGTGCACTTTTTACGAATTCCAGTTCGCCTTCTTTGAAAATTATGGTTGAGGTGTCGTTTGATTCGAAATGGTATCTAAAAGCTTTTTAAAAAAACTCAAGTGGCGCTCACAAAAATTACAAAAGTTATAAGAAAAATGATTCGTTTTTCGGGAATATCTCAAAAACTATTGTAGATATCGCAAATTTAAAAAAAGATACTTAAAGACTAGGAAATAACCTAAAAGAAAATCCCAAGTCTACCGCCAATATTTATAATTTTAATTTAGAGGTGGAAATAGTGCTCAAAACAACTACCTTGCGCTTGGCACGATTCTCTCAGATTTATATTTCTTTTTAACCCATTAGATATGCATATTAAGAAACGAAAAGGTGCCATTTAGATACATGAATGAACAATAATCCATCAAAAAAATGTTTCTTTCCGCAATCTTTATTGAAAAATTGCGGAAAGAAAATTTAAAAGCATGGATTCCAGAAGTGGAAAAAATCTCTTGTTTTTGACAACACGCACGATATATGTATATCAATTGCTGTTAATCTCAAAATGGGGGCCAAATTTAAATTTCTATTTAAAAACGATTGAAATTCTAAGTGTAGTGATAATGAATTACATATGATGTCGTGCGTTGCTTTTTGTTTTGTATGAACATAATGTGTTCATACGAAATACGTTCATTTGATATACATATTATGTATATCAAAATATAATCTTCATAGACCATTATTATATAATAACTACACGCAACGCGTCAGCTAGAAACAATAGAATTAACAGTTTATAGGTAAATATAGATTTAAATTTTAAACAACCTGGAATTGTTTGAGCTAACGTAAGGCAGATTTCTTTACCAGACAATTTATAAAAAACCGCCAGTAAGATATCACGTGTTCCTTTAGGAGCAAACTCGGAATACATATGTAGATGCTAAAAGGCAGACGTTAATTTCACATATTGTGGTGTTGGATTATTATTTGCTTTTCCAGATTTTTATTCTGACTTCAGGGGAATAATAATGACAAATTAGTATAAATAAATAGATAGAGTCTAAAAATTTATTATATACTATAATAACAAGTATAACTGCGGTTATTACAGTTATTTGGTGTAATATTTAGTTGGAAATAGTGACTATTAAAAAAGTGAATATTTAGTTTACAGATTATATAATTATCAAATCTAATCGCGTATGGTCTTGAACATTTTGAACATTTAGTTTAGGCAAATCAATTTTCTTGTTACACTTTGTTGTATGAAAACAGAGTTCTATCAAATGACACAAACAAAAATGGGTATTTCATTAAAAAAATATCGATGACGTAAACCACAGCTTGAAAAATTAAGGGTAACTCTCAAAGTGGCATTATCCAATATATCTTTTGGCATGTCCGAGTGATTAAAAACAAGAACAGTACCAATTTTATCGAATTTATATATTACTTTTCACTCATTGTATGTTCATATTTATGTCATGCCTATATCATAAACAGGCATTTATTGAATAGTATTTTATTATTTTATTAATATAAGTAGACTTTATGATAACATGTACGTAAAATAATATAAAATATATCAATACGAATAATATAATATAAAAAAACTTGGACGTAAAAAAATATATATTTTTAATATAAAATAAAGAAAACATAAAAAATTAAATGTATACATAATGAATAAGAGTTGACGGAACCATACCCGTCAACTTTCGAGTCGACGATCAGTTTACTTTTTTTGTCATTGGAAAATATTTAGCGTTTAATTAAAAAAAAACTTCATAAGTAGAACTTATCTCGTTTTATTTATAAACGCTTATCACCGTTTGTAAATGAAGCAATCCACAAGTTTTACTAGTTTATTTTACAACCTACAGACAGTTGTTACACACACTTACAAAACCGTACAAAATTGACCATAGATCATAAAGCCGTATTATCTCTTCATGTTCCACAGACCGACAGTGACCACGGACTCAGTCAGGAGTGCGTTCAGTAACCATAGAACAGAATTGTCTCTAACATAGATTACCGTATACACCACTTGAAACCGCGACAAAGATGCTCTTATATTTTTTATAAACATCCATATTCTCTCGAATTATTAATAATGTGTCATAAAATTTGGTGATAACCGAGGGCCCCACAATTCTCGTTCACTGTCAGCGATTATCTTAAGACGCCGAACGCGGGAGTAGGAGATTGCTGATAGCAGAATTCTGGCGAGGGGCTGGAGCGTGGCCGCTGAGATTCGACATTCGGTGGGCACTTCCGCTATTCATATAGACCTTGAAATAGGTAGATAAAATATTTTTAGCTGTTTGGATTATATTAAATAGTTTTTAATAAATTCTGTTTACATCAGAAGTGAGATTCTGTAGGCGTGTTTAAAGTGACAAAGTTAAGTGAAAGACATGCCAAGGAACGCGCCCAAGAGAAAAAAATGTACCTCATAGGGGACTCGGCATGATTCTAGAAGTCGTGAGCGACGGCATGACAGTCCTGGAATAAGCTCAGGGGCCGTAAACAGAGGTGGAGATATGAGGGTATAAGGTCAAATTATACACCCCCAAGCGGTCATAACAAATGCTAGTAGTACGCAGGAGAGTAGTGAGTCGATAGATAATTTAAATGCGTTCAGTAATGTTTTGCTTCAGGGGACTGATAAAATAGTAAATGCAAATAAAAACGATTCAAAAATATCGTATCGTATCGTATGCTGCTATCAACGCTGCAGACGGAGTGTGCAGGAACGAGACCTAGACGAGATCTACCTCATAGGAGGCAGGACCCTTGCTGTGGAAGATTTCAACGCCAAGGGCCCGTTATGGAATAGCCGGATAATGAACACTAGTGACAGAGCGCTACTGGCGTTTGCTGAAAATCACCCCGAAGTCCAATCCGTCAGCCTCTGGAGCCGACCCACCACTTCATAGGGAGATCGAATGTACTAGACATCGCCATCGCCTAGAACATCCACGTCCAGAACATCGACAACCTGAGAGAAGGATTCTCGGATCACGACCTCATCCTAGTTCGCCCGAAGAATGAGACACTGTAGCGAGGGAAGACTTCGTCACCAGACACACGGACTGGAATATGTTCCGGACGTATCTGGAATGCCGCATCGATGTCATCTCGTCATTGGAAACAGCGCGGGACGTAGAGGCAGCAGCGATTCGGCCCACCGAGGATATCCAGGCCGCAATGAGAGACATCACCACCGAGAAAACGGTAAAGAAAAATTACCGACATTTTGGCTTCGTTTCAGATCCCACCAAGGACCTCATCAGGGAACCGAGAGCGGCAAAACGAAGAGCCATGCATACCGGACAACCCGAGGATAGGCGTGCGGTGAATCAGCTAAGCCGAAGAGTTAAAGCAGCCCTGGACGAAGACAAATAAGAAGCGTTGAATCGCCACCTGATGTCCCTCGACCCGACGGACAACAACCTATGGAGCACGCAGAGAGTCACCCGCCGAGCCAGACCTTCAATCCCGCCGTTACACGGGAGCTCGTATTTACTGACAAGGATAAAGCGGCGGCTTTCGCAGACAGTCTAGAGCGCCAGTCCCGCAAAAATCAGTTGAGCAACGAGGACGAGGACTGGACGGACGACGTCAGGAGCAAGGCACGTCGTATCGACGACGCCGACCACGACAGTTTCCACTTCCGACCAGCTACGATGGAGATCAAGGCTATCCTAAGCACCCTTAGGATCAGGAAAGTTCCGAGACACGAAGGCATCAGCAACATAGCACTAAAGAGTGTGCCAAGGAAAGGAGTTGCCGCGTTGCTGAACATCGCGAACGGAGTTCTGCGGAACCGCCACTTCCCGGAAGAAGGAAAATTGGTGACGTGATCTTCATACCTATACAAGGTAAGAACTTAATTCATCATTAAAATTTCAAACCCATCAGCTTGCTGCCCACGCACAGCAAGGTAATAGAGAGAATCATTCTGACCAGCCGCCATGAGAAGACCGAAGAGCTGAAAGTCATCCCTGACGAGCAGTTCGCCTATAGACTTCAACACTCGACAGAGGTGCAAGTATTATGACTGGTAGAATACATTCTGGAGGATTTCAACCGGAAGAATCTCACTGCAGCGATATTCCTAGATGTCTCCAAGGTCTTCGATAGAGTCTGGCACGACGAGCTTCTAATTAAGATGTTAGACTTGGGATATCCGATGGCCCTGGTGAAACTGATCAAGTCCTACCTGAAGAGGAGGCGAGCCCGAGCTAGAGTAAGGGCCTCTATATTGGACTATAGGACCATCGAGGCCGGAGTACCGAAGAAGATGTGGGATACCCCGGAAGGACACGTGAAGTTTAACGGCGGGGACACCCAATGGCGGGACAAGACCAAGTACCTTGGAGTCGTCATGGACAAATCGTTGACATGGAGAGACCACATCCACCAAGCTACGGGACGTGCCTAAGCTACCGCGGCACAGACTCTGGACGATGACGGGAAACAACAGCCAGCTGTTCCTCATCCGGCAAGTTCCTCATCCGGCAAGGCGATCGTCGCGAAGTCGAGGAGAGCGCACATGGCAATGACGTACCTGCGGCGTGCTGCGGACGAACTATCCGATTGGTGCAACAAGTGGAAAGTAGCCATCAACGCAGAGAAAAGCAGGGCGGTGCTTTTCAATAAAGCGCGGGAAACCGCGGAAGGACATGTGAGTTTCAACGGCGAGGACATCCAATGGCGGGACAAGATCTAGTACCTTGGAGTTGTCATGGAGAAACTATATCCATCAAGTGACGGGACGCGCCAAAGCTACCGAGGTCAGACTCTGGACGATGACGGGAAACAACAACCAGCTGAACCTCAGGAACAAGCTGCGCCTCATCCGGCAAGTCCTTCAGCCCCAGCTGATGTATGCATTGAATGCTTGGGGCTACGCTGCTCTGACACACATGAAGAGGATTCAGGTCGTCGAAAACGTCACCCTCCGCCGTGCCGTGGACGCCCCGTGGTACATGAGACATTCGACATCCGGCGAGACCTAGACTTCACCACTATGACGCAGAAAATCCGAGCCAGGGCTCGGAAGGTCTACGATCAAGCAGGTGCCTATGACCGAGCAGCTTCGGACTACGACCCAGAAAGACCAGGAAGACACAAGAAACCCATGATTCAGGTAGTATAACCTCATAGACCCCCTTTACATGTAAAACATAACTTTTCATTACAGCTGAGCCCTATTGCCTATCCCCTAACCATTTCTTATGTCAGATGACCCTACAGCCATTTAACCATTTTCTGTTACAGGAAAGATACACGACTTCCCTCTCACACACACCTGACTCCAAATCCTGGGATCCTTTTCTAATAGAGAAGAACCCCTGCCGAGGAACAAGACTCACTCTCCTTACGGCGACTCAAGCGACGCGATTCGTCCGCATTGTCGTGAAAAATTGCCTGATATGACCCAATCCCTGGGCGTCGTGCTGGTCGCGGCGCCCACATCCCTCGGGGGGTTGTCACTGGCGAAACTATGCGGCAAAACAAGGCGACCAAAGATTAAGAAAAATCCACCGAAGAAGTCCCTGCCAGCGGGACTTAATGACGTCAGGATTAAAGGAGGTCGAGGGGAGTGAACCGCTGCCAGACGCGTGGGTCTTGTTTGCGAGCGGCACTTGCCTCTCGCGTAGAGACCAGCGAAAACAAAAGCAAGGCTCGGCCTGCCTTTGTAGGACGGTCCCGGTCTACACGATGGGCGAGTAAAGAGCGGTAATCTCGTTCGACTTGCCGAAAAACCCCATCAAGATCATTACGCCGCCAATTAATATTGGAATTGGCATATCATTTAGTGCTGGGTAAATTACACGGGCCGGCAAGAAACATGGTACCGGGGTCTGCCGTCCCGGATAATTACCTGGATCGAATGGAAAAATTTGTTAAGGCGACATTTTCAGTTAAAACGAGACCTGTATAATGCATGAAATGATAAATTTTGTTGTAAAACTTCAACAACATTTGTACTCGTATGCGTTTGAAAAACTGGCGTTAATAGGGAAAATGCAATTGAATATAAAGTATGAAGATAAAGTAAATTTAATACTTGGATGTATTGAAAATAAGAACATTCATTTTTCTGTTGAAACAGCTATCACTAATCCTGCTCAATTAGCAAGACAATTAAAAACATTAGATGATAAACATGTTTCTTCGAAAGGAAAAACAATTTGAAACTGAAGACGATATGACTTTGTATAAAACAAATCGGGGCAAATGCTCTATAAAATGTTTCAATTGTAATACACCAGGACATTACAAAAGTAAGTGTCCAATAAAACAAAATAATTTAAGGGCCTCTGTACCGTATCAAAAACAAGTTTATTTTTCATAAATAAATTTATCAAAAAAATTTCAATTAACAATAATATTTCTACAAAAGCATTTAACGATTTAGGTAGTGAATGTTCATTAATCAATAAATCATTAGTAAACCAATTGGACATAAAAATAAATGCTTTTAATAATTGTATACAAATAAAAACTCTACCGGATTCAACTGTAGCCATACACGAGTACGTGACCGCCAAGATCAACGTTGATTGCGTAGAGCGTGTCATATTACTCTATATTATAAACAAAACTGTTATGAATGTTAACATTCTGTTAGGACAGAACTTCACTGAATTAAATGATGTTTATTATGAAAAATGAGACGGGTTGCTACGCCCCAAAAAAAAGGTTGTGCCGTAGCAAGGGTTGTACGGGTGGAAGTCTGGAAAAAGTAAGTCCTAAATTCTCTTTCGTGATTTCTCTCCTTCGCTTTGGCTACCCGCTAGCTGCAGTGGAGGTGGGAGTGGATGCCAAGGAGCGCCACCCGTTTTCCAGCCGTGGTCAAGGGAAAGAAACTTTAATTATACAAAAAAATGGGAAATGTGCCTATATTAGCAATGAAACTACAGTTCTAACCTTTCTATCCTTACATGAATATACATATCACAGAATAACCTAACTCTAACCTAATTCTATGTTTCCCAATCACACTGATCCGTCTACTTCTTACACGTGCTACTTTCTGTGTTGCGAGCTTCCGTGGTAACCGATTGAAATGGTTGACCTGTGTACGGCTACAGTAGTCATACTGCCCGGTACGGCTCAGCAAGGTCGATCCTGCTGCCTACTCCCTCGCCTCTAATAGACATTCAGAGGTACTCTAACCTGAAAATCACGTAACTGGCACAGCCACACTGGTGGGAGTTGTGTCCGCGTAATTTTCCATAAACAAATACGTTATATATAACAAACAACTTTATTCAGAAACCTTCAATGTGGACTGTAACATTTAAAATATGGATTATACCTACATGTGTAGCTAACTAAGGTATATTCTACTCTGCTGGCGGCAGCGTTCGGGAAGAAGTGGGGTTCTCCGCTCCCTCTCTTTCTACGAAGTGTCGCATAGGCGTAGCGTCTAGGATAGTAATAAGGTTAAGAGTTAACATCCTGCCCGCCTTGAAAGCATAGGTTTCAAATAAACAAATGAAAATATAACAATATTTCTAAACAAGTAAATGCAATGCTAACATATATCTCTATAAACAAGTACAAATCAACATCAATAATATACAAAGTACATAAAGGTCATACATAATACAATAATCAAACGTAGTCAACTAATTTTACATTCATTGCTATTATTAATCTAGAGGTAGCTTGCACAGTCGTACCGCACTACGCTTCATTACACCATTTTCACTCGTAAACTGACAACACGCACAACACCATCTGCGCCGGGATGAAGAGAAGTTATTCTGCCTAATTTCCAATAGAACGGAGGGAGGTTGTCGTCCTTGATTAACACCAGATCGTCTACGGAGAGATTAGGACATTCTACCTTCCACTTGTTGCGCTGCTGCAATGATGTCATATATTCTGCCGACCATCGATTCCAAAAATGCTGAAATATCTGATGCAGGTGCTCGTAAAGTTTTAAACAATTAACAGGTACGTTTGTCACATCATGTTGCGGAATAGTGGTTAGAACGTCACCCACAAGGAAATGTGATGGGGTCAGAACGGATAGATCTTCAGGATCTTGAGAGAGTGGAAAAAGTGATCTGGAGTTTAGGCCTGCCTCAATTTGGCATAAAGCAGTGTAAAGGCCTTCATAGGTTAAGTGCGCGTTTCCTACTACTCTGATCAAATTGAATTTTGCTGATTTGACAGCTGCTTCCCATAAACCTCCTTGATGAGGGGAGAATGGGGTGTTAAAATGCCAAGTTATAGAGTTTTGTAATAAAAAATCTCGAATTTCACCTGATTAAATAGATTTGGTCACAGATTTGATTATAGATCTCAATTCGTTGTCTGCGCTGATAAAATCCGTGCCATTATCGCTATACACATCTTTACACAGACCCCTTCTTGAAACAAATCGTTTTAAGCAGTTTAAAAATATCTTAGTAGTAAGGTCACTAGCCAATTCTATGTTTACAGCCTTAGTAACGAAGCAAACAAAAATTCAAATATAAGTTTTCACTAACTTGCGACATTTTAATGTGCCATCTTTTACAAGAATTGGACCGGCATAATCGACGCCTACTGACATAAATGGTCGTGCTGGAAATAATCTAGATTTTGGTATGTTTCCCATCAAGGGAGCTGAGTTATTTGCAGGCCTTGCCTTAAAACAAACAATACATTTTCTCAATACGTCTTTGACTACACTCTTGCCGTTAATGGGCCAGTATTTTTGCCGAATCGCCGATAAAACTGTCTGTTGTCCAGCAACCCGTCTATGTTCGTGGTTTATTATCATTTTTGTGAAAATATGTTTAGACGGTAACAATATTGGATGTTTCTTACCAAATTTTTCATTAGATTGTTTTATTCGACCACCAACTCTAATTAATCCGTTACTATCAATGAAAGGGCTAAGTGACAATAATTTACTAGACCTAGGAAGTTATTTATTTGAATTTAAACATTTTATTTCTTCAGAGAAAACATCGAATTGAACCATTTTCAGTAATAATATTAATGCGTAATCCAATTCCTCGACTGTGATATAGCCTTCTCTCTTTGTTTTGTTATACGGATTAGAGTTATATAAAAATCGAAGTATGTATGTAAATACTCTATGCGTTTTAATGAAAGATGAAAATTTTTCGAAAAGAAAGTCTGGGTTATATGAAATACGTCTCCTCGTATTTGAGAAATTCTAGACCTGACCACCAGAGTTCGCACTTAGGTAATTTTGTTGGATTAGAGCCGCGTGAAATGATGTCCGCCGGGTTGTGTCGAGCGTATATGATGCCAGTCTGCATTTTTACTAAAATTCTGGATTTCCGTTACACGATTCGCTACGTACCTATTCCAAGTGCTTGGTTCTGCGGAAAGCCAACTTAGAACTATGGTTGAATCACACCATAAATGTTTTTTATTAATTTTTATTTCCAACGCGTTCTCAATTTTGTTTGTTAAGCGCACTAACAATAACACTCCGTTTAATTCGAGACGTGGTAACGTAATTTTCTTAAGAGGTGCGATTTTAGATTTCGCACATAATAATTTTGAAGTGTAATTACCGTAAACATCCCTTGTCCGAATATAAATACATGCACCGAATGCTAATTCTGAACTATCACAAAAGCCGTGTATTTCAATTCCCAAGTATTCTTGAGTCGTAACCTGATGTATATTTATTGTATTTAATTCATATAAAGATTGCAAAATTGCTTCCACAAAGTATACAAATGAAGTGGTATAGATTCGTCCCAAGCAGTATTAGCTTGCCAAAGTTTTTGTAAGAATAATTTTGCTTGAACAGTTGTTGGTCCAATTAATCCTAGAGGATCAAAAATTTTGGAAAGAGTTGACAAAATAAAATGTTTTGTAATTGTTTTACATTCGGGTATGTTCACTGTATATGAAAAGGTGTCGTTCCTTGGGTTCCAAACTAAACCCAATGTCTTAACGTTTTGATCGTTAGACATGCAGTATTGAGTTAAGTTATCCGCTGTTTTCCTTTCTAATAATTCATGCCGAATTATTATTTCCAGAATTCCACTTTCGTAATGGTAACCCTGTCGTATTAAGAATATGTGAAATATCTGATTTTAGAGTTAAAGCCTTATCGACACTTTCTGCGCCAGTGATTAGATCGTCCATGTAGAAATTTCGTTTTATTATTCCACATGCGTCGGGGTATTTGTCTGAATTTTCTACTGCTAATTGATAAAGAAAATAAGCTAAGAATGAAGCTGACGCTGTACCATACGTAACTGCATTTAATCTAAAATGTTTAAATTCTTTGAAACTCACGTTGTGTCGGGTCGATCTTTATTTGGCGGTACATTTTTTCTATGTCCCCAACAATAACTACATTATGTTGCCTCATTTTAATTGCAATAGAATATAAATCAGGTTGAATAGTAGGACCTGTTTTTAAAACATCATTAAGTGATAATCCAGACGTCGTTTTACACGAGGCATCAAACACGACTCTGAGTTTTGTTATTGTACTAGTATTTTTAATCACTCCGTGGTGTGGTAGGTAATATTCCAGAAAACATTCTGGAACGTCCGCGTCATTGGTTATTTCACTCATGTGTTGGAGCGATTGATATTCTCTCATAAATTCTACGTAACTAGTTTTTAAATTTTCATCGCGTTTTAACCGTTTTTCTAATAGCAAAAATCGTTTAATAGCCGTATCTTCCGAATTTCCTAAATGTGACGCGTTTTCATTGAATGGTAAACTTACTTCGAATCGTCCATCCTCGTCTCGCTTAAAGGTTTTTAAGAAATGTTCTTCGCATTCGCGTTCCTCGCGATTATTTTCTTTATTGTCAACCTCTTCAAGTGTCCAAAATTGTTTCACTTGATCGTGTAGATCGTTATTGGATATTGCTAAATTACAAACAGACCCTGTATTACTTTCCCAACTGATTAGACCCGAAAATATTCAACCTAACTTAGTCTTTTGTAACAAAGGACTGTTATTGCCCAGTTTAATCTGTCCAACACTTAGAATATCAAAGAATACATTTGCGCCTAACAGTAAATCAATTGGAGCCGATTCGTAAAAATTCTCGTCCGCTAGTTGTATGTTATTAGGCAATTCTAGCCTAGAAACGTCAAAAGAAACTTGTGGCAAATTATCTGTAATTTTATTGAGCACTAAAAATGTTTCCTTAATTTTATAACGGTTATCAAGTGATAAAATCGTAGTTGCGGTTTTCTTCGAAATATTACTCAACGAATTATTTACACCCGCCACTGGGATCTGAACGTCTGATAATTTTAAGTTTAATATTTTAGCTAACGACTGCGTAATGAAATTAGACTGAGACCACATACATCTACATAACAATTTATTTCCTTTAGAATCAAGAATGTTTACATTAGCAGTGGCCAATACTACCTGCCTTTGTCCCTTTTTTGTATTGTTTACTTTAGGCAAGTGGGGCGCGCGCGTTCGTACAGAAACCGATGTTGTACAGGCGACCGCTGTTGCTGGCGTTGCCGCGTTTTCTGAACTAGCTGCCGTATTTGAATTCGATTCCGTATTTACCGTTGACTTATTAAAATCGGGATTATGAAGTGATGTCTTTTATTACAATGTCTGCAACTAGTTGTTAGAACGAATCAATGTAAAAAGAAGTTTATTACAAACTGTATTTAATACAAAGAAAAACTACGCCTCTATCCACACTTAGCTAACAAAAGAATCCATCAATATTACAGTTTAAATCTCTACATTCGAGATTGTTTATATTATTTTGTTTTAACATAATGCCGCTATTGAGGCCCCAGTCCGGCGATCGAATTTCCTAGCAGACAGAGACGGTCGAGTCGAAATTGTCGCCAACATTCGGCCATCCTGTCTATGCTTCTGTCCCCAGAAGTTACCTTTAATCTGAAAAATAAACCATTTTAGTGAATATTCCTAGTTTTTTTTAAAGCATTCTAGCATTCATAAATGAACATTTGTACATGCACTTGTCTTATCAGGGATTAGTATTGGTACTCGAGTAAGTGATCTTATACCAATCAATTTCATCTAATCGTGATACTGCCTAGCCGTATGCCAGCCGTAAAAAGGTCTGGTCATATACCAGTCGCAAAAATGTCTGCTCGTATACCAGTCGCAAAGGGGTCTGGTCGTATACCAGTCGCAAAGGCGTCTGGTCGTATACCTACCAGTCGCAAAGGGGTCTATCGTATACCAGTCGCAAAGGTGTCTGGTCGTATACCAGTCGCAAAGGTGTCTGGTCGTATACCAGTCGCAAAGGTGTCTGGTCGTATACCAGTCGCAAAGGTGTCTGGTCGTATACCAGTCGCAAAGGTGTCTGGTCGTATACCAGTCGCAAAGGTGTCTGGTCGTATACCAATCGCAAAGGGGTCTGGTCGTATATCAGTCGCAAAGGTGTTTGGTCGTATACCAGTCGCAAAGGTGTCTGGTCGTATACCAGTCGCAAAGGTGTGCTCTCGCCTTTCAAGATTATCCGTGGTTTCATATGGTCCACTGCCATTACGGTTGTCATACGTTTATGACCGTCGCGAAGATCTTCGACTTCATACCTATCATTAGGTAATACTTTTCTGACTCCAAAGGGTCCTTTGAATTTCGGCAACAGTTTCTTGCTAGCCCCAGTAGCAGGTGGCGTGTTCGACACCATCACTAGGTCCTACACGGCGTATTTTTGAGCAACTTTTCGAGCTTTATCAAACCTTGACTTTTGTAATCTTTGATCGTCATCTAACCTCTGTTTTAGATTATGTCTTAATTCATTTAGATCGACCCGACCCAGGTTATCTTGTACTTCCCTTAGTACTTTAGATTCTGCCACGTGACGTGGCTTATACCCAGCTAAGGCTTCCAGTGGAGTCACTCCAATGGCCTTATTGTATGTGCAGGTTAAAGCACTTTGAACTAGTTTTACATGGTTATCCCATTGATCTTCGGGGTACCCAGCAGCCGTTGCTGCTAAGGAACTTACTATGGTGCGGTTGTACCTTTCACATTGACCGTTTGCCCTAGGCGTAGCAACAGCATTCAAGGTATGTCTTATGCCATATGTTTCACAAAATATTCTAAAAGTCTTTGACGTAAAGGTCGTGCCACGGTCTGATATAATTCTCGTTGGTGCTCTGAATAACCACATAAAATTCATTAAAACTTTTGTTACGTATCGGGTAGAGGTATATTTAAAGGAGGAAGCATTCGTACTGAGACCCTATCTTTAGATTTCATAAGTATGACATTTTCATTGGATAGGAAATTTCTTCCTACTATTAAACCGTGTCGTACAAATTGGTCATCTAAAATTAATATTGTAATATCAACCGCGGCTTCTCCAATTATAACGGTTGTATGGCATTTTAAATTAGTTGTAACTGTATTCCCCAAAAAGCAGTTTAAGGAGACATGCCCTTCTTCCCGTAACGTTAACTTTATTTTCGCCGCTACTGATAACTTCATAATTGTGCAGTCGCTACCACTGTCAGTTAGGCATTTTATTATATGATTATTAATAAGAGCGGTTTTAATAAACATATTTTCAACAATGTCAGCTAGCACAACTTCGTTTACGGCACGACTGTCTTTGTTTACATTACACTGAAATTGGGTATGGCCAAGACGCCGACATTGTTTACACTGGACCCGCGGTTGAGGACAGTCCCGTGCCCGGTGGTTTCCTCCACAATTAAAACAAGCAATCTTTTGTGATACTGTATAGCCCGTTTTATCACTCCTGCTAAAGTTTTTATCGTGCGTTTAAAAATATCTATTGTCTATATTTCTTGCACTAGGACCCGGCTTAGGATTAAAGTCACTTTGCATTCTAGGAGCCGTCAAATTACTTAAGTAACTAGCCAAAGCACCTATCGCCTTGAAGTTAGCAGCTCTTGCAGCCAAACAAATTTTATCGTCTTTAATACCCTCGATAAAACTATCTACAACGTAATCTTCAGGAATAACTAGGTTTAATGAGTTAAGTTTCGCAACTTTTTCATAACAGTAGATGCCTAAGTTTTGACCAGCAGAAGGACGATAGCATGCTGCTTCAACGAGAAGTTTTGAGAACTTCAACTGTGTCGAAAAATTTTTTACTAACTGACTTGTAAATTCACGCCACTTTAAGCAGGTATTTGGCAATGAGTCATACCATTTTCGCGCATTACCCGTCAAACGTTTTGTTGCTAGCTTTAAGGTAAGTTCATCGCCCCACTTATATAATTTTCGTAGATCTTCTAGCTTCTTTACCCACTCAACAGCATTCTGAGCGTTATCGCCGCCAGGTTCAAATTGTGGGATAACGCTCTCCTCAATTTGGATATTAATATTAGAGCGAGTACTTACAGTTTCCTTGAGGGCCTCAATTTCCTTTTTTAACGATCTTATTTTCTTCCGGGTCTCCGTGTCCTTTGGGGGCGGCATCCTACCAGACGAGGATGAACTGCTTCGTCTGGACGTCTTTCATTTTCCCCGTCGCTCGCTCCGTTGGCGTTTCCGAGACCGGTCCATCACTAGTGTAGGTACTTATAATTCGATAACAATTATTGTCACTTTAGCAATTATTTAATAGCTACGGGCACTGTCCTATCTATTAACCGCAGTCACACGCACATCAAAGGGCGACACTTGGAGTATATCCCACCGCTGTCTTTGTTAGAACGAATCAATGTAAAAAGAAGTTTATTACAAACTGTATTTAATACAAAGAAAAACTACGCCTCTATCCACACTTAGCTAACAAAAGAATCCATCAATATTACAGTTTAAATCTCTACATTCGAGATTGTTTATATTATTTTGTTTTAACATAATGCCGCTATTGAGGCCCCAGTCCGGCGATCGAATTTCCTAGCAGACAGAGACGGTCGAGTCGAAATTGTCGCCAACATTGTAGACCTACATTCATAGCTAAAATGATTAGGACGTAAACAATTACTGCAAAGCTTATTTTTCTTCACTTCGGCAAATCTTTGTTTAACCGTCATTTTAGCAAATTTTTTGCAATTGAAATTTAAGTGGTGTTGATACAAAATATGCACTTAAAGTCGTGGGTTGTCACATGAAAATAACTCTTAATCTCACGAGTATTGGTTTTTACAAATTTGTTTTTATTTTCAATACAGTGGACCCCCGGTAATCCGGCAAAATAAACAGGTTACAATTTGTACGAGCCACCACTATTGTGCTCGACGCGTAGGTATTGTTTTTATTCTGATTGCTTAGTTTGAATTTGACTACATGTGATAGCGGTGCGGCCTAGCGTGCGTTCATTGTTTACTGTTTATTCATTGTGTATTACGTATACGTACCTGATACATAATGTCGTCACAAGTCCAGAAGCGAAAGCACAAAACACTGACAATTAAAGAAAAATGTGATATTTTAGACCACTTAAATCGTAATGAATCTTTCAGTAGTTTAGCAAGTGAATACGGCGTAGGCCGATCTACAATTTATGACATTAAAAAAAATCACGAGAAGATTAAAAACATCGTATCAACTACTGACTGTGGGCCAGGCAAGAGGCAGACACTCAAGAAAGCTGAACATCCAGAAGTGGAAGAAGCTTTGTACATGTGGTTTCTTCAGGAAAGAAATAGACATGAGCCCATTTCGGGACCCATGTTGGCCATGAAAGCTAAGTTTTTTTTATAAGGAAATAATAAAAAAAGATGATTTTGTGGCTAGCAAGGGATGGCTAGAACGTTTCAAAAGTCGTCATGGCATACGTTTAATGACTATTACAGGAGAGAAATTTTCTAATGATGCCACCTGCATAGAGCCATTTAAATTAAGATTTTTGCAAAAGGTGAAAGATTTAAATCTTAACTCGTCACAGGTGTACAATGCAGATGAATCAGGGTTTTTTGGCGTGTGATACCAAACAAAACTTTCGTTTCCTATAACGAAAAATCCGTACCTGGATGAAAAGTAAGTAAAGAGCGTGTACTACCATGTGCTAATGCTGCGGGTATACACGCGCTAAAGATGATGGTCGTTGTAAAATCTAATAAACCACGTGCATTCAAAAACATTGATTTACCTGTACACTATTATGGTCAAAAAAGTGCGTGGATGACAAAAGACCTTTTCAAAAAGTGGTTTGATGAGTGCTTCGCACCAGAAGTTAGAATATGGTTGAAAGATCATAATTTTCCTCAAAAAGCATTATTGCTTATTGATAACGCTCCCGGTCATCCGTCTGAAGAATAACTGACAACTGAGGATAAATGCATCACTGCGATGTTTCTTCCGCCAAACTACACTGCACTGATTCAACCAATGGATCAGCAGATCAGATAGATGAGAGATAGAACAAACTTTAAAAGAATTTAATATGAAAGACTTGGTTTTTGCTCTTTGTCAATCGTGGAATGCATTACCTTCATCAACTATTACATCATCTTGGAAAAATTTATGGCCGGATATATTCGCCAGTCCTAGCAACGATCCACAAATCAGTATAACATCGGAAATAATGGAGCAAGTTGCTGCTGAAACACAGATAAGTCCGCAAGATTTGGAAATCTGGTGCCGTGGAATGGATAAGGAGGAAAATATTTTTTATGATACGTCTGACGAAGAGATTATAAAAGAGATTTCTAGTAATACAACAATAAAGCAGTTAGATGACGACGACGTAATTGCAACTACTCCGCAAGTGACAGCACAAGATGTAATTAACGCCTTTGAACTGGGTCTGCAATGGGCTGAAGAGAATCCTACAACGAACTTTTTTTTTTTACGAGAAGACTGAGGAACAAAGCTTTGGTCTCGCGTTTCAACAATGTTAAACAAAAAAAAATTGATGAATATTTTCATGCTTCATAAATTGATTGATTCATATCATGATTTTTATTCAAATTTTTCATTATTTTAGTATGTACATTTGTTTGTACACAATTATTTCCTAATGTAAAGTTATTATTTTTTTGTAAGTTCTATAGCATTAATGACGTTAATTCTATAATAAAACGTAAGCCCTCTATTGTGTTGTTTAATTTACTAAATTCGACATACATAATGAAGTATGATTTGTACTTCAGAGTATAACATATAGAATCCTATCATTGGATTTGTGATTTGTCGGATTACAAAGTACTCTATTGTAAAAAATTTCGGACTATAGGGGGTCTTAGGCAATACTCTATAATCCGACAAATTCGATAGTTCGACACTGACCTGCAAAACGTTTGCCGGATTACCGGGGGTACACTGTAGTCTCTAACAATTGGCAACGTTGCGAGATAAAATCTGTCAATTTTTTTACTCTGATTGTCTCAATTTCGTCCTGACTTATATGTTGTTCCCATTCTTTTTTTGATACTGCGCCTAATTTAGAAGTTAGCGTATATATTATAGGAATGTCCCATTGATCAGTCGGTTAACCTAATGCCTTTAATGCTCGAAAGTTTCTATTAAAGTTGTCTAAGAATTTTCTAAGTTGTGAACGTGATTCATTTTTTATAGGGAATAAATCGTAAATAGCTTTCATATGAGAATTAATAATAAGTTTTTTATTTTCATAAAGTTCTTTTAACAGGGCCCAAGCAATTTCATAATTATCGTTTGACATGTTGAGAGAATGAATTATTTGTGAGGCTTCTCCTTTTAAGCATGACTGTAGGTAATAAAATTTTTGAATATTTAATAACTGATTATTATTATGAATAATGTTACTAAATATGTCATGAAACGTGGTCCACTCGTCATATTGTCCATGAAAGTCGGGTAAATTTATATTAGGTAATTTTATTTGACTCTGTACATTAGCCGTAATTTGTGAACTCTCTGTACTCACTGAATTGGGCGGTGTTTCAACTACCTGTGATCCTTGACATTGATTAATAATGTGAGTTTCGTCTTGTAACAACGTTCTAGCCTTGGCACAAACTTTATGGAATGTATTTTCAAAATTCTGTCGTTCTTCATCTTGAATTTCTCCTGTTTGTAGTTCTAATTCAAATTGTACTTGCTCAAATTTGTCTAACAGGTCGTTAATTCTAGTTAATCGTGTCTCTACTTCTCGTAAACTATTAGTATCTTTATCAAACGTGTTTATAAAATTTTGGAATCTCGTTAAGTGTGCCTTAATTTGGCCGCGTTTGAATATTAAAGTTTGTTCGGTGTCGTTTTGCGACATGCTTACCGTTTTATGTCAAATTTTAGGTGATATACTTGGAAAGATAGGAATAGAAATAAAGGATGGTGACTTACTTGTAGGATATTTCTGCCTGTGTAGAATTTCGTGTGTTGATGTTTTGTTGTCTCTTCCTGAATCCAAGGTTGTCGTATTCCCGCTGTCGTATCTACTTATGTAGTGTGGTTTGTCAGTAACAATCATACGGCCCGTAGGAACAGCTTGTTGGGAGTTGTCTCCGCGTAATTTTTCATAAACAAATACGTTATAAAAGGTGGTTCAACTAAAACGCACGATGTTAATTGTAAATAAAACAAAAAGTTTTCAGAGAATTATGTTAATATTTTTTATTATGATAGAAGGATCTATGACAATTATGTGTGAAACAACATATCGGCCAAATGCTCGCCACGGCTTCGATAGCATACCTCTATCCGATGGTCCATATTTTTAATGACTCTGAGACATAATTGAGGTTCAATGTCGTTAATGTGCCGAATTATCTCATCCTTTAGCTCTTGAATTGTTCTTGGCTTATTGACGTACACTTTTTCTTTTAAATATCCCCAAAGAAAGAAGTTCAACGGTGTCAAATCACATGATCGTGGCGGCCAATTAACATCGCCACGACGTGAGATAACACGGCCATTGAATTTCTCGCGCAAAAGTGCCATTGTTTCGTTGGCTGTGTGGCAAGTGGCACCATCCTGTTGGAACCACATACCGTCCAGGTCCAAATCCTCAATTTCTGGCCACAAGAAGTCCGTTATCATCTCGCAATAGCGAACACCATTCACGGTAACTGCTTGACGGCTCTTCTGCTACACTATCGCGAACAACAGCAATGTTTTCCGCAGAACAAACTGGGCGAGCATGCACAGGTGTTTTCACATTTCCTACAGACCCGGTTTGCTGAAATTTGCGCACAATTATCCCGATTGTGGACACATTTGGTCGATTATGCAAAAAAGTCACGAAGTGCACGAAATGCATTTTGATTTGAACGCCCATTTTCGTAAAAGGCTTCAACAATCTTAACGCGCTGCTCAATTGTGTACCTCTCCATGGTTGAATTTGTCAAACACTAAAACAAAGAAATGTCAAATTAAGTTGGGCAAAAAACTTGACGTTAATGTGTGACTCACAATTAACATCGTGCATTATGGCTGGACCACCCTTTATAATACATTATACTGCCTTCTTATTCGTTATTTCACAAACTTGTAACAACTCCATTTTGCTGTAATAGCACGTTGCCATGTCTTCGTGCGGAAGCTTTTCTCCCCGAAGTAACCTTTGTAGTGCCGTTGCATAATTGGCGATCAACAATTGCCTGTCTTTCCGGTGACTTTTCTTCGCTTGTTTTCTTCTTCTTCAGAGCTTTCACCTTCACTATAATCAATTTCCACTTCACGTCTCGATGTTCCATGCATCGCGATAAACGTTTAATTATTTATTTAATGCACAAGGGCAGTAACACGTGTAGAACCACCCCACACCTGAACTGAAAGCTCTCAGGGGGATGTAAAAAAATAAAACTCGGCCACGTTACACTTAAAATACTATTTATTGCCTTTCAAGCTGTATTGTCTGCGATACAAAGTTAACTGGCCCGCCCTTCTCAATCGTTCGATTCAAAATACAATAACATAAACATTCATATAGCTAAATCAGCAACACACATAAGAAACATAACATCATGGTCATCTAATCTCGGAACTTTTATACACAGGGCGCTAACAAGGTGAAATGCATTTTTTATCAAGTCTCATATATAGACGAATACATCCCGAATGTACTGCCTATTAAAATATGTTCATGGCTATCCTTAATTTAAAAAAAATTAATTAAATTGTTTTGCCATGTTTCACCCACTTGTTTACCAAATGAATGTTATTTGAATCGAAAGTTGGAAATATAAGTCCGATACCGATCTGTTTACCAATTAAAATACATATCAGAATAAAGATAATTTAATTACAACCGCGGTGGTATAGTATTGCCTGTAATAAACCGTTCTTGAAATATAATTGCCAGGCTTTAAAGTTTAAAAATCGAAGCAAGTAAAGATGCGCTAGAGAGTTGAGTGTCCTATTTAGTGCAATAAAGGAGGACGTAGCATAGCAGTTGCGCGTGACGTGTCAGTTGAATGAAAGAGAGTGCTTTATGTATGTTTACGTATGCTTTTCTTACATGCGATTTAGAAAGACAGCACTTCTCTATTGACGAAAATCATTTTGGAGCGACTGACAGTACACTTATTCTCAATTATAATTTTTATATTTTAATATACGAAGGTGATTTGTTGTTGTTTGGGCATATTGAATTTGTAGATATGCTTGATACATATTTTTGTTTATGTTAAGAATGTTTAAGATAGTCTTTAGCCAATAGGCGTTTAGGATAAAACACATTTCCTTATATGGGCAAAGTAACACGCTTATGGGGGGCGAACGAAACAAACCTGCTAGCCCGGGACACGGAATAACGGGAGTTGAATTTGAGCTTTGAAAAAGAAAGCAGCACGCGTACGGGCTAGCGGGGGCGTATCGTTAGTTACTTACCTTATTGTTTCTTTTGCATTTTATTCGGTAGATAATTACTTAGTTATTACTAACATTCATTTTAAAAACTGTGTATTGTAAACTGACGTGTGTTCTCATATTACCTGTGTTAAATTAATAAAAGTGTCATAGGCGTACATTAAGTGTTTAAATAATATGTCCATGCGGTCGAAACCCAGAAGTACACCTACGGCTCCGACATCAGAAGTGGGATCAAGACTGCAAAAAGGACATTCCGACACCGAAGACGAAATGCCATAGCAGGAGCGTGTAACTGCGAGACGTAATAATGAAACTCAGGAGAGACTTAAGTACTTAGAACGTTTAGTGTCAGTGACATCACGGTTGCCATCTCCAGTGACAGCATGTCCAACTACTTCAACTTTCGGGAATATGAAGTTACCAGCTTTTGATCCAACATCAAAATTTGCAGACGCCGAAGGCTGGTGTGCAATTGTCGACCTATGGGTGAGCAAATGCAACCCTGATGAAATGACCTTAATAATGACATTAACACAAGCTATGAAAGGCGAGGCAGCAAGTTGGTTTATATCTGCCAAACCAACTGAAAAGAATTGGCCTACTCTAAAAGCCGAATTTTTAGCTGTATTTGCCAAACCAGCGGACCCCATCGAGCAGTTTTCAGAAACTGTAAATGGAAGAAGCAGCACTTCTGAACAGACCACTCTCATTGAAGAAATGCTACATTCGATGAGGACTGTTATTTCCCTTCTAAATAACAGAGAAAGCGACGAAAGCTTTGCTGTTCTCGCTATTTTGGCTCTACTCGAAATGAATTTGTGAGGCGAAGATACCAAACGGACCGACCAAAGGATGCCAAAAGTATGTGTGCCATGTTACAAGGAGGACTTGGTAAACGTCCGGCGCTATTTCCCTCCGGTCACCACACTGGATCGAAGCGTCAAGCCTTATCACCTTCCAGACCTGATGAGGACACGTACTTTCGAGGAAGATGTAACACATGTGGACGAAGAGGTCATCCTGCAAATCACTGTAGGAGACCCAGACGATCTCCACCTAGGACGCCGAAACCAGTTCAAGGGTATTCCAGGAGTTGCTATACCTGTGGCAAGCCAGGTCATATTTCACCACAGTGTCCTAATGGTAATCGAAAGCCTGACGAAAAGAGGGTCAACGTGTGCGAAGCAGAAGTACTACCTGTTGGACAATTAAAACTAAGATCTGGTGAGACCTTTCCTTTTTTGTTCGACACGAGCTCAGATTGTTCTCTTTTAAAAGAAAATATCGCTACCCACTTTAGTGGGAAACGATTTAGTAATTTAGTCAGTTTAAAGGGCATTGGTAGTGAATCTTTCATTTGTAATTGTCAAATTCTAGCAGTAGTTGAAGTTCAAGGGCTTTTAATTGAACTGTTATTTTTTGTGGTGCCAAACGAATTTATGTCGGCTCAGATTATTATTGGAAAAGATTTAATAGCGCAAAATATTAATGTTTAGTTAAATACAGACGGTTTATTTATTTCTCGAGAGCTTAAAGTTCATGTTTGTGAGCGTGAAATTGTAAGTTTCGATATGATTGACACAGATTTAACTGGCGATGATAAGTACACCTTAAATAAGTCTAGTTAAAAAGAAAGATGGTTCCGATCGTCTCTGTGTAAATTATCGTGAAATTAACGCGAATACAATACCCGACAAGTATCCTTTACCACTTATCAGTGACCAAATTAATCGATTGCACAACTCATATTATTTTTCATCTCTTGATATGGCATCAGGTTTTCACCAAATTCCTGTTCAACCTGACTCGATAGAAAAAACAGCATTTATCACACCTAATGGGCAGTATGAATACTTAACTGTGCCTTTTGGTCTCACGAACGCCCCCTCTGTATACTAACGTGCTATTGACAGGGCTCTGGGGGATTTACGTAATGGGTTTGCAGTGGTTTATATTGACGATGTCTTAATACCATCATCTTCAGTATCTGAAGGAATAGAACTTCTCGAAATTGTCATGAGCGCACTTGTCAAGACTAGTTTTTCATTTAATATGAAAAAGTGTAAATCTTAAATTGGAAGTAGAGTACCTTCTTAGTACGAGCTGGGGAATTGCGCCCCAACCCACGTAAGACATCAGCCCTGTCAAATTCACCGATTCCCAAAACTCCGACTCAAGTTCGTCAATTCTTGGACCTTGCATCTTACTTCCGTCAATTTATTCCAAATTTTTCAGGCATAGCTGCGCCCTTGTACCAATTAACAACGAAATCATGCAAAAGAATTGAATGGCTCCCTAAACATGATAATGCGCGAAATCAACTTATTCGTTCTTTGACGTATGAACCTATTCTCATGATATTTGACCCTGATTTACCGATGGAGCTGCATACTGATGCTAGTTCTGGGGCATATGGTGCGATCTTGTTTCAAAGGAAAAATACTAAACTTCACCCGGTTGCTTATTTTAGTAAGCGTACCACTGGTCCCGAGTCTCGTTATCATTCATATCAACTTGAAACTCTCGCGGTAGTAAAAGCAATAAAACATTTTTTTCACTTTCTTTGTGACCGACTTTTTACAGTTTCTACAGATTGTAATTCTCTTAAATCTTCGCGCACGAAACTCGACTTAACTCCGCGCGTACACCGCTGGTGAGCATTCTTACAAGCCTTTAACTTCAACATAGTTTATCGTGAGGGTAAACGCATGAAGCATGCCGACTTCTTTTCTCAGAATCCGTCTACCTTCATTGATGAGGGGACAACTTACAAGGACGACAACCTTAAATATCATAATTCAGCCAAAATAGTTCTGGTTATTGACCTACATTCAGACTGGCTTACCGTAGCCCAACAACGTGACGATGGATTGGTAAAATTAATTTCCGCCCTTCGAGCAAACGAACTAGACCCAGATGTTGCAAAGACATATGATATTCGGAATAATATTTTGTTCCGTAAAATTGAAAGGAACAGTCGTTCCCATTATCTGCCAGTAGTGCCAAGGCCCATGATTTGGTCGGTAATAAATCATGTACATACTAACATAAAACATTTAGGGTGGGAAAAGACGTTAGATAAAATTTATGAACTATACTGGTTTCCTAAAATGTCGCGTACTGTAAGAAAATTTGTCGATAATTGTCTAATTTGCAAAACTTCGAAAAGTAAATCGGGAAAAGCCCAGGTTAAAATGTATCCAATTAATAAAAATCCACAACCCTGGCATACTATACACGTAGATATGTCTGGAAAGCTGTCTGGTAAAAGTGATAATAAATAATATGTACTGGTAATTATCGACGCTTTCTCTAAATTTGTAATACTATACAGTATACGTTCTTTAACTGTCGAAACTGCTGTTAATTGCTTAAAAGAATTCACGTACTTGTTTGATGCACCATCCCGTATCATTTGTGATCAAAGCAAATGTTTCGCTAGCAGTGAGTTTGAAAGTGTTTGTTCCAATTCTAATATTGACTTGCACTTCATCGCTCAAGGTACAAGTAGGGCAAATGGACAGGTAGAACGAGTGATGCAAACATTAAAAAACACACTGACGATAGTTGAAGCTGAAAACGATCGCAAATGGCAGGATAATTTAGGCGAAGTTCAGTTAGCTTTAAATAGCACTAAACATAGAGTTACAGGCTTCAGTCCTGCTGAAATCTTATTCGGATCTTCAATCCGCTCTTTAGAGTTACAAAAAATTTCGTATAATAAGGACGATTGCTTCGAAAAACACATTTCGTTAGCGGATATTCGTACAGCAGTCACAAAAAATATCGTAAATTCTTCTAAATATGATGAAGATAGAAAAAATGTTGGAAAAGCTATCATCAAGCCCTTCTTAGTTGGTGATTTTGTTTACAGTAAAAATAATGAAAGAATGATTTCTAAACTCGACAGTAAATTTAGAGGTCCTTTTAAAATTACCAAAATTGTGGAGAATGATCGATATGAGGCAATTAAATCTACCGATAAAGGCAGAGGCCGAATCTTCAAATTTGTACACGATCAGCTTATTAGTGTACCAGAGGGATAAGGTGAAATTTTAACAGATTCAGGGTCTGACGATGAGAACAAGAATGAGCAAGTGTCGGTGGCAAAGTAGTAGCCTATAGTTGTAGAATAAATAAAGAACGATTTGATTATGATATTGATATGTCTAGTATGTCTTATATGTTTTTATATATAGAGTTATTTTACCAATCCGGATGCGTTCGGATGAGAGGTACTTTTGTCGATCCCGATGCGTTCGGATGTGTTACATGTACTGTTGTTTGTGTCAATCCGATGCGTTCGGATGAGAGGTACTTTTGTCGATCCCGATGCGTTCGGATGTGTTACCTGTACTGTTGTTTTTGTCAATCCGATGCGTTCGGACGAGACACCTGTATTATTGTTTGTGTCAATCCGATGCGTTCGGACGAGGCACTTGTGTTGCTGCCACATTGTAGTTGGCCATATTATAATAATAATTATTTTTGTTATTTAGTCAGGATAGACGAGCAGTAATGACAAGATCTGTTTCCTTTTTTTTTATAGGTGTTATTCCTTAAGGTGAGTGCCCGAGGACGTGCACATTGTCAGAATGGCCGTGTCGGCGGCTGCAACAAAAAAATTTCACCCGCCTATGGATCCCTTCCTGGGAACCTAAAATGCAGCAGTGATATTTATGTCACCACTAAAATTACCGTGTTCATTTATATTTATTTGTTTATTCGTTAACCCCAAGTCATTACGAAGGTGATTTGTAGTTGTTTGGGCATATTGAATTTGTAGATATGCTTGATACATATTTTTGTTTATGTTAAGAATGTTTAAGATAGTCTTTAGCCAATAGGCGTTTAGGATAAAACACATTTCCTTATATGAGCAAACTAACAAGCTTATGGGGGGCGAACGAAACAAACCTGCTAGCCCGGGACACGGAATAACGGGAGTTGAATTTGAGCTTTGAAAAAGAAAGCAGCACGCGTACGGGCTAGCGGGGGCGTATCGTTAGTTACTTACCTTATTGTTTCTTTTGCATTTTATTCGGTAGATAATTACTTAGTTATTACTAACATTCATTTTAAAAACTGTGTGTTGTAAACTGACGTGTGTTCTCATATTACCTGTGTTAAATTAATAAAAGTGTCATAGGCGTACATTAAGTGTTTAAATAATATGTCCATGCGGTCGAAACCCAGAAGTGCCCCTACGGCTCCGCCATATATATATATATATATATATATATATATATATATATATATATATATATATATATATATATATATATATATATATGTTACGGTAAGAGTACGTATAACGGCAAATGAACTCATTCGCCGGAAAATGTATACAAGTTGAGCCGCTGCAACATTACAGTAGAAGAAACTGAAACACTTGTTGCAGCTTTGATGCAGTAAGAGAGTACCTAATTTTTAAAGCGAGCCGAACAAGACAAACAAAACCAAGCAATAGAAGAAATGTTGTATATTTTATAAATTTTTTGTGTGAATACATTTCATTTAATACATTTATTTAAAATATAACTTGTGTTTCATTTTGTACTGTTAAAAATTGTCTAAAATTAATCTTAGCTAATTGTCATTCTAATAAGTAGACTTTTCCATTTATGATTATATTAATTAATAACTAAACTATTACATTACAAATTTTATTCTTGGTATAGCTTTTAGAGTACTTACAATAAAGTATGTACAAATTTTTTACTTAAGATAGAAGGAGATTTCATTTAATCTCATTACTTGTACTGCATAATTATATGGGCATTTAATAATCTCATTTTCAGAATCTAAATTCCCCTTATTATTCCCACTGAGATTTGACAATTCTCTCGGGTCACATTTCAAACAAATTTTAATATAATCAACGGATCGGATATTTTTATAAGTTAAGGTCCTATGACAGTCTTTTAAATATATATTATTTTAATTAAACCATGCTATACACGTCTATAAAATTTATGAAAAATTTTAAATTTGAACATCTTGTTAATTTAAGTTATATAACATTATAGTTACTTACTCATACATTCATTCAAAATATATATATATATATATAACATTTATTCATACATTAATTCATATTGTTATAAATATAACATAGTTCATTCAATAAATTCATTCATTCGTATATTATAGGAATGTATCAAGAACAGATAAAATCAATATATGTAAATTTATATAATGTTTATTGTATATTTGTAACAATTAGGCTTAATGTTTATATGTTTAGATTTATAATATAGTACTTTATAATATAGACTTTTTATAAATTTTTGGCGTTTAATTTTAGTATAGTCTTAAACTAAGAAAATACCTTCTCATATTTATTCAAAATAAGTTTAACCTGTCCTCATCAATTCATTATTGCGCATTATATTATTTTCGGATTTCAAATTGTACGCCTAGCGTGTCTACGCATGCGCTAAGATTCGAGTTCGGAATCGCCAGTACGGGTTGCCTCTAGACGCTAGTTCCCAAGCATACCCGGTAAAACTAGGCATACCTACTGCATGGGTAAAAGTTAGGTCTGAATCGATGTGATATCTAGTTAACAGTTTACCTATTAAAAGTGTTATAAAGTGCAATATGAAATGGAAGTAACATTCAATGAACAATTAAGTGCCCATTCCAGAAGTGGCTCGTGGAAAAACAGAAGCACGAAATTTATTGTGTATTGTCATGTCTGTAGATGACAAGAAATATTACAAATTAGTCACCAAAAATGGTATTCTCAAACAAAAATATACAAGGAATCAATTTACTGTTTGCCAAAAAAGTTTTTTGTCACTTTGAGAGAAATCATTAGTGTTCAATCTCTAACAGGTGGCCAAGGCTCTAATAGATGCAATTGTAAAAGTAAGTGTGAAACCAAGAAGACTAGAGAACCTAGTCTTCTTGTGTGAAACAAAGAAATGTTCTCGCAAGGCATCAAATATTTTGTACAATTCAAAGTGCCATGGAAGCGGGCCATGCGGTAATAAGAATTAATTTGTTTTGAATACGAATCTATGTAAGCATACTTTTTCAATAGTAGGTAATACATAGATACCTACTTACGTAAAACAGTTATCGTCATTTTATAACTTCATGTTCAAATAATGATTGTCTTTTGTATTTTTATAACTATTATACATTTCGTTTAATAACAATGTTCCTTTATTCCATTTTTATTTTCAAATCTGAAATCCGAAATTCTGTAGATACAATTGCCTAGGATACTCAAATTTACCACCATCAATAGGTAAATGTGTATATTTTCCGGTAAAAGTGGCAATATTCGTCAATTGCTAGTATTATACTTACATTTACCACTCGATTTGGAAAATGCTCACTTTAACCGGACAATGTACACATTCACCGGATTCGCACTTTTGCCGCAATATATATTATATATATATATATATATATATATTCTGTTGACCGTGGCTCACCCTATATATATATATATATATATATATATATATATATATATACAGGGTGAGCCACGATGGATAAAATATTAAAAGTATATGGAGAACGGATCTACCGATTGCTTTGAAATTTTGGTTTCCAAAATAGTCGAGTATGATCTATGCAACTAAAATATTTTCGAAAGTGCGGTGTTGCCACTTATACGTAAAACTGGCAATATCTTCGTTATTTTAAATAGAATACCCTGTATATTTTTGCATTTTTTGGATTATCGTCTCTCTCTGAGTAACTTTTGTTAATATTTCCTTATATTTATCTCAAGCCGTTATCGAGATAATAATTCTTTTCTGAATTTATTGCCAACAATTTTACTTTCAGTAAATCGTGGTTTCTCCTACCTACGCAGCAATTAAAAAATAATTTTTCGGCTGTGGCTAGGCAAGGGCTGGGGGCATCTTCTTCATTAATCAAATGTTTCCAATATCATACAGGGTGAGTTAGAGAATGCTTTCTATAAGTAACTTAGAGAAATGCACGAAAGTCAATTTTTTCAAATGGAATGCTCAGTATATTATTACTAATTCGGAAAGGTGATATATTTACCTATTTAAAAATGTTAATGTCCCCTATACCTCATGCGCACCTTTTTCGATTTATAGGCACTTTTCTGTAACCCTTCCAAGAATATTATATCTTTTGGTATGTTGTCATAACGGGTGGGCCATGAAATTTTATTTTATCATCTTATAATGACAACAGACATGCTATTTTTGTAAATAAATTTGACATTAGTAATATTTGCACTTAATTTGAATAGATGTAGCACAAATATGGCAGAAAATAATTATACAAACACAGTTTTAATGGATTGTTGGATTTGTTTATTATTCATGGACAATAAGATTATCAACAGAACTTGTAAAAGGTGGTCCAACCAAAACGCACGATGTTAATTGTAAATAAAACAAAAAGTTTTCAGAGAATTATCTTAATATTTTTTATTATGACAGAAGGATCTATGACAATTATGTGTGAAACAAGACATCGGCCAAATGCTCGCCACGACTTCGGTAGCATACCTCTATCCGATGGTCCATATTTTCAATGACTCTGAGGCATAATTGAGGTTCAATGTCGTTAATGTGCCGAATTATCTCATCCTTTAGCTCTTGAATTGTTCTTGGCTTATTGACTTACACTTTTTCTTTTAAATATCCCCAAAAAAAGAAGGCCAACGGTGTCAAATCACATGATCGTGGCGGCCAATTAACATCGCCACGACGTGAGATAACACGGCCATTGAATTTCTCGCGCAAAAGTGCCATTGTTTCGTTGGCTGTGTGGCAAGTGGCACCATCCTGTTGGAACCACATATCGTCCAGGTCAATATCCTCAATTTTTGGGAGTCATCATCTCGCGATAGCGAACACCATTCACGGTAACTGCTTGGCCGACCTCATTTTCGAAGAAGTACGGCCCGATGATGCCGCCAGCCCATAAACCGCACCAAACAATCACTCTTTGTGGATGCATCGGCTTTTCAATAGTCACTCGTGGATTCTCATTTGTCCAAATGCGGCAATTCTGCTTGTTAACGAATCCACTGAGGTGAAAGTGTGCCTCGTCGCTGAAGATTATTTTCTTTGTAAAGTCACCATTCACTTCTGTAAATTCAAATCTTTATTCAAAATTCGCATCAGTGATGTTCGTGAGATGTTCAATTGTTGGGCACGACGACGAGTCGAGGTTGACGGCTCTTCTGTTACACTATCACGAACAACAGCAATGTTTTCCACAGAACGAACTGGGCGAGCATGCACAGGTGTTTTCACATTTCTTACAGACCCGGTTTGCTGAATTTTGCGCACAATTTTCCCGATTGTGGACACATTTGGTCGATTATGCTGACCAAAAATGTCACGAAGTGCACGAAATGCATTTTGATTTGAACGCCCATTTTCGTAAAAGGCTTCAACAATCTTAACTCGCTGCTCAATTGTGTACCTCTCCATGGTTGAATTTGTCAAACACTGAAACAAAGAAATGTCAAATTAAGTTGGACAAAAAACTTGACGTTAAGGTGTGACTCACAATTAACATCGTGCATTATGGTTGGATCACCCATTAGAATTTTTAACGAGAAATATCCGAATTTGCCGCAGATGAACAACAGAAAGCTTTTACGAATTCAGAGGAATTTTATCAATTTTGGTTCGTCATTAAGAGAACAATAACAACAGTGTCAGTATTAAGAAAAAATAATACCTAAGCAGCAAAGTAGGTAATAGTTACCAGTGCATCTTCCTCCTCCTCCCCACCACTTTTCTGATTGGTTCAAGCCCCACCATGATCCCCGCCATAGATCCCCACTGTTGAACTCCCACCATGATCCCCGCTACACTACCCCACCACGTTTTTTGTCAAATGAAGTCAGATCAACCAAGCGGATCATAGAGGTAACACTCAGGGAATAGCATTATTGTAATTGTTGAAAATAAAGGGCACTAATACTAATAAAAGTTTTTGCACAAAAGTAGTTTTCATATATATATATATATATATATATATATATATATATATAAATGTAAGGGTTAAAAACACACGGAGGTACAATCCGTTACTCAAACAGGCGTAAAATAGGTAAACTGTCACAAAAACATTTCCATAAAACTGAATGTAAAATACTCACCAGCTCACTGATGATCACTAGCGTGCCCGTCTCTCTCTAATTACCTATTTGTGAGAAAAATACAGTGAGTGCCTTATCCCAACTAAACCTTGCAACAAGCAAGCTCAAAACAACTCGTCCATGACAGAGGTTATTGCTAATAATATTTAGATCGTCTCTCGTCTTCACTAACGAGCTCAAACTATCTGACCTTCATTAAAAATCACCTGAACATTAATCGTACGCACTCAGGGCCTCGCCCATACCCAATCAAGGCCACCCGCCAAGATCGACTCAATCAAGGCCACCCGCCAAGATCTACACCATTTGTGAGCCTCGCTCGCAAACGACTCAGCTAAGGCCATTCCTCGCCAAAGCCTACCCATACGATTAAGATCCACCCTGTATACAACATTAACAACGATCCAAATACCTCTTGGCCTCACACATCCTCAACTACCTGCATTTTCACCACATTCCGTAATTAATTGCAAGATAAGCAACTCTCTACCTAATCTAAACATGCAATTCTTAGTCTAACATGGAAATAAGAACACTCAGTGAAAAATTCACCAAATATAGAAAATATCCAAATTACTCGATAATTGCACAAAGCACGCACACGTTTAGAATTTCGGAACTACACTGAATTATAACAAATAAATTTTACCGGCCCTAAAATTACTTTGACTAACTCAAATCCGTCAGCCTCTAAGCTATATTATTTATATAATGAATTGTATCGATGCATATAAGGGCTAAGGAACCTCGAGCCTCTTCTTGTACTTGACGTTTGTCTAAACATAACGGCAATAATTCTCAGACATTTGTTTACATAAACTAGGGCTGGAATTTCGTTTCAGTCCTTATCGAAGTGCGTACGTATTATATTTCGATTACTTTTAAACTGATATACAGAGCGATTCACGAAAAGGGAACAATAATAATATGAATATTAAAACTTACTATTACATTCGGCCATCCTGTATTTAGACTCGCCCCGAGTCTCCCTTCTCTTGCTCCTCATCGTCTTTCGACATTGGAACACCATCGGAACCACTGTCATCATCGGTATCGTCCGACAATCCACCTGGGGTGATCCACGGTTTCATCTGGTCTACCGCTATCACATTTTCGTAACTTTTCTGAGATCTCGTGCGATACGAGTCAGGCATATCACAAACCACGTACCGGTCATTGTCCAAAACTACTTTCACAATCATAGGCCCACTGTAAGGCACTGTCATTTTTCGCGAACCAACCGTAGCTTCCTGTTTCTGAATAACCACTAGATCGCCTTCTTTATACTTTCGCGGACGCTTTCGACGTTTATCGAAATACTCTTTCTGCTTTTGAGCATCCTGCTTCAATTTTAGTCCCACACGTTCCCGCACAGCTATAATATCGTCTATCAGTTTAGGTATTTGACTGACTTCATCGAGCAAGTCTACATCTGATCCACTTCTAGGTCTAAAACCATGCATCAGTTCACTTGCAGTATGTCCAGTTGCTTTACTCTGCACGTTATTGATTGCAAACTGAATCTGACCAACGTATAAGTCCCACTGATCTTCTTCGGAACACATAGTCAATAAGGCGGACTTCATGGATCTGTTAAATCTCTCAACCTGGCCATTAGCCCGTGGGGTTGCCACTGCATTCAATACATGCTTAATTGTCAATTTCCTACAGAACTCCCGAAATTTCCGTAAAGTAAAAGCGCTCCCCTGATCAGAGACCAAAACATGTGGTGTCCCATACAGATTAAAAATATCTTCCAAAAAGGCAACCCTGTATTTAGCGTTAGTCGATTTTACTGCTTTCATAAATGCAAACTTGGTGAACGCATCAACAGCTACAATAATATGCACGTTGCCTCTGCGTGTCTTAGGTAACGGTCCATAGTGATCAATGTGAACTACATCCATTGGTTCCGCCCTCTTTGGGATCGGATGCAAAAACCCTTCTTTCTTTCCTGAAGGTTTCTTTCCATAAATGCAACCAACACAACAAGCGATGTACTTCTCAACATAACTTCGCATACGCGGAAACCAATAATTCTGACGCTGTAAGGTCTTCTCAACTGCGAAATGACCTAACTCATCGTGTGCCGCTCGTACTATATGTTGTCGCATGCCCTTGGGTGCGACCCATTGTATCCCTTTCACAGTAATTCTATAAACTCTACCATTTCTTAGAGCATAGTTTTTATACACTTCTCTTTCTTCCTCGGTCTCTGGAGGTCTCGACAAAATCTGATGAATACGCTGTATGTTCTCGTCTGTTAATTGAGCGAACAACACCCAATGAGCCTGCTCAATTCGCATGGCACTTTCTTCAGATGGATTTTCAGATGTCGACGGGTTTCGGCTTAAGGCATCCACATGACGCATACGATCTCCGGGCCTGTACTGTACCACAAACAAACACTCCTGTAACTGGAGCCACCAACGAGCTATGCGTAGCAAAAGTTGTTTCTTTGAATTACTCGTCTTCAAAGCGTTGCAATCCGTGACAACCACGAATTCTATTCCTAGAAGATATGTCCGAAATTTCTTTAGGCTTTTTACGACTGCCAGCGCCTCTAGTTCGTATGAGTGGAATTTCTCTTCCAGTGGTGTGGTTCTTCTACTGAAGTAGGCCATAGGATGTAACCTGTCGTCATCCTGCTTTTGCAGCAAAATTCCCGCCAATCTTCGTGAACTCGCATCCGTATACACCTCTGTATGTGCCCTTGGATTGAACAAAACTAATACCGGTCGGGTTATAAGTATGTTTTTCAGTTGTTCGAAAGCTTGTTGTTCTTTTTCCGTCCAAACCCAGTCTACACTTTTTCTAGTCAAATCAGTTAAGGGTTTCCCAATCAAGGCATAATTTTTCACGAAATGCCTGAAGTAACCAGTCAGTCCCAGAAACTGGCGTACTTGGTGTACAGAACGGGGCACTTCAAACTCTTGTACAGCCTTCGTTTTCATTTCACCCGGTCTTACCCTACTGTTACTAACCTCAAAACCCAAATACTCGACGGAAGTTACCAAAAATTTGCATTTGCATGGATTCAATGTTAGCCCTTCGGTTTCTAATAATTGTAACACTCTCTCAAGACTCCGTAAAGCTTCTTTCAGCGTTTTAGCGAAGAGCAATATGTCATCTAGGTAAATGGCGGCAATGTCGCGAACAGCTTTAAGTATCCTGTTCATAAGTCGCTGAAATGCGCTAGGAGCGTTGGTTAATCCAAAAGGTAACCTGTTGTACTCGTATTGACCTTCCGCAGTAACAAAAGCAGTATATTTTTGGAGCTCTCAGCGATGCGTATCTGATGGTAACTCTTACGTCCAAACTCGAGAGGTAAACACTACCCTGCAACTTGTCCAGTTGGTCGTCCACTCCGGGCAACGGGTATCGTTCTTTAACTGTCAACCGATTTAAATGATGATAGTCAATGCACATTCGCTTCTCTCAATTTTTTTTTTTTTTTGAACGAGTAAAATTGGCGATGAATACGGCGAATTTGACTCCCGAATTATATCATTTCTCAACAAGTCATCTATTATTTCTCCAACAGTCTGTTGTTCTCCTCTAGACATATGATACGGTCGATAAGAGAAAGGTGTGTTATTTTCCAATTCAATGATAATTTCAGAAGATTTTGCACAACCCAATTCATCTGTACTAGTAGCAAAACAATGCCTGTAATTGTTTAATAAGTTCAATAATCGGTGTTGTATTTCCTCAGAGACTGGACCAACGGTGATATCATCAAGTGTGAGCGGTTTCATCGGCGTTTCTGAAGTACGGAAAACACAGTCATGATTTTGCTTTTCAGGCTCGCACGGCCAACCTCTAGCGATTGGATGTTTACAAGATAGAGTCACGTCAGTGTCCGATAAATTGACAACTGGTAACACAAATTCGGTTTCCTTATCAATTCTTAAAATTGTATTTGGTATACACCATTCTTGTCCTTCTCCGGTACGAATACTCGCTTCCACGTAAAGTTCCCCTTCGAAATTATTTCTAACTTCAACTGCCACATTTCCCCAAAATCCAGCAGGAATGGTTGTCATTTTCTTAGGCCATAGAGATAATTTCCTTATCGGTTCGTCAGCTCTTTCAATAGTCGGCAATTTTTGAAATAGTTGTAGAGTTTCGCTATCTTTAAAAACAACAACATCTGGCTTTTCAGTTACCGGATGTCCAATTAACAAAGGCGTAGATTGCACATGACTAGGGACTACTGTTGCGGACGTAGGTATACAAATATTATCAACTGTCAACTGGAAATTCACCGTCCCCTTTGACGGAACTACTCCTCCTCCATATCCATGTATTAAAGTAGATCGAGACGGATTACAGTCAAGCGACAGTCTAGCAGCTTCATCTTTCCTAATAGCATTACAAGTACTTCCTAAAGCAACAAACGCTTCCGAATTCGTATCGTTAATCTTAACATGTTTATAATATTTGCGGCTGGGTGACGGGCGTATTTATCATTCCACATCTTAGTTCACATGATTCGGAGTGAATATTGGCATCACATCTCCTCTTATCATTCGTGACGTTCCAGGCAAAGACATATTTTTCAGGGCAAGGCTCATAGCTTCAGCCAATTTATTAATTCAGTCGTCACTTTGTACCGATTCATTGGTTAAATTAGGACTTGAAATATTAGCAGTACAGACAATGTCTAGCGGTGCATGAGTCGTCCACCCACGCTGATCACTAGAGCTACTTCTACTTGGATTCATTCTGGCGTTACTCACACAAAATATTACAACGAACGAATAATATAAAACACAAATACTACCGAACCAGACACGAACTCTCAAACGTCAATAAGTTCAAACGACGCTTAACGTCGACAACTTAAGCGTCGGCAATCTAAACGTCAGTAATTCAGGCGTTGGTTATCTAAACATCGGTATTTCAGGCGTCAGTAAATCTAAATGACAGTAATTCAGGCGTTGGTTATCCCACTTCTGATAAATTCTGTAAGGGTTAAAAACACACGGAGGTACAATCCGTTACTCAAACAGGCGTAAAATAGGTAAACTGTCACAAAAACATTTCCATAAAACTGAATGTAAAACACTCACCAGCTCACTGATGATCACTAGCGTGCCCGTCTCTCTCTAATTACCTATTTGTGAGAAAAATACAGTGAGTGCCTTATCCCAACTAAACCTTGCAACAAGCAAGCTTAAAACAACTCGTCCATGACAGAGGTTATTGCTAATAATAGTCATTGTATAGAACACCCCCTTCTGCCCTATCGAAAAACTAAACTTACTCACACATTCTACATTCCATCACGAGTACAACGCACCTTATCATATCTTGCGCAAATGGCGTTAAGTATTTTTTATAAATAAATTAAAATTGGAACATTTCTCCATGCGCACAGCTGATTTACTGTTTACTTAATCGTTTCTGTAGTTCACCAAAGTTCCCATGTTGCCACATCAGCTTTTGTACAACTCTCATAATATATAATATAGGCTACAAATTATTTGCTTACCTAAAGCGCAGACATCACTGTCTATTGAATTTACAAATATGTAAATAAAATTAGACGCCCTGATTGGTTGGAAACGTCTTACATCGTTCTTAAATAGACATGGCGTTTTAATAATTGGAATACAACATGTGAGTAAATTAATTAAATATACATCAATTTAAATAATGACCGTATCACGTGCATAAAAAAGGGTCAGGCAGATTATGACAAATAGAAACAATTAGGATTCACGATTATTTCAACCCTTACAAACTATCCCTCTATCTTGTAAATTATTTTTGAACATTGATCATTTATATACCAAATATATCCCTTGCCCTTTAACAACAGACGCCAAAATTTAACAAAAAAAAAGCAAGATATTTAGTTTTGCGGTCTCTATGTGCACACAATGCCACATCCTTTCGCCACACAAATATTGCTTCAACCCTTAAAAACTACCCCTATATGTTGAATATTTTAAAAAATTTACATTTTTTTAATGTACCCTTGCTAAATTAACATTCCTCACTACACCTGTTTACCCCCACCCAGCACCCCTATTCGCTCCCACCTCCCGTTAGCTAGATGGGTTATTATTAATTTGCGCAAAGTTTCGTTTGTGAAAAACTGTTCCTATAGCAACCTACAACACGTCCATAAAAAAAACCGCGAAAATCCAGAAGGGGGTGTTCTATACAATTACCCTAATAATATTTAGATCAAGGCCACCCGCCAAGATCTACACCATTTGTGAGCCCAGCTCGCAAACGACTCAGCTAAGGCCATTCCTCGCCAAAACCTACCCATACGATTAAGGTCCACCCTGTATACAACATTAACAACGATCCAAATACCTCTTAGCCTCACACATCCTCAACTACCTGCATTTTCACCACATTCCGTAATTAATTGCAAGATAAGCAACTCTCTACCTAATCTAAACATGCAATTGTTAGTCTAACATGGAAATAAGAACACTCAGTGAAAAACTCACCAAATATAGAAAATATCCAAATTACTCGATAATTGCATAACGCACGCACACGTTTAGAATTTCGGAACTACACTGAATTATAACAAATAACTTTTACCGGCCCTAAAATTACTTTGACTAACTCAAATCCGTCAGCCTCTAAGCTATATTATCTATATAATGAATTGTATCGATGCATATAAGGGCTAAGGAACCTCGAGCCTCTTCTTGTACTTGACGTTTGTCTAAACATAACGGCAATAACTCTCAGACATTTGTTTACATAAACTAGGGCTGGAATTTCGTTTCAATCCTTATCGAAGTGCGTACGTATTATATTATTACTTATATTAAGTTATTAATTATATATACAGAGCGATTCACGAAAAGGGAATAATAATAATATGAATATTAAAACTTACTATTACATATATATATATATATATATATATATATATATATATATATATATATATAGTAAAGATATATTACATATTTTAAGATACGTACATCCCACATATGTGCTGATATTATATTTATGCAGAGGTATGCACGCCATTAAGAAATAACGGGAGTTTGCTCGAGCCGCCCTACGAGCAAAGTTTGCTCGTAGGAGCCGCCCACTAGAAGCTGCGTTAATTGCCTTAGAGACGACATGTGGTGCTTAACTTGTAAATTATTTAATCTTCATATGATATCCACAATTTATTAAATTTGTGTTATAGTAATTATAGAAACAAACATAGTTTATTACTGTTATTAAAAATAAAGGTATAGAAATACATATACAAATATTTTATTTTAAGAGAAAGGTATAATAATATTTTTATATAATAAAAACTATAATATAACTTTTCTTTGTTAAAGAGAAAAAGAGTTGTTTCCCCTTTTAAAAACACATTCAACATCTAATTTTATTTTAGCGAATATGGTGACAGTCTTAATAATTAATGCCACTTTTCTATACATGGTATAATGAGGTACAGGAGGCAGCTGGATCGGTGAACGCAATTCTGTACCACGTGTTTCAACACCCAATATTATGTCTAATTTATATTTATTTGGATAATATTTCGGATGATCAAACAAATTTAAATCCTCTTTCAGAAAATCAATTGTCTAATACAACGGTTGATTTTACATATCTAAAATTCTAATAATGTTTATGAAATACCATTCAAACGGATAAAGTTTGATGATGATTGTGTTTTGAACGAAGATATACTCGTATCTTCAAAATATGGAAATTCATTCGAAGCACAAAACATAGATTGGGAAACATTTTATAAACAGAGTGTTGCAGAATTAGGTGATAATTCAAATAACACGGTATTGCAAAATGATATTATTTCAGATGATGATATTATTTCAGATTTACTGGAAATAATATCAAATGATAACTTTAGTTTAGATTGCAATACTGTGACTGATCCACCAAAATATTCCTCAATATCCCCCCCTGTAATGGAACCTCCTATTAACACAATTGTAAATATTATGATAGTGATGAGGCTATACCTACCATTGTCGATACCCCTTCTCTAAAAGGAAAGAAACAAAGCTTTTCTTTACATAGAGGGGATATTCGAAACAGAGACAATCAAATAGTTGCTGACTTGGAAATTTATGAGCTTGTAGTTCCAAAAGTGGGTTCCTCTGCCATTCAGCATCTATCTGAGGTAATGCCGCAGTATAATCATTATAATTTACAACAAACCAATGCCCGTCTACAATCTTCCCAAAATCTATCCTGTATTCAGGAATTACCTTTTCAAAATCCATCCCCCATTCAAGAACTATCCCTTCCAAACCAACAGCTTTCCCAAATTAACAATTGCCAGCAATCCACAGTAGTAAATTCTGTTTCATTTGAAAAAGAAGATGCAGTGTCTAAAGAATGTTCCGTACAAACTTCCCAGTCAAGAAAACGTGTAAATTTTCCAAACAAAATTAAAATTGAAAAACTTTTAAATGCAAAAGTAAAAAAAATACTTACACCAAGTGAAGTAAGACGTAGTGGTGCAATAATAAAGTCATTATTGCACAGCTATGTCAATTTAGGCACATCTTTTTTCATTAAAAATGTTTGTAATAAAATTTTTTTGGAAGGGATTAAGGAAAATTTGGAAAGACACAGTAATCTTCTGATTAATTATGCAAGCGTTTGTTTCGGTTCAACAGATACAACAATGGATAAATCAAAATAATACTCATCACTTAAACTTTCGTGGTGGGGTATTACACAGCATTTCCACAGTCCTACCGTTTAAACTAAAGTTGAATCCTTTTTTTTTTTCATTAGACACGATGTTTATCAGAGTTTACATGTAAAGATAATGTTGTTAGACATTTAAAACAGAAATGTCTAAATAATACAGTGATTGGGTATCCAGATGACTATATAATAGATGGTATGGTTAACACCAGTTAGAAAACGTTTTTGTATAATAAATTTATAATTTTTAGTCACTACACGTTTTTTTCCTAATGAGGCACCTAAGAGAAAGATTAGGAAAATATCTAACTCTTTGGCGGTACAACCACTTTTATCGAGGCGATGTGAGGATTGCAGTCTAGATATTGATTGTAGTCTCTGGAATGCTCATTTGAAATACACCATTTGAAGTAGTGTCTATGTCTACAAATTTAGAAGAGGTTTATGAGAAATTATTTGGTATAATTGAAAGAAAATCTGATGAATTTGCTGAACGAGATTCTGGTATGTGAAACATTCTCGTCTAAAATGTTACTTTTGTATAACCTTGTTATTCTGTTTTAGGATGGGTTTTGACGTAAATTGTACATCTGGAGGTTAATATCAACAAACATAATCCACTCCAAGCTTCATCATATCTTCCACTTCCAGCTTCGATTATATGGAAAAAAGCTGTAGTGAACATTAAAAACAATGATGAATGTTGTTTTGGATATGCTGTAGTGTGTGCGCTTTATGAGGGTGATCCAAATAATATTGCATCATATCCGGACTTTAGAACAGTGTTTTCAGGTATGAAATTTCCAGTAGAATTAAAAGACATTCCTATTTTTGTATTATTCCTATATTATAATGTAAAAATAGTGTATCGATTAATGTATATGGTTTAGATTTAGTTCTTAAAAATGGTAAACATATTTATGAAATAAATGGCCCCTTACATTTTAGTAAAGTGAAACAAAATGTTCACATTAATTTGTTGCTGTATTCTGGTGAAAATAACAATGGAGAAATAATTAACCACTATTGCTATATTAAAAATTTGTCAGCCTTGGTCTCAAATCAAATATCTAAAGATGGGCACAACAATATTTTTGTGATGGTTGTTTACAATTTTTTACATTATGTGAACATTTGAAACAACATACAAGTAATGATTGTGATTGTGTAAGGAATTATTTTCCAACTACAGATGTTGTTGTTGATACATTTGGCAATAAGGTTCCGGGTAATATATTGAAATTTACTAATGTAGACAAACAGATAAAAAATTCCATTCGTAATTTATGCAGATTTTGAATGTATTTTAAAACCATTAGATAACAGCGATGCTCCAGGTTCTTCATCTTCTTATACTTTAAAAAAATTTGAACATATACCTTACTCATATGCATATTATATTAAATGTTCATTTGATGATAATGTTTCAAAACTAAAATTGTACAGAGGAGAAGATTGTGCTACAAACTTTATTGAAAATCTTGAATGTGATGTACATAACTTGTATAATAGTTATCTAAAAAATATTACTCCCATGAAAAATTTGACTCAAGAAGAAATACAACATTTTAACGATGTAACAATATGTTCCATATGTAAAAAACCTTTTGAAAATATAAAGGAAAAGGTGAAAGATCACTGTCACATCACTGGTAATTTTAGGGGTGCTGCTCATTCTATTTGCAATTTGAATTATAAAATACCTTCTTTTATTCCTGTAGTTATACATAATTTGAAAAATTATGACAGTCATATTTTCGTAAAGACTTTATGTAAAAGTAATGAGGATGTCGATGTAATCCCAATCAATAAGGAAAAGTATATATCTTTCAGTAAATGTTTACCTGTTGATACATATATTAACCGGTGTGGGATAACAAAAATCAGAATTTTAAAGTTGAGGTTTATAGATTCATTTCAATTTTTGTCATCCTCTTTGGATACGTTAGCAAGTTCTCTGGAAGATGAGCAATGTAGTGAAGTTCGTCGAAAATATCCAAATGATTTACAATTTAAATACATTCGTCAGAAAGGTATTTTTCCATATTCATATATTGACAATTTTTCAAAATTAGACGAACCATGTTTACCATCTATAGATAAATTTTATAACAGTTTAAAAGATGAGGGTATTTCAGAACAAGACTATCAACAAGCAAATGATGTGTGGAATGTATTTCAATGTCAAACTTTGGGTGACTATTCTGATATATATCTTAAGTCGGATGCCCTATTATTGACCGATGTTTTTGAAAATTATCGCAACACATGTCTTAAAACTTATAATCTTGATGCAGGTCAATATTTTACGGCTGCAGGTCTGAGTTGGGGAGCCATGTTGCGCTACACTAACGTTGAATTAGAGCTTCTAACTGATCCAGATATGGTTCATTTTTTTAAAAAAGGTGTCCGAGGTGGTGTTAGTACATGTGTGAATAGAAAATATATAGCAAATAATCCTTTTGTTGAAAATTATAACAAGTCAGAACCAATAAAGTACATAATGTATCTTGATGCCACAAACTTATACTACTATTCCATTGGCCAATATTTACCTCAAAAAAACTTTGCTTGGTTGACTCGGGAAGAAATAAATACGATTAACATATTGGAGATTTCAGATACCGCAGAAATAGGGTATGTTTTTGAAGTTGATTTGGAATATCCTGAATATTTACATAACGCGCATAATGATTTACCATTTTGTCCAGAAAATATTATACCACCTAATCCTAAACATGCAAAGTTAATTCAAAATTTACAAAATAAAGAACAGTATGTTATTCATTATATGAACCTTAAACAATGTATAAAATTCGGGTTAAAAGTTACTAAAATACATAGAGCAATAAAATTCACCCAGTCACCTTGGTTAAAAATATATATTGACTTGAATACCCATATGAGAAATACCGCAAAAAATAAATTTGAGAATAAATTGTATAAATTAAAAACTAATAGTATATACGGAAAAACAATGGAAAATGTCGAAAAAAGAGTAGACATTAAATTAGTTAGTCATTGGAAGAGAAAAAAGAATAAAATTAACTGTGCTGAACTTTTATTAGCAAAACCAAGTTTTAAGAATCTATCAATATTTTCTGAAAATTTAATAGCAGTTCAAATGCAAAAGATGAAAATAGAATATAATAAACCGATATATGTAGGATTTTCAGTTCTAGATATCTCAAAGACGGTAGTGTATGATTTTTTCTATAATTATTTGAAATAGTCATATGGACAAAATATTAGTTTATTGTATACTGATACAGATTCTTTAATTTTTGAAGTAACTACATCAAATTTTTATGATGATATGAAAAGAAATATAGATAAATTTGACACTTCCAACTATTCTAATTCCAATATACATAACATGCCGCAAAATAATTCAATTGTTGGTAAATTTAAAGACGAATATGCTGGTAAAGCTATTGAAAGTTTTTATGGAACTGGAGCTAAAGCGTATTGTATTAAAGTAAAAGATGATGTATTGAAAAAGGCAAAAGGTGTTAAAAAGAGTGCACTTGACAAACAGTTACATATTACTAATTACATTGATGTGGTTGAAAAAAATTCAAAAATATATTGTTCAATGTATGTATTTAGATCACACTTACACACCATATATACAGAATTAATTCATAAATTAGCTTTAACTGCAGAAGATGACAAGCGCTTTATTATTCCTGCTAGCTTTAAAATTTTAGCATGGGGCCACAAAGACATTCGCGTTTAAATAAACGATGATAGGTGGCAAAAAAATATTGACGATCTAATAAATGCTGCTATGGAATTAGTGTAGAGTAAAGGTTTTCAATTGACATGAAGATATGACTCCTAAAATGTTAGTCCATACTGGTTTTTATATCATTCAATATAAGAACACTTGTAAGTGTACCTACTATTTAATGACAAAATCTCCTTGGAAAAAATTACTGTCAGACTATTAAAAGATAATAAGTGTTTGCAAATATCACGTTTACTGTTATTGTTATATATTTAGTTACAATTGAAAAAGTGTTAGTTTAAAACTACATTTCAGAAAATAAACACATATTATGGAGTTTATATTACTATATTCCTTCGTAGGAAATATACTTTACGTGAATATACCATTAAACGTTTATTTGGGATTTGTTTGTTTATCCAAAAATGCAACTGAAGAATCACCTAATTGTTATAAACCCATGTTGTATACAAAGGTTAATGTAAACTATCCCGTATTTATGTATAAGATAGATGAACAACATCAAAAAGGTGAAATCTATTTTAAAATTTCATATCAATATAATAATAGAAGTTATCTGAATACAACTTGGTATAATAGTATTAAGCAACGTGATGATAGTAGGTGTTATTTTAATTGGTATCTGTTTTATACATTTTTAGGAATATTATTGTTATTGTTTATTATATATAAAATATTTATTGAAGCATATATGAAATACTTATCGAAATATAGGTATTAAATTATGTACCATGTGATTTTTAATATATTTTTTAACTGAAATTTGCTGTATTCTTTTGGAAACATCACTAAGATATATTACAATGAAAGAAAAAAAACAAATAGATATATTTATAAAACGTTTATTTTATCAGTAGCTGCTGAACATTGTAAGATTAAAGTCTTTTCAAACAAAAATTCACCTCTGGTTGCAGTGGTTTTTTCATAATTTATATCGGTTATTTGCTGTGTTGAAAATCCAACTAAGTTATTAGTTTTATCATCATTTTGATCGAAAGTGGAGATTCCATCAACCTCATCATCACCAAGAGAATACTTCACATTGTAACAATTTGTGGACGTGTATGTTCTTTGAGCATTATATACTTTCATCACTATTTCATTTTTTTGTAAATAAGCCTTCATTTTCTGTTTCCCACTCAAATTTAATTTTTTTAAGTATTGAAACTTAAGAGAATATATTTCACCATTATCTTTATCTTGAAATCCACTGAAAATAATGTTATACCCAACTAAATTTATTGAATAATTATTAAATTCAAACGTTACATAGTTTTCTTTCGATGAATTTAGTTGAATATAAAAATCATCCTCGTTTTTAACAATATTCTTATGAAAATTGACAATAAGTTTATCTCCATGATTTTTGACTGGTAGATATTTATCCCCAAGGATAACGCTTATTTTTAAGTCTTCACTTATATTACACCACATATTGAGGATAACTAACCAGAGAAGGAATCTTCACCCACTTCTTCCGTGAGTGGGGCCCCGCTCTCGAAAGAAGTGGGGTGAATAATAGAAGAAAGAGTGGGAAATGAGAATAGAGGGGGCATAATTGTAACACATCTGTGAGTAATCGAATGATCAGTTTACACTAGAATTCAAAGTATTCAATAAAATGTGTGATTACGAGAACTGTCAAAAACTTGCAGAAACACAAAGCTGTATTTTAAATGGTAAAGTTTATTACCTAAATAAGTCTCAGTCCAAGTATGTTACTATAGGATTAAGTTTAGACGAATTTTCTTCACTTCTTCAGCTCGGTGGAAATAAGTGTAAAGGGATTGTGTTTAGTGAAGAAGACTGGCAAGCTTTGTTAAAGCATCAAGGTGTAATTAAATATTTTTTTTTAAATAATAGTTTCTCTGATCCTATAGAAGAAAGCAATTTTGTTATTACTTTCGAAAAGATAGGAGCTAATGTTATCAGAATAAAACAAAATAATTGGTATGTCATTTTAGGAAGTGGAAGTGTTAATTGTATATGGCAGATAGCGCCGTTAATTGAATATAGATTAGATATACTGAATAGACAAAACTTTGAGAAATACTTTAATACCTTAAAGTTCGGTATTCAACCTCATCAAGAAGATTCATTGCACAAAGTTGTCAATACAGTATCGTCAAATCACAACCCTAACAGTGACAATGTGAGTACGATGTTGGAACTGATATATATATATATATATATATATATATATATATATATATATATATATATATATATAGATATATATATATATATATATATATATATATATATATATATATATATATATATATATATATATATATATATATATATATATACATATATATAGTATCCTGACGCGCTCAAATCAAAACTTAGAAAACCTTCACTTGTAAAAAAAGACTGAAAATGAACTATTGGAAGAAAAACTTAGGAATTCTTCATCCAAAAGAAAGTACTATGAAGAAATTAGTTACATTTAATGAGTTAAATAATAAAGTGCATCTAATGGTAGTGTGGCATTTTGCTTACAGGGATGCAAGAAAATCAATATACCGCTCTTTGGCTAGAGACAGAATACATTTCAAACGGAGAATTGAATATTGTGAATTACTGCTAAAATATATATTGAGCAATGAACACCGATGTAAAATTTATAATGAACGCTTCAAATAAAACACTGTTATTTTAAGATGTGTAATTTCATTTCATAGAATAAAAGACATATTATACATGAAAAATTTATTATTTCATAAACTATTATATTAAAATACCTTGGATACAAATAACTTATAGTAAATAAAGTAATTCCTATACTAATTCCTTTTTTGCTATCCATGAATTGTGTGATTTATCCAGACCTAACCACTTTACATATAGTCTATTTCCTTTCCTTCGTAGAATATTTTCAACTAAATAAACGTTTGGGTATTTAACTTTTTGTAGTTCATATTCATAGAATCCACCTTTTATCGCTTCATTCTTTTCATCTCGTAGTAAATATGTTGTTGGATTTGTTAACATAATCTTTTCAACTTGAAATATTTCATTAGACCAATTTGGTGTGTACCCTTTTCTAAAAGCTTCCCTGTATTTACTTATTCGAACAAAATCTCTTTTCTTGAATTTTGGCAACTTCGGATCTAGTGTTTTTAGGTGAGTATAGGAAGATAGGAGTATTTGTTTTTCATCTTCCTCCCTTATATTTATCGGTTTATATCCTGTTGTCCGGTGCTTAGTGTTATTATATTTCATTACAATTTCAGGAAGTATACCAAGCCACTTTGTTATCACCACCAAGTTACCTTGTAAACTAAATTTTTTCCACATTAAATTTTTTAGAATTCGATTTACTCGTTCCACTACACTTGCTTTTGGACTTGAAAAGGTACTATAATGATTAATTTTCCATTTTTCCATTAATTCTTTAAAATCTCGGTTATAAAACTCTTTACCCATATCCGTCTGTAAGTTTTTCGGTGTGAATTTTAAATTGGATATAATTTCTTTCATTGCCAAAGTAACTTCTTTACCACTTTTATTTTTCACGGGTTTACACCAGACATATTTAGAAAATACGTTAATAACCACCAATATATATTTATATCCCCGGTTAACTTTTGAATAAGGAATCATTTCAACTAAATCAGCTTGGAAAATGTCATTTAGTCCCTTAACAATTACCCTTATTCTTTTAAAATGTCTTCTAGCGGGTTTATGCAACTCGTTAACAACTTCTTGCTTTATATTACTCATTTTTACCTATGGGACACTGCAAGACGATTTCTACAAATAAAGGTAAAGTACTCGTATTTCGCGGAAAGAAGAACGAGTCGCCTTTCTTTAAGTATTTGTTAACAATGGTATCTAACTTAACTGCATTCTTTGAATCGGTATCGTTTAGTAGAACTAAGATTTCAGAGGGTGAGTATGACACTTTTTCAACTGTTCCGGAAATAGGAAGAAGATATTCTGGGTCTCCTGTTTGATTTATATTATAATATATAGATCCAGACATTGTAGTTCCATAAATTGTTATAATACACTTACTATGATACATAGACGGATTCCATATGAAAAATGGTGTTTCTGTTAAAGTAGTAGGCGCAGATGTTGATAACAATTTAGTTTGCAAAAAGTGTTTTCCAAATTTGTCAATTGGCATTGTTACTTCTACCGACTTATATTTTGAAATGAATATTAATGGCAAATACATATCATTTTATGATTTTTTCCTCCTTCAATTCTTCTATAATTGAAATAATTTCATTATTATGACCCATATTTCCAGCTGTCTGAGATGCGATGAGCAACTTCAACCCTTCTACTAGTTCATTTGGATCATTAAAATAAATGTAATCAATAGGTTTTCGTGATAGGTTCATCAGCATACCTTTTCCAGTTTGTATTGTAAGTAGTTTACTTGTTAAAGAGCGGAATCGTGTAAGAGGAGGTTTTGGTTTAATAAATTTATCACCTGTAGAGTAAGTATTGCCATTCTTTAAGAGCCTATTCTTAATCAAGTATGGTTTTATAATTGTGATATATTTGCTGGAGTTAGTTCCTTGAATTTGTTCATTGGGGTTATAGTTTTTACGGTATGCATTTGTTCGCTGAAGAATGTCCATATAATTAGTTAAGTCGTTTGATGTGTAGGATGTAGGATTCTTTTTGAAAAGTAATTCATATAATCCGACTGTTCCAGGATAAGTTATATTTTGAACTTTTACATCTTTTCCTTCAATAATCAATTCTGAGTCACCAATTTTAAATTTTTATGTTTATAAATTATGCACCACTCCATGCTGATGATCAAATTTATCTTCAGTATCTCGTATTGATTCATCAATATAGTACCGAGGGAGTTCATCATATTCTGAGAGATATTCATCATAACCAACCGATTGTGATACATTTTGCAGATATTGTCGACTTCTTTCTACTTCACTATTAATGAGTTGATCATTATTGGAATAATGATCAACTCTGGAATATTTGCATAAGTGTCTTCTAAAAAGGAATATCCATGGGTTGGTAAATATTGATGACCATAAACCGGCTGTTCTTTTGAAATAGATGTTCTTGCTGTTTGCTGATTACATTCATTTATCAACTTCTTTTTTGGAGTAGATGATGTGCTAACTTGCAATTTGTCTACAGACTCATCATTCTCTTCCTTTATTTCGTTTTTTAAAGGAGTATATTCTGACTTCTTCAATGAGGATAGTAATTCCTTTAGGGGTTGAGTTATTGGCTTATAAGTTTTTTCCAAATGAGTTTGGGATTGAAGTATGTCACTTTTCAAACTTCTATACTTCTGTTTTAGAGCTTTTCTTGCTTTCACCAATTGCTGCGCCAATCGTCTATCCATGATTACTGATTAAAATTTCATCTACCTTTAGTTTATATGACGATTAATTTGTCGAGTCCCTTTCTATACCGCCCCTCATTTACACTGCAATCTTTATCAATTACAAGAAATCCATATTTATCCATCCAGCAATTAGCACACAAATCTTTAAATTGTTGAAAAGTCATATCAACATTTATGTGATCATCATAAATATGTTTTAAATTAGTCATATCTTGCTGAAATACAATTATAAAGCTTGCATTGCCTCTAATAAGTTGTTTAGGAATGGACGAATATGTCTGATATAAATAGAAGCAATCTGTGTTTTTATGACGACCAAAACAGAAATAACTCTTAATGATACTTTGATCACAAGATGCAACATCGTCGAATATTATTACTGAATTCGGTTTAATTTCTTCTGGATGTATAATTAAGTCACCATCATTAAATTCAAAATATCCAATTTCATTTATAGGTCTCATTAATATTCTTAAGTATTCATACTTTGGTTGGTATAGGGACTTAGAATATAAATAAATATTTTCAAATCGTAAGCCATTAGGATGTTCTATTAAACTAAGCATAACATTTGTTTTGCCACAGCCTGATGCACCGACTATCAAACCTCTTTTGGACTTTTCATCCAATAAAATACCATGTTTTCTGTATTTCTTTGGTTCTAGCACTTTACCGTAGTCTGATATAGGTAAAACGGTTTCCTGTTGGAGAATCTTCATTCTGACCAAACATTTATTGGCACTTTCTACCTATATAAAGAACTGCATGCCCAATGGTCCGCTACTCGTCTTTATAATGCGTCGAAGAAAGTATAGCTCAATCATTCACAGGCGAGGCTTGAAGAAACATGGTTCTGGCCTAGTGAACACGTTAATAAATAAACTCACTGTTGAGATACATATTCCTGGTTATAACTATTGTGGTCCAGGAACAAAGATTTCTATACGTTTACAAAGGGGTGATAAAGGTGTTAACCCTCTTGACGAGGCTTGCAAGGAACACGATATAGCTTATTCTAATTTCAAAGATATTGAAAGACGAAATAAAGCTGATAAAGAACTAGCAGAAGCGGCATCAAGACGGGTAAAAGCAACAAACTCTAGTTTTGGTGAAAAACTTGCAGCTTTAGGTGTTACCGGTTTAATGAAAATGAAAACCAAGTTTGGAATGGGTCTGAATACTCGAAGAAAACGACCCTCGAAAAAAAGAGGAGGACAACTTAATTGGAATACTGGTATCAAAAGAAAAGTAGCCTCAAAGAGACAAAAACAAAGAATTATATCACTACCGAAGAGGGGGGGGGGGGTTTCCTACCACTGTTACTACCCATATTAGGAGCCTTAGGGGCTCTTGACGGAGGTGCTGCAGGTATCGCTAAAGCAGTAAACGTTGCCAAAGCCAATCGCGCTGCATTAATTGAACAACAAAGATATAACCGAGCAATGGAAAATTCGACACAGGGGAAAGGATTGTACATGAGACCATATTCAAAAAACTGTTAAAACTACCTCATAGACCACTCTCAGTCTTATTTCTAAGATAAGACTGAAAAAATTATCACGGATTCACAAGGAAACTTTAATGTTTGCATACCTCTAAGACTGTTAGCGGGTTTCTTCGAAGACTATAATCATTTAATTGTTGGAATGAGACAAGAGCTAACATTAATTAGAAGCAGTAATGATAATGACTGTGTAACCACTTTTGATGCTACCGAAAATCCTAAAATAAATATTAATAAAATAGTTTGGAATATGCCACATGTAGCTGTTACTATCCCCCAACAATTAAAAATAAATAAAATTGTAAATAAGAACGTTGACCTTCCAATAAAATTTAGAAGCTGGGAGCTTATAGAATATCCATCTCTAATTCAAGCGACTAGACATACTTGGCCAGTGAAAACAACTACAAAAGTTGAAACGCCGAGACATGTAATAATAGGATTCCAGAATAATAGAAAAGGAAAAATTGAAATGGATAATAGTAAATTTGACAATATCAACCTTAAAAATGTGAAATTGTTCTTAAATTCTGAAAGACATCCATATATAACGATTTATATCTCGATTTTCCGGATAATAAATATGCTACTCTTTACAACATGTTTGCAACTTTTCAAGAATCATACTATCCACATAAAATAAACCAACCCATTTTCACTCCACGGGAATTTAAAGAATATTCACTATAACACACATAGATTGTTCAAAACAAAAAGACATTCTACAATCAGGATCAGTAGTTATTCGAATAGAATTTGAAACAGGAACAGCTACCACTAACGATATGAGTGCTGATTGCCTTATACTGCATGAGAAACATTTCACATACAACCCACTGACCAAAATCGTTAAACAACATTAAGTAGGTAATACATAATATAAATTACAACGGGAATTTATTCAGTCAAGAAATAGATCCTCACCTAGAAATTACACCTCCCCAAAAACTGTTAATAAAGTTGAAAAACACATAGGGTTTATTTTCTTTAAGGCTACTATGAAACTCATAATTGATATACAAAGTTTTAACTTAGAAAACAATAAGTTTATTGTTAAAGAACTAGCCGCATATGACGGTGTCCATCTGTGTCATTATGTTTTCAAGCCACCGTTTGCCATGAAACTACTTCCACAAGATTTACATAAACAGGCTGTTTGGCTTATGAACAATCATCACTGTATTGAATGGAAAAATGGTTTCATTTGATGTAGGGGTATGAAACCAATATATTGGAAAATTTAACAAGTAATGCTGAATATGTGTATGTAAAAAGAAGAGAAAAAACTGATTATATTAGGAAATATTCAACAAGTCCCGTAATTGAATTTGATGAACATCCTTCTTTACAACCTGGGGAATCTCTCTGCTTCTATCATACTAAGAAATTCTGTATATGTGCATTAACTAATGTTTTTTATTTGTATAATACTTTTTTTATGAATGTAGAATAATACAGTTTCATTATTTTTTGTATGCCACTTTTATAGATAAAAATAAAACATAATATTCTTCATTATTCTTTTATTTCTTACATTTTATCAATATGAGTATAAATACATCAATTCATCTCTTACATCTTTAGGTATAAGATCTATTACACAAGATAAATGATGATCCATTTGTACCTTATATAAACCTATGACAAGATTTTTCACATCCTTATTAATAATAAATCTTAAACAAATTCGATGTGCTTCACTATATATCTTATATAAATGTATACCATCATTTACCTCATATAAAATATTGTTTTTCTTATCACAAAAGTATTTTGCTAAGTTTTCAATTTCATGATCTAGTTTAAGTGGAGATGAATGATACATATTAAAATACCAAAATATTTTTTTAGTTAACTACTGAAACATTACACACTATTTGTTTCCTTGTTAAGACACTTCCCGATTACAAGATTAGTCCCACTCCCCGTCAATTCTATAACTTGCTACAGCTTTTTTCAGCTCCTGAGATACAGCTTCCAGTGATTTCTTATCATTTAAGCACCTTTTGATAAGTCTTACACCAATTAATCTTGAGAATCCTAGATCTTTCAGACACTGTAGAACACAATAAATGCAAAGTTCTTGAGTCACATATGCTTTACAGATATCAAGCCCTTAATATTTTGTAAAGTTTTCATGATACCATGTAAATTAATATTTAGCATACTCTTCGTAGTTGTTACCTTTTGGTGGATTGTCAAAGTACTCGCTTTGCACATCCAAAAACATGTCCAATAACTGCAATCTTACTGCACTGATAGCATCATGGAGGAAAATGCTCATGTCACATTTACAGGTATCACAAACCACTCTTATAAAGTAAGACTGCTTACATGTTTTGCAATTCTTTCGTTACATATTTATTGAATTGGTGGGGTTATAATGGGGTTATGGCTGTGTAGAGTAGTGGGGATAATGGTGGGAGTTCAGCAGTGAGGATCTATGGCGGGGATCATGGTGAGGCTTGAACCAATCAGAAAAGTGGTGGGGAGGAGGAGGAAGATGCACTGGTAACTATTACCTACTCAGCAATAACAGTAATAAAGGCTATAAGTAGCAATAACAAATAATACCAATAACTAATAAAATGTATAAAAATCTTAAAATTATTATAATAATTGTTCGAAATGTTGACCGTTAATTTCCAGACACTTTTGTATACGACGATGGACAGCGTTTGTTGTAACAGCTCTTATATCAGCGGGGTCCAAGTTTTCAATCTCTTGAATCACTCGACGTTCTAATTCTTCCCTGTTGTAGACTGGAGTTTTATAAACTCTATCTTTAAGAACACCCCAAAGATAGAAATCTAACGGGGTAAGGTCAGGGGACCTCGGAGGCCAATTCTGCGGTCCAAAACGTTTAATCCAACGGTCATCGTAAATGCGGTCCAACTCCATACTAATTTCGTATGTACAATGTGGAGGAGCTCCGTCGAGTTGATACCAACAAGTTCTATATTTTTCAAGTGACAGATTATCAACGAAATCTTCCACAATTGTTCTAATTACATTTAAATATTTTCTGGAATTCAATTTTTCGTCGTATTACATATACGACGAATATATTTTTTTTATCATCCATTAACATACAAAAAACATTGAAACTAAATTTGACTTGAAAAGCAGCCTCTCTAGTAATGTGGGGGTTGTCTGGCCCAATGGTGACGATTTCGTGTGTTACAAATCCCTTTCCTAGAAAATTTGGATTCATCAGTCCATATAATTTTCTTTAATAAATTGGGGTCCTCTTGCATACGTACTAGCAACATTTCACAAAATTCTATTCTCCGTAGATAATCTTGAGGCATGAGAAATTGTACTCTTGTAAATTTATAATTATGCATTTTATGGTTTGCTAATATTCTTGGATTGGATGAATACGGCAATCCTAAATCCTGTTCAGTACAACGTATGGAATACTGGGGATTTACATGAAAATATACTAGCACATTGATTTCATTTACCTCGTCAGATGTCACAGGTTTCGGTAAATTTCTTGGTTTTCTTAATGACGAACCAAAATTTATAAAATTTCTCTGAATTTGTAGAAACTTTCTGTTGTTTATCTGCGGCAAATTCGGATACTTCTCATTAAATATTCTACATGTTCTGTTGATAATCTTATTACACTGTCCATGAATAATAAACAAATCCATTAAAATTGCGTTTGTATAATTATTTTCTGCTATATTTGTGCTACAGCTATTCAAATTAAGTTCAAATATTACTAATGTCAAATTTATTTATAAAAATAGCATGGCTGTTGTCATTACAAAATGATAAAATAAAAATTTCATGGCCCACCCGTTATGACAACATACCAAAAGATATAATATTCTTGGAAGGGTTACAGAAAAGTGCCTATAAATCGAAAACAGTGCGCAAAATGTACCGCCTTTCCGAATTAGTAATAATATACTGGGCATTCCATTTAAAAAAATTTACTTTCGTGCATTTCTGTAAGTCACTTATAGAAAGCTTTCTCTAACTCACCCTGTATGATATTGGAAACATTTGATTAATGAAGAAGACGCCTCCAGGCCTTGCCTAGCCACAACTGAAAAATTATCTTTTAATTGCTGCGTAGGTAGGAGAAAACACGATTTACTGAAAGTAAAATTTTTGGCAATAAATTCAGAAAAGAATTATTATCTCGATAACGGCTTGAGATAGATATAGGGAAATATTAACAAAAGTTACTCAGAAAGAGACGATAATCTAAAAAGCGCAAAAATGTACAGGGTATTCTATTTAAAATAACGAAGATGTTGCCGGTTTTACGTATAAGTGGCAACACCGCACTTTCGAAAATATTTTAGTTGCATATAACATACTCGACTATTTTAGTAACCAAAATATCAAAGCAATCGGTAGATCCGTTCTCCATATACTTTTAATACTCCATCCACCGTGGCTCACCCTGTGTATATATATATATATATATATATATATATATATATATATATATATATATATATATATATATATATATATATATATATATATATATTGTTTAAGCCGCTGGTTCCTTTGGAGGTCTCCGGTAGTGTCCAGAGGGGAAAATGGATAGAGGAAAAAAGAAAACTCTCTGGACTTACCTTCCGGGTGTTCTAATAAATCTAAGGACTTCTACGGGCAGATATCGTCTACTAGGTACTTTCTAATTTAATCGGTTCTCTCTAATAGGGATCAGTCTAAGGGTTTTAAGTCTAAAGTGTTCTAATTCAAATTCTAATATATTATGGATTGTGTCGGTTTCATATGCGAGTAAAATCTTTTTCCAGCCTTACCCAGCGCAAAAACGCCATCAAAAACAAAATGGAATGTCGCTTATCAATTGACAAATATACAGCGTCAATATACCCCCCGCTCTGAAATATTGTTTCCAGAACAATCTTAAAAGGAGAAAATCAACGGGAACAAACGAACAATTGGCAAATTCTTCAACTCTAAAATATATTATTATTAAGCTAAACTATACTAATAATTTAAACTATATACTTATTAATCTAAACTATACTAAAATATACTAACAAATACTGATTTTATTAAAATCAACTCTACCTCTCCCATATCAGAGGAAGTGATGGTGCCAGGAATTCGCAAACTTTTAAGAAACCTCATTACTAAAACAGTGATTTGTTTGACGAAATCTAATAACTTGGCTAACAATAAAACAGCACACAATTCTAACCTAGAGATAGATTGAACTTTCATAGGAGCTACTTTCTAACAAACTAAATTAAGTTAAGACTAATATGTCAAGTACATCACTCTGTACTTTAGGACCAGTATATAATAAATCATTCAACGAGAAATTAGAAGTTGTCTTGGCCGAAGAATCAAATACACAATGAAGAAGAGTTGATGAACTTTCAGGTTTAAATATTCCATGATGAGGAATAAAATAATGAGGAATATTAAACTTTAGATCATCGCTAAGCGACATATACCCTTCTTGTATATATTGACTAATTACTGCACTATATTCAGTTTTATATTAAGAAGATTTTTCAAATTTTGTTTCCAAGGAATAAAAACGTTTAAGTGCCGTTAAGTAGGAATCACTCAGTTCACAAGGACCTTTCTTAAATGGTAAAGTAACTACATAACGTCCCGAAGATTCCCGTTTCACAGTGGACAAATAAATTTTATCACATTCAGAATCGTCAAGGCTTTCATATTTTTTAGAAGGAATATTCTATACTTCCCAAAATTTGCTTACAAGCTGATTTAAAGATCGATCAACCATTGCATGAAAAGATCGACGCGATTTGGATTGCACTAATGATACAGGAGCTGACCCCATTACCACATATCCTAACTTAGTTTCAACTGCAATAGGTGAATGTAATGATCCAATAACTTTACGGGATCCTAATAATAAATCAAATAATTGCGCCCCTATGATTCCTTCAGTGATACCTGGTTGGTCAAAAGTATCATCTGCTAATGGTAAATGACATAAATGTGTTAACAACTCACTACAAATCGCAGTCAGGCAACCGATCGGTAATTTTCTTTACTAAAAAAGCTTCCATTGAATATGAAATATTTGAATTAAAGCGAGAAGAAAAACTAACCATGGTGTTTCCTTCTACTAAACTATCTCGAGAATTAATACTACGGATAGATAGATCACATTTACAAATATCTAATTGAAGCCATTGAGCACAACTCAAAATCAAGAAATTTGCTTCACTGGCCGAATCTAATAAAGGTCTTATTTTATGTTGGACACCATTAATGTCCCTAATATTTACGGCAACTGTGGCAAGCAAAATTGTGCACGTGGATTAAACAAAACGATGCAGTACTCGTACTATGTTGAGCATCTATTGTGATAGAGGGTTACTATCGACAGTAACAGATTTACTTTTATCTGTTTCAGTTAACGTATTGGTAGCAAAATCACGGGGAGACAAGACAAGAAAATGTAAAAGAGTATGGTGTTTGAATTTACATACTCTACATAGCATATTATTTTTACAAAATACAACCTTATGTTCACCAAAACAATTTATACACAAATTTTTTTCTTTAACAATTTTATATCGCTCGGCTGGCGTATTAGCTAGAAATTTAGAACATTTAGTTATTCTAAAATGTTGTTTAGAATCACAAACAAAACATTTTTGGTTTTGATTATTTGTTACAAAAAATGTTTGTTGTTTTCTAAAGTTACCTGAACTAAATTTGTTAGGAGTTGGTGATAAAGAATAAATTTTAACTTGCTCTTTGATAAAATGAGATACTTCTTGATATTTAAGGACGGTAGATTTTCGACGTGAATTTTCAAATAAATTTCTAGTAGTAGGATCCAATTTTGTCCACAATAAATATGCCTAAGTAAAATCTAACAAATCGTCTGTTTCTAATTTTTTCAGAGCTCTAAAGGCGGAGTTACACTTTTCTAAGATATTATTTAAATGATATGTTGTTGCAGTTTGAGTGAGTTTTAATTCTAATATTTGCTCTAAATAACTTGTCGCTGAAGCACGAGGATTCTGATACTTTTCAATTAATGCGTTCCAAATAATTTGATAATTAGAATCGAGAGGGGTGTTGAAGACAATGCAATCAATATAAACCCAGTGCGCATGTACGCATCTTGGGGTGGACATACAGGGAAACAAACCACCCTCTATGTAAGTATGTAACTTAACAGCGTGCCTAATGGCAGCATTTTCTGTACAGTAGAATAAGTTTGTAATTTAGTGTACATATTCTCAATAAATCAGTGAAATAGTGACCGGTGTAGTGAATTGTAACTCCTAATCCAAAGATACAACAAGAATAATACAAAATAAAAAAACTACAGTCCACAATTTAAAATACTTCAAAAAATACATATAATTAATACTAAATGAAGGGTGCAGGGGAAAAAAGATGAATGTCACAAAATACAGTTTGTGAGATAAACGGATTTTAAAATTTATAACGCTGTATGTTTGCGGCTTAGAAACATATTTCTTTGAAGTATTGTTTGAAAGTTACCTATGAATATAGAATTTAATTTTATACTACTACCGCCATCTTGTTTCCAAAATAGATGTAGAAAAAAAATATATGGGGTTGAAGCAGAACATTCAGGTGAAAAAAGATGAATGTCACGGAAGGTGCACTGGGAAAAAATAAATAAGCAAAAGAGAATCAACATCAAACTTAGAACTTAGTTGTTTTGCATATGTAAATTAAGGCTGAAACAATAATTTAATATAGAGCTCAGAAAAACCAAAACTTTTATTAATAATAATAATAATGGTTGTATTAGAAACTGCAACACTGATATAAAATAAAAAATTAACGAAATACAAAGCATTTTTTTCGTAAGCTTAGTCACCATCTTCTCTTGTAGTTTGACTGCAAGCTAGATTCTCAAAAAACAGTTTTGCAGTAGGGTCTTGACAAAACCGTTTAAGTTGTTGAAGATCTCCATACTTCTTTTCAGATATAGGGATTCGTTCATGGTATTTTAGATTAGGCAATATTAATTCTCCAGTAGGTAGCTCTGCAGACTTCTCCTGTTTTCGTTTGGGTGGTACTACTACTGATGTAATGTAGGATCCATTATAGGTATCGCAAAACTGCATCATTCTTGGCAACTCTTTAACTATTAGAAGGTTTTTAACTGGCCTGCTTTCAAATGGACATTTTTTTCAGGAAGTACTTGGGTAGGTGGCTAGTCCAGGATCGAAATATTTGTTGGTCTTCACAACTTATTACTCTAAATGGACTAGGCTTTACTCTTGCATTCATAATCTGTTCATTCCAACAGTGTGGAAGCTCTACTATGGCTATTTGATTTATTAGTCCCATGTTTCGGTCGCACTCCAAATAGCTGTAGCCACGAATTGGAAACGTCATTTGAATACTGTGTAATCGGTTTGTTCTGTGGACAATAAAATGCAATAGACGAAATAACGTGTAATTCTTGTTCTGGCCGCAACACGAATCGCAAAAGATTTCCACGGTGTCGTCCAAGTGATTAAAGATAAAGTCAAATAACATAGATGTCACTTCGTCGGATCCTTTCTTGGCAGCCGTTTCTGTATATGTGCAAAAAAAGACTCGCCAGTAGTGGATATTAAAAGAATAAAATGACAATTGCCTTTTGTAATAAACATCGTTAGTGCTTATATTGGGCACCGGCAGGTTTCTTTGAAAGTCCATAGCTATAGCTTCGATGTTAGTATGCTTCTGTGATGTCAGGCGAGCTGTGCGCTTTCTTTTGTAAAATGTATCAGCTTTTAAAAGATGCACTTTATACTCTGTTTCCAGACGCAAAGGATTATCTTTTTGTAAACGATCGTTTTCCATGCAAACCCTTTTTGCCTTGTATTCATCGCAATAGCTGTATGTATCTGTTCGGGGATAACAGAAACTTATATTGAATTTTGTTACAAACATACATCTATAGGTTTCATAAGAAATTTTCTTATCAGAATGGTCCTCCAAAAACATTCTATACATCTTCTTCACATTCAAATCTTCTGGCAAATAGGTCTGTGTCGAATCACGAAGGCTGTAGTGGGATTTTCTGCCTTTAAATGATGCTATATGTTCATAAACTTCCTTTGCTTTATCATCGTGCAGTTTGTGACGCCGATTAGAGTGACGACCGCATTTATCATTTTCAACATGTCCAACAGTGACTAATTGATGTTGAATATTTTGAAGATGTTTGGCCGATATACCATGTAAAGAAAGCATTGCTTTGTAACATATCCGAATTTCAACGGAAGAATCATTACGCTGAACACGAACTTTGTAGATGTATGAGAATGAATGATAGTTAACATCTTCATCATTATTAGTTTTTCGACTTCGATGTCTTTTGACAAAGCGATGTGCAATTAATCCGGCTAGATGCAGATTTTGTTCATTATGTGTTTTGAGTTGATTAAAATGTTTTATTATTGTCTTTCTCTCTTACTTTGTGACATTCTCAAAGCATTTAAGCCTAGTACAAGCACAGCTAGCACCAGTTTCGTAACTACTTAGTTTTAGTCTTTTTGATACTTCACTGATACGGCCATGCTTGACTCTTTTTTTGGAAGTTGATGGTAACTGGCCACATTCTGCGTCACTCATTGCACAGTACTTCTTCTTACCAATTTCAAAATAATAATTAATTAAATAAATAAGACGCTTCTTGGTTGCTATTACTTACCAGGTTACAAGCCAAAGACACGAATACAACAAAGCGGTACAATATGATGTAATGTAAACACCTATTTCACACCAACTAAACGTTCAAGTCTACATCATGCTGTCTAGAACGTTGACGATGACGCGGGAGCAGTTGGATATTCATCGTTCCTTCATACATCGCTAGGACCTTCATCTTTGTTTCCCTGTACGGCATATTTTCATTTCGCTGTAACTTGTGAGCCTTATTCCTTTTGGCCTGTACGATTCATTCTTCAGAAACCACTTGACCTTCTACACCTTTTAACCAATTTATCTCAAAATTGAAGTTTTTGGACATTCATCCTTTTTCCCCTGTACCCTTCAAATGTTAGCGATGTACAAAAGAATGCGTCGCTAACATTTTTGGTCCTTAACGATCCGGATGTGCTAACAATTTTGGTCTTTCTCGATGCGAATGTGCAACATTTTCTTATTCACTTCGCGGAGTGTGCAACCACCGACCTTGGGATTAAAAATTGCGCGTTAAAAAAGTATTATAAAAGGAAAACTTTTATGCAACAGTTTGGTAAAAACCTTCAAATACGATACAGTTAAAAACCGGTCATAAAATAATTAAGTGTTACAAAAAATAAACATCGGGGTAAAATTAAAAATTAAATAAAATAAAGGAATTAAAAAGTGACTAATAAAAAACAGTTCGCCGCCATATTATGTGAATAACTCCAACAAGTGATCAGCAGCAAGACATTCACATACCCAGGTCTAAAAGTGAAGTCACAGGGTTCCAGGGTTGGTAAATTCTGATGGTAATGCAGATTTCTGACTTTTAAAAAAGTTGACGGATCGAGGGGTCGCTGAGAAAAAGGCATCACCTAATTCGGCATAGGGCAGTGGCGGCTCGTCGGGGTAGGCAAGGTAGGCGCCGCCTACCTTTAAAATTTTATGTCATTTCTCATAACAGCGCAATTACAATGAACTGTTAACGTCCCTGATAATACAGAAATATTTAATATAATTAATAATAACTACTTTATACTAATTAAATTATCTATCGCCGTCGGCGGCGCTGGTGCCGTAAACACCCTTTATATATACCACCGCAGTCTGCACGGCGCCGCGCTACACCGAATTAAATCATTTTATTCCTAAACAGAACAACCAGACCAGGCTCGGTTCTCCATCCCACCGCCTGAAAATCGATAGCTATACGTCAACCAGATGTCGGTAAGACGACAAACAGCGTTGTTGTAATGGCAAAATAATCGCAGCTCAGACATCTGCAGCCAATTATATTCTTTAAATAAAGCAGTTGAAGGCGAATGCAATCGGCGCCTGAAGTAGATCGGCGTTCTTCGGCAGATTCGAAGACGCCTTCGCATTGAATAAGCCGTGACATTACTGGGGATATTGGGTTATATATTGTGATGATTAATTTGAAACATTAAATATCGAGTCAATGTTGAAATATTTTGTGGAATATGAATTTCGAGAAATATTTCCAGAGGTTTTTAAACTTATTGTTTTAATTGCTACAATTCCAGCAACAAGTACATCAATTGAAAGACATTTTTCTTGTTTAAAACGTATTAAAACGCATAGTCGGAACTCTATGAAGAATGAACGTTTATCGTCGCTTGCACTTATTTCAATTGAAAAGGAATTATTTAGCACACTTCAGAAATCTGATGACTTCACGGAAAGAAAATATAATTAACAAATTAATTAAAGATAGGCGCATTAATTTAAATTATAAAAAGTAGTAGGTATCCACTTTGTAATTGTCAGTCAATAATGGCGATGGTTAAGGAAGGCTGTGAGGGGAGGAGGAGGCCTATACCCTAAAGCGTCCTAAAATAATGTATTATTGCCAACCCAATTTACATAATATAGGTATAATACTCAATAAATATATTTCGTTTATTCCAATTTATTTATACCCACAATAACTATTATTATTCACGAATAACAAAGAGGTATTAAGTTCAAAAAATTCTTGTGAAAGTCTATATTTTTGTATAAATGAAATTCAATCATTGAAATTCTGAAGGACCAGGAAAACGCGTGACCTTGAAAATTTTAAAAATTTTCGGCTGCGGCGCTATTTTTAAGGGATGATGAAGCTCATACGCCGCTATCGCCTACCCTAATATAGATACCACGAGCCGCCACTGGCATAGGGTATCTTGCAGTTGGCCAGGTCAAAGTTCCTACGCATTGGCAGAGATGGCATCTATGAACTGAGAAGTCACGTCTTCCGAACGTAAACTATACATCGATGTTACCTGTTCAGATATGTATAAATTGCATGATGGCATGTTGTTAAGTAAAAAATAAAAGAGTAGTTTTATATAGTCAAATATAATCAAATTAAAAATAATAATTACAATTAATTACTTATTATGTATGTAAAATAATCTTTATAAAAAATAGTCTTAGTCAAACTTTTAAGCAATTGATCCATTGTTGTCAAATGGGTAAACTACTTTTGCTTTAAAGAATAATAAATAAATAAATACTAAATTTATTAAAAAATAGATAAATTTAAAATACAAATAAATTTATAAATAAAAATGGCTGAGCTAAAAAGATTGAAAGAAAAAAGAAAACAATGTAAAGCAAGCATAACAAGGATAGAAACATTTGTAAATGACAAAATAACTAAAACTGGCTCATTTAATGAAAAAATCATAGAGCAGATTGCTGTAAGGCAAGAAATTTTAATGAAGGTTTTTGAAGAATACAAAAACATTCAAATAGAAATAAATGTACTTGATGAAAATGATTCCTAGATTATTGATGATATAGAAGAGAAGTATTGCATTTTGTTAGGTGAAATAAATTCAGTGCTAAAACGTAATAAAAATGCTCGTAATAGCGCTGAAAATAGTAAAGAAAATAGAAACAATGTTGAAAATAAACCATTTGTTTCTACAACAAAATTACCAAACATTAATGTACCTCATTTTGATGGTAAAAATATAAGTAATTATAAACCATTTATAGAAATGTTTGAGGTTGTCATTGGAAAAAATGACGATTTATCGACGATTTATATTATGTACAAAAATGATTTTATTTAAAAAATCATTTGGAAGGTGAAGCCTTTGGTTTAATAAAAAATTTGCCATTAGTTAATGACTCATATAAAGGGACATTAGAAATCTTGCATGATAGGTATGATAATGAGAATACTTTAATAAATTCCCATATTTACGCAATTTTCGATATTCCAAATTTAACAAAAGGTACTGCTGCTGGTATAAGAGAACTTGTATCAAAATTTAAGCAACAGTTACTTGCATTAAAAAATTTACATGAAGACGTAAGTAAATGGGACATGTTGTTAATATGTATTCTTACAAGAAAATTAGATTCCTACACGAGTAAGTCTTATCAGTTAGACAAAAGAAATAATAGTAACTTACCTACGTTACAAGAATTTCTAGATTATCTAGAAGCAGCTGTTTTGCATGATTTTAGCAAGGCTGATAATAAAGCTCATAAAGAGGGAGTTTGCAATATTTCAACAAAAAACAGAAAAGTTAAAGAAATTAAATGTGTCTACTGTAATATTTTGAGGCACAAAATATATAACTGTTTAAGATTTAAGGCTGCATTCATAGATGAGCGAATTGCATTTATCAATGACAAAAAACATTGCCGAATTTGCTTAAACTATCATAATGATAGATGTAGATTTTCATATAAATGTTCTGTATGCCAACAAGATCATAACAGTCTTTTGCATAAGGATGAAATTACGCCATCTGATGAAATAAATAATGTGGTATCTACGCACCACTGTTTAGAAAAAAACCATTTTGCACATGTTTTGCTACTACCCTACAGTAACACTAAAAATTAAGGCACTAAATGGTGACGAACATGTGGTCAGAGGGTTACTAGATAGTGGTTCTCAAACATCGTTTATTTGTACTGACTTAGTAAAAATATTAAACTGTGAAACATTTAATAATCCTTTGAATATCATAGGCATATCAAAAAATGTTGCACAAGTGCAGAAATCAACAGTTATAGATATACACTCTTGTACAACTTATAACTATAAATTAAAAATACAGTGTGTAGTAGTAGAAAAGATAACAACAGATTTACCACAATATACTTTTAATACTACAAATTTAAGGATTCCAGACAACATTAAATTATCTGACGATGAATATAATATTCCTGGGAATATATCTATTTTGTTAGGTGCGGACATATTCTTTCAGATACTGTTAACAGGTACCATAAAATTAGGGATAGGTAATTTAGTGTTACAAAATACATTGTTTGGATTTGTAGTGAGTGGGTCAGTACCTGAAATAACGCAACAATCGCGCTATTCGTCTGTTGTTTCATTGCACTCAATAGCAAATGCAAATTTAGAAAATTCGCTAACAAATTTTTGTGAAACAGAAAATGTTCTTGAAACATACAAGAAAGTTGTCAGTGAGCATGAAGCTTGTAAAATAAATTCTCAGAAATCTGTCACAAAAATAGGTAATAGGTTTCAAGTCAAATTACCATTAAAAAAGGAAATCGGCGTATTAAATTTGGGTGACTCATACTCAATAGCATTGCAATGATTTTTAAATTTAGAAAAGAGGTTTGCACGAGACAAGTCACTGTTTGAACAGTATAATAACTTTATACAAGAATATATTAAATTAAATCATGCAAAAAAGGTTGATTTGAAAATATATGATAATCAAAATGCATATTTTTTGGCACATCATCCTGTAATACGTCATGATAAAAAGACTACTCAATTAAGAGTAGTGTTCGATGGTAGCATGCATACAAAAAATAAAAATTGTTTAAACGATTTAATGTATAATGGCGCAGTTGTCCAAAAAGAACTTTTCGACATATTAATTCTTTTCAGAACATATAATTTTGTAGTTTTAACATACATTAAACAAATGTATAGACAATTATTAATTCATGAAGACAATCGAGCCTTGCATAATATTTTATGGAGAGAAAATTCTAAGCAACATATTACTTGCCTGCAGTTACAAACTGTTATGTATGGACTAAAAAGTTCACCATTTCTAGCTACAAGGTGTTTAGTAGAATTAGCCCACTGCGAAGAAAAAGCGTTTCCACTAGCGGCCAAGGCCTTGCTAAATAATACATATGTTGATGACATAATTGTAGGAGGGGATTCAATTGATAAAGTAATTGAAATAAAAAATCAATTAATAGGTCTTTTAAAAAAGGGGTCGTTTGAACTACATAAGTGGTGTTCAAATCACCCTGATATTATTAGTGATATTCCCGTGGAAAAACAGCAGTTTAATGAGAGAGACATAAGTCACGGTAATGTTACAATTAAAACTTTGGGCTTATCTTATGACGTCAACTTAGATATATTAAAACTAAAATGTCCTTTGACTACCGAGAATTGTCTCACAAAAAGACAAATTCTTAGCTGTATATGCAAATTTTATGATCCTTTGGGGCTATAGGACCAATTTTTGTAACAGCTAAGGTTATAATGCAAAAAATATGGTTGCGGAAATTAAAGTGGGATGATATTTTACCAGCAGATTTACTGGATGAATGGCAAGGCTTTGCTGCCAACTTAATAAATATGCTATCAATAAATATTCCAAGGAATTTAAGTTTTGTAGGTGCTAAAAGCGTAGAATTAGTAGGATTTTGTGATTCATCATCATTTGCCTATGGATGTTGTATTTATATTAGAACGATTTATCATGATCGAGTTAAAGTCGACTTAATATGTTCAAAATCGAGAATTGCTCCAATAAATAAAAATATCTCCATTACAAAACTAGAGCTAAACAGCGCCTTACTTTTGGCGAAACTGGTAAATAAAATATATGATTTATTGTACACTAAAATAAAACAAGTTTTTTTATATTCTGACTCCACTATAGCGTTAGCTTGGATAAAGACAAATCCATTAAAATTAAATGCTTATGTTGCAAACAGAGTCATAGAAATTAATTCATTAACAAGAAATTTTATCTGGATGTCTATCAATACAAAGCAAAACCCTACAGATTGTTTGTCAAGAGGAATGAAACCTAAAAAATTCTTGTCTTATCGTTTGTGATGGCATCGATCAAATTGCTTGTCATTATAAAATTTTATTTCAAACTTGAAATTAATTCATCCCTTCTTAGACGGGAAGGGTAATACTGGGAAATGACAATAAGATTAGGGTTGTGGAATTAAAAACAAAATATGGAATTTGCAAGCGATCCATAACAAAAATTGCAATATTGCAATGAGTCTCTTCTTTGTATATATGTATATATATATATATATATATATATATATATATATATATATATATATATATATATATATATATATATATATATATACATATATATATATATATATATATATATATATATATATACATATATATATATATATATATATATATATATATATATATATATATATATATATATATATATATATATATATATATATATATAGGATTATTATCCATTATTGTAAGACTGGGTATGTACAGGGTGTTTGTCAACTTAAGGCCCCAGCATGTTGAAGACAATGCAATCAACATAAACCCAGTGCGCATGTACGCATCTTGGGGTGAAGCCATACAGGGAAACAAACCACCCTCTATGTAACTTAACAGCGTGCCTAATGGCAGCATTTTCTGTACAGTAGAATAAGTTTGTAATTTAGTGTACATAATCTCAATAAATCAGTGAAATAGTGACTGGTGTAGTGAATCGTAACTCCTAATCCAAAGATACAACAAGAATAATACAAAATAAAAAAACTACAGTCCACAATTTAAAATACTTCAAAAAATACATATAATTAATACGGAATGTTAGCGGTGTACAAAAGAATGCGTCGCTAACAAGGGGGTAAATCAACAAAAATATTTTTGGCTTGATCAGAAAGCTGACTTACTAAATAATTAACCTTATCCACATCCGTTAATTTATTATTATTGTGAATAAGACTTTTAAAGCATTCAAAAAAAAAAAAAATAGGCCACCCTTATATTTCCTGAAAATTTCGGCAGGGACAATTTTGGAAGACGAGGTGTGCCTGGATGAAATTCTTTAATCAGATATGGGAACTCTATTACTGTCAAAACCCATAGCTGTTTTTACCCGCGGGTCATCTACTGCCACTAATATACTACAATACAATTCATTGAATGACTTAATGGCATCATAATTTGGTATAGTCCCTTCATCTAATTTTAAATTTAATTCATTAATTGATTTCACAGTTTTAATAAAATCTGTTTTGGTTTCTTCCCATGACTTTAATCTTATAACAAAATTATTAAGCAAACTTGCATTATTTAAATTCTGACTATAATCGTATATTTTTTTACTACGAGAGAAATACAAATCTCCTTGTGAAGTTAACAAAACTATTTACGCTTCCAAGGCCATTTTCTCCCTTTCATACATTCTGAATAGGTAAAGGAACGAAATTAAAGAAATATATCAATATTAAAAGAAAACAAAACGCTCATGTACTTGTAAAACACATGAACCTGTTTTTTGTCCAACAAAAAACAGCTACTTTAGATATTCAATATTTTATCAGTTTCACATATGTATATTATTTATATTCGTATATATTATATTTAGATATTATATCCGACATAATATAAATAACTAAAACTAATTTGCAGCTTTAGATAACACTTGTATTAAAGTAAAACTCAAACGGCAATGCTTCTATGAGTATTAATGCTCCTTTGGAAACAGACACAATTCATACAAATTATTTTTTCTATACTAATTATTATACACTAAACCACAAGACTATTCTAACTAAATTTCTAACAATTCCCCTAACAACTAAAAAGACATAAAAATGTATTTAATTTTTCTTATTATAGGTATTAGGCAAAAACTAATATGAAAACCAAACGAAAATTAAATATAAATCAATTCGGTAATATAAATGAAACGATATCTAAACTAGAATCTAAACTAATCAAAAAATTACAAATTTACCAAAGTAAAAACGGCCTTAATCCGGCTCGAAGGACCAAAAAATGTATGTTTAGGTCGCTGGTTTAATTTTATTAATACAATAAATGCAATACTATTAATGGACTGTATATAAAGGAAAAACAAATGAATAACCCACCCTTGTTTCTTTGGAGGTCCCCGGTAGTGTCCAGAGGGGAAAATGAATAGAGGAAAAAAGGAAACTCTCTGGACTTACCTTCCAGGTGTTCTAATAAATCTAAGGACTTCTACGGGCAGATATCGTCTACTAGGCACTTTCTAAATTTGAATTGAATCTATCGTTCTAATTTAGGCACCTTCGAATTTTAATAGGTACTTTCTAATTTAATCGGTACTTTCTAATAGGGATCAATCTAACGGTTTTAAGTCTAAAGTGTTCTAATTCAAATTCTAATCTATCATGGATTGTGTCGGTTTCATATGCGGGTAAAACCTTTTTCCAGCCTTACCCAGCACAAAAACGCCATCAAGAACAAACTGGAATGTCGCTTATCAATTGATGAATACGCAGCGTCAACATAAAAATGAAAAATAATATTTAACACATTCGTGGTTTTTAACAAATTTTTATTATAAAAAAAATTAAATACAAAAAAAAATGAAACTCCAAAATCGTTAAATTTATGAACATTATTCAATATATGATTCATTATCAGAATCAGATGATGATCTTCGGACTCCGATAATTCTTCATAATTTTTTTTTTCAGTCATTTGCAAAATGTCGTCAATCTTCAAAGGCGTCTGGTCCCTAATAAATCCTATTAGTTTTAAATAATTATTATTTAAAAATCAACCGCAGTTTGTCCAAACGGCCAAACGTCGCGCGCAGCTGCTATGCTACGTCCTCTATTGTACTATATAGGACACTCAACTATCTCTCTCTCTCTCTCTCTCGCTCATCTTTGCTTGCTTCGATTTTTAAACTTTAAAGCCTGGCAATAATATTTCACGAACGGTTTATTGCAAGCAATACTATACCATCGCGTTTGTAATTAAATTATCTTTACTTTGATATGTATTTTGATTGGTAAACAGATCGGTGTAGTCACCTATATCAACTTACCTGTTTAAACCTGCTTGCCCGGTAGTCATGAATAGAAACAATTAGACAATACCACTTTAGCATATTCCTTATATTTCCAACTTTCCATTCGAATAACATTCATTTGGTAAACAAGTGGGTGAAACATGGCAAAAAAAAATTAATTTTTTTTAAATTCAGGATGGCCATGTACATATTTTAACACGTTCCCTGTCCATAATAGAATATTACGTTAGCACACTGAACTGTCCCGAGTATTTTACTATGTTTATTCTATGTACCTTATATGGTACATCGGACTCCATTCGATTATTCGGAGTTTATCAAGTCCAATGAGTCATATATGCGCTACAACTAGTCTTGACATGTTATGCATTTCATTTCATTTGTACTTTCGAAGCAGTATTTATAAAACTTATAAAGAGTCATGAGTTCGGGAAAGGCACTAACGCAAGCCGAGTTAGAAGCAGAATTAGAAAATCTCAGCGATATTAGTGGCTATGATTCGGAAACATTTGACGACGATATTGGTGATCCAGATTACGAGAGTGAATCGGATGATTCAGAATCCAGTGATGTGATTGACGAAACAACAGCTGAACTGAATAGTAATATGGAGGTCGGCATAGATACAAATATGGACGTTGGTGAGGATAACAGGGAAGATATCGAGGAGGATATTATTGATTTGGATGTTTGGCATAAAGAAGTTCTAAATTTTTCAAGATTCAATTTCACGGGAGTTTCTGGTCTACAATCAAATATTTCTTTCACTGGACAGAATATGGAGCCAGTTGATATTTCCAAATCAATTGTTGTCGAGAATGTGATTAATCTAATAGTACTGGAAACAAACAGGTATGCAAATCAAATATTGCACAGTAAAACGCTCTCTCGTTCAAGTCTATTCTCCGTTGGAGAGATACTGATAGCGATGAAATATATAAATTTATTGGCGTCCTTCTTGTAATGGGCTTGCTTAACTTTCCATCCATAGAAAGCTACTGGAAAAAAGATCCAATATATAATCATGAATTGTTTCACAAAATTCCTGTAAGCTACAACAGATTTGTATTATTATTGAAATGTATGCATTTTACTAATAATGAAACAAATCAAAGCAACGAGCGAATTTGGAAAATTCAGTCATTGATATCCACGTTAATGCAAAATATTCAAAATTTGTATATGCCTGGCGATACCATAGTAGTTGACGAAACCATGTTGCCATTCAGAGGGCGGTTATCATTCAGACAGTACAATCCGTCAAAAGCACATGCTTACGGCATCAAACTTTTCAAGGTATGTGCACCCAATGGATTTACTTGGAATGTAGATGTTTATTGTGGAAAAATTGAAAATCCAATGGAGGATTTGGATGTGCCTGGTACCATCGTTGTAAAACTAACCAAAAAACTCCTAAATGAAGGAAGGTTGATCATAACAGATAACTGGTATACCAGTATTGCTCTTGCAAAATATTTATTCAAAAAGCAAACAAATCTCTTGGGAACTGTAAGAAAAAATCGCTAGGGGTTTCCAAGAGATATTTTACAGCACAGTTTGAAAAAGGGAGAGATTTGCTCTAGACAGAATGGGTATATCATATTCATAAAATGGAAAGATCAGCGTGATGTGCACCTTCTTGCCGCATGTTTTGATGACTCCATGGTCACTGTGGGAAAAACGCGCTGGAAATGATAAGAATAACCCTAAAATCGTACTTGAATATAACAAAGGGAAACAAGGAGTCGTTATATCCGATCAGATGTCCAGTTATTACAGTTCTCTAAGAAAATCACTAGTGTGGTACAAGGAGATCGCCACTGAACTTTTGTGCAATACTGCTTTGATAAACAGTCAGATCATTTATAATTCTGAAAATGTTGATAATCAGCTCGAATTATTACCATTCATTGAATCTGTCATAAAAAGTCTACTTGAATTTGAAAATAAGAAAACCGTACCCAGTGGCAGTGGAACACCCAAAGCTAAACCTCGCACCAGTCATAAGCTTGAGGAACTTGGTACAGACCATCACGGTAAAGCAATAAGAAAAAGGTGCCATGGATGTTACGAAATGCTGAGGAATGGGGGTCTTTCTTCAAAAGAAGCAGCAAAAAAGACTAAAAGAGTGAATACCCTCTGTCAGATCTGCAAGCAAGCATATTATATTGGCTGCTTCAATAAGGCCCACTAATTAATATCATATAATGATATGTATTTTTATTGCTAGAATAGGTGTTTTTTTTTTGTAACGAGTTACCAAATAAAATAATGCATTATAATATATTTTTGGTTATGTGTATGTGGTATTCATTTCTATATGATATTCAGAGTCCTATGTGCCATATATGGTTCACAATAATGTACCGTATGTGGCTCATGAATTAGCTCATTTGTTTTGTACAGAGTTCCAATACAAAATTCACTGGTAGATCTAGGAGTCCACCAATAAAATAAACTTGAAATGTAAATATAACATGAGCCATATGTGGACACAGGATTTACAATCAAGGCAGAGTATGAACCATATATGGCTCATTGAACAGGGAACGTATTAACAGGTAATACATTCGGGATGAATTCGTTTATATATGAGATTTAATAAAAAATACGTTTCGTCTGGTAAATAGATGGGTGAAGGACGATCTCTCTTTGAATCCTATATTATAGTAGATTGCTGACAGGAGAATTCTCGCGGGGGCCTGGAGCACGGCGGCTGAGATTCGGCACTCGGTGGACACTTCCGCTCAGATAGACTTTCAAATAGGCATATAAAATATTTTTAGCTGTTTGGATTATATTAAATAATTTTTAATAAATTATGTTTACAAATCATTGAATGATTATGGTATTATTTAATTAATTAACTTATAATTTTGCATTATTTAATTTTTTGTAAATTATACATAATGTAATAACATGTATCGATATGAAACATAATGCATCGTAATATAATACCAGTTAAAATTATGAATCCGGGATAAAAACACATATTATATAACCATATTCTGTGAAATCCTCTTATCTGAATTTCTTATCTCTTTCACTTCTGTAGCCGACTCTCTTCTCTATCACGGCTAAAGGCCCGTTTAGACGAGCCGATCCGACCCGAGAAAACGGGAGCCCCGCCCCGTCAGTCCGACTGGGCGTTCCTCTCGTTTCCCCCATCATCAGTCAGGATTGTCCGTTTACACGATCCTTTGCCATTCTCGATCCCCTTTTCGCCGAATGTCCAGTCTAAATAAATAATATACACCTACCTACTTATCGGAGCACAACCGCAAGAACAAGAAGCAATCAGCAGATAACAAACAGATTTACTAGAACAAGAAGCATCGGAAATATAGAATCCCGCCAGAAACAGGTGATTTGGTGGGTAAATCGGATCCGTTGGCCGTTTAAACGGCGCGTTTGTCAGGGAGAAGAGGTAGGGGAACCCGAGAACGTAAGGAAATTCCATTCGTCTCTCCGTTCACGTCGCCACGCCTACATCGGATCGGTAGCACCGTTTGGACGTTCCACATTTTCTCGGGTCGACGGGGCGGAGCTTCCGTTTTATCGGGTCGGATCTGCTCATCTAAACGGCCCTTAAGTTGAGTAAAGCTGGTCAAGGGCAACTTGTGTGTCTGGATTATTTTTATAAAATATCGGTAATATGAACTGTAATCATATTGCGCCATCAGTGATATAGAAGCTGAACTCATTATACTATTGAAATAATGACAGGGTGTGTAAAACAGCTATATAATGTCAACAAATCTGAGCGGGAATGCAAGCTATTTTCTAAACGTATCGACCTCCTAAAATATGCTTCCTATCGAGTTGTACTTTTCAGGGATCAGGGACAAAGGTTTATAGAAGGAGTTGTCATAAAAGAAGTTTCAAATAAATGTGTATGTGATATTTTATATGACTTTGTTGTTCAAACAATAAATGCTATTATCTCGTGTATAAACAAATATTACGTTATAAAAAATATGTGAGCTCCTGCCTTGTAACATCTTTAAAATATTTCATCATGAGAAATGAATGATATTGTTCTTGTAACAGAAATCAATACGATTCAAGTAAGATACAAGTGGCGCCATCTTATATCAATGACGAAGGTAAACTTATAATGTGAACAATATATAGATGAATCAGGTTTTTGAGGTCTTGATTTCACCCACATTATGTGTTTCTATGTACAATACTTTCTATTGTCTACAATTGACGTCAACGATTGCAATGAAGTAGAGAAAAGATCAATGAAGTAACGAAGCTTGTCTTTGTTTAGGAATGCACGGTCGTCTCATAAATCTTTAAAATACTATCAAATATAATTTCATTCCATAAGTGGTTTCCACCTTACATGTTACAACCGTTAAACACAATGAAGTATAACATATAATTTAATTAAATTTTAATTAAATACAATGAAGTATATAATACATATAATTTAATCATATAATTAAGATTTGTAAAATCTTAGGGAAACAATTAATACAGTTGTTATTTACTGCCTGTGAAAATGTTAATTTGTTCTTCCAAACGTTTAATTTCTTCTTCTAGTTTGTATACTGTATTTTCAGTCATACTAATTATCGAAGACTCGTTCGATTTTTGGAAATTTTCATTCTGAAAAAAAATATTTAAATAAAAAATGTGGTAAATAAAAAAATAAGCAATAAATTTCAAGAACTTGTTATTACAACTGGATGTTGTATTCCAAACACTCACTGTGATGCGACTTCGTGATAAGAGAAAGGAAATATACAATTTTAAGAGGGAAAAATAATGACAAAACAACGAAATCACATTGTATAGAAGAATCAGAATCTCTGAGGTGGCAAGGTTGTTTATATAAATTAGAAGTAACAATAATAATAGTATGTGAATTGTACACCAGTACTTAATGTATATTTAATGTACTTTGTGTGTACAACATAATCAATAATGAAATTATTATTATTCTATTATTAGTCTATTTTCTCAAATTCTCTCAAAACGTCAATAGAACTTTTAAATCACAATTAAATGTTTAAAATGATTAGAAATTAAAAATTGATTTCGCTTTTCCTATTCGAGTTATTTAAATAAATTGAGACGCAATATTATGAAATAATATTGAGTTTCTGGAAGAATACCTCATTTACCTTCTAGAAGAACAAATCAATCGGTAATGGTATTTTCGACTTTATGTACCTAAGCAATAATCATTTAGACGTCTGTTTATATTTAATTTTGAAAGTATTTCGTGTGTGTATATATGATTTTAACTGTTGTTTTATATTGTAAATGCCATATATTTAAGTAGTAATAAATGTAATAGATTATTAATATTGTATATCAAAGAATAACAATAATACAGTATTTTATAGATATATGCCTAATAGGACAATATAGACATATGACTGTCTCATAAGCACTTTATATATTGCACTAACTATGTAACTGCAAATTAGTGTTAATTATAGATATGTATTATCTTACATCAATGCTATTTGCCTCAATTATCTAACTTATTATTCTTCTTCCTAAGCGACATTCAGTGAAATAACAAAACTACATCGAAAATAAATAAAAGGTTTATATATTTCTATGTACAATACAATATTTATATTTCAAGTAAATAGTAGCTGTTCAGGTAAAGGAAATTATCCCAAATAAATATTCAATGGCAAGTTGGCAATGGCTTAGCTAGGATGTATTAAACATCCTATAAAGGTAGTAAAGATATAAAACACAGTTTAAAATGGTACAAAAATCATTGCAGGTAAAAACACATTGTTCATTTTGTACCTGCTATTTTCGAATGTACCTGCCATCAACAGCTGGTAGAGAAGGAAAAATGAAATACATTAGAATTTTCCTACTATTTGAAGAAATATATCTAGAGGAATTATATATAAATAACCACTAATTAAATTAAATATTATTACTCGCACATAACAAATATTAATATTTAATAACAAATACTCTTTGGTAATGCACACACTTATGTACATATTTATTATATAATGTTAATTTAATAATATAATATTGTTATAAAAGCCTCTATTAGTTTGGAGATATAACAGTAGCTATCAAGCAGAAACTGATTAAAATCGCCGCCGTCGTATTACCAATACCACTATTTATTGTCTGGTAACAATTGTAATTAATTCACTATTTATTAATATCACCCTCGCTCTCGGGGGGCAGCCTTCCCTAGAGAGCGCGTCCCCAGGTGGCGGATAGGGGATTAAGGGAATGCCCGAGCCGGTGTCACCCAACGGTGGGTAGGCGTGAAATAAAATAGCGCTCGCGGACCAAATTTCCGCCCCAGGATTGCACTATCCCTGGGGAAGGATTATCATGGAATCGTATATAACAATTTCATCGATGGGATACTCGGATGACGGACTAGCATATGATAACGGGCAAATAAAAAACCAAATATGAAGGACGAACGAAATGTAGAAAAAGTACGGGAAGGGGCATCGGAACCCCAGAACCGGTCGGTGATGGTAGTGCGAGGGCAGGCTCCACCCGACCGTTAGCAAACGACTGCCAGAATCCTTCGGTTGTAGCTCAGGCCAGGGATTCCAGTACACTGTACAGTGACTGAGAAATCGGAGGAAGAAGTATTTAAGAGAACTGATGGGATAATTAGGTCTCCGATTAGACAAATAACAGGCATCTTGGAAGATCTAAGCACAAAAGGTAAAAAACCCGAGATGAAAGAAAACCTCTTTAAGATGAGGACTTTCAGCGGGAGTTTTAAAAGGAAAACTAGGGAAGAGTCAGGAGAGAATGACTTAGATGACATAAAGAACATGATGAGAAAACTACTCAAGATTTCATCTGAACTAATGCAAATCATTGGATATAATGCAAACACTAAAATGGAAATCAAAACAAAAGTACGAGAAACAAATTGGCTACTGGAAAGCATGAGTAACAGAATCGAAGGATGGATAGAAGAAAATAGAGGAGAAGAATATATGATATATGCCCTCCCTGTAAAAATAGATGATAGTGGAATCCATGACATAAAAGTTATTTATGATTTATTAAAAAAGTTAAACGAGGAAGTTAAAGACCTGAGGATAACACACATGAAAGTAGTGACCCTAGGAAAGATGGAGACAGATTACTTGAGAAAATGTATAGAATACGTCTTTAGAAATACGGAAAAGAAGATAACGATAATTGTGACAGAAGAACAAAAGGAAAAAATAGGAACAGGAAACCAAACTAAGACAAAGAAAAAGCACAGGAAAAAATTATAGTTAAAGCACAGGGAAGGACCTATGCTGAAAGAAAAATAAAACGAGCATAAAGGAAGATAGTTTTAAAATCACGCCCCTTAGACTAATGAGCACGGGAAATCAAGCTGCAACCTTACAGATGGAAAGAGATGTAGCGGAAGAAATGATCAAGATGAAGAATATAAAGATATGATGGGGGATGTGTACAATTAGAGAAAGAGTGAAAGTGACAAGGTGCTTTAGATGCCTGGAATTTGACTATCCATCGGTGGAGTGTAAAGGAGAGGACAAGTCAAACCTGTGTATCAACTGTGGGAAGGCGAGGCATGTAGGAAAGGATTGCACAAATACGGCATATTGCATAGTTTGCAAAAAAGATGGGCATAGGATGGATCAAACAAAATGCCCAACATTCAGAAGACTAATAAAGGAAGAAAATAGGAAGATGGACCGTCGGAGAAATTCCCGGAGGAGTAGAGTAGAATCAAACAATGAGATGTTTACAGACTAACCTGGGCAGGGGTAAGGCAGCTCATGATCTAACCTACGCGATGTCGCTAGAAAAAGCCGTACATGACTATTATATCGGAACCGAATATAAAAATATCTGGAGGTTCAGGATTCATTGGCAATAAAAATAATACAGTGGCAGTACAAATTATAAATAAACATATGGGAATTAAAGGACATAATATGTATGAAGGATACATTAAGCTAAATTTCATTGACTGGCAAATCTACATATATATATATATATATATATATATATATATATATATATATATATATATATATATATATATATATATATATATATATATATATATATATATATATATATATATATATATATATCACCAAATATTACATTTGATGAATTCAAAGACACGGTGGATAAAATAATGACAGATGCGAAAAACTGCGGGAAGGAATTTATAATTGCAGGCGATCTAAATTCTAAATCTCCAATATGGGGATCACCTACAGAAGACAGGAGAGACAGATACCTTGCGGAATGAGCTGCGGAGTTAAATTTAGTCTTCCTAAATACACGCGAACCCACGTTTGAAAGAAGAAATAGCAGTACACACATAGATGTTACATGTCCGACACAAAAGATTGCTAAAAGAATAGGCGGGTGGAAGGTGATAACGGGAGAATTTCAAACGTACCATAAACCTATTGTATTTGATATCGATAAGAGGAAAAACAAACAAAAATGTAAGACATACAGGAAAGCGATTTTTAATAAGGCAGCCTATGCACAAAAAAATGAGAAAGAACTAAAATAGCAGTATAACAACGTGAAGATGTTAGTTAAAGACATAAAAAAGTAGTGGAAGAAAGTACTATAGACATCAACTCGGACAGGCTAAATGTCTCATATTAGTGGGATGAAATAATTGATAACACCAGACAGGAATGTATCCGAAGCAGAAGGCATATGCTTAAATCAAACGGGAAATACGGGATAGAGGATCAGCGATCACAAGAAGCAAAAAACGGGTATGATACAAAGAAGAAAGAACTGAGGAAGGCCATATATTGATCAAAAAGGGCCCACTGGAAAAAACTATGCGAAGAACTAGACCAGAACATCTGGTGCAGGATATAAAATTGTAGTGAAGCAAATAAGTAGACCAGTGCTGCCTTATAACCCTACTCAGGAGCAAAAGAAGGAATGGTGTAGACTACTATTTCCGAACACAGGACAAAGAAAATACCGTTGGGACCGAGTCGAAAGAAAATGAAATACCCATATTTACAATGGAAGAACTATTAGAAGCAGTGAAAGGTATTAAGCTAAACCGTGCACCAGGGCTAGACAAAATACCACCGGAAGCAATTAAAATATTAATAGAGTAAGTCCCACAGATAATACTTGATATGTGTAACAGGCTACTATATGACCAAAACTTTCCAAAAATCTGGAAAGAAGCATTAGTAGTGCTGATATGGAAGGGAGAAACAGCGGAATTACAGGAAGCATCGTCTTATAGGACGATTTGTCTACTCAACACGCTAGGGAAGTTGTATGAGAGTCTAATTAAACTGGAACACGAAATAGAAAATAAGGGAAGTTTTTCCCTTAGACAGTATGGTTTTCTTAAGGGAAAATGAACGATCCAAGCGATCGAGAAAGTCATCAAGAAGGCAAAGGATTCAAATAAGAGATGGGTAATGATGGTGGCAATACACATCAAAAACGCTTTTAATACAGCCTTGTGGGACCAGATTATGAACAAATTGGAGGAAAAGAAAATACCTAGATACTTAATAAATTTGATAGACAGCTACTTAAGCCATAGAAGTATAAGGGTTGGTAATGAGGACATCAATGTAGATACGGGAGTTCCACAAGGATCTGTGTTCCATAACCTACGTTATGGAATGTCCTCTATGACGACATATTAAATATAAGACAGCTAGAAGGAGTGACTACCGTGGCTTTTGCGGATGACCTCGCAGTGATAGTAGAAGTAGAAGATACAGATGAAACAATGCTTAGAGCAAACGAATCCTTTTTTAGAATAGAAGAATGGATAGAAAGACATGGGTTTAATCTAGCACCACAAAAAACAGAAGTTATAGTGTTGAAAGGACAGAGGAAGAAAGATAACATAAAAATGAAAATATCAGGAATAGAGATACTACCAAAAAGACAATGAAAATACTTAGGAGTTATGTTGGATGATCGAATAAACTTCGGACCACATATGAGATACGCTGTACAGAAGGCAGAAAGAATATTGGCAGCGGTAACCAGATTAATGCCAACTGTAGGAGGCCCTGAGAGCAAAAGAACTGCTATATATGGAGTAGTGCAGTCAATTCTTCTTTATGAAGCACCGGTGTGGAATGAAGCAATGGGCAAGAAAAAGTATAGAGAAATAACATCTAGAACACAAAGGAGGGCACTAATAAGAATGATAAGTGGCTATCGAACAATATCAACAGTGGCAGCACAGGTAATTACTGGAATCCCTTCTATTACCCTGCTAGTAGACGAAAGATACCGAATACACAGAAGAAATCGAGATGGAGAATTGCAAAAAATAAAAAAGGAGGAAAGAGACACAACATTACAAAAATGGCAAAAACAATGGACACGGCAAGAAGGGTCGGGAATCTGGACAAAAAACTAAGAAAGGACATAAAGGAATGGATAAATTGCGAACATAGAAGAGTAGACTACTATCTGACCCAGTTCTTATCCGGACATGGAAAATTCGGTAGTTATTTAAACAAAATGAAGATCACCCAAAGCAGCGACTGCACATATTGCGGAGAAGAGGATACACTACAATACACGTTTTTCCTGTGTAAGAGATGGGAAAGAGAAAGAATCGAACTTCAGGATAAGATCAGGAAACAAATAACGGTGGAAAATGTCATAAAATATATGATGGAAAACGTTAACCAGTGGGAAACAATACATAGACATATAAACAGAATTTTGAACACGAAAGAAAAAGACGATAGGAAAAGACAAAACCACAGGCAGCCATAGATACAAGAACATGCGACAACTAACAAAATAGGACAACTCTACCACTGCTACTAGGCTACTGATGTAACCTCAATCGGGAGATCCCGGAAGATCAGAGAGAAGAATGGAGGATTTTAGTGGATATACCGTGGTTGCACCACTCACGGGAGTCCCACACACCATGCAGGGACTGAGGCATGAGGTCCATAAAGGATTTTCCTCCACAAAAAAAAAATATATATATCACCCTTGCAGTTTGGGAGATGATAATCGGTAAAAATTAGTGGCGGCTGGTGAGATTTTAGGGATGAGGGCTGTAGAAAAGAATAACTCTAAATTATTGAGAAAATCTTACCTTACTATATGTCGGAAAATATTTTCCATGCGACGATTTTTGTAACTCGCAAACTTGTCTATAACTTTAGATTTAAAGTTTTTAATATTTTGAACCAAATCCCTTTCTATTGATAACATAGCTAAAGCATTTAACCGTTCTCGCGAAATCGTGTTTCTTGAAAACGTTTTTTTTATTCTTTTTAACGTAGGAAAAGACCGTTCTGCTTCGGCAGTGGGCATTGGCGTTGTAACTAAAATCAGTAAAAGTTTACTGATTTCTACAAAAGTATCTTCGATATTATTACGAAGTATAAAATCTAACAAAGGTAATGCACCATCAATTTCTCGTAGATCTTGTCTATTGTATTGTGTCAGTTCAGTTATATATCTGTTTTTTTGTTGAATATTGGATATGTTTCTACTGCAATGTTTAAATTATTTTGAGGAAATACTGTCGAATTTGCACTAAATTCCACACTATCGATCAATTTGAGATGTCATAGTGTTCCACGGAATTAAAACTGTTTTCAACTTATGGTATTATCATATCATATAGGTTCTTCCTTTGCCTCAGCTGTTAGATAATCTTCCTATATTCGACGTTTTAAAGTAGCAGCATATGTTTCAGTAACATTAACTAAGATTTGATCAGTATCATTGCGCACTTTTTGAATAATATCTTTAAATGAATTGACAGCTTGTTTTACCTGAACAGCATTTACTAAGTGAGATTGTACTTGATGGAATAAAATGTCAATGTGCGGCATAATTCTTTGATATAAATGAGAGCCAAAAATTTAAATCTTTATCTTCCAGATAATGTCGAAGTGCTCGTGCTTTTTGAATAGTTTCGGCAGATTTAGAATTCTCCAGTTCTTCGAAACACTCAATTAATGCAGCTTTATTCTCGTATACTACGTTTACTACACTAGATTTAAAATTCTATCTATAACACTTACTCTACTAACCCTACGAGCCACTGCTTGATCCAATGCAGCAAGTCGCACAGGTGAGTGTAACAGAACGCATGTGTTCCACTTACAGTAGAAAAAAAAGACACTCTAGCACCCTTATTTTGTGAAGCACATTGAGCCATGATAAGATTCAACTGATGTGCGTAACAATGTATAAAACGAGAGTTACTATCATATAAGTTTCCTTTATTTTGGCTTGAAAGCTCCATCGTAACTGAAAGCGATTAATATTTCATTGCTTATTAATTGGCAAATTTCCTTTAAAATGCATTGTGAAATCGCCGAAGCGTCCTGGCCTTCAGGATTTAAAAAATTCCAAAATCTTTCATACACTTTTCCATCCTGTTCATACCTTAACACTAAAGCAGTTTGTTATTTCAGAAATATCTATTGGGTCATCAGCAATAGTGGCAACAAACTTAGCTATAGAAATTTCACTTTTCATTTCTTCTTGACAAATCCCTAACATACAATCCAGGAGCTCATTTTGAATTGTGTTTGATGACAACTCATGCTGTAAACATCGGCAGTCCCGTATTCTGTGATTCGTACCAGGCGCAAGCCGCCAGCCGGGCTGAAGATATCTCCACTCCATTGATGGTTTACAAGCTCTGAAGTCTGAATCATGCATTTAACTTGAACTGAGCATGTAGGGTGGTATTTTTGGAAGCAATTTAAAATTTAACTTTACTTAACTTGTGATTTAATTAATGTTGATAACATGCAGATGAAAATATAATATAATACTGTTTTAATTAATACGAATACATAAATTAAATTAAATTACTTTTTACTTTTTATTACAAGCAAAATTTAGTCAGTGCTGCAGCACGGCGGCTCTTACATACCAGCCGCCACGGTAATAATTATAAAATGAAAAATTGTGATTCCTATATTATAAGGTGGCAATACTGTGATAGTGAATTGAGATCCACAAAATATATGGGGTGGCAGGTCCCTCTTTCCCACTGAGCACTCTGGGCACTTGCCCAAGGCCCCGCGGTTGATAGGGGCCCCCTTGTTCTTTCTAGATCATCAAACAATAACCGATATTTATTACCGAAAAACATACACAGAAAAAAAATTTTTTTGGCTGATGAAACTTTTTCTTGAACCAAGAAATTTTTCAGTGGGTGGAACGAACACCCTAAATTTCTTGAACCAAGAAAACTAATGTTTGTTTGAAATTTTTATTCTTGAAACAAGAAAAAAATTCTTAAACCAATACTAGAATTTTTTGTTTCAAGAATGTAGGTTTCTTCAAACAATAAACACTTTCTTAAGTGAAGAATGTTACTTACTTCAACTAAGAATTTGTGTACTCAAACCAAGAAACTACTTTCTTGACTAGCAGCCCCACCATTGACAGCCGAATCTTTTGACGAGTAGTGGGGATATGGGAATCCTAAGTTAGCTAAAGCGTAAAGTAGGGGAAAACATCGATAGTCCCACTTATAGTTAACGTAATAGTACAGTCCCGTAGCTTCCTGTCGATAGAGGGATAAAGTCCCAGAAAATCTGGGTTCGAAGCCCGGCTCCGAAGGATTTTTTTTCAATATATTTGTAGTTGAAAATTTCTTGTCTCAAGACAATCTGTTCTTGGTTTAAGACATTTCCTTCTTGGTTTAAGAGAGTTTTTTCTGTTTTGAAAAAATTTTTTTGTGGGCTTGAGAAAGTTTTTTATTGTCCCAAGAAAGTTGTTTATTGGTTTAAGAAAGTTTTTTCTTGGTTCAAGAAAAAATTTCGAAGAATTTTTTTTCTGTGTATTTACTTCGAAAAACGGAGCCCCAAGATCAACACCGATCGAGACGATGGGGATACTGACGGGGATACCACCTCTTGATGTCATCTTGAAAGCGGAAGCCGCAAAGGTAATGCACAGGGTGGGAAACATGAATAGGAAGGTAAGGGACCTGAATAGACTCTCAAGAGAGCTAGCTGAGGAGGGACTTCTATGGATGCCCTCTGACAATACGGGTGTCCACTTCCTGTTTGACAAAAAATATAAGATTACCCTCACCAGTAAGACCGACTGGATGGAGGGTCGAGCGATTTAAAGATATTTCATCTCTTAGTTTTTTCCAATTAACAGACTATTTTAAATTTTACATTTTTAATCGAAATTTTCCGGAAAAAAAGTGTACAACTTTTTTTCGGGTTCTACCCACCGATGGAATATATTAACAGAATATTTAGGTTCAAAAAAAGTTGTTAAAAGTCTTTCACAAACCAGATGGTCAGCCCGAGCTGATGCAGTAAGTGCGTTGCATGAAGATCATAAACAAATTATAGAAGCTTTGATGTCCATCGCAAAAGATACAGAACAGGCACGAGAAACTAGAGACGATGCCCTTAGTCTGTCCAAAAAAAAATGGAAAAGCTAGAATTTATTATACTAACGGAAATTTGGAACTCTATATTGGAAAGAATAAACAAAGCAAGTAATTATCTTCACAAAGAAACAATAACACTGAACGTTGCAACTAATTTGTTTACTTCACTTAATGATTTTATTATTAACCTCAGGGATAAATTTGATTACTTCGAATCATCCGCCAAAGGAAGAAACCCGCAATCTGACTACAAGGACATATCTCAAAGAACAAGACGTAGAAGCTTACGCCAGAGTTTTTTTGATGGCTCAGCGCCGTCAGTCCAACTGAATGGAAAAGAGAAATTCAAAGTAGAAACCTTTCTTCTTATAATTGATACCCTGAGCGTCCATCTAAAACAGCGATTAAGTTCGTATAAGAACATTAGTCAACGTTTTGGTTTATTTTTTCGCTTGAAAACTCTGAATTCCGAAGAGTTGAGACAAAGTTGCAAAGAATTTGCTGAAATCTATTATGAAGACGTTAATGAGAAAGAGTTGGTAATGGAATGTCTGCATTTAACAGAATACTTGAAAATTGTTCATAGTGAAAATGAAAGAACTAATAGTATATTGGAAATATATCATGTTTTGAAAGAAAAAAAAATTGAAGAAACATTTCCAAATATAGAAATCGCATCGATAATCTTTTTAAGCATGATGGTAACTAACTGCAGTGGGGAACGCTCATTCTCCAAATTGAAAAGAATAAAAAATGAATTAAGAAGTACAATGCTTCAAGAGAGATTAAACAGTTTGTTACTGATGTCAATAGAATGTGATATGTTCAAAACAGATTTTGAAGAAGTAATTAATAATTTTGCCCATTTCAAATCTAGAAGGGTACCTCTTCAATCAACATAGATTTTCACCCTAATATTCTAATGTGCCCAGGGCCTCCAATAGGTTAAAGATGGCCCTGTGGGGTGGGTAAGTTTATATGAATTTCTAGGAGTTCTCGATAACTGTAACATATATACATTCTCGATGCCTTTCTTTTACGACAATTCATTAGTGAAAACCAAAACTTGCCTTCGTCTATCGTTTCCGAGAAACGATAACATAAATTATATTTGTATAATTTTTGTATATAAGAATAAACATCGGCTTGGTAGCTTTGATTGCAATTATTACACATTTGAATATTTTAATGAAATTATCTTTTAATCTGGCCGAGCTAGTTGCAATTACATACGGTGTTCTGGGGGCTGACCAAAATCGGACCCAGGAGAGGATATGTATCTGCTCGGACAGCAGGGCGGCGTTGATAGCCCTGAATTCAGCAACGACAAAGTCGAAGTTGGTCTATAATTGCCATGAAGCATTGAACCACTTGGCAGGGAAGGGACCGGTGAAACTCTTATGGATACCTGGGTATAATGGCATTAAGCGAAATCTAATTGCAGATGACCTTGCCAAACTAGGGACCAGGGAAAACCTCTATGGACCAGAACCTGCAGTGGGAATAAGTCGGAATCTGATTAAAGACCGCATCAATGACTGGGCAAGAGACCAGCATAGAGAAAGATGGGAAAGAGTAACGGGTTGTCGAATAACCAAACTCTTGATCGAATACTCAGAGATTGAGAAATGGGCCCAAGAATTCATTAAATTGAACAGGCAGGTTACCCCTTATCAGGGGTAACTTTGAGCAATAGTATTTTCCCATCAAAAACACTTGTTTAGGTGCCTGTATCAATGTTGCCCCGTAAAAATGCTAGCTTAAGTGTAAAATTAAAAAAAAAGTCCGGTTATATCGACTTTTTCTCAGACTTGGCTCCTGAAATTTTTTTAAATTGAAAAATCCTTCCTGAATTAGCTGAAATATTCCTCTACGTCACCAACGCACCAAGTTTAGTTTGGCTCAATTAAAAAAGAAATTGTTAGGATGAGAGTGGAGAACAGGATGGATAAATAAACAAAAATCAATTATTTTTTTATTTAAAAATATAAAAAACAAGTTAGGTAACAGTCTTTAATTGTACAAACTGTATTGACACCTAGTCTTCTTAAAATTAAATTTATCACTTCAAATGTACAAAAAGGAAAAAATTAATTAAGAAATGCTTACCTATAAAAAAAAGATTAGAATCAACTAGGAACTAAAAACTGTAGGTAGGTAGGTACTTAATGCAAGAACAAATACCTAGGTAGGATTAAATTAATAGATTGATAAGGCACTTCAAAGAAGATAGGTAACTCTCAAGGGAGTGGGCATCCAAAGGTATTTAGGAAAAGTTATCAGAGAAGATGGTGTTTCCTACTGTTTCATATCAACGGAAAAGAGTGAATCTTCTTCAGAGACAAGCTTTGGGGCATGAATCCTTAGACGAATGTAACGTGGTTTGAATCACACCTTATCCTCTTCATCTAGCCAGATCTACCACTTTCTTCGTTTCGCCATGCAAGTGATCTCATAACTGATCTCTCTCAGTTTCTTCTTTTAATGTAGGCAGTAAGATTTCCTTCAGTTGCTGTGATTGCGGTTCATAGAGTCCTTGACTTGTTGTTGAACCTAGTTGACAGACTTGGTCCATCGTGAGCTGATGGTCCTCATTGTCTGATGATTTAAATTTTGTCAAACTGTCACTTTCAACATATGACACGTCATCACTATTCAAGCTTGAGTTTGTGGAGGATTGAGAATCATAAAAGGCATACCTGGCTGCCTTCTTTCCCTTGGCTTCATATTATTCGCCTTTTGATCATTCCCAATTTTTTCAGTCATTATCTGTTTTCCAGGCGGTATCGTCAGTTTTATATGTGTTGTTTTAGTGCTACAGATTCACCACGAATAGTGTTGAGGTAATCCACAAAGCTCCACAAGTTACCCTGTTAATCTACATGTAAACAAACCTGTGTCTAAGTTACCCAACTACTCAAACTTCACTTAATTTATAGAAAATAGGAGAATTGACTTACAAGAATGATAAAAAACGAAAAATGCTCCTAGATAGTTTTGTGATTAGGAAATAACTTACTTGAAACTCCGACTCTGAAGTTTTAAAAACAGCTGTTATCATATATACAGAAAATGGTGCGAGGTTTACCAGTTTAGCCACTTGGAAAATATGCGATATCATTACACTCTACTACCAGTAGAGTAAAATCCTTGAAATGATGGGACTAATGGGAGGTCGCTAGTACCACAACTAAGCCCGCCAGAACGATTTGAATTCAAAAAACCTAATTTTATAAAGTTACCCCGTTAGCTCAAAAAGTAACCCCGTTTTACGTTATTGGTTTTCTTGCTTCTGAAAACTGATTGAAGTATGTTTGAGTTCAAAATCAGAATTATAAATACTTTTAAAAAAAGCATCCGTAGTGTATTTTTCGTATTTTTGTTTAATATTTCTCTGTATCTTCAGATTATACAGTGGAGTCTATATTAAGATAATAAGGAAACCATAATAATTAAGGCGTTCTGATAGGCGATCTAACATTCTTTTAAGTAAAAAACTGTCGACTAAGCAAAAATATTGAAGAAATATAGCAGTCGTGTCGATTAAACAGGTGTCATCCAATTAAACTATAGCCAAGATTAATTTCTATTTGAGTAAATCAAAGTTTACGTCGTCATAACTCGAAATGTTATCATCTTATTCGAAATGTGTGAATGCCACTGAATTTTATTTAAATAGTGCCTAGCGAAAATATAACTTGACAAAAAAAAAATTGAAAAAAATTATAGTTTATTTGTTTCTATTAATTTTTTTTAAATATAATACTATCTAATTAGTAAATTAACAATAAATAAGGTAAATCAGCAACACAAAAAACAAAATAGTTATTTAGAACAAACCTTATAACATGTAAGAGTGATCAAAATGTGTGAAAACTAGTGACAGCTAAATATTGGGACATTATATATATATATATATATATATATATATATATATATATATATATATATATATATATATATATATATATATATATATATATATATATATATATATATATATATATATATATATATATAAACTTAAGGTATTGATTATAGAAGCCCTTGGTGGAGCGAGAAGTACACTGCTTTCAGAATTAAAGAGCATACCGGCATGCCGAAACTCGGCAGAAATCTTAACCGGTCGCATGCAGAAGGCCGCAATTCTCGGTTCGTTTCATCTACTCAGGGCACACGACTCGGCCCAGTAATCACTAACCGAACGGACGCGAGGAGCGAGTAGCTCACCTTACTTAGCGATTCGTGCTTTGCATAAACTCGCTGAGGATTGCCAATCCGAATACCCTAACGTTGCCAAAGTTATCGCATGTGACACATACATCGATGATAGTTACTGTGATAGTTACTGGTTGCAACAGTCTTGAGGAAGCCCAAGTTCTTCGTGATCAACTTATAGCGGTTATGGGTCAGGCGCAATTCGGATTGCGCAAATGGTCCAGTAATAACCTTACACTCCTGAATGATATACCATCGCAACATCAACAAGAACAGTCCCATTCTTTCGACAACGTCTCTGCGGCTGCTATCAAAGTTTTGGGCCTTCAGTGGCATCCATCATCAGACCATTTTTCGTATAAAGTAGCCCCCTGGGATAGTACTTGTACTAAGCGACACATTATTTCGGAGTTAGCTCGTATCTACGACCCTCTCGGGTTTTTGGCTCCTCTGACTTTCTTAGCTAAACATCTTATTCAACTTTTGTGGACTAGCGGTTCGGATTGGGATGACATTCCTCCTCTTGATATCATAAATCGTTGGAATCGTTACAAAGCGGAGTTACCTTCTCTTTCCTACCTCGAAATTCCGCGTCGTTTGTCCGTGGACCATTTACAATCGTGCCAACTACTCGGCTTTTGTGACGCATCCAATGTCGGCTATTCTGCTGTCGTTTATTTTCGTACTGTCGACACTGATGGGCAAATTAAAACATTTCTCGTTACTGGAAAGAGCAAGATCGCCCCTTTGAAATCTTTATCAATCCCTCGCCTCGAACTCTGCGCCGCCGTATTGCTCGCAGATCTTATATCTGTCGTGGTCACTAGTGACCTAATCAATTTCGATCGTATATCAGCCTGGTCTGATTCATCTGTCGCTCTTTCTTGGATTCATTCATCTCCACATAGATGGAAACCTTTCGTAAGCAATCGGGTCGTATTCTCGTATTCAGAATAAGATACCAGCTTCACAATGGTTCTATGTACCATCGCAAGAAAACCCAGCTGACTGTGCATTGCGTGGTTTATTTCCTATCGAACTACTTAATCATCCACAGTGGTGGCATGGCCCTGATTGGATGCGTAGTCCTATAGATCAGTGGCCTTCTATTACACCCATTTCGTGGAACTCGCCGGCGGATACACATGTTTCGTCGCAAGAGGAGAGAAAGGTCGTCTTAACAGCCTCTGTTTCTCCAAATTTCATATCGTCTTTGTTGAATCATTTCTCATCACTTGCTAAAATTCAGCGAATTGTTGCTTATTGTCTTCGTTTCGTTCATAACCTCAAAGCTTCTAATTCCACTTTAGCAGGTCCTCTATCCGCCGACGAATTACATCAAAGTCTGAATACTATCGTCATACAGGTTCAACAAAGTAGCTTGGTCGAGGATCTTCATCGGCTACAAAACCAACAACCTTGTTTGAAACCATTGCGCGTGCTCAATCCTTTCGTCGATCCCCAGGGTGTTCTCAGGGTGGGCGGTCGTCTCCGACACTCTGAATTGGATTTCGAAGCTAAGCATCCGGCGTTATTACCTAGACATCATCGTTTAACTAATCTTATTATCGAGGATGCTCATAAGCTTTACTTATACCCCGGGTTCAAAATGTTGCATTTTTTGCTTCGCCAACGTTTCTGGATCTTATCTGCCCGACGTGCTATACAGCATTGTCTGTCAAAATGCTTTCGTTGTTTTCGAGTCAAACCCTCATCGCCGGTGACTCCCATCATGGGTGATCTCCCATCATTTCGCATTTCCCAGGTAAAATCCTTCACTCACGTAGGTATCAATTTTGCAGGTCCATTTAGAATTACCATGGGAAAACATCGTGGTGCTAAAACCACCAAATCATATCTCTGTCTTATCGTTTGTATGGCTACTAAAGCCCTTCATTTAGAATTGGTATCCGACCTTACTTCCGAAGCTTGTTTCACTGCTTTACGTCGCTTTATCGCTCGTCGAGGTCATTGTAGTCATATTTACAGTGATTGTCGGCGCACGTAAAGAAATCTTGTCGTTGTTTGAAAATTCAGCATCACTGGAAACGATTGCATGGACTTTTAACCCTCCATCAGCTCCACATTTCGGTGGATTATGGGAAGCGGGGGTGAAATCCGTCAAATCGCATCTCGACAGGGTAATTGGTGATCAAATCCTCACCTACGAGGAGCTCAAACTGTTTTCATTCAGATCGAGGCGTTGCTGAATTCTCGCCCTCTTTGTGAACTTAGCTCGGATCCCAATGATTTAACTCCGTTGACACCTGGTCATTTTCTGACATTGGCACCATTATCTGCAATCCCGGATCCGGACATTTCGCATTTAAAACTGAATCGTTTAAATTGGTGGCAAATGTTGCAACGCCTGCATGGCGATTTTTGGAAGCGATGGCACTTGGAATACTTAAACACGCTTCAACAGCGCCAAAAGTGGAACACCACTACTAAGCCATTAAAACCGGATTCGTTAGTAGTCATCAAAGATGAATTGACTCCTCCCATGCACTGGCGACTAGGCCGCATCATTGATTTAATACCGGGAAAGGATGGCCGGCATCGTGTTGCCAATGTACGCACAATGCATGGCGTCATGAAGGGACCAGTTGTGAAGTTGTGCTCATTGCCATCTTCATAATTCGTTTGTTACCGTTTACTATAGTTGTTGTTTAATCTAATTTTTGTTCTTATATTTAGTTATTAGTTGTTAGGAAAATACATACGTATTTTGGTGGGCGGTAAATGTTGAGGCCACTTTAGGTCAACGCGGATCATTTTGAATTTAAATATGTCGCGCCACACAATTGGCAATGGACAGTTGGCAATTCCGCAATATCCCCCGAAATTTTCCTAGTTCCAAGAATTCATGGATTTTCCTTTTCGAGAACGCACGTGTAATCTGTAATCAATTACCATCGTAGTGAGATCAAAAACTAAACAATCTTTACAAGTGACTGTACGACCAACATATATTCTAAAAGTTAGTGCCATGAATATTCTTCACGGGGCCCCCATCGTTGAGAATACATCAAGAAGTAGAAATCGACAGCCACCAGCCATTTGGAGTTCCGTGCCTCGCCATCCACTGGTAAATAATTCCTACAAATTTACTCCTCCATACATGTACGTTGCCAATTGTACAGAATCTAAGGTCCTTCGTTGCAAGTTGTATCTTTTCGTAAGGCCTACAGCCGACCATTTTTCGTATTTACTCTTCAGGTTTATACACTGACCTTTGCTTTCTTAAGGTCAGCCGGGCTAAATTCAGAAGCCGAGGGATTCATCATGTCTTGCGAAGATGGTATATTTAACACGTTCGTCTATCGGAGTCGTGTCGTGGGTATGGAGGTCCCTGATGTCAGCTGTAGGGCCTGCCTCAGGGCGCCGGAGACATTGATGCATTTACTGTCGGCTTGCCCGGTATATGCAGTCTCGGCCTATATCCACAGACACAACGCAACGTTACGGGTGCTTTATTATCATTTAAGGCACTCGTATCAGATAGATGAGACACCAGTGCTGCCTTACGCTCCGGGGTATATTGAGTCCGTTGTGGAAAACGAGAAGTGCCGAATATATTGGAACTATTCGTTTCCCACCGTCAGACAAATACAAGCCAACAAGCCTGACGTAGTCCTCCTGGACCACCAACTCAGGGCAATGTTCGTCATCGAGTTCTCGGCACCCGTGAGGGTAACATTGTTTTGAAAGAGGAGGAGAAACGGGCAAAATATCAAGATTTAATGTTCTAACTCCGCAGACTCTATCAAGGCCATTTTGTTAAACTTAAGGAACTGCTTTCAGAATTAAAGAGCATACCGGCATGCCGAAACTCAGCAGAAATCTTAGCCGGTCGCATGCAGCGGGTTGTAATTCTCGATTCGCTTCGTCTACTCAGGGCACACGACTCGGCCCAGTAATCACTAACCCAACGGACGCGAGGAGTGATTACTGGTATTACCAGCGCATCTTCTGTGTGAGTCGGAGCCACAGAAAGGGGTGACTGGTTTATATATATATATATATATATATATATATATATATATATATATATATATATATATATATATATATATATATATATATATATATATATATACATATATATATATATATATATATATATATATATATATATATATATATACATATATATATATATATATATATATATATATATATATATATATATATATATATATATATATACATATATATATATATATATATATATATAGATATATATATATATATATATATATATATATATATATATATATATATATATATATCTATATATTTTAAACCACTCGATCAGTTTCCATCAAATTTCTCACACAGACTAATGTAGTACATCACTAAGTAATGATTAAAATCATTTAAAGAAATTCTCTAGTGGCGTAGATACTGGGGGTCGGCACCCCCTTCTTCCCTCCCAATCTTCGGTGCCACTGGATATTTTACAAAGAAGATGTAATTTTTGGATTGCCTGTTTAATTTACAGAAAAAAATTACTCTTGAAAATTTTTAATTTGTGACTTCGTTTTTGAGATACTTATTTTAATTTAAAGTGTTGCAAGCAGCCCAAAACGTATGACTGAACTACCAAGAAAATACGATATGAGAGGCCAACATTTTTTTAAACATTTTATTACTTACTAGACATAATGTGCATTAAAGATAAAAAAAAACACAAATGAACAAATAATTACACTAATAAGTTCTCAAAATGGCATTCGACCCACCGACCTCAATGCATCTTTGAACTCTTTTGGTCACGGAATTAATTGCCGCTAAGACTTGAGGACGATTTCCCTTTCAGTTGACGACACTGTAAGCCTCTTCAATATGTTCCACCAGCTCTTCTCGTGTTTCCATTGTCGTCTCGTAAACAATGTCTTTCAAGTATCCCCACGCATAAAAATCCAAAGGCGTAATATTTGGTGATCTTGGAGGCCACGCCACAGACTCCCTTCCAACTTCTTCAATTCTTGGCTAATCAATTTGTGTCAACTGCCCTATCCATCTTTTTGGATGGTTTACATTCATCCATGCCCTCACCTGTCTTCCAAAATGCGCGGGAGCGCCGTCCATTTAGAACCAGCTATTCATTCGTCTGTGTGTTTCATACAAATCGAAAAGATGATTGGTCAAGTTCAAAAAAAGGTTAGCATTAAGCCGTGGAGGTAAAAAGAATGGACCAATAACATAACCGTTTATAAGGCCCAGCCATACATTAACGCTAAACTCATGTTGATAAGACGTAACACAGGTTGCTCTTGGATTTTCTTGAGCCCAGATATGACAATTGTGGTGGTTAACAATCCCTGTTCGAGTGAAGGTAGCTTCATCTGTCCAAAGAATTGGTTGTAAAAATTGTGGATTCTCTCCAATTGAATCAAGTAGCCAGTTACAAAACATCATGTGACGATTGATATTCTTGTTTTATATATATATATATATATATATATATATATATATATATATATATATATATATATATATATATATATATATATATATATATATATATATATATATATATCGACATTATAGAATTATAGGCATACAAAAGTGACACCGAAATAGTTTGTGAAATCGCGGAATAATTACCCGTTATTCTTTGTTCCCGGTTCGAATTGATATAACACGGGTATTTTAGGAATTTCTTCATTTTCTTCAAGAAACTCAAACGCAACCACAAATACTTCCGCTCATTTCGATGCCCAAGCAAAAAAACGGCTGTTGTCAGTGATTCTGACTTAATACACATAGTAATAATAAAACATTTTTTCGAGTAAGCAGCGTTGCTGACTTGAGATAAACTTTCTTCAAGCTGGCTTGAGCTTGAGAGGCACACTCGTACAAGAGTGTGTCTCTAACTTCTGACATCCTCCCACCTAAGGAACATAAGTGACTCACAAAAAATAACAGAGGCAAACAAGAGAACTTATAATTAAACTAAGCAAATAAGAGAACTTAAAAGAGAACTTATAATTAAAGTCACTCCTTAAACCTACTAAGTAGTTTAATTAGGCTACCTCTTCTGGTACGCTCTTCTATTACTGCACTATCACAAGGTTTTTTCGGTACTCTGCTTTTATTCACTCCCGCACCTTCACTAGGTTTGGCGGATACTCTGTTTTCATTCACTCCCGCACATTCACTATCTTCGGTGCTGACTTCTCCCTCGGAACAGCCTGGGGTATCTGAAATGGATGATAAACAACTTCTGAAGACTGCAAAGACCTCGGTGTCCACTCTAGTAGACTGTACAGTCACTGAACAGGTCGAAGCAGCTGACCTCGTGTAGTCTATACTCTTACCAATTGGGTTTGATCATCTTTACTAGGTAAAACTTCCATAATTCGTCCCAGAGGCCAATTAATACGCTTTTCAAAATCACTGTCTACTAGAACAACATCTCCTACAGACATCTTACAATATCCTTTCTGCAGTTTTACATGTAGTTTAAGTTGCGCCAGATATTCCACCCGAAATCTCTTCCTAAGATCGTTCAATATATTCTGTCTGTGTCGGGCTTTACGAGAAAGTCAAGTACTATCGGTAATGTCGGCATCAGGTAAGCTCTCACTGACCGATTCTCGGAGGAACATAGCGGGCGTCAACGGCACCAAATCTTGCGAATCGTCTGATACATATGTCAAAGGGATGGTATTTTCGCATTCACACAAAACGGTTAACATGTCTTCGTAAGTTAAACACGCACGCTCAAGTATTTTTTGCAAAATTATGTTAAGTACGCCTATTAGGCGCTCCCAGAATCCTCCCCAGAGTGGGTGAATTAAATTGCCACTGAATTTGCCGCGCTGAACTAAAATCTGAAATTGTGCCCCAATCTAGTTCCTTGCAAACGTTCTCAAACCCAACGAAATTCGTATCATAGTCACTATACATGGTTTTAGTCTGGCTATAAACCGTCTAAGAGCTTAAACAAAATATGAAATCGATAAGGATGTCACTAGTTCCAGGTGAATTGCTCGACAAGTCGTGCACGTAAATAAGCAGATCCACACTTTAAGCCCACCTTTCAAAAATAGAGGCCCTGTTGAGTCTATGCCAGTGACTACAAAGACAACAGCATCACACAGTCTGTCTAAGGGTAGAGGAGGGGATTCGACTTTGCATGGTTTACCCGTGCATGTCTTTTGCAGACACCGCACTGCGATACCACCGACACTTGAGACCTTAATCGAATGAGTCCAAAATCGTCAGTGAATGATTTCAGGCCAATCGCGGATCCTCATGCTTGAAAACTTCCCTTTGTACCATTTTTAAAACGAATAATTCCTCCGCATTCAGTTCGTTTACAAATAACGTCCCTTGTACTTTAAAGGGGAGGGGTTTCGAAAATTGAAGCAAATTCGGTTAACCCAAGCTACAATTTTTATCACTTGTTATAATTCAAAAAATAATTGAGATTGCAGAAGTTCGATTCCACATTAAGCAAACCCACAGCAGTTTTCTTCTTTTCAACATTGATCTGCTCCTCATTTATATTGCACTCCTCTTTGGGCTAACCAGAAGGGTCCTTATATAGCCAATTAGGGCTTTCCCACCATCTAGACTGAATTAGATGATGTGCCTCTCGAGGGTAAATTAGTTGGGTTCATAGCTCCCGGCACATGGTTCCATCTCTCCATCTCAGTTAAGGTTCGGATCTCGTTTACTCCATTTTTAACAAACACCGACCATTTTTCGGTCCATTTAATCCAGTATATAACAGTACACTCCAAAAATATGTTGACACATCGTGAAAATTCTCCTTAATAGAATCATATAAACGAGCTGCTATGGTGGCTCCTAATAGTTCCAACCGGGTATCGTCATCTCTTTTAATAGTGCCACTCTATCTTTGGCAGCAGCGAGATGTACAGATATATTCTTCACGTTCTACCATCACAAAAATTGCGGCAGAATATGTTTTTTTGCTAGCGTCACTGAAAACATGCAAACTCCAGACATCTGCTTCATTGCTGCCCGCATAAATCTATCGGGGTAATTTTATCTTTACTAGCTCTCGATTTTCCATACCCCAATATTTAAAATCGCCTACAACCTTATAATCTAGCGGTACATCCCAACCTCGTTTATCCTTCTAGAGTTGCTGCAAAAGTAATTTGGGTTGAAGACTAACAGAGCAAGTAAATCCAATAGGATCAAATATATGCTGCGCTACTGAAAGAATTACTCTCTTTGTAACAAGTTTGTCGCTAATTTCCTGTGAGACATCTAAATACTCTTCATTAACGGCTAGTGTGTTGTCCTTGACATCTCATACGAGGCCCAGCACAGGAACAGTCTTGGTCACAGAATTGGCGTTGAAAGACTTCAATCCTCACAGGTCCATGTTGGATTCATCCATTAAACAGCTCGATTCTTTAAAAAATCAATGGTTTTTCCAACCTACAGTTGGAATGAGTGTTATCAGGTTAGGTCCTACTTCTAAGCATTGGTTCAATGATAAGCTTCCCTTTTCATTAGAAACACGGCATCAAACACGAGCCTTATCTTGGTAGTCAAGCTACTCTCTTTTATAATTGGCCTGTGTGGTAGGTAATCGACCTGCTCGTTACTATAGGGTTCAACAACTTGTTCGGTGATTGACTCATCTAACCATTCTCTAAAAACCAGATCATATTTCTCCAACAGCTGAGACGATTTAAGTTTCTTTATAGAGACGGTTAGACTCCATAACCATCTCTTGTCCACTATAAAATTGCTAGATAGAGGAGGGTGGTAATATAACCATGGAAATCTTACCACGTATCGACCCTATACATCCAACTATGTGGTCTTGTCAAAAAGTTCTTTGGCTTTTCTGACCTTTTCCTGTTTGGACCTCTTCTCTACAGGATCAGTAATTCCAAGTACATCAAGTTCCCAAAGATCGGCCATTTGGCCTCCTTAACAAACAATGAAAACACAGTCATCACTGTACTAGGGTCATTCGCTGGAATTCTGCCTATTAATGTCCATCCAAACAAGGTCTCGATTGCAAAAAGCCCACAACTTTGTTCAGTATACGGTCACCACCGAATAAAATTCCTATGGCACCGCTGTCTACCACATCAGTCAGCGCGATGTTCATGGCTTTCAGTTCCTTCAACCAAGGTCCATCCGTAACTCGAGGAATTGGATTACATATTAAGGATCAATCGAGGACTTCCATTGAATAACCATATTCTCCGCCACTGACTTCAACGCGATAATAGTTATACCTCTGTTCAAATGTGTTTCTTCTGCCAAAAAGAGTATGCACGATTATTTCTTCCCTTAATGACTCAAAACCCAATTTTCGCGCAGTGCTTTGAAGAATATATGAACGCTGTGAGCCGGTGTCTATTAAAGTCCGGACCTATCTAGTAGCCGATATTCGCACAAGATTAACACGCAGATTTTTTTTATAGTGTGGGGAAAATGCATTACGCACCGTGTGTGGGACTACAGAATATACACCCCCTCCCCCCCACTTCTCTCCGCCGTCTTATTCCGGAATCCGCTCTCGCATTTCTTCGGAATAAGGAGCTGTCTATGTATTTCATATATCTTCTCTCTCCTTCGTTTGCATGATATATTGCACTACTGTGTTAAATTCGTTCCGCTCCTGTTCGGATTGCATTAAACACCTCATCATATTTGCAGCATTGAAATTTTGACCTGTCCTATTTTCGAAGATTGATCTTATCTCTTCCCATCTAAGGCACCTAAAGAGCATATGTTCTACGTCGTCAACTTCTTTGCAATATGGGCATTTATCGTTTTCCACTCTTCTCCGCTCGTATAAGTACTTTTCTAGAATTTCCGTGTCCCAATAATGCTTACGTCAGATGGTAATCTACTTCACCGTGGGGGCGATTTATCCAGCCTTTTAGGTCCGGGATTAGTGTGTAGGTCCATTTGCCGTAAGTGCCGTTAATCCATTTATGTTGCCAGCTTTCTATAACATTTTCTCTCGCTCTTTCCTTATCCAATCCTCTATACACTTCAGCTCTCTCCTTTATAAGCAGTTCAATCGGAGGTATTCCTGCGATAACTCCTGCTGCTTCTACTGATATTGTGTCATATGCACTACTGATTTTTATGGCCATAAGTCTTTGGGCTCTATTTAACTTTTTTACAAGATTAACGTTGCTCGTAGCGGTACTAAAAACTGATGCGGCATATAGGATCTGTGAGTGAATCACGCTCGAGATTAGTCTTCTTTTGGAGGCTCTAGGGTCACCTTAGTTCGGCATCAAGATGGAAAGGGCCAGAGTTTTTTCGGCCATCTCTACCGTTTTATTTATGTGCTCTGGTTATCTTTGATAGCTTTCTTTGGGGTGGTGCTCACACCTTTTACATTAAAGTTTATTGGCGCTATCTTCCTTTTTGTCCTAAGCAGTACTACTTCTGTTTTTTCTGGTGCCAGCCGCAGATTTTTGCTCTCTAATCAGTTTGCTATCCTTTGTAGTTCAGTGTTTGCTGTGTTCATCAGCGCCTGTTCCCCTTTAGCAACTGCCACCATTGCTACGTCGTCTACGAATCCAATCAGCGTAATCCCGGCTGGAATTTCCATTTTTAACAGCCCATCGTACAAAATGTTCCATAGTGTAGGGCCGGGACTGATCCTTGGGGCACTCCACTATTGACAGCTACTCCTCGTGTTGTTCCTTCTGCTTCCAGGATTATTTTCCTCTCGGAGAGGTAGTACGTCATTATGCTAATGAAGCTTTCGTCTATTATTCTCCTTCTCATATCCTCCAAGATATATTGCCACGATGCACTATTAAATACATTTTTGACATCTAATGTGATTGCTACACATAGCCTATGGTGTGCAGCTGTGTAGGCTGCAGCCTCTCTTGCTATTATTAGCACTTCATTTATAGCATTCACTGTTTTTCGCCCTTCTCTAAACCCATATTGCCTTTCGGCTAGGACTTCCGTCCGCCTTAGTTCTTGTTTGAGTCTTGCTATTATTAATTGTTTGTAGAGTTTTCCTTCTACATCTAAGAGACAAATGGGCCTATACGATTCAGGATTCTCAATTGGTTTGTAACTTTTTCTTAATAGGAGTAATCGAGCTTTTTTCATTTAGCCGGGAACTCTGCTCTACTTACCAACCCATTATAGACTATTAGGACATAGTCAGACATCTCCGCAGCTAGTAGTTGTACTATTTCAGGCGGAATACACCACAGTCAGGGTGCTTTGCCACTTTTTAATTTCTCGCAGGCAGTTTTTAACTCTTCTGCAGTAAAGTTGACAAAGTCATAGTTTCTATCACATATAAATCTTACCTTTTGGTGGATGGGGAAGAGGTGCTCGACCACTTTTCCCATCGCCTCCATTGTCAGGTCAGGTCTCGGTGGAAAACCGCGTAGCCTTTTCATGGCAATTTTATACCCGTCCCCCCAGTTCTTCGTTTGGGTCTTCTTCCGATATTATTGGATAATATATTCCTTTCGTTGTAAATTTAAATTCACCTTTTTTGTCTGGGAAGCCTAGCGAGTGTGCCATCATGGCAATTTATCCCAATTCTTTTTCCTGGTTTAGAAGGTCTTTCTGTCCACCAAATTTACTGATTGCAGTTCCTATATCTTTCTGGTTGCTATCTATATTCCTACTACATGGCCGTATAATGTCGTATTCCTTTGATGCATCCCATATATATCCCTGCTTCCTTTGTATCTTAGGGCAGACCTCGTCTATCCAGTCTTCCTCCGTTATTCGTAGGAAGCACTCAAAGGATTCTTTCTGTTTATATATTTGCCTTCTAGCTACTCTGATTTTCTCGTTCATACACTTTTCGCATTGGACTTGGTCTGATCCATTAATGAGATGTTCCATTTCCTTGGTGTTTGATTTCTCCCTCTCCTCATCTAACCTTTCCTCTAGGATTTTAATTCTCCTATTACAGCTGTTCTTCTCTTTCAGTAGGGTATCTATTTGCTTTCTAAGATTCTGTATTTCCCGTTTCGGTTTATACATTTCGCCAACTATTTTCTGTAGTATTTGTATTTGACCTAGCATTGCGTCGATGGCACTACTGACGTCTTCCCTCCATTGGTGGTTTCCTGCCCTCTCTTTCCATCGGGCATCTTCTCTATCCGCTTCCGCTTATTCGGGTGTTCCGTTTTTCTCCTTTCCTTTCTTATTCTCATGATCCTCTCCTGGTCGTCTAGGTCTGTTAGGGAGAACGCCCTTCCTCTTGGTGGAGTCATAGCTATGGCGTCCATCTAACGAATGAATCCCCCTCTTCCACTCCAGTAGCATTCTTACTCACCTCGACCTGGTTGGCCACCGGGGCTGAGCCGCTGTCGCTGGCTAACGGTCCAGTGAGGCCTGCTTCACCACCTCTACCTTGGACCGGTACTGGGCATCCGAATTCCTGCACCGTCAATTGGGTTCGTCCAGTGTCCATTCCCATGTTGATTCCCCCTTTTAGTCGCTTTTTACGACACGCAGGGGTTACGTCTGGCATATTCTACCCCCTGGCTACAGGGGGGATCAGTAATGCGTGTTAAACGCGCATCTACAGTTTCCACCATTCCCTCTTCTGCGGGATCGTCCCCCGTCAACAATCGCGCCTGTATTGTCCGCGAACCGCCCTGAAAATCTTTGATACACACGAATTAAATTCTCCGGTAGACACGATTTGATTAGCGGATACAACATTGCCGCGTATTTGCCTGATGTAATCCCCAAAGTTTCAAACTACCGAAGTTGACTCTCAATTTCATCGTATAAAACTGACACCGAGCACGGTTCCCTACCGAACCGTGAGCACAAGCTGTCTACAATTTTCTTATAGTTTTCAGGAACTGGAGGAAAACTGTCCACTATTTTCTACTCACGACTACCCGGAACCGCTGCCTGGCTCAAACATGCGATTTTGACTGATACTGATAGAAGCCGCATCTGAATGGGCCTCATATCCAACAGCGCAACGCAGACGTTGTTTATAATCATCACATGCCTCGATTTCTTCGGTCAATTCTTCCTCGTTAAACTCTGATGTCCCTGTCAACATCCCATCGCAAATTTTGCCATCAACAAATTGCAATTCTTCATACTTTGCAGCATTTCCAAGCATACGTCAATCTTGGATGCGTCTCGTTTTTCGGCTTGCAATAATATATCGAGTTCGATAGCGTTTTTTGTAAATTATCCACGAAGAACTCAGCAGAACTTCTTTTCTTGCTCCATGTTACAAACTCGATTCAAAACCCCGCGTATTGTTTATCCTCGTATAAAACATCAAAACAACCGCAGCAAAATTTGCCCACGCACAAAAAGAAACCGACACGCAGAAATTCACCTTGATAAATAACTTTCAACACCTGCGGTCCTGTCACGGTCGCCACTATTTTATGTGGGATTGCGAAATAACTATCTAATCAAACTACCTAAGCACTATCAAATGTGCTAACCAAGACGTAATAACCAAAACTATACAAACAAATTCGATACTCCGTCTACAACTCGATTGAAACGCATTCGTTGGAACCACAAATACAAGTCAAATACCTAGTCCACATAAACGTAACCTATAGAAACCACCCCATAATTATCCCATATGAATGTCGTGATGACATACATACCAGACAAACTTGAGGTACCAGACCTTAAACCACTAAACCTCAACCAAAGTAATATCGAGATCTTTGGCATCGCACGACATAAATTAAATCAGTATTCAGATGAATTAGATAGACTAATAGTCAACCCTCTATTACCAAATAAATTCCCTGGGTTACGATATTAACTATTGCTCTAATAATATTCTTGGTGCTCCTCTTGACAGCAACTTGGTACAGGGTACTTCCTTTGGTCTATAATCTAATTACGTATCTAAAAACCTAATCTAACTACGTATCTAATACATTTTAGTTGATTTTACATGCTACAAATAAAGTGGTACATCCCAACACTTTTATGCAGTTGTTTTAGAAATATTTTCTAAACACGTAATTATTAAGACTTCCTTCTTAAGGCTGCTGCAAACTATGTATATATTTGCAATTCGTGACTCACGAGCAGTACGCGAATACTGTGTAGGGACTTGTTCGCTGAAAATCGATTCGTAAACAACATGGTTCGTGTGCTCGTAGTAATTCGCTCCTGAAGGCGGTAAATTGACGAATACCAAGGTCACGAATACCAAAGGAATGTATTAACACGAACCGCTGATTCAACGAAGTTCGGGCTGTGATGTATATTAATTCGTCTATTTGTCTTTGTGCGCGCTAATTTGTCTCCAGGGTCCCGTGTGTGATTAAGGTTTTTATTGCCAGATCATCGTCGCTTTCTATATTTTCAGAGCAGACCCAGAGCAATTTTGTACCCAACGTAAATTTATAATATACTGAAATAACAGAAATAGTGATAGATAGATTCACACTAAACCTCGCCCTCATAAAATAACGACGAATAAAATACAATATTTAGTAAGTATATTAGTATTTCCTTTTCAAATGTAATGTAGTAGTCTCCCTTTAAATAAAAAATTATAATCATTTATTTTAACGTCACTATATTTAACGATATTTTTAAACCGGTGTGAAATATTGGCTATATCTCGATAAATGTTGAAATAAAAACGAGTAGAACAAGAATAATAACATATGCATAATTTAGTGGATTATACTCATATTTTATTTTACTCAATTATAAAAAATTTACTAACAAAAGCATAATTTTTGTTTTAACTATTATAAGTATTAGTTTGTGGGATACAAATAAACTTTTATAGAATTGAGGTTTTCAATAAGTATAGGTTTTTTATGTATAATATAAACTATAAGTATAAAAATTTTATAAAATGGTACAGCATTTTTAGGCGCCCACCATTGATACAATACATTCAGAAAATAGTCTTTTCTTCTTAAAATTATTATACGCAGCGTTACATAAATACATACTTTTAACTGCAATTGACTTCTTATCTGAACTAGCGTAGAGATATTTTGGTCTTTATCATCAATATTGTTCTGAATTTGAGCAAGTTCCATTTTCATTTGCAACTCTAGCTTCTCATATTTTTCTATAATTCCATCCAATTCTTCGTTTTTCTTTTGTAGTCGAAGTAAAATACTTGTTCTTATTTCATGTAAGTGAACTTTCACTTCCTCATTAAAATGAATGCGTTGTCTAATATCTTCCCTAACGTCTTCTAACATCTTTATCTAAAAAAAAAAAAATATATATATATATATATATACATATATACATATATACGTATATATGTATATATGTATATATGTATATATGTATATATGTATATATGTATATATGTATATATGTATATATGTATATATATATATATATATATATATATATATATATATATATATATATATATATATATATATATATATATATATATATATATATCTATATATATATATATATATATATATATATATATATATATATATATACAGTGCTATTCAAAAGTCCCCTCCCCCCCTCTTATCTTTTTAACGATTATACATAAAATAGTGAAATTTCAATGATACTAATATTGTTTGTATTTATGGTAGTTTTGATGGATTAAATCAGTAATCAGTAGAAGTAAACTTGGATAATAATTTTAATTACAGATTCAAGAATCAATACCCACTTATAGTAATTGTTCGAAGTGAGCTCCATCTACTTCCTGACAGTAAAACATCCTATTGCGAAACTCTTCTCGTACTTTTTCAAATGTGTCTGCGGAAATAGCCCTACATTCTGTAACAATACGTTGTTTTAAAACATCAATATTGTCAGGCTGAGTGACGTAAACCTTCGATTTAAAATACCCCCACAGAAAAAAATCTAAAGGTGTGAGGTCCGGTGATCGAGGCGGCCATTCCAGTGAACCTCGTCGTCCAATCCATCTACCAGGATATTCTTCATCCAAATACCGTCTTACTGCACCGTAATAGTGTGGAGGAGCACCATCCTGTTGGAATGTTATTTCCAAAATGTCGAATTCATCTTGATTATCTTCCAAAATTTCAAGGATTAACGGTTCTATTGCATTTTGCAACATCTGCAGATACACCTTACCGGTTAAGTTGGTATTTAAAAAAACAGGCCCGACGATGTGGTTTCCCAGTATACCTGCCCAAACATTGACCTTCTCGGGATACTGAGTATGTGTTTCACGAAACATGTGAGGATTTGCGTCACTCCAATATCTCACGTTTTGTGTATTTACATTTCCATTTAGATAGAAAGTACTTTCGTCACTAAAACAAATTGTTTTGACATAGTCTGGCTGTTGGTTAATTTTAGTCTCCATATTTTCACAAAATTGCAGTCTTCGGTCTGGATCGTCGTCTGAGAGTTGATGAACCATTTTTAATTTGTATGGGTGAAATTTGTTTGAATGAAACTGATTTAATTCATCACAGCTTTGCGGTTTTTGAAAGCCAGTTGTCAAAACTGCCGTAAATAGACACAATATTAGTATCATTGAATAGGTTTTTTCGATACCTTTTAAAAGAGGTGTCGCTTTCCATAGGGTTCCATTTAAAATTATTGGTCACAATGACCTTGTGACGTCATCTTTGACGCATACGTCATCTATCATCACTAGTAGGGAAGTTTACAACCCTTAATATTCAGTTACCAAATTTCACTAGTTTATGTATAATCGTTCCAAAGATAAGAGGGGGGAGGGGACTTTTGAATAGCACTGTATATATATATATATATATATATATATATATATATATATATATATATATATATATATATATATATATGCAATATTTAATACTTCTTAAGAGAATATCTGATCTATTTAATAATTATTTCAAAAACCAGATCAACAACCAAAAATTAGATTTCGTATGCTAAATATAGAAATATTTCCCTTACATGTAAAAATTCCCTTACATGCTCAGCAAAAATTAATATGAGGGCGATATGAGGATAAAAAATCGTTGTACACGCTACCAGAACGTGGTGTTACGTTCTAACTTGCTATCGTAATGTGAAGTTTGGAAGCGTTAATTTAGTTTGAAATTAACTTCAAATCCTGTATTTCATATTTTATAAATATGTTCCAGTGGAAGCGATTTACCACATTGAAAACAATTCTTCGTACACTGTACAAGAGGCCATCTACACTTACAGAAGATACAACTTACAAAACAATACAGTAAATCTATTTCTTGCAGAACACCGAAAACGTCATACTATATACTCATATATTTCAAGGTTCATGAAATATGTTAACTTTTTTGATACTAAAATAAGACTGATCAGAAGAATTAAAACTCGCTTATCCAAAAGATCATTTTGCTCACTAATATAATGGGCGAAATATTATTATTTCGATGCAGTGCAGTGACATTATGGTGTATTTTGTAATAACCTGGTATCCACTTTCCTTTTAATCTACACCTATTACTATTAAACTAAACAAAGTAAAGAAAATATTATCATTTTGATAAATAACTTACCCGCACTTTTAAATGGTCTATTTCGTTCTGAAGCTCAACAGTTTTAGAAATGGCGTTGTCTTCTTCTAGTTTAATTTCGTCACGAAATTTATCCCGTAAGCTAAAGTAAATATGAAAACTATCTTCATTTTCCCAACTTTGACCAGTTTCCTACAATGTGCTTACAATTGTGATTAACCAGTTATTAACTATGGATTTTTTACCAAAATAATTTATCAAACAATCACGTCTATATGTTTGATAATAGTGACAACTTTAAATTTGACGCTAACATTATTTGGCAACGTAAAATAGCATTTAAGACCAAAAATAATAACATAAATATCGGTTTAAAATCATATGTAATATGATCATCATACAGTTTCTTATAAACTGTATTTATCCTGCACTGTTCATTGACAACTGAACTAATGGATTTGGTACCGCTGTAAAGAATTAAAATCGATTAAATAATTTTCCATTTAGAAGCCATCTAAAAATTTAATTTTGTCAGACATCGCCTTGATACCTTCAGTTACTTTTGAAAAAATTAACATTTCTACATCATTAAAAGAATTGTAACGTGGTAGTGTTTAAAACAAACTGTTGACACGTGTTTAAATGTAATATTTAAAACATTTTAACGGTTGGTTCAGAATTCTCACATGCAGTAAATCCACGACATTTTGACGGAATTTAAGAGAGAGAATTATCAATTTAAAACTTTTTGAAAATGTTTCAGGCCTAGTTATTGAGTTTTAAATAATTCTGTATGCATTATTTGTACTGTAGAACAGAAATGCGTGTGATTTTGTATTAAATTATTGGCTGAACCATTTAACCTTGATTATTAGGAAAAAGGGCAGAATGACTTTGATCTCTAGAATAATCTAGCTAAATATTGTACAATTAAGTATTTCACCAATGGAATTGTCTTGAGATGAGATTTAAACAGTATGTGAAAAAAACTGAACTTTAATATAATCAACCTATAAAACAATATGACTTAAGCCAGAGCGTTATCTTGGAAATGAATCGCAAGATTTTCGACAGGCATACCCAAATTTTTTACTGAAAAATACTCTTCAACCTTTACAAGATAATTCCATTTTCTGAATTGTCCAGTCTCTAAATAAAACCGATCAGTCGCACAGAAATTGTGATTCGCCGAATTACCATTTTTTTCTCCTCAAATTCTTCTTTAATATTAGCGATACATCTTTTGAGTTTGTCAAATTCTAATATTACATCAGCTTCTCGTATTCTTGCTAAAAGAAATTATTCTTGCCATTGACTAATGTTTCCTGTAAATTCTGCATTCGTCTCTTTGAATACTTCAATTTCTTTTTCTAAATCCACTTTACGCTGTTTAAGATCCTTAAGAATAAGATCCTTTTCAGCAGCTTGCAATCTTCGCTCTATTAAGATTTTCTCTAAACATTCGACAACATCCCATTTAAAAAATAATTTTTCTTTAATTGGTTGTAGTTCAGTCAACAAATCTTCCTTTGAATTATTCTGAAATACATATAATAATTATTATTGTTGTAATAACGTAAGATTTAAAATTATAATTATGTACGTATGAGAAAAATAAAAACATAAAAATTAAGAAACAAACTTTCATTAAACATTATTACTACTATTATATTGTAAAAGTACAAATATTATACATATTTATGCAGGAGGAAAATAAAATTATTAGAAAAAACAATAAAGAGATATGTTTATCAATTGTAATATCATTTTATCCTTTATGTAATCGTCGATAGGAAAAAGATTAAAGTTAGAATTTTTATTCTTTATTTCTATTATCCTTAATAATTACTGGCCAGCTTGAATCATATTCATTCCCGTCGGAACTGGAATAAATGAAACGAATACCCAAAATACGGTACGATTTAACTGCGTACTCCAAAAATGAGACTAATCCTATGATCATAAGAAACAAGTTGAAAGAAATATTAAGTAAATATCAGGGGCACTAGAAATCTATACTGATGGCTCCAAAACAAACCAAGGAGTGGGAGGCGCCTTCTACAGCCAAACAGTGACACGTAAATAGTCTCTACCTCCAGCAACTACTGTATACACTGCAGAACTTCACAGTACATGGCAGACACTACTACTCGCAGTATAATATATAATAGTTAATAATAATAGTTGAGTTTCAAGTAATACTCATCATAAGTTCTATTGAAGCTCTACATAACAACTCTTCCAAAGACCCAATACTTGAAAATATAAACCTTCTGCTAAATAGGATGATCGAAATAAACAAAGAGGTCCTCTTTATATGGACGTTGAGTTACATAAGGAACACCGGCGAATGAATTAGCCGATAAGGCCGCCCGTGAAGCTGCGAACATGGAGTATGTAGACAATATACGGATACAATCTTGAGATGTAAGACTTATGGTTACTCATGCGGTCGCCGATTCATGGAAAATAGAGTGGAACGAAATAGACGCTAAACTTAGAGCAGTGAAATCACAGACATAAAAATGGAAAAGACTATGTAACCATAATAGACGTGAACATGTGGTCCTTACACGTCTAGGATTAGGCCACACTCGCCTTACATCATCGTATCTACTTGCAGGAGAACAACCACCAAGATGTAGAACCTATAATACCATCCTAAATATTAAATACATTCTGCTACATTGCCCAGAATATAACCAAATTAGAGAAACCCTGAAAATGCCAAACAATATTCAAGACGCTCTAAAACAAGATAGTTCAAACACAAGAAAGACACTATCATTTATGAAAATTACCTGGCCCGTCTAGCAAAATATAACACTACCAGTTATATACTTAGTCGCTTGCATTATACTCGTATGTATAAGAATATTTAATGTAGCTGTGTATATGGGAAAATAAAATAATAAAAGAACATAAGAAGATGGAGTGTGCGACTAATGACCATTGTAGTCGATGTCGCCGCGATAAAAAAAAAGAATTATTAAATTATTTTAAACCGTACACTTTGGATTTGAACTACGTTATGTTATATTATTTTTTATTACACATTCTATATTTTCGTAATTTTATTAAATATACTTACGATTTGATCTATTGAAGATTGAACTATGTTAATTTGCTCGTTACATATTCCCAGACGTTGTATTGCGCTCAGATTCAACTGTTTCTGAGTTTTAAGATTATACAGTAACATATTTAAATTATTTTTTCCAGTAACAATATCAACTTGATTTAAATTTATTAATTGAGTTAATTTTCTTTGTTCTTCCTCCAAACGTCGATACTTCTCAATTAATTCCTGATTTCGCTGTTGCACTTGCTATATAACATAAAGGAATAAAACAGACAATTGTGGATAATGCATTTTTGTTTCTACTATTAAGGGCTCACATACCCCTGACCCCCTGCTGAAAACCGAGTAAATTTGAAAAATTATTATGAAGGTTACATGGTGAAAAAAAAATTTTTTATTAACTTTTTAACTATAAGAAAAAAAATTACGGGTATAAATGGATTACTGATGAAAACCATGATGCCTCCTTGTCGACATCATAACTCTACCAAAAATTATGCAATCTGCAAAAATAAAAAAGAATCTTGTAAAATAATCTAGTCCTTAGTAATAGTCCGACGGAGGGAATTTTGTTTTCAAAAATAAAGAAATTACAGTATATCAAACTTTAGTATGCACTTTGAAAAAACATTAGTGTTTAATAATTTATAAATAATTGTCCAACCAAAAAATTAAAAATACCTCTCGTCAGACTATAGAGAAAATAATTATCAAGATTTAAAAAAAAAAAGTTAAAAAACAAAAGTTTTTTTGTAAATTATAAAAATTTTGATTGAAAATATTTATTATAATGCATTCTTAAAAGTAGTATTCAGACACGTATACGAGTATAAATATGACAATTAAAACAAATTAATAGGGCTAAGGTTCAAAATTTCGTTTTGTGGTGAGAATAAATTATTTGCACATGTGCATATACGGTAGTCTTTGGGTCTGATCCTGTCAAAATGCGAGATCATGCATACATACATACATGCACGTGTACTCATTCTATTCGTATTAATGATATGTTAGCTGTGTGGTTATACATGCGCTTCAACAAAAGTAAATTTAATAATGGCTCCAAAAATACGACAATTAAGAACAGAAGAGAAAATCCAAATAGTCACCTTGTTTCACGAAAAAAAGCGTGCGTGAAATTGGTAAGAAACATTTAGTACGGTGCGTTACATAATTAATAAGTTTAAAGAAACGAGATCAATTGAAAATAAACAACGTTTAGGGAGAAAATTCTGACCAAGAGAGACGAAAGGGTGATTATAAAGGAAGTTAAGTTCACAAACTTTAGCAATTCAAGCCGCCACAGATACTGGAAGAAGTATCTACAAAGAAATTGTGAGAACAGTTTTACGAAGTGCAGGATATCATGGCAGGGTGGCACGAAAAAAGCCGTACATAAGCGACATTAGGCTAAGAGAATTCAATACGCCAAAGATTTTAAACAAAAGTCGTTGGACTACTGGAAGTTGGTGATATTTTCCGACGAGAGTAAGTACAACTTGTTTGGGCAGGCAGATCGTATGGCGCAAGAAAAATACAGAATTTAATAAAGAAAATATCAGCCATACCGTGAACATGGTGGAAGACATGTCATGGTATGGGGCTGCATGTCGTATTATGGAGTAGGCAACTTACAATTTATTGATGATATTATGGATGCTCGGAAGTATATAGACATTTTACGAGATAATTTACAAGCCAGTGTCCAGAAAATGAATCTAAAGGGCCAATATTTTTTTATGCAGGATAACGATCCGAAGCATACTGCCAGGATTGTAAACAGTGGATGCTATACAATGTGAGAAAGACTCTCCCCCATCCCCCCAAAAGTCCGGATCTAAATCCCCTTGAAAATCTCTGGCATATTCTTGACTTGAACATTCGTAAATATAATATTCAAAATATGGCAGATTCGAAGCATTTGCTTCAGCTTCAATTGAACAAGATTTCACCTAATATAACAGCAAAGTGATGCCTAGACGCCTTCAGGCAGTTATAGACGCTGGTGGTCTACACACAAAATATCTAATATCTAATATCCAATAAGTAATCTGTTTTTACCAGCATTGATTAGAGTGTGCAAATACTTTATTGTTTCGAGAAAATTAATTTTATTGTTATTTCTTTTAATATATAGTTTTAATAGAACTTTGTTTGTTGTGTTTAAGGTTGTGTATTCCTGAATAAATGTATACACATGATATTCTATACCATTTCATTTCTTAACAAACATTTCTTATGTTATGCATGGTGTGCAAATACTTTATGGTCCCACTGTAGTTTCGAGAAAAACGCATTTAAAGTTTCTGGTAGGTACAACGTGAACTTACTGCTAGTCTCCCATTCCAGCTTCGTACTATATACACACGAAGTCACGAACTGTACTCTTCGAAAGACGACTGTCAACTATTATAATCTATTTATTACTTATTTTCTAAGAAACCCAGGTTTTGCGAACAAAAGGAATACGAAACGCAGCTGTCGAATGGGTCACGGCAATTAGCCAGGTAGCCGTCCCAACTCGATGTCCGGTCACATTTATTGCTATAACTTTGTAACGGAGTGGCATTTTCTTAATTCTTTTTTTTTAATTCTTAAAAGTATAAAAAATAAAAATCTATAAAGAAAATCGATTTTTTGAAAATTTCAGGGATATGTGAGCCCTTAAAGTTGTAACTTGAAATACCTTATACAAATGATAGATATTTATTATAGTAGGACAAGCATTTTATGTATATAACTAGATGTTATCAAGGAAAATATGTTAATATGCTCAATATAAATGAGAACATAGTGGGAATTCAGTTTGGCTGAAATATAGGCAATAATAAACTAATTACTGGAATTAATTACGCTCTTGGTCTTAAAATGACATGTAGATCAATTAGTATTTGAATGAAAGACTTATATTTAGTCTTAATATTGACATAATATTATATGTACTTAACTTTTCTCTAACCTTTTATTTGTATAGGTAAGTATGCAATCCTAATTTGTATGGTTAGTAGTATAGCAAAGCCGGTATCAGGCCACTCTCGGATTTGTCCGCGGACATTTGATGCGGATGGCATGTGTCCATCGGGAGTGACCAAAGATGTGGATGGGGTGGCGAAGAGATCTTGTGGATGATCAACAATGACCAGAGGGTGTAGAAAAAAATATGGCGGCGGCGACGGAAAAAAACATGGCAGCATTAAGAAAAAAACAACATGGCTGCATTAAGAAAAAACTTACGACGTCATTAAACATGGCTGCACTAAGAAAAAAGAGGGTGGGGGTAAGAAAAAAAACATGTCTGCATTAAGACAAAAATATGGCTGCATTAAGAAAAAAAAAACATGGCTGTATTAAGAAAAAAGGGGGCGTGGAAAAAAAATGGTTGCGTTAAGAACATGTCGAGGGTAGGGGTAAGAAAAGAAACATGGCTGAATAAAAAAACATGAAAAACAACATGGTGATATTAAGAAAAAATATGACATGGCTGCATTAAGAAAAAAAAATATGGCGGCAAAAGAAAACGTAGCAGGGGGGTGGGGGCGCAGGAAAAAAAACCTGAGGTACGTTACGTGGACATCTGACGCAATATGTCAAAAGGGCCTTATCTTAAACTTTATCCGATTTCAATCGAATAAAGACTAAAATTCATTAAAAAATTAATTGAAGATAATCACAAGGGAGAATATTTCTAATAGGTTAATAAATAAAAAAGTTATAGACAAAGAAAATATATTTATGGTAAAAACAGCGGTTTTATTTTTCCTAAGTTGGTACTAAAAAGCCACTATATTTGAGTTGGTATACCTGTATGATGTTATGACTTGAAAATGTGACTAAAATGTTTGCTGTGCTATTGTAGACTAAATAAGCTGCTGCGGTGTCTGGTGAATAAACAAAAATTATCTGCACGTGGATAATTAAATGCTGAGTCATTTTTTCTTTTAACCTACTTGTCGCTTATTATATAGAATGCAAATTCAACGTTAAAAACAAGTCTTGACTTGTTGAAGAAAGTGTCGCCAGCTGAGTTAAGGAACGTGACTTAAATGTAAACAAACTGGTGTTTGCCACTATTGTAGACTGTGATTAAAGCCGACTAACATCGGAATTGAGATCAAGGTCATAAATCAGAATCGTATTAAATAACATCTGCGTCTTTTGAAAAAAGCACGTTATGTAAACAATTCTGTCCAGTTAGGAGGAATGGAATGTTGTAATTTATATATTTAAATAAAAAAAATATATATATATATATTTTAAAAATGAAAACTGTACACACAAGTGTGCAAAATAAAACAACAATTTTTTTAGTAAAACATTTAATCAACTACATCTTCACTATAAAGATTGTATTTTACAATATATTCAAAAGGTATTATTTTTCTAATGGAGTATAATAATTTGAAGAAACCAGCTTCCAGTATGCCTCCGCAAAATTCATCTAGATCTATGGATCCCAGTAAAATTTGATTACATAAATTTTCAGCACGACCATATGTTTCTAATGTATATTCAGTGTGATTATAGTGAACTACAGTATCAGTCTGATAGCCTTTAATATGATACATAACGTTGGAAGGCTCACTGATACTGAGTTCCTTGAATTTTTCTTGTGAAATATCTTCGTAGAGTTTTATGATGGCACCTCTTAATTCAGCATCAACCATTTTTGCTAATATTTCTAATAAAACACTTCAGAATTAAAATCGAAGAACAGAGTGTAATGTAGTACAGTAGAATTGTAAGTGATTGTTGACCATTATAATCATTGAATATAACGACAGGGGCCACGCATGCGCCTTTAAAAATGTTCCAATTTAAATCTCCTCTTGTACCATTTTGAAACTTTACTGTTATTTTATATCTTTTAGCATCATTTGGTACGGAAGAAAAAAACGTGGAAATATGACTATTTAGAATATAAGGTGTCATATTTTTCAAGTTATTGTTCTTTGTATCAAAGTAGACAAACATTTCTATATATCAAAGAACATTTTGATATATAGCATATAATAGAATAAACTGATGACCTAACAGCATCATGATTAATTACACACACACACACACACACACACACACACACACACACACACACACACACACACACACACACACACACACACACACACACACACACACACACACACACACACACACACACACACACACACACACACACACACACACACACACACACACACACACACACACACACACACACACACACACACACACACACACACACACACACACACACACACACACACACACACACACACACACACACACACACACACACACACACACACACACACACACACACACACACACACACACACACACACACACACACACACACACACACACACACACACACACACACACACACACACACACACACACACACACACACACACACACACACACACACACACACACACACACACACACACACACACACACACACACACACACACACACACACACACACACACACACACACACACACACACACACACACACACACACACACACACACACACACACACACACACACACACACACACACACACACACACACACACACACACACACACACACACACACACACACACACACACACACACACACACACACACACACACACACACACACACACACACACACACACACACACACACACACACACACACACACACACACACACACACACACACACACACACACACACACACACACACACACACACACACACACACACACACACACACACACACACACACACACACACACACACACACACACACACACACACACACACACACACACACACACACACACACACACACACACACACACACACACACACACACACACACACACACACACACACACACACACACACACACACACACACACACACACACACACACACACACACACACACACACACACACACACACACACACACACACACACACACACACACACACACACACACACACACACACACACACACACACACACACACACACACACACACACACACACACACACACACACACACACACACACACACACACACACACACACACACACACACACACACACACACACACACACACACACACACACACACACACACACACACACACACACACACACACACACACACACACACACACACACACACACACACACACACACACACACACACACACACACACACACACACACACACACACACACACACACACACACACACACACACACACACACACACACACACACACACACACACACACACACACACACACACACACACACACACACACACACACACACACACACACACACACACACACACACACACACACACACACACACACACACACACACACACACACACACACACACACACACACACACACACACACACACACACACACACACACACACACACACACACACACACACACACACACACACACACACACACACACACACACACACACACACACACACACACACACACACACACACACACACACACACACACACACACACACACACACACACACACACACACACACACACACACACACACACACACACACACACACACACACACACACACACACACACACACACACACACACACACACACACACACACACACACACACACACACACACACACACACACACACACAGGAGATAAATAAAAAAACAGAGACCAATAGTTTTTTCTGTATTTATTTTGGTAAATTTGAATACAACCAATCATACTGTTTTACACTATTTCTTATACTACACATACATTTAAAATTATTATAATGATGAATACATTGTGGAAAGTCTTTTAAAAAATTTGGTAGTGGTGCACTGGTAGTGCTAGTGGTTAAAGCTGGTAATTCATGAAATTCCCATTGTCTATATGGAAGTAGAAGTGGCTTATCTATGTATATTTGTTTTATTGTTTATTGGTAGAAAAATTAGGTTATAGGGTTCAATGTCTATTGCGTATCCGGGATCGACTTTCAATCCAAACTCAAAAATGGTGTGTGATGGTTTATTATTGTAAAATGCCCCTGTTGTAAGGTTACAGTCCACGTGGATTGTTACCACCTTAACTATCTTAACAGATAAATCTGACTGATATGGAATATCAGGTTTTAGAACTTGAGAACTATAACCTAATAAGGAGGCTAAACTGTCTTTGCGAGTAAAGTCGATTTCGAGCTTACTTTTAATTTCACACTTAAGCGTATTATTATTAGGCTTTAGAGAGAAATAGTGTTACACCACTGGGTATTACTCGCGTCTGCAGATATGATTCAATATCACTTATTTCATATGAGCCTGTCGGTATGTGTATAACTTTTTCTTCTTCACCGCCAAGTTGTCGGTAATAAAACTTATTATTTATCCCCTCTTCAATGTTTAGTATACTATTGTACATGTGAAGCCCTATTAATGCTTAACAAATAGTCGTACTGAGGATCAAGCATTATGAGATTATAAAAATCCACGGAGAGAGTAGAACTTCGACTTCCTAACGTGAATATTTGAGACATATTAAATGAAAATCACACATGTTTATTATTTTTATAGAGAAATTCTAAACACAAATGTCCACAATTAATCGTATTATATGTCTGATAAGCATCAAAATTATATTTAATTTTACATTTCGAGCCAAGGTACTTGACTAGTTCGATAGGTGGTTTTAAAGATCCAAAACTATCGAAATATAAAACAGAATTATTCCTTTTTTGTAAGCTACCCAATGTGTTCCAGGGCCTTTTACGCTGTCTAAATTAATAATGGCACTTTCGTATTTTATAGGTGGTGTAGTAGGTAAGGCGTCACGCATAAAGACACCTCTGAAATATGGAATTTTTAATTTTTTAACATATTGTACTAAATCAATGTCGGAAAGTGCTCTATTGGGTAGCTTCAATGGGAGTTTTTTTTTGTTTTTTCAAATATAAGCCATATCCTTCTTTATACGGTTTCATGTAGAGTCAGGATCCTCTTTTCCCTAACGCTACTGCCTCCAACACTTTATTGTGTCTCTCGTCTTCTTCCAATTTTTTCTTAGAGTTTTTAACATCTATTACGGTCTTCGCCACTGCAGCAGCTCCTCCCGACAGAGCTCCTAATGCACTTAAGCCAGCAAATATCGGTATCAAAGGTAAAATACCACCAGTCTTTGGTAATGGTAGAATACGAGGGGTATTTATTTTCTCTTACCACCTGCATTCTTGACTGCAATTCGAGCTGCCTTTAACGTCATTGCAGTATCTTTTTTTAAATTGTTACTTGCATGTCTTTTCAGTACTTTAGATATATTTGTCAGGACAGCCTTTTGGAATGCGACTTTTCTACGTCCGCCTACACCCATTTCCAGTTTAACTTTCATTGCGTTGGTGACAGCCCAAGTGGTGGCTTTCTCACTTAATTTAGCGTCCTTTGCTTTAACACGCTCCCAAACACGTTGTTCGAGCTGGTAATCTGCCTTGTGTCTATCTTCTAAATTTTTGTTTTTACTATATGCAATATCGTGCTCTCTGCAAGCTTTATCGAGAGGGTTTTTACCTGCATCCCCTCGAGCGAGTTTTTTATGTAACTTCGTACCAGGTCCGCAAAATTTGTACCCCGGAACATGTCATTCAAAAGAACACTTATTAAATTAGATTATTGACTACTCCACGTCCTACTACGTGTTTACGCGATGCCATATGGATTGTTAATGACGACGTTTGACATTAATCATATATATACATATATATATATATATATATATATATATATATATATATATATATATATATATATATATATATATATATATATATATATGTGTGTGTGTGTGTGTGTGTGTCCCTGCCCGTTGAAAATTTAGATCTGTTGACAGACCATTGTGCGGGAGGAGAAGAAAAACATGGAAAGTTATTTCCTAGTACTCTAAGAGCTATTATATGCGCATCCAGTGAAGCAGTCAAAACAAATTTGCTTCTAAGCTTATTATTCAATTCTAATGGACTGTGGTTTGAAAACATATACGTTTACTCTAAATTACTTTTTCAACCGAAATATAAACTATTGAAGCCCAGAAATATGTCAAACTGACCGTATAGCAGAAATAAAAAATCAACTCAGGTTAGATCATCTAAATTATGAAGAGAAAAAATTAATTTCCGAAATTTGCTTGGAATTTTCAGATATCTTTTATTTAGAGGAAGATAACTTAAGTTTCACTAACGAAATTAAACATTCTATTGATACTGGTAATGCGAAACCTATTTTCACTAAATCGTATCGTATCATATTCACAAAGAAGAGGTTAAAACCCAAATTTCGAAAATGTTATCACAAGGTATTATACGACCATCTAGGACGACCCTGGTCATCCCCAGTTTGGGTCGTACCGGAGAAATTAGACGCCTCTGGCAAGCAAGAGTGGCGCGTTGTAGTTGATTATCGTAAACTTAACGAAATATCCGTCGGAGACAAATACCCTCTCCCGAACATATCAGACTTATTAGACCAATTAGGAAAATGCCAATACTTTTCAACCCTTGACCTAGCTTCGGGATTCCATCAAATAGAAATAAAGCCAAAAGACATTTCCAAAACTGCATTTTCTGTAGAGCATGGACATTTTGAATGTATCCGTATGCCATTTGGATTGAAAAATGCTCCTGCTACTTTTCAGCGTGTGATGGACAACATCCTTTTAGGCATACAAAATGAACGCTGCCTCGTCTATATGGACGATATTATTATTTATTCCCCGACAATTCACGAGCATATTGATCGTCTAACCGAAATTTTCAAACGTTTAATAAATGCAAATCTCAAAATTCAACCGGACAAATGTGAATTCCTTCGAAAGGAAGTCGCTTATTTAGGACATTATATTACACCAGAAGGAGTAAAGCCGATCCCAGATAAAATTAAATGTGTTGCGAATTTTCCAGAACCAAAAAACCAAAAAGACATCAAATCATTTTTAGGCTTAGCTGGTTATTATAGACGTTTTATACCCCAATTTGCTAAAATATCAAAACAATTGACAAAATTATTGCCAAAAGATGTTGCATTTAATTTTGATTCAGAATGTCAAAAATCATTTGATCAACTAAAAGAAGCCTTAGTAACCACTCCTATTCTTATTTATCCAAATTTTGATGACGAATTTATACTCACAACCGATGCTAGTTCTTTCGCTATCGGAGCCGTCTTATCTCAAGAACCGATAGACCTGCCAATAGCTTATGCTTCACGAACACTGTGTAGCGCCGAGACTAAGTACTCCACAATCAAGCGTGAGCTCCTTGCAATCGTTTGGTCCGTAAAACACTTCAGACCGTACCTTTTTGGCAGAAAATTCAAATTAGTGACAGATCATAGACCCTTGACGTGGCTTTTATCAATAAAAGACCCCGGCAGTCGCTTAGCGCGTTGGCGATTAAAACTCGAGAAATATGAGTATGAAATTATATACAAACTCGGTAAAATAAATAAAAACGCAGACGCTCGTAGTCGTATAAAAATCAATCACTTTCAAAATTGTTCAAAATTTCAAAATAAAATTCTGACGTCAAACTCTGACAATGAATCTAACGCATCTGAAGCAACCGAAATTGCTCCAGAAGCTATCGTACAAGAACTAGAAATCTTTGTAAATTTATATAAAACTCAGTCACTAATTGACTACAATAAAATCAAAGTAACAAATAATCAATTACTTGACAAAAGACATGAAGACGTCATTACATTTTTTCAAAAAGAAAAACTAGAAAAATTGCATTATTCAATAATCGAAGACATTTTCGAAGAAGAACCAACATTTTGTCACAACAAAATTAATATCGTTTCAAGTATTAAAAATAGAAAGTATTATATTGTTTTATTACCCTTCGACCCCGAAGAGATAATAGAGACAATGTTCCTAACTCTTTATAGAAACAAAGACTTTTTTGAATCCTCAATAACGTATTTTGTCGAAAACAATTCGGAACTTCCTATTTTAGAAATGCTTTCTTTCATTTTTAAGAAAATCTAAATTTTGTAGTATGTCAAAATATTACTCAAAAGCTTGGCGATGATCAAATCCCCTTGATCTTAGATCACTATCACAACGGAAAGGCAAACTTACATCGAGGAATAAATGAGAAACCCCAAAAACCCCATTCGAACGAATCAACATAGATATTTTAGAAATCCCTACTAGAAATTATGTTTTAACAATCAGAGATGAATTGACAAAATTCACACAGGCCTATCCTGTTCAAGATAAATCTGCCAAATCAATCGTAAACACCTTACTGTTATATTTTCAGCACTACGGTACGCCTCTGCGTATACACTGCGACTATGGCAGAGAGTTTGATAATACTTTACTAAGAGACCTATGTAGACTATATGAGATTAAATTAACCTTCTCAAGCGTTAACCACTCTCAATCTAATGATTCAGTTGAACGCTTTAACTCAACATTGCTTGAAATGATACGAGCAAATACTTCCGAAAACCCAAACGACCATCCCTTGTCAGTAATATCATACGCCATTATATGTTACAATAATTCCGTAAATAAAACACATGGCTTCACGCCATACGAACTTGTCTTCGGACACACATCTAGTCGTCATCCAGAGACCCTATATAATCAAAAAGAGTTAATATTACGTACGAGATTTAAATAATAAAATTTCATATTATTACAAAACCAATTCGAAAATTCGAAAACCAATGCTCAAAAAGAAAAGTCGAAAATTCGATTCGATAAACACGTACCAGAAACCCAATCAATTTCAAGTCGGTGACAAAGTTTACGTTAAAGAATCAAATTGGAAAGAAATTAGGTAATAAATTTAATGGTCCATTCGAAGTACAAGAAATATTCAAAAACTCTGCAATACTCATGAATTTAGAAACATCACAAAAAACAAAAGTAAATTTCGATCGAATGAAACCTTATCTTGAAAATTAAAATTTATTTTCAGGTTTCTCTTGCTGTTTGGCACAGTACTCACTCAATACACCATTAAACCCATTTACAACACCATCGGAATTTATTACCACCAAGAATCAAATTTAGTAACAACAAACAAAAAATGGACTCTCCTGGTTCACAAGAACATTTCTAATATAAAAATCGCTTATGAACACAATGAAAAACTACTGGGTACACTTGTAAAAACAATTAGTCCCACATTTGAAAATTTGAATCTCTTTAAAGGCGAGGTTAAAACACATATCAGTCTCCTAACTCAAATTTCATAATCAATTCGAAAAAAATTAAACGTAATTAATTATGATGTCAAAAAACGATACAAGCGTGGCATTATAGATGGTATAGGCACCATATTTAAAGCGATCATAGGTAACTTAGACGCTGAAGATGGCGGGTATTATAAAAATTGCATTAATAAATTAAATAACGATGAACACCAATTAGAAAACCTGATGAAAAATCAAATTTCAGTCACAACATCAGTAATAAAAAATTTTAACGCTACAATTCAAAAACTACAGCTTGATGAGCGGACGTTCAATAACGACATTAAATTGATCTCAGACACAGTTTATCGTACATCAGACGAAATCAAAATTATTCGATTAACATTGAAATTTTTGGAAAAATGCGAAATGCTCATAGAAAGTTATCTATATATCGAAAATGAGTTAGATGATATTTTAAATTCAATTACTTTTGGAGGATTACGAATAATCCATAGCTCCATAATTACACCCGAAAATCTGATTACCTCACTTCACCAAATTGCTCAAAATTTACACCAAAATAATTTACCACTTCCTACTAGAATGTCAAACGTTGCTGAATACCTAGACGTAATGGAACTAGAAGCTTTTCAAGCAAACGATGATTGTTTAGATTATTTAGAATAAATGATGATATACACACGGGTTTGGACTGGTTAAAACATATTTAATAATAAAAAATCTATTCGTTTGAATCCTGTTCTTTCAATAGATATATGTTTTCAATATCACTATCACTGCTGCCAGTATCTACATCTTCGTATCATGATCCTGTAGAACTGCTATCTGTCCATTCATTTCGTACTGTGTGCGAACTGTGAAGATACGTTTCATCTACTCTTGATTCTCCTCACAATCAATCCCCTATATCATAAGATTCCGTAAGAACTTTTCTGTTATCACTAGCTTTTTTCCACCTATAAGGTGGAAATTCAAACAATTTATTTTCATACACAGATCTTTCGAATGTTCTTACTGATAGTATATAATTTTGCAACTCTGTACTTACTAGGTCAATGGAGCTATAATAAAGCAGATAGATGTATATTAATATTCTTCATAAAAATTCTTATTATAATACAAAGCATCTTAGCAAAGTTGTTTACTTTATTGATTTGCCTTTGTGTAGTTTTTATATAACCTAAAGTGCATAAAACAACTACTAGGTAACTGCGTCCTCCTTAATTATAGATATAAACAGTAATACAAATAAATTGAAGTATAATTTACCTCAAGTCCATTTTTCTATGAAAAACTCGCAAGAAACGAATTCTTCCATCAAAAGGTATACCAGTGTCCCTCATTTTACGTATATCTGTGTAAACAAATCAAGCAGTTAATGAAAATCTCTCAGGAAATATTTTGCACTTAGTACCAACCTTTTACAGTAGGCCTTCTCTTCCCTATTATATAATATTCGTGAATTATCTTCCGCAAACATTTTTCAGCAGAATCATGTATGACTACGTACGTACGAATACGATTTTGTGCTTGGTTTATTCCTTTTTTCTTTGGAGAAAAAGGAAGTACCTGAATCTATTACAGCAATTTATATGAGTACCTGTTGATAGGTATTTTTTTTTAATTCCTGTTGCGGCTAACATTCTCTTCGAATGTTCAGTTTTTTCTGGGGATCCTTCTTCATAAATGTTATGACATTACTTATTAATTCTCGGAAACAGCTATGTAACATCTTCCTTGTCGATTTCTCAGTCACATCCATTTGTCTGCAATTTAATAGCGAAGTGACAGTATGCATTTGATACACGTTTAATCTCTACCTAAAAGTGTTATTTGTAAATAAAAACTAATAGTTACCCATTAAAGACAATTTATTTCAACTAAAATTAATAAGTAATAATGAAGTTATGAGATATGTAAATACATATAACCTACAACTTATTTTGATTATACTTCGTTACTTACCCTCATTGGTGATCAAAGTTGAAAAATATTAAATATAAAAGTCTAAATAACAACAAAAAAGCATAAATGATAACTATTAAATATTAATTAGCAATTTTAAAACCCATTAAAATGTTAAAATCTCAAGTTACTGTCTAACCTCAAATAACTGAAACAAACTGTCAGCTACAGTGTCAGCTGTTAAACGCAGATGTTACTTTGTAAGGTCAATGTACGATGATGTCGGAGCGCATAACCTATAAAGGATAACATGTGTTGTGCATATTAATGTATAATGTGGTCCTTATTCAGCGCCCTCGAAAATAGGAAGGTGCCTAATTTTGGTGAGGATTTAAGAGTTTTACGCTTATGTAAATAATTAGAGATCTTATAATTACGGTATTACATTTGTAAGAAGCTAAAATATTTTTACTTCGGTATTTTACAATTTTGTAATGTAAATGAAAATAGCCCTGCTAAAAATACATCTTACATCTCAGCTTTGTTTATTCCACGTTATTTGCAATACAATCAATTTTTGGCCATTTATTTGTCAACTAAAAGAAGAAAATATAAATGTGAAAATTTGGCAACAGTGGCCATTATACGTCTTATCATACTTGTATCATGAATATAATGGATAAAACAAATAAGTGGTTCTCAAAATGTTGAGCAAATTTTTCTAAATATTAAAAATTCAATAACTCCGTTAATAAGGCCGATATTAAAAAATGGTTTTCACAACAATCATTTACTAGGTGTAGCCATTAAGTGGTTAAAATATATGTACACCTTAAAGACTCACCTTATATGTATATATATATATATATATATATATATATATATATATATATATATATATATATATATATATATATATATATATATATACAGGGTGAGCACGGTGGATGGAGCATTAGAAGTATATGGAGAACGGATCCACCGATTGCTTTGAAATTTTAGTTACCAAGATAGTCGAGTATAATCTATGCAACTAAAATATTTCGGTGTTGCCACTTAATACGTAAAACCGGCAACATCTTCGTTATTTTAAATAGAATATCCTGTATATTTTTGCATTTTATAGATTTTCGTCACTTTCTGAGTAACTTTTGTTAATATCTCCCTATATATATCTCAAGCCGTTATCGGGATAATAATTCTTTCCTGAATTTATTGCCAAAAATTTTACTTTCAGTAAATCGTGTTTTCTCCTACCTACGCAGCAATTAAAAGACAATTTTTCAGTTGTGGCTAGGCAAGGCCCGGGGACATCTTGTTCATTAATCAAATGTTTCCAATATCATACAGGGTAAGTTAGAGAATGTTTTCTACAAGTGACTTAGAGAAATGCACGAAAGTCAATTTTTTTAAATGTTATACCCAGTATATTATTACTAATTCGGAAAGGTGATACATTTACCTATTTAAAAATGTTAATGTCCCCTATACCTAATGCGCACCGTTTTCGATTTATAGGCACTTTTCTGTAACCCTTCCAAGAATATTACATTTTTGGTGTGTTGTCATAACGGGTGGGCCATGAAATTTTTATTTTATCATTTTATAATGACAACAGACATGCTATTTTTCTAAATAAACTTGACATTAGTAATATTTGCACTTAATTTGAATAGACGTAGCAGAAAATATGGCAAAAAATAATTATGCAAACACAGTTTTAATGGATTTGTTTATTATTCATGCACAGTGCAATAAGATTATCAACAGAACTTGTAGAATATTTAATGAGAAATATCTGAATTTGCCGCAGATGAACACCAGAAAGTTTATACGAATTCAGAGGAATTCTATAAATTTTGGTTCGTCATTAAGAGAACAATAACAACAGTGTCAGTATTAAGAAAAAATAATACCTAAGAAGCAATAACAGTAATAAAAACTATAAGTAGCAATAACAAATAAGACTAATAACTAATAAAATGTATAAAAATCTTAAAACTATTGTAATAATTGTTCGAAATGTTGACCGTTAACTTCCAGACACTTTTGTATACGACGATGGACAGCGCTTGTTGTAGCAGCTCTTATATCAGCGGGGTCCAAGTTTTCAATCTCTTGAATCACTCGACGTTCTAATTCTTGCCTGTTGTGGACTGGAGTTTTATAAACTCTATCTTTAAGAATACCCCAAAGATAAAAATCTAACGGGGTAAGGTCAGGGGACCTCGGAGGCCAATTCTGCGGTCCAAAACGTCTAATCCAAAGGTCATCGAAAATGCGGTCCAACTCCATACAAATTTCGTATGTACAATGTGGAGGAGCTCCGTCGAGTTGATACCAATAAGTTCTATATTTTTCAAGTGACAGATTATCAGCGAAGTCTTCCACAATTATTCTAATTACATTTAAATATTCTCTGGAATTCAATTTTTCGTCGTATATGTAATATTTTATTTTATCATCCATTAACATACAAGAAACATTAAAACTAAATTTAACTTGAAAACCAGCCTCTCTAGTAATGTGGGGGTTGTCTGTGGCCCAATGGTGACGATTTTGTGTGTTACAAATCCATTCCCTAGAAAATTTGGATTCATCAGTCCATATAATTTTCTTTAAAAAATTGGGGTCCTCTTGCATACGTACTAGCAACATTTGAATTCTATTCTCCATAGATAATCCTGAGGCATGAGAAATTGGACTCTTGTAAATTTGTAATTATGCATTTTATGGTTTGCTAGTATTTTTCGAATGGATGAATATGGCAATATTAAATCCTGTTCAGCACAACGTATGGAATACTGGGGATTTACATGAAAATATACCAGCACATTGATTTCATTTACCTCGTCAGATGTCACAGGTTTCGGTAAATTTCTTGGTTCTCTTAATGACGAACCAAAATTTATAAAATTTCTCTGAATTCGTAGAAACTTTCTGTTGTTGATCTGCGGCAAATTCGAATACTTCTCATTAAATATTCTACAAGTTCTGTTGATAATCTTATTGCACTATCCATGAATAATAAACAAATCCATTAAAATTGCGTTTGTATAATTATTTTCTGCTATACTTGTGTTACAGCTATTCAGATTAAGTGCAAATATTACTGTCAAATTTATTTAGAAAAATAGCATGTCTGTTGTCATTACAAAATGATAAAATAAAAATTTCATGGCCCATCCGCTATGACAACATACCAAAACATATAATATTCTTGGTTTACAGAAAAGTGCCTATAAATCGAAAACGGTGCGCATTTCGTATAGGGGACATTAACATTTTTAAATAGGTAAATGTATCACCTTTCCGAATTAGTAATAATATACTGGGCATTCCATTTAAAAAATTTGACTTTCGTGCATTTCTCTAAGTCACTTATAGAAAGCATTCTCTAACTCACCCTGTATGATATTGGAAATATTTGATTAATGAAGAAGATACCCCCAGGCCTTGCCTAGCTACAACTGAAAAATTATCTTTTAATTGCTGCGTAGGTATGAGAAACACGATTTACTGAAAGTAAAATTTTTGGCAATAAATTCAGAAAAGAATTATTATCTCGATAACGGCTTGAGATAGATATAGGGAAATATTAACAAAAGTTACTCAGAAAGAGAGGAAAATCCAAAAAATGCAAAAATATACAGTATTCTATTTAAAATAACGAAGATGTTGCCGGTTTTACATATAAGTGGCAATACCGCACTTTCGAAAATATTTTAGTTGCACAGATCATACTCGACTATTTTGGTAACCAAAATTTCAAAGGTATCGGTAGATTCATTCTCCATATACTTTTAATAATATATATATATATATATATATATATATATATATATATATATATATATATATATATATATATATAGTGTCACGAACGCCTCTAGCGATCTCGAGCGCTGGGAATATTCGAAACCATCAAGAGCGTGTGGCGTTGACTTCCAGTGCCTTCTATACTAGAAGGTTCGCCAAAGTTCTTTATCTAGAAACGTCTGGAGAGACGTCCTACTACCTATATAAGAATTGTGTCATCCAGCGAGGAATTACTTGAATCTGGACCGCGATAGTGAGCGATATGGTGCGAAGAAAGTGACATTGTGTAATACAGTGCAAAAGTTAGTATATAAAGTTAAAGTAGAAAGAAAGTTAGTTAGTTGGACTTGCAAATAGTTGAGTTGTAAATAAGTGTTCGAAATAAAGAACTTTCTGGTAAATTCGTTACATTGGTGTCAGAAGTGGGATAGAACGTGGTAGAAAGTTCTGGAACACTTGGTTTAGTTGAAGAAATCGAGGATCGACGTTTCGAGAAGGTCATAGAATACTCTCGAACATTTGATAGCAGTCAAGAAAACCCACAAGTATGACATATCACTGAACTCGTCTCGTCGTGAAGAGGTCGAATATCGGCGTTTCAAGAAGGTCAGAGAATATTCTCGAACTTTCCACAGCAGTCAAGAAAACCCACGAGTGTGACATATCACTGAACTCGCCTCGTCATGAAGAAGTCGAAGATCGACGTTGCGAGAAAATCAGAGAACATTCTCGAAATTTCGATAACAGCCAAGAAAACCCCTGAGTGCAACGCATCACCGGAATTATCTCGTCAAGAACAAGACTGGGTTTTGGGAAATTTATGAAGAAAAGTGAATTGGATGCCAGTAGGAACTAGACGCCAAGCCGCGGCCATGGAGGAACAAATTAATGAACTACTAACAATGTTAACTGCAATGAAAGTAGGACAAGATGAAATGAAAGCAGGACAAGATGAAATGAAACAAGAAATGAAAGCAGGACAAGATGAAATGAAATAAGAAATTAAAGCTGTACACAACACCATAAGAATGTTTCAAGAGGAGATAAAAGAACAAGTCGCGATGGACCTCCAAGTCTTACGGGAAGAAACAGAAAATAAGCTAGAAACGGACCTAGCTAGACAGGAAGCAAAAATAGACGAGAAGATACAAAAAGCCAATCAGTCCTTAGTATCAAAAGTGGAAGAAATCCAAAGGGAGGTTAACTGACTAAGAATACGTTCTACAAGTGCTGCACTTGGGGTCCAACAGCCAGCCAGAGTGACAGAATCAACTTTTGATGGTTAGATTCCTTGGTCGGTATATCGAAGACAGTTCGAGGCTGCTGCTTGCCCAATCTATTGGGATGATCAGGAAAGGGCTATAGCCCTTATCGTCGCCTTAAGAGGGGAGGCTCTTGATATACTCCGATTTATTCCGGAAAGTCAACAAAAATTTACAACAATAGTAGATCGTATGGAGATTCACTACGGTGACAAACACATGCAACAAGTCTACCAAATGCAACTGAAGAGCCAAAATCAAAGGAGCAGCGAGACATTGCAAAAATTTGGGGCAGACGTCGACCGACTAGTACAGCTGGCATACCCAACAACACCTCAGTAGTTTGCAAATCAACTGTGCGTGCAAACATTTATCGATGGCTTGAGAAACCCGGACATGCAGTAGGTGCTGAGAATGTCACGACATCACACTCCCAGCAAAGCATTAGCGCACGCCGTATAGTTTGAGGCTGCGAAGCAAGCATCAAAAAGGCACGTGCGGGTGCGCATGGCCGAAATCAACGGTGAGGAAGAGACCAAGCAGGATCAAATTGGTAACTTCCTGCTAGAGCTGAAGAAGGCTTGGTTAGAAGACCGAGAGCCACGCAGACTAAGGTGCTGGAACTACGGCCGCATGGGACATCTTCGATATGATTGCCGAGCTTACGGGAATCAAGCGGACAGCAGAGATAGGCAGTCGGAAAAACTGACTACAACTACAATATTAGGCTATCCACAGTTTGACAAACTATTCACCGTAGACACTGATGCCAGCAGCAAGGGAATTGGAGGAGTACTATCGCAAGAACAGAATGGACAGGAGAAAGTAATTGGATATTTCAGTAAAGCCTTGTCCAAACCCGAGAGAAACTACTGTGTAACTCGACGGGAGCTTCTAGCTGTAGTGAATACTTTGGAGCATTTCCACAAGTACCTGTACGGACGAATATTTCTGTTAAGAGTCGATCATGCTTCTCTTAAGCGGCTACTCAAAATTCCAGAAGGGAGAATTGCGAGATGGCTCCAGCGATTACAGATCTCTGATTTCACCATTGAGCAGAGAGCTGGAAAGCATCACCACGATGCTGACGCCATGTCTAGAAGACCATATGCAAATGATAACTGCCAGCACTGTTTGAATCTAGAGCAAAAGGAAGGATTCCCTCAAGTGACTTGTTGCCTAACGTCTGTACAACCGGATGAAAATTGGGATGCCAACATACTAGCCGAGGATCAAAGGAACGACAAACATATTGGGCCTACAATGCGTCGGAAAGAAACAGGAGAGAATAGACCATTGGGGTGGATATCAACGACCTCGGTGCAATTACGAAATGTTACTGGACTCAATGGGACTCACTGGTTATTGATGCCGCGGTTCTGAAAAGAGTTTGGGAAAGTCCGGATGGTGCAAGGAATCGACTACAGATCGTGCTACCCAAGAACAGAGTGGCCGAGGTTTTGGAAACAGCTCACGGCGGAACTGGAGGAGGGCACCTTGGGGTAGCTAAAACCATGGTTGAGGTGAAGGAACGATTCTACTGGGTAGGAAGTCGGTCAGACATAGAAGATTGGTGCAGGAAATGTGACGTTTGCGCTAGCAATAAGGGCCCAAACATTCGACGCCGGGGACACATGAAGCAATACAACGTCGGTGCTCCCTTTGAGCAAATTGCTATTGACGTCGCCGGGCCATTTCCACACACTGAATCGGGTGTGTTTCAGGGAGTGTGTCAGTTGCCCGGAATTCGAAAGACCAGATTTGAGAGAGACCAAATGAAGACAAGGTATGACCAAAGGACGAATACTGAAGACTTTCAAGAAGGCGACCTAGTATGGTTATACAATCCATCTCGCAAAAAGGGCCGATGTCCGGAGTTACAGAAATCCTGTTAGGGCCCTTACAAGATTGTGACCAGAATAAATGACATAGTTTACCGGATCCAGAAAGGACCAGGCGCAAAAATGAAAGTTGTTCACATGGACCGCTTGTCACCATTCCAAGGGCGATCAACTGATCGGGACGATCAGTACTAAGAGGGGGGCAGTGTCACGAACACTTCGAGCGATCCCAAATGCCGGGAATATTGGAAACCATCAAGAGCATGTGGAGTTGACTTCCAGTGCGTTCTATACTAGAAGGTTCGCCAGAGTTCTTTATCTAGAAACGTCTGAAGAGACGTCCTACTGCCTATATAAGAATTGTGTCGTCCAGCAAGGACTTTAGTTGAATCTGGACCGCGATAGTGAGCGATACGGTGCGAAGAAAGTGACATTGTGAATACAGTGCAAAAGTTAGTTTATAAAGTTAAAGTAGAAAGAAAGTTAGTTAGTTAGTTGGACTTGTAAATAGGTGAGATGTAAATAAGTGTTCGAAATAAAGAACTTTCTAGTAAATTCGTTACAATATATAGGATAATTTTCAAACTACTGAAGTAAGATTATACTCCACCCCAACTTCAAATGCCTTATATAATAAGGACTAAACAAATTAGGTCAAAACAGCTATTCTCCTGGCTATATGCCAAACGCCGACCGCTGAATTACATGACAAAATTTGCCGTATTTTGTCTAACAGAGTTAGCACTAAGATACAGTGACTCAGATTATTCCAAAACCACAAGGAAAATGCAAGGTGTCACCTATCTCAGGATATCGCTACCTGCAGACCCGTTTCGACGTTATCTTGGGTCTCGTCAGTACAGTGTAAGCGAGTATATATATATATATATATATATATATATATATATATATATATATATATATATATATATATATATATATATATATATATATATATATTACAGTGACTCAGTTTAGGACCCCTATTTTATACCGCATCATTGTGTGATAAAATCTGAAGGTGAGAAACAAAAGCTCCGTGTCGTATTTGACACATCTGCCAAGGCGGTGAATAAATTATCTTTCAATGATGTTTTTCTGGTCGGGCTTAAACTTCAGGCTAATATCACATCTGTTTTGCTTATATTCCGAGCCAAGTTGTATTTGTTTGCGATATACGGCAGATGTATCGACAGATTTTGGTTGAACCCTCGCATCGAAACTACCAACTCATCCGCTTCGGGTTTTCAGCATCTGATCCTATTCAAACTTATCGATTGAATCCGTTACCTATGAGATTGCCTCTTCACCCTACTTTGCCATGCGAACTCTCTTTCATTTAGCAGAACAGGGACCATCCCAGTTCCCTCTGGCCTCCAAGACTATCCAATTTTGCTTGTATGTTGATGATATCCTCTGTGAAATGGATACTCTTGAGCAGGCTATAGCGCTGAAGCAGCAACTTATCTCTATGAATATCTGGATGCTTTGGATTGAGGAAGTGGGCCATCAATGTTCCTACACTATTGGATGACATTCCAGTATATCATCGTCAAACTTATTCATCTAACTTTGACAATGCTGTAAATTCACCTATCAAAATCCTGGGCTTACAGTGGTATGCATCTTCTGATCATTTTTCATTTTCCGTTCCTAATGACGGTTGCCCTTCTATCAAGCGCTCTATCTTATCTCAAGTGGCACGTATTTACGACCCTTTGGGTTTCCGTTCATCTATCAGCTTGTTCGCCAAGCGCCTTATTCAACATTTTTGGACCTGGGGCCTTGGTTGTGACGATTTGCCACCCAAGGACGTCCAATATTAGTTGTCGCGTTTCACCTCTGAGCTGTACAGTGTACCATGCGTCCTATTTTGAAATTCCACGTCAAGTGGTTTCATCCCGTTTTGAGAGTTGTCAACTGCACGCCTTCGCTGATGCATCCAACGTCAGATATGCTGCTGTCCTTTACATCCGCTACATTGTGGATGGTGCGCTGTATGTGAAATTACCACATCAAAACCTCGGGTGGTTCCTTTAAGGTCTGTGTCGATTCAGCGCCTGGAGCTCTGTGCGGCAGTGTTGCTTGCGGATCTGATCACTTTCGTAATTCATCCCCTTTCCGATACGATAACTCTTGAGCCCATATTTGCGTGGAGTGATTCCGCTGTTGCTTTAACCTGGATCGAATTCCCCACATCGATGGAGTACTTTCGTGGCCAATCGGGTTTCACGCATTCAGGGGAGGCTGTGCCCTGATTGTTGGAGGCATGTCCGATCTTTACGTTATTTTACGAGGCGTACCTACATTTTATTTTGTTTCCTTTATCTTAATATATATCGTTTTTATCAAGAATCTTAAGTTAGTCTACATTGTGTTTTGTAAAATCCCGTCTACGCGGTAGTTTAAGTGGGCGAAATGTTTCGTACCGAACGGCTTTCCTTTTCCCGCCAGCAATTCAAATCCCTGTCCGTGTCCTATGTCTTTGTGTCAGTGCCACCTATGCCCTTGGGTAACACCGCAGCGGAAGTGTGTGGCAGGCGTTGAAAGAAGAATTACATATCGTACACCTGCAGATCAAGGTGCCGGTACCGACGTTATCACATCACGTACCAAAACACAACAATAGCATCCAGTGTTTCAGGACAACATTATTCCAATTAAGTCCATTTACCAATCCTTATGTTCCTGCTATGCAGATGGTCCTTCGAATACATCGGTATTAAACATAAATTCTAACTATAACCTTCAATCATTACCCAACAAGGAGTATGTTCAGGAAAAAATAATGTTATAAAATGAAGTCTTCTAAAGTAATCTTATTGGATTGTAAAGTGAGGTGAAGTGACGCACAGTTAAGTGAAGTGGCGTAAAATTAAGGTAAGTGGAGTAAAATGTAAAGTGGGTCAATTAGTTCCTGGTCAGGTGAATGTTTATTAATTTTCATTCCTTGAAAATGTATTTACTTTTTATAATTAGTATGTTGGCATGTCCTTGTAACAACAACTGATTGTTTTTCAAATATCATTTGTTGTTTTTGGATTTATGAAAATTCAGAGTGAGATCATAGGGCTCAACAACGAACAACCCACTTATCAAAAAAGTAATTCGCTAAAGCAATACCTCAATGGTGGTGTGGAAACTTGTTGATATTAATTTACCAATTAAAATAGAACTTAGAGAAATTAAAAATGTATTTTTGGTATTCTAAAAATAGAAATCTGTAGGGTAGATATATTGTCTCCAATTTGTGAGAAGTTATATATATATATATATATATATATATATATATATATATATATATATATATATATGTATATATATATATGTATATATATATATATATATATATATATATATATATATATATATATATATATATATATATATATATATATATATATATTGTATATGTTGCTGATATAGATTGTATCGATGTATACCTCACGATTTCATTCGGCATTTGTCCTGGATCGGCGTACCATGTACGGCACTCATGGGAACTAATAAGTTCAAAACAGCTGTATGTCGTTCGGTTCCAATCCGGGACAGCAGTCGAATCCTACCTGTGGCGGGTTTTATTTTTGAAACCTTATCTGATCGTGCAGAAACACGAGAAAGGGGTCGAAGATCGCTTTTAGGTATAATTCAATGCCTGGCGGGGCTTTAGTCCGAGGACTAGTTGTTTCCTATAGCGATTATGTAATAGCCTTGCTATTCGGGAACTACTTTGATAACCGCGTGGCGGGTTGGTAGTTCCTTTCTCGATTTCTGACTTATATGTTACTGACATAGATCGCATCGATAAAGATATATACCCCATGATTTCATTCGGCATTTGTCCTGGATCGGCGTACCGTGTACGGCACTAATGAGAACTAATAAGTTCGAAACAGCTGTATGTCATTCGGTTCCAATCCGGGACAGATGTCGAATTCTACCTGTGGCGGGATTTATTTTTTAAAATATTCTTAGCTTAGTTTCTAATAAAATGGGTGAATCCACCGAAAACCTTAAAAAAGAATTTGAGGATGGTTTGAATAAACTTTATAGATTCCACTATTAGATCTACATTACTCTTAGAAGGTGACTATAAAAAATAATTAGTGAGATTAAAGAAGCACGAGAATTGCAGAGACTGGGCAAACCACTTTCATCTAAACATTATCGAAGGCTGAAATTACACAAAATGATGAAAATTCAATCAATGAAGATGCTATGTGAGTCAAATAAAAGATATGCTCCTTTACAAAAAGGAACTAATGTTTTGATTCGAATTCCGGATGTTGATAGAGGTCGATGAACCCCAAGAAATGTATTATCCATTGTTTCTGAAATTAATAATGATGGTTTGTACAAACTCAGTACTGAGAATGGACCAGTGGATAGATTATTTTCAAGAAATGAACTTCAAACAGATTCGTAGTTCATGTCTGAATCAAATGATACATTTTTTTATAGAATTTATTTCGAATAATTTTGTTTAGAAACAAAGTTTTGCTTTGTGGGTGGCGGCTCGTGACAATTGTTATTGGGTGTGCTGCATGAATCACGACCAATATATAAAATAATAGAAATAGAATAACAGAGGAAAACCAAAAACAATTAAATTAGCTCTAATAGTAATTATTAATAATGGCATAATATAAAAATCTGAACAACTTACATTATTGCATTTTCCTAAATTGGAGATTAATACGCCGGTCTTTTTTTGCCGTAAACTTTTTGATTACTTTGTTGTTAAAGTTCGGTATTGAAGCGATGAACTTTTTTTCTATCGAGAGCATGGAAAGGGCTGTTAATCTGTCTTCGCACATTGAATTTCTTAAAAATGTTTTTATCCGTTTTAACGTTGAAAAATTACGCTCAGATTCTGCTGTGGTCATTGGCGTAGTCACCAGAATTTGTATCAATTTTTTGATTTCTGCTAATGTATCCTCTAAATTATTAGAAATTATAAATTTTAATAAAGGCACTGCACCTTTTAATGCTCTATACTCGATATTGGAATACAAAACTGATAGCTCTGTTCACAAACGTTGTTTATCAAAAAAGTTATAAGCTGTACAAGTTAAGTCTAATTCATTTTCAGGAAACTTATTATTATATTTTTCGAAATGCTCTGAATATAAAAGCGCTGTTGCAAGTAGGTGATTTGTATATGCAAACCATTCTTTTGCATTGTTTATAATAACATCACAAACTTCTATACAGGCAATACGATGATCCTGTGGGCTGTTATTTGGTCGTTTTCTTTTTTGGACACTAGGCGTCGTATTTAAATTTGAAGCTTGATGTACGATAGGGTCTATTATTTCGGACGTTGTTAATACTTTGCTCGAAAACATGTATAGCTTTCTGTACTTCGGTTGGGTGCATGTTCTTTTTTTGAAGCTTATTATACAAAACGCCAACATGTGGCATAATATAATGGAGAACAATCAGCCAGAAAGTAAAATTTTGATCTTCCAGAATACGTCGAAGCTCTCTTGCTTCCTTAGAAGTAACATCATTTGACCCTTCTTCCAGTTGCTCCATACACTCAATAATAGAGTCTCTATATTCGTAAACAACATTTACTGTACGAATATTGAAATTCCAGCGTGTAGGACTTGAACGTGGAATATTTTTCCCAACTATTTGGTTCAAGACAGTTATTCGTTGAGGTGAATGACTAAAAAATCCGGGTATATCATGTAAATCTCCAAAAAATACACTTGGGAATTAATAGAATATGCTCTTGACATTATTAGATTCAATTGATGGGCGTAACAGTGCACAAAATGAGCATTTTCATATGTTCTCTTAATTATTGTTTGCACTCCGCCATGTATTCCACTCATGGCCGCTGTTCCATCGTAACTTTGTGCAATGAGCTTATTTTTGTTATTCTTTAATATTGGGTCTATAACATTCAAAATAGTATTAGCTAAGGTTTGAGCATCGTGTTTTTCTGGAAGCAAGAAAGTCCAGAACCTTTCAACTAGGCTACTGTTTGTTACATAACGAAAAACAATGACCATTTGAAATTTCATAGAAACATCTGTTGTCTCATCAGCTATCACTGCTAAAAATGGGGCTTCATTGATTTCGTGTAATATCTCCTCAGCGTATACTTCTAGCATGCAATCTAAAATATCATTTTGTATTGTTTTTGAGGTACCTTTGAAAATCGATGCATTTGTAAGGTGTTCACTAAGAGTTTTATCAAATTCTGCAGAAAAATTCACTAAACCATGAAAAATTCCAGGGTTATCTGATGTTTCAGATTCATCGTGTCCTCGTAATGCGAACTCAAAAGCCCCACAGAATTTTATACAGTCAATTATTTTTGATAAAACATACCTGTTTTTTGTCACCTCTTCATTGTGTTTTTGTATATTTATCCAATATGCAGAATCAAATTGGGCCTGTATATTAAGTTTCCCAAATAATGCAAATCGCATTTGATTGCCGATATGAGTTTCCGTGTTTTCATGCGTCTTTATTTTTTCACTTAAATGCACTAGATCCCCCACTCCCGTTTCCCGCCACAATTTTTCTTCTTTATCTGTGGACACACACGGAAACAGAAAAAATCATCTTTTTCGGAACATCCACAAATCCACTGATTTCGTAAATATATCTCTCTATTAAATTTTCGCGTATATGATTTTGCACGGCTTTTACCGGCCACCTCAATATTAAGGTCAGGTATAAGACGGCCACGTTCTTCTATAATCAACTGTTGTTGATAGTTAAGTTTTTGAAACTTATCTACACCCAATTTAAATTGAAACTCTATAGTTTTAATCACGCAGGAACAAAACTTTAACACTACAATCACCTCATATGCACCAGTCAACAGCCACCCACGATGCTAATTGCCGAATATCTGTAGTCCACTGCAGCTCGAAGAGATGTTTCCGAGGCCGTTAATAAACAGTGCACCCGAAGCATATCGGTTAAGTTCGCCGTTTGCCTAGTAAACGCATTTTAGAGCTGCCAGTGTTTCGGTTGTACTCGACGTAATCTATCATGCTTGTAGTAGAAAAGCAATACGTAGACAAATTTACATGCCGATATGAGAAGCAAATGCCTAATAAAAAATAATATTAATCATCGTTGCTGTGAAATTATTAGCAGTTAATGTTTAATATGGCAGATTTAAAATAAAAGTATATTAATATTAATTATTATTTAATAATTAAGATTTACTGTGGTGGTTTGGTAGTTCCGAAGATCAGCAGCATAAGGAAAAGCCGCCATTGTTTGTGGGTATTTATAATATTCATAACGCGAAATTCGTCGTGTATTTCCGATGGTCGTCGTAATTTCGCATGTATATATATATATATATATATATATATATATATATATATATATATATATATATATATATATATATATATATATATATATATATATATATACATCTTTCTGTCAAACCTGAACCAATTGTAATTTCATATAATTCTGCTCCATCGGTAAAATCACCAAACCTTTCTTGAAGACATGGTGTTAAAACAAACACTTAACACAATAGAACAGCAATCAAACGTTAATACGCAATGAAACACCAATACGTTATATCCGATCCGCGTTATTCCTCCCCACACGCCACTGGAAATTTCCGTAGCTCGATCGTCCCCTTCTACCTCCGATATCAAAACTGGTCACTGCACAGTGCACATGTACGTCATAATGACGTAGGTGGCTTCTTCTCCCGTGGAACGCATTCTACAGCTTTATTTACCGCGTATGTCCGTTATTTACCACCTCTTTTTCCTAATTTAGAAATATATACATGAAAAAACTAAATTTTATTTTTATATGAAATAAATGATACATTCCTGAACCCAATGGGGTTTATACTAACCTGAACCCAATGACTTTGTACTAACCTGAATCATATTTTTTATTATATATACATCTTTATAGCAAGCACCATGCCATTATAGCATACGTTATATTACAGGATGCATACTTTGTACAATATAGTACAAAATATTTAACATAAATTATTATACCTAAATCACTTTTATCAACTTTTTTACTTTTTATTGGGAATAGTGGAGTTAATTTCAACGTATCGGAAATGTACAAGTTCGAAGGAGGTAGGCAAGGCTTTTAAAATTATTATGAATTATGATAAGTTTTATCTAGTCTTACTGCACCATCGGGTGGCCACAATACCCAGCCAAGCTTAGAGCTCCTTTGTTTATGAACTAATTGTTTTAAAATATGGAATATCTATATGAGATTTATTTACAAATTTAGTGATGTGTACTATCAAAATGGTCGACCTCTGGTTTTGACTGAAATACCATCATTTGATTTATTAAATGAAACACCCTATATATTTTATTATTTTTAGAATGTACGGTCCAAACTCTATCTGATCATTGTTTTCATTTCTTTTTCAAAAATAATTTTAAATTAGTTGGTTTATAAAGCCTGGGTCAGTTCTCGTGGCCGCCCGGTGTGTATAAAATTTTAAATAACATTTTTATATTAAGTTTAAAGTAAAAGTTATAAACGGTCAATTTATTTATTTCTGTTTAACTTAAAATTATTTTAAATTTGGTACAAATGTAAAACAGTATGGTAGAATACTCCACAATCCTGAATCAGACATATCCCCTTTAAAATGCACTTTAGGTCCATTTGTCGATAGAAACAAAATATTCGCGTAAAATATATCTCGAATGAGCTCACTGTATTTATGTGTTAATCTAATGTTGTTTGTAATAAATTAGAAATACCATAAGAGATATTTTTATTACTTTAAAGCAAATAAAACATTTTTATAAAATAAACAAATTAAAAAAAAACACGTAAATGTAATCCTACTTAACTAATCCTACTTTTTTAACCGTCGATATCACGATGGGTCGGTTCTATGCTTTCCCAACGGAAGGTCATAGCGAGACTGGCAGGTAGCTGTATCGCAGGGTTGCCCCCGAGGGGGTATTATCATCTCTTCTGTGGTGCCTCGTGGTAGACAGCCTTCTGCGAGCACTGAACCAGTCGGGCTGCTATGCCCAGACTTATGCAGATCATCTGGTAATTTTATTGCACGACCATAAAATCGACATACTGGGCGGGATTCTATCAGAAGCCCTCCAGGAGGTTGAGAGATGGTGTCTTGACGAGGGGCTTAAGGTCAACCCTGATAAAGCTAACCTGGTTATTTTTACCAGAAAACGGAAGTTAGGACCTTTACCGGAAATTCAACTGGCGGGAAAGGTCCTTTCATACAAAAGCTCATCTAAGTATCTAGCGATCATAATAGATTCCAAGTTAACATGGAATGAGCATATAATTAACCACACGAAGAAGGCAACCTCTGCACAATGGGCCCGTTAGAAGGCATGGGTTCTCCCGCCCAAAATTTTCTTTTATTCATTCATTCCTCCTACTTTTAATCTTCCGGTATATATATTGTACACCACTGTCTTGATGGATGTCCATTTTCTTTCGTCCAATAATTCTGAATACAATTACATTATTTTTTTTACTTCCAACTGTTTTGGAGATTTTTTTTGTTTAATGTATTCTGCAAAGTATTTAGAAATTAGTCGCTTCTGCTCATCTGTCCAAGATTGTCTCTCTATTTTCTTCCTATTAACCTTTTTCTCGTTTTCTTCAGCGGAGTGTTCAGGGGTGTTTTCATCAACCTCTTGCACTTCTTCCTTAAATTGAGGAGTATTATTCACAAGTTGTTCAAAGATATCTTGATTATCCACCACAGGAGTTAGTTGAATATCAATTTCGTCTAATCGTTTTCCTTTAAAATTTTCAGCACCACCTTCCATTATCAATAGCAAGAGCTTCGATACTTTGGCAGTTTGATAGATATTGTCCGACATTCTGTAAACATTGCAATGTGTTTTGAGCGTATGGCCCATAAATTTGGACAATTGTTCCATATCAGTAGTATAGCAAAACCAGTTCTGGACCACCCTTGGATTTGTCCGCGGAGATTTGATGCGGATGGCATGTGTCCATCGGGAGTGACCAAAGATGTGGATGGGGTCGCGAAAAGTTCTTGTGGATGATCAACCATGACCAGAGGGTGTAGAAAAAAGCATGGCGACGGCGGTGGAAAAAATGGCTGCATTAAGAAAAAAGAGGGTGAGGGTAAGAAAAAAACATGTCTGCATTAAGAAAAAAATATGGCTGCATTAAGAAAAAAGGGGCGTGGAAAAAACATGGCTGCATTAAGAAAAAAGAGGGTGTGGAAAAAACATGTCTGCATTAAGAAAAAATATGGCTGCATTAAGAAAAAAGAGGGTGTGGGTAAGAAAAAAAAACATGGCTGCATTAAGAAAAAAGAGGGTGGGGAAAAAACATGGCTGCATTAAGCATGGTTGTATTAAGAAAAAAGGAGGCGTGGCTGCGTTAAGAAAAAAGAGGGCAGGGAAAAAACAAGAAAAAATATGACGTGACTGCATTAAGAAAAAAATATGGCGGCAAAGGGGCAGGGGGGTGGGGGCGCAGGAAAAAAAAACGTGAGGTCGGTTACGTGGACATCTGACGCAATATGTCTTAAGAAAGGCCTTATCTTAAACTTTATCCGATTTCAATCAAATAAAAAAATATGGCTGCATTAAGAAAAAAGAGGGTGGAGGGTAAGAAAAAAATGCATTAAGAAAAAAGAGGGCGTGGGTAAGAAAAAAATATGGCTGCATTAAGAAAAAAAAGAGGGTGGGGGTAAGAAAAAAACATGCCTGCATTAAGAAAAATATATGGTTGCATGAAGAAAAAAGGGGCGTGGCTGCATTAAGAAAAAAGAGGGTAGGGGATAAGAAAAAAAATATGGCTGCATTAAGAAAAAAATATAGCTGCATTAAGAAAAAAATATGGCTGCATTAAGAAAAAAGGGGCGTAAAAAACATGGCTGCATAAAGAAAAAAGGGGGCGTGGCTGTGAAAAAGAGGGTAGGGTATAGGTATATTAAAAAAAATATGACTGCATTAAGAAAAAGAACATGGCAGCAAAGAGGTGGGAGCGCAGGAAAAAAAAGGTCCGTTACGTGGACATCTGACGCAATATGTCAAAAGGGCCTTATCTTAAAATTTATCCGATTTCAATAGAATAAAGACTAAAATTCATTAAAATATTAATTGAACATTATCACAAGAGAGAATATTTTCAATAGGTTAATAAATAAAAAAGTTATAGACAAAGAAAATATATTTATGGTAAAAACAGGGGTTTTATTTTTCCTAAGTTGGTACTAAAAAGCCACTATTTTTGAGTTGGTATACCTGTATGATGATACGACTTGAAAACGTGACTAAAATGTTTGCTATGCTATTGTAGACTAAATAAGCTGGTCTGGTGAATAAACAAAAATTATCTGCACGTGGATGATTAAATGCTGAGTCATTTTTTCTTTTAACCTACTTGTCGCTTATTATATAGAATGCAAATTCAACGTTAAAACAAGTCTTGACTTGTTGAACAAAGTGTCACCAGCTGAGTTAAGGAACGTGACTTAAATGTAAACAAACTGGTGTTTGCTACTATTGTAGACTGTGATTAAAGCCGACTAACATCTGAATTGAGATCAAGGTAATAAATCAGAATCGTATTAAATAACATCTGCGTCTTTTGAAAAAAAGCACGTTACGTAAACAATTCTGTCGAGTTAGGAGCTGTAATTTATATATTTAAATAAAAAATATATATATTTTAAAAATGAAAACTGTACACACAAGTGTGCAAAATAAAAACAACAATTTTTTAGTAAAAAATATTTAATCAACTACATCTTCACTATAAAGATTGTATTTTACAGTATATTCAAAAGGTATTGTTTTTCTAATTGAATATAATAATTTGAAGAAACCAGCTTCCAGTATTCCTCCGCAAAATTCGTCTAGATCGATGGACCCCAGTAAAATTTGATTACATAAATTTTCAGCACGACCATAAGTTTCTAATGTATATTCAGTGTGATTATAGTGAACTACGCTATCAGTCTGACAGTCTTTAATATGATACATAACGTTGGAAGGCTCACTGATACTGAGTTCCTTGAATTTTTCTTGTGAAATATCTTCGTAGAGTCTTATGATGGCACCTCTTAATTCAGCATCAACCATTTTTTGCTAATATTTCTAATAAGACACTTCAGAATTAAAATCGAAGAACAGAGTGTAATGTAGTACAGTAGAATTGTAAGTGATTGTTGACCATTATAATCATTGAATATATCGACAGGGGCCACGCATGCGCCTTTAAAAATGTTCCAATCTAAATCTCCACTTATACCATTTTGAAATTTTACTCTTATTTTATATCTTTTAGCATCATTTGGTATTGAAGAAAAAACGTGGAAATATGATTATTTAGAATATAATGTGTCATATTTTTCCAGTTATTATTGTTCTTTGTATCAAAGTAGGCAAACATTTCTTTCGCATCATATGGACGATGCACATAAAGAACATTTTGATATATAGCATATAATAGAATAAACTGATGACCTAACAGCATCATGATTAATTATATACTATGCATGTACACATAGACTATACTTATTATTAACATCTTCTCTCTATATTTTTGTTGCAGGAATTTTTTCATGCTGTGGTGTAATATTCAAATTGGTAAAACTAATGAACATACGCTCTTTTTGTTCATAAAAGCTGATAGTTATTTTCAACTGCTCTAACTTTCTGTAATGTTCATTCAATAATAATTTGTATTTATCTAAAGGATGCATCTTACTGCTCAGACGTCTAGTAAACAAATAAAAAAATTATGGTAATACACACAAGGAGATAAATAAAAAAATAGTTTTTTTTGTATTTATTTTTATAAATTTGAATACAACCAATCATATAGTTTTACACTATTTCTTATACTACACATACATTTAAAATTATTATAATGATGAATACATTGTGGAAAATATTTTAAAAAATTTGGTAGTGGTGCACTGATGTATTCGGTGATATGTTCGACATTAACTACAAGAGGTGGCGTTGTTGAAGTTTCCACTAGTTCATGTAGCTTTCGTTCAAAAAATTCTTTCTTCTGATGTCCCTTTACGTAAACTATGTCGACGTCAGCCCTATTCAATAGATGATCGCTTAGGATGTCATTTAATATGTCGTAATTTACATAACCGCTGCTATATTTTAGACCATGATGAAAACATTCCAAATAGTTTACTTATTTCTTTACTTCAGAACTTAACGTACTGTATCCCATTGGAGGTATCAATCAATAATGAGCCCTTTGCACGCCACTTACAAAAGATATTTCTTTAGCATGAAATTCAGGAAGGTTGAACCCCTGCACGTCGACAACAATCAACTTCATGATGTTCTCAGATACAGTACTTTTAAAAGACTGAATTACTTTATTTGATACAAGTTTATTTTATGCTGCATTTCTTACGATTCCACTTAGGGGTAAATATTCGATTACGCGGTCATGAATAATTATAAAATATGCCTTGGTATTCTGGGGGAATGATTTTCTGCTTTCAATTTCCAGTTTAACATCCACAGTGGAAGATTTTTTAGAATCATTTCTTTTTGAACAATCTTGACAAATACTGCTCGACCACTGAAAGCATCAAAGTCAAGTATCGGTTTATTATTTGAGGCGAATATTTTAGAGAACTGCGTATACATATAATAGGCTTCAGCATATTTTTTACAGCTAAAATCTCTAATTTCATATCTTCATAGGGATAATATTCAGAGTTCAATGTTAATTTAATATTTGATATTATCCAAGTAAGTAACATCTTGCATGCTTTTATCTTTTTTATTTGTTTGAAATGCAACAATAACGTATCTGGGGCTCTCCACATTAGTACAGGTTTTAACGGACCATATTTCTTTCGTAGTGCTAGTGATCAAAGCTGGTAATTCATGAAATTCCCATTGTCTATATGTAAATAGAAGTGGCTTATCGCTATTTATTTGAGAGAGCAAATTTAATTTCAAAACATCATTCAGAAACACATGCTTGACTTTTAGCTCTATGCTGGTTATTGATAGTTCGCCAGTTGTATTGTCATTTGACACTTTAAAACAATTATTATCATTTCGAGCTCTAATTAGACGTAAAACTTGTTTACCGAAAATTACTCTCTTATAATCATGAAAAAATTCCAACAAATGCCACAACGGTATTCTCAAAGAGAATATTGCTTTTGTAGAATCATATGTTACCAGCTGTCCTTCAGGGTAATTCCAACCTGCAATACCAAGAGAAGTATCATCTTTTTCATAACATAAATAGCTCATAGTTCCCGGATCTCGTACTTTATCTAATTCCTTTCCATTTAGTTCATAACTAATTGAATCAAATAAATATGCTCCTGCATTATTAGTGAATTCAACGGTGCCAGTACCCCCAACGTTCTTCTTTAAAGTTCCCTCAATCGATAGGGCGGCTTCGCTCATCAATAATAATGCATCCTGTTGATAAATAGCAATTTCTATTTCATCGTTGTTTCCAAATGATTTTACAAAAGGGTGATACGTTCGAATTTCATCCCTGACGATGGACTCATCGTAACTGGGGTCTTGAAATAACTGCAGCTGTTCTAACATTATAGCCCAGAGATTTTAAATAAAGAGTATTAGCAAGAGTTAACGCTAAGGTCTTCTTATTACTCCTCTTCAAACACCCTCCACTGACTGAATGCCACAGATTAGAATAACTATCGTTTATATAGTTCTTTTGTTCAAATAGTAACTATAATTTCTTCTCGAAAATTAACTGGCTCAGAATTTTGATCAAGTATTTTCAATGTGATATTATGTATATCTGTTTTATTGTTTATTGGTAGAAAAATTAGGTTATAGAGTTCAATGTCTATTGCGTATCCGGGATCGACTTTCAATCCATGGTCCATCAAAAATGGTGTGTGATGGTTTATTATTGTAAAATGCCCCTGTCGTAAGATTATAGTCCACGTGGATTGTTACCACCTTAACTATCTTAACAGGTAAATCTGACTGATATGGAATATCAGGTTTTAGAACTTGAGAACTATAACCTAATAAGGAGGCTAAACTGTCTTTGCGAGTAAAGTCGCTTTCAAGCTCACTTTTAATTTCACACTTAAGCGTATTATTATTAGGCTTTAGAGAGAAATAGTCTTCACTCTGTGCCACACCACTGGGTATTACTCGCGTCTGCAGATATGATTCAATATCACTTATTTCATATGAGCCTGTCGGTATGTGTATAACTTTTTCTTCTTCACCGCCAAGTTGTCGGTAATAAAACTTATTATTTATCCCCTCTTCAATGTTTGGTATATTATTGTACGTGTGAAGTCCTATTAATGCTAACGAATAGTCGTACTGAGGATCAAGAATTATGGAATTATAAAAATCCACGGAGAGAGTAGAACTTCGACTTCTTAACGTGAATATTTGAAGCATAATGAATGAAAGTCACACATGTTTATTATTTTTATAGAGAAATTCTAAACACAAATGTCCACAATTAATCGTATTGTATGTCTGATAAGCATCAGAATTATATTTAATTTTACATTTCGAGCCAAGGTACTTGACAAGTTCCATAGGTGGTTTTAAAGATCCAAAACTATCGAAATATAAAACAGAATTGTTCCTTTTTTTGTAAGCTACCCAATGAGTTCCACAGCCTTTTACGATGTCTAAATTAATAATGGCACTTTCATATTTTGTAGGTGGTGTAGTAGGTAAGGCGTCACGCATAAAGACACCTCTGAAATATGTAATTTTTTAACATATTTTACTAAATCAATGTCGGAAAGAGTTCTATTGGGTAGCTTCAATGGGAGTTTTTTTGTTTTTTAAAATATAAGCCATATCCTTTTTTATACGGTTTCATGTAGAGTTTGGATCCTCTTTTCCCTAACGCTACTGCCTCCAACACTTTATTGTGTCTCTCATCTTCTTCCAATTTTTTCTTAGAGTTTTTAGTATCTATTACGGTCTTCGCCACTGCAGCAGCTCCTCCCAACAGAGCTTCTAATGCACTTAAGCCAGCAAATATCGGTATCAAAGGTAAAATACCACCAGTCTTCGGTAATGGTAGAATACGAGGGGTATTTATTTTTCTCTTACCGCCTGCATTCTTGACTGCAATTCGAGCTGCCTTTAACGTCATTGCAGCATCTTTTTTTAATTTCTTACTTGCATGTCTTTTCAGTACTTTCGATATATTTGTCAGGACAGCCTTTTGGAATGCGACTTTTCTACGCCCCCCTACACCCATGCCTAATTTACATTTAACCTTCATTGCGTTGGTGACAGCCCAAGCGGTGGCTCTCTTTATGTAACTTCGCATCAGGCCCGCAAAATTGGTACCCCGGAACATGTAATTCAAAGGACAACTTATTAATTAGATTATTGACTACTCAACGTCCTATTACGTGTTTACGCGATGCCATATGGATTGTGAATGACGATGTTTGACATTAATCATATATATATATATATATATATATATATATATATATATATATATATATATATATATATATATATATATATATATATATAAAGTATTACAGTCAGTAAAATAGTTCAGACGTTACAATGCGTGTTCAAAGACAACAGGTGTCCCTGCCCGTTTAAAATTTAGATCTGTTGACAGACTCTTGTGCGGGAGGAGAAGAAAAACATGGAAAGTTATTTCCTAGTACTCTAAGAGCTATTATATGCATACCCAGTGGAGCAGGAAAAACCAATTTGCTTTCTAAGTTTATTATTCAATTCTAAAGGACTGTGGTTTGAAAGCATATACATTTACTCTAAATCACTTTTTCAACCTAAATACAAAGTATTGGAGCGGGTATTGTAGAACGTAAATGGAGTTGAATATTTTCCGTATACAAGTAGTGAGAGTATTATCGATCCATCGGAGGCTAAATCTAATTCAATATTCATTTTCGACGATGTGGCGTGTGACAAACAAGACAAAGTAAGAGCATATTTCAGTATGGGTAGACATAAACTTGTAGACTGTTTCTATCTCTGTTAAACATACACGCGGATACCTAAACATTTCATTCGTAATAAGTGTAACTTCATCATTTTATTTAAACAAGATAAAATAAATTTACGACATATGTATGATGATCACGTGGCTCCAGATATGACATTCGAGCAATTTGAAGACATGTGTAGAGAATGTTGGAATGATAAGTATGGAGTAATGGTCATCGTAAAATATTTTGATTTACATGGTGGTCGGTATCGAAAAGGTTTTGATCAGTATATAAGCGTATAACGTAAACTGTGTCTGTTATTATTAGTTAGACAATCGAACTGAAGAGATGACCTCTGCTTAAAAACAGCTCACATAGATCATACAGCCCTTACAGGATGTACAGCCCCATTTAAACAGGTCGTACAGCTCATACAGATAATAGGCTCAGTTTAAAACAGATTGCTGCTAAGGTTGTAACAATGAAGTCTAATAAAATAACTTTTGAAAAGTATAGAGTATCTAAGGTTAAACCATTGGATCTATCAAAGAAAAAATTGCTTAAAGATAAAATTAATAAGGCATCAAAGGCTATCAGAAAAAAGTATCTAGCATTAAAGCTAGGAAAATCTGACGAAGACGAAACTCTTAATAGACTCTTGAAGCCCATTATCGATCCATTAAAAGAACTCAAATCTGTAAATATATTACAGAAAACAGACACGAAGCATGTAGGTTTATCACAACAAAAAAAGTTAAAGCGTGACTCTAGTTCAGCAGAGTATACATCAAATGCAGATATTAAGGATGACATATTGTCTCTGGAACCTCAGTATGAAGTAGGAGATGCTAACTTTCAGGATGACAAAATGGAGAAAACTGCTCTTAATGAATATTTTGAACAATATCCATCTTTAGCTAGACACTATATAGATGGGTTTTTTTACTAAACGCAAAGACTATGATGAAACCTATGGCATTAGATTGGATTTACAAATGAATAAACTGTATATTGGTAATATGGAATTAAAAATTGGTCGTGATTCTGAAATAATTATTAATGATAAAGTATATGATAGCAAAGTGGGGTTATACAATCTACTTTTTATGAAGGATCCCACAGATTATAATAGAAATGATTTAACTGAATATAAGGAAATTTTGCAACTTACCAATGTACATAGAAGAAATTACGAACCGACTGGACAAATTAATGGAACTAGATGTTCCAAGTATATTAAAATAATAAGACCATTATTGGATGGTAAAAAGAAGAAAAAAACACAGCCAACTAGTGGATCCGGTCTGAATATGGTTTACAATCAAAAGCCAATCGAATATGTTTATTGGGATGACGTCAATGAGCTTGTTGATAGACTGAAACTTTTTAATGCATCAAAGATTGCAGGAAATACCGATTCACATGATAATGAAATATCAGCTATCATTAGTGAACTACGTGAGGCTGGAGTTATCTATTAAATATTTGATGTACATACAATTTGAGTCATTATCAGGATGAGTCTCGATAAGTTTGGAAGGTCTTCGCGGCGTAGTACTGAAATTAATGATTCATATCTGAGTCAACCACAACGTGGATTTGTATTTACCGAAGATGGAAACATCAATATTGAAAATTTAAAGCTGTGTAATGTTCTATCACCTACTGACGAGGGTGACGCCGTTAATAAGGAATATGTAGCTGATCATATAAATTCTATTCTATCAGACAATATTGATGTGCTATTTGAACGTTTAAATAAGTTTAAGGATAGTATAAAATATGTGACATCAGATTTGTATCAACAGAAAACCTATCTAACGGATATAGGAAAGACCATTGAAAAATTAAATCAAAAAGGTTTAGATAGTGTTGGTAGAAAAGGCATTGAATCAAATGCAATCAATGAAACAATTTACAGCCCACCCGATGAAGAAATCTAGAGAAAAAATTCAATTTGTTAATGAGCTTCATAAGTCTGCACGCAAAAATTTCAATCGTAGACGTATTATAATAAGAGGAATAGACGATTTGTGGCAAGCAGATTTAGCCGAAATGTGTAATTATACTAAGGACAATCGCAGTTTTAGATACATTCTAGATAGTGATTGACTGTTTTTCAAAATTTGTATGGGCTAAACCCATAAAAAACAAGAGTGCACTAGAAGTTACACAATCAATGAGTGGTATTTTTAAGGATAGCAAGAGGAAATGTAAAAATTTAAATACGGACCAGGGTACTGAATTTTATAATGTTCACTTTAAAAACTTGATGAAAAACTATAAGATAAACCATTACAGTACATTTACCGTAAAAAAGGCAGCTATAGTTTAAAGAGTTATTAGAACGTTAAAGGAGAAATTATATAAATATTTTAGTTTAAATGGCTCATACAGATGGATAGATATACTCCCTGATATTGTCAAAGAGTACAACAACAGTCATCACAGAACAATAGGAATGAAACCGTTAGATGTAACTAAACAGAATGAGAAACAAATATTTAATTCAATTTATAACAATATTAAGTTGGTAGCATCGCGACACTACAAAGTTGGGGATATTGTACGAATCAGTAAGAATAAGCATGTCTTTAAAATAGGATATACACCTAATTGGACAACTGAACTATTTAAAATTATTAAAGTACAACTCACCAACCCCACCATCTATTTGCTCGAGGACATGCATGGTATTCGAATAAGCGGAGGTTTCTACGAAGAAGAACTACAGAAAACGAAAACTCCCGATGTGTATCTCGTTGAAAAGGTATTACGTAGACGAGGTAAACAAGTTTACGTAAAATGGTTAGGTTTCGACGCATCTCACAATAGCTGGATTGATTCAGATAACGTACTCTAGTCAAATATGCATTGATTCTTATGGAAAACAAGAACATTTTTACAACTGTAGAGGGGCCTTTTTTAACAATGTTTAAAATTAATTTAAATATCTATAAAAAGGGGTTGAAACCATAATCATTCATTCTACCGCAATTATAACATCAGTAACATCTAGTCTAGCCGATTCTGACTACTGGCATGAAGTGGATAGAATTAGTGCACAATATGAAGAGGCTGCGCAAAATGAGGGTCGAATTCTTTTAGAATATAATACTGACATAAAAAATTCTGTATATAAAATAACTACAGGATTTAGTGCTGCAAGAGGTTATGTTCCTGCCGTAAGAATTTTACTGAATGTGAATCCAGACTTCACCACATTAGACAACATCTCATTTAACAGAGAAGATTGGGATGATTTTATTACTTACCTTCAACAATTTATTGTGAATTACTTCGATGTGGTGACAGAAGAACAGCCCGAAGAAATAAAAATGAAGTTTTCACATTATGCTTTAATATCATCGCAAATTATTGGAATAAAATTGTTAAAAATGAGTAACGGTTTCTGCACATTTCATTTATCTGACGAAGTTGTTCGTGAGCTCATCTACACCAATAAAATTGTATCATCTCATATGGACTTACTAAATAGTTTGTTTTGAACAGTTCTATAATAACTTTTTAAATGTAGCTAATAATGTCTTAACTGAATCTAATTATGAATTGTCACCATATACTGGTATGTTAAATTTATGTGACTTATATCCATGTAATATTTAATCATACTGTATACGTGATTGTTTATTTTATAATAAAGATACTATTCTTAATGATTTAGATAGAAAAATGTAGGTACTGAAAACAAGTGCTTAAATAAAAAGAAATTTATATAATGTGTTTTCTTTTTTTTTAGGTTAGAAGAAATAAAAAAATCATGATAATTTAAATACATATAATAAAATAATAAAGAAAAAATACATATAATAAAAATGTGATTACATAATAATAAATTAAAAAAAACATAAAATTGGTTACATAATAATAATAATAAAATACATAAAAATATTAAAATATAACAACAGACTGGGAGATTTTTAAATTTGATGTGAAGCAAAAAAGAATATCAGCAATGAAATTATGAGATGTCCATTATGGAGTAGTGCCCCCAGGGGAGAGTATTATGAACTTCAGGAAAGGTGTACACCTTCCTCTTATCGTCGAAGGGATTAAGCACACAGCATTAGACTTTACACCTTTTGCTTTCTTAACTACTTTGTTTGATTCGACTTTATAGGTGTACTGCTTAGAACGTAGCAGTACACCTATGAAATGAGTCATTATTTTCCCATTATTTTCATCCTTCTTTAAACCAGGGATTTTTTTATTTACTAGAGGAATATTCCAACGATTATCTTGGGAATAATCAAATATCAAATCAAATATATCAAATATATATATATATATATATATATATATATATATATATATATATATATATATATATATATATATATATATATATATAAATAGGATAATCAAACATATCAAATTTATGAATGTCTTTTTTGATAACATCTTCATATACATCATTACACTGAATTTCGTACAAGAGACTGTCTGTATCAGTGTACAAAAATTTACATTTTTCCACGGGGAATTTTGTTAACATGTATTTAAAGTGAAAATCATATACGCAAATTTTAGAAATATCTAAGATAGACATTCATACAAGGGCTTATTGAATATAATGTGAGATTTCTTCATTTCAATGGCCATAAGATTATCACCGAAAATGGATCTGCTTTGGAAATTAGGACTTGCAATTAAATTTTTAGCTCCGTACCTCCCTTCCCATTTGTTTACTAGCTTAACGATTCGATGTTTTCGAACATTCTCCATTGTTTTATCAAACGTAGCGTTATTAATTAGTTTATAATTGTTTTTTTCAAAGTTTGACTTTGCTTGAGTTCTCAGTGATGTGTTTAAGTCAATGCAGGACTTCAGCCATGGAGACTGTTTGAACTGTAGAACTCTGTGGATATGTGTTAATTTTATTCCATGCTGTAGGGCTTGTTTAAGATTTCTATAGTGAATAACGTACTTTTGCTTACTATAACAGGTAGTCAATAATTTAGGAAATTTTGAATTTGGTGGAGTTCTGTGTTCCGGACAGAATGGCAAATCTTTATGTAACTCATGTAGATCTTCTGGGTATTCGAGATCGACCTCTAAAATATAACCAACTTCAGAGTCATCAGGCACACTGGTGATGTCTATGTTGCAATCTGTCCACTGGAATTCCCCGTATGGAAGGAATTCTCTCATACTCCAACCATATAAATTGTTTATATCGAAATAAATAATGTATGTGGATGGTTTGCTGGCATCATAAGTATCTAAATACTTGTTGTTAGCCTGTGAAAATCGATTGCAATATTGACTCACCCCACATCGAATACCACGCTCAATAAACACTAAAATATCTACATTTTGAATAATTTCTAGCCTACACCCTGTATATTTCAGCATGCAATCAAACGTATAAGCTGGTATCGAAAAATAGTGGCTTGGGTCGAGGTTGTATGTCTTGTAGCAAGTACTACGAAAAGTTTCAAAAACGCAAGTTAATAGCATGATATCTGTTTTCATATAGAGATCGCTGTAATCGCCTAGAGTGCTCATACCAAATTTATCCTAAACAATTTGCGCTTGTGCATAATTAGTCTCCTCTATGTTCTTGTCGTTTAGTTTATTGTAAAAGTATTTTATGTCAGGTAATTCCGTTTCATCTACTTTTTCTATGTTATCCAAATAGTCATAAAAGAATATACCTTTTCGTGTTAAAATCTGAAATTTTTCATCGTCTAAGTCCGAAAATTCACGTTTAAGATTTTCAAAGTTTTCGTCGTTCAATGTGGAAGCTAGTTCTTCTAGAGAACAACCCATGAATCTGAAGTAGTCTATAAATCTAAATTTCAATTTGATTTCATTATCGTGAACTGTGAAACTAATATATTTTTCCTTATTCTCAGGCAATAAAGTAATATGATTTCGTTCAGCTAAGAACTTTATTATAAAGTGAGCATCGTAACCTTCGAGGTTATGGAACACCACGGGAATAACAAAAGAATTTTTATAATTTAAATTACATTTATTGTGCAAAATACCTCTGAAGTTTCCGGTGAGGTGACAGTGATCTCTAACAATTTTATCTGTTTCATTAAATTCTCCTTCGCAAATATGACAAGTTTTACTGGCATCCCGTAAACTAACTTCAGTATTCATGGGCTCCACGTGTTTTAATTTCGAGGAGACAAATTGTGCAACATTGCATAATTCCTCTGCAAACCAAGACATCGATTCTAGACCTCGAGCACTTTTATAATATGACCAGTCATTGTTATAACCGCAATTGAAATAATATCCAGTACTGTAGGATATGTGTTTCTGATACCTGCTCGTTTTACAATAACTCTCATCACCATTAAATGGTTCAAGCAAGGATTCGAAATCTGCATATATAATAAACGGAATCATTTCCTTGTAAGCAAAATTTTTAAATTTAATGTACCGTTCTCGAGAAAATTCAATTTTACAATCGTTAAGTTTTTCGCAATCTACAACATGATCATTTAGCTTATTCTGAGATGTAAAATAATTCAGACATCTATCGCAAAAATATTTTTTAACTTTGTATTTAGAGAGCTTCTTACATAAAAGTCTAGATAAGTCTTTAATATAACAATAATGATATTTAATTTTTAGCTCTTCATTATCTGACATCGGCGGCGGCGGTTCAAATTCATTTATATTTGGAAAATATTTATTCTGAACTAATAATAAATTTACATGTTTGTCTAGTTTGTTAAGTTTTTCGCAATCTACAACATGATCATTTAGCTTATCCTGAGATGTAAAATAATTCAGACATCTATCGCAAAAATATTTTTTATGATAATCTTTTGAGAGCTGGCTACCTAAAAGTCTAGATAAGTCTTTAATATAACAAAAATGGTCAGTAACTTATAAGTCGGAAATCGAGAAAGGAACCACCAAGCCGCCAAGCGGCTATCAAAGTAGTTCCCGAATAGCAAAGCTATTACATAATCGCTCTAGGAAACAACTACTCCTCGGGCTAAAGCCCCGCCAGGCATTGAATTATACCCAGAAGCGATCCTCGACCCCTTTCTCGTGTTTCTGCACGATCAGGTAAGGTTTCAAAAAATAAAACCCGCCACAGGTAGGCGGGGCTTTAGCCCGAGGAGTAGTTGTTTCCTAGAGCGGTTATGTAATAGCTTTGCTATTCGGGAACTACTTTGATAGCCGCTTGGTGGTTCCTTTCTCGATTTCCGACTTATAAGTTACTGACAGAGATCGTATCGATAAAGATGTATAGGCCATAAAGTTCATTCGGCATTTGTCCTGAATCGGCGTACCGTATGCGGCACTGATGAGAACTAACAAGTTCGAAACAGCTGTATGTCGTTCGGTTCCGATCCTGGACAAATGTCGAATCCTACCTGTGGCGAGTTTTATTTTTCGAAACAAAAATGGTATTTAATTTCTAGCTCTTCATTATCTGACATCGACGGTGGCGGTTCAAATTCATTTATTTTTGGAACATATTTATCCTGAACTAATAAAAAATTTACATGTTTATCTAATTTTCCCTTGGTTATACAGTGGGGCACAACAGAAAAATTTGATTTTGAATCCATTTTCAAACCAAATACATTAACAGAGATTGCATTATTTTTCTCAAATTTGGAAATTTGTGGTAACGTCATAGGAAATTCAATATATTTTAAGTTTAGTACTGTTTCGTAATGAGGATATGATGATGTTCTATCAGAGTGTTTTTCAACGGGATGGAGATCACTGACAATGGCCCGTGCGAAGCAAGCGTCATCGTTGTTCTTAACATTAATGCAAGCATGCTTTTTTGTAAGTTTTTCTGGTAGTTTAATGTTTTATTTATATTAATTTCTAAGCTAATAATTTCATTTAAAGCCCACCCACTACCAGATTCGGAAAATTCAGATAAAGCATTAAAAATATCATCTTTTACATTGGATTCAAACCATTGACGTAAATTCCTCCCTGCATCAATTACCATATTTTTCGTATTCAAATACTTTTTTTTAATAATTTCTATGTCTTGTGACTTTCGGCGCAGAAAGTAGTATTAACTTTAAGCACTGGTACTTTTTTCGTGGCATTCATTATTCTAGTTTTTAAAAGGTGAAAAGCATCATTGAAAATGATGTTTGTTTGTTTGTTTGTTTGTTTGTTTGTTTGTTTGTTTGTCTGTTTTGATAATCTTGAACTGGACTCCCATAGAAGGCTTATTTACGTCTTTCAAGCCTTCATAAATTTTTTTTTTTTACATTGAAATTCAGCCAAATTTTCCCTTATTTCGGGTACTCTTCTTGGTAAAAATATATTGGTCTTTTGTAATTCAAGTAATATAGTCTCACCGTACTTCTTTTTCACTATTCTCGCCCCATAAATTGGCTGGGAAATATTTTGTTCGAAGTCTGATATCTTCAAAACTTGTTTAGTTTCCAGAAGTGCAACTCTGTTTAATTTTTCTAAATCCATTTAAAATTAATAGAATATTTTCTTGTTAATTTTATTGAAATTTAATAAAAACAATTTTTTTACTCACGTTTGTTTCCCGTAGATAAAACACACAAATAAAGATTTCTCTAATATTTTATAATACGTCACGTATAGCGCACAAGTATAAACACATATGATGAATTATGCCGGCTGTAAACCTTTTATATCATCTGTGACGTCAATTTTTCATATGGCACCATCGTAATCTAACGAGTTTTTCACACACGTGTGAAAAAAAATGTTGAGAGCAATTTTTATTTCGTGGGATTTATATTTTGTATATGTTATAATTGACAGTTTTAAGTCATAAATTAATTTTTATTGATTTCTCCACAGATTAGAAATAAAATGTTTTGTCTATCAGACTGAAATTTTACCATTTATTTACATTTAAGTCACGTTCCTTAAACCAGCCGGCGATGTTTTTGTTTGTCGAGTTAGCAGTTTTTATTTAGTGGGATTTATATTTTGTATATGTTATAATTGATAGTTTTAAGTCATAAATTAATTTTTATTGATTTATCCACACATTAGAAATAAAACGATTTGGCATTTTTGCAGTTTGTTTACATTTAAATCACGTTCCATGTAGAAATAATTCGAACGCCGACGTTTTTGTTTATAATAAATCATTTCGATAACCCAGATATATACACAACACAATATAATCTGAAGACGCCGATATTTTTGTGGATTGCTTACTCTCATAAATTATTTTTTATAATCACATAGACGTTGTTTGCATTCAGTTTCTCATATTACCAAAAATTTTCATACGTGACTTCCTTATTTCATTTACGCTCTCGATATTTTTATGGAAGTTATAAATTAATTTTTAATGGTTCATTTAATCACTTTAGCATATTTCAATAGGCGTTGTTGAATTTTCTCATATTACTGCGACTAATTATTTATACTCACGGTTTGATGATTATAAAATGTTTATGTTAAACAAAATCCGCAATTGGATATAAATACTGAATGTCTAACGGAATCCCTTTTATTTGAACATCAAATCTAATTCACGAAAGATGTCATCATCTCAGTGTTTGAATATTTTGCAAGAGAACTTTGAAGATATGTAAGTTTTTTTTTTCATTATATAACTTATTACATTATACTTACTTTTTTTTAGTGAATTTAATTATTGGGCTCGTATGGTTCAATTAACGAACCGATATACGCCATCGGTACATCCTGAAGTTTACTTCGGAGAAAAGTAAGTAATTTTTTACGTAGTTAATTCATTTTTCAATTATAATTATTTTTACAGCAATTTGGATGATCTACCCCATCCTTACTGGGACCTGCCTCCGCCACCGTACATTGATGTTGACCTGTCCCCACCTTACAGAGTTCTGCCACCTCCTCTGATTCCAATACGGAATCTACCACCAGGATTTTTATTTCCTCCAAGTTATTCTCCTACGTCTCCGCCCCACTTGGAGGAAAAGTAAGTTATTTTTTATTTTGTATTGTTTTTTTCAATTATATTTCTTTCAGTGATCGTGATATCGACTTCATTGTCGTGGACGACGACGACACCGACACCGACGACAAGACGGCGATTGTCAGCTCCGATGATGAAGACGAAGTCGTCGAGATTAGCGACGTGGAGGAGGATGAGGTTCGACCAACTGTAATATGTTGGGCAGGTCGGGAATAATGTTTTTTTTTTCAAAATTATTTTTTTATTAAATTATGTTTTTTCCCACAAATTCTTTTTTAATAAATTACATTTGTATTGAAATTAGAGATTTGATAAATTTTTTACATTAATATTTTAAGTTTTTTATAATACTACAATATTGTACCTTAATAATTTTTTAAAGTTATTCTATTATGTTTAATATTGAATCTAAATGTAATACTAAATATATGTACTATTTTTTTTACCATAAATATATTTTCTTTGTCTATAACTTTTTTATTTATTAATGTATTAAAAATATTCTTTCTTGTGATTATGCTCAATTAATTTTTTAATGAATTTTAGTCTTTATTCGATTGAAATGGGATAAAGTTTAAGATAAGGCCCTTTTGACATATTGCGTCAGATGTCCATGTAACGGACCTATTTTTTTTCCTGCACCTCCACCCCTTTGCCGCCATGTTTTTTTTTAAGGCAGTCATATTTTTTTCTCACCCACCACCCTCTTTTTTCTTAATGCAGCCACGCCCCTTTTTTCTTAAAACAGCCATGTTTTTTTTCTTAACGCAGCCACGCCCCTTTTTTCTTAATACAGCCATGTTTTTTTCCACCGCCATGTTTTTTTCTTACTCCGACCCCCTCGTCGAAGAAGACCCTCTGGTCATTGGCCAACAAGCACCAGTGACGTCACTCACTCTTCTTCAGAACTACAACAGCGACACCTGGAATATCCGAGCGGCGGCTTGACGAACTAACCCATCTTTGGTCACTCTCGATGAACACATGCCATCCGCATCAAAAGTGGTCCAGAACTGGTTTTGCTATACTACTCATATCGTTATTAGAAAATTGTAAGAGTTGTGTGATAGTAGCTAAATGTTTACGTAGGAGTGTGGCAGTTATGCTTTTTGGACGCGTAACACCACATTTTTGTACATATTTCTGAATAATTTTTATGCCATCTACAAACCCCTTGCCTTTACTGTGAAAAATGTAATCGTTGTCATTCACGAACTTGTCACGTAAATTTATCAACAATTCAAAGTGTTTTTTCATAGTAGGAGATAACAACACGAGCACTCCACGACCACGTTTCCCTCTAATGACAGAACGGCTAACGGTAAGTATTTAGCAGAATTTTTTCAGTTTCTGTTAAACAGGTTTTAAATGCGGTGCCTTGTTTTTAAGAGTCTAAATGAATTGCTTTGTAAATCTGTACCTTTAATTGTGCCACTTCAGCAGAACGACGCCTATTAAGGAGTAAAATTTTAATATACAAAATGTTTCTTAGTGTATTATACGCATAAGCATCATCACTATCTTTAAGTTTAGAATACTGTTGTTCAGCAGAGTTAGATAAATAATTATATAATTTTCTTAAGTCAGCTGTCAAAGGAAGGAGCTCTTATTTGTTCCATTTTTTTTTTCGTGCAAATTTCTGCCAGCTTGAGCTGAAATCTCGTGTACCCATTACGATATTATAAGATTTTTCAATATGTTCACATCTTCTCGTTGTTCATTATCTCAACCGCTTTTCCGCAATAAATGAAAAACTGAATTATTGAAAAATTCATTAGGTATAACACGTAACTGTATTATTTTAAAAAATAATACAAAATGAGTTTAGATTGACATTTCCTAAGGAAATAAAGAAAAACCAAAGTAATATAAAAACTAAAATTTTCTATTAAGCTTTCCCTCCGCGCGGCTCCCAAAAAATGCATGAAATTTTGAAAAATTGAGAATACGAAAACTGCATTTTTCCAAAAAAAAAATCAGAACAAAATGAGTTTAGATTCGCGTTTTCTACAAAAAAAATAAAGAAAAAGTGAGCTATATATAAATATTAGTTTTTAATTTATTGCGGAAAAGCGGTTGGAAATATAAAAATTTCTTATAGAACAAAATTCGTAGAAAATTTAAAATTTTTTTGTTAAAATTATCAAAAGAAATTTATATTTTGCCGCTATTTGACATCATGTTTAGCACATGAAAACCAACAGTTTTATGTAAAAAAGTGTTGCTTCCAGATATTTCTCAAAAGCCACGATTTTTTCCTAATTTGAATGGCCTACTAGTAATTTCTATTTTTAAATAGTGCTTCATATTTTTTAATGTTAACGGTCACATACATACAATCCGTATATGCAGTTGACAGAAAAATCATACCTTTTCTTCTTCTGGGGATGGTGCATAATCAGGATCTGCGAATGAATAATCTTTGAAAGAATATATATCCGATCCATTAATAGATCTTTTCTTGGAATTTGTAAGGAATAATTGTTTCTATTGACTTTTTTCCTCATTAGATGTATTTTCCTTATCTTCATTTATTAAATTCCCTTTGTTTATAACAATATTTGAAAGAACATTTATTCCTCCTTTTCCATCAGGGCTTATCGCCGGTTCTATTAATGTTATTGTGTTAACCCAATCTTGTACAAATTTAATTTTTTTATAAAAGGTGTGTATTCTGCAGAATATATATCTTCTTTATCAAATTGTTGATGCTTATGATTGTCAGGTTTAAGAACTTCTTGTTGTTCTTCTTTTCATTTAAATTCTTATAAGTAGGGGTTTTGCCTCTGCTATTGCCTATTAGAAATAAGATATAAACTGACATAATTTATAATAGGAATAGATATTTCGATTTGAATTAAATTTTACGCGAAAAGTTATCATAATTGAAAATTATTACCTCCACTATATTCAACTTCAAAAACCAGTTTTTCTGTCCTATGTCTATGAGGATTAGAGCTTATGTACGCACAAACTGCTCCATTTGAAATGAGCCACTTAATGGAAATCGGAGATGTCGAAGTTCGGCCTATTTTTTTTGCATCCTGTACATTTTAGGGCATTTGTAATTTGTGCGTGCATAATTTCCCACCCTAACCCAGACATATCAGAGAAAAATCGATTTTAAGAATTTAATAAAAAGTATTAAAAAATCACATAAATAAAATAAATATTTTGTCAAATTCAAAGGTCTAACTAATAATACAAATGGTATTTATTATATTTTAGTTTTACCCACAGTGCTTTATATATGTATAATGATTTTCAAATCCTGTTATTTAATCTATAATGCTAATACCCTGTGTTTAGTTAATTTTTCTATATTTAAAAATAGGAGATAAGGAAGTATAAATATAGGCACAGTGTGCACACTTGCAAACAATTTTTTTTAACAAAAGTAATTATTAATGAAAACTTCTGCCTATCCTGAAAAGTTCTTAGTTATTCTCGGCATTTAAAATTACTATACATCATGATAGGAAATGATAAAAATAAAAAAAATTACAAAAATTCTTTTATTTTATTGAATATAATAAAATTTTATAGTTATGAATAATGCTAAATGCAGTCCTAATACAAAGTTTTACCCACAATAACTAGTCAATAACTAATTTACTTATTAATTTATTATTAATTGTTTTCTTAAATTTGTCTTTATTAAATTTTGTAAATTATTATCTTAGCCAATCCAAATTAGAAGAAAATTTAATTATTCTATACGGAATTATTCTATATGGATAAAACTTTGTACAAATTTCTTCAAAAGATTTGGTTATATTCATTAAAAGAAAGATACTCTTGTTACAATTTTATATTTTCTTAATTTTCGATCACCCTATATAGTAAATCGTACTCCTGAGAATAATATTTATGAGGAATGATTTTTGTCAAAAAAATAAAAAAATTTACAGGTATAGTTAAGTCCATCCGTGGACACACTGTAAATGGAAAAACAAACACCCTAAAATGGAAACAAACTTATCTCCTTACTACACAATATTTCAATGGGCACTTTAAATTATTCTATCAAAAATATTTATTTTTGGGTATTATGGTTATAGTGATTGTCATGTAATAATATCGTATATTTTACGGAAAAATAGTCACTTACTACTTTTTCAACCCAACTTGTATTTTGTTGTTAGTTTGAAAGAGGAATACCTTTTGTTCTAATTATTTACAACTTCACACGTGTTTAAAAACCGAAGATTGCCAGGTTTTCAGTTTCAGCAGTCAGCAAAAGAGAGTGATTTCTTAGCAAAGAATTCCCCATAATAAAAAAGTAAAACCTCAAAGACGATTTTCTGCCACTATAAAACCAAAGAAACCCATACAAAAATTAATTAAAAAGCCTACTCCTTCTGAATGTAATAATATTGCTGTCAATTTAATGGCTAATAAATAAAATTGTCAAAAGGTAGCATATATTTCTTTCATTTATTTATAAGTTCGTTTATAGTGTATCTATAGATTATTTCAATAGCTGTATAAATGTTAAAATGTTCTTCTTTCCGTAAAATTTACTTTTCTTTTTATTCCGTCTGTTAAAGATTCATTTTATCGAAGTATGAATGTGATATTTAACTCGTTATATTTAACAAATATTTCTTAATGATAATGCAATTTACTTCAATCAGCAAATAGATCATAAGCAAATCCTCATAGTACAGTCAAACATAATAATTATTTATACACCAAATGAGTTAAATGTGAATAAACATTTTAACTCACGTGGTTTATACAATGTTTTATTCAATTTTGACGATACTAATATTTTATATAAAAATTTCATTCAATTTTGATGTTTTATAAACTGTCATTATCAATAATATTTGTCACTTCACGTTTTTAAGTCGCTAGTGACTATTTTATTTCACTCATTGTCAGTGAATATATACAGCAACTTATGAATTTAAATAGACAGTTTTAAACATCAAAATTAAATAAAATCAATTTATTATGAATAGACGGTACTCTATTTTTCATTGATATGACACCAATATCGGCCTGTGCCGTTAAAATTTAACAGTCAAGGCCGTTATTTTTCTAACAGTAGACAGATCTTTTTAATCAATTTTTTTTCATATTTTGACAAAAATTACAGCATTTTAATTAAAATAAAAACTAGTTAGCATGAAAACAATAACTGATATTAAAAATGCAACTGGTATTGCCCGAAATTATGAATTTCTTAATTTCTTCGTTCTTTGTCAATGTTTATTTGAAAAATACAAGGCTTACAAATCATCGTTAAATATTAAAGTAGGTATTTATGGTATAATGAAAAGTACTGAACGACGCACGGCCGATACGCAAAGCGGACGCGATTGATAGTAATACCAGCATAAATCTCGGTCGCACAATCATGTTCAGAATGTTGCGCGCGCAACCAGGTTGTATACAAACCAAGTATACGAATAGAAGCGACGAGAGCGCCACCATCGTAGAATGTGGAAATAGTTGGAACTAAAGTTTGGAGATTCGCACAAACGTGAACCATTTTCAAATTTGTTCTATGCACTGTAGGGGGCGTTAGAAAGGCATTTATAAGGGTCCGTAATCCTGAACCATATATATGGCTCAGGTTTGTATCGTTGGATCAGGATCTTCCGCTCGGAAACATACGGTTGGTTCAGGATTGTATGAAAGCGTTACATATATATATATATATATATATATATATATATATATATATATATATATATATATAGCAATATATAGAGCAATATGGGTAGACAATAAGGATGTTCATAAATATAAAAAAACCTTGAAAAAACGATTCGAAGCTGTATAAACAGCTAAAGACACTCGGATTCACAATTTCTTTATACCAATTAATGATAATACTTTACAAAAAGTTCTTTGCAAAAAGAATATAAAGTGGTTCAACTGAATTTATAAATAAAAGTTTCTGAAATACACTAAAAAACCACTAAAATAAAATCTTGTTATATTTTATGATCATGATATGATGTGAAATAAAGTATTAGCATTAATTGTACTTACTTCTTTCTGAAGTATTATGAATGAATCTAAAAATGAACGAATTGTTCGTTTGTTATAATACGATTTTCAGGTTCTTTAAAAATTTGTAACTCGTATCTTGACTTGATTACAAACTTCATATTTTCAGGGCTTTTATATAATAAAGTATATTACATAATAGCATTTTATATAATAAATATAAAATAAAGAAATTTTTCTGAAAACTTCGAACAATTCTAAGTTCAAAGAAAAAAGTTGAAGCTATTTGAAAATAGCTATTTTGTGAAAATCGATTAACTTTGACAGGTTATAAGTAACATATAAGTCGGAAATTGAGATAGGAACTACCAAGCTGATGGTTTTAGTTGTTTTTTCTTTTTTAATTTATTTTTGTGGAAAGTTCCGGCAAAGGTGTCGACAGTGAGACCTTTGTATTTGTGGATTGCGACACGTTTAAATATTGGCTTTATTTTAGGGTCACGTGGGGTGTTTATATTTAGATATTCCGAAGATGATATACTTACAGGTTGGGGATCGTTTAAAATTTTTGTTACGTCTAGAAAGTACTTGAGTTTTTTGATGTTCGATACGACCTTGTACCGTTTGAAAGAGTTGTTTTGCAATGTTTTTCGTTGAGTCAATGTAGTCTTGAGTACTTTTGGCCTCACTTAACGTGGATGAATTGTCTTTGTCAAGATGTGAGAATATGATATTAAATTAAAAGGAGTCAGTTTTGTATGAGTGTATTGAGTTATTATAACAAGAGACGGCTACAGTTACGAGATAACTTAATGGCTTATTAGGGTGGTCGATTTTTAAAGTTTCAAGGGAGTCAAGAAGTGTAGAATGGAAACGTTCTACTGGACTATTACTGTTGGAGTTTCTAATTGAAGTTATGTGAAGTTCTATACCATGTAGATGACAATATTCTTTGAATAGAAGATTATTGAATTCTTTGCCAGCGTTTGCAAGTTTAATCGCTTGTCCGTATTTAGAAAAGGGGTCTAGAACAGTAAGATAAATTTCTGATTGGATATGGAAAAGGTCGATATGTAAGACATCCGAAGGTTTAATAGGTGTTGAAGTATGTTGCAATTTAATGTGTTGAGGATTTCGAACATGTTTTGCGCGTTGACAAACGTCGCAGAGATTTATATAGCGATTCATATCGTTAGACATATTAGGCCAATAGAACTTTGTTGAAATGCGTGTGACCGTTTCATTTATACCTCGGTGTGTAGTTTTTGTTTCATACCAAAATTTGAGTTCTTTAATCTTTTCACGATCTTCAAATAGATCAGTGACGTAGGAATTTGAGATTACAATTTTAGTAAGGGCACTGAATTTATTTCTCAGTACATGAAGTATGTATGAAAATAGAGGCAAGTGTTATATGTGGTGCTGATATAATTTTTAAGGTGAAGAAAAATTTCATCATCTGATATACTAGTATGAAATGTTAGAATGTGTCGGGTTTTGTTGAAAGGTTTTTCGAGCGAAGGTAAGAAGCGTGCGGCAAGAGTGTTTGATTCACTAATGATAATGAGAGGTTTATGATCTCAATATATTATAAATTTTTAACCGAAAAGGTAGGGTCTAAAATATTTGACTGCATAAATGATTGCCAAAAGTTCTTTTTCAATTGTAATATAATTTACTTCCGCGTGCTCGAGATGCATAAGCGATAGAATTTTTATCTTGGGAAAGAACGGCTCCAATTTCGAAATTACTTGCGTCAGTTGTAAGTTCGAAAGTTTTTGTAAAGTCTGAGTATACTAATAAAGATTCATTGGTAAGGATATTTTTACATTTTTCGAAAGAGAACAAATCCAGGGGTGTGAATAATTTTTTCATTTTTCTTTAGACACTTACTTAAAGGTTTTGTTAGTTTCGCGAAATTGTCAATGAATTTACGATAGTATCCAACAAGTCCTAAAAATGATTTAATTTCTATTGCAGTTTTTGGAATGGGGAATCACTTAATGGAATAAGTTTTGTCGATAGAAAAATACTTTTTTAAAAACAATTTATTTTCTACAATTGAACTCAATATCGACTTGACAGCAAGAAAGTACAAACTACTGTGTTATGTTTCTAAATATGCTAAGGCTTTTATACTCTTCAGAATCATTAAGGAAATATTTGTTTAGATAAGGGACACCTAATGTTTATTACTTTTTAAATAGGGAAAGTGGATGACTGCTTCTTAATTCCTCCTTCCTTACGTTTGAAGTTCCATTTTAAAACTGGGATAAAGCGGTGCATCTGCAATTTGTTGTAGTGGAACGCTTTGTCCTTCTGCATCTGCTTCTTTCTTCTTATGTACCAAATTCTTCAATCTTGATGTCATATGCCATATACTTTTTCTATACTTATAAATAAATTATTATTATTTAATTGATAAACAATAAAAGTTTTTGAAATAAAAACTACTGTACAATGTTCAAGAGATGTAAGGTTACACATTTTCGATAGTTCTCTTTATTACTTTTATATAAAACTGGCCTCCATATCGGAATGTAAGGGAATTGGTAAAATACTGTATACTCTTCTCCGATATCTTCAATTGGCAGATTGGATTTTCTTCAGCCGTATGGACGGTATTTCCATCGTTACTTTCCTCCGGTAATGCTAGGCTCTCGTTGTTTAATATTTCGTCGGCGTCCTCCGGTGATAACTGTTCCTCTGAATCTACTTCCGGTAGGATTGATAGAAGTTCGTCATCTATTTCTTCGTAATTTTTCTTGGTCTATTTGCGCGTAATTGCATTAATTTCAATTCTACTAAGTGCATCAGCGATTACGTTATCTTTTCCCTTTTTATATCGAATAGTGTAGTTAAATTCTTCTAATTTTAATTTCCATCTAATTAATTTTTGATTGGGTTCTTTTAGTGAAAATAACCATAAGAGGAGTTTATGGTTGGATTCTATGATAAATTTTTGTCCAAAAAGGTATGGTCTGAAATGTTTACAACTCTCTACGATACTTAATAATTCCTTTTCTATTGTTGAATAATTTCTTTCAGCAGTATTGAGAGTTCTAGAAAAGAACGAAATTGGTCTTCCATTTTGCGATAAAACTGAGCCAATAGCTACATTGCTAGCGTCGGTAGTTAGATGAAATGTTTTAGTAAAATCAGGATATGCTAAAACAGGGGCGTTACAGATGAATTGTTTGCATTCTCGAAAACAGTTTTGATAGGCAGGGTCGTTAGGATTTATTTTTTCGTTTTTTCTTAAGCATTTTGTAAATGGTTTAGTAACGTGAGCGAAGTTCTTTATAAATTTTCTATAATAACCAAGTAGTCCTAAAAATGATTTAATCTCTTTTTATGTTTTGGGTAGGGGATATTTTTGTATAGCTCTGATTTTCTCTTCATTCGGTTTTATACCGTCAGGCGTAATAATATGACCTAAACAGGGTACATATTTTCTCAAAAATTCCGATTTATCTAGTTGCACTTTGAGGTTAAACTTTAATAACTTTTTGAATATCATTAGTTTAATGTGTAAAATATGTTCGTCTAGGCTTTTAGAGAATATTATGACATCGTCCATATATACAAAGCCGAATTTATGCAAGTATTCCATTAAAACATGGTCCATAATTCTCTGAAATGTAGCTGGTGCATTTTTCAAACCAAAGGGCATCCTTACATATTCCCAATGACCATTTTCAACGGTAAATGCAGTTTTTTCTATGGAATTCTTGTCCATTGGTATCTGGTGGAATCCTTGTGCTAAGTCCAGCGTTGTAAAATATTGACTTTTTCCTAGGTTCTCAATGATTTCTTCTATGCGTGGTAGTGGGTATTTGTCTTCTATAGTTCGTTCGTTTAATTTTCGGAAGTCAATTACCATTCGCCATTTTTTCTGGCCAGAGACATCCATTTTCTTAGGGACAATCCAAACGGGACTTGAATAGGGTGAGACTGATGGTTGGATAATACCATTTTCTAGTAGTTTTTTCACCTGATTTTGAATTTCTGTTTTTAGATGGTAGGGGTACCTAAAGTTTTTTAAATAAATGGGATTATCGTCTTTAGTCCGGATATTATGCATGGTTAATGTTGTTAACACTTTTTCAGGGTTATAGAATATTTTGTAATTTTCTTTACAGATTTTCGGAATTTTCTCCTACATTCATGCGAGAGGTGCGAATAGCTTTTTCGACATTAAACTTGGGTGTATACGATTCATTAATTGGTTCATATTCGATATATTCTTCTATGGGAGTAACTTGCAATGGTTCTTGAATATTATTTATTTCGATATTGTTTAACGCGTAGGGCATTATTAGCGAATTATCTTTTACTTGGCATATTGATTCAGGGATTAACTCGTTATCTAATTTTAATTGAGACACTAATACCGTACCATTTTTTATATTTACTTTAATTTTTTGATTAAATCTTCCTCATATGGAATTGTTTTATTAGGGAAATTTAATGTCTTATTATGTAAATCGATAGAACATTTTAGATTAGTAAGATCGTTAAAACTTAATAAGCAGTCATACCTTTGGTGCCATGGAAAAATTAGAAATAATATTTTATCGGAAATACCATGTTCTTGGAAAATTGACAATTTCAAAGCATAATGACCTTTAAATGTCTTATTGCATATGGTAATTTCGAACTCATGAGGATAAATGAATTGACGGAATTTTTCGAAAGCAATATCGGAGTTCATCATGCTGGCGGATGCTCCTGTGTTGAGTAATATTTTTAAATTAAAGCATTTGGAATAAATAAATGGTAGTTTTATTTGGTTATTTAAATTATTTAAGTCTAAGTGATGTGGGTTTCCGAGGCTGGGTCTTGAAAATTTTGATCCTCATTCGAATCTTCATGTTCGACATTGGTTATTTCCTCTATAATACGATCAGGTCTGCTATTACCTTAATTTCTAAAGTGATTATAATTATTTGGATTTTGTGTTGCGCGCGTGTTCTGAGAAGGGTTTGTGTTTCTTTGGTGGTTATTGTTATAGGTATTTCGAGTAGAAACTGACATAGGTGTGGGTGTATATGTTTGCGGTTGATTTCTGGGAGCAAACACGTTTTGATTTCGTGGAGAATGCTGTAAATCGTTTTGGCTATTAAAATTTTGGTGGTTATTATATCTCGGGAATTGATTAAAGCTCATTCTAGGTTGAAACGAATTGTTATAATCTGGCCTACGTTAAGTTTGATATTTATTTGATGGTGTTGATTGTTTATTTGGTTTATGTCGCGAATTGTTGCGCATGAAGTCCAGATAATTACTTTGTTGTTGTAGATTGTCATAAACCCTACATTGATTTATACAATATTCCAATGTGGGTGGATTTAAATGTAAAATATAGCTTCTATGGGGTTCTTTTAGACCTGCAATGAACGTTGTTCGTCGAACATTTTGTTTTTTATTTTGACTGTTGTGGGATCTGAGTTGTTTATTTGAACGTTTTCTTTGAGTTTTTGGAGACGCAATTTTATTTCTGCGGCATATCGTTCGAAATCTTGATTAGGTAATTGGTAACAAGTAGTAAGTGAAGTTAATAGTATTTGCTCGCTTCCTGGGTCTCTATATTTATTCAATAACCATGTTTTCAATTCACTAAAGTTTGTTGGGTTATTCAATATAACTAAATCGCGTGTTTCTCCTTTAATTTGTGAAACTATATATTGGAAAAAATGTTCATTTAGCATTTCGTCGGTAAACGTAAAATTATTTTTAAATTTTTCTGCTTGAGTTAATAAATAGAATAAATCTTTAGATCCTCCTGCATATTCAGGTACCGTATATTTCGCTAGATTGAACCTAATCTGAATATCTGAATACGATAGGTTTGTCGAGGTAGCCATTTTAATGTTTTCTATTTTTTCGTTTAGTTTATGTGAATTATTTTCAATAATATTCCTTGTCAAAGGTGATCTATCTCTTACTATATTCATAAATATAATCTTTGATTGAAAAATAATGTTAGGATAATGGATGAAAGGACTTACGGCAGTAATATTTCTGACGTAGCGGCGTCCAGGTGACTTCAAGCGTCGTTGAAGGTAACTTCAAGCGTCGATGTCTGCGTTGCTCGGGAGAAGATGTCTACCAGGTGAAGATTTCAGATGCACAGCAAGGTCTGAGAATCTTCTGGGTACAATGGGTGACAATACCTTCAAACTTGAAAGTTTTCTTGGTCACAAAGTTTCACGATGAACCTCTAAAGTACCAAGGGAACCAATCCTGTTCGCAGCGCCAATTAAGTTTTGTCGGTAGAAAAATACTTTTTTAAAAACAATTTATTTTCTACAATTGAACACAATATCGACTTGACAGCAAGAAAGTACAAACTACTGTGTTATGTTTCTAAATATGCTAAGGCTTTTATACTCTTCAGAATCATTAAGGAAATATTTGTTTAGATAAGGGACACCTAATGTTTATTAGTTTTTAAATAGGGAAAGTGGATGACTGTTTCTTAATTATGGCCTTTAATTTTGTCAGGATTTGGTTTAATGCTTTTTGTAGTAATGACGTGTCCTAAGAAAGCAGTTTGCCTTTTTAAGAATTCAGATTTATCCAGAGAAATTTTTAGGAAATATTTTCGAAAAGCTTCAAAAATTAATTTTAAATTTTGAATATGTTCCTGAAGGGATGTAGAAAATATGATAACGTCATCCATATAGACTAGACAAATTTTATGTTGAAGGTCTTTGAGTACGTTATCCATTACGCGTTGAAATGTCGCAGGTGCATTTTTGAGACCAAAAGGCATACGAAGGTATCCGTAGTGGCCATTTTCAACTGTGAAAGCTGTTTTTTTGATAGAATTTGGATCCATTTCAATTTGGTGAAATCCTTGCGCTAAGTCAAGAGTAATAAAATAATTGCATCGTCCAAGTTTGTCAAGAATGTCTGTAATATTGGGGAGTGGGTAACGGTCGTCGATGGTTTTTTTGTTCAAATTGAGATAGTCAATGACTAATCGCCATTTTTGCTTTCCACTAGCATCTGGTTTTTTTCGGAACAAGCCAAACAGTGCTAGTCCAGGGACTACAAGAGGGTCTAATAATTTTTTTCTTTTAACATTTTGCGGATTTGATCGTGAATTTCTTGTTAATGGACATGTGGGAATTGATATGCGCGGGTATCATCTGAAAGGCGAATTTTATGCTTTACGTCATTTGTGAATGAAAGAGATTGGTTAAGAAGTAAGAACACATGTTTGAAATCTTTACAAAGAGAAATTAATTGTTGTCGTTCTTCGATTTTAAGATGATCAGTACGAATAAGTTTAGAAATATAGCTGCGCTTAATTTAGGCTGCGTTAGATTGTAAGGGAGATTGAAAAGCGGATTTTGTTTCAAAATACTGCAGAGGATAAGCAGTAGTAGGGTCTTCAAGATAAATAGTTTCTACTTCGTTGGAAAGATTGTGAATTTCGACTAAAGCTTGGTTATTTTCAGCTGTCGTAATAATGGAAGGGATTTTAAGATTTCCAGAATTTCCAGTAACATATAAGTCGGAAATCGAGGAAGGAACTACCAAACCGCCAAGTAGTTATCAAAGTAGTTCCCGAATAGCAAGGCTATTACCTACATAATCGTTATAGGAAACAACTACTCCTCGGGCTAAAGCCCCGCCAGGCATTGAATTATACCTAAAAGAGATCCTCGATCCCATTCTCGTGTTTCTACACGATCAGATAAAGTTTTAAAAAATAAAAACCGCCCATAAAATCTAAATTAATTACAGAAATACAATTATCTAATATTTCCCCAGAGGAACAACGTGGTCATATTAGCTTATACGAAGGGCAAATATTTAAGAGGTATAGAATTAATCTGCCAAATTCTTATGAAACAATTTTAAGAAATAACCCAACGATTTCATCACTTGAGACTGCCATCTTGTTCATAGATGAGAAAGTAAAATATGGCGAATATAAAAGATTATCATTAGGTTTGCAACAGCAACGTCCCGTTGAAAAAATCCAACCTGTATATAAACATTCTCAAAGTTTTCAATCAAATCAACCTTTTCAAAATTTCCAAAGGAATTATAATAATCAAAATTTTGGTAATCGATCCCAAAACTTTCACTCAAATCAAAATTTCAATACTCAAAGGAATCCTAATCAATATATGTCACAACAATTTCCCTCACAACCTATTCAAGTACAACATAAACCAATTAAACAAAATTTCCCCACAAATGCGCAAGTTTTTGGTAAAGCCTAAACTTCATATAAACCTATACCAATGTCCGATGTATCTACTATCAAACGCCCCCTAATGCGACCTCAATCACATATTACATCTCGACCAAATTTTTGTACATTTGATCAAACCCCACAACACTTTGTCTCCAAAGAAATATGTAACCACGAAGACGAGCAACCAGAGGAGAACATTGTATTTCCCCAATATGACGTTAATGAACCTATTTATGGCGATCTGTATATCAATATAACGAATGGAATCTTCATTCCAAAATTCCAGACGATGACATTTCTCAAGAAAAAACCCTGACTGAAAATTTTCGGAATACATTAACTGCAACCGATCAGACATATACCATAATGCTTTTCTAGCTGCCCCACTTGCCTATATTCAAATTAACGACCCACCAATGAAATTATTAATTGATTCTGGTTCTTCTAAATCCCTAATACGTTCCAATATCATTGAAAAATATTTTCCCGAAACAATTTTTAAAGAAAATTCAACAATTAAAACATGTCTAGGTCAAAAACAAACCCAGTTTTGTGAACTTGCATTCGGAATTTGTCCTGGATCGGCGTACCGTGTACGGCACTGATGAGAACTAATAAGTTCGAAACAGCTGTATGTCGTTCGGTTCCAATCCGGGACAAATGTCGCATCCTACCTGCGGCGGGTTTTATTTTTGATTCCAGAATTTTGTTTAGAAATGTAAACTTCTCGTGTTGGGATATTAATTGGAATAGTGGTATGAAGAATTTCAAAAGCATTAATGGTGATGCGTTTAGCAGTATCATGGGGGTCTCGAAAATAAAGTGGAATTTGAAACTTATCTCCATAGCATACCTGGTTAGAAAAATCACAAATGATATGGAATTTGGTAATAACATCTAAGCCTATTAAACCGTCGAAGTAATTATGAAAATCGAATAGAATGATATTTATTTTCTCATTAGAATTTAGTTCCAGAAACGCAAGAATTTCTGCAAAGAACTGGGTTTGATTTTGACCTAGGCATGTTTTAATTGTGGAATTTTCTTTAAAAATTGTTAAGGGAAAATATTTTTCAATGATATTGGGACGTATTAGGGATTTAGAAGAACCAGAATCAATTAATAATTTAATTGGCGGGTCGTTAATTTGAATATAGGCAAGTGGGGCAGCTAGAAAAGAATTATGGTCTATGTCTGATCGGTGGCAGTTAATGTATTCCGAAAATTTTCAGTCAGGGTTTTTTCTTGAGAAATGTCGTCGTCTGGAATTTTGGAATGAAGATTCCATTCGTTATATTGATATACAGTATCGTCATAAATAGGTTCATTAACGTCATATTGAGGAAATACAGTGTTCTCCTCTGGTTGCTCGTCTTCGTGGTTATATAGTTCTTCGGAGACAAAGTGTTGTGGGGTTTGATCAAATGTACAAAAATTTGGTCGAGATGTAATACGTGATTGAGGTCGCATTAGGGGGCATTTGATAGTAGATACACCGGACATTGGTATAGGTTTATATGAAGTTTGGGGTTTATCAAAAACTTGTGCATTTGTGGGGAAATTTTGTTTAATGGGTTTATGTTGTACCTGAATAGGTTGTGAGGGAAATTGTTGTGACATATATTGATTAGGATTCCTTTGAGTATTAAAATGTTGATTTGAGTGAAAGTTTTGGGATCGATTACCAAAATTTTGATTATTATAATTCCTTTGGAAATTTTGAAAAGGTTGATTTGATTGAAAATTTTGAGAATCCTTATATACAGGTTGGATTTTTTCAACGGGACGTTGCTGTTGCAAGCCTAATGATAATCTTTTATATTCGCCATATTTTACTTGCTCATCTATGAACAAGATGGCAGTCTCAAGTGATGAAATCGTTGGGTTATTTCTTAAAATTGTTTCATAAGTATTTGGCAGATTTATTCTATACCTATTAAATATTTGCCGTTCGTACGAGTATAGGCTAATATGACCACGTTTTTCCTCTGGGGAAATATTAGATAATTATATTTTTGTAATTAATTTAGATTTTAATTCAATTAATCGATTACCAAAATTTAGAAGAGTTTCTTTCGGATTATATCGTATATATTGAAGTTCTTGTTCTAAAGTTAAAATGTTTCTATTATCACTAAAATTTTGAATAAATAAATTTTTCATTTATGGCCATGTCACGATATCGGGACAACTAGAAAGTAATATATGAGCTTTACCTTTTATTTTATATTTTATCGCACTTAACATTATTTTAATATGGAATGGTTCATTAGTAGGATTGGCTTCTAATATTTTCTACATCAAAAAAGTTCTGTAACATTAACTCATCTCCATCAAAATTTGGAATAAATTCAACAAGATTTTTGACTTTTTGAAGGTCTAATTGAGCCATGTCGATACGTTCGTGTTCTAAATCTAATTCTCTAGTTCTACTTAATTGTCTTGGCGGAGTAATTGGGGAAGGTCTACTCATTAAAAAAGAAAATTAATACTACAAAAATTGCGAAAATGTTTCTTGGGATTTGTTCTTAACCTAATGAATTAAGCCCTATCAATGTCAGATAAAACGAAATTCCGCTAAATCACAAATTATACCTAATCAAAGGATAATTATTTTGATGATTATTACTAGAGTTGTACCGCGACTATCTTAAACTTTGTTCAAAGACAGAAAGGTATGGACAGTGCTAGGAAATAATCGGACTTACTTGGTTTTTTTCCTGGTCGATCTAAGCGGGGTTGAACGTTGAGATGTAGGATCGTTGTCTCCTAAAGGATCTGGATTCCACCAGTTTTGCACAATGTCAGCGAGCCTGTGATGACAATCCTACCCAACTGCGCCAGTTAACTTTCTTTCCTGATTTGATCGCCAAAAAATAAACTTCAACGCCGAAATATTTCTGTGGCACTTTATTAGATTATTTAATATACAAAGATAAAAACTAATCTAACTTGGTTCCCGCTGTACATTCACCTATATATAGACTCGGCGGATGTACAGTCAGCATTTTCTTATAATGACAATTGTTTAAAAGGAATGTAACCTAAGGTTACGTATTTCCTGTGAATGCTGGCTAAAAATAAATATAACAGTCTGTTGAAGACAATGCAATCAACATAAATCCAGTGCGCATGTACGCATCTTGGGGTGAAGCCATACAGTGAATAAAACCACCCTCTATGTAACTTAACAGCGTGCCTAATGGCAGCATTTTCTGTACAGTAAAATAAGTTTGTAATTTACAATTTAAATTTAGTGTATATATTCTCAATAAATCAGTGAAGTAGTGACCGGTGTAGTGAATCGTAACTCCTAATCCAAAGATACAACACGAATAATACAAAATAAAAAACTACAGTCCACAATTTAAAATATATCAAAAATACATATAATTAATATAGAATGTTAGCGATTGTCATATGCCTCTCTCTGAAAATGAGTACTTCTATGAGTAATCTCGATCCGTGACGCGATTGGTTCCCCGCTCTGCGCGTCCATTTTGGAGGGCATCGATACACGCACTCGCTGACCTGTCTCTTTATCAGTCGTTCGCTTCGCTTCGTGTCCTACGCTTGGCCTAGATTACGCGCTTCGCCGTTCTTATCGGTTACTCTGGTCTTCGATTAGATTCTGCAGCGAAATTTCTGGTGGACTGTGCTTTACACAGAGATTATTAACCACAAAAAAAATCAATTAAAAGTCGTCGCACTCGACGCATTTAACGCCGACGATCACGATCACCACGTGGCCGCGCCATTTTAGTGCCATTGACCCACGCCACGTGGGCATTCATCGCGATTGGTAGAGGTCTTCCACTGCGTATCAATCCACCGATTTGATAAAGCCTTCATAGAATATCCAGGTGAGTTATTTAATCGAGTATTTTATCGTCTCCGAGGGCTATCAGACGCCGGGGTGACGCCATCTTGGGATTTCATCGTCGCCACGTGGTCGAGGCGACGCCATCGCCGCCAAGGGGCAGCTGCAGCCGTTATCCAGCTATCTACGCCAGTGTTTTAGTGCCAGGAACGAGCTAGAGTGTATCGCCTAGCTTCACCACCGCCAATTTACTCGGTGAGTTATTTCTGCCTAGAGCTTTATATAACCCGTGTTTAATTTTATTCCAGGGTCAGTACTGGGAAGAAGCCCTGCAACTAGGTGCGACATTGCACTAAGTCCCCTAGCACCTGCATACAGGGGTTACGACCCCTGGTGACCACCTACCGCTAGTCAAGGCGTGCCGTACCATTGGGATCTCTGCTTCTTGGACGTGGCATAAAACTACTTTCTCCTATCCATCCTGTTCTTGTAACAGTACTCCTCCTATTCCCTTGCTGTTGGCATCGGTGTCTACGATGAATGGTTGGTCAAACTGTGGATAGCCTAATATTGGGGATGTAGTCAGTTTTTCCGACTGCCTGTCTCCACTGCTCGCTTGATTCCCGTGAGCTCGGCAATCATGTCGAAGATGACCTATGCGGCCGCAATTCCAGCACCTTAGTCTGCGTGGCTCTCAGTATTCTAACACAGCCTTCTTCAGCTCCAGCAGGAAGTTACCAATTTGATCCTGCTTGGTCTCTTCCTCACCGTTGACTTCGGCCATGCGCACTCGTACGTGCCCTTTCGATGCTTGATTTGCGCCTGAAACTCTAAGGCGTGCGCTAATACTTTTCTGGGAGTGTCATGTCGTGACATTCTCAGCACCTGCTGCATGTCCGGGTCCCTCAAGCCATCGATAAATGTTTGCACGCACAGTTGATTTGCAAACTCCTGAGGTGCTGTTGGGTATGCCAGCTGTACCAGTCGTTCGACGTCTGCCCCAAATTGTTGCAATGTCTCGCTGCTCCTTTGATTTTGGCTCTGCAGTTGCATTTGGTAGACTTGTTCCATGTGTTTGTCACCGTAGCGCATCTCCATACGATCTACTATAGTTGTAAAATTCTGTTGACTTTCCGGAATAAATCGGAGTATATCGAGAGCCTCCTCCCTTAAGGCGACGATAAGAGCTATAGCCTTTTCCTGATCGTCCCAATAGTTTGCGCAAGCAGCAACCTCAAATTGTCTTCGATATACCGACTAAGGAATCGAACCATCAAAAGTTGGTGCTGTTACTCTGGCTGGCTGTTGGACCCCAGGTGCAGCACTTGTAGGACGTGTTCTTAGTCGATTAACCTCCCTTTAGATCTCTTCCACGTTTGATGCTAAGGACTGATTGGCTTTTTGTATCTCGTCTATTTCTGCTTCCTGTTTAGCTAGCCCCGATTCTACATGTTTCATACCCGCTTCTAGCTTCTTTTCTGTTTCTTCCCGTAAGACTTGGAGGTCCATCGCGACTTGTTCTTTTATCTCCTCTTGAAACATTCTCATGGAGTTATGTACAGCTTTAAGTTCGTTTTTCATTTCCTCTTGGTTTTCTCTCATTTCTTGTTTCATTTCATCTTGTCTTGCTTTCATTTCATTTTGCCCTGTTTTCATTTCATCTTGTCCTGCTTTCATTTCAACTAGTCTTGCTTTCACTTCATCTTGTCCTGCTTTCATTGCAGCTAACATTAATAGTAGCTCATTCATTTGTTCCTTCATGGCACCGGCTTGGTTTTTAGTACCTACTGGCATCCAATTAACTTTTCTTCAGAAATTTCCTAAAACCCAGTAGACGTCTTATTCTTGACGAGACAATTCCGGTGATGCGTCACACTTAGGGGTTTTCTTGGCTGCTATCGAAAGTTCGAGAATGTTCTCTGACCTTCTAGAAACGTCGATCTTCGACCACTTCACGACGAGACGAGTTCAGTGATATGTCACACTTGTATGTTTTCTTGACTGCTATGGAAATTTCGAGAATATTCTCTGACTTTCTCGTAACGTCAATCTTCGACCTTTTCAGCATGAGACGAGTTCAGTGATATGTCACAGTCGTGGGTTTTCTTGACTGCTATGGAAACTTCAAGAATGTTCTCTGACCTTCTTGAAACGTCGATCTTCGACCTCTTCAAGACGAGACGAGTTCAGTGGTATGTCACACTTGTGGGTTTTCTTGGCTGCTATCGATTGTTCGAGAATATTCTCTGACCTTCTCGAAACGTCGATCCTCGATTTCTTCACGACGAGACGAGTTCAGTGGTATGTCAGACTTGTGGGTTTTCTTGGCTGCTATCGATTGTTCGAGAATGTTCTCTGACCTTCTCGAAACGTCGATCCTCGATTTCTTCACGACGAGACGAGTTCAGTGGTATGTCACACTTGTGGGTTTTCTTGGCTGCTATCGATTGTTCGAGAATGTTCTCTGACCTTCTCGAAACGTCGATCCTCGATTTCTTCACGACGAGACGAGTTCAGTGGTATGTCACACACTTGGGATTTCTCCTCCAACTAAACCAAGTGTTCCAGAACTTGCTACCATGTTCTATCCCACTTCTGACACCAATGTAACGAATTTACTAGAAAGTTCCTTATTTCTCGAACACTTATTTACAACTCAACTATTCACAAGTCAAACTAACTAACTAACTTTCTTTCTACTTTAACTTTATAAACTAATTTTTGCACTGTATGTCACTTTATTCGCACTGTATCGCTCACTATCGCGGTCCAAATTCAACTAACTCCTGGCCGGACGACACAACTCTTATATAGGCAGTGGAACGTCTCTTCAGACGCTTCTAGATGAAGAACTTTGACGAACCTTCTAGTATAGAACGTATTGTTCAAGTCAACTCCGCATGCTCTCGATAGTATCGAATATTCCCGGCGTTCGGGATCGCTCGAGGCGTTCATGACACTATATATACCCTGTATATTTTTACATTTTTGCATTCAGTAGGTCATTTTGCATACAACTACGGCATATTGAGATAAAGAATATTAATGACTAACATTTTTATGAGCAAATTTAATTTTTCATCTAGGCGGCCGTCACCCCAAAAAAATGTTTTGTTTCGCCTCAATAAATAATGCTTTATTGAAATAACGTAATGAGCCACCATGGTGGCATTTAAAAGAAATGAGTTATTCTGGAAAAACAATATCCGAAATGTTTAGGAGCCTATAACACAAATGTCGTATGGCATAATGTCATAATTGTATTTTCTGATTATTTATTGAAGCAAAACAAAACATTTTATTGGGGTGACGGCCACCTAGATGAAAAATTAAATTTGCTCATAAAAATGTTAGTTATTAATATTCTTATCTCAATATGCCGTAGTTGTATGCAAAATGACCTACTGAATCCAAAAGTGTAAAAATATACAGGGTATTCTATTTAAAAATCCAAAGTTGGCATTATTTCCGGCAAAACCGGAAGCGAGAGAAATGGATAAATCGGTCAAATTAATCCGTATTTAGCCGTTATTTGACGTATCCAAATTTGAGATTTATACCTTGAAAGACCAAGAAGATATAGGGGCGAGCGTCATCTCGTGGTCACCCGGTATATATATATATATATATATATATATATATATATATATATATATATATATATATATATATATATATATATATATATATATATATATATATATATATATTTATACATTTTTTTTTTTTTTGGTTAAATTATATTAACAAACAAGGTTTTATTGAAAAACTGTAGTTTTTTGTATTTACTTTGTGCTTTTATACTTTCGAATCCGAGGGCTATCATGTCACTCATCAACATGTCAAGAAGAGGATATAAATGGAACAGCTAACAGCCAACCAAAAATTATTGCTATGCAATACACTGCTGATTGTACCTTACTTATTTATTAGACGGTTCTTCATATGTTATTTAGTAGTAGTAAACATATTTTACTTGAAGTAAATGGTAATGTTAATTTCATGGTCTTTTGTGCTATAAATACCTGTGGTACAGAAGTATATTCAGAGATATAACATAAGGTCACAATTCAAAATACCAATATTGGCTAATGACAAGTTAACTTTAAATAGTTTTCTGATAACAGTGGACAAAAAATTCCATTGGATATGTGAATATTATTTATGATTGTTCAATTTCATATATAAATATCTGTACTGTAACATTGTTATACTTCTTTGTATGATATTAAAGTATGCAAAGTTATGAATAATAATATAACTTACCTGTAGTTCTTTTCTTTGGTTTCTTACTTTTTCAACAAACATACTTTGTGTTATTTCCTTATTTAACCACATTTCTATTGTTTCACTTATTGCTTCTCTGATTATAAATTTTATATATCTATGACCTAAGATTTATGATATCCACCTTATCTTTATCAAGATAATGAGCAGACAATTATAACAACATATAACTTATGATTTAACTTATATAACCTTACTATGCCATCGATTTTTAATAAAAATTCAAAATCTATGTTATACAAATATATTAACAAAAGAAAAATACATTTAGCAAACAACAGAATATGACAAATTAAGTTATATATTTAATTTACTATTAAAAATTACAATACTTAATGCTTAAAGTTAATTCAATTAAAGTTTAAATAATACAACATAACAATGAATATAAATTAATGTATTTTAATAAATAAAACTAACCACACTAAAGTGATTTTTAATGTTCAAAAAGGCTTATAGTTTTTGATAATTATATGGATATAAACATTAGAAATAATTATTAAATTTTGATGTTCTCCTAAGGAATGATTTTTTTTTATGAATGAAACAATCTATACTTTATGTAATTACAAAATAAATAAAATTAGTCATAATTGGAAACTGCCATATAACCAAAACTTTTTGACTGATATTAGCAATAAGGTACAATTATACATATTTGGTTCTTTCTTTTTGATACACTTTTACTTTATATAAAATAAAAATCTAGTTTTATTTTATGTATAGTTTCATTGTCATGTATCCTCGCCCAAATAGATTGTGTCTTTTACTTGCACTACTAATAGACAATAAAAATTCCTAGGTACACCGATAAAAGAACTAAGTGATTTCAGGAATTCCTTTCTCTGTGATGATTAATCTATAATTATTTTGACGAGGTCTTATTGGATATCTTGAACATGTAAGTCAAGACTAATTGGAAGTAACTTAGGACAAAACGTAATTCCTTTTATATTTGGTCATTGCATGAATTAGTTTAAGTAATTAATCTATGGAAATTTAACAAAAATGTATCATATAAAATAACCAGATAATTGTAACTGAAAATCAGATTGTAAATAATATAAGTTTGTAAACATTTTTAGTTGTCAATGAAAATAGAATCTGATTGCTGTAATACAAAAATATAAGAAGCTGCCATTCCAAAGATTTAAAAGTGTTAATATATTTATAGAAGACATTGTATAAATATGATGATTAAATTATTAGCTTTTTCCCTGTTCAGTAGTATCCCTGCAGTTTTGGATAATGCTTTGGGTACCATCAGAGTAAAGGTCTAGAACCTGTTTATGAAATTTTTGTACTTCATCAGAATTCTTATTTCATGTTATTGCTAGTTGATTCTGTTACACCCATCTCTTTGGCAAATGTCGGGCGACAGGTGTTAGTGAAGTGATTGTTGATGCTTTATCATGCCAAGCATATTTTTTTTTTAGAATACTGTATGTATAGGATACCCATTGCAATAATTTCAGCAGGATTATAGAACTAAGAGCTTAAATAAAATGGAAAAGGACACAATTTATTAATGAAAATTTATTTAAAATAAATGCTTATCATATCAATGAACATGTATACCAATTGAAATGAAAGTTGTGAACTCTTCTATTCATATTGTTTCTATTGGTTATATTACTGCGTATCAGCTGTGTACTGTAATATATTTGTATATTAATTTAAACTAACATATAACAGAAAATAATAAAAAGAAGAAATAAAATAGACGGTTGGTAAAATTAACAAAAAAAAGTTAGATCAAGGTCATAATACTTCTCAAACAAGTAACTATTTACAGGTATAGTTTATTTCAACGCTATTTGCCAAATAAAAAATCTCAAAACATAACATTGGCTTGTTTTTATGGCTAGGCTCAGATAGGCTCTTCCATTTATCGGCAAGATAAGAGAGTTTTTTATTTGGCAAATAGCGATGAAATTAATTATACTGCAGTTCAATGTTAGGTATAAAAGTACCCTGTCTATAAGCTGCTGTAAATATAATTGGGATTTTATAAAATAAACATTTTTTTAATGTAGTCACTATATATAACCATATACATAAATGAATTAATGCCTATTTTGGTCTAACAAGGGTTTACTATAAAACCACAGTATTAAATCTATGAAATATAATGCTTAATTAGTGTGATGAATTCATTATATCTTACATTACTTATCTAGTGTTCCTTTTAAAATAATTCGAAGTATACAAATAACGTAAAATATTTATTTAGTCCAAATACTGATAGGGAACTTATAATTTGTTCGGTAGTTTTTCTGTGAACAATATGCATGTAACACCCCGACAAAGACATCTTATTTGCAGTTAAGCACTTAATAATCTGTAATAACAATATATGTCAAAAAAAAAATTGTTTTTTTGTAAGTACTTTTAAATAAACATTATACCTCTTCACAATACGTATTTTGAATGAAAAACCTTTGTAATACCTCAAAAAATTTTGCAATGGCTAGTTTTCATATAATTGGTGAGTAATCAAGCAATCATTAATCCAAATATTTAATACACATTTACTAGTCGTTCCCACTACCAAACAGTTTTTATGCAATTACCACAAAGCTTTGCACAGCAAAACCTAACATCTGTTGTTAAACAGCCTTGTCATAATACTAATAATTAACACAGATAAAATATTAGAAAATCTACTCTAACATTCCTACATCGTTCTCACTAATTCATAAGATATGCTTCGGTCAAAGCCAAGTAGATTACATCTTTATGATCATAAAACAAGATAAAAAACGTCAAATTACTTAAAAATAGCAATTCCTGAATAATTAAGTAAAATTAAGTACTTAAAAAAATAAATGCTACCTCAGTTTCTGATTAATACTACAGTGTTAATCCTTTAGTTCATAAAAAGTAGGTTATTAAAATTTTACAAGATGAGGAAGGAAGATCGAAAGGAAAAATATTCTTATATTCGTTTGGTAAATAATACTAGTTTTATTTCTATACATTTCATTAAAAAAAAACTATTAGTTGTGATATACTATTAATTTCCATATGTTTAAGGAATGTTCAGTGAAAACAAAACAATTCATATATAATCTTTTTTTTTTGTTCTAAAGGAAGTTCAATTACTCTTAGAAATAAATAATACTTATATTGATAGATCACTCATTAAACTAAATTACATTTCATTAAGTAATTATTACCTGCTTAATTTAATTAAGTAATATTACTTGCCTAATTTTATATCCAGCATATCTTCAAGCCTATGGCTATTATTTATTTATATAGTGTTATTTTCCTATAAAAATCTGACAATAAAAATGTTTGTATATATTTAAATATCGTAATATACAATAAAACCCTGTAATATTTTTCAATACTTCAGTTCACAATTTAAAATCAATATATTTGGAAATAACCATATAATTTAATATTAATTTTGCAAAGAAATAATGATATTCTACCTTGCACTGTTTTGATGTTCCAATTCCAAATTGAATGTATATTATATATTCACGGCATTTTCTCTTTCCGATGTATTGTGACAAGAGTACCAGTTATTCTAATTTATATATCCATTTATACTACAATTTAATTAGTCTAAATATTCAGTCATGTTGTCAGACCTGTGGCATACGATTTTCAATATTGTGGGCATCTGTAGTGGCATTCATGTTGGGATCCAATTCTATTTTCTCACTATTCTTAGGGTTCATATTATTACACAAATCACTGAAATTAAGATCAGGGGGAGATGTTGGTGAATCAACAAGGTTTAGCCTTAGGGATGGGTCATCCAATCTAATTTTACTGTCTTCATCGGTACTATCAATAGAGGAAGATCTCTCTGTGGAAAGACGACCACCACTTCCTATACTCCTCTTTTTATAAGATTCTAATCTCATGACCTTAAAAATATGTGTATGTTTTAAACATGTCCAACAATCAGAAAATGGAAAGAGAAAAGATAGAAAACTAGAAATTTTTTTTAAATAACAGTTTTGTTAATATAAATTATACTAAGACTGCAGAATATAATGTATATTTTACATGACTGCAGCATGTATAGTACATATAGAACATATATACTATACATATATATATATATATATATATATATATATATACTATACATATATATATATATATATGTATACATATATATATGTATATATATGTATACATATATATATATATATATATATATATATATATATATATATATCTTATTTATACAAACGCAATTATCATTTTACTTTATTTATGATAAATCATTATTCTGCTATAGGGGACTTATATCAAATTCCTGCATTATTGCCTATTTTTCATTCTATACAATATTTAGGCATCAAAAAATAAAACCCGCCACGGGTAGGATTCGAAATTTGTCCTGGATGGGAACCGAACGACATACAGCTGTTTCGAACTTATTAGTTCTCATCAGTGCCGTACACAGTACGCCGATCCAGGACAAATGCCGACTAAAACCCACGCGGTATACATCTATATCGATACGATCTATGTCAGTAACATATAAGTCGGAAATCGAGAAAGGAACTACCCAAACCGCCAAGCAGTTATCAAGTAGTCCCCGAATAGCAAAGCTATTACATAATCGCTATAGGAAACAACTACTCCTCGGGCTAAAGCCCCGCCAGGCATTGAATTATACCTAAAAATTACTCTCGACCCCTTCCTCGTGTTTCTGCACGATCAGACAAGGTTTCAAAAAATAAAACCCGCCACGGGTAGGATTCAACATTTGTCCCGGATGGGAACCAAACGACATACAGCTGTTTCGAACTTATTAGTTCTCATCAGTGCCGTACAAGGTACGCCGATCCAGAAAGAAAATTCAGAAGATTCCCATCCGGGACAAATGTCGAATCCTACCCGTGGCGGGTTTTATTTTTTGAAACCTTGTCTGATAGTGCAGAAACACGAGAAAGGAGTCGAGAGTCGTTTTTAGGTATAATTCAATGCCTGGCGGGGCTTTAGCCCGAGGAGTAGTTGTTTCCTATAGCGATTATGTAATAGCTTTGCTATTCGGGGACTACTTGATAACTGCTTGGTGGTTTTGGTATTCCTTTCTCGATTTCCGACTTATATGTTACTGAATATTTAGGCAATTAATTTTTATACTTATTATTATTAAGTTCATAAACATCCATTTCCAGATAGAGCCTACCATAGGATATATAACTGGATTATTTTATATATATTTATATATATATATATATATATATATATATATATATATATATATATAATATATATATATATATATATATATATATATATATATATATATATATATATATGTATATATATATATATATATATATATATATATATATATATATATATATATATATATATATATATATATATATATATATATTTATTTATTTATTTACCATATGTATTTGGTAATTATAGTATATAACAAGAATAATGTCCTTATCATTAGTAACAATAGATTATCTGAGCAACGCTATAGAATGCAAGAATATTTGAGCAATGCTACAGACACTACTCAGGTGGAGACTGTTTATTTCATATACAAGAAAAAAAAATAGAGAAACATTTATATAATATAAATATAAGCTGTAAACATTACAAATATTAGTCAATATGTGTGTTTAAGAAGAACAATTATAAACAAAAAATAAGGGGAAAATAGAAAGCAGGTTGTGATGTGCAAAACAACCACAAAGTTTTCATGCAATAAGGAAAGTAATATTTATGTGTAAAGTAAAAAACCATATTTTCTCTAATTTGGTTCATCTCACTCTCAGTTTGTCTGAGAATTTTGCTTTTAGATGACTTTAAATACTTTAATGGAGAGCATGGAAATATATTTTTTAATAAAGAAATAGCCAATTGTAAGGTGCATAAATAAAAATTAACACAAGCTGATTCAAAAATGATCTTTTCTAACAAAACCTCATAGAAATATTGAGAACTTCTATTGAGAACACATGGTTGACATACAATTACTAAATGTTTATGGAATATTTCACATACAGGATATATATATATATATATATATATATATATATATATATATATATATATATATATATATATATATATATATATATATATATATATATATATATATATATATATATATATATATATATTTAACCAATTTTTAAAATAATCCATTGCTTGCTTTGAGTATTTTTGTTCTACTATAAGTAAAGGTAACTAGCGTACATAAAATATTTTTAATAATAAAAATAATAAATTTAACTATTAATTACTTTTAAAATTAAGATATGTTATGACTAAAGACTGACAGTTCTTTGTTCATTCTAGATATATATTCTTATTTTTATACAACATGGTGATAAGCATTTCTGCAGAGTACAAGAGTAAACATATCAATACTGATAGTTATTAAAATACTGGGTTAAAATTAAACCTTTGTAACCCTTACCCATGGTACAAACTAGCCTTTAACATGAGGTACGATAACAGCTAAGTTGTATTGTATGGGTTTAGCATATTGGGTGTGTCAGGGATGAACTTAATTTAATATTATGTCCGTAAAATTTGTTTGAATGCTAGATTAGTAATTTTCCTAAACTAGAGTCTGATGGTACTTTTTCACTTGCTCTCTCTTTGTCACTTCCAGCCCAGGGACTTGGCATAGGATCATCTTGACGTATAGGGGGGGGTCGTTTATTGTGGTTTTGTATAAGATTTAATAGGCTGTCAAATAGAGTTGTCGTATTTATTTAAGCTGGACACATAGTTTTGGAATGATTAATTTTGCATTTCCTTTAATTTAGATTTGAGCTTATTAGGTAGTATTTGGTTTTATCTGCTAGAGTGGTGTCATTTTTTCTTGGCTTTTCTTTTTTCGCATATTAATTTTTCTCTTACAAGAGGAACGTTTACAGCATTCTGTTGTGTGGATAGTGGTGGAGTGGCTTGATTGGCTGCATCTTGAAGTATGGTTGAAATGTTTTAGTGGCTTCCTCTAATTCGGTAGAATCTTTGAGTGATGTTTTTAGGTTTATTCTTTCTTCAACTGTGTTTCTGTATACTTTCCAATCGGTCCTTGAGTTATGAAGTCTACGTATCTTCTTTACGTTTATTGGAGATGAACTAATTGTACCAATTATTGGCCTGTGATCCGACGATAAACTGAAGTTTACCTCCACATCCATATAGGTTTTGAAGATTCCACTGGTGATGAAAAAGTCCAAAAGATCGGGTACTTTTCCTGGATCCGATGGTCAATAAGTGGGAGTACCAGTTGATAAGAATGAATACTTCTCTTTGTTTATCAATTTAGCAAGTTCTCAATCTTTGGTGGTGGTAAGTCATGAACTTCAGAGTGTGTTTTAGCTATTGAAGTCTCCTCCTGCTATGAATTTTTGACCAAGAGATTGGAAGAAATGCTGGAAGTCTTCTTGTTTTAAGTTGTGCTAGGGTGGGCGGTATACCTGCTGACACTGTGTTATCATAAGGTAGAGTTTTGACTCTGATTGACGTAGTCTGTAGGTGATTTCTTGCATAACTTTGCAGTTCGCAATGTTCTAATGTGTTTTTTTAATTATTGCAGTTCCAGCATAAGCACTGTTGTCAGGATGGTTTGTATGATATATTTTGAATAAATGAAGGTAACTTAAGATAAGATTTATTAGTTAAGTTAATTTCACTGATTAGCATTGTATCGATTAGATGTTCCTGCAGAAAGATCCTTAATTCTTCTTTGTGTTGGTTTATGCTGTTGGTATTTGTGCTGCATTCCATAATACTATTCTAATGTATTTGACAACTTTTTACTAATTAACGTTGTTAGTAGATTCAAGATCATACTATTTTGTTGCACAAGTTATTTAAACGAGCTCTTAAATTGGCCTAGGAGTTTACTGAGCACACTAGTGATATTGTCATTGGTGCTGTCATTGTTATTATTCTGTGGTGGTATTGTGTTGTTGGTATTATTTTTACCTACATTAGCATAGGACATTTCTTGTCGGAAATTTATGGGTGGTCTTTGATGTTCAAAAATTTCGGTTACTGTTAGTTGCAGTTGGTTGATGAGTAGAATTATTGATATTATTGTTGTTAATTTTGAGTAATGGGTAGTAATATTCACATCTTCTATAACTTGCAAGATGAGATCTGCCACATAATGCGCATGTTGCTGCATTCTTTTTACAGTTTGCTGTGCTGTGGTCTTCCGCATTTTATGCAAACAAAGGGTCTATTGCAGTACGTTTTGGTATGTCCATATTGCTGGTATCTCATACACTGAGCTATACCTTTATATTTTCTTGGGGATTCTATTGCTATTATGCTGTTGAGTAGATTCTTTATTTTGTATGTCTTTTTTCCGATCCGATAGGACTTGCACCTTGACGAAGTTCTAGTGCAAACTAGAACGGGTGGGTCGGCTTGCGCGTTTTAATGATTTAAGGAGCCGTACCATAGGTTTAACCATAGTGGGGGGGTCGTTATTGAAAAACCAGACTAAGACAAGTCCCTGGAGGAGGGCAGCAGCTCTTTCAGTAGTCATAGTGGCAGAAACCGTGGGGGTTGGTATGGTGCTATGACACACACGACTGCGATGTGGAAGGCAAGAGGAAACCACCACATTATAATCCTCAGAACCGCTAACAGAAAGCTTATCCCAAATTAATAATGGCGTCTCCTGGGGCAAAAAACACCGGAGGTAAAATAGTCCTCCGTTCGGATCTCCGGGTGAGAACTGTTCCAGGAGACGTGATCGAGTGCAATGGTAGGGATAGTAAGAATTGTAGCATTTCACGAGTCGGAGCGTGGAATGTCAGAAGCATGAGACAGGCAGGGAAGCTAGAGAATCTGAAGATAGAAGTGGATAGGTTAGGATTAGATATAGTAGGTATAAGTGAGATGCGCTGGCCGGAAGTAGGAGATTTTTGGAGAGGTGACTATAGGGTAATACACACAGTATCGGAAAATGGAAACGCGGGAGTAGGGATCGTTATGCGGAAGAACGCAGGACAGTGTGTAGATAGCTACCTACAATACAGTGAGAGAGTAATGATGGTTAGGTTAGATTCGAAGCCAGTGGGAACAGTAATAGTGCAAGTATACATGCCTACCTCTAGTCACAGTGAGGAAGAGTTAGAAGCCGTTTATTCGGACATAGAGCAGGTAATAGGATTTGTGAAGGGTCATGAAAATTTAATAATAGTAGATATTAACGCAGTCGTAGGTGAGGGGAAAGAAGGAGAATTTGTAGGTCCTTATGGATTAGGAAACAGAAACGAGAGAGGTAGCAGACGGATAGAATTCTGTGAGAAGCACAAGATGGTAGTCGCGAATACATTGTTCAAGAATCACGTTAGGAGGCGGTACACATGGAAAATGCCAGGAGGGATAGACAGGTATCAGATAGGCTACATTCTGGTTAGGAAGAGATTTAGAAATCAAGTAATAGACTGTAAGAGTTATCCAGGAGCAGATGTAGACAGCGACCACAACTTGGTAGTCATGATTAAAGCTAGATTAAAGTTCAAAAATCTGAAAACCCGTAAGGATATGAAACGTATAAATGTAGACATATTGAGGGATCAGAATATGAAAGATAAGTTCCAGGAGAAAACAGATCAATTAATAAATAAAGCGAGTAAGGACGAAATCAAGAACGCAGAAACTGAGTGGGAGGGTATCAAGAATAGTCTAGATTCCGCGGCTACGGACGTTTTAGGACACGATAAAAGGGAAGCTAGGAAGCCCTGGATAACGGATGAAATCTTAAACTTAATGCAAAAGAGACGAGGCTACAAAAACAGACGAGACGAGGAAGGACTGAAAACTTATACGTCATCATCATCATGAGGTCATCAGTCCTAAGACTGGTTGGACGCTAACCTCCAGCTTCTCCTATCTTGTGCTAACCTACGCATTTCATTTCTTATAAGTCAATAAAGTGGGAAATCATTAGAAAATGTAGAAAAGCGAAAGAACAATGGATAGAGGACAAATGCAAAGAAGTAGAAGATAAGTTGCAAGTAGGTAAGACCGATGAGGCTTACAAAATAATTAAGAGGAACTTCAGGGATATAGGAACAATAAGTAGAAACGTTAGGAGTCAATCGGGGGGCATACTGATCTGAAGAGAGGAGAAAGCGAATAGATGGAAGCAGTACTTAGGAAATTTATACGAGGGTCAGGAATTAGGAGATATATTAGAGGAAGAATCTAGCATCGATAGGGAAGATGTAGGAAAACCTATATTGAGAGAGGAATTTGAAATAGCACTAAGGGGGCTAAAGAATAATAGAGCGCCAGGTGTAGATAAAATACAGGCGAAAATTTTGAAATGTGTGGGACAGAAAGTAGTAAATAGGATGTTTGAACTGGAAAAATACATATACGAAACGGGCGAGATGCCGGAGGATTATAAGAGGAACATTATCGTTACTATACCGAAAAAGAGAGGAGCCGACAAATGCGAGAACTTTAGAACGATTAGCCTAACTTCCCACGCGTCAAAAATCTTAACCAGAATAGCGCAGAACAGGATGGAAAATAGAGCGGAGGAAATACTAGGAGAAGACTTCCGGTTTAGGCGAAATAGGGCAACTCGCGAAGCTATTGTGGCGCTAAGAGTAATGTTAGAAGAGAAAACAATAGAAAAAGGAAAGAACGCTTATATGGGATTTGTAGATTTAGAAAAAGCTTTTGATAACGTAAGATGGGAAAAAATGTTCGAGATACTAAAGAGCGCGGGAATGAAGTATAGAGATAGGAGTTTAGTACACAATCTATACAAAGAGCAAACTGCTGTTATAGAAATAGAAGGGGAAAAAAGGGAAGTAGGTATTAGGAAAGGAGTAAGACAAGGATGTACGCTATCACCACTAATTTTTAATCTGTACATCGAAGAGGCGATTAATGTGGTAAAAGATAGAGTGGATTTCGGGATTAAAGTACAGGGACAGAAACTAAAAATGCTGAGACTCGCGGATGATATAGCAGTATTAGCAACTAGTAAGGAGGAATTAGAATCAGCATTGAACGAAATGGAGGCAGTGTTGACAGAGGAATACGGAATGAGGGTGAATAAAAACAAAACTAAAGTGTTAGTGTGCAGAGGGCGCGAGAGCAGAGCAAAAACGAAAGTACAAATTAATAATGAAAGATTGGAGGAAGTTAAAGACTTCACTTATTTAGGAAGTAAAATAAACTGGGATGGAAGAAGCGATAAAGACATAAAACAAAGAATAGCGCAGGGTCGAGTAGCTTTTAACGAAAAGAAATCACTTTTATGCTCGGGGGTAATAAACTTAGAAACAAGGAAGAGATTTTTGAAAACATATGTATGGAGCACGGCACTATACGGTTGCGAAACCTGGACGGTAGGGGAAGCAAGTAGGAAGAAATTAGAAGCTTTCGAGATGTGGTGTTACCGAAGAATGATGAAAATACCATGGACTGATAGAGTTAGAAACGAAGAAGTATTGGAGAAAGTCGGCGAGAAAAGAAGTATGTGGAAAAACATAAATTAGAGAAGAGATAGAATGGTAGGCCACTTGCTAAGACATGGGGGAATAGTCCGCGATATTTTGGAGGCAGAAATAGGAGTGAAGAAAGGCAGAGGTAGGCCTAGATTAGACTACTGCTCGCAAATAGTAAGGGATGTAGGTTGTAGCACAATTAGCGAAATGCGTAGGTTAGCACAAGATAGGAGAAGCTGGAGGTTAGCGTCTAACCAGTCTTAGGACTGATGACCTAATGATGATGATGTCTTTTTTATTTTTTGCTGGCTCCAAATCGACGAAGAACGGGTTAAGTGGGTCTTCAGTCCGCCTTTGCTCTGTATTGATATTTCTTACTTTATGTCCCAAGGATATTAGTTTATCTTTGATTTCTTCTATGTCCATTGAATGGTATAAGTATTTAATCACTACTCTATAGGCTCTTTCTTCTTTGGGCTGATAAATGTGGTGAACCTTGCAAGCTTTCTATATGTGTCGGGATTAAAACATTTGATAGTATTGATAGTTGATTTTGATAGTATCGTTAGCTATACTCCTCGTGTTGAATTGATGCTAATTAAATAATTGTTTTCAATAATTTCATTCAGCTTCTTAATTATTGCTGAGACATCAGCTACATACAGCATATACGAATATTCGAGGTGATTTGGTAATTTTCACTTCTTTAGTCTTATTCGTATCTTCATCATTTTCTGGACTTGACAGAGAGATGTATCTCTTGTTGATGTTTAAATTATTACTTTCTATATTTATATTTGAGAACGTTTTTCTTCTTTTGACATTTTTCACAACCTGCCATGGATTATCCTTGTTGACATTTTCAATTTCTTTGTAACTAGTTGATAGGATTCTTGTTAGTGCAGCACTATGGTTGGATTGTTGATTATGTAATTATTGTTGTGGGTGTTGGATGAGTTGCAGTTATCGAATTTGCTGTGACTATTGTGTTTTGTATTTGCATGTGCATGTTAAAATGTTCTTGATTGGATAGGATGTAAGTACTAGTAAAATTGGGGACAAATGGTTGTGATGTATAAATTTGTGGCATTTGTATACTTATTGTAGGGAATTGCATTTGGCTTGATGACAGTACTACTGGCTGCATATTGTCGGCTAAACCAGATCCGATTCCAGTAGGAAACATTTTAATTTCTGCCTATGGAATGTCAGGTATGTACAACGAACTGCTGGCCTTTAGCTACGACCTAATACATCGTAATGTCATACTTCTAATAAATGAAATTACAACATCAAGCATTAAATAGGGAATTAATAAACTTACTCGAGCCATTTCCAAGGCTCTGTGTCCGGGCTGGTGATAGGCGTGGGAAACTAAATAAATGATTATTAGCGTTAGTAAGATCACTAATGTTGGAAAAAAAAGTGAAACCTGCAGTTATATTTTCTTAAAATTTATTTGTTTAACTTTAACTAAATAAGCAATATTTTAACACTTATGACTAATACTTATGATACTAATAAACATATTGTGTTAACATGTCTCATACAAGTTATTTGATTATTAATTAAATTTGGGTTTGTTCCATTATTAATGAGTTTTTCTTTGTATGTACTGAAACAATTACAGGTTTTTTTTTAATTCATTTGTCAAAAATTACATGAAATGGAATATTTTTATCTACATTTGTATTACACACAGTTTTGCATATAGAAAATTAACAAATTATAATTTGTACATATTAATAATGTAGTACTAAATTAGTTTTGTGTAATTTACTCTGCTTTCAAGGTAGTTCAATATCTGGACATGTCTGTTATTGTTATAAATAAATTCCATCACGACATAACACAATATTTTATTATGCACGAAAAAATTAAATATAACAAATATGTAGTTTCAACTTTCCATATAGCCAAAATCATAATTTAATGTTTATACAAATATTACCTGGCAAGGAAGTGTTCACTTTAGTGATATAAAACTAAACAAAACAAACTGCCTCTTATGATAATGAAATTAATGACTTATGATAATAAAAAAGAATATATTAAGTATGACTTATGATAATGGTATATAATCAAGTATATAATCAAGAAACAATTGTAAATATACCGATAAAATCTATAGTAAATAGGTACAAATTTATGAAATCTCTAGAGCCAGTCTTAACATTTACTTAGAATTTAACTAGGACTTTAATAAATGATTTGGAGTAGATTATTAGTTACACCCATATACTTTCTCTTTTTTTATTGATGTTTTCCTTTTTATTTCAAATATTGATGAATTAATATAATCATCATTTGATGATTTTCTCGATTGTCACACAGCACAATATCTTAATTTGAATTTCAAACAATATATTTAATATAACATTTTTTTTAATTATTATAATTGAATTATAATTTAAGATGAATAGTACAGATAATCTTATTGAACTAAACATTTTTTATATAAAATATAAGAAACATAATCTTGTTCCACAATCAAATAGTTAATTAGTGCATGTGATGTACATATATATATATATATATATATATATATATATATATATATATATATATATATATATATATATATATATATTATCTGTCGCTTGTAAAAAGTAATATTTGTATCATTACTTCGTGCTTATAATGTCCCTAAATACATACAATACATACTTGTACACCTTAACATATTCAGAATTTCACTTTTTTTAACAACTGTGATAAGCTGTTATTAAATGTTTATATTTTGTGACCTTTATTTACATTATGTACAAAACCCAAAATAAGCCAAAGCAAGTGCTTTTACATATTTTACACAGTCTAACATTTCAACTTAACATGAAACTTACTTCTGCTTGCAAATCAGCCACTTTATCTTGCAGTTCTCTGACCTTATCACTATCATCTACAGAATGAATTCTTAATTCGCCTTCTGTTGCAATTTCTTGATTCTAAAAACGTGTGTTCTTAGTTAAACATTATTTGTTAATACCACCACCATTAAAACATTTTTAATAAACTTTATTTTCAAGACAGTGAATTCTCTATTAGAATATCTTTATTAGAAGATAATATCAGCATTTTATGCATGATAGTGCAATTGAAAACTTTTACGGTGATCAAAAGATTATTTTCTTTAACAAATATTGATTCTATAATTTTTTTATTATGAAAAGTATATTTCCACTAAATACCTTCATTTTTGTGAAAAACTAGACTAGTCTCGTTTCTTGTTGATGAATTGCTGGTTTCAATGCTACTCCAAAACTTTTTATATTTATTAAAAAAAAAAGTTATATAAAAGATTTACTGTTGGAGTATGCAGTTTCTGATTTTTACAACTACTAGAACAATCAATTTAGTTATTTATAAACCTAATTTCAAATACAATCCACAAAATTTTAATCTTAATACTATCATTGAATATAATTTAAAAAATGGGAATTATGTATTAAATAATAATATAATATTATTTTCTATCAAAATACAATCAACAAAAATACAATTATCACACATTACAATTATGTATATCTATGGATGGAAGTCCTTAGGTTACTTAATAAGACATTAAGGATCTTCATGATTAATTTATAAAAAGAAATATTTTACCTGGAAAATATGACTTTTTAATATGCATCTCAGTTTTAACTTGGTTAACATCGACTTGTTTATTTCTATTTTTACAAATACTACATTAAACAGTCGAGATGTGTCAAAATAGAGAATTACCTTCAACTCAAGCTGGCTAATTTTCTGAGTAAGCTCTGCAACAGCTTGTGTCTTTTCAGCATCACTTATTTTTGCTTTCATTAATTCATCTTGCATTTTGCTTTCCAAATCTGAATACCTTCTTTGTTCTTCTAAAAGTCGAGCTGCTGCTTCCCGATCTCTTAATTCAGCTGCCTCTAGGCATTCTCGTTGTCTTTTAATTTCCTCATCTTGTCTCCGTAACTGATTAGTACTAACTTGAACCTGGGTTTCTAACTCCATTACCTGATTAATAATTAAATATTATATAACAATATCATTTATTTGCACAAAATAGTTGTAACATTAGTTCCTGATAATAATATTACCTCTATTGTTGAAATATTTTCAGGTTGTTTAACATTTTGAAGGAAATTGCTATAGAAACTATGTATTAAGGGTAATTAGGTAGTTTTATATTATTTTTTGTCCTATATATGCTTATACTCAAAAATTGTGGTGCCAAATTAAAACATTCAAATGAACACAATTCAACTGTAAAAAATGTATTTGTAATATACACATTGAGAAAAAAATCTAAGACGTTCAGAAAACTAGTTCAATTGAAAGTATTTGTTTTTTATCAGAGAGTCCACAGCAATCCGTAATATCTAGATTAAAACATTATAAACTAAAAAAAATTTGTCCTTACTTTAAGGCGCAATTCTTTAACCTCAGTCAAAGTTTCCATTTCTCTAATTCTAGTAGTCATAAGTTCTTCTTCTAATTTTTGAGTTTCGTTATGACGATTTTCCCAAAATAATAACTTTTTTGGTGTACTATGAGCTTCACCTGCTGCTGTAGGTTCTTGCTTGTGCTCCTATAAAGGACAAAATAAAACATAAAAAAAAACACTTTATTGAAGACTACCTGAAGATGTCTTTGCCATTGAGCACTTAATTCTGACACTCTTTGCCTTAGATCTTTAAGTGATAAGTTAGCTTCTGCTTCTCTAAGTTTGACAGCAATTAATTCTTCTTGTAAATGAGCAACACTGTTATCTGGTGTGGTCTCTCTTAATGTCTTCTTATCCTCTTCTAACTCATGAATTCGTGATCGCAGATCTCGGATTAATGCATCATTTTCAGCTTCCCTTAATCTTACCTTAACCAATTCTTCCTGAAGGCATTCTATCATTTCTTCTCTTTGCTGTAACTGTTCCTGTTTAATAGTTATTTCTTCTATGGAAGACTGTCTTGATGTGTGCTAAAATCCATATTTTATTTAAATAAAAAAAAGTTTAAATGTACATTAATGTTGGAAACAAATTCAGGGTTTGCAAACAATTATTGCAGATCAACCTATCTTGATAATATTCATTAAACTAACGATTACTAATGAAAAAGAATTTGTCCAATGCTTTATTATAACGAATAATTTAAATTTTTGAAGATGTTTGAGGGTTAGAATGTCTTGAGCAATATGGTATACTAAATACATATGTTAATATCATACATTTTTCACCTATCTAGAAAAAAAGGATAACTCTTTTAGATAGTCAATAATATAGTACAATTTGACAAAGGAACCCCTTATTATTTATTTATTACACCAAGATATGTGGAAACAAATGAAAAAATTGAAAATGATTGAAAATTGGTAATAATTGAAGCAAATTGACTTTATTCAATCACTGGTCATTTTAGATTGTTGATGAAAATTCAATGTTTAAATATTTCAGTTTTCAGAAAATTCCATTATGATTGCAATAAGGAAACTTAAATGACACTTTGTATACCCATCCTGAAATATATTTTAATTCAATATTTATTAATGAAATAACTATCTAAATGTTATCTTGTATTTCTTTAACATATTCTATCAAACAAACTATGTATCGCCTGTACCGAATAAATGTTTAATATTACATATAGTTAGCTTTAATAATGTATGTTGGCAACCCTGCCAGAATATATGTTGGTATCCATGTATCGCAAAAGATGGTGTCAATAGAGTCTGTGAAAATTCTGATAAGTAATAAAGTTATTTTGAAATACCGTCTATTTTATATGTACTGTGCTCCCCGCAAACCACTATGCTAACATTGGTTATGGGCCCAGGAACAGGTGAGCATTAGTACCCTGTAAAATAGAAGTCAAGAAAGGCACGCGGCAAACGACAAAAAATGGCGGAGAAGTCTGAGAACAAATATGGCATCCTTCGCCGGTGACAATTTCGATAATTGGAAGTATAGAGTGGAAGCTGTATTACGAGCCTCTGATGTCCACAATGTACTGCTCGAAATTGAAGATGAACAAAAGAACCAGGAGTGGATAAAAAACGACAATAAAGCAAGGAATATAATTATACAAAGTATGGCAGATTCACACCTGGAATATGTTAAAGACATTGGCAGTGCGGCAGAAATGTTAAAAAAACTGGAAACCACATTTGCAAAAAGGGGCACGTGTTCAAAATTTTATTTACTGAAAGAGTTGGTGAACTTAAAATATAAGGCGCACGAAGATTTGCAAGCCCACTTCACGAAATATGACAAAATTTCAAGAGAGTTAAAAAATTTGAATGCAGGTTTTTCTGAATCGGATATGGCTTGTTTCTTGTTATTATCGATGCCGGTCGATTATGAAAGTGTTGTCACTGCTATAAGAACAATATCAGAAGACGATTTGAATCTGGCTGCAGTTAAAAAAAGGCTGTTGGAATTTCAAAATAATAAAAGTGACGAAAACAGAAGAAAAGTGAATCCCGTACATGCTTCGTTTGTATCAACAAAAGCGAACAAAAAATGGGTAATTGTATAGAACACCCCCTTCTGGATTTTCGCGGTTTTTTTTTTTTATGGACGTGTTGTAGGTTGCTATAGGAACCGTTTTTCACAAACGAAACTTTGCGCAAATTAATAATAACCCATCTAGCTAACGGGAGGTGGGAGCGAATAGGGGTGCTGGGTGGGGTAAACAGGTGTATTGAAGAATGTTAATTTAGCAAGGGTACATTAAAAAAATGTAAATTTTTGAAAATATTCAACATCTAGGGGTAGTTTTTAAGGGTTGAAGCAATATTTGTGTGGTGAAAGGATGTGGCATTGTGTGCACATAGAGACCGCAAAATTAAATATCTTGCTTTTTTTTTTTTTTGTTAAATTTTGGCGTCTGTTGTTGAAGGGCAAGGGATATATTTGGTATATAAATGATCAATGTTCAAAAATAATTTAGAGGGATAGTTTGTAAGGGTTCAAATAATCGTGAATCCTAACTGTTTCTATTTGTCATAATCTGCCTGACCCTTTTTTATGCACGTGATAGTCATTATTTAAATTGATGTATATTTAATTAATTTACTCACATGTTGCATTCCAATTATTAAAACGCCATGTTTATTTAAGAACGATGTAAGTCCTTCATTTGATGCTGTAATAGCATAAAATTTCGCGGAAGTGACATCGCAAGAGTCACAGGTGTTGAAATCACAAAACCGCACAGGCACAGGTGTAAGAATCACAGTCAATACTCTGTTTTCACTCATATTTTTGTCGCATACGACGCGCAAGAATATTTTAAGTTTAAGTTCTAGTTGTGAACAAAGAACTGAATAGCTGTGGTACAAAAAGTGTCTTTTCAGCATCCCTTGGCGCGTGAAGACGTTTCCAACCAATCAGGGCGTCTGATTTTGTTTACATATTTGTAAATTCAATAGACAGTGATGCCTGTGCTTTAGGTAAGCAAGTAATTTGTAGCCTATATTGTATATTATAATAGTTGTACAAAAGTTGATGTGGCAACATGGGAACTTTGGTGAACTACAGAAACGATTAAGTAAACAGTAAATCAGCTGTGCGCATGGAGGAATGTTCCAATTTTAATTTATTTATAAAAAATACTTAATGCCATTTGCGCAAGATATGATAAGGTGCGTTGTACTCGTGATGGAATGTACAATGTGTGAGTAAATTTAGTTTTTCGATAGGGGGTGTTCTATACAATGACCAAAAAATGTTTTAAATGTGGAAAAATTGGACACCTGCAGAATGTTTGTGGAATAAAATGTAACACATGCAACAAGCTTGGGCATAAGGTAGCACAATGCAGATATGGTCGAAACGAGGGTAGAAAAGGGAAGGACAGTGTACAGGGTGTACAAGCGAATTACTCAGGAGAGTGTTCAGAAAATACAGCGATTATGAAGATAAATACTGACGATGTGGCATTTTGTTCGATAAAAGCGAGTGGTAATCAGGAAGAAAATTCTAAGTACACTTGGTGGTACGCAGATTCAGGTGCAACCCACCACTATATTAATAATGAAGATATTCTAACAAACAAGAGGTACTTCAAGGAACCAAAATTAATTCAGCTAGCAGAAAAAGGAAAATCGATGGTCGTTACATGTAGTGGTAACGTGAAAGTGATAAGTGTAGTGGGAAATCAAGAAATACCAATAACAATAAAAAATGTGCTTTGTGTTCCTGGCCTTAGATTAAATTTATTGTCAATTTCGAAAATAGAAAAGGTAGGATTTGAAATAACTTGTTTTGCTGGTATTATCAACATCAAAAGAAATGAAACTGTATGTTCAAGGCGAACGTAAAAATAATTTATATGAACTGAAATTTAAATATGTAGATAATACAAGCAGTGCAAATTTAGTAGTAGAACCAGATCACGAATTATGGCACAAAAGGTATGGCCATTTAAATTATAATTCTCTGTCAAAAATTAATAATTTACATCTAGTTAGTGGTATGACCTTTAGAAATAATAACAATATGATGTGTGAGGTTTGTGTAAAGGCAAAACAAAAATGTGATCCATATCATTCAAAAATTAGCAGATCAAGTAGAATTTTACAATTAATTCACAGTGATATATGTGGGCCTATTACACCAGTCTCGCATAATGATAATAGATACTTCGTAACATTTGTGGATGATTATTCAAGGTTTGTGATGATTTATGTTATAAAATCAAAAGACGAAGTGCTTCAATGTTTTAAAGATTATGTAGCTAAGGTATCAACGTTGTTTTGTGGGAGACAGGTGGCAGAAATTCGGTGCGATAATGGGGGGAATACTCGTCAAAGTTATTTAAAGACTTTTGTTCAAATAAGGGTATCGAAATTTCACATACACCGCCATATTCCCCTCAGATGAACGGTGTTGCTGAACGCATGAATCAAACTTTAATGAATATGTCAAGGGCAATGATTTTACAAGCAGGTATGGAAAAACAATTTTGGGAAGAAGCTGTGCTTACTGCTGGCTACATAACAAATAGGACACAAATGTATTTAACGAAAGATAGAACTCCCTATGAATTATGGTTAGGAAAGAAACCGAATGTGGTTAATATGCGCATTTTTGGATGTATAGCTTATGCAAGAGTACCAGATGTACTTCGAACAAAATTAGATGATAAAGGTGTTAAATGTCGATTTGTAGGTTATGCGGAAAACGGCTATAGATTATGGTGTGAAAAAGAAAGGCGAATAATCCATAGTAGAAATGTTGTTTTTGACGAACAAAATTTTTCTGACATGAATAAAAGGCAAGATGAAACATACGAAAGTGAAGACGAATCGGAAGAAATTAAAGCAAGAGAAGAAGGTGAAAATGGTCAAAAACAAACCGAAAATGAAATTGGTGATGGAAATGAAAGCTATACTACTGATGAGACTGACAGAGGCAGACCAAGAAGAAATATTAAATTACCACGACGCTTTGATGAGTATGAAATAGATCTTGGGTGTTTGGAACTATTGAGTGAGTACAATGAAACTTCAGGGTCATATAGAGAGGCAAGGAAAAGCCCGAAATGGGATCAATGGAGAAAGGCGATTAATGGAGAGTTAACAGCACTACAAGAAAACGAAACGTGGAAGTTAGCTGAATGGCCTGAAAATGAAAATATCATTAGTAATAGATGGGTTTTCAAGGAAAAGGAAAATGAAGAAGGAAAAGTGATTTACAAGGCAAGATTGGTTGCGAGAGGTTTTGAACAAGAATATGCGAACCCTTTACAAATTCATGCTCCGGTAGCCAGGCTTTCGACCTTTAGAATGTTATTGTCGGTTTGTGTTAATTACAATTTATCTCTAGAGCAGTTAGATGTTAAAAATGCTTTCTTAAATGCAACTATTACGGAACAGGTTTATATGAATATTCCTGAAGGATTAGAAATAAATGAAATCGATAAAGGTAAAGTATGTTTATTGAATAAGTCAATTTATGGTCTAAAACAAGCACCTAAAATATGGAACGAAACATTTAATAATTTTATGACAAATTTGGACTTTAAGCGATCGAAATCGGATTATTGTTTGTACGCCTGTCTACAGCAAAATATACGATGCTACCTGTTATGGTATGTGGACGATATTTTGATAATGTGCAATAATCAGAATTTTTTGAACTATGTAAAGACAAAATTATGTGAAATGTTTAAAATGAAAAGACTAGACAATGTAAATAATTTTTTGGGTATAAAAATTATAAAAGACGTTGAACAACAAACAATAACCATTTATCAGGTTACTGCTATTAAGAATCTAGTAAATAAATTCAATATTGAAAATTGTAGAGTATTTAAAACTCCAATTGAAAAGGGTTAAACTTAAAAAGAAATTGTGATGATAAAATTAAGACAAAACTACCTTATAAAGAACTTTTGGGTTGCCTGATGTATATAATGATGGGTACTAGACCAGACATTTGCTATTGTGTAAGTTATTTTGGACAATTTCAAGACTGTGCAACAGATGAACATTTTAAACATTTGTTAAGAGTTTTAAAATATTTAAAGGCAACAATGGATTTGAAGTTAATTTTCTGTAGGTCAAATACAAGTTTAATAGGGTATTCTGATGCGGATTGGGCAAATGATTGCGACAGAAAATCTATTAGCGGTTTTTGTGTCAAGATGTTTGGTAATTTAGTATCGTGGAGTTCCAAAAAACAATCGGTAGTGACTTTGTCCAGTACCGAGTCAGAATTTGTAGCTGTATGTATGGCAAGTTGTGAACTGCTGTATATTAAAAACTTATTGGATGATCTAAATATTTGTTATGAACTACCTATTACGGTATATGAAGATAACCAGAGTACAATTAACTTGACATTAAGTACAGAGTACATTGATGTGAAATTTCATTTTGTAGTGTAGATTTGTTGGCTAAAGATGTTATAAAAATATTGTATATAAGTACCAATGAACAGTTAGCCGACATATTTACTAAGTCTCTATGTCATGAGAAGTTTATGCATTTTGTTAAAATGTTAAATATGATTTAGATTATAGTCTAAATATTCTGTCAGGATTGAGGGCGGATGTTTAATATTACATATAGTTAGCTTTAATAGGTAGGGTTGCCAACATACATTATGTTGGCAACCCTACCAGAATATATGTTGGCATCCATGTATCGCAAAAGATGGTGTCAATAGAGTCTGTGAAAATTCTGATAAGTAATAAAGTTATTTTGAAATACCGTCTATTTTATATGTACTGTGCTCCCCGCAAACCACTATGCTAACAATAAACACTTCATAATAATAACATAAAATAATAACATATTTTTAACACATAAAATAATAACATATTTTTAATCTCATCTAAGCTACCAAATTTAGCTAACTATTGATCTTTTTTTTGTGTTATCAATGATTATATACCTGAAAAAAATATATTTTTTAAACTAAAAGGCCGGTGATATAAAAAGACTTAATTATATTAACAGATAGATAGTGACTGTATATGTTTATATGTAATAGTATAATATAGATTAGAAACATAAAACACCTCATGTAAAAGTATGTAAAATACTATAGCATATAGTGTATAGAATACTATACGATTCTATATAATATATCTAAACAATATACTATAAATTTTGCTTAAGCATACTATTCTTTCTTCAAAAAAGGGTCAGAACTTACCGTTTCTTCCATCATTAAAGCTAATGATCTAATTCTCTCGTTAGCCAGAGCAAGTTGATGTGTAGTTTCTAAATGCGTATGTCGTAGTACATCTAACTCTCTTTGTACCACGAAAGTTGTTTCTTCTTCTTCTGCTCTACTAACTTGACCTCTCACCAACCGATCAGCTAGGGCTTTACTTTCTTCTTCTAACATTTCACACCTGTGTCTTAGCTGCTTATTTTCCTGTCTTAGTCTCTAAAAATTATTTTTTTATTTAAGAATTGAGAAGGATGTTATATTTTAAGAACATTATTGAATAATGAATTATGGAAAATACTTAAGAAATGGGTAAAACAAAATTTTCTCACTATATTTACACAAAACTGTGAGGTATAACTGTAAAAATCTCATTATCAATGTTTTAAAAGTAATTATTGGATATATTCAAAAAACTTATCAGATAAGTATATTTATACTGGAAAATAATAAGGCCGCATACAAAAGGAACAGCTAGATTGAATATTTCTAACTGATGTAACACCTTCACTATGGTTATATTATTTTTGAAATAGGTGTAAGTAGGTACACCCTTTTCTATCGAATATTACAAAACAAAATTTGAAAAGTAGCAAAAATATTAATGTTATAAATTAATTTTATTTGATGCTTCATGCATCAGATGCATTATATTGTTATGGTGGATATGTCTTACATATTTTGCATGATATTGTGGTCAAAATAACCTCAGTTGCAATGTTCTGGGGTTGTCATCATTGCCAAGACATTCGCTCATAATTATTTTTCAATTGAAATTGAATGTTGTTTTGAAACTAATTACGGTTAACAGATTCAGAGAAAACTTAATTACAATATATGCCCTATTTAGTAGCTACCAGATTTACCTCTAAGTTTTTCCTTTGGTCTCAATAAAAAAAGCTGTTCACATTGGCGCTACCTATGAAAATCTGGAATTACAAGCAATTGTCTAAGTATTACACTATCAATTTAAAAAAGTTTGGACACACAGAAATCGACTTCCTTCCTCTGAAGTTTTACGCTGTGGAAGAAGACGAGGACAAATACACACTCTAATACTGGACCCAGTCCACCCGGGACCACAATGCGAATGGCATTATTACAACATCTGTAGGATTCTACGTGAATTTTCTGTACGATCATTATTTCCCGAGTAATTAATTACCAAAGCCTAAGCTGACTTTTTTTGCGTTGAACGACGATAACCCAGTGAAAAATCACCGATGTGATTTTGTACACATCCACAAAATATTTGCTGGTGCAAATGGTGTTTACCCACGATGTTTAAATTCGGCAGGTCTTGTATTTCTTATTGGCGCTATCCATCCACATAGACATACACAAACATAATTAGGATGTTCGATATTATTGTTCTATTCCACAAACACAGAACTATACACACGATATTTCGTTTTACGAGGGACAACATTTTATAAATATTAGGTAAGATGAATTTTCAGTTTAAAAAAAATATTAACTCTGAGAACAACTCTAAGATATATCCTTTCACGGTGGATAAAATTCGATACGAAATTGAACAATGTGCTAATAACTGTTTTAAAACGCAACTAGACTGAAAAAAATTAAATTAGATGAATTTTTGGCAATGTTCATAGACGAATAAAATCTGAAAAACACGATGTAGAGCAGATGTCTACAGTGGACATGGTAGTCAAGTACGTCTATTTTCACAAAGAAGTTGTCGCTTCAATGTGCCCATTAAGGGGATGTTTTAAAATCCAAGTAAACTTCATAAAAAACTCGAATTAGATGAATTTGAGACCATGTTCAAAGGCGAGTAAAATCTGAAAAATACAATGTAGAGCAGGTGTCTTTAGTGGAAACGGTAGCCAGATAGACCTATTTTTACAGGAAATGTGTCACTCTAATGTGCCCATTAAGGGGATGATTTAAAACGCATCTGAACTTTGAAAAAAAATCGAAATAGATGAATTTTCAGCAATGTTCAAAGACGAATAAAATCTGAAAAACACAATGTAGAGCAGATATGTTCAGTGAAAACGGTAGCCAAGTAAGTCTATTTTCACAGGGAATGTGTCACTTCACTGTGCCCATTAAGGGGATGTTTTAAAACGCATCTGAACTTTGAAAAATAATCGAATTAGATGAATTTTCGGCAATGTTCAAAGACGAGTAAAATCTGAAAAACACGATGTAGAGCAGATGTCTCCAGTGGACATAGTAATCAAGTATGTCTATTTTCACAAACATGTATATTTCACAAATATTATTATGAAATTTACTTGAATCTTAAAACATCCCCTTAATGGGCATATTATAGTGACACATTTCCTGTGAAGATAGACCTACTTGGCTACTGTTTCCACTGAATACATCTGCTCTCCATTGTAATTTTCAGATTTTACTCGCCTCTGAACATAGCCACAAATTCATCTAATTCGATTTTTTGATGAAGTTTACTTGGATTTTAAAACTTCCCCTTAATGGGCACATTGAAGCGACAACTTCTTTGTGAAAATAGACGTACTTGACTACCATATCCACTGTAGACATCTGCTCTACATCGTGTTTTTCAGATTTTATTCGTCTTTGAACATTGCTGAAAATTCATCTAATTCGATTTTTCAGATCAAGTTCAGATGCGCTTTGAAACATCCTCTTAACGGCACATTGGAGTGACACATTTCCTGTGAAACTAGACATACTTGCCTACCGTTTACACTAAAGGCATATGCTCTACATTGTATTTTTCAGATATTACTCGTCTTTGAACATAGCCATAAATTAATCTAATTAGATTTTTTTATGAAGTTTACTTGAATTTTAAATCATCCCCTTAATGGACACATTGAAGCGATAACTTCTTTCTGAAAATAGACGTACTTAACTATCATGTCTACTGGAGATATCTGCTCTACATCGTGTTTTTCAGATTTTATTCGTCTTTGAACATTGCTGAAAATTCATCTAAATTCGATTTTTTTTTTCAAAGTTCAGATGCGTTTTAGATCCCCTTAATGGTTACATTGGAGTGACCATTTCCTGTGAAAATAGACCTACTTGGCTACCGTTACCACTAAAGTCATATCCTCTACATTGTATTTTTCAGATTTTACTCGCCTTTGAACACAGCCACAAATTCATCTAATTCGATTGTTTTATGAAGTTTACTTAGATTTTAAGACATCCCCTTAATGGGCACATTGAAGCGACAACTTCGTATTGAAAATAGACGTACTTGACTATCATGTCCACTGGAGACATCTGCTCTACATTGTGTTCTTCAGATTTTATTCGCCTTTGAACATAGCCACAAATTGATCTAATTCGATTTTTTTATGAAGTTTGCTTGGATTTTAAAGCATCCTCTTAATGGGCACATTGAAGTGAGAACTTCTTTGTGAAAATAGACGTACTTGACTATCATGTCTACTGGAGATATCTGCTCTATATCGTGTTTTTCAGATTTTATTCGTCTTTGAACATAGCCGAAAATTCATCTAATTTCATTTTTTTAGTCCAGTTGCATTTTAAAACAGTTATTAGCACATTGTTTAATTTCGTATCGAATTTTATCCGCCGTGAAAGGATATATCTTAGAGTTATTTTCGGAGTTAATATGTTTTTAAACTGAAAATTCATCTTACTTAATTTTTATAAAATGTTGTCCCTCGTAAAACGAAGTATCGTATGTATATATCTGTGTTTGTGGAATAGAACAATAATATCGAACATCCTAATTATGTTTGTGTAAGTGTATGTGGATGGATAACGCCAATAAGAAATACAAAACCTGCCGAATTTAAGCATCGTGGGTAAACACCATTTGCACCCGCAAATATTTTGTGGATGTGCACAAAATCACACCGGTCGAAAAATCATCGTTTTTAGACACCTCAAATTAAAGAGGATAAAATTGTCCAAGAAAGCTACATGATGAAATCACCCAAACAAATTATTGAAGTCCGTGGACCTTCTGAAAGACAAGCAAAAATTTGCATTTTTTTTCCAAAAATTGGTTTTCTTATGATTATTCAAAAACTACTGAGTACAAAAATTTGAACTCGGGATCTGAAAACAAGACACTTGGAGCTTCAACTTGCTTTTTTAAAAGTTGCTCTGCGACTATTTTTCTACAAGTTACAGCCTTTTGAAAATCACCTAAAAATTTAGGATTTTTTACATCCCTTAATTTTTTTACCTAATGTATATTTAAATTGGTTTAGTTGGACATTTAAATATAGTTTTGGATAAATTCCTTATTATACCCTGATACCATAATTCCATCTCAAAACATTGGAAAAATAATTTAAGGCGGAAAAGAAATATAATTTTAAGTAGTATTTGAGTTTATTAAAATAAATCAGAACAACCATGTTACATTTAAATTAAAAAATACAAATTAGTTAAAAAAATACCATATCTAAATATTACTTTTGTAGATAAGTGGTATCACTGTATTTGGTGTTCTCTTACATAAAATTGGAAAAAAATATGTCAAACGTGACATACTGTTTGCATAATTTAACTTAAAAAATAAAGAACAAAAGAGGATATACCATTTTCTTTTGACACTAGTTATATGCATTCTGAATGTTTGAGTTTCTAAACTCTTGATATTTCAAATGTATCAGTCTAATTTTGAATTAAAATATATTATGGTTGTGTCTTTAAACTGCATCCATTTATATAATTTTAGCTTGGACACCATAGTTTATGTTCTCAATATTCGCATGACATCAATCAGCTGTAGGCAACATTTTGGAATATATATATTATATATATATATATATATATATATATATATATATATATATATATATATATATATATATATATATTATATATATATATATATATATATATATATATATATATATATATATATATATATATATATATATATATATATATATATATATATATATATATATTTATATATTAATAATTGTAACTGTATTTATTTGACGATAACACAAAAAAGTAATAAACAATGGTAATATATATTAAAAATTAGTGCAACATTTGCTGCTCTTGATTTAAAATTATTTTACTTTAAGCCATATATTTTTAAGAGTATAACGCTTATGCGCCAACAAGTTGCGCACAGAATACGCGCAAGTTTTATTTTATCAATTTAACTATGCACATATTTTAAAAACGTCTGTGAAACTATCACCTTCAAACGTGATTTTTGAATTTACAGTGGACCAGACAAACAATGACACGCCGCAACTACGTCCTCACCGCTGCCGGATACCCGACGGTTTTAAACCCTTAAAACGGACTTTTCCGCGTGTAGAACATCTCTATCTGGAAATTGAGTGGCCGAGAAAAAATAAACCAACACATAAATGCAGAATATGTGTTTTATGTGACAGTTTTACTTTTTTCAATTTTTCTCAAATAGTCCACCATCGTACTTTCCCATGGACAGGATGGGGTGTATCCTATCCACCTCAAAATCAATAGATATCGTCTGGTAGACGTCCCTAATCAGAATCAGTCAAAACCCGATCGGTCTGACATGATTTAGTTGAGTTATCGTGCCAACAAAAAAATTTCTCAAATAGTCCACCATCGTGCTTTCTCATGACAGGGTAGGGTGCGTCCTATCCATCTCAAAATCAATGGGTATCATCTGGGAGACGTCCCCGATCAGAATCAGTCAAAACCCGATCGATTCAACACGATTTAGTTGAGTTATCGTACTAACAAGAATAAATGCCGACGACAGACAAAATTTTTTAAAACAATTTTTTGACGACAACTACACACACACACAAAATGGCTTAAAAACCATTTTTTTTTTTGGGTTTTAAGACCGAAAAACGAAAAATAAACCCTAGAAAAAAAATAGTTTTTTCACGATTACATTACTTTGCCGCGTATAGTGGAGTGCGGAAAAGAAAAAATAATATTTTGTGGTCCTATTACTATTCAATTATGTACGGATTTTTTTTTCACCTTCATTCTCATTGGCGCCGCATGCTATGCAGTGGAAAATAATAAGAATAGTACACATAGTGTATCTACAAAGTTTGGTGGAAATATAGAACGTGGAACACCTTTTAAAATAAACAGTTTCTCAAATAAAAATTTCTCAAATAGTTCACCATTGTATTTTCTCATGACCCATGTACATGGTAAAGTGTGTTCTATGCACCTCAAAATCAATAGGTGTCGTCTGGGAGACGCCCCAATCAGAATTAGTCAAAACCCGATCGATCCGACATGATTTACTTGAGTTATCGTGCTAACAAGAATAAATGCCGACGACAATGACACACACACAGCAAAACATTTTTAAAAACCATTTTTTTTAGTTTTTAGGCCGAAAAACGAAAAATAAACCCAAAAAAAAATTTTCCACTTTTTCTTTACACGATTACATTACTTTTCCGCGTATAGTGGAGTGCGGAAAAGTAAGAATAAGATTTTGTGGTTCTATTACTATTCGTATACGAAAATATATTTTTTTCGCCCTTATCCTCATTGATGCCACATGCCATATGGTGGAAAATAATAAGAGTGGTACACATAGTACATCTACGAAGTTTGGTTGAAATCTAGAACGTGGAAGACCTTTAAAAAAATAATTTGTGGATCTATTACTATTCATTTATGAACTTTTTGTTCATCCCCGTTGGCGCCACGTGCCATACTATATGATAGCATAAGAATAATGTATAGTTTATTTGATCTCTATTTGCCAAATATAAAATCCCAAGCGGCTCTTATCTCATACCGTGGCTTGTTTTTATGGCTAGGCTCAGGTAGGCTGTTCCGTTTATCGGCAAGATAAGAGAGTCTTTTATTTGGCAAATATCGATGAAATGAATAGCATATAGTATTCCATAAATGTTTGGTTAATATCTGTAACGCGAAACCATCTTCTACAAACAGAATGTTATCTGTTATTCGTCTATGGAAATAATATGTTTTACTGTTAGTAGTTTATACTTCAATAAGTAAGATATATCTAATGAAAAGACGTAGGTTATAGTTATGAATCGAAATAAAACCAAGAATTTATTGTATTTGGTTACACAGAACGACACATGCAATTATGTCGTATCGACGGCCGGCGAGTATCAGGCGCCAGCGAGGACGTAGTTGCGGTATGTCGCTGGTTGTGTGGTCTACTGTAAATTCAAAGGTGCACCTTTGAAAGACGAATTTCAAAAGAGATAAGTATATAATTTCAGATACATATTTATATTACATACACATTTATCTTGTTTACAGTGTCTATGATATTTTTTGTTTACAGTGTCTATGAAATGCAAAGTTTTTATATCGATATAATCTGTTATATACATTCAACATTCACACAAGAGATAATGAATGACACTTCGTTTTTGTAATTATATACATATCAATATGTTGTCTATTTAAATGTATGTAATAAATATTTAAATTAACATTAAAATATTAAGTAAAGGTACTTCCCTTTAGAAATTTTAAATGGTTTACTTGTATTCAACAAATAAACCATAGAACTCAGTTAAATCAGATTTAATAAAAATAAGTGTAATGAAATACTTAAACCATTATAACATTCAATTTAAAGTTTAAAATAAATTGGAATTAGAACCAGGGGTGCCTTAAATTAAATTTGAGTAAATTTTTTTACTTTTTCTATGCCGCTGATACAGTAGGGGGTTAATTAAACGCCTTTGAGGTAGATATTTTGCAACTCAGTAATATTTTATAACAAATCAATTCACAATATAATGGTCTTGTTCTATTGTACATATAATAATACAGCTTAAACAAAATTTATTTTTTTATTTAAATATTTTATTAAACGAGCTCAGTGAATTTAAATATCTGAATTTCTTTGGAGACCATTAAAATCATGTTACAGACCACCGGTTGCCGACCGCTGAACAAGATATTTAAAGAATGTATGTATCAAATAGAAACAGACTGTTTGTAATCATCCATTTTCTGTGGCTAGGATTTAATTAGGACAAATGCACTGTGACATGAATTTCAATAATTTGTTAAAATATGTTCTAAAATAAAATATAATACCTAATCAATACTAAATCAAAATTTATGGTTAGATGCATCAAAAAATAGCATAGTTAAATCATTTAAAAACATTATTTTGTTTGTTCAACCATTTAAATGTATGTTTGCATATTTTAAAAACATTTGATGTAGATCCTTCACCAAATCCTTTGCATATCATGGGATACATAAGAATAGGTTAGTGTTAATATACATAGATATCAATAATGTAGAAGTCCTATACATAGTTTAAAACTTAGTTCATGAGAAAATATACTGATTATAAATATGAAAATTTTAATTTATGAATTTGCAGAAGCAAACGTTCTAAATATCTCCAAAAGTTTTAACGAAAAAAAAAAGAAAGTTTTAATTTGTTAAAAACTTAGACTCTATTCCAGAAGAGAAAGTTCATAATATCCCACTTGATAATGTTTAAATTTAAAAATTATTGCTACTAGACTATTAGATTTGCTTAGCCTTCTGTGCTTAGCCTCTTGCGCGTTTTAATGATTTAAGGAGCCGTACCATAGGTTTAACCATAGTGGGGGGGTCCTTATTGAAAAACCAGACTAAGACAAGTCCCTGAAGGAGGGCAGCAGCTCTTTCAGTAGTCATAGTGGCAGAAACCGTGGGGGTTGGTATGGTGCTATGACACACACGACTGCGATGTGGAAGGCAAGAGGAAACCACCACATTATAATCCTCAGAACAGCTAGCAGAAAGCTTATCCTAAATTAATGATGGCGTCTCCTGGGACAAAAAACTCCGGAGGTAAAATAGTCCTCCGTTCGGATCTCCGGGTGAGGACTGTTCCGGGAGACGTGATCGAGTGCAATCATAATAAGAAGTGTAGCATTTCACGAGTCGGAGCGTGGAATGTCAGAAGCATGAGACAGGCAGGGAAGCTAGAAAATCTGAAGATAGAAATGGATAGGTTAGGATTAGATATAGTAGGTATAAGTGAGATGCGCTGGCCGGAAGTAGGAGATTTTTGGAGCGGTGACTATAGGGTAATACACACAGGATCGGTAAATGGAAACGCGGGAGTAGGGATCGTTATGCGGAAGAACGCAGGACAGTGTGTAGATAGCTACCTACAATACAGCGAGAGAGTAATGATGGTTAGGTTAGATTCGAAGCCAGTGGAAACAGTAATAGTGCAAGTATACATGCCTACTTCTAACCACAGCGAGGAAGAGTTAGAAGCCGTTTATTCGGACATAGAGCAGGTAATAGGATTTGTGAAGGGTCATGAAAATTTAATAATAGTAGGAGATTTTAACGCAGTCGTAGGTGAGGGGAAAGAAGGAGAATTTGTAGGGCCTTATGGATTAGGAAACAGAAACGAGAGAGGTAGCAGACTGATAGAATTCTGTGAGAAGCACAAGATGGTAGTCGCGAACACATTGTTCAAGAATCACGTTAGGAGGCGGTACACATGGAAAATGCCAGGAGGGATAGACAGGTATCAGATAGACTACATTCTGGTTAGGAAGAGATTTAGAAATCAAGTAAAAGACTGTAAGAGTTATCCAGGAGCAGATGTAGACAGCGATCACAACTTGGTAGTCATGAAAGCTAGATTAAAGTTCAAAAATCTGAAAACCCGGAAGGATAAGAAACGTATAAATGTAGACATATTGAGGGATCAGAATATGAAAGATAAGTTCCAGGAGAAAACAGATCAATTAATAAATAAAACGAGTAAGGACGAAATCAAGAACGCAGAAACTGAGTGGGAGGGTATCAAGAATAGTCTAGCTTCCGCGGCTACGGACGTTTTAGGACACGATAAAAGGGAAGCTAGGAAGCCCTGGATAACGGACGAAATCTTAAACTTAATGCAAAAGAGACGAGGCTACAAAAACAGACGAGACGAAGAAGGACTGAAAACGTATAAGGCAATAAAGTGGGAAATCATTAGAAAATGTAGAAAAGCGAAAGAACAATGGATAGAGGAGAAATGCAAAGAAGTAGAAGATAAGTTGCAAGTAGGTAAGACCGATGAGGCTTACAAAATAATTAAGAGGAACTTCAGGGATGTAGGAACAATAAGTAGAAATGTTAGGAGTCAATCGGGGGACATACTGATAGGAAGAGAGGAGAAAGCGGATAGATGGAAGCAGTACTTAGGAAATTTATACGAGGGTCAGGAATTAGGAGAGATATTAGAGGAAGAATCTAGCATCGATAGGGAAGATGTAGGAAAACCTATATTGAGAGAGGAATTTGAAATAGCACTAAGGGGGCTAAAGAATAATAGAGCGCCGGGTGTAGATAAAATACAGGCGGAAATTTTGAAATGTGCGGGACAGAAAGTAGTAAATAGGATGTTTGAACTGGTAAAATACATATACGAAACGGGCGAGATGCCGGAGGATTATAAGAGGAACATTATCGTTACTATACCGAAAAAGAGAGGAGCCGACAAATGCGAGAACTTTAGAACGATTAGCCTAACTTCCCATGCGTCAAAAATCTTAACTAGAATAGTGCAGAAGAGGATGGAAAATAGAGCGGAGGAAATACTAGGAGAAGACCAATTCGGGTTTAGGCGAAATAGGGGAACTCGCGAAGCTATTCTGGCGCTAAGAGTAATGTTAGAGAAAACAATAGAAAAAGGAAAGAACGCTTATATAGGATTTGTAGATTTAGAAAAAGCTTTTGATAACGTAAGATGGGAAAAAATGTCCGAGATACTAAAGAGCGCGGGAATGAAGTATAGAGATAGGAGATTAGTACACAATCTATACATAGAGCAAACTGCTGTTATAGAAGTAGAAGGGGAAGAAAGGGAAGTAGGTATTAGGAAAGGAGTAAGACAAGGATGTACGCTATCACCACTAATTTTTAATCTGTACATCGAAGAGGCGATTAATGTGGTAAAAGATAGAGTAGATTTCGGGATTAAAGTACAGGGACAGAAACTAAAAATGCTGAGATTCGCGGATGATATAGCAGTATTAGCATCTAGTAAGGAGGAACTAGAATCAGCATTGAACGAAATGGAGGCAGTGTTGACAGAGGAATACGGAATGAGGGTGAATAAAAACAAAACTAAAGTGTTAGTGTACAGAGGGCGCGAGAGCAGAGCAAAAACGAAAGTACAAATTAATAATGAAAGATTGGAGGAAGTTAAAGACTTCACTTATTTAGGAAGTAAAATAAATTGGGATGGAAGAAGCGATAAAGACATAAAACAAAGAATAGCGCAGGGTCGAGTAGCTTTTAACAAAAAGAAAGAACTTTTATGCTCGGGGGTAATAAACTTAGAAACAAGGAAGAGATTTTTGAAAACATATGTATGGAGCACGGCACTTTACGGCTGCGAAACCTGGACGGTAGGGGAAGCAAGTAGGAAGAAATTAGAAGCTTTTGAGATGTGGTGTTACCGAAGAATGATGAAAATACCATGGACTGATAGGGTTAGAAACGAAGAAGTATTGGAGAAAGTCGGCGAGAAAAGGAGTATGTGGAAAAACTTAAAGAAGAGAAGAGATAGAATGGTAGGCCACTTGCTGAGACATGGGGGAATAGTCCGCGATATTTTGGAGGCAGAAATAGGAGTGAAGAAAGGCAGAGGTAGGCCTAGATTAGACTACTGCTCGCAAATAGTAAGGGATGTAGGTTGTAGCACAATTAGCGAAATGCGTAGGTTAGCACAAGATAGGAGAAGCTGGAGGTTAGCGTCCAACTAGTCTTAGGACTGATGACCTAATGATGATGATGAGCCTTCTGTAAACTCCTGGAGTGAATCCATGCTACGTGAATGAGTTACACACGTGGGTCACGATTATCAGTCAAAACCACTGCAAAATTTATAGATAACATGAATGACAAAGGATCGGGGAAGAATAAACTTTAGATTGTCATAAGTTTAATGTCGTCTTCAGTGACGAAGTCTCGTTTTGGGAATAGATTCTCTCAAAATGTACTTGAACTTCTTCAGGAGATTGCTTAGTTCAATGTACATACTGTTAAACACCCTATAAAAACTCCAATGTGTGGTTGTTTCAATGAGGGTTTCTTGAAAATTTAGTAGCCTAGAAAATAGTGAGAATATATTAGAGAGGATAGTTAGTCTAATAACTATCAAAACATAGATGTCTATACATAAACGTATGGGTGAAAGAAAGCGTGCTTGGATACTTCAGGAAGACAGTGATCCTAAATATGGATCTGATTGGACAAAGAGAGAACATGGAGTAAAGCATCTGATTGGTCCCTAGATTCTTCCGACGTCAATCGCATAGAAAGTTTGTAGGGTTTATGAAGACGCAAGGTACTCACGTTTTCTATATAAAATAGCTGTTCCGTACCGAACTACCTCCATGTTCCTTCCTACCTGCCATCCCCTTCCCTATATCCTACCCTACGCCCGTGTGCGAGTGCCGCCTATGTATAGTTTAGTGCGGCCAAGCTGGATCGCAGGAGGATAGAATCATATCAACTACAGACAGTAAGATATCGTGTGAATTCCGGGCAAGCCAACGTATCCCATCAAAGTAAGTCCCGTTATTTACTTATTATCCGTACCAATTATCCCTGCGTCTGCAGGTGGTCGTTCACGTTCGGTATCGAATATCAAAACTAGCAATTATCACACATAATTTATTGGTCTTCGAGCCTAGATCGTGAACGGTTCGTGGAGAATATATTCTTTTTAGTTTTTTTTTCGTTTATCTTTATCTTTTTTATCATAGTTTAGTTCTTTATTTATAATTTATAACTTATATTACTTTTTTATCGTAGTTACCGTATTCTTTTATTTATAATTTATCTTAGTGCTATCATATCATAAATCATTGCTTCATAAGCGAGTGTAAAATAAATATCAAATTTGGGTTTGCGGTCAAAGCGTGTTACGAAGGGGCGTTTAGGCACATATCCTGGTGATCCATCCTGTAGTCAGTATCACCTACGGCGATACAGGAATGCGGATGGGTTTTTTGTCCCCTAACTAGGCAACTTTTTAATATTTGTTGCTCATACATATATTACCTAGAATTATTCTAATATCTGCTAATTAATCAGCTGCGACAATACCGTCCAAGTAGCTTTATCAGTTAGTTTTTTTTTTTGTTAACTTTACCATTAGTTTTTACTATTCACTCCAGTAGCGTACTTGATATAAACAGTTTAGATTTATCGCTATTCTGAATAATGGCTGCTCGTTTACGTGAGTTAAGAGCAAAATGCAAAAGCTGCATCTCTGATATTACAGAGCTTTTTGATGTTGCCAAGTCAGCTAAACGGGAGGCTGCGTTGCGTACTTTATTTGACTTAAGTTTTAAGCATTTGCCAGAAATTACGGAAGATTTTAAAACCTATCATGACGCGATTATCACTGCATTATCTAGTCAGGCTGACTCTGATTTGGATGCGGAAGAGGCTGTGCGAGGACAGTTCCGGAATGCTGTTCTTTCTGTTGATACACGGGGAATTGTTTCCTAGCCCAGCGCCTTCTACTTCATTATCTGTTAATGTCAGTGGCGTATCAAGTTCACACTCTCAGGTACGCCTTCCGAAATTGGCTCTCGGATCTTTTAGTGGAGATTTCGCTCATTGGTCTCAGTTTATCCAGCGATTTAACCACGCTATTCATAACAACGAATCGTTGCCTGACGTTGACAAGTTCCAGTACCTAGTGAGCTGTCTCTCCGGGGAACCTTTGAATGTTATCAAAACTTTTTCTACTTGTCCTGAGAACTATCCGTTGGCATATGATGCCTTGGTCAAGCGTCATCAAAATAAAAGAAAACTTGCCTCCCACTATTGGAACCAGATCAATTCAGTATCTAAAATCTCGAGTGAATCCGCTAAGGCTCTTCGTCGTTTAGCGAGCACCTTCCGATAAGGCAAGGCTTCTCTTGAATCCCTTAATATCGAATCTTTGGTTGATTTTTTGTGGTTTAGTTGGCTTTTGGAAAAACTGGATGATGAGACTCGCCAACGTTTTGAGGATAAGATCGTGGATAATTCAACAAGCGATTATCTTCCCAACTTTTCTGAACTTTTGAAATTTATCGAGGGTCGTGCTTCCGTCCTGGAGTCAGTGCACGTTAAAGATGTATCCAAATTTAACTGCCAATGTAGTTCATCATCCTCAAGTCGCTCCAAACCACAAATCCATGGTGACTAATCTTGCATCTACCCGATCTGCTTTCTCGTGTCCCCTATGCAAAGGTTCACATGTTTTGCGTATGTGCGACGCCTTTCTGAAACAATCACCTAAAGAGCGTTCGTTATTTGTGCGCAAGATTAAATCCTGTATCAATTGTTTACATCCATCGCACACCATCAACCAGTGTCAATCCACTCATAACTGTAGAGAGTGTCAATCTCGCCATCACACCCTGCTTCATTTTTCTGATGCTTCCGTCGCCTCTCACCCGACTCACCCTAGACAGTCTGATCCTGGCCAATCCTCGACTCTATCTTCCAACGACGAGGCTCCAATTCCACCTGTTGAGCTCACTACATGCACCAGTCGTGTTCTGTTCAGTAACGTTCAGTCTCAGGTCCTTCTGTCGACTGTCTGTTGTGAAATGTTGGACAGTTCAAACAATGCACATCCAGTTAGAGCCCTTATTGATCCCGGCAGCCAGATATCTCTAATCACCGCCAACTGTGCTTGAAAGTTACATTTACCTATGTCTCATGAACACATTCCTATCTTTGGAGTTGGCCATACTCCTCAACCAGCACACGGTGTTGCGAATTGTCGAATTCGTCCTGTGGGTCAATTATATCCTCTTTTGACAGTCCGGGCGATTGTTTTACATCGAATTTGTGGTAACTTACCAAATACCACAATCAAATCTATCGATCTCGATCATCTTCAAGGATTATCTCTTGCTGATCCTGACTGAAAGCAATCTCGTCCTATAGATCTTCTCATTGGGGCTGACCTTTATCACCGTGTTGTTTTTCCAGGTCTCACAACCGGTAGCTCTGATTGTCCTGTGGCTTTGCAAACCATCTTTGGCTGGACATTATCAGGTCCACTACCAGGCTCATCTATCCCTGTACAACCATCCGCACTTATCTGTTCGTTTGTCTTCTCTCGATCAAACCCTTAAATCCTTTTGGGAAATCGAGGAGATTCCTAAATCGTGCCCAGAGGACCCGCACGTCCAGAAGGCGAAATCGATCTTTCTGACATCCGTCTATCAAGAACCTTCGGGTCGCTTTGGTGTCCAACTCCCATTCAAGACCTCACCTCCGGTCTTTGAGGACATTTTAGATATTGCTGATCGTCGATGGTTGTATCAGGAACGGCGTTTTCTATCTAAATCGAATCTCTACCGGCTATATCTGGATTTTATGAGGGACTATTTGGATTCCGGGCATATGTCTTACCTCCCATCACTCCCCCCAGTTGAGGAATCTTATTTTATACCGCATCACTGTGTGATCAAAACTGAGGGCGAGGAACAAAAGATCCGTGTGGTATTTGACGCATCTGCCAAGGCGTCGAATAATGCATCTCTCAATGATGTTCTTCTGGTCGGGCCTAAACTTCAGGCTGATATCACCTCAATTTTGCTCAGATTCCGAGCCAAGTCTGTTGTATTTGTCTGTGATATACGGCAGATGTATCGACAGATTTTGGTTGAACCCTCACATCGCAACTACCAACTTATCCGCACTTATCGATTGAATACCGTTACCTATGGAGTTGCTTCTTCACCCTACCTTGCGATGCGAACTCTCTTGCATTTGACAGAACAAGGATCATCCAAGTTCCCTCTGGCCTCCAATACTATCGAATCTTGCTTGTACGTCGATGATATCCTCTGCGGAGTGGATACTCTTGAGCAGGCTATAATACTGAAGCAGCAACTTACGCCTCTATTAAAATCTGGTTGCTTTGAATTAAGGAAGTGGGCCACCAATGTTCCTACACTATTGGATGACATTCCAGTGTCGCATCGTCAAACGTATCCATCTAACTTTGATAATGCTGTAAATTCCCCTATTAAAATCATGGGCTTACAGTGGTATGCATCTTCTGATCATTTTTCATTCTCCGTTCCTAAGGACAGTTGCCTCAGTGGCACTTCTACCAAGCGATCTATCTTATCCCAAGTGGCGCGTATCTACGACCCTTTGGGTTTCATTTCACCCATCACCTTGTTCGCCAAGTGCATCATTCAACATATTTGGACGTTGGGCCTAGGTTGGGACGATTTGCCACCCAAGGACGTTCAACATCAGTGGTCGCGGTTCACCTCTGAGCTGTACCATGTGTCGTCTTTTGACATTTCACGTCAAGTAGTTCCATCTCGCTTTGAGAGTTGTCAGCTGCATGCCTTTGCCGATGCATCCAAGGTCGGATATGCTGCTGTCCTCTACATCCGCTACATTGTGGATGGTGTGCCGCATGTGAAATTACTCACATCAAAATCACGGGTGGCTCCGTTGAGGTGTGTGTCGATCCCGCGCCTAGAGCTCTGTGCGGCGGTATTACTTGCGGAGTTGGTCACTTTCGCGATTCGTACCCTTTCCGACACGTTAACTTTTGATCGCATATTTGCGTGGAGTGATTCCGCTGTTGCTATAACCTGGATCAAATCCCCTCCATATCGATGGAGGACTTTCGTGGCCAATCGGGTTTCACGCATTCAGGAGATGCTGTGCCCTGAGTGTTGGAGGCATGTCCGATCCTCGGACAACCCTGCCGATCCTGCATCTCGCGGCCTTCTCCCAGGCGAGCTATTATCATGCTCCCTTTGGTGGGTGGGGCCTGCGTTTCTCCTTTCCTCTGAGTGTTCGTGGCCTGAGAATCGTATTGCCCTTAACGATAAGGAGGCTCAGGCTGATAGAAGTGTCGTTGCTCTTGTTGCGCGCGCTTCCCCTTCGATCATCGATGATCTCCTTGCTAGGGTGTCTTCTTTGCACCAAATACAGGCAATTATCGCCTATTGTATTCGTTTTACGCGCAACTGTCGGTCAATTGACAGGTGCGTCGGATCGTTATCTAGTTTTGAACTTTATGACGTCTTAATGTATATAGTTCGGGTAGTTCAGTCTCAGGTTTTCGCATCTGAGAACGAAAACCTTCGTGCTGGCAGGCCATGTATCAAAGCCTTTCAGAGGCTTGCTCCTTTTATCGATTCGGACGGTACGCTCCGTGTAGGTGGGCGGCTCTAACATTCTTCATTATCAGTTTCTTCAAAACATCCAGCGGTGCTTCCTAAATCACACAAATTTACCGAGTTGCTCATTCGTAGCACTCATTTGAACCATCTCCATGCCGGAATCAATTCCACCATGTATCTATTGCAACAAAACTTTTATATCTTATCGGCACGTCGTGCATCCGTAGCTGTTTATCTAAATGTTTTCGATGTTTCCGGACAAGGCCTCCTACTCTTGTCCCTTCAGTGGGCAATCTACCGGTGCATCGTATTTCCCAGGTTAATCCATTCAGCTGTGTGGGCATTGATTTCGGGGGCCCCTTTGTTATCAGAACCAGCAGGCTTCGGAATGCAAAAACAACCAAAGCTTATATCTTTCTTTATATATTCTTTATTTATTTTTATATATTGTCTCTTTGTGTGTTTCACCACAAAGGCTCTACATATCGAAGTCGTTTCCGATTTGTCTACCGACGCTTTCCTCGCAGCTCTCCGACGTTTTATCGTCCGGCGAGGGCGATGTTCTATGATATTCAGTGACTGTGGGACCAATTTCGTGGGCGCTAATCGTGAGCTCATCAAATATATGGTCGCTGCTGTCGAGGGTGAGGCTATTCAAGGGAAGTTCAATCCACCTTCCGCCCCTCACTTTGGTGGTCTGTGGGAGAGCGGCATCAAATCTGTCAAAACCCATTTGCTACGTGTTATAGGTGAACAAACCTTGACCTTTGAGGAACTTACCACTGTGGTCGTTCAGATCGAGGCTGTCCTCAATTCTAGGCCACTTTGCAGTGTGAGCTCGGACCCCAATGACTTGACGTCCTTATCTCCGGGGCACTTCCTTACTTTGGAGCCACTCAGCGCTCCCCTCGATCCTGATTTGTCCCATTTGGGAATTTTTCGTTTGTCCTGTTGGCAATTAAACCAACACATGCACCAACAATTCTGGACGCGGTGGCACAAAGAATATCTTCACACGTTGCACCAGCGGTCGAAATGGTATAAATCCAAGTCTTTGCAACCTGATGATATAGGAAAACTTGTCCTTATCAAAGATGACCTTCTACCACCTTTGAAGTGGAAGCTGGCTAGAATAGTTGCACTCTTTCCCGGTTCGGACGGTATAAATCGCGTTGCCTCCCTTCGAACTATACACGGTGTGCTTAAGCGTCCAGTGGCGAAATTGTGCTTACTACCGCAACCATAAATATATTTAACTTTATCATTTTCTTTATTTTATCTGTTTGTTTTCTTATAATTTATCATGAATCTTTATTTCTTTACGTTACATTACGAGGCGTACTTAGAATTTATTTTTGTTTCTTTATCTTATAGCTTAAATATCGTAACTTAGTCTATATCGCGGGTGGTAAAATGCCGTCTACGCGACCTTTTAGGTGGGCGGAATGTTCCGTACCGAACTACCTCCATGTTCCTTCCTACCTGTCATCCCCTTCCCTATATCCTACCCTACGCCCGTGTGCGAGTGCCTCCTATGTATAGTTTAGTGCGGCCAAGTTGGATCGCAGGAGGATAGAATCATCAACTACAGACAGTAAGATATCGTGTGAATTCCGGGCAAGCCAACGTATCCTATCAAAGTAAGTCCCGTTATTTACTTATTATCCGTACCAATTATCCCTGCGTCTGCAGGTGGTCCTTCAAGTTCGGTATCGAATATCATAACTAGCAATTATCACACAATACCTATATTTTAAAATTCGTCAGTTATGCAATTCAAATCGTTTGCGATTCAACTTATGTAAAATTGATACGAGAGTGACTATATATTCAGTAAATAACTATAACACTTAGAAAATAGATTCATAGTATAAAAAAATGTTTTAATTGTTAGTGGTGGAATAATCTTTTTTTTTTTTGCTGTGGAACAGATTATTGTTTTTTTTTTGTTTCTGGTAGAAATAACTTATTAGATAAATCATCTCATCCATCTCACATGCGATAATTTTACAATAAACTATTTAAGCACATTTCAATTATTCTTTGATAATTGTTGCAATTTGTCACAATTTTGTCAATACATATAGTGGGAAATTTCATAGTGGTGTTTTAATAATTTTTTAATATTTAATGAACTATGTGTAATATATTTTTTTAACAATTCCTCAATAATTTTAATTACCTTTAATTCAGCCATTTCTTCTTGTTCTTTCGTTTTTATCACATTATATTCTTTTTCAAGCTTTTTCATTTTTTTGGCGTTGTATTTCATACTGTATGAACTCTGCATTAACCCTTCTGGATCAGCTTCTGCCCGAGCAGGAAGTTCTTTTTGGAAGTACTAAAATAACTATACATTAGATATTGTTTATTTAGTACTGGTATTTTTTATAGTATTTTTACAGGAAATAATTAAGTTTTAGAAGCTTATGTCAGAAGAAGTGTGTTGAATATATTGTTACAAGACAAGTGTATACTACTATACATATTTATTATAAATATTGAAGAGAATTAAATATACATGAATATTGAAAGGTACCTTTAACATTCCTTCCATATCTAAGGACATTAAATCTTCTTTTCCAAGAGTCAACATTGCTAATGCTACTTTAAATATAATTTCCATTCCTTCAGATAAAAAAACATCCATTATTCTACAGGCTAAAGGTAATGAAAGAGCTGTGGTGAATAGTGTTAGGAACCAACTAGAAGCATACATTGAGGTATGAAAGTTTTGTGACTGGAAGTGTTGATTTAAATCGGGTAAATACTCAGCCATAAGGTTCTCTAATTGGAACATGCAGAGGCCCAATTCTGCCATGCTCGGTTTGAACATATCTCTCATTTTGAAATCTTCCATAATTTTAACAAGTACAGCAAATGCTTCTTCTTCAGGCATCTACAAAGTAAATTTCAATAGACGAGATATACGTTATATCTGCAAATACACAACACTATAGATGACACTATAGAAATAAACAAGCTATTATATATACCTGCATCAAAAGAAGACCCACAATGAATCCTGATCCTTGGCAATATCCAACTTCCCTGTCATGTAAAGAGTATGCCTTAATAACATTGAAAAGGGATTCTTGGCCCAGACCATCTTTTTCTTTGAAGAAGTCATGCTCGGGGTAGGTTCTAGCTATATCTCTTCGTATTACTTTTTCACAGGGCGATTTGGTCTGTTGATCATAATACATTTAAGTTGCTTATTTATCACGTTAAAACAGTAAATATATGGTGACATTAATTAACTATACAATAATGATCAGGTACACGTTTTCTCATCATTATAATTGAATACATTTGTTGATAAATATAATTCACTGATTTTTACTGTATAGTTGTCACAACATGATATACGAGTTTAATAATATTGATGTTACATTTTTTAACTTTGCTATTTTCAAAATGATGACTATCGATAATGGGGTGTCCTACTTTTTGCATAATATTAAAATAAATAAATAAATAAATAAATAAATAAATAAATAAATAAATAAATAAATATATATATATATATATATATATATATATTATATATATATATATATATATATATATATATATATATATATATATATATATATATATATATATATATCATCATCATCATCATCATGAGGTCATCAGTCCTAAAACTGGTTGAACGCTAACCTCCAGCTTCTCCTATCTTGTGCTAACCTACGCATTTCGCTAATTGTGCTACAACCTACATCCCTTACTATTTGTGAGCAGTAGTCTAATCTAGGCCTACCTCTGCCTTTCTTCACTCCTATTTCTGCCTCCAAAATATCGCGGACTGTTCCCCCATGTCTCAGCAAGTGGCCTACCAATTTATCTCTTCTCTTCTTTATGTTTTTCCACATACTTCTTTTCTCGCCGACTTTCTCTAATACTTCTTCGTTTCTAACCCTATCAGTCCACGGTATTTTCATCATTCTTCGGTAACACCACATCTCAAAAGCTTCTAATTTCATCCTACTTGCTTCCCCTACCGTCCAGGTTTCGCAACCGTATAGCGCCGTGCTCCATACATATGTTTTCAAAAATCTCTTCCTTGTTTCTAAGCTTATTACCCCGGAGCATAAAAGTGCTTTCTTTTTGTTAAAAGCTACTCGACCCTGCGCTATTCTTTGTTTTATATCTTTATCGCTTCTTCCATCCCAATTTATTTTACTTCCTAAATAAGTGAAATCTTTAACTTCCTCCAATCTTGCATTATTAATTTGTACTTTCGTTTTTTCTCTGCTCTCGCGCCCTTTGCACACTAATACTTTAGTTTTGTTTTTATTCACCCTCATTCCGTATTCCTCTGTCAGCACTGCCTCCATTTCGTTCAATGCTGATTTTAATTCCTCCTTACTAGATGCTAATACTGCTATATCATCCGCGAATCTCAGCATTTTTAGTTTCTGTCCCTGTATTTTAATCTCGAAATCCACTCTATCTTTTACCACATTAATCGCCTCTTCGATGTACAGATTAAAAATTAGTGGTGATAGCGTACATCCTTGTCTTACTCCTTTCCTGATACATACTTCCCTTCTTTCCTCTTCTACTTCTATAACAGCAGTTTGCTCTTTGTATAGATTGTGTACTACTCTCCTATCTCTATACTTCATTCCCGCGCTCTTTAGTATCTCGAACATTTTTTCCCATCTTACCTTATCAAAAGCTTTTTCTAAATCTACAAATCCTATATAAGCGTTCTTTCCTTTTTCTATTGTTTTCTCTAACATTACTCTTAGCGCCAGAATAGCTTCGCGAGTTCCCCTATTTCGCCTAAACCCGAATTGGTCTTCTCCTAGTATTTCCTCTGCTCTATTTTCCATCCTGTTCTGCGCTATTCTGGTTAAGATTTTTGACGCGTGGGAAGTTAGGCTAATCGTTCTAAAGTTCTCGCATTTGTCGGCTCCTCTCTATTTCGGTATAGTAACGATAATGTTCCGCTTATAATCCTCCGGCATCTCGCCCGTTTCGTATATGTATTTTACCAGTTCAAACATCCTATTTACTACTTTCTGTTCCGCACATTTAAAAATTTCCGCCTGTATTTTATCTACACCCGGCACTTTATTGTTCTTTAGCTCCCTTAGTGCTATTTCAAATTCCTCCCTCAATATAGGTTTTCTTACATCTTCCCTATCGATGCTAGATTCTTCCTCTAATATCTCTCCTAATTCCTAACCCTTGTATAAATTTCCTAAGTATTGCTTCCATCTATCCGCTTTCTCCTCTCTTCCGATCAGTATGTCCCCCGATTGACTCCTAACGTTTCTACTTATTGGTCCTATATCCCTGAAGTTCCTCTTAATCATTTTGTAAGCCTCATCGGTCTTACCTACTTGGAGCTTATCTTCTACTTCTTTGCATTTATCTTCTATTCATTGTTCTTTCGCTTTTCTACACTTTTTAATGATTTCCCACTTTATTGACTTATAAGTTTTCAGTCCTTCCTCGTGTCGTCTGTTTTTGTAGCCTCGTCTCTTTTGTATTAAGTTTAAGATTTCGTCCGTTATCCAGGGCTTCCTAGCTTCCCTTCTCTCGTGTCCTAAAACATCCGTAGCCGCGGAATCTAGACTATTCTTGATACCCTCCCATTCAGTTTCTGCGTTCTTGATTTCGTCATTACTCGCTTTATTTATTAATTGATCTGTTTTCTCCTCGAACTTATCTTTCATATTCTGATCCCTCAATATGCCTACATTTATACGTTTCTTATCCATCCAGGTTTTCAGATTTTTGAATTTTAATCTAGCTTTCAGGACTACCAAGTTGTGGTCGCTGTCTACATCTGCTCCTAGATAACTCTTACAGTCTTTTACTTGATTTCTAAATCTCTTCCTAACCAGAATGTAGTCTATCTGATACCTGTCTACCCCTCCTGGCATTTTCCAGGTGTACCGCCTCCTAACGTGATTCTTGAACAATGTATTCGCGGCTACCATCTTGTGCTTCTCACAGAATTCCATCAGTCTGCTACCTCTCTCGTTTCTGTTTCCTAATTCATAAGGACCTACAAATTCTCCTTCTTTCCCCTCACCTACGACTTCATATGTAGTTTGCATTTTAAGGGAAATTTTTAAATACCTGCAGAAAAAATACTAAATAGAAGTAGCCCCAGTACAGGATCTTGTGGAACTTCTGTCTTACTTGATTTCATGTATGATATAAGTATTACCTAGCACGTGTGATACAAGTATCACACATTAAACCAATTAAGATGGGAGTTCTACAAGGTTCTGTACTGGGCCTACTTCTATTTAGTATTTTTTTCTGCAGATATTTGATCCTATAAATCCCTTAAAATTCGAAGTACATGTACACTGATAACATACAGCTTATCTATAGTTTTTTACCTTCTGATTATTTCGTGGCTTCAAAAATTATAAATAACGATTTAAAAACTATTAAAGTTTTATTCTTATTTTTCCGTTTGTTTAGACAGATTTACAGATTTTCATATACATATGATTTTAAGAGTTTAGGAGTTTGTATTAAACCTAATACATTGATACCTACTCAAAAGGTAGTTTTGAAACCAATATGTTTGTTCTGAGAAATCGTCGTTTTAAGATGAAAATTGCCTAAGTCCAATTTTAGTCAAAACAGACATTTTAGTGCTATCTGCTGACATATATCAAAGCCAACAATCTAACAGCGGCCTAAAAGCACATCTAAAATAAAATAAACAGTTTTAAAACCTTAAAACGGACTTTTCCGCACATAGAACATCTCTATCTCGAAATTGAGTGGCCGAGAAAAAATAAACCAACACACAAATGCAGAATATGTGTCTTATGCGACAGTTTTACTTTTTTCAATTTTTCTCAAATAGTCCACCATCGTGCTTTCTCATGACCCATGGACAGGGTGGGGTGTGTCCCATCCACCTCAAAATCAATAGATGTCGTCTGGTAGATGTCCCTAATCAGAATCAGTCGAAACCTGATCGATCCGACACGATTTAATTGAGTGATCGTGCTAACAAAAACAAATTCTCAAATAGTCCACCATTGTGATTTCTCATGACACATGAACATGGTAGAGTGTGTTATATCTACCTCAAAATCAATAGGTGTCGCCTGGGAGACGTCTCCGATCAGAATCAGTCAAACCCGATCGATCCGACACGGTTTAGCTGAGTTATCGTGTAAAAAAAAAATTCTCAAATACTCCACCATCGTGCTTTCTCATGACCCATGGACAGGGTGGGGTGTGTCCTATCCACCTCAAAATCAATAGATATCGTCTGGTAGATGTCCCTAATCAGAATCAGTCAAAAACCCGATTGATCCGACACAATTCAGTTGAGTTATCATGGTAACAGAAAAAATTTCTCAAATAGTCCACCATCGTGCTTTCTCATGACCCATGGGCAGGGTGGGGTGTGTCCTATCCACCTCAAAATCAATAGATGTCGTCTGGTAGATGTCCATAATCAGAATCAGTCGGGACCCGATCGATCCGACACGATTTAATTAAATGATCGTGCTAACAAAAATAAATTCTCAAATAGTTCACCATTGTGCTTTCTCATGACCCATGAACATGGTAGAGTGTGTTATATCCACCTCAAAATCAATAGATGTCGTCTGGGAGACGTCTCCGATCAGGATCAGTCAAAACCCGATCGATCCGACACGGTTTAGTTGAGTTATCGTGTTAACAAAAACAATTTCTCAAATAGTCCACCATCGTGCTTTCTCATGACCCAGGGACAGGGTGGGGTGTATCCTATCCACCTCAAAATCAATAGATGTCGTCTGGTAGATGTCCCTAATCAGAATCAGTCAAAAACCCGATCGATCCGACACGATTTAATTGAGTTATCATGCTAACAAAGAAAAATTCTCAAATAGTCCACCATCGTGCTTTCTCATGACCTATGGACAGGGTAGGGTGTGTCCTATCCACCTCAAAATCAATAGATGTCATCTGGGAGACGCCCCCGATCAGAATCAGTCAAAACCCGATTGGTTTAGTTGAGTTATCGTGCTAACAAGAATAAATGCCGACACAACGACACATACAAATAAAATGGTTAAAAAACCATTTTTTTTGTTTTTTAGGCCGAAAAACGAAAAATAAACCATAGAAAAAAATGTTTCTTTACACGATTACATTACTTTTCCGCGTATAGGGGAGTGCGGAAAAGTAGTATACGCGCCAGAATCTCAATAGACGAATTTTGTCAAAATCCATAGTATTTAAAATTAAATACGAATTTTGCCTATGTCCTATTCGTAACGAAACCGTTGCATGTAAACAACAAGTGGTCGTTAGTTTACTTATTCTTGCTTCCTTAAGGAAGGAGGTTCCACCGAGTGGTGATGGGTAAAGAGATTAGCCCAATATTCGCCATGTATCCAGAAGTCAGTGTTCCAACTTACAAACGAATAGACAGTTTTAAAACCTTAAAACGGACTTTTCCGCACGTAGAACATCTCTATCTCGAAATTGAGTGTCCGGGAAAAAATAAACCAACAATTTCTCAAATAGTCCACCATTGTATCTCATGACCCATGAACATAGTAGAGCGTGTCCTATCCACTTAAAAATCAATAGGTGTCGTCTGGGAGACGTCCCCGATCAGAATCAGTCAAAACACGATCAATCTGACACGATTTAGTTGGGTTATCGTGTTAACAAAGAAATTTTCTCAAATAGTCCACCATCGTGCTTTCTCATGACCCATGGACAGGGTGGGGGTATCCTATCCACCTCAAAATCAATAGGTGTCGTCTGGGAGATGTCCCCGATCAGATTCAGTCGAAACCCGATCGATCCGACATGATTTAGTTGGGTTATCGTGCTAACAAAAAATTTTCTCAAGTAGTCTACCATCGTGCTTTAAGATGACCCATGAACAGGGTGGGGTGTGTCCTATGCACCTCAAAATCAATAGGTGTCGTCTGAGGGACGTCCCCGATCAGAATCAGTCAAAACCCGATCGATTCGACACGATTTAGTTGAGTTATCGTGCTAACAAGAATAAATGCCAACGACAACGACACACACACACACACACACACACACACACACACACACACACACACACACACACACATACAAAATGGTTTAAAAACCATGTTTTTAGTTTCTTGGCCGAAAAACTAAAAATAAACCATAGAAAAAAAAATGTTTACACGATTACATTACTTTTCCGCGTATAGTGAAGTGCGGAAAGGTAAATGGGAAGTGCTAAGTTTTCTCGAGAAGTATCCCAGTGGCTCCCAGGTGTTGTTGACCTTTTGTTGCAGAGCTGCGCCGATAGCGTAATCGGATGCATCGCACGCTATTGCAATCTCGGCGTTGTCACCGAGGGTGTGCGAGCAAGGCTGCTTGCGCCAAACCATCTCGCGTGGCATCAAAGGCTGTGATAGCTTCTGGTGTCCAGTTGGAGTTTTGCCTTTCGCGTTGCCCTTCAGCAGGTCGTTCAGCGGCGTCTGTAGTTGTGCCGCCTTAGGAACGAAACGGCGGTAAAAATTGAGGGCGCCCAAGACTTGTCTCAGCTGTTTAATTGTTGCTGGACGTGGATAATTTCGTATTGCCTCAACTTTTTCGGGTAATGGTCGTGTACCTCTGTTAGATACGAGGTAACCCAAAAACTTAACTTCTGTCTGTCCCCACACACACTTCGCGGGATTTATGACGACTCCATATTTCGATAGACGCTGAAATAGGATTTCCAGCTGTCGCAGGTGTTCTTCCTCGGACGATGAAGCCACCAAGATGTCGTCGATGTATGCATAACAAAAATCTAGTCCTCGTAACACTTCGTCAATAAAGCGCTGAAATGTTTGCGCGGCGTTACGTAACCCGAAAGTCATGTACGGAAACTCGTAAAGTCCGAACGGCGTCGTTATCGCGGTTTTCGAAATATCTTCTTCGGCTACGGGGATTTGGTGAAAAGCACGTACTAAGTCGACGGTTGAAAACATAGTTTTTCCACAAAGTGTCTGTGCAAAGTCCTGTATATGACGCATATACAGGACTTTGGATTAAGGAGCAAGATATTGTGATCAATCTGGTCGAAAGCCTTTTGAAAATCTGTATAAATGGTGGCGATTTGTCCTCCCCTGTCCAGGATTTCGGAAACGTACTGCGAGAATAGAGCCAAATTTGATATAGTCAACCTCCCTTGCACGAATCCATGTTGTGCAATGAAGCTGAATCCAGCTGGTAGAAGCATATAGCACATTGTACAGCGCTGTCTCGAAGACCTTTGAAAAATTGCACAGCAATGAGATTCCTCTGTAGTTTGACACATCATTAATATTGCCTTTCTTAAATGTGTATTATGTACATATTACGTGTAAATAAAAAGTTATTGTAGGAACACAAGAAAACATATTTTTTATAATTACAAATTAACCTAATTCAATTTCACCTATATGGTAAACAATAATAATCGTTACGTAATACATTGTGGCTCAGATAATTTTCCTATAAATTCATTTTGTTATTAATTTTGCATCATCCGTTACATATATATTAAAGTTTAAAAACATTTATGTTCAAATTTACCGAAAATTTCTCGCTGCAAGACAATAAGCGCCCCTTGTAATTTACCAGTGAACTACTGCAGTACCAAGGGGCTGACCTAGACCAAGGATTGTATAGGGAATAAGATTGCTCTATCTTTTAATGTAGACAGCGCCCCACTCCTTTAAAACATGTTTTGACGTCATCGCGGACTATAACCATTAAAACGTTATTAAACGTATTCAGAAGTGCTGTGTAAATTCAGGCAATTTGGATAATATTTAATATTTTTCGTGCATTTGAGTGGTGAAGTGATATTAAAGTATTGATTTAAGTTTGAGTAAATAGCAGAATGTTATTTAATGACTAAAAACTTGTTCCATATCTGACGCAATATTCGGTAGGGTTTCGAGAAATAATTTAAAAAAATAAGGCTAAAAGTAGAGATAGAGGATACTAATAGTGCTTAATAGATTAACAATATATCTGTTATTTGACTTATATCTACCTAATAAGGTATAATAGCTTTTATATAGGTACTTTTCAGTAGTAAAAATATGGAGGTAGGTATATGGGTAGAATAGATAGGTACCTTAAATACATTTAAATATTTAATTAATTAGATGATTTATTTGTTCTGTGTAGGTAAATGATATGTACAAGTATGATATACTGATATAGGTACAAAAATAAAATACCTATAAGTACGTAATAAGTACTTAATGGCAGTGTAATATGTACCTATATTGCTTTTAATAGGTACCCCTATTAACTAACACCATAATAATAAAACGTGTTTTATATACACATTTTATATAAACAACTTCCTCTAAGTAATGCAGTATACCTATATTTATTTATAATTAATAGGCATGTGTATCTGTTTTCAGTAACCGAAATGCCAGGACGTCGTTGTGCAATGTATGGCTGCGACAACTGTCGTGTTGCCACGAAAATTACTGATCCCGGAACAGTTTACCATAATATTCCAAAAGGAACTGATTTTGTGACAACTACAATCTGAAATGAATGGATAAGACGTTGTAGGCGATGAGTGGAATCCTAATACTAGCCAAGTATGCTCTGTTCATTTTACTGAGACAGACTATGAACGTGATATGACAAATGAACTATTAGGTATTAATATGATAAACATAACCCAGTAAAATATTGTTTATCTAATGTACGTATGTTTATATAAGGTTACCTGTGCGGAAGAGAAAATGAGAAAATCCCTAATATTTAGGAGTCGATTTTATTCCCTCGCACGTGTGGTTTTGGAAAATTTTCTCATACCTATATAGATATAGTGAATATTTATGACAAAAAAGTAAATGACTCCAAATTTGGTTTATATTTTTAGTGGTTTATATTTTTACTATTATATTCGAGAAAATAATTACGATAACTAATCGTAACTTTAAGGGTAGATTTTACCCCTTAGGTATATAGTTTTGAAAAATAATATGGTAGAGAATGTATTTTATGTCCATTTTAATTTCTTCACTACACTGAATTATAAAGTCCTTTATAATATGCAGTTTGCTAAATAAATAATGATAAAATAACTACCTATTTACATTCTTAAACTATAAATAATAAATACCTACCTAATCATTTATTTATTTACTTAATAGGTATAAAATATATTTTATTATCAAGAAACAGCATTGCAGTTTTAAGAACAGATACAGCCCATAAAACATTTTGTTTCTCGTGAGTATACACTTGCTTCTAATTTTAATAGCAGTTTGAAAAAGGCTGTATGTCAATAAAAAAATCGATTTTTTGAATCGATTTGATTAACAGTGGTGTTACTCCTTAACATATTATTTTAGCAAGGTATCGAGATATGCGAAGATATTCAAACAGTAGTGGCAAATGTACGATAAAAACGTTTGAATGAGTGTGAATGAAACCAGTGACGTTACAGGCCGGAATATGTATTGGTTGGTATGGAAGAAATTATTATACATCGATGTACGCACAGCTAATTTCAACAACAGCGGTACAGACTAAAAATTCAGAACCAATTTTGATAGTAGTCTCAGAAAAATACGGGGTGCCCACAATAACAGCAATATAGAACATGTATTATTATATGTAACCAATGTAGCTGGATATATAAAAACGTCTGCATACATTTAAGATAGAATTGTAGAAACTTATTACAAGTCACATGTCTTACAAGAACTACAAAAAATCCAAAAAACTGTTAAAAACTGCTATCCACAGCTGGTAGATAGCCAGGCGTAAAAGATATTTTTTAAAACGCCGTATCGTTCAAGTAACTACCAAATATGCCTTTATCGCAACATGTAACGTAAAGGGCGTAACTTTTAAGGTTTTTCACGCTTTGAAAAATATATTGTGAAAAATGTATTATAATGCAAATATACTGGACATCTCACAGTGTGTTACAATGCGACCTACTGCTGTTGCTCTTACCCACTCTGAGAGTATAGATTACGTAAAGTTTGCACGAGCCAATATAATATTCAGCTCCTTGAACAATGTAGGGTCTTTTAAATATGCCGCGGTTATCTCGGTCGGCAAAATTTAACTTCTGGAAATCTATAACAATTGCTGCTAATTTATTTTAAGTTTACAAATGAGTAGTGTGTCGTGGTGCATGTTCAATGATGTATTTATTTCATCTGTAATGTTGGATATTACAATTGCCGATAAAAACTAATAAACATTGATATTTTTAAAACGGCGTCAAATAATGTAAATGGGTAAATAACACTTCACGTAAAGTTGTATTAATTCCAATAATCCTTCAAATCGCGGAATTAGTAATAATGTTCAAAAAGTTTTCAGTTAGATTAAAACATTTATTTTGAAACAGATAATAATGAATCAAGTAGTAACAGGTAGTTAAAAAAGTTACCTCGTAGGATTTTCTTAATTAAAAATTAGTTTATGTGATATGATCACTGATCAGTGATCATACTGATCATATGATTAATATAACAACCAGTTAATTCTGACCACTTTTTGACATCATTAGTTTCATAATTGAACTTAAAGATTTACCATAACTTGGCATGAATATGGACGGTGTTTATCTGACACTATTTTAAATTTGATGTACACAAATATTCACTTTATTAATAATATTTAACAAGTTGTTAATTTGCTATTTGTGATTAATTTATTTCAAATCTATAATTTTTTATTATTTTCACCCATAACTACTGAATATTGGCTTTAATTTAATTATCTAAAATATGTTTTTAAATAGTACTTACTTTTATATATTCCGCATATAGTTTTTTCTCTGGAGCCTCTGTAGCACCACATAATAACTGCCAAACAATAGCTCGAAAATGTAAAGGTATTCCACGTCGAACTAACTCGCGAATTTGAATATTTTGTTTCTTCCAGTTGTTCTCCCAATCATTCACTATATGGCCCCATTTAATCCACAGATCTTCCTCACTCCCATCTTCGATACGGTCATGAGTCGAGCTTGTACCTGCGGATACGAAAAATACCGAATTGGAAATTCTGTGTTCTGTATTATCCATTAGAATTATCGGCAATAGACCCATTAATTTATCTAGTACGTAGGCACGATTATTTCAATTGCTACTAACTGGTCATGTGTAGGTGCTCAGCAAAACAATATTTTATCATTATGGCATATGTAAGGCACTAGCTTATTTGATAATATTCGACATACCAAAAGAAAAAACAAGGGGAAAGCAATTTACGACGGAATCAAAAGTAGTTATTTTATGTGTTAAAAACTGGTAGAATAAAACTTTATGGTTTTATACTGAATTATTTATGTACTTGCAGACTTATTTTCGCATTAATGTAGCAGCTCTTATTACATAATAGTAATAATAACAATAATAATAATAATAATAATAATAGAAAAGCAGGAGGGGCCGCACAACATCCATCCGGCCTTTGGTGAGTAGCGACACCACTTACTCCAGCTTGGGTGCAAAATCGGACCGGCAGCACCAGCGCACCCGGGAGGGGATAACAGATTCCCCTCTAGTGTCGGCCGTGGGCTTACTGGGCTAACTCCCCGGTAAGCTCGAAATTCTGGTTCTAAATGGCAGAAGAGGAAGCCCCCACGATCGACCCCGTTCGGATAGGGGTCATGGGCAAGGTAGTGGGGCCCAAATGGATGGATTGCCTGGATACGACATACGCCAAAGACATGGACGCTTTGAGTGGACAGACGAGCTAAGGGACGACCTGCTGCAATGCTATGAAAGCAGTGAGCCCATACGGAGGGGATACATGGCACGTATGCATGCCCTGTGGTGTGAATTACACCCAGAGCATGATGCCTTCACGCCGCAGAACCTGCGTGATTATGTATCCTATTTTCGTAGAAAGGGATATGTGAGGACTGCGCCCCGATTGGAGAATGAGGTAGCTGAAAAGCTGCCTAATGAATCAGTTGAGGATGCGGACTTCACCGTTCCACCAATAGTAGAGGGCCTCAGTACCAGAAGGGGGTTACATCGCATAATACCCCCTAGGCCACAAGACCTGGCCAGAGTGGATGCTGAAGTTCAAGCATCGCTTCCAGAAGGGACCGACATCTGGCACATAAATTGTGCCATGTACACTGCCGCCGAGAGCTTCTCTCATATGGGGAGGGCGAACAACTCTTCCTCTCCGCGAGAGAGAGCGGAGTGGCGTGTACGGAAGATGGAGGCCAAGATCCAGTCGGCAAGACAACAGGTATCCAATGTGTGATGGACTATATGGCGGCCAATAGACCTTTCACGCAAAAATTACGGCGAATCGCCGCCAATTTAAGATGCGTCCATCACACACTTAATGAGATAGTGCTGCGTACCATCAAACAGCATTGCCTTGATAGGATACGGATGCTAGTGACATGCAAAAAGTCACTAGTGAGGCGGGCGCGAAGGCTGGCGGAAAATAATTTGTTCCGCCAAAAACCCTCGCGTCTATTCAAACCGCCTCAACCTGTTGTAGAAATCCACCGACTGTAGATCAGGTGGAAAACTTTTGGAAGGCGCTGTACGAGCAGAAGCTCCCACTCCAATGAGACACTCCAGCCCTGGCACACTTTGAAGACTTTTGCGAAGGTCTTGAGCGACCAGAAGAAGTGTGCCACCCGATAACCCCTGAAGAGGTTCGAAAGGCTCTTGCGGGCTCTAAGAACTTTGCTGCTCCAGGTCCCAACGGGATAAATAACTTCTGGTGGAAAAAATTATCTAGTATCCACCGCCATTTAGCCAGAATTTTTACCATCTGGCTAAATTGGGAGCAGCAAATTCCTTCTTGGGTTGTCGAGGGGCGCACCGTGCTAATCCCGAAGACCGGAGATTTGTCCAACCCAAACTACCGACCGATAACCTGCTTAAACGCCTGTTACAAGGTGTTTACACGCATCTTGTACACGCCAGTACTCCTAGCAGTTGAGCCGGTTTTCGAGGGGATATACGAACAACGAGGGTCTAAGAGGGGTGTCGCTGGCTACAAGGAGAATCTGTTGATTGACAGATGTATCACGCAGGACTCCGTGCAGTACAAGCGAAACCTTTCCATGGTCTGGATCGACTACCGCAGTGGTGCCCGGTCCTGTAGTGAGATGCATTCAAGAACTGATGCCGCTTTGGAGGACTCGGTTTACCATAATATCGGGTGATACTAGAGTCCGGACAGAGTCGGTGTCGTTCAGAAGGGGCGTGTTTCAGGGAGACTCCCTCCTTCTGTTTTGCATTTCACTGTTGCCGTTGTCCGTGTCCCCCAGGAAAACCCGTGGCTATAACTGCGGCACTCCCGGCGATCGAAGGCATAAGGTCACCTATTTATTTTACATGGATGACCTAAAACTTTATGCCTCCAGAGAAAGGGAATTACACCAGCCCCTGAGGGTGGTGCAGGAGTACACGCAGGCCATCGGGATGGAGTTCGGGTTGGACAAATGTACACTGGTTCATCTCAAGAGAGGATGAAGCCGGGAATACGTAGAGGATACACAGTTCGTAGACGGAAGCATTTTACATCACTTAGATGCCGGAGAGTCGTACGCCTACTTGGGTGTTGAGCGACGCTCCACCCAAGAGGTAGGTGTCCTAAAAAACGCTCTCCGCGGCAAGTATCAGCACCGCCTCCGACAGATCTGATCTTCAGAACTGTCGGGGAAGAACAAGGTGTCTGCAACGAACATGCTTGCCGTTCCGATCCTTGTCTACTCCTTCGGAGTAGTCAAATGGACACAGGAGGAGCTGCGACAACTCGACGTAGTAACCCGAAAGAGGATGCATCTCAGTAGGAGTTTGCATCCCAGATCGTCCGTTCCACGACATCGTGGAGGCCGTGGACTCTTGAGTTTGGAGTGTCTTCATAACAAGATGGTTCTGGACGAAGCCTGTAAAGTTATCAGGAATTCGGATCCCCTTCTCTGCATGGTCCGAGATCACTAACATGCAGGGATAGGAGCATTTTTATTTAAGGCAGCACGTAGAGCAGCCGATGATCTCGATCTCGTCTTCGACACCGAACGGGCCAATTACAACTCTGTCACCGAGTTGGAACCCGGTGGGTTAAAAGCCCAAGTCAAATCTACAGAGCATTTAAGAGCCATGCAGCTTCACAAGGATACGCCCATGCACGGGGTCTTCTATAGAAATATGGAAGCCCTGGGCTTATCTGAAAGGCTGACCTTTGCTTTCTTAAGGTTAGCCGGGCTAAATTCAGAGACCGAGGGATTCACCATGGCTTGCCAAGATGGTGTATTTAACACGCTCGTCTATCGGAGTCGTGTCATGGGTATAGAGGTCCCTGATGTCAGTTGCAGGGCCTGCCGCAGGGCGCCGGAGACTGTCGGGCATTTACTGTTGGCTTGCCCGGTATATACAGTCTCGGCCTATATCCATAGACACAACGCAGCATTACGGATGCTTTATTATCATTTAAGGCACTCGTATCAGATAGACGAGACACCAGTGCTGCCTTATACGCTTCGGGGGATATTGAGTCCGTTGTGGAAAACGAGAAGTGCCGAATATATGGGAACTATTCGTTTTCTACCGTCAGGCAAATACAAGCCAACAAGCCTGACGTAGTCCTCCTCGACCACCAACTCAGGACAATGTTCGTCATCGAGTTCTTGACACCCGGAGATGGTAACATTGTTTTGAAAGAGAAGGAGAAACGGACAAAATATCGATATTTAATCTTCGAACTCCGTAGACTCTATCCAGACCATACTGTTAAATTTAAGGTACTGATTATAGGAGCCCTTGGTGGAGCGAGAGATCACTGTTTTCCGAATTAAAGAGCATACCGGCATGCCGAAACTCGGCAGAAATCTTAGCCGGTCGCATGCGGAAGGCCGTAATTCTCGGCTCGCTTGGTCTACTCAGGGCACACGACTCGGCCTAGTAATCACTAACCGAGCGACGCGAGGAGTGATTGCTGGTATTACCAGCGCACCTTCTGTGTGACTCGGAGCCACAGAGAGGGGTGACTGGCTTTTAGAAATATATAATAATAAAAATAATACAGTAAAACCTTCCAAAACCGATCACCTTCGGAGAATCATATGATGGTCGCTAAACAAGGGTGGTTGTTTAAAAGAGAACATAAGAAAATAAATGCATTTTATATTGTTTCTTTATTAATAATTTTAATTGTATAATTGAAGCGCTCGGGAGAAAAAGGCGGTAAGTCACAATACGTTGGCTGTAAGAAAAACGGATTTAAAAGTTCCAATCAAATCCTGAAATAATGTTATGGGATGTCTGCATATAATATTTCTACATAATGTTCAAAATTAGGGTTAATTCAAACTGATATACGGAATTAAGAGCTGAAATGTAAATTTTAGGAAAAAAGTGGAAAAGAAACTGGAAAAATGTGGCTTGTCACCTTTTTCAACTAGACACAATGGCTATATTTTGGACGAACATAAAGGAAAAGTCATCACTATTTTAAATAAATAAAGTATTATTGGTTACATATAAAAAAATAAAATCATTGGAACATAGGAAAAATGTAATCACTGATATCATGTCTGCGTCGCTTCGCATAGTGCTTTATCCAGCTCCAAATCAAAGTGTTCTATCTCAGGCGGCTCTAAAATCAAAGTAGCAAATCAAGTATTGCATAAAAGTCGGGGTAAATTGGTGGGATATATTTTGTGGTGGGTGTGGTAGGCTTCTGCGGACAATTTTTCTGGTAGCTGCATGGCTCTCCCATGACCTTTGATGATTTTTCTACGCCCTTATAAGTTTTATAAGCATACCCTAAGTTCAGTCTTTTACTTTCTTTTGCTCTTTTTCTATATTCAGTATTCACTTGTCTCCACCTGGAAGGACCCTTTTTTTCTGGCGTGACAATACTACTTTCTGTTTGATCTTCTCCCTGAAGAAACAAAAAAAAATAACTGAGCAAAAAGGGAATATACCACAATGTAATTGTGATTGTTTTTTAATTTCATTGCAAACTGAATTGATTTCAACTTCACTTCACTTCTTGCAAATACTAGAATACATTGAAGAGGTTCTTGAGGAAATAACTATTTACAAACTGTTTTTGAAGACTTTATATGATTAATAGCAAATTTTATACCTAAAGCAATATGCCCAGATAAGTTTAACTTTAAAAGGGAGCATGCCACAAATAAGTTTTACTTACTGATTCTGATGAATTTTCAGGCTCAGACAACTCACTTGATGGATAAACATAATCTTCATCTTTAACACTGTCATCTGAATCAAAAGTACTGTCATTATCTTCACTATTTCTATTAGAAAATAAACGTTTCCTGATACCACTGACACTTGGCTCTGGCGCCATGATGCTTTTAACTGTGGCTTATTCCCTTTTTACGACACACAAATGCTTGTTTATTATTGGAGTGAAAACGAAATTCAAGCATACCTGTAAGTGTCGCCATCTAGTGTTCAATAAAATATTTTCATGTGGCTTGTTATCATTATAAAGGTTTTAGATGTGCTTAAATCACAATTTCACAAAAATTGTGGCATATCACCTTTTTCTCCCGAGCGCTTCAATTGTAGCATCTTATTAAAGAAAAAAATACGCTAAATTTAATACACAATATATGTGCATATACATAATTGAAAATTATGCTCATATACATAATATGCATGTATGTATTAACATACAGATATTAAAATTCCATATGTATTACTTTTTAAAATAATCGAAAATTAACGACTGCTTCATATTATTTAGTTTATTTTTATAAAATTCAGACTCACATTTTAATAATAGCTGGGACACATTTGTAACCATGTCAAAATTGTTCACATTAACAAAAAACTTTTCTAAGCCTCTCAAACTTGCACAGGCTCAATACAGCCGATGATGGTCAATTCTGCACTTTCTGTTTCCACATGGCTATCAATTGATGCAAATTATTTTAAACTAACAAATGTGTCCTTTAAGGCAGGAAACAGTTACGCTAGCGGAATATTATCTTCTTCGAAATCTTCCACATCTATAAGTATTTGTAAATCCGGCTTTAGAAAAGCACTTATTTATTGTCATGGCGGACAAAGTTCGCCAGGTCACCGAAATCCATATTAAGGCGTTGGTTAAGGTAATGTTTTTCTCTATTTCTTGAAGAGAATAGCCACTCTCCACATATGTTAAAAGCCTTTTAATAAAGTAGCTTCTATAGAGCATCTTAAAATTCTGAATAATGCCTTGGTCCAAGGGTTGGCAATATGAAGTAGTGTTTGGTGGAAGAAATATAAGTTTGACATTATCCAATGCAATTTTGGAGTGAGATGTTGCATTATCCAGGAACAATACCATTTTCCTATTCTACTTCATCTTGGCGTAAAATTCGTGGAGCCACGTCGTCATAATGTCTGTTGTCATCCATGCTTCTTTTTGGAGACTCATTGAAGAGGTAGCTTTTCGATGTGTGTTCCTTTAAGGTTTTTTTCTTTTACCTGTGATAAGTGGTTCCCCTTTTTCACCTTCCATATTTGCACGAATTAAACCACAGCAAGTCCCTCAGTTTTAGGACATTTTCTTTTTTGATCAACATTTCCATCTTCTCGATACAAATTTCTTCTTTATTTTATAACAATCTGGTCACTTGAGTATTGCTTACTTTAAAATTTTAAGCCAATTTCCCAGTACTCAAACCACTATTTTCACTTTCGTCGATTATATCAATTTTATCTTTGATAGAAGAACATTTCTATACTTTCCTGCCATCCTCAAATATTTAACGTTAACCGGTGAAAGTTCAGGACAAAAATAATGTTAAAACTAGATTTCATACGCTTAAGAAATAAATATTCATAAAGCAATTTGCAGTACCGCCCGTCGTAAAGCAATTTACCCCTTTCTGTTGCTCTGACTCACACAGATGGTGCGCTGGTGATACCAGTATTTGCTCTTCACATCCGTTCGGTTAGTGATTACTGGGCCGAGTCGTGTGCCTTATACCCCAGTGCCGAAATAATATGGAGTGACTCATCGATGACATATGGATGGCTCAGGGGCAAGAAGTGTGCGGGGAACGAAATTCCATAGGCGTATCAATTTGGAGGGGGCAAAATATAAAAAAAATAACAAGATAATACCAAGACAGTTGAAAAGGGTTTTTAAGTGGATTTGTAACAGTTTTTTTCAGTTAGTAAACAATGCAAGTATCGTAAGTTATGTAATGTACTTATTTCATGCTTGCCCAGTCAGAATATCTCCTGTCAGCACATCCTGATAAAACAGACATTTTGGCAACATGTGCCATACAAAGGGACGTAGGAGTAGCAAGCTACACACAAGTGGCCCCTCTGAATCCATATATTGACCTACCGCTTTTACTATTTAAAACTATCATTATATTTATGCCACACCACTCACACAGTCTTTATTTTATTGTATCAACAACACCGTCACAGTCACTATATCTATCACTATACATATATGCCACACTTATCACACATATTTTATTTTATATTACCAATCACTGTCACTATCCCACTATCACTATGTTGCGTCGCACTGAAAATATTTTCTTTGTTTCTTCTTCATCATACTTCATTGCACGGTACACACTACTTACACAGACTTTTGTAAACGAAGAGCATATATCAACTGCCTCGGTTGTACTAATATCTCAGTTTCGCGCCCGACTTCCTTCGTAGACGTTTTTAATCATTTGAAGTTCTTCATTTGCTAAATATCGCTGTTTTCGATTAGAATTCTTCGTCGTAGAACCACTACAACTTGCATCCGCTGCTTTCATGTTAGAAAAACATTAAACACTCACTTTTATCGCAGAATATAATAAATAAACAATTTCCCGAATCCCGAATCAATCGCACATAATCACAATGTAATCCTACTGGCGCGCCAAAATCTGGGCTAAACAACGCATGCGTCAACAATCGATCGACATTGATCCGTGCCGCCAATTGCTGACCAATCGAATTCAAATGTATTTAAAACCGCCTCAAATGATTGGCTAGCTTTGCTACAACAGCGCACCAGGCGATACAACCGATTATTATGCGATTCGAAATTCAATAGGAGTAGTTCGCATTGAACTACTGTTTCTAAACATAAACATATATAACACATAAAATTTGTATGCACATAATAGGTGATTACACAATAAATAGACAAACCGTTGAATACCTATGGTGGTCTGATATTATATATGAATCACTCCACATTATTTCGGCATTGGGGTATAAGTAGACGTAGCGAACCGAGTATTACGGCCTTCTGCATGCGACCGGCTAGGATTTCTGCCGAGTTTCGACATGCCGGTATGTTTTTTAGCTCTGAAAGCAGTGTATCTCTCGCTCCACCGAGGGCTCTTATAATCAGTACCTTAAGTTTAACAGAATGGTCTGGATAAAGTCTACGAAGATTAAGTCTCGATATTTTGTCCGTTTCTCCTCCTCTTTCAAAACAATGTTACTGTCACCGGGTGCCGTGAACTCGATGACGAACATTGTCCTTGAGTTGATTGTCGAGGACTACTATTATTGTACATTATTATTACTTATATCTGTTAGATGCGACTTATATCTGTTAAACTGTTAAACTTCACCGCTCCGCCAATAGTAGAGGGTCTCAGTGCCAGAAGGGAGTTACATCGCATAAGACGCCCTGGGCCACAAGACCTGGCTAGAGTGGACACTGAAGTTCAACTAATGCCTTCAGAAGGGGTCGATACCTGGCACATAAATTGTGTCGTGTATACTGCTGCTGTAGCTTCTCTCAATTGGAGAGGGCGAACAACTCTACCTCTCCACGAGAGAGAGCGGAGCAGCGTATACGAAAGATGGAAGCCAAGATCCAGTCGGCGAGACAACATATATCCCGTATTCAATGTGTGATGGATTATATGGCGTAAAATCTGGTATGGGAATCTTGGCGTAAAAGGCCTATTGGCCGCCTTTTACGCCAAGATTACGTCGAATCGCCATCAGTCTAAGACGTGTCCATCACATACTCAATGAGGTAGTGCTGCGTACCACCAATCAGCAGTGATAGGATACGGATGCTAGTGCCGTGCAAAAACCTTCGCGCCTATTCGAACCGCCTCAACTTGTTGTCGAAAATCCGCCAACTGTAGGTCAAGTGGTGAACTAATGGAGGACGCTGTACGAGCATAACCCCACTCCAAAGAGACACTTCAGCTCTAGCACACTTTGAAGACTTTTGCGAAGGTCTTCAACGACCAGAACAAGTGTGCCATCCGATAACCCCTGAAGAGGTTCAAAGAGCTCTTGAGGGTTCTAAGAACTTTGCTGCCCCAGGTCCCGACAGGATAAGCAACTTCTGGTAGAAATAATTAACCAGTCCCCGCCACCATCTAGCCAGAATGTTTACCACTTGGCTAAATAGGGAGCAGCAAATTCCTTTTTGGGTTGTCGAGGGGCGGACCATGCTAACCTCGAACACCGAAAATTCGTCCAACTCAAAGAACTACCGACCGATAACCTGCTTAATCGCATGTTACAAGATGTTTACACGCATCTTATATATGCGAGTACTCTTAGCAGTTGAGTCAGTTTACGAGGAGATATACGAATAATGAGGGTCTAAGAAGGGTGTCGCTAACTGCGAGGAGAAGCTGATGATTGACAGATGTGTCACGCAGGACCCCGTGCAGTTCAAGCGAAACCTTTCCATAGCCTGGATCGACTACCGCAAGGCATTCACAAGGTATTCAAGAACTGATGCCGCTCAGTCTGTGTCAAGATCGCGAAGCGAGAGGACGTAGTTACTAAAATGCTCCCAATAGTGACGCAATCAATGTGGGAAAACCCCGAACACCAGCTCAGGCGACGTCACTTAAGATGAGGAAAAAACCCCAACTACCTGCTCAGGTTACGCCACCTGAGCGATGAGGAAGAACCCCGATTACCGCTCAGGTTACGCATAGACAATTGTTGATGGACTCCAGTTTATTTCATTTACAATTTAATTTAATTTATACTTTACTGTTTTCAGGATTAATCACATTTTCCTTTTTTCAGGATTACTAATATTGTTCTGTTTCAGGATTAATAACACTTGCTTTGTTTTTCAGTCCTATCTGAGCAGCCGTAGGCTGAAAATCGTAAGATCGAAATCACTAGTACGCTGCACAGGAAGGGAGGGGAAAACAAATGTGGAGAAACGTGAGATTACCGAGGAGGACGGTGACACGTGCAGGCCGGATTATACCGACCTGGACTCTTCGACTTCGGAGAGTGAGGACGCACCGGAGCCGAGGGCCAGAAGTAGGAGTCGCTCTCCCATCCGGGAGTGCGAAGTAAATTTAAGGGCGGAGAACGAGGCCCTCAGAAGTCAACTCGCGTAGATGTCGGAGATCTGCGAGCAGCAACGACTGGAGATAGCAGATTTGAAGCGGCGCATGGAGTGGCAACACGAGGAGTCTATGGTCCAGTTCGCCAAGATAAATAAATACCTCGCCCCCCGGGAGGAAATGGACATCGAGGAGCTCTCCACCAGCAAACAGCGCCCCCTGAAAGGAGAGAAAAGAAGAGCCGCGGACTCGGACGGAGAGCCGGAGCCCTACAGAAATAGGTACCCCGTCAAGGGACCTCCCCAGCCAGGGAAATGCAGGAGAAATCCGTCACCACAGCGAGAACAGCCGTCACCGCCACGGAGACGTCGCAGGCCACTCTGCCGTCCCCCGCCTCCGTGCAGCCGACAACCATGACAACATCGAAAGAGGAGAAGTCGCCTACGAAGGTACCGCCAGTCGTCATTCGAAATAAGGAAAACTAGTCCGTAGTCAGCCGGATCCTCAAAGAACAGAGGATCAATTATACCAAAGCTAAGCTCATCGGAGACGGAGTCGAGATTTATCCCGCCAACCCCAAGGACCACAGGAGGCTGACTAAGACGCTCGCCGACCGGAAGTACGAGTACCATACGTACTCCGGAATACATACATACATACGCAGGAAAACAAAACGCTGAGAATTGTCATCCGCGGAATCCCAGATTGCGTTACGGAGGGTGACGTAACAGAAGATCTCCGCAGCCAAGGATTTCAGCCGATCGCCGTTCACCGGATGAAGTGCCGCAGGAGGAAGACAGCGATGCCGCTCATCCTCGTGCAATTGCCGGAAAGCAGCGAGACGCAGCGATGCAGATCAAGCACTGCTGTGGGCTAGTTGTGCGAGCGGAGAGACAAAGGAGCACCTCTCAGAAAACGCAGTGTCATCGCTGCTAAAAGTTCGGACACGGGCAGAGTCAATGCACGGCAAACCCAAAGTATGTGAAGTTCGGCGAGGATCACCTGACCACGGAGTGCACCAAGGAAAGGACCAGGAGACCAGTCCCGAAAGCAGCAGCCACCCCAACTTCAGCGTCGAGGGCGGCACCGACAGCGAGGTTTTACACCGTGGCAGTAGAGCGGAAGAAGACGCCAGCTGCCCCAACTCCGGAGACGGCCACCAACATTCGGGAGTTGGCCGCTATGATGATCAATATGCAACAAATGTACTCGGCCCTGAGCGCATATTTTGCGAAAATTCTATCCCTGGAAGCACCCTAAATAGCAGTATACCAGGATGCAAGGAGGTCCTTCAGAGGAAAGAAGACTGAGCTAGAAGAAATTCTCGAAAGTCATCAAGTCGACGTCATGGCCCTCCAGGAGACCAGGTTGCATCCAGACGACCCCCTTCGAATACGCGGATACCAGGTCCATAGACGGGATAAAAACCGGCACAGTGGCAGAGTTGCGCTGTTGGTGAAGTCAGGCATCGCCCATCACGTTCAGCCCCATCCGGACACGAAGAGCACGGAAGTGGTAATCGCTACCGTCCAAACGGGACAACAGGATGAGCTTCAGATCGCTTCCTGCTATCAACATCCCAGACGGAGCGTGCAGTCTGGGATGTTGAGTCCTAGACGAGATTTTCCCCGTAGGAGGCAGGACCCTTGCGGTGGGAGATTTCAACGTCAAGGACCCGTTATGGAACAGCCGGATAACGAACACTAGAGGCAGGGCGCTACTGGCGTACGTCAAAAACCACCCAGAAGTTCAACCCGTCGGCCCCCTGGAACCGACCTATTACTCGATAGGGAGACCGGGCGTACTGGATATCGCCATCGCCCAGAACGTCCACGTCGAGAGCATCGACAACCTCAGAGAAGGATCCTCAGATCATGACCCCATCCTGGTTTACCTGGGGAATGAGGCATTGGACACGAGAGAGGACTTCGTCACCAGACACACGGATTGGAGTAAGTTCCGGATGTATCTAAACCGCCACATTGAGGTCATCCCCCAGTTGGAGACAGTACGGGACGTTGAGGCAGCAGCGATTCGGCTCACCGAGGACATCCAGGCCGCAATGAGAGACAGCACCACAGAGAAAATGGCAAGAAAAAATGACCGACAGATTGGTTTGGTTTCAAACCCCACCAGGGACCTCATCAGGGAACGGAGAGCGGAGAAACGAAGAGCCATGCATACCGGACTACCCGAGGACAGGCGTGGAGGCAATCAGCTGAGCCGGAAAGTCAAAGCAGCCCTGGACGAAGACAGACAAGAAGCGTGGAATCGCCACCTGATGTCCCTCGACCCGACGGACAACAGCCTGTGGAGCACGCAGAAAACCATTCGCCGAGCGAGACCTTCAATGCCGCCGTTACACGGAGAAAGATGCTCGTATTCACTGACGAAGATACAGAGGGGGCTTTCGCAGACAGTCTGGAGCTCCAGTGCCGCGAAAACCAGCCGGACGACGAGGACTGGACGGATGACGTCAGGAAGAGAGCATGCCGTATCAACGACTCTGACGATGATGGTTTCCGGCTTCGACCAGCCACGATGGAAGAGATCAAGGCCATCATGAGCACCCTCAAGATCAGGAAATCCCCGGGATACGATAGCTTCGGCAACATAGCACTAATGAGGCTGCCAAGGAAAGGAGTCGCCGCGTTGCTAAATATCGCGAACGGAGTTTTGCGGACCCACCACTTTCCGGAACGATGGAATATTGCTGACGTGATCTTCATACCTAAAAACAAGGTAAGAACTTAACCCATCCGTCAAATTTCAGAACCATTAGCTTACTGCCCACGCTAAGCAACGTGATAGAGATAATCATCCTGGCCCGTCTCCACGAGAAGACGGAAGAGCTGGAAGTCATCCCCGATGAGCAGTTCGCCTATAGGCCTCAACACTTGACAGAGCTGCAAGTGCTACGACTAATAGAATACATCACGGAGAGGTTCAATCAGAAGAACGTCACTGCGGCGATATTCCTAGATGTCTCCAATGCTTTCGACAGAGTCTGGCACGACGGGCTTCTAATCAAGATGCTGGACTTGGGATACCCGATGGCCCTGGTGAAACTGATCAAGTCCTACCTGAAGAGGAGGCGAGTCCGAGCCAGAGTAAGGGCCTCTATATTGGACTATAGGACCATCGAGGCCGGAGTACCGAAGAAGATGTGGGATACCCCGGAAGGACACGTGAAGTTTAACGGCGGGGACACCCAATGGCGGGACAAGACCAAGTACCTTGGAGTCGTCATGGACAAATCGTTGACATGGAGAGACCACATCCACCAAGCTACGGGACGTGCCTAAGCTACCGCGGCACAGACTCTGGACGATGACGGGAAACAACAGCCAGCTGAACCTCAGGAACAAGCTGCTCCTCATCCGGCAAGTCCTTCAGCCCCAACTAATGTACGCAGCGACAGCCTGCAACTACGCTGCTCAAACCCACATGAAGAGTATTCAGGCCGTCGAAAACGTCGCCCTCCGCCGTGCCGTGGACGCCCCGTGGTACGTGAGGAACTTCCACATCAACCGAGACTTAGATTAGAATTCACCACCGTGACGGAGAAACTCTGAGTCAGGGCTCGGAAGCTCTATGATCAAGTAGGTGCCCACGATAACCCTCTCATCCGAGTAGCTTCGAACTACAACCCAGGAGGACCAGAAAGATGCAAGAGACCCAAGATCCAGGTAGTATTACCTTATAGACCCCCTTTACAGGCCAAACATAACTTTTTATTTCAGCTATTGGGGTGTTGAGCAACGCTCCATCTAAGAGGTAAGTGTCGTAAAAAACGCTCTCCGCGGCAAGCATCAGCACCGCCTCCGAGAGATCTGATCTTCAGAACTGTCGGGGAAGAACAAGGTGTCTGCAACTAATATGCTTGCCGTTCCGATCCTGGTCTATTCCTTCGGAGTAGTCAAATGGACACAGGAGCTGCGACAACTCGACGTAGTAATCCGGAAAAGGATGCATCTCAGTAGGAGTTCGTATCCCAGATCGTCCGTTCCACGGCTATATCCCCACAACATCGCGGAGGCCTTAGACTCTTGATATTGGAGTGTCTTCATAACAGGATGGTTCTGGATGGAGTCTGTAAAGTCATCAGGAGTTCGGATCCCCTTTTCTGCATGGTCCGAGATCACGAACATGCAGGGATAGCAGCATTTTTAATTAAGGGAGCGCCTAGAGCAGCCGATGAACTCGATCTCGCCTTCGATACCCAACGGGCAATCATAACTCTGTCACCGAGTTGGAACCCGTTCCGTTAAAAGCCCAAGTAAAAGCTGCAGAGAATTTAAGTTCTCTGCAGCTTCACAAGGATAAGCCCATGCATGGGGTCTTCTTTAGAAATATGGAAGCCCTGGGCTTATTCGATTGCAAAATGAATTGTTTTCAAATAAAATTTAATTTTAATCTTTTTCCATTAATTATAGTGAAAAAAGTTTATAGTGTAAAAGTATACTTAAAATACTGCTTTCAAAAAATAAATTGCATATTTTACGATAATAACAAAAATTGTTTTAAACACAATTTATAACATTGCTAAACATTTACCTGATGTAAGAGAAATTTGTGAGGTGTCCGAACTTTTCCTCGAGTGTCCCGATGCCGACGCCCCACTCAACGAGTTCAGCGACTTAGCGTCGGACTCGTACAAGCGGTTTGCCTCCTCCAGTTTTGCAAGTAGCTCCAGCTCTGGCCCTGATGCGTTATTATTATTTAGTGGAGGGCTCTCGAGCCTCATAGCTGTGGGAGGCATCGCCGAGTAGTAGCCCCCATCGGACTCTACCACAAGACAGCTCAATGAACTACCACTGCAAAAAATTAAAACAGTTGATAAAATAGAATACACAGCTGATTTAATAGAATATAATAGTATTTTCGTAAAGAAATTCGTCAAAAATTCAAGGAACAACATTTGGGAAAAACTGTCGGACTCGGAGAAAATGTTACTTTTAGTTGCTAATTTTTTAAAACATAATTAATACATATAGCGTGATTCGGGTAATTCGTGTAAGAGGTATGGCGTCGTCGATATATTTTTTAATGGTATTTCACATTCCATAATAAATGGGGATTATTATGGAATGTGAAAGAGCAGATTTTTTTACATAGGTTACGGTAACACATTAGCGTGAGTACAGGTTACATAAAAAAATATGACTTTCTTTTTGCGCTAATAACTTATATCGAGATGTAGAGGAACCTGATCTTTCGATAAATAACTTTTTCTTTCAACAATAGTGGTGCACCTTAACATTATGGAGCAGCTGTCCACGCTTATTTAGATGAGATGTTCCCAAATCTTTGGATAGAGGGAAGGTGGTCAGTTGAGAGGCCAGTTATGTGGCCAGCCAGATCGCCAGATTTGGAATTCGAATATAAATACGCCATGAAATTTAACATATACCTCCGGAAGTTATTAACAATGTTCAAATATAATTTAATTGTACTGCACATGTGTAAAAATAATTTAATGCATATTCTAGCTTGGATACTGTCAGGCAGCCGACGGTGCACAATCTGAACATTTGATTTAGTTTATTTTTCAAATAATTATTGTCATTAAATTTAGTATTCTGAAATTGCAAAATCGTTTTTATTCATTTTTTGTACCTGATCTATACTCACGCTAATGTAATTACTACCGTAGCGTATATTAAAAAATATGTCCTTTCACATTCCGTAATAAAAAAGGGGTTGCCATTAAAATACATATCGATGACGTCATATATCCTACTAAAAATAAAATTTGATGCGTCCGAGAGCTTTTCCCAAAAGTTACTCCTTGAATTTTTAACGAATTTATTCATTATTAAATCACAGATATGACTGTGGACATTTCAGAGTCGGACTTATAAGTGTTCTGAAATATCTATTAGAAATACACAGTAAAGAAGTATCACAATCTTATAATAGATTATATAATAAAACATTTCATGTCAGTAGCTTGTCCACGCTTCAGTCCATTTTTTTAAATGCAAATTAAATGTTTGTGATTATGATTACACTTCGTAATATGATCTGTCAAATTTAATCGACTTTCAAAAAATAGCTATTTTCAATTAGTTCAATTCTTTTCTTTGAATTTCGAATTATTTGAAACTTTCACAAAATTGATTTATTATATTCTTAAAAAGCCCTGAAAATTTGAACTTTCGAATCGAGCCAGGATACGAGTTACAAATTTTCAAATAACCTAAAAATCGTATTGTAACAACAGAGCAATTCATTCATATTTAGACTCATTCATAATACTTTAGAAAGTAAGTACAATTAATGATAATACTTTATTTTACATTATAGTATTATCATAAAATATAACAAGATTTTATTTTATTGGTTGTTTAGTGTATTTCAGAAACTTTTGTTTATAAATTCAGTTGAACTATTTTATGTTCCTTTTCAAAAGAAGTTACTCTTAAGTAAACCAGTCACCCCTTTCTGTGGCTTCGACTCACACAGAAGGTGCGCTGGTAATACCAGTAATCACTCCTCGCGTCCGTTCGGTTAGTGATTACTGGGCCGAGTCGTGTGCCCTGAGTAGGCATGGATATAGGCATAGATTGCATATACTGGGCAAGCCGACAGTCAATGCATCAATGTCTCCGGCGCCCTGCAGCTGACATCAGGGACCTCCATACCCATGATACGACTCCGATAGACGAGCGTGTTAAATACACCATCTTGGTAAGCCATGATGAATCCCTCGGTCTCTGAATTTAGCCCGGTTGACCTTAAGAAAGCAAAAGTCAGCCTTTCGGATAAGCCCAGGGCTTCCATATACCTATAGAAGACCTCGTGCATGGGCTTATCCTTGTGAAGCTGCATAGCTATTAAATGCTCTGCAGCTTTTACTTGGGCTTTTAACCGAACGGGTTCCAACTCGGTGACAGAGTCTTAATTGGACCGTTCGGTGTCGAAGACGAGACCGAGATCATCGGCTGCTCTACGTGCTGCCTTAAATAAAAATGCTTCTATGCCTGCCTGTTCGTGATCTCGGACCATGCAGAAAAGGGGATCCGAACTCCTGATAACTTTACAGACTCCGTCCAGAACCATCATGTTATGGAGACACTACAAACTCAAGAGTCCACGGCCTCCCCAATGCCGTGGGGGATATAACCGTGGAACGGGCGATCTGGGATGCAAACTCCTACTGAGATGCATTATTTTTCGGGTTACTACGTCGAGTCGTCGCAGCTCCTCCTGTGTCCATTTAACTACTCCGAAGGAGTAGACAAGCATCGGAACGGCAAGAATTTCTGTTGCAGACACCTTGTTCTCCCCCGATAGTTCTGAAGATCAGATCTGTTGGAGGCGGTGCTGATACTTGCAGCGGAAAGCGTTTTTTACGGCACCTACGTCTTGGGTGGAGCGTTGCTCAAAACCCAAGTAGGTACGACTCTGTACGGCATAAAGTTTTACGTCATCCATGTAAAATAGATGGATTACCTTATGCCTCCGATCGCCAGGGGTGCCGCAGTTATTGCCACGGATTTTTCTGAGGGACACGGCCAATGGCAGCACTGAGATGCGAAACAGAAGACACCGGCTCTGTCCGGACTCTAGTATCACCCGATGTTATGGTAAATCGAGTCCTCCAGAGCGGCATCAGTTCTTGAATACATCTCACTATAGGACCGGGCACCACAAGGCATTGGAGGAAGTGAATTATTAGCTCATGCGATGTAATATCGAATGCCTTGCGTTAGTCGATCAGGTCATGGAAAGGTTTCGCTTGTACTGCACGGAGTCCTGCATGATACATCTGTCAATCAACAGATTCTCCTTGAAGCCAGCGACACCCCTCTTAGACTCCCATTGTTCGTATATCCCCTCGAATACCGGCTCAACTGCTAGGAGTACTCGCATATACAAGATGCGTGTAAACACCTTGTAACATGCGTTTAAGCAGGTTATCGGTCGGTAATTCCTTGGGTTGGACAAATCTCCGGTCTTTGGGATTAGCACGGTCCGCCCCTCGACAACCCAAGAAGGAATTTGCTGCGAACCATTTAGCCAGGTGGTAAAAATTCTGGCTAAATGGTGGTGGGTACTAGATAAACTTTTCCACCAGTTATTTATCCCGTCGGGACCTGGAGCAGCAGAGTTTTTAGAGCCCGCAAGAGCTGTTCGAACCTCTTCAGGGGTCATCGGGTGGCACACTTGTTCTGGTCGCTGAAGACCTTCGAAAAAGTCTTCAAAGTGTGCCAGGACTGGAGTGTCTCTTTGGAGTGGGGGTTTCTGTTCGTACAGTGCCTTCCAAAAAATTTCCACCTGATCTGAGTCGGCGGATTTTCGACAATAGGTTAAGCCGCCTTAACCTGTTGTTTAAATAGGCGTGAGGGTTTTTGGCGAAACAAATTATTTTCCGCCAGCCTTCGCGTCCGCCTCACTAGTGACTTTTTGCACGTCACTAGCATCTGTATCCTGTCAAGACAGTGCTGTTTGGTGGTACGCAGCACTACCGCATTGAGTGTGTGATGGACACGTCTTAAATTGGCGGCGATTCGCCGTAATTTTTGCGTAAAGGGCCGCCATATAGCCCATCACACATTGGATACGGGATACCTGTTGTCTTGCCGACTGGATCTTGGCCTCCATCTTCCATGCACACCACTCCGCTCTCTCTCGCGGAGAGGAAGAGTTGTTCGCACTCTCCATATGAAAGAAGCTTTCGGCGGCAGTGTACACGGCACAATCTATGTGCCAGATGTTGTCCCCTTCTTTAAGCTATGCTTGAACTTCAGCATCCACTCTGGCCAGGTGTTCTGGCCTAGACGGTCTTATGTGATTTAACTGGTACTGAGGCCCTCAACTATTGGTGGATCGGTGAAGACCTAATCCTCAACTAGTTCATTAGGCAGTCTTTCAGCTACCTCATTCGCCAATCGGGGCGCAGTCCTGACATAGCCCTTTCTACGAGAAGATAGGACACATAATTACGCAGATTCTGCGGCGTGAAGGCATCATGCTCTGGGTGTAATTCACACCACAGGGCATGCATACGTGCCATGTATCCCCTCCGTATGGGCTCACTGCTTTCATAGCATTGCAGCAGGTCGTCCCTCAGCTCATCGATCCACTCAGAGCGTCTATGTATTTGGCATACGTCGTCTCTAGGCAATCCATCCATTTGGGCCCCACCATCTTGCCCATGACCCCTATCCGAACGGGGTCGATCATGGAGGCCTCTTCTTCTGTTCTTTGGCACCAGAAGTACGGGTTTACCGGGGAGTTAGCTCAGTAATCCCACGGCTGACGCCAAAAGGGAATCTGTTATCTCCTCCCGGTTGCGCTGGTGCTGCCGGTCCGGTTTTACACCCCAGCTGGAGTAAGTGGTGTCGCTACTCACCAAAGGCCAGATGCATTTTGTGCGGCCCCTCCGGCATATACATATATACATATACATATATATATATATATATATATATATATATATATATATATATATACATATATACATATATATATATATATATATATATATATATATATGTATATATATATACATATATATATATATATATATATATATGTATATATATATATATATATATATATATGTATATATATATACATATATATATATATACATATATATATATATATATATATATATATATATATATATATATATATATATATAGGGTGAGCCACGGTGGATGGAGTATTAAAAATATATGGAGAACGGATATACCGATTGCTTTGAAATATTGGTTACCAAAATATTCGAGTATGATCTATGCAACTAAAATATTTTCGAAGGTGCGGTGTTGCCACTTATACGTAAAACCGGCAACATCTTCGTTATTTTAAATAGAATACCCTGTACATTTTTGCATTTTTTGGATTTTCTTCTTTTATTTAATGAGAATATGAGAATATTTAATGAGAAGTATCCGAATTTGCCGCAGATGAACAACAGAAAGTTTCTACGAATTCAGAAAAATTTTATAAATTTTGGTTCGTCATTAAGAGAACCAAGAAATTTACCGAAACCTGTGACATCTGACGAGGTAAATGAAATCAATGTGCTAGTATATTTTCATGTAAATCCCCAGTATTCCATACGTTATGCTGAACAGAATTTAGGAGTGCCATATTCATCCATTTGAAGAATACTAGCAAACTATAAAATGCGTAATTATAAATTTACAAAAGTTCAATTTCTCATGCCTCAGGATTATCTACGGACAATATTATTTTGTGAAATGTTGCTAGTACGTATGCAAGAGGACCCCAATTCTTTAAAGAAAATTATATGGACTGATGAATCCAAATTTTCTAGGGAAGGGATTTGTAACACACGAAATCGTCACCATTGGGCTACAGACAACACCCACATTACTAGAGAGGCTAGTTTTCAAGTTAAATTTAGTTTCAATGTTTTTTGTATGTTAATGGATGATAAAATAATATATTACATATACGACGAAAAATTTAATACCAGAAAATATTTAAATGTAATTAGAATAATTGTGGAAGACTTCGTTGATAATCTGTCACTTGAAAAATATAGAACTTGTTGGTATCAACTCGACGGAGCTCCTCCACATTGTACATACGAAATTAGTATGGAGTTGGACCGCATTTTCGATGACCGTTGGATTAGACGTTTTGGACCGCAGAATTGGCCTCCGAGGTCCCCTGACCTTACCCCGTTAGATCTTTATCTTTGGGGTATTCTTAAAGATAGAGTTTTTAAAACTCAGTCCACAACAGGGAGGAATTAGAACGTCGAGTGATTCAAGAGATTGAAAACTTGGACCCCGCTGATATAAGAGCTGCTACAACAAACGCTGTCCATCGTCGTATACAAAAGTGTCTGGAAGTTAGCCAGACACTTTATATAGATATATATATATATATATATATATATATATATATATATATATATATATATATATATATATATATATATATATATATATATATATATATATATATATATATATATATATTTTTTATCATAGCTTAGCTATGATAAAAAAGTAACTTATATTACTTTTTTATCGTATTTAGCGTATTCTTTTATTTATAATTTATTTTAGTGCTATCATATCATAAATCATTGCTTCGTAAGCGAGCGTAAAATAAATATCAAATTAGTTTTTTTTTTGTTAACTTTACCATTAGTTTTTACTATTCTGTCCAAGTAGCTTTATCAGTTAGTTTTTTTTGTCCAGTAGCGTACTTGATATAAACAGTTTAGATTTATCGCTATTCTGAATAATGGCTGCTCGTTTACGTGAGTTAAGAGCAAAACGCAAAAGCTGCATCTCTGATATTACAGAGCTTTTTGATGTTGCCAAGTCAGCTAGAAGGGAGGCTGCGTTGCATACCTTATTTGATTTACGTTTTAAGCATTTGCCAGAAATTACGGGAGATTTTAAAACCTATCATGACGCGATTATCACTGCATTATCTAGTCAGGCTGACTCTGATTTGGATGCGGAAGAGGCTGTGCGGGGGCAGTTCTGGAATGCTGTTTTTTCTGTTGAGGCGGTACATCGTGAATTGTTTCCTAGTCCGGCGCCTTCTACTCCATTATCTACTAATGCCAGTGGCGTATCAAATTCACACTCTCAGGTACGCTTTCCGAAATTGGGTCTCGAATCTTTTAGTGGCGATTTCGCTCATTGATCTCAGTTTATCCAGCGATATCCAGCGAAAAAAATATCGATGAAAACATAAAAACTTAAATAATAGCGAATATTCCCAAATAGGTTCATATAAATGAAATAAAAAATTTCAAAATTTGCATAAAATTATATATATATATATATATATATATATATATATATATATATATATATATATATATATATATATATATATATATATATATATAATTTTATGCAAATTTTGAAATTTTTTATTTCATTTATATGGACCTATTTGGGAATATTCGCTATTATTTAAGTTTTTATGTTTTCATCGATATTTTTTTATTTACTCAGATATTGAGATGGCGTTAAACATTTTTGCGGGTATCATTTGATCTTCTAATTCCATTTCAGTTTGTGTGAAAATTGCCATCGTTCCACATATTCGATTGATGCGTGGAACACGAAAACATATTTCAGAACAAAAAACAGGAATTCTTAACTATAATAATAATTGTTCAAGACACAATATAGTTATATGAATATACAGTTTTTTAGTGTGAAACTGTGAATTAGATTATGCTCAGTATACGTTTCAACTAAAAATGTTATAGAAATTCTTTATATATTAAATGTGTTATGTGACACTTATAGCAACGATATATTATAAACTATTATACACACATAAATATTAATATCAGTAAACTGGATGTTTGGAAGGTTTTTATTTTTTTTTGTCCTCATTTTAAGATAAGATTTTTTGAGTTTTAAAATTTATAAAAAGCAAACATTTATAAAAGAAACCTAATTGTATGATGTGTCTGACAATGAGTCGAAACAGTAATCAGACGTTCATAATTTTGTTATGTATATTCGTAGTTTAGAAGATACATTATACCTGGAAAATGTTATATTTGCGAGCGTTATTTTAACAGATGCAAGAATTATATCAAAATGATCTTTAAATATAAAAAAATAAATCTTAAATATTACACTTAACTGTGGTTATTGGACAAAAAAAAATATTGACTGAATGAGAGAGGTAACAGCGAATCATACAAATATATAAATATAATATAATGGCTTACACAAAATGAAATAAAAAATGTCAAAAGGTGACATTTAAAGATTAAGAGATTTAAACAGAATCTCTTAACGTTTCCGAATGATTCATCTGAAAAAAGCTGTGCATTTATATACCAGTATTTAGTAATTTATACACAACTTTTTCAGTACACTACATATATTATGTATGGGTCTTTAATGAACAGGGTCTTTAATGTTTAAAGCCACGTGATCACAAAATTTAGACAACCCACGTTATACCGTTGGTATATTGTGTAAGTAAAAATAACTAGGTCCAGTGCAATCGTGATGGGAAAAATTTTAAATAATTTTAGGGGTTCAGCCTGTATAATTGAATGAAGTATTCAGAATGTTTCAATATCGATTGTAATGGATTCTCAAATGATGAATTTGGTATGTGGCGGTCTTGAAGACACATGCTATTAAATTGAACCTTGGACCAAGTGTTAGGTTAGGTTTGCCGACAAAATTCTCGTGAAGTAAACAAATAAACGAATTCCATATAAATGTTAGAATGAAGAATTTAAAAACACACTTTTCTTCAAGAAACTATATTTGCAATTATTTCGGATAAAGTAATTTAACAGCATCAAGTCTATAATAAGAATGTGTTCCTCTCAAACCTCGACTCTCGCCATACCCTCGAGTCATCAATGTTTTGGTTATTAGAACGCCGAGAGCCGGGCACTAATACAAATAAACATGCCAACTAGGACATAAATGTGTCCATTATACATGTAAAATATTAGGAGACAAATATTAAGTTTACGATCCTTTTACAAGTGCATATCGGATGTCGGTTCTTCCAAATACGTGCGTGCTGACAGGTAGAAGTACCGCCGCCATAAATATTTTTGCTAGTGGTAACAATTCGGCCATCCTGTCCATTCCACTCCCTGGGAATTTCTTAAGACTAACGTGTTTCTTGTATGCCCATATCCTATTAACAGATAATTTATAGCAGTATAAAGCCCTACTAATAGTGCTACCTTGATACTGAGAAAACCATGAGTTTAGTCCACCTTTTGATCTCTTTATTTTATTGTCTTGACTACCTTTTTTTTTCATTTGTCCTGTGAAAAAGCTTGGCCAGAGCCTAATCACAAGAAAATCAGTCCTACCAACAAGTAAATAAATTCACAGGTTACCTTTATAGTCGTCCTGCCCGACTAATTACGATAACTAAATTTCAGTTGCTCACAGGTTACCTTTATAGTCGTCCTGTCCGAGTAACTACGATAAATTAATTTCAGTTGCTCACAGGTTACCTTTATAGTCGTCCTGCCCGACTAACTACGATAAATTAATTTCAGTTGCTCACAGGTTACCTTTATAGTCGTCCTGTCCGACTAACTACGATAAATGAATTTCAGTTGCTCACAGGTTACCTTTATAGTCGTCCTGCCCGACTAACTACGATAAATTAATTTCAGTTTCTCACAGGTTACCTTTATAGTCGTCCTGTCCGACTAACTACGATAAATTAATTTCAGTTTCTCACAGGTTACCTTTATAGACGTCCTGCCCGACTTTACTCAAGGCTTAGTCAGCATCAATCGTGCAACAGCAGTTAAACATTAATTTAACAACAACATCAGGTTAGCTCTCTAACAAGTCAATTAAATCTTCCCTATCTCTCACACTACCCTCTGAGTCACTACTGGATAGGTCTGTCTCTCGAACACAACTCTGATAAAGTCTAAGGGAATCTACTGCCACTAAGGTACAAAATTTCTTATAACCTCTCATACCTTTAACACTTCTTATTTTGTATCTATCACAACTAAATACTTTTACTACTTTATACGGACCAGAATATTTTTTATTCAACTTTTTCTTGATTCCCTTTTCGCCGCATGAGTTACCTTCCTTCCACAGAACCAGATCGCCCTTTTTATATTTTCGAGGTGTCTTCTTTTTCTTATCATACTGAACCTTCATTTTCTTAGCGACATTCTCTAGATTTTTGCTAGCCCTTTCTCTCTTGTCAAGAAAATTGATAGAGGTTGGACGTTCCTCAATATTATGGAGCAAATTACCCTTATATCCAAACAAAAGCTCGAATGCAGTGTGTTTTGTGCTACTATTAATTGTGTTGTTAATGCCCCAAACAATTTCTGGAATTTTATCGTCCCAATATTTGTCATCGTCACTAGTCATGGTTCGCATTGCATCTAACAGTGTTCTATGAAAGCGTTCAACCTGACCATTTGCTCTAGGGGTTGCCGTAGCAGTTATTACGTGTTTAATCTGTTTACTATTTACAAATTCCCTAAAATATCTGCTCGTAAACGCTAAACCAAATATTTGTCGCAAAATTTTGATATATTCTGCAGATCCTAAAGTACGGGTTGGTCTTGCAACTATATATTTTGTGAATGCATCTACTACTGTTAAAATATATGAATAACCTGTTTTACTTTTTGGAAACGGTCCTACATGATCTTTGTGGACGGTGTCCATTGGCGTACTACTTTTTGGAATTGGGTGTAATTTTCCCTTAACTTTGCCATAAGTACCCTTATTATATGCACAATGAAAACAAGCATTTACATATTTCTTAATAAATCGTGTCATTCTAGCAAACTAAAATTGTTCTCTAATTAATTTTGAACACCTTTCCAAGCCTGGGTGGCCTATTTCATCATGATACTTTTGGAGTAATTGAAACCTGGCAAATTTCGGTATAACAAGTTTTTCCCCATTTAGTGTCTTTCTATATAAACGATTATTCTTATAAGTGTACTCACTAAGTAGACGTTTGTCTAACTTGTTTTGTATTTGTTTTACAATATTTTGCAATAAATCATCTTGCAATTGTATGGTCAAAAACCAGTCTTGAGAACTAATATGCAAAATTCTAGGGGGATTTCTACTAAGGGCATCGACATGTCTCATGCTTGAGCCTGGTTTGTGCTCAATGTTAATGTCAAAGTATAGATAACCACCAACGGGCAATTCTGGGTATTAGATCGCGTTTCGAAAATGTATAGCGAACGGCAGAACAGTCAGTGACAATTTTGAAGTGAATACCTACTAGATACATGCGAAATCGTCTTAGACTTTCTACTACTGCGAGAGTCTCTAATTCATAACTATGGTAAACTTGGTAAACTTGGAGAAGTTACACGACTGAAGTATGCTACTGGCTTTAATTGTTTATCTCTTTGGATTTATAAAAGTATACCTCGTAAACCTTTTGAACTAGCGTCTGTGTGTACTTCGGTCTGCAGGTCGGGATTGTAGGGTACTAAAATAGGTTTACTAGTTAAAAGTTCTTTAAGTTTGCTAAAAGCGGCTGATTGTGCAGGTCCCCACTCAAAATTTACATTTGTTCTAGTTAGTTTGGTTAATGGAAGAGCTATAATAGCAAATTCCCTAATGAGCTTTCGAAAATAACCGGGTAAACCTAAAAATTGGCGCACCTCATGGGCATTAGATGGTGGTTTAAAGTTTTTAACTACCTCCACTTTAGCTAACCCCGGGGAAATGCCATCTGGCCCAATTTCGTGGCCTAAAAAGTGTACAGAATTTTTCAAAAAGGAACATTTTTTTAGGTTAAGTCTAAAGCTTGATTCACTTAAAAGACTAAGAACTGCTTGAAGCAAATTTAAGCCTTCTTCAATGGACGATGAGGGGAGTAATAAATCATCCATGTATACTAGAACTTGGTGATAACGAAGGTTGCCTAAAGCGTTGTTTATGGCCCTTTGAAACACTGAAGGTGCATTAACTAACCCAAATGGCATTTTTAAATATTCGTAATGACCATCCGGCGTGACAAATGCAGTTTTTGAAATAGAAGTTGGCTCTACAGATATTTGGTGGAACCCTTGATTGCAATCGAGACTAGTGAAAAACAATTTCTCCCCTAACGTATTTAATTGCTCCTCGAATGTTTGGCATGGGATAAATATTTTTAATCGTTCAATGCTCTATAATCAACGCATAAACGAAATTCATTATTTTTCTTTTTGACCAACACTATAGGGCTAGCAAAATCAGAGTGAGATTCTCTAATAATTCCTGAATCTAACAATTCGTTTACTTTTTCCCTTGCTATCTCCCTTTCCTTGAAAGATAATCTATAAGGGCGATAACATATGGGTTTGGAATCATTTCTCAACTTAATTTCTAACTCACAACCTTTAATTGATCCTAACTCAGCAGAGGTTATAGCAAAGCAATGCTGCCACTTATTTAAAATTGTCAAAACCTTTCCTTTCGACTCAAAGTCTAAACTAACGTTTATATCTACATCATCAACAACAATTTTCTGCGAATTCTTATCATATTGGACTAAACTCATCTTTGGATTTTCTCCCGCTGGGAAATTAGAACATTTTAGTCCTCTGCCGATCAATTTTCCTTTCTCCAAGACGATGTCTTCGCTGCTCATATTGGAAATCGGGACGACACAAGTGGATCATCGGAAAATCGTACCAGGAATGCATATTAGGCACCTTCCTAACTGAAATCGCTTACTTTCCAGGTATATGTCCTCTTCCTCGCTGACTACATCAGTAATATGTGCCTCAGCCATTGTGGTAGACCGTGGCACCAACTTCGTTTCTGCGGCAAGGATAATTTTTGGTCGCACTACACTGCCTTCCAACGAAATATGTTTCAACCAATTTCTGGCCAATGTAGCACTTCCCGAGCACACTACAAGTGAAACACCGTCGGCATTAATAACTGGTTGGCCAATTATCAACTCAAAGTTGTCCATGTCCACTTCAACCACAAAAGCGGATGTTTCAATTTCAAAGTCATCCACTTCGAGCACAAAGTCCACTGCTTTTTTGGCTGTTATAACACTTCCTCCAAATGTTCTCAAACAGTTGGAAACATTATAAGTTTTCAGTTTGATTTTACTGATGACACTTTGATGAATTATGTTCACTTGGCTGCCACTGTCAAGATATGCCAGAACTCGCTCTCCGTTGATATAACACTCCTTTTTATAAGTTTCGTTAATTATATCCTCGTTGATCAATTTTACAGCTTTTGGTCCATTTTCTGTGGAGGTAGGCGGTTTGACAAAGCTCCGGTTACGAAGCCTGCAGTCTTCCTTTTTGTGTCCAAGACGGTTACAAAAGTCACACCTTAAAGGACCCTTAAGACGACATTCTCTTGAAACATGGCCATATTTTCCACAACTATAGCATTCCACAGTTTTATTAATGGTATTACTTGGCTTGTACCTCTTCGCCTTTTCAAGATATTCTTCTCGAGGACTTTGACAATTTTCTAGAGGTGCTATAAATCCTGCATACAATTCATCAGGACTAGTACACTGCAATGCCCTTGCATTCGCCTGTTGTTCCAGGGGCAGACCCTTGATTAAACAAGAAATTGCAGCTTCACCGTCTAATCGACATTGCTGTATAAGTGCCAATTTCTCATGATAATAATGCGTCATTGTCTCTGTTGGCTTTTTCTTACGAGCTACCAAATCTTCCAAAACCGTCGCATAGTCTGTACATCTGGGAAAAGCCCGGGTCACCGGGTGTTTTCTTATAATCATCTAGTCGGTTAAACCAATTTCGAGCTGGCCCCTTTAATTTTTGTTGCATAAATGCAGACTTCTGATAGTCTGTCCATTTATGGATCTCACCTAGTTGGTCAATTTTCTGAAGCCACCCCGTAACAGTTAACGTTTTATCATCTGGATCAAATGTTGGGATGATATCTCCTCGCATGGTTAAGGACGTGGCTGTTGCCATCTTCTTGTTCCATGTTCTTTTAAGTGCTTCATTTACTTTCCTTTCGATGTGTTTCTCTAGAAGGTCTTGATATAAACTGCTCTCCTCATCGTTAGGCATGAAATCGCAGCACTCGAAAGTTAAAATTTTTTTTAAAGTCCTAATCGGGACACCCTGTATGTTCTCACTAAAACCGATACTACGGCACAATCAAAATATGACACGTGAATTAATCCCACTTCTGATGTTAGAATGAAGAATTTAAAAACACACTTTTCTTCAAGAAACTATATTTGCAATTATTTCGGATAAAGTAATTTAACAGTATCAAGTCTATAATAAGAATGTGTTCCTCTCAAACCTCGACTCTCGCCATACCCTCGAGTCATCAATGTTTTGGTTATTAGAACGCCGAGAGCCGGGCACTAATACAAATAAACATGCCAACTAGGGCATAAATGTGTCCATTATACATGTAAAATATTAGGAGACAAATATTAAGTTTACGATCCTTTTACAAGTGCATATCGGATGTCGGTTCTTCCAAACACGTGCGTGCTGACAGGTAGAAGTGCCGCCGTCATATTTTTGCTAGTGGTAACATAAATATTGAATACAAATTTTATCGCATGTTTTAATTTGGTGATTTGAAATTCATCTCGTGAAAAAAATTTCATACGAGATGAATTTAAAATCCAGAAATCTTTAATTTAAAATCCAGGGATAATTATGGATATAGTGAAATCAAGAATTATAACTCAATTCCTGCAACAAGCACATATTTGCAATTTCAATTTAGAAAGATATTTTAAATGACATTTGATTCAGAAAATTCTAAAACCAATAGTAGGGGTACCACTCACAAAAGAATAACTGTAAACGTGATAAATTGTGATAACATAAATTAAATTCTTTATGTTTCACTTCTACAGTATTTTACCTACAGTCAGATCATTAGTAGATTGTCAGACGACAACTAACTATTTCTTTTTGTGTGTTACAAAAATAGAAAATATAGTGTATTAGGATCAAAGTAGTTTACAGTAATAAATCGTCATTAAAGACGCCGCTAAGAAATCAAAACATCCTGACTAATGGGTTGACCTTAAACCAGTTATACATTTTGCTGATCTCCAACAATCACATCCAGAAATCCTAACCTTCACTCATTATTTATCTACAATACTTCTGACAGTTCAAAAATTAACCCAGTGTAACTGTATTCATTGAATAAATATTATTATTTAATTACATAAAAAACACCATAAACATAGATAAACTTCCTCGGGTAGTTGGTGAGATTGTTGTTGAGGCAGTTCGCACATGAAAAAATAGAAGACCCTCATTCGCACCTCGGCAAGTGCCATGGACCCAGCTTGTTATCTACCACGAATGTCTATGGATAGCAGTTGACTTTGATTCTCACTTCAAACGTTTCTATCATTGAGCCTCAATAAACATTAATGGCATACTATTATATAAAAGCTGCTATTTCTGTAGGTTTATTAAAATTGTAGTTTACCAATAATTGTAAACATTTACCAAATACCTAGATAAGAAATCTATTAAAACAAAATACTAAAAATTATTATATATAATGACCAACATATATTAAAAATAGACGTGTTGATTCTGATTTAACAAAATGACGATTTGATATAGAAATGCAAAAAATGGATACAAATTATTAAATTTACAAATATTAAATTATTAAAATTAGTAAAGATAGAAATAAATACATAATACCACCATACATTATGTAAGACTAATTTTTGGATAATTCAATGAAAATTGGAATTCAGTATAACATAACTTTATTCGGCTTCTAACTAGTACAACTGTATATCAAAGACTGACTGCGCTCCCCACAATAACTCCGATTCAGCGCTCGGAATCGTTGTAGACCAAACATCCGCACGTTTAGATGAATAGATTTGACTCACCAAAATATTGCTTACAGTTCGGCCATCCTGTATCAGTTGGCGTCCTCGCCTAGCTGCATCAGTGGACTCAATCAGCCCTTAGCCCCTTCGGCACACGAATTCCGCGGCCCTGTCGGCCTTGCCACTGCCCAGTCGGCATACAAATTCTGCGGCCCTGTCGGCCTTACCACTGTCCAGTCGGCACACAAATTCCGCAGCTCTGTCGGCCTTGCCACTGCCCAGCCGGCATACAAATTCTGCGGCCCTGTCGGCCTTACCACTGCCCAGTCGGCATACAAATTCTGCGGCCCTGTCGGCCTTACCACTGCCCAGCCGGCATACAAATTCTGCGGCCCTGTCGGGCTTACCACTGCCCAGTCGGCATACAAATTCTGCGGCCCTGTTGGCTTTACCACTGTCCAGTCTGCATACAAATTCTGCGGCCCTGTCGGCCTTACCACTGCCCAGTTGGCATACAAATTCTGCGGCCCTGTTGACCTTACCACTGTCCAGTCGGCATACAAATTCTGCGGCCCTGTCGGCCTTACCACTGCCCAGTCCGCATACAAATTCTGCGGCCCTGTCGGCCTTACCACTGCCCAGTCGGCACACAAATTCCGCGGCCCTGTCGGCCTCACCACTGCCCAGTCGGCATACAAATTCTGCGGCCCTGTCGGCCTCACCACTGCTCAGTCGGCATACAAATTCCGCGGCCCTGTCGACCTTGCCATTGCCCAGTCGGCATACAAATTCTGCGGCCCTGTCGGCCTCACCACTGCCCAATCGGCATACAAATTCCGCGGCCCGGTCGGTCTCACCACTGCCCAGTCGGCACACAAATTCCGCGGCCCGGTCGGCCTCACCACTGCCCAGTCGGCACACAAATTCTGCGGCCCCGTCGGCCTTGCCACTGCCCAGTCGGCATACAAATTCTGCGGCCCTGTCGGCCTCACCACTGCCCAGTCGGCATACAAATTCCGCGGCCCGGTCGGTCTCACCACTGCCCAGTCGGCATACAAATTCCGCGGCCCTGTCGGCCTTGCCACTGCCCAGTCGGCATACAAATTCTGCGGCCCTGTCGGCCTTACCACTGTCCAGTCGGCACACAAATTCCGCGACTCTGTTGGCCTTGCCACTGCCCAGTCGGCATACAAATTCTGCGGCCCTGTCGGCCTTACCACTGCCCAGTCAGCATACAAATTCTGCGGCCCTGTCGGGCTTACCACTGCCCAGTCGGCATACAAATTCTGCGGCCCTGTCGGCCTTACCACTGCCCAGTCGGCACACAAATTCCGCGGCCCTGTCGGCCTTGCCACTGCCCAGTCGGCATACAAAGTCTGCGGCCCTCTTGGCTTTACCACTGTCCAGTCTGCATACAAATTCTGCGGCCCTGTCGGCCTTACCACTGCCCAGTCAGCATACAAATTCTGCGGCCCTGTCGGCCTTACCACTGCCCAGTCAGCATACAAATTCTGCGGCCCTGTCGGCCTCACCACTGCCCAGTCGGCATACAAATTCTGCGGCCCTGTCGGCCTTACCACTGCCCAGTTGGCATACAAATTCTGCGGCCCTATCGGCCTTACCATTGACAAGTCGGCATATAAATTTCGCGGCCCTATTGGCCTTACCACTGTTGGTCTACTATTGTCCCTAACCTATCATAATTATTGTTTATCAGCGGGATACATTACTTTGTTTGTGTTATCCGAAACACTACTTACACTACAAGCATTCATGTAATTTGATCCATCATTCCCGACCTAGACCAAATCTGCGTGACCTTCCGTCTATTTACAGTTTTCTAATGTCAGCACTAATAGCCACCACGTTATTTAGGTTTCTATTTCATATTGTCGTAATAGCAATATTGGTTTTAGAAAAACTTTACAGCTGCACTGTTATCCATTTCTTTATATTATCTACTGACACTGTGGTAGTAAGATTTCGATATCCTTCTCGCAAATCTTCCACGACGTACCTGTCCTTAGATAATACACATTTCACTCTGAACGGTCCTTTGAACTTTGGGTTTATTTTTCTGCTTGTACCCGTACTCTTGTCACTTAATGTCTTGTCAGTAATATGTATTAACACCAAATCTTCTACGTGATACTGATCCGCATTCGCTCTGTTTCTATCGTATCGCTCCATTTGTTTACGTTGGTTTTCGCTAATATGATCCATTAGCCTACTTCTCAGTTGTTTAAGGTCCACTCTTTCCATTTCAACCTTCTACGAATTTAATAAAGATGCCTCCGCTGTTGTTTTACACTGGTACCCAAATAAGGCCTTAACGGGGGTAGTAGTGATACCTTTATTAAAAGACGTATTTAATGCACTTTGTAGACTTTGATATCTAGGTAAATCCCACATATTGCTCTCTCCCTTGGCGCTCGTCGTAGTTAACATATTTAGAATTGTTCTGTTGTAACGTTCGCACTGTCCATTATATCGTGGTGTTGCTACTGCATTTAGCACATGTTTTATCGAATAAGAGTCACAAAACAGTGTGACCGTGGTACCGCTTTTACGGCTAAAACATAGCCGTAAAAGCGGTACCTCGGTCACTTATTATGCGGGTCACTTTGTAACGAAACGTCGCATTTTAGCAAACCAGTAGTATATTCGAATTCTACGTATTGTTTGGTCAATACTCTGATGCCCTGCATCGTCATGACATAGTCTTACTATCTGCCATCTCGCGTCCTTAGACACCACCCATAGTTTCTTGCCATCCTTGAGTTTTCTGTACACCTTATTATTCTTAAGCATGTAATCACTGAATAATTGTTTAGTGTCATTATTGGCCACTCCTTCCTCCAGCATTTAACGAATTCTCCTCGACTGTTCATCCTGAAGCTGTGCCGCTAAAATCCAATCACCTTCCGTGATATCGATTTTGTGGATTTCTTCAGTTTGCAACGGATATCGGCTCAGAGCGTCGCCATGGGGCATTTTGGCACCCGGTCTATACACGATGTCAAAAGTGTAATCTTGCACAAGTAGCCACCATCTGCCTACACGGGGAATCAAGTTCTTTGAAAAGGTTGTCCTAAGCGCATTACAATCCGTCACTACTGGTGAAGTGTATTCCTAACAAATGCACTCGAAAATATTGCAAACTTAGCACTACTGCCATGGTCTCTAACTCATAGGAGTGATAGTGTCTTTGATCGAGTTTTGTTTACTAAAATATGCTACTACACGTTGCATACCATCATTAAATTGAAGTAACATTCCGGCTACTGCTTCTGCACTAGCGTCCGTGTGAAATTCAGTGGGTAGTCATGGCTCAAAAATCGCCAATACCGATCGAGAGGTTAACATTGCTTTTATTGTATTAAACGCACTTTGTTGTTCTGTAGCCCAACACCAAAGAACATCACGACGTAACAACTTTCTCAAAGGTTCTGCTAGTTTGGCGTAATTTCTCACCTGTTTGCGAAAATAACCCGCTAGTCCTAAAAATTGCCTCATTTGTTTAACGTTTTCGGGTGACTGTATTCTTAGAACTACTTCTACCTTTTGTTTCCCTGGTTTAATTCCAGAGGCACTTACTTCTCGTCCCAAATACTCAATTTCCTCAAGGAAAAAGGAACATTTATTTATCTTTCATTGTGATCGCATTCAAACGTCGATAATCCACTACCATGCGGTAATCACCAGTCCTCTTTTTCACTAGTAAGACGGCGCTGGCACACGGTGAATTAGATTATCTTATTATTTTATTACTCAGAAGTTCGTCAATAGTGTTCTATAAAACATCTTTTTCAAATCGTGCCATTCGGTGTGGTTGGTATGAGATTGGTGTATCAGACATACAATTAATTACGAACTTTACAGAGTTCGTTTTACCTAATGTCGACATTGATGTTGTGATTCGGTGTTTAAACTTGGTCAACAAATCCAAGCATTTCTGTTTAGATTCTTCAGGCATGCGACCGATATTTATATTACTCATTACTTTCGCCAACTTATTATTTGTTTATTTTGACTCCGTACTTCGAACATTTATAGTCGGTCCCGTTTTAATTAATGTCACAGTCGGCATATTCAGAAAATCACAACCGACTATACAGTCATAAAACATGTCTGAATTCTTCACTATTATCGCACAAATTTCAGCACTGACGTCGTCAACACGAACGTGTGTCCTTGCTATTTGATTACTCGGAACGATTGCTCGGAATCGTTGTAGACCAAACATCCGCACGTGTAGATGAATAGATTTGACTCACCAAAATATTGCTTACAATTATGTACACAATTTTTTAGATTACTGAAATTTATACATTGTATAACTTAAAAATATATATTATAGTTAGTAAAAAATGTCGTCACAGATGATATAAAAGGTTAACGGTCAGCGTAATTCTTCCATATGTTGATAGATTTCATATTCGCGCACTATACGTGTTATAAAATAATTGAAATTTTTATGTGATATGTTTTGTGTGGCTTACCTACAGGAAAAACGTGACGTATACATAACATATTAACCTGTACATACAATTAATAATTATAACTCACATAAGAAATAATGAAGCTTAAATGTTAACAGAATATAAAATATTTTTTATAAGCAAAAAGTAGGATTAAAATTTAATTTTTTTAAAATAATATTGCCATAAAATATCATACGATCATAAGTAATTTTATTTAGGATCATTAATAATTGCCAAAAAGTAAAAAACATTACACTGTACTTCAATGACAAAAAGATATTCTCAGAAATTAGTTTCAAAATTAATCACTTAAACCATTTCACATTAAATGTTGAAAATGTTCACCTTCATTTGCCAAACATGAATTTACCCTCGTGTTCATATTTTCATACACATTCTCCAGTTGCATAACAGTTATGTTTCTAATCTCTTTAACTATAATTCTTGCAATTCATCAATATTATGTACAAGTAAGAGTGTTTTAAACATTTTGTTTTTTAAATGTCCAAATAAAAATAAATCAAGGGACGTTAAATTAGGATACCTGGGGGCCATAATCCTTGACTAATTTTTCGATTATCGTAAAATTGTTGCAGAAATTGAATTGTGGCTCTTCCTGTATGAGCAGTGGCCCTACCTTGTTGAAAATATCCATCATTTTGGAAATTACGTTGGAAATATACATCGTCATGTAACTGTTCTAAGAATGACTCTAATATTAGTCTTTGATATCTTTCAGCATATATTGTTTGGTCAAAAAATATGGGACCTACTAACCGTCTTCTTGATACTGCTACCGAAACACTAATTTTTTATTGAGTGCAATCTGGTTTTTTTTTAACGATGTGAATTTTCTGTAGCCCATGTTCGATAATTTTGACTATTAACATAACCTGATAGATGGAAAAAATGTTAAATCCAATATATTATTATCATTCAAAGTTTCATTAGACCACCAACAATATCTACCTCTTTTTTCGAAATCGGGAGGAAGAACTTGCACAACATTCTCCTTGTATGGATGTAAGTGCAGTTCATTTTTTCGTGCTTTATGGCATGTTCCAACTGAAATTCATACAAAATTTAAATTTGTTAGGTTATACTTTGACAATGAACTATTTTAAACAAAAAATGTAAAAACCCAAGTGTAAGTAAAATTGCTTACGATTTAGGAAGGTATCGTAATAGATATTTGCTTTAGAAAATTCTAGCATAATTGCAAAGTTCCATGCATGATTGCAAAGAATATTTCCGCTATCCATCCTCGTTACGTGTTCCACTTCGAAAATGAGGCATTCAAATGAAGGCTTCCTGCTTCGTAGTAAAAACCATTTTTATTCTCTGGGTAATTATATATCTGGGTGGAAAATGTTTCCCAAAATTTTCCTACTCTCCTAATTTTCGAGGGTGCTGGAGACGAATGTGGCTTCAGTTTCATCCGCCCGAACACAGTTTTCGAGAAAATGGATTTTCCACTTTTCCGTAATACATGCCACTTTCCCTATCATATAATTTTCATTTCACACTACGTAGGTAGTTTATATTAATACCAATATATGCTACAACACTTCCTATAAACATATCATATATCAAACCGTCATAAAACCTATTAGAAACTTTCGATGTTTAGTTACTTCAAATGTATACAATGACGTGCAGTTGGCGTCGCCCATTGTAATTCGTACGCCCTCTGTGTCGTCCGATGAAACCACATATATATGGAGAGGCTCCAAAAGCTAACTCTGAATATTAGCAACTAAATACGTTGTTATTTTGAAGGATACTAAACTAACCTAACCTGAATGTCTACTTATTATGGTTAAAAAACCAAAACAAAAGGAATTTCTTATTAAAATAGAATAAAGAAAAATGAAGTCAATAAAAACAACGATATAGATGAACGCCAGTGAACTTGATGACAGAATAAATGTTATGGGCCGTATGCAATGATATTGTTAAACCGCCAAAAGTATACATCACGACTCCAATCAGCTGCCTGTAAAGTTGAATTCTGCCGCCAGGTTAGATAGATTTGACGTCTTGATGAAAATGTGGCCTTAGTTTCAAAAGTAGGTAACTAGTTTAATTGCAATCAACTTATAAACAACAAAATTACAACTAACTGATCACAAGGCTTGTGAACATGAATGAAGACCCTTTATAAGCATATTACCAATATTACTAGAATTATTGACAGAGGCATTCTGTCAAAAATTATAATAAAATAATACAGTAGGACTAATTTCACGTCTCTATACGTCTATAATTTCAGTTTCTATACAAAATTGAAAAAACAAAAACATTTATTCACGTACGAAAAAATGCGAATATAACTAACTAATGTAACTAACATATAAAAAATAATTAAACAATTTGTTTACACTTATTATTATAGTTTTTCTTAATATTATTATTTAAACTGAAAAGTAAAAGCAAACTTTTTTTATTTAATTTACCGATTTTAGTTTACCGAAATTCCGGGAAATAAAAGGCAAAAGAAATATAATTCTTATTTGAGTCTATCAGCGCAACATTGGCCTAAGCTCTGTTATTGAGAAAAACGTTAATGAATGCTTGGGTCAAATAGAGTAATAGTTTAATGGGATTACCTAAAATAAACAAATTTATTGTAAATATTTTATGTATGTTCTTTAAGATCTCTATGTAAAGGGCTATCAGGAAATAATTGTATCTTTTTTTTTCAAAAAAAAAAGTTGGTTAGGCCATTGTTGCTTTTTTGAAAATAATAATACAATATTGAATAGGCTAAATTAAGAGAGATTTATTACAGGTAAAATCAAAAGTTTCCAAATAGATTTATTAAATAGTCAACAAAAATATAAGTTCACACTCTAAATTTTTATAATGATTAAAATTTGAATCATAGCTCATCTTCTCCCTCTTCTTCCGAGAATATCTCTTCTGATGCGTTTTCTAATGTCTTCAAAATCGTGATTGTAAAAATCGTGATAGACAGGTGGTATAAAGCAGATCAGTTCTAAAAGATGCACTTTCTTTTTAGGGTCAATGGTGTGCCCCTTAGGATCTAGCAGATTTAGCTCGATAGTTTCCCCATACTGTACCGATCTCCTTCTAGCAGTACTAACTGATTCAAAGGGTACATCGTCATTGTTCGAATATTTGTAATAGATACAGTACGGATCAGATAGTTTATAATACAGCCACTGTATCTTAAGTCACTCAACTTTCGATTTATTAGCAGATACTTTTCTACTTGTCAAATCTTTTTCAAAAAATTCAAAAAAATGTCAGCTACTAACTTCTACTCGACGCGTCGAGTAGAAGTTAGTAGCTGACATTTTTATTACTTTTAAGGGTCGTCTTTTTCTGGCCGATGCTATACCCTGTTCTAGTCATCTAGAAGAAAAATGTCTCTTAAGAACCATTTTTGTTTCTACCAAACCAAAGTATTGGTCACAAGGTAGAAAAGAGTGTCCACTCACTAAGAATTTATAATGAATTTCTTTTATCGAGCTTAGATTAGAAGTTACAATGTAGTTACACAAAGCTGCCATTTTAATGTTCCAGTTTTGCCTCCCGCATTGATTTGAGTACGTAATTAATATTTCGGTTTTTACGAGGTTTTTAACGTAATGTAGAATGCATGATCCTATTTCTTGAGGACTTCTCGAAGTAATGAATTCATCCCAAGTGTACACTACAACCTCGTTTGTGCCTAAATTATGTACACCAAAACAGTAAGTCCACAGTTGGCGCTTATAACAACAGATTCTTGTGGATACAACGGGTGTAGGAAGAGTTTTCATTAGGACAAAGACTATGACAGTTAGTTCATCTGGATTTGGTTTTGCAGTACCATCGCTTCTCATACTGTCTCTAGCACTGTCCGCTTTTCGATGATGCAGATCTCGTTCAATTTGGATTTGTAGTTTCTCTATTTCATCAGTTGAAAACTCTTTCTTATTTCTGAATAAATCACATCTTTTGCATGAGTCACTTATCGGTGCTTGGAAATGAATATTGAATTTTTTTTAAAATACCTCTGTAAATATATATATATATATATATATATATATATATATATATATATATATATATATATATATATATATATATATATATATATATATATATATCTATACAGGACTCGCATTTTCAAACTCAGTTTTATAAAGTTCGTAGACTTTTCCAAGACTTAATCCGGGTGCAAAGTATCTCCTATGTATGTTTTTGTGACGACAATAATGGGATTCATATGTAGGGAATCTTTGAATAAAAAATTTAACTTCGTTAATTTTTTCACTCGAAGTTTTGTTTGAAGACGTTTGTTTGCCTCTCCTATCTGTTGGTGCAGCTAAACCCCCTTGTTTGGTAACCAACACTCTACTGATTCTACCATCAGAAATTTTAAGTACCGACTTAAAGAAGTTCACTTCTTTAACAAGCGAAAACACTAGACTTACACACTAAAAGTGTGTAAGTCTTTCAAAGATTTACACACTTTTAGTTTGTCACGTCATTATGCAAATAATATATACGCGTTTTTTCGCGTATCTCTTTTGGTATATATTCTTAACTTATTAACAACTTCGACGAGAGAAAAAATGTAGGCAGTTTTTATATCGAACGTTTCAATAGCATAAAATAATGCAAACATCTCTTATCGTCGTAGAAGAATTTTTCCCAATAATTGTATACGCAACACCTTTTTATTTCTGGTAACTTTTTAGCCGGAACAACTTTATTGCACCTACTGGTATATTCTTCCCCAATATTTCTTTTCTTTTAGCAATATTGCGTTTCCAAGTACTTTCCCTTTTCACGCGTTTTTACATTTATCTTGCACATGTCTTTCATCTTTACTACTGATCTCCGGAGATTCATTTCCTTGGTCAGCAGCAGCTTTGCTGCATTCAGAGGGTAGATTTTTCGACCCAGAATCTTGAAATGGTTCATCTTCGGAAGCTCCTGTAGAGGAAAAGAACAAGGTCTTTGAAAGACAAAAACACAAATTAACTGAGAATTACATAACATCAAAAACAGTATTTTCGAGTTCATTGTAGTAAATGTGATATCAATTATATAATAAATATTTTTACCTTCAAAAACGGAAGAACAAGCCATAATGGCACTGCAGTAATTTTCGAATAACATAAACCAAAGTGATTATGATTATGTATATTTACATTAATGTTTTCGGACGAGTAGGATGTTGCGTATGTATTACGTAATATTATATAGAGCAACAGTGGCCTAAGCCACATAATACGGGTTAGGCCAGTGTTGTATCCGTACATCAATCAAAACAGTTAATGCAATAAGTACCTATGGTGCTGCCATTTATCAACGAATAGAGAAAGTCTTAGGTCACTTTTCCCATAAAGCTATTATTGCTAAGGACAAAATTGTGAATTAAAAAGAAAACAAATTTGTGGATTACGCCACTGTTGCACTGATAGCCTCACTTATGGCCAATAAAGTAAAAAACTTCTAGAAATAAATTTCAGTATATTAGTCATACATACAGTCATGGACAAAAGTTTGAAAACACCAGGCTGTTTAGAACGTTTTACTTAAAAACTCAAATACAAGTAGTTGTATCCTAATAAAACTACATGAATAGAAACTATATAAAGAACTGCATGTTTAATTTTTCAATTACTCTATCTTTCAGGCAGTTGTAGAAAAAATTGATTGCCCACTCAGAGGTTCATAAAATTTTGGGTCAAAAGTTTGAATACACTATCTAATATTTAGTTGTTAATCCTTTTTGTTTCATGACTGCTTGTAATCTTCTAGGCATAGAAGACACTAGCTTACGAGTGAACTCCACAGAAATATTACTCCACGCTTCCTTCAGTTTTTCTTTGAGGTCCTGCTTACTTGTAATTGCGTGTTTCTTTAAACGACTCTTTAATTCTATCCGAACGTGTTTAACTGTGTTAAGGTCCGGGCTCTGTGGCGGCGTGTTAAGTAAATGTTGAGTATTGTAAATTAACCACTGCCGTACAATATTTGCAGTATGTTTGGGGTAGTTGTCCTGTTGAAAATAAAAGTCGACGTCCAAACCTTTAGCACTTTTGTGTACATTATTTTTTAAAACATTTAGATAAATCTGTTTGTTCATTATCTGTTCTATAAAAACCCAACTCCCCTACATCCGATTACGCCATATAACCCCAGACCATAACTCCCCCACCGCCGTGGTTAATCGTCTTTTGCAAATTAGAAGGCTCTAGGGCTGTATTCACCTTTCGCCATACTCATTCTTTACCGTCACACTGAAAGATAGTGAACTTGCTCTCATCAGACCATAGTATTTCATCCCAAAATCCAATATTTGTATTCAGATACTACAGAGCGAAGTCCATACGCTTTTTTTGAGTAATGTTAGATATTAGGGATATTCGTCTTTTCGAAATTTTTCGTCAGTGATAACCAGCACTATTAATCGCACGTCGTACTACTCTGGAAGTAACAATTGCATTGTTTGTGAGGCATAATTCTTGTGTCACTTGGGATGATGTCATTTTTGGATTTTCTTTAACCAATTGAATAATTCTGCGTTTATCCCTCACTGAGAGTTTTTCTGGTCGTCCGCTTCCTGGACGACTACGCACACTTGCACAATTTAAATAACGCCAGCAAGTTGTGTGAACAGTCTGACGACTTCTGTTCACGATTTTAGCTATTTCGTCATATGCTTTATTCTGGATACGCAAACGCAAAATAACTTTTCTCTATTCAACAGAAAGTTCTTCTCTTTTTGGAGCCATTTTCTGGAAATTGTTCGTATCACACACTCAAAGACATTAAAACTCGCCAAATAAGCGTAAGTAGACACACACACTCTTTTTAGGTTATTTCTACATACATATGGGGATCCCCGCTAACGACTGTATTTCTTTAAAACTGCACCATCTACTAGAGTGTATTCAAACTTTTGACCCGAAATTTTATTAACATCTGGATAGGCACTTAACTTTTCCTGCAACTGTTGGAAATATTGCGGTAACTAGCAAATTATTAAATGCAACTCTTTATATAGTTGCCATTCATATAGTTTCATTAGGATACAACTACTTGTATTTGTGTTTTTAAATAAAATGTTCTAAATAGCCTGATGTATTCAAACTTTTGTCCATGACTGTACATACTTCAAAATACATACTTCAAAATCATAAGCTATTAATTATTAACGTAGTAGCATATGCAAAACAATAATTTTATTTTGACGTAAAACGTTTAATCTTGAACAGACACCGGAAATGTAGTTATCATGTTATCAACATTCACAGTCCTATACTCTCCATGGCATTTAAGCACGAGTACTTTCGGAAGCAAACGAGCCTTTAAATTTAGACATTTTATAATCTTGGTCGGGTAATTGAAACTAGCCGAAACGAAGCCGAAAAATAAACCGCCTTAAGATTCTTAATGTATTCGAGTATATTAATGCTATGTTGGATACACTAAGTTTTCGTAACTCTTCAATTGATATAGTGTTCAATACTGTTATAAATTTTTTATTTTTGAAAAAAAAATAGTATTGAATGACTATATATAAAAATATAAAATCCACAATAACTAAAATATTATTCGCAAATATAGTCGGCAATAGAAAAATATTATATATATTTTTCGTTTCTTCTTCCATTTTTCTTCCACAAAAAATATGTTAAAAGTATTAATATAAATACGAATACTTCCTTGATGTGTCTTAAAATGGGTAGATTATACTCTTCCTAAATACTACGGATATAGATTTATTTTTTAAATTGTTCTGACATTAATGTTTTAATGTTGGACTGGCTTAGCGGCGTTACTCACATTGTTATTTTTACAGATTTTACAATACTGAGCAAATAGTTTTTAAATAATTCATATGAAAAGCTTAATTGAATTTAAACCCATTGTATGTCATTTGATGTTGAAGTAAGACTTCGTACTTAATTCACACTTTTATTAAGCATCCTAATATACAGTGAGCCCGTAAAGGTTGAAATAAATTCGATAAAATTGTGATCAAGCAAGTAGGAAAAGAATGCTCGAACAGGTTGATACTTAGATAACGTTTATATTGCTTTGTACATAATTGTTGACGGTATGACATAACCGACAGTTTTTTTTTTTTAATGGCAACACCTTTATCCGATGATGCCATTTAAGAGTGCAATTGCTTTACGAAAAGTGTATGAAATATTGTAGTAGTTTATACGTCAACTATCGCATGACAACAGTATGAATAATTTCATTAATTTAAATTTTAACAGCATGTATTTCCATCTTTTACTTTTGACACTCGTAGCTACTTTTCTGTGAATCCTACTTTTCACTATTTTTATATTTTGTTATTATATTTACATTCTTTTGATGTAACTCTTTTTAGAATATCCTTCTAGTCTTGACTATTACAGCAATATTTGTCTAATTGTTTTGAACGACCTATTACACGTTAAACAGAGTGAGAAGCCAAAACAAATTTTTAAATTTTGATACTGTTGTAAACGTGTAGGCAAGAATTATTGGTACCACAGTTGTAGGATACTATTTTTTACGGTATATTAACAAAACTATTTAAAGTTGCTACAAAAACATATAACTCTAACCCGTATTTGTGATACTGCATCTAAATAATAATAATGGATGCTGAATTATTACTTGTGGCATTATTTTAACCAATGTATATCTTAACAGATTAAATAATGCGGAGTCAATAAAGGATAAGAGAATAAAAGAATTTGGAATAAAGTACGATTAATTAACGCTCTATTTAATGACATTATCATCTAAGAGTATTTCCATTTAACGCCAATAGCGATGAGGCAAAAAAATATGCGTATACTAAAAAATGCACATCAAAAACAAAATAGACCTATCCGAGTACTTTTCTTCCTTGTCCGGTAATCAGTTTATGGAATATATTCCAAACTTTATTCGCCCATTGTATTAAGTTTGATGTTTTTAACGGATTAAAGTACTAATAACAGTGAAGTTTCAAATTTTTCACAACCCCCGCCCCTCACCTCATCTACCGTTTGAAATAGTCGAGGCAAATTAAACCATGTACATATGTAAATCATTGTTCTGTAATATGCATTTACAGTACGGTACTCACACCCCCCAACTGAGGCAAGGAATTCAGTATTTACCACGATCTAGAATTGTTAACATGTATCAAAAATATTCAGGGGTGATATTATCATTTTATAAGGAACCCTGTAAGACATATTAAACAAGGTGTAAGCTGTGGAAACACATGTCAACATAATGTACAAATAGCACAATAAAATCATAAGTACAAACATTAAATACAAAATATCTTTTGAAATAAAACAACACGCATGTTATTAGATCTCGGAATTAGTGAATTTTAATAAACACAATGATGTAATAAAAACTAACTGCTACATAATTAACGTTTAAAGCCCGGAAACAGCCATATTCCAGGGGATTAATATATGGAGAATAACGGGGTTGATTCTAGGTCAAAATAAGGTTCTGGTGCAAACTCTTCACATAACGCGGGCTTTATGGGTCCTGGTAACCTTCGCTTGTCGTCAATGTTTATCACAAATATCGCAGAGACTTTCCTAATATACACAAATTCTGAGAAATCGCATATCTGTTTGAATATGTCTTCTGTGAGAATGCAGGGTACCCATCTACTCAACAATAACGTATATTGACGCGTTCCTTTAAAATACAATGTACGGTTAGGCTCATTTCACATTAAGGCTCGTTTCACATTAACCCGGTAGTCGTATGCGTTTTTCTACCCGGCAACGACGCCGGAAGTCTGTCTTTCACATACAAACTACAGACGCCCGGCATCGTTCAACCGTTTGCTCCTTCAGTATCTTTCTAGACATGGAAGGAAATCAGTTAATTAATAATAATGGAATGTAATTAGCGTGGATGATATTGTATCGGCGAATGAAGGACAGAAGAATAAATATAATTCAATAAGTTCATACAATCAACATGAGAAGAAACGAGGTAGGGGCATTCTTTGTACTTTTTAAGCAACTAAGAGAAGATGGAAAAAAGTTGTTCAATTATTTTCGAATGAGTATGCAAACTTTTGACGCCCTACATCTAAAAATCAAGGATTCCATTCAACGAAGTAACACATTTATCAGAGCATTTCTGGTCTGAATTCGGTCTTTGTACGCTTCATCAGCCTTATCCCACAAAATTGGTCGCTCAAGTATTAGCGTAATAAGGATTACGACTTCCATTACAATATCCATAATGACTTACATATAAATTAAAACCAAATAACTTTACAATGGCATTCAAAACACTACTGGGTAGATGTGAAAGGTTACATTTGCTCAGTATCCCCTCAGCCAGGCCGATTTCTTTGCACGACACGACAGCCGTCCAATTCGCAGGGAGCTGTCGGGATCCCTGGACCTTTGCCCGACTGCCGGGTGTCGTGTACAGACCACGACATTTACCGGTTGATGTGAAATGTCTCATTTGGTTTTTCATTCAACAATCGGGTACCCGGTGTCGTTTACCCGACTGGGTTAATGTGAAACGAGCCTAACTCGGCAGTCGTGTGTGCGTTTTTCTACCCGACAACGACAATGTCGGACTGGGCCGCCGGTCTACCGGGAAAATGCCCGGTAGGCCCCCTATGTAAACAAAAAGAACGCCTCAGCCAAAACATACTTTCTCACATTTTTGCTATTACAAATACTGGTCGTGAAAATACCATCATTATCCACTATCCTGAGTCAGTGCGTGCAAAACTACCAAAATTGAAAAATTTATCTTAATAGTAATGTAGGTTAGTTCATTAATTAAATAGTTCATTAATGAGAAGCTATTTATGGTGGAAAATGATGTACTCATTGAAGAAGGTTAAAAAAAATGCCTGTTAAAAAAATAACAAGGCCTATACAAAACATTTGAAATTCAATCCTTTAAAACAATAGTAAATCAAGTGATACAAAGTCTGAAGAACAGATTCTAAAATCACAAGAGCATTTATAATTCCTTTTACTTTTTCGATCCGCGAAATTTTAAGAAACTATTAACAGAATACGGAGCTTTAGACGATTGTGTTTTTGATGAAGTGTCAAAACTATCGGGACTGCCGACATATTTAATAAAATAGGAACTTATTGCTTTGGCGAAAAACTTTAAAGACTTAAAAAGTCTGACAGATAAATCTTCGTATCCACAAAAGGGGTATGTGGAATCAGAAAATAAACCCGAGTCTGAGGATAAAACAACACCCCAAAAAATTGCTCTGGTTGCTTACATTGCTGTTTAAATATTCTGCTTAAACATAATTTGCATGACGAGACATTTAGCAACTTATATATTGTATAAGTGCCTTTTGACATTGTCTTGTACGCAAGTTGCGTGTGAGCGGATTTTTGCCAAACTAAAATTAGCCTTAAATTGCCTACGATCCCTTTTGGGGCAAAAGTTAGTAGAAGCTTATATAATGCTAAGTTCAGAAGCAGATTTGCTTGAATGTTTAGATTATGATAAGATAATTGGCAAAATAGCTAACTCTGCGCCCTTACTAAGAAGAAAGCTTCTTGTTTAAGTTTTATGTCAAAGATAAATTAGATAATATCGAATATTGACATAACATAGTTCTGTTTCTGTTAGTTATGTTATTACATATTATATGTATATATTTATAATCTCATGTACAACACAAGCTTAAATGTTTACTGATACCTTTGATAAGACAATAAAGGTGAGTAAGATATTATATAAAGGTTTGTTAAAAAATAATGTTCGTGTTTTTATTTGTGCTACTATTTCGCTTTAATAAATAAGATTGCATTACATTGTATGGTTAATTTTCATAATTATTCAAGATCTATGCCCGGTAGGTCCCTATGGTGCCAGTCCGACGCTGGGTCACGAGGCCGGAATTCTGTCTTTCACATACAAACTACAGACGCCCGGCATTGTTCAACCATTTATTCCTTCAGCCTCTTTCTATACATGGAAGGTAATCACTAATCAGTTATTAGCGTGGATGATATTGCATTGACAAATGAAGAAAATAAGAAGAAATAGAATTCAGTGCGTTCATCCAATCAATATGAGAAGAAACGAGGTGGGGGCATTCTTTCAAGGGCGTAGCGTGCGAAAAGAGTCTAGGGATGTGACAGAAATTTTATGAGGAGAAGAAATATAGTCGGATGTATGGTAGGCCGTATGAAAATGGTAAAAATAAAAAAAGACACTAACCTAAAATTTTATGAGGGGAAGAAGTATAGTCGGATGTATGGTAGGCCGTATGAAAATGGTAAAAATAAAAAAAGACACTAACCTAAAATGATTGATTATGCCGAGGTATATATCCTAGTTTTTAAAATGAAGATCAATTCTTCGGTTTTTGTTTGTCCAGAGAAAACATCTATCACTGTTTCTTCAAATGTTGGAGACGAACTCATATCTCATAACAAGGCACTTTCAATATTTATTAATGCTAAAGCTGACAGTCTTTCTTGCTTTTGAGAATTTCGCAGATAAGTCTTAATTCTCTTTAAACATGAAAATGATCTTTCCGTGGAACTGCTTGTGGCAGGAATAGTCAAAATTAAACGACACAATTTTGATGACTCTTGAAACACAATGCTCTTTTTTATATCGGGATCACTATAAATCACTTTTTAAACGATTTGCGTTCCGTAAAGAATATTCCGTGTGTATCGACTAAAGAAAAAAGTTCGTCAAAAAAACGTTTTACGAATGAAGTAAATTGTGTGGAGTCTAGATTTAAGAATTTAAGTTTAGAAATTTCACTAAACCGTTCACTAATGTTCAAAGTAATGTCCAAAATTTCTAGGTACTTGTTTTTTAAGGTAGGTGCTTTTCTAATCTTCTTCAGAAATTTAATCCAAAAGCATTCCTTTACTTGGTGGTTGATTTTCTAACACAAATCTGTCCGTACGGTCCCAAATGTCACTAAACTCGTTTCTCATTTTTTAAATATATGATTTGCAATCGGCGATCTTTTTATTGCATTAACTAATATCTGATATTTTTATCTGTAGAATTTTAAACAGACTCTTGAAATGTGGGAATATTGCAAAAAACAAGAAAAAACTAAAATCAAAGTCACGCAATACAGTTAAAAGGCCTCTAGCACAAATAACGGTTTCTCGATCCCTTTCTTCATTTTCATTTTCCACAATTACTTGAAACAGCGCTTCCAAATCTTCATTATATTATGGCAACAGTCGTCAAGACTATTCACATAATCACATAACTGAGGCCGGAAATAACGACAACACCCACTCGAGGTTCCACTGTTGACTGCGTAAGATCACTGAGCTTTTAGGTCTTTTCAGTCCATGTTAGATCCAAGCATAGCTTGGATGTAACATGGACCATCGCATTTCAGCACTGCAACAAGTAACGCGGGAGTCCACTAATTTCGGGCGCCTTCACGGCCGATTTGAAATAAAAAAGTTGATGGTAGCGCTTAAAGTAAATAATGTATGTTTGCGGTCAGTTTAAAATAATTAAAAAATTGTAATAATTGAATAAATCGATTGAACTTTTAAATAACACCAATTTGCCAATTTTTTAACGGATGCGACGCATCACTCGCATCCATGTACGCTACGCCCCTGCATTCTTTGTACTTTATGAGGAATTAAGAGAAGATGGGGACAAGTTTTTCAATTATTTTCGAGCATGTAATCTAAAAAATTAAACTCATAAAATCATCAACTTCCCAATGGCACTCGTAGAGTACATTCAATAAGTGCCGGCCAGCAACGGTGTCGGGTAGATATGAAAGGTTACATTTGCTCAGTATCCCCCACTGAATTAGGTTATTGTCTCTAATTCAGTGGTATCTCCTCATATCAGCAGGACCGATCCCTTTGCACGACACGGTAGCCTTCCAATTTGCAGAGAGCTGTCGGGCTCCCTGGACCTTTGCCCGGCTGCCGGATGTCGTGTACACGACCACGACATTTGCTGGCTTGATGTGAAATATCTCATTCGATCTTTCACTCAACAATCGGGTATCCGGTGTCGTTTATCCGACTGCCGAGTTAATGTGAAACGAGTCTTACAGTAAAAATTTTCAGTTGGAATGATATATTCAATATCCATACAGCCAGGTCCATAACACTCTTATCGACTGGCACAACATTTTTTATATCATTGCATCAATCCCTGTCATTAAATTAATTTCACAACTTTTGTCTATCCATATTTTAGTATCCTGTACCACACAGTTTACTGTAAGCGTATACACACAACTACAACATGTTTCTTAGTTGAAACTAAAGACATGGCAATGTTGCGTTGTGTCGTATTTTAATATGTTGTGTTGTGTATGTCTTGTACCTAACCTAACTGTAAACTTTTTTTGGAGCGTGAAAGAAAATTTAGAAAAATTAAAAATAAAGTTTTGTCGTGATCAGTTACGGAATAATAAAGGAAAGTTTGCCAAGCGGAAAGTAATACAGAAACGTTTAAATTGTATTGCAAAAATGAATCTTGAGAAAAGTAAACAGAGTGACCTAAGCATTGGACGACGTATTATTGAATTGAGCGAGCTTGGTGAAAATTTAAGATGTTGTGAATGTAAAAACGTTCCTTCGCTTACTGGAGTAGGTCGGAACCTTTGGTGTGAAGATAACATTGAATTAGTTTTCCAGAAAACACCAAAACACTGTTGTATGGATATCAAAATATTTGGTTTAAATTATGTGGCGCCATCTGTTGGTTGACTGGTGGAGCTATTGAACCATGTAGGAGTTTCTTTTCCTCCCTCTTGGACAGTCATATATAGTTAGTTGAATACAGTGTTTCTAAGTAGTCAGCACGTGTTTTATTTTACTTTCTCCCGGTTCTTTTTATCAAACACTACATTCGACGCACAAATACCATTACGACTGTCAATAGGCGTATGTAGAGCCACGTGTGCCCACACAAGTATAATAGTCTGTCTTGTTGGACTACTCGTCTACCTTGTTTGATTCACTGATTAAGCTTTCAAATATTCCGTGCGGTTTACAATTCCGGAGCTGGTATACATTCAAACTGCAAAATAAAACCAATTAAATATTGGTTTCCACATTAATTTAAGAAAGTGAGGCTCCAATACCTTCCTTCGAACATTTATTTTTATGGTTAATATTTATGACTTTCGAGCTCCCAAAATTGAGCATTTTGATGGTATGCAAATTAAAAAAAAAAAAAAGAAAAAAAATGAAATTCGATGGGGAACATTATACAGTTCTTTACTTTAAGACAACTTTTTATTATATTAATGAAACTGTATTAATACAATACTGGTTTTAATTTAATCAACGTTTTTAAGTGAACTGAGAATTTAGACCGGCTTTTCTCTTAGATAGAGAACAAATTGGAATACACTTCTAGTTAAATGTATAAATATGATACATATATATTTCATTGATTTTAAATCTAATAGTGTATGTATTCTATTATTACTATTATGTATGATGTTTTCTACCGTGCCTTCATTAATGTCCACAAGCCACGTGATCAGTTCATTGTAATTTTAATGTTTATAAGTTGGCTGCAATTAAACTAGTTACTTTTGAAACTAAGGATACATTTTCATCAAGACGTAAATCTATCTAACCGGCAACGGACTTCAACTTTCCAGACAGCTGATTGGACGTCAGAGTCGTACTTTTAGCGGTTTAACAATATCATTGCATACTGCCCATAACATTTATTCTGTCATTAAGTTACTGGCATTCGTTTATATCGTTGTTTTTATTGGCTTCATTTTTCTTTACTCTATTTCAATAAGAAATTCCTTGTGTCCGTTTTATCAGTTCTTTCTAGAGCTCAATATTTTACATATTTTTTTCTCGTGGTAAGTTATAATAATGAAAATAAAATTTACAGGTTAAGTAATTTCCAATTTCATATTTCAGTGCATAAAAAGGGTTTTTACTACGGAACAGGCTGCCTTCATTTTAATGACTCATTTTCGAAGTGGAACACGTAACGAGGATAGATCGTGGAAATATTCATTGCAATCATGCATGGAACAATTTATGCTAGAATTTCCTAAAGCAAATATCAATTACGATACCTTCCTAAATCATAAATGTGTACTTGTTAAATGATTTGAAACTAAACATTGCATTTACAAGGGAAAATTGACTGTTTTAACTGAGGACGTCGTCAATGACATTCAGCAAAGAATGAAACAAAGTCCCACTAAATATATGTCGAAGTTATCTGCTCAAACAGGTAATACTCCTTATATACCAATATTTTAGAAGAAATTTTACTTACACTTGGTTTCATACATTTTTTGTTTTAAATTTTGTAGGACTTTCAGTTGGAACATGTCATAAAACACTAAAAAATTAATTGCACTTTCATTTATACAAGGTGACTGTTGTACAGCAACTACTTCCTCCCAATTTCGAAAAAAGAGTTAGATATTGGCGGTGGTTTAATGAAAATCTGAATAATAATAATATATTGGATTTTACATTTTTTACGGACAAAGTATGGTTCCATCTATTATGTTAACAGTCAAAATTATCGAACATGGGCTACAGAAAATCCACATCGTTTTGAAGAAACAAATTTGCACTCAATAAAAATTGGTGTTTGGATAGCAGTATCAAGAAGACGGTTAATAGGTCCCATATTTTTTAACGAAACAATAAATGCTGACAGATATCGAAAACTAATATTAGAGCCATTCTTAGAACAGTTACATGACGATGAGTCGAAGGGTGGATATTTTCAACAAGATGAGGCCACTGCTCATACAGCAAGAGCCATAGCTCAATTTCTGCAACAGTTTTACGATAATCGAATAAGTAGTCAAGGATTATGGCCCTCCAGGTCTCACGATTTAACTCCCTTTAATATCTTTCTATTTGGATATTTAAAAACAGAATTGCTAAAACTATTTCATAATATCGAGGAATTGCAAGAATCGATAGTTAGAGAACTGTTATGCAACTGGAGAATGTGTATGAAAATATGAAAGCGAGGGTAAATTCATGTTTGGCAAATGAAGGTGAACATTTTTAACATTTAGTGTGAAATGTTTAAATGATAAATTTTGAAACTACTTTCTGAGAATATCTTTTTGTTACTGAAGTACAGAGTAATGTTTTTTACTTTTTGACAATTATTAACGATTCTAAATAAAATTACTTATGATCGTGTTATTTTATGGCAATATTATTTTAAAAAATAAGATAGTTAATCCTACTTTTTGCTTATAAAAAATATTTTGTATTCTGTTAACATTTGAGCTTCATTATTTTTATGTGAGTCATAATTATTAATTGTATGTACATTTTAATATGTTATGTATAGTTATACAATATATACCTAAATTTTAGTAATCTAAAAAAATTATGTACATAATGTATGGTGGTATTATATATTCATTTCTACCTGTATATTAATTTTTCTTAAATAAATAAATTATGTTTATTCTTTTGTAAACAGCTTAATAAACCTGAGAAACAAAATGCATCTACAAATATTAAAGAATTTAGCTTTAATAATTTGTATCCATTTTTAGTTTTCCGCACTCCATTATACGCGGAAAAGTAATGTAATCGTGTAAAAAATTTTTTTCTAGGGTTTATTTTTCGTTTTCGGCCTAAAAATAAAAAAATAAACAGTTTTAAAGTCTTAAAACGGACTTTTCCGCACGTAGAACATCTCTATCTCACCACGGAGTGACCGAGAAAAAATAAACCAACACATAAATGCAGAATATATGTTTTATGCGACAGTTTTACTTTTTTCAAATAGTCCATCATAGTGCTTTCTCATGACTCATGGACAAGGTGGAGTATGTCCTATCTAGCTAAAAATCAATAGATGTCGTCTGGTAGACGTCCCTAATCAGAATCAGTCGAAACGCGATCGATCCGACACGATTTAATTGAGTGATCGTGTTAACAAAAAAAAATTTTCAAATAGTCCACCATTGTACTTTCTCATGACCCATGTACATGGTAGAGTGTGTTCTATCCACCTCAAAATCAATAGGTGTCGTCTGGGAGACATCCCCAATCAGAAACAGTCAAAATCCGATCAATCCGACACGATTTAGTTGAGTTATCGTGCTAAATGTTACATAGGCATGCTTCGATCACAGAGTTACTTACTAATGATCTGATTAGTAGTATGGCTATGTCACTTCTGGCGCACCCTCGGATTTGTCCGCGGATATTTGATGGGGATGGCATGTGGTCATTGTTGATCTGAAAAACTCTTGGCGCAAGTATAAAACACGTGTGTACAGGTATAAAACAGGTCTGTACCGGTTTAAAACATGTATGGTGGTATTAGGAAAAAAACATAACGTCATTAAACAGGTTACCATACCTGTTTTAAACCGGTACAGACCTGTTTTATACCTGCGCCAATAGTTCTTTAGATCAACAATGACCACATGCCATCCGCATCAAATGTCCGCAGACAAATCCGAGGGTGCACCAGAAATGACATAGCCATACTACTCTGATTGTTTAGGTAAAATACTGTAGGAGTGGAACATAAAAAGTTATCATAATTTTTTAATCTATCACATTTAAAATTATTCTTGGGAGTGGTACACCCACTCTTTAGTTTTAGAATTTTCTGAAACAAATGTCGTTTAAAATATCTTTCTAAATTGAAATCGCAAATATATGCTTGTTGCAGAAATTGAGTTATAATTGTTGAATTCATTGTACCCATAATTATTCCTGAGAGTATTACAATCCATGGAGTTATGTACAGCAGTCGCCATCATTATTCGTACTCAGTTTTCTGTTGCTGCAAGATGTTAGAAACAGTAATGCTCGACTTTCGTCTCCAACATTCGACATCTTCTTTAACACTATTCTCACCTGTATTTTGCATACTTTAGTTTTACCACGAAGTTTCTGCTGTGCTAATATAACAAAAAGCACTTTCAAAAACGGGTAATTTCGTCCAACTGGGAGATTTCTGGATTTTAAATTCATCTCATATCATTTTGTTTTTCACAAGATGGATTTCAAATCATCAAATTAAAACATGAGATAAAATTTTTAATCAATATGTGTATGGAATTCGTTTATTTATTTACTTAACAAGCATTTTGTCAGCAAACCTTACCTAACCTAGCAGGTCTTAAAGACCGCGATATACCCATCAAATTCGTCATTTCAGAATCCATTACAATTGATATTGAAACATTCTGAATACTTCATTCACTTATATAGGCTGAACTCCCATCGGGATTGCACTGGACCTAGTTACCTTTAGTTACACAAGATACTAACGGTGTACCAGTGTACTTATTAAGTTGTCAACTGATCATTAAAAAAATTAATCTTAATTAAATCGTAAATAGCTGCAACAAATTGAAAGAAAACATGATTATTCTCAATAATAGCCTAGCATTATATTCTGGCAGCAATTTTCATTCTATGTTCGTCACTTGCTCCTGCTCTAGAACCTCTGTACTCTTTTAGTTTCTCAAAAATTTTAAGCAATTTTTTACTTACATATTATCACTTGAGATTTTCTTTTCAAATTCTATGAATTCCAGCTGTATACAAGTTATACATATATACTTTAATAGATGTAGTTCCTTTTGAGATTTTATATTTTTTTTAACAAAAAAAAAATTATAATTATAACAAAATACTTCCTTGAAGAAACAATTCTTCAAAATATTAAATAAATTCTCTAAAATATAAAATTTCCCACAAAGATGTTCCAACGTCTTTTATTTGCAGGTTTATTAAGATGTGAAGTTATATTAACAATAACGATTCGTTCTTATTAATTACGCATATCTCTATATTATTCATTTCGAAACCTTATCTGATCGTGCAGAAACACGAGAAAGGGGTCGAGGATCGCTTCTGGGTATAATTCAATGCCTGGCGGGGCTTTAGCCCGAGGAGTAGTTGTTTCCTAGAGCGATTATGTAATAGCTTTGCTATTCGGGAAATACTTTGATAACCGCTTGGCGGTTTGGTGGTTCCTCTCTCGATTTCCGACTTATATGTTACTGACAGAGATCGTATCGATAAAGATGTATACGCCATAAAGTTCATTCGGCATTTGTCCTGAATCGGCGTACCGTGTACGGCACTGATGAGAACTAATAAGTTCGAAACAGCTGTATGTCGTTCAGTTCCGATCCGGGACAAATGTCGAATCCTACCTGTGGCGGGTTTTATTTTTTGAAACCTTATCTGATCGTGCAGAAACACGAGAAAGGGGTCGAGGATCGCTTCTGGGTATAATTCAATACCTGGCGGGGCTTTAGCCCGAGGAGTAGTTGTTTCCTAGAGCGATTATGTAATAGCTTTGCTATTCGGGAACTACTTTGATAACCGCTTGGCGGTTTGGTGGTTCCTTTCTCGATTTCCGACTTATATGTTACTGTCTATATTATTCAATTAGTTTCAAGTTATTTTATACTTATTAAATACAATGAAAAAAAAGACAAATACTGCAAAAAGGTAATGGTTTTCTGACTATTGACCACTGTTTATTGAAGATCTTTACTTTTGAGATGGAATATTGTACATAAAAATGTGTTCTATACAGTATATACTATAGGGTGTTTCAGTTGAAACTATAGGATTTGAATTGCGCGCCATTTGTGTTTTGTAATAGATAGGGCGTCAATATGTCGCGACTGTCATCTACAAACCGTACAACATCAACATGCCGAGTTCAACAACGAATAGTTTATCTACAACTGTTTTATGAACTTGAATCTGTCAAGAACCATCACGCATCGGATTTTTAAGAAATATCTATATCTGTTGAGATACAAAATTCAGTTGACACAACAATTAAAAGTTATAGATCATTTAAAACTTCCTACATTTGTTAATTGGGTGTTAGAAAAGAAATAATTTTCTCTGCAAAAATCAACACCGATTTCTGCAGAGAAAATTCTGTTCAGCTGTTTTGTGCAAAAATTAGGTGAGCACAATTTCAATAAAAACGTAATCACTTAATTCATATTAGTTCAGAACTAAAAATATGTTCTATGTGCTATGTGTCAGTCCTATTAACAATGCCATTGCAAGCGTATAGTTCGGAATTATCGTAACGAGATTGGACTGATTGCAAAACTCCAAAGCACAAAGGAAAATGTTCATGCAAGTACATGATCTATTGATCGAGTCTGATATCGTGGATATTCAGATTGTTTGTCGTCAACTACCGACCCTACAGACTTTGTCGCTTAGAGCACCCCCTACTGGTTCTTAACACTATATATTAGATCACAATTATAATTCAAAATAAAGCTTTTATTTCAAAGAGATTAGAATTTGTAGGGTAAAAAAGAATAATAATTCACTATATTATTGTCTAATAGGATGATATAGTTATAACAACTGAATACAAAACAATATCGCTCATACATAATTGAAATGTGATGAACCTATTAAATATTTTCAAGTAATTCTTGCAACTGTTTTCATATCATATTTCATATCATTTTAATACTTTCAATCTAGACAAATTTTAAAGAACGAATAGATAATCACACATTCGATTCAAAATCTCACAATTTCTACAGTGAGCTCATAATAAAAAAGTCTTACTAGAAACCCAATAGATTGAAATGTTTACCTGTGAAAAATATATACATGTATATGTTTTGCATTAGTGGCAATTGCTTATTTCATTTGCTATAAACTATAAAGTTCTATGTGAATAAAACAATAACAAAACTATGTGAATAGTTCATATGAAATTAACTTAATATTTCAACACAATTATTTTCACGGAACTATTCAGAAGTATAATATAATTCAAGTTAACTAAATTTCTGATGAGCTGAAATACTTGCAATGATCCTTAAAAGCATATGATGCCATTGATTTTTATTTAGTAAACTTGAGAGTTACCGTTAAAAAAAAAGTAAGGACGTTCTAAATCTTAACGGCAGCAACATTTGTGTTGGAACAGAAGAAAAACTTAAATCATTCGTGTTTTATATATTAAAAAATTATGATTTAATTTTAGATGTCCACTGTATATTTATATAGAATGGAAACATGAATGAATCAATAAATGTATATTTCAACTTGCTTGAGTTGCTTCAATATACAAGGTCTATAATAATCCTAAAACTATTTTTTTTATACTTCAGTGGTAGTATTTATATTTTATCTTAGATATGCAATAAATATAGAATGTCAAAAATATGATTTATATTTTAAGTTTTCCTAATTTCGCGATCGGTTGGTTAACCAAATGTCAGTTGATAATGAATTACTTTCCATTCATTTCTTGGGAGAATTTGCCCCACTTCTTGGATATCCTGAGAATTCTCGATGTTCTTCTGTTTCATAAACTAGACGCATGTGATGTCCCCACAAAAAATTATTTGTGACCGATTGAATTTCTTTTTTTAGTGTATCTATTCCGAAAAAATTCATGTAAATATTAACCATTGGCCAGAACATAGTGCGATAGATAGTGTGGCGTTTAGATACTATATCTAAATCTAGATACTTAATGATGGATAATTTAAGATTTATTTCACGATGGTGGTTAAAGAATATTTATGGGTTAATATCTGCATTTGCAGTTAACATACTTTCATCTTTATGGACGATAAAGCTAGAAGATTTACAAAAACAATATTTTTTTTTAAAATAACATTTATTTTAAATAACTTTACAGATTGAGTATTCATAAATAATGCATGAGACCTAATATATTCTTTATTTAGCAGGTATGCAGACAATATTCTTTCTTCCAAAATTCGTTATAAACAAGCTTTCTATAAGGATATTGCGGTAATATAAAAAATGTTTGTGAAAAATGTAATAACAACGTAAGAAATACTAGTTTATTTATTATTTATAATAAACGTAGTTTAAAATCTATAGAAAATTTGCTCATTTAGAGGTAGTAAAGAATCAATTACCAACAGAAAAACGCCAATAAATCTCAATGAACTATATAATCGTATTTTCACAGTTTATGACAGGTTGAGACACTGTTACTGTCATAATAGTTTTTGGCTAATATATCATTTTGAGAGTGATGCAATCATACATTTCTATTGAGAAAGTGCCATGACTTAAAAAAGTTAATATACAAATATGCACAATTATTGAATCATTAAGCCATGCATTTGAAGCACCCCGCATCACTTTAAAAATAATACACTACATACGTCATACGTTAGCCAAGCTGTAGTGACATAACCTTATTGAAATATACACACCATAAATGAATATTGACAATAACATAGTATGTGTTTGTTTTCCACGTTTTTCTCATTTTTGAAAAATATAAATGAGTTTTATTATAATACTTTAATATTCTCTCATTTCCATATACAAGTACTCAATATATAATATAACGATGTACATATTCACAATGTATTCAATGATACAGATGCAAAGTAAGTCTTAATAAGACTGAATAATATATATGTATGTACATAGACAAGCTACACGTATAATTAATTATCTGGCAAGTTAATTCATAATAGAAAAGGGAAATTGTGGCTTATAATATATAGTACAGAAGAATCTGTAAGGTCTTAAACATATCGTCGCTTATCTCACGAAGGGACGTAACTCAAAAAATTACTGATTTGAGATGAATACAGTCGGGCCCCAACATTCGCGGGGGATCGGGACTGAATATCTGTCGCGAAATGTTGAGTCTATTCACCTATGCATAAGGGGGGGGGATACGGACCGAAATCAACAGAATTTTAGAGTATTTCATAAAATAATGTATTTGAAGTGCATAATCATGTTAAGCAGTAAGAAAACTAAGGTAACTTTTTTAAAGTAACTAGTTAGTGATCCTCGCTTCCTTGGCCTCATCCCTCAATGTGGTCTGGAGGTCGCGGTATGGTAGCGTGGCTTTATGAATCTGCTCACGAAATTGCAGACTCCTTTCAGGATCGGGATCCTCATCTAATACTATGTTGATTGTCTCTTCTGCTCTCAACAGCAGTTTGATCGTCTCTATTGATCGTCTAATAGAAGAAAAAACACACACCTACACTCGTACAACATTCACCTACTTTCAGTCTATCTATAACTGTTAGTTTATCCGTCAGCTCCAATACTTTTTTTTCGTTTAGGTGTAAATATCGGAGAATTATTACATGCTGCCATAACTGCTAATTTCGTATTCTATAATATTAATGGATTAACTGGTAATTTCGTGCTCTATAATATTAACGGATTGAACGTATCCACGGATAAAACAAACAAGTACCAAACGTTATATAATCAGTGCATAATAACAAAATAATGTAGGTAATAATCAACCAGTTGGTACGAAGAACGACTTTGAGAACGCGAATGTTGAAACCAGACTCACGAATATTGAAACTGAGTATCTATTTTTTCTTTCGCGAATGTTGACTCCGCGAGTGTTGGAGCCGTGAATGTTGGGGCCCGACTGTAGTGCAACTGAATCCTGAAGTTATGTTTTATTATCGCATCAAATGGCGTATCTTAAAGTTATATAGTTTAAAAGATATAACCAAACCACCTATGGTAAATTGGAAATAAACATTATATTATCTCACTATGTGGCGTACAGCAGTGTACAACTTTACGGTTTATAACTTAGCCACGAAAGACTGTTTTTGTTATACCTGATCTAAATGTCAGTAAACGAGGCGCATTAAAACTAGCAACATGTTTGTATTAATTTCTAAAACATTACAACCAACTTCGTGTAAAGTCAGTTGACCTGTTCTCTGACGGCTGTTATGGTCAAAATGAAAATTCTATTTTGCCAGCCATGTTGCTCTACGTAATTAATCTACTTAATTACACAGTATCAATATTGAAGAAATTAACCATTATTTTTGAAACCTGCCATAGTCAAAATGAGGGAGTTTCTGCCCATAGTGCAATCACCACAGCAATTTCTAGCGCAGGAGATTTATTTACACCTTCGCAACTTAAACCAATATTTCGGTTGGTTAGAAGAAAGCAGCCTTACATTGTACGCGACATGGCATCTACCGATTTTTCTGATTTCAAATAGCTTTCAGAGATCTGCGAATTCTGTCCACCAGAAAGGACGACCGAACCTCCCAAAAAATAAACTGGACCGATATGCCTGCGATTTCTGTCAAAAATGCATCTTGCGATAAATTATATTTTAAAATTACTAATTTAGAAGGAGGCTATAAAACTATTTCGCTAAAAAGAAATATTGATATATCTGCAATGAAATGTGTTCCTAGGCTAAATAAAGAGCCATGTAAAATATCTTTTGAAAAGTATGAATCTCTTTTATCACTGTGTATGGGTCCCACTGCTGTTATTCAACATAATGAATATAAACAGTTTTACATGTCACTTCCATATCGTGAACGTTATTAATTTAATTTCTCTCCTTTATAGTTTTTTCATTTCCAACTTTTAATTTGGTTTAAAAATATTTGTGTACTGCTACATTATCTAAATAAACAGTTTTCACATAGTTGTATTTGTCTTTTACATGAACATTTTTGAGAGCCAGGTTCGATTCCCGGTCGAGGCAAAATGCACTTTTATCCGTGCTAACGCCAAAACTATAATTATATCTCACTGAAAGGCGTATATGACCAAACTTCAAGTTTTATATCATAAATTAAATTTTGTGTAAAAAGCATCCATAGAATCTGTACTTTATTGTATTTGGATTAGAATTACATCACCATAACTATAACTGTAAATATATATTTTTTATAGCAATGAATAGAATTAAGTTCAGATCTTCGTTTGCCTCTACTGTAAAACTATAAAAAAATGAGATACGCCCCTTCGTGAGATAAGCGACGAATATATGTTATTAAAATACAAGGTGTAAGGAGTACAACTATCAGTAAATCACCTAATTATGAGCATAGTTCAATTCAAGACATGCCCAAAGAAGTTTGTTGGTGCAAGGGAGAAAATAGGAATATGAAATACACATACATACCTTACTAGATAAACGTGCAGTAAAGTTTAGTTGGTTTTATTGGAAGAACACTATTATAATTTTTCACGATGTTTCATCAACGCAGCATATGTACAATTCCAGTCGATACCTATAATCCATCATAATTATTATGTATAATTTTATACAGGATATATGTATGGTTATATAGAAAAATACATTGTATGTTAACAAAGTCCCTTTTCGGTAACGTTTATTAACTTTTAATTAATATAAATAAATATTTTACTGAATCGAGGTGAAACTTGCAATATGTCATATCTTAAAATTATAATTAAAATAAAGTTTTATGAGCTTTATGTATTCTCATTTCTGGTTTTGGCGAAAGCAAGTCCATATTTTATTTTTAAATAAAACATCCTGTATTTATATTTTCGAATATAAAGGCAATTTTCCGTTGGTTCGATTTTATATAATCTATTACAGATTATAGTATTTTAATTTTAATAATATTAGTAATATTAGAAATAGCATAAACAGCTGTAAATTAATAGTCAAGTGCAGACTAGACTGATTTCTATATTACTGGATGCAATGGTGTTACTAAATTGTGCTAACAAAGATATTAAACGCTTAATTCATTGCCGAATAAAATGGAGATGACACACATAATTTGGTGCAAAATGTGATTCTAAGACATCTTTAAGTAACAATTCGCATTTTTGCTTCTTTTTTTTTTTTTCAGTAGTGTTAATTGGATTGTGTTAACGTTGGGAATTATGTGGTTCGTTTTGGAAGCTCCAAAACGATAATACTGCAGTTGTTACAAATACGCAAGTAAGGTGTCTATTCAATAAATGTTTCCCATAAAAATTCCATTTTGGTTTTATTAGGGCCGTTATGTGATGTTATTTTCAGGACGGATGTTTATGCCGTCAGGTGATTCAAGACAACCAAAATGTAATGACGTTATAATCTAAATAATATTTATTTCGTGGTTGTACTTATTATTTATTATTGTTTATATTTATTATGGTGATGTTTGTTACTGTAAGCTATAGAAATGTGAAACTGTGTTTTATTTTGGGGTTGTTAAGACACGCTTGCAAAAAAGCACAGTTGCAATACTCTCCTTTGATTCTAACGCCAACAGCATTATTCTCTGTAGCTAATCACAATTTTTTAAACTAAGGACTCGTAATAGAATTTGCGGAGTTCGATTACACCGTAACTTTAATTTCAAAATTTCAAATAGTAAGAAAACTTAATTAAGAACTACGCACAGATATACTTACAATAATTAATCTTGATCCCCTGAAGTAACAAAAAACTCACCTGTAAAAAGAAAAACATGTATAAGATTTCATTAGATACATTTAAATCGATATATTTTTTCATGCACGTACTATAAAATATGACAGTTTATTGTGCCGCGTAGTTACATAAATAATTCAAACAGACGCGTTTATTCCCCGAGGGAGATAAAAACGGATCTAACAATATTTAAACCTAAATATATATATCCTTTTAGGTTTTAATAAACATTTTCTGCCTTTCCTTATTTGTACCCTAAAACGGTCACTGACAGACTGATGGCTCATAAAATCTGAGTTAGGCAGTGAGAAAATCTATATATTTATTGACTGGGTTTGTTTTAGATGTGCGTAGACCACATCAAGGAAGTTATTTGGCATTTCTCTAGAAATGTTTTCTTCCAACACGGAACTCTGGTTGCATTTTAGTTACAGATTATGTTATATTATGGATCATCAGTGTAAATTCGCTTAATAATTTACGTTAATGTCATAATAAAATATTTCTAAAATACATACATATATATATATATATATATATATATATATATATATATATATATATATATATATATATATATATATATATATATATACACTACAATACATTATGTTATATGGGTTTGGGCCTCATCAGCCACTGATCGCATGGGTAGTCCCTTGGCGATCCCTTCTTATCCGGGTCATTATACTATTCCATAAAAGGAGCAATTTAGGTACGTACCCCGCCTTAAACCTCCACCTATAGGTCCCTAATATAAGATACCTCTTCTCCTCCAGTGCGGGGCAGGTGTAAAGAAGATGAATCGAGGTTTCCTCGTCTTCTTTACAGTATCTGCAGGCCGGGCTGTCATTCAGCCTCAGCTTGTGTTATATGTATTCAGACTACTATGGTCGCCCGTTATGATTCCCACCAGGGTTCTGGCTTTGTGCCTGTTCAATTTAATGAATTCTTGGACCCATTTCTCAATCTCTGAGTATTCGATGAAGAGTTTAGTTATTCGACAACCCGTTACTCCTCTTCATCTTTTATTGCGCTGGTCTCTTGCCCAGCCATTGATGCGGTCTCTGATCAGATTTCGACTTACTCCCACTGCAGGTTCTGGTCCATAGACGTTTTCCCTTGTCCCTAGTCTGGCAAGGTCATCTGCAATTGGATTTCCCTTAATGCTATTATGCCCAAGTATCCATAAGAGTTCCACTTGTCCCTTCCCTGCCAAGTGGTTCAATGCTTCATAGCAATTATAGACCAGCTTCGACTTTGTCGTTGCTGAATTCAGGGCTGCCAACGCCGCCCTGCTATCTGAGCAGCTACATACCTTCTCCTGGGTCCGATTTTGGTCAGCCCTCAGAACACCGCACCGACCCCCGCATCCGCTCTGTTCCCACACTTGGCTCCATCCGTGTACCAGATGTCTCCATTGAGCGGTAATCCAGCTCGACCCTCCATCCAATCGGTCTTACTGGTGAGGGTGATCTTATATTTCTTGTCAATATATATATATATATATATATATATATATATATATATATATATATATATATATATATATATATATATATATATATATACAGGGTGAGCCACGGTGGATGAAGTATTAAAAGTATATGGAGAACGGATCTACCGATTGCTTTGAAATTTTGGTTACCAAAATAGTCGAGTATGATCTATGCAACTAAAATATTTTCGAAAATGCGGTGTTGCCACTTATACGTAAAACCGACAACATCTTTGTTATTTTAAATAGAATACCCTGCATATTTTTGCATTTTTTAGATTGCCGTCTCTTTCTGAGTAACTTTTGTTAATATTTCCCTATATCTATCTCAAGCCGTTATCGAGATAATTCTTTTCTGAATTTATTGCCAAAAATTTTAACGTGTTTTCTCCTACCTACGCAGCAATCAATCAAAACATAATTTTTCAGTTGTGGCTAGGCAAGGCCTGGGGGCATCTTCTTCATTAATCAAATGTTTCCAATATCATACAGGGTGACTTAGAGAAATGCACGAAAGTAAATTTTTTTAAATGGAATGCCCAGTATATGATTACTAATTCGGAAAGGTGATACATTTACCTATTTAAAAATGTTAATGTCCCCTATACCTAATGCGCACCGTTTTCGATTTATATGCACTTTTCTGTAACCCTTCCAAGAATATTATATCTTTTTTATGTTGTCATAACGGGTGGGCCATGAAATTTTTATTTTATCATTTTGTAATGACAACAGACATGCTATTTTTCCAAATAAATTTGACACTAGTAATATTTGCACTTAATTTGAATAGCTGTAGCACAAATATGGCAGAAAATAATTATACAAACGCAATTTTAATGGATTTGTTTATTATTCATGGACAGTGCAATAAGATTATCAACAGAACTTATAGAATATTTAATGAGAAGTATCCGAATTTGCCGCAGATGAACAACAGAAAGTTTCTACGAATTCAGATAAATTTTATAAATTTTGTTTGGTTCGTCATTAAGAGAACCAAGAAATTTACCGAAACCTGTGACATCTGACGAGGTAAATGAAATTAATGTGCTAGTATATTTTCATGTAAATCCCCAGTATTCCATACGTTGTGCTGAACAGGATTTAGGATTACCATATTCATCCATTCGAAGAATACTAGCAAACCATAAAATGCATAATTATAAATTTACAAGAGTCCAATTTCTCATGCCTCAGGATTATCTACGGAGAATAGAATTTTGTGAAATGTTGCTAGTACGTATGCAAGAGGACCCCATTTTTTTAAAGAAAATTATATGGACTGATGAATCAAAATTTTCTAGGGAAGGGATTTGTAACACACGAAATCGTCACCATTGGGCCACAGACAACCCCCACATTACTAGAGAGGCTGGTTTTCAAGTTAAATTTAGTTTCAATGTTTTTTGTATGTTAATGGATGATAAAATAAAATATTACATATACGACGAAAAATTGAATTCCAGAAAATATTTAAATGTAATTAGAACAATTGTGGAAAACTTCGTTGATAATATGTCACTTGAAAAATATAAAACTTGTTGGTATCAACTCGACGGAGCCCCTCCACATTGTACATACGAAATTAGTATGGAGTTGGACCGCATTTTCGATGACCGTTGGATTAGACGTTTTGGACCGCAGAATTGGCCTCCGAGGTCCTCTGACCTTACCCCGTTAGATGTTTATCTTGGGGGTATTCTTAAAGATAGAGTTTATAAAACTTCAGTCCACAACAGGGAAGAATTAGAACGTCGAGTGATTCAAGAGATTGAAAACTTGGACCCCGCTGATATAAGAGCTGCTACAACAAACGCTGTCCACCGTCGTATACAAAAGTGTCTGGAAGTTAACGGTCAACATTTCGAACAATTATTACAATAGTTTTAAGATTTTTATACATTTTATTAGTTATTGGTATTATTTGTTATTGCTACTTATAGCCTTTATTACTGTTATTACTGCTTAGGTATTATTTTTTCTTAATACTGACACTGTTGTTATTGTTCTCTTAAGGGCTTATTCCCGGCTTATGAGCCCCCAAAAAGGGCTTTTTTATAATTATTTTGCAAAGACATTTGAGATGGGTGGTATATAAATAATATATCATTGGATTAAACAACTCCTGAAGTAAAAAGAAAAATATTTTTAATGGCATTTTTTTACAAAATGGCGGCCGTACAGTAGTTAACGTAGACCACTATTTCAAAAAGGCCTTCCGTGGCCGGCAGTAGAAGTCTCGTCCAACTCAACCTAGTACAAAAAAAAAACTTTTTATTATATACATGGGTTTCGCTACTAAAGTACACATGATTATATTTTTAGAATTTCTTTTCGCGAAATGGCGATTGTTGTAACAAAAAATCGTTTTTTTGACGAAAAAATCGACATAAATTGTTTATAACTTTTTTTCCTGTTAAGCAATCGCTAAAATAAGTATCGTGTGTACTTCAGTAGATAATTGAACGGTGAAGCTACAGTTCAAATTTCAAGTCAATCGGATGAAAACTTTTCGAGTTCTACTGCCGGCCGATTTTGAAAACACGATTTCGAGAAAAACGCGTTTAAAGTTTCAAAATGCTATAAATCTTAAGTATCGCAAAATATGGTCCATAATATTTTTTTTACCTTCAGTCTGCTATCCCTGCACCATACTATTATCCTTCTAGGGTCTTGTTTTGCTCTTCTTCATCTTTTCTTGCCGATGTAGTGCTGCGTCTGGCCTCTTTCGCAATATCGGACATATTGTGCTCAGCGGCTTGGATCCGATTGGCGTCTGTTTCCTAGCAGAATTCATGCATATTTCGCCCAAGCAACAGTTAATCCAAGGGCATCATAGGCGGCAAACACACTTGACAAGCCGTCATTAAATGTAATCACAGCTATGTCAGTCGCAATGTCAAGCACAGTCTTACAGCTTGACACCGTCTTTTGAGCAATCGACCGACCACACGACTGCGTTGAATGACTCGTTATTTTGTGTATATCCACCCAAGCAGCGTGAAAGAAGATTGTCGAAGCTGAGTTCTTCGTAAATTGGTTTGACTGCATCGAAAACATCTTTATGCATTGGATTCTTATGCTGATATGTGGAAAGAGTACCAAGCGCTTTACTGCGCTGGCAAGTACACCAAGAGTCAACTCCGACGGGACACTTATCATGTTGCGGATTTTCGTTCGTCGACAATTTATGATATAACGTTGTCCAAATATCATTCCGCATTTGCTCAATTGAATTGGGATTTATTCTAATAGCAAGCCCGTAAAAAATTGTGAGCTCATCGATAAGTTTTCCGGTCAATTTCCCTCGACCGCCGAGACCTTTGATATATTTTTTTTAAGTTGCGCAAACGAGTCCCCATACGCTTTTGCACGTGTCCGATGCATTATTTCTTCTCAACGACAACATCTTCACACGGTCTTGCGTCAACAATACCTTTATAGGTTTTCGAGTCGCCGTCGCCAATGTATTTAAAGTACTTGTTGTTATGAAGTTCTTCAGAGCGCTTAAACATTTCGATAACTGTGTTGACTTCCATTTTCCCGGCAGATCCTTCATGGTTGGCATCGCAGTGCTCTTTGTGTAAAGGGTGTACCTTTTCATATTCGGCAGTGCCTTCTTTTTTTTTTTCCAATATTAACACACTTTGCAATATTTTGATTTCACACACACATCCAACACTTTGCCAGTATACCAGCCAATCCAAGGTACCAAACCGAAAAGAGACGAAAAACCTCTCTTTCGCCAAGATCCATCGCTTGACAGCGTGAGGCCGTCATTTTCATCGCGTTCAATAGAAAGTTCTTTCTCTTTAACAGCTGCTTTCTTCATAGATAGAGCTCGAACAGATGAAGTAGCAGTCGCGATATTAGAGATAATTATGTAGTAAGTTGTTTTAAAAACGGGCTTTGCGAGATCCATCATAGCGCAAAACTTTTTTATACCATTGATTCCTATGCCTATGACGCGCATAGCAAAAATAATGCGACAGTTTATCTCATAAGCACGCTCATTAATTAAAGGCCAGCTGTTAATAGAAGATTCTCCACAATTTGCACAAGACACAATCATTTTGAAGCCTAGTCCACGTTTTCCCGACTCCAAAAATCGCACGTCACCTTGACATTGTTTGCATACTACTAATTGAGAAAGAGCAGTGAACACAGTAAAAAAAAGTATAAAAGAGTAGCCAAAATTATTGTCAACATCACGGTCACGGTCTAGGTGAACCATTTTCAATTTCTTGGCCGAAGTACTAACGTGCTCCGAATCGCCTTCGAACGAGTGGCGGTTAGGCGGACGTCGATTACTAATTTTACTCCGTTTATGTGGAAAATAAAACGGGTACGGCACTGCCTTCTTTCGCGAGCCCTTCCCGAATCTAAAAATAGAGTGCACGTGTACCAGTGCGGGGATTTTGCGCGTGTGTCGCGAAGCGACATCGACTCATATCGAGGGAAGTGAACAGAAGGTCTTAAGTAGGGTAGCCATATTGATGAGAGTGTATTGGTACCGCAAACTATATAGTTTACTTTGCTTACTGCTAATATATATTTTGTTAAACGGCTAGTGTTTTCTTTTTAGCGAACCCCGTCCAGGGAATAATTACCACATATCTTTGGTGCCGAAACCCGGGAAGGGTAAAACGTATGTGACCTTTAACGAAACGGCAAGGACATTGTTTATAACGTGAATTCACTAGCGAAATAAAATTGTAAACGGACCTAGCAGACAGTTTGTGTTGTTTAAAGAAAAGTAAAACGAATTAGAGTCTGTGACTGTCAAAAGTTAATGGAAATGGAACTACAGTTTCGCAAAACGTGCAGGGCAAAGGTAACGAGGCTTGTAAACGAAGCTGAAGAGCTATTAAAAGGCGTACCGGCTGTCGAGGAATTGAGAACGATGTACGACAGGTTAGGTAGTGCTCAAAAGTGTTTAAAAGAAGCTAACGAAAAGGCGATGCCGTACATTCAGGAAGAAAAATATGAAGAGGAATTCGAGCAGATTTTAGAGTACGAGGACAAAATCGTCATAACCAGTTCGAGGTTGTTCCAACGGATAGCAGACGGCGGAGCGGGGGACCAGCGGGATCAGCGCGTGCGACGGATGGACGGCAACGGCCACGAAGTAGACGCAGGCGACGCGCAGCGCCGCTTACCAGTGCAGTCCCAGGAGCAGGTACAAGGTATTCCCGGTGCAGATTCAACGATGAGTACGGTGAGACTACCCAAATTAAATTTAAAAACATTTAACGGGGATTTGCATGACTTCATTCCGTTCTGGGAACAATTTAAGAGCGCGGTGCATGACAATAAATCACTGGATAGTGCTACGAAATTTAATTATTTAAAATCGGTTTTAACGGGAAGGGCTCTCGAAACGATCAGCGGTTTAACTCCGTCTGAAGCATGTTATAATGACGCAATCGACATGATCAAAAACGAATTTGGCAATAAGGAACGGATTGTTGATAGCTATATTCAACAATTATTAAATTTAAACCCGGTCAAGGGTAAGCATGATGTTGTAGGGTTACGAAAATTATATAACATAACGTCAGCTGTTACACGCTCGTTAACAGCGTTAGGGGTATCATCAGATAGTTATGGGCTAATGGTTAAAACTATTTTAATGAAATCATTACCGTTTCAATTAAAAGTTGAATTTAATAAACTTAATGACATTGATTGTGATACAGACAATTTAAGCAACGAAGAGGAATCGGGTTCAGTGAATTGCCAGAAACAAATTGACATACTATTAAAATTTATAAAACGGGAGATAGATTCTGTGGAATCTGCTCAAGCCATAACGGGTGCGTCAAGCAGTGGCGTATCAAAAGAGGAGCGTAAAAGTACGCATACGACAAAAAACGATCGGGTAAATAATCCGCGAACGGTTTCTGGACTTTTTACTAGTGTAACGGACTGTAAATGTTTATTTTGCGATACAAATACGCACGATACATTTAAATGTCGCAATAAAAATTTAACAATCGAACAAAAACGGGACATTCTAAGAAAAAACAATAGATGTTTTAAATGTACGAAGTCAAATCATATCGCTCGATATTGTAAAGGTTATAATATAATGTGCCAGAACTGTAAGGGTAAACATGTTACTATAATGTGCTATCCGAACTTTAAAAAACGCTTAATCAAAAATAAAAATAACGAGAAAGATGACTCTAAAGACTCAAACGATAATGCGAACGTTAATCGAAATGAAAACTCCGCTGCTCTGATTACAAATGGGGGTTTTAACCACGTATTGCTGCAAACGGCGTGCTCATATGTTTCAGCCGCGAATGAACTTCACTGCAACGGACTTTTCATACGCATAGTGATAGATGGGGGAAGTCAGTTGACATTTATAAAAGAAAACGTTTTTAATGAGCTGAAATTAAAGGTAATAGGGTCACATAAGTTATCTATTATTCCATTTGGATCAAGCAAAAGGGGTCAATCTCAAGACTGTAAGAAGGTTGAAGTCTATTTACGCAGCCAGTATACAAGACAGTTTATTAAGTTGCATGCTGTAGTAGTTCCAGAGATATGCTTCGATGCATTGAATACACCGCCCACGCACATAAGAAAATTAAAGGACTATGAATTAGCGGACGCTCGCGTCGGGGGTACGGAACCACTTGAAGGCATATCGATGCTAATAGGAGCCGACAATTATTGGAAGCTTGTTACTGGTGAAATTGAAAAGATCACGACAGATCTAACGGCAGTAAATACCATGCTGGGATGGACTCTGCTTGGACCCACGCCGATAGACAGTTATAACGTAAATGTAAACATAAATTTAGCTACGGTTTTGCACGCAACATCCGAAGAGGATTTTGATATAAAGGACTTTTGGAATTTAGAAACTATAGGTATATATAATCCGAATAACGTTAACAACGAGAATTTCACTAAACAATTTTGTAATTCTAATATAAAAATGAAAAACAACAGATATGAAGTTGAGTTGCCTTGGAAACTCGAGAACGTAAAATTGGACGACAATTACACTCAAGCTTTAGCGAGAGTAAAAAGTTTAACAAGAAATCTAATCAGAAATTCTAAATTAATAGAATACGACAAGGCAATTCGAAATTATTTAGATACTGACTGCGCGGAAAAGGCACCGATCGAACAAACGGAAGGTAGGACGTATTTCATGCCGCACAGGCCAGTTTATCGCGAAGATAAAGACACTACGAGGGTGCGCGTCGTTTATGATGCGTCTGCGCATGCGCCGAATCTTTCGTCACTAAATGACAATTTATTATCTGGTGACAACCTGATTCCGGAATTGATAAAGGTACTATTAAATTTTAGAATCGGATGCATCGGAATATGTGCGGACATAGAAAAGGCGTTCCAGCAAATTTCATTAGCAGAAAAAGACAGAGATTCACATAGCTTTCTTTGGTACGAAAAACAAATTAATGATGGAGCTGAGTTGTCAGATATCGTTCCTTATAGAATGAAACGGGTAACTTTTGGGGTTACTACAAGCCCATTTCTATTAACGGCTACTATTAATAAGCATTTATCAAATCAACCAGAAAAGTTTAACGAAACATGTACGATATTAAGAGAATCGTTTTACGTCGATGACTTGGTAATTGCAACAGACAACGTAGATGACGCTTTAAAAATATATAATGAGTCAGTCCAAATCATGAATAACGCTCAAATGAATTTGAGGAAATGGATCAGTAGCGATGATCGTTTAAATAACCTCTTTAAAGAGAAAAGTAGCAGAAACTCTTCCTTTTGTCCAAAGGTATTAGGTGTGCTGTGGTATACATCGCAAGATGAACTTGGCATGACTTTGGATTCCGTGACAGCCTATGCTGACCAGGAAAAAATAATAACGAAACGGAATATTTTGAAAACGATTTCCAGAATATATGATCCTTTAGGGTTTTTGGGACCGTGCATTATAATGCCCAAAATATTGTTACAAAAAATTTGGAAAGAAAATTTCGACTGGGACAGGATATTACCGGAGTCAATCCAAACGGAATGGCAAAATTGGGTAAATGATATTAAAAACCTAAACGATTTTACCCTTTTGAGATGTGTTAACGACAATTCCAAGACATCTGTACAACTTCACGTTTTCGCGGATGCTAGTCCTCAAGCCTATGGGACAGCGGCATATGTGAGGACCTACGACAATAACAATTATCATTCAAATCTTCTAGTGTCAAAAAATAGGGTAGCGCCTATTAAATGTAATGGCCAAAATGAACTTACTTTGCCACGATTAGAATTAACGGCTGCTGTTTGTGCCGCTAGGTTACAGAATTATATAGTTAACAATACCAAATTGCAGATCGAAATTATTTATTTGTGGACAGACTCCAAGATTACGCTCCATTGGATTAGAGGTAAGGCTCAAAGATGGAAAACATATGTGTCCAATCGAGTAAGGTAAATCCAATCTTTAACAAAAAATTGCATATGGAAGTATTGTCCAGGTGAATATAATCCAGCGGACCTAGTCACTAGAGGTATTAAGGCGAAGAAATTGGTAAAATCAGATTTATGGAGAAATGGACCAAATTTTCTACTTGAACCAGAAGAAAACTGGCCTGAATATGATGCAACAGAAATTGACACGGAAAATGACAATGAAAATTTTATACTAAACGTCCAAATGTCAGAAGAAAATGAACCATTATTCGATTTAGACAGATATAGTAGTCTGGAGAAAATTTTTAGAGTAACCAGTTATATTTTCCGATTCGTTAGAAATCTAAGAACAAAAGAAAAGGTATTAGATCCATTTCGAACAGAAGAACTGAAGCAATCGGAAATATATTGGTTAAAGCATGTTCAAGAAATAGCATTTTCCGAAGAAATTAAGACACTAAAAAACCATTTAACCTTGAACAAGAATTCTCCAATCTTATCATTGTCACCATTTTTGGATAGTAATGGATTAATGAGACTAAAAGGACGTCTCCAAGAAAGTGATTTACCTTATGAAGCTCGACATCCTATTATTCTTCCTAAATCGAGCCCATGGGTAAGAAAACTCATTTTACAGATACACGAAAAGATGCACCACGGAGTAGTAAACTTGGTCTTAGCAGAAATTCGAAAAACTTATTGGTTAATAAGAGGTAGACAGAAGATAAAGTCAACCCTGGCGAAATGTGTAATATGTAAGAAGTTCAGAGGAAAGCCCGGGGCAACGGAATTTGCTCCTTTACCAAGAAATAGAATTTTGGCAAGTCGTGCTTTTGAGTTTATAGGTACCGACTTTGCAGGACCCCTTTTCATAAACGAAGATGGCCACTCCAGAAAGGTCTATATAATGTTAATAACATGTGCAGTCACACGAGCTGTACATTTGGAATTAGTTCCTGACATATCAACAGAAAGTTGCTTGAGAGCCTTACGAAGATTCATGTCAAGAAGAGGTGTTCCTAGTGTAATTTATTCTGACAACGCCAAGACGTTTAAGAGAGCAGCCTTGGAGTTAGAGGAACTTAACAAAATTTTAAGAAATACGGATGTCCAAACCTTTTCCTCAAGAAATCGGATAAGGTGGAAATTTATTGTAGAAAGAGCCGCATGGTGGGGCGGATTTTGGGAGCGTTTGGTAAAGACGGTGAAAGATTCACTGAAGATGAGCATTGGGAAGGCCACTCTTAATTTTGACGAACTACAAACTGTTCTTAGTGAAGTAGAGTCAATGGTAAATGCGAGACCCTTGACATATATTGATGGTGATCCTAACACCCCCATATTGACACCTGATAAATTCTTAATCGGAGATGCAAACTCAGACGTGACGGAGGATATTCCGCTAGCAGCAATCAAACGAAACGATCTCCTACAAAAATGGACGTTCAGACAGTCCAATTTAAATAAATTTTGGCGAAGATGGACATCTGACTATTTACAACAATTAAGGACAGCGCATCACTTAGACCCCAAGAACTCAACACCTTTTAAAGAAGGTAATATTGTGTTACTTCACGATCAAAGCGTTCCTCGAATTTTTTGGAAGATGGTTCGCATTACGAATACACATTGCGGTCGCGACGGAAAAGTGCGGGCATGTACTGTAAGACTCCCTAACGGCAAATTATTAAAAAGACCAATTAATTTGTTATATCCACTAGAGTTAGACAGCGAGGAGAAAGTGCTTTGCACTTCGGGGCCCGAAGATGTGGAAAATAAAACGGGTACGGCACTGCCTTCTTTCGCGAGCCCTTCCCGAATCTAAAAATAGAGTGCACGTGTACCAGTGCGGGGATTTTGCGCGTGTGTCGCGAAGCGACATCGACTCATATCGAGGGAAGTGAACAGGTCTTAAGTAGGGTAGCCATATTGATGAGAGTGTATTGGTACCGCAAACTATATAGTTTACTTTGCTTACTGCTAATATATATTTTGTTAAACGGCTAGTGTTTTCTTTTTAGCGAACCCCGTCCAGGGAATAATTACCACAGTTTATGACTTGAACTGCTTGTTTTACTGCTTTTGTGGCCACTATATACCTTTTCACTCATAGTTACGTACTTATAAATAAGTCAAAATACAAAGCAAAACTCGAAATAACAGTGATATGACGATAATAACTCATAGAATAAACACAGGGCGTGTTTTATAGAGTTTATTATAGAGTGTGAGTAAATACGTACTATATAGACGATATTACCTTGGTAACTTGATGCAGCGACCTCTATACTTCAAATTTGAACTACGATATTGATCGTAGGTAACTTCTACTGATTTCCAAAGCCACGAAATTCAAAAAAACGAGCGTCGCTAAAATGGGCAAAAATTGTGATTTTGGAGTATCAAAGTTGCTTTTAAAAAAATTTGAATTTAGATCGGTACTTGGGTGTTGTAGATTTTGATTGTAAGGATGTTTTGGCATGATTTAAGCCAATATAAATAAAATGGACCAAAAGAAAATTAAGCCGGGAATACCCCTTAATGACGAACCAAAATTTATAGAATTCCTCTGAATTCGTAGAAATTTTCTGTTGTTCATCTGCGGCAAATTCGGATATTTCTCATTAAATATTCTACAAGTTCTGTTGATAATCTTATTGCACTGTCCATGAATAATAAACAAATCCATTAAAACTATGTTTTAATGGATTTAAATGGCAGAAAATAATTATAAAACTGTGTTTGTATAATTATTTTCTGCCATATTTGTGCTACATGTATTCAAATTAAGTGCAAATATTACTAATGTCAAATTTATTTAGAAATATAGCATGTCTATTATCATTACAAAATGATAAAATAAAAATTTCATGGCCCACCCGTTATGACAACATTCCAAAAGATATAATATTCTTGGAAGGGTTACAGAAAAGTGCCTATATATCGAAAACGGTGCACATTAGGTATAGGGTACATTAACATTTTTAAATAGGTAAATGTATCACCTTTCCGAATTAGTAATAATATACTGGGCATTCCATTTAAAAAAAATACTTTCGTGCATTTCTCTAAGTCACTTATAGAAAGCATTCTCTAACTCACCCTGTATGATATTGGAAACATTTGATTAATGAAGAAGATGCCCTCAGGCCTTGCCTAGCCACAACTGAAAAATTATCTTTTAGTTGCTGCGTAGGTAGGAGAAAACACGATTTACTCGAAGTAAAATTTTTGGCAATAAATTCAGAAAAGAATTATTATCTCGATAACGGCTTGAGATAGATATAGGGAAATATTAACAAAAGTTACTCAGAAAGAGACGACAATAAAAAAATGCAAAAATATATAGGGTATTCTATTTAAAATAATGAAGATGTTGCCGGTTTTACGTATAAGTGGCAACACCGCACTTCCGAAAACATTTTTTTGGTTGCATAGATCATACTCGACTATTTTGGTAACCAATATTTCAAAGCAATCGGTAGATCCATTCTCCATATACCTTTAATACTCCATCCACCGTGGCTCACCCTGTATATATATATATATATATATATATATATATATATATATATATATATATATATATATATATATATATATATATATATATATGTATATATGTATATATATATATATATATATATGTATATATATATATATATATATATATATATATATATATATATATATATATATATATATATATATATATATATATATATATATATATATATATATATATATATATATATATATATATAGAATAAAAACCAACATAATTTCTGGTCTATTCGAGCTGGATTGAATCCACGTGAAGTCATTCAGGTATCAAATACAGTGCATCATTACAAGCTTTGCGACGCCATTACACCAGTCGCAAAATATCATCACATACGGGGCGAGCGGTCACATCGAGGGAAAAGCAACAAGCAGTACATTAGAATTGTGGTTACAACCAGAAAGCAGCAGGCAGCTCAAGCTTTAACTGGACGACTACGTTCATCATTTCTACTGCATCTGGCCAACGATTTCGCTACAACTACTAGGACGGTAGACAAAGCTCGTAGGCATACAGCTCAGGGAGGAAAATCCAGATAAGTTTTATTCATTCCTTTCATTATTCCATATATTGTTAAAAATTCCTTCAATATTCACGCACGTGCATGCAATTATATAACTTGTTTAAGGTATATAACTAGTTACACTATTTTACAAATAATAGTCACGTATTATACAGGGTGAGCCCAAAATATAATACCTATCAAATTTGTAGTAAAGGTGTTGCATTTTACCATTGACAATGTCGGAATTTTTAAGCACATTAGTTAGAAAAAGGGGTCAAATCAAAGCGCATTTAACAAGCTTTAAGAACTTTGTTCAAAACTTACAAAATTTGGTTTCTCAAGCGCCTGATCAAACGACTCGACCATTATCTGAGTCACAAATTTTACAATTAAAATCGCGGACTCATGCATTCGAAAATATTTTTTCCCAATATGAAAGTATTCATGGAGAAATACTCGCTTCAGAAACGGACGAAAACGTAGACAAACGTTATACTGAATATAGCGAGTTTGAAAATGCATATTTTGCTATTTTAGCTGAGGCTAAAATTTTCATTAAAAACAATACTTCAAAGGTTCATAACACAAATGAACTACATGGGTCAAATCGGTCTTCAGTCACTAGTGAACGATCGATAAACTCAAATAGATCATCACATATCACGTCAGCGTCAAATATCGAACCAGTTCAAGGTTCATCAGCGGAAAATGCACTTAATTTTATTCCTGATCGGGAGATTCAAAATCAATCTCAAAATCTAGTCAAACTACCAGCATTACAGTTAAAGACTTATAATGGAGAGCCAGAACAATTTCTTAGCTTTTTTGAAGGGTTCAAGTCATTAATTCATAAAAATCATCAGTTAGATGACATCTCCAAATTTCTTTATCTAAAATCGGTACTTGGTCCAGAACCATCAAAAGTAATAGAATCTTTAGATATAATAGGACAAAACTATCAAGTCGCTCTTCAATTGATAGAGAGAAGATATCGGAATAACAAACTTTTGATTAATTCACATATTAGAAGTATTGTAGAATTTCCGAAAATATTTAAAGAAAATGCCGCCTCACTACGGCATATGTCTGATTCATTTCAAGCACATTTACGAGCTTTAGATTCTCTTGGGGAACCCATTAAATCATGGTCAAGTATCATTTGTTTCTTAATTTCGGATAAATTAGATTACAATAGTAAAAGGGAATTAGAAATAATGTTAGCAAGGGAAGACAATACCCCCAAAACATCGGTTCTCATTGACTTTCTGGAAAACCGATCTAAATTACTTGAAAAGCTAGAAAGACCTGGTCACAAGAGTACAAATCATAATCAAGGAAAGTTTAAGTCATTTTCCCATTCATGCGTTTCAAATTCAAGGGAGTATAAATGCATCATTTGTAATTGTCCTCACAAATTATATGCTTGTAAGGAATTTTTATCGCTTCCTGTAAGTCAAAGACTCGACGCTGTCAGCAAACACAAAATATGTCGCAACTGCCTTCAATTTGGACACTATGCTTCCAGTTGTAAAAGGGGTCATTGTAAAAAGTGTTCAGCGTTTCATTCGACCTTACTGCACATTGACGCTCCTTTAGAGTCTAAAGGAGTTCGCTCTCCAATTCAAGAAGTAGTGAACAGTGAGGCAGGTCAAGGATCATCGTCCACCCTCACTAGCTCAGTACTTCTACCAGACAATTCATTTGAGGTACTCCCAACCGCAGTCGTCATTATCTATGATAGTAAGGGCACACCCCATAAGTGTACAGCTCTTCTCGATTCTGCATCTATGAGGTCATATATGACAATAAATTTATGCTCAAGGTTAAATCTAAAAACTGAAAATGTTAACATTCCTGTCTCTGGCATAAATCAATTAAGAACTAACTAAAATAACGAATATCACACAATGCAAAATACAGTCTATGCATAGCGATTTCAACGCGACACTATCATTTTTACTAGTACAAAATATTACGGATCGTCTTCCGGCATCGTCATTAAATTGTAAATCGCTTAGCATTCCGAACGATATCACTTTGGCCAATCCAAACTTTCACAAGGATACTAGAGTTGACATTCTATTAGGAGTTGATATATTTTGGCGATTATTGTCAGTACAACAAGACTTTATTGACGAGTATCCATACCTTTTCAATACACATCTGGGATATGTTGTATCGGGTAAATTCCATTCGAATTATTCTGGCAATACATCCAGTATTTGCAATTTGAGTATTATGGAACTCTCTCGTCAAATGTCCTTGTTCTGGGAAATAGAAAATATACACTCTCCCAAACCGCTATCACCTGAGGAACAACAATGTGAAGCAAACTTTGTTCAAACCACCAAGCGCGACAGTGTCGGCAGGTTTATAGTTTCGATGCCACTGAGTTCATCTCCGGTAGTTCTAGGTAAATCAAGGGAAATGGCACTAAAACACTTTCTTTCATAGAGAAACGGTTAAAATCAAGTGCTCAATTAAGAAAATTGTACATCGACTTTATGAAAGAGTACGAGGATTTAGGTCACATGGTAAGAGTCAACGAAGTCACGGATTCTGTGCCCTACGAATATTTCATTCCATATCATGGAGTATACAAAGCGGACAGTCTTACAACCAAACTTCGTGTTGTATTCAATTCAAGTTGCCCTACATCCAATGGAATCTCTTTAAATGATATTCAGTTAAACGGTCCTGTGTTACAAGACGATCTATTTTCAATTTTAGTACGTTTTAGACGATTCAAATATATTACAGCAGGTGATTGCTCAAAAATGTATAGATCTGTCCTTATTGACGAATCACAAAGATCCCTTCAGAAAATATTCTGGAGATCCGACCTTTCACTTCCACTTCAAACTTATGAGTTAAGTACGGTTACATATGGCGAAAAAGCATCTAGCTTTCTCGCAATCCGATGTTTATTCGAACTCGCCAATCAATGTGAGTCTACACATCCCAAGGTGAGTAATGTTATAAGAAGAGACATGTACTGCGATGATCTTCTAATGAGTTGTAGTGAAGAAGATGAATCTTCCTACATTTGTCGTACCACCTTTCAAATCCTACAATCTGGAGGTTTCACTTTGCGTAAGTGGAATTCTAATCATCCAAAGATCTTGGAAGGCGTTCAAGCCCAAGGTATAACAAACAATATATTAGAATTCGGTCCAAATGAAAACTCCAAAACATTAGGTCTCTTATACAACAGCTACACGGATTGCTTTCTTTATCGCATTTCAGAAGGTTCAAATCAAAGTCCTCTCACAAAGCGTAAGGTACTCTCCTTCATCTCTATGGTCTTTAATCCTCTTGGTCTTCTTGCACCATGTATAATAAGAGCTAAAATATTCATGCAACGAATCATGGCATATTGCGTTCGATTTATAAAGAATTGTCGTACATCTTCTGATAAGCGCATCACTTGCTCACTGACAACGGAAGAATTGTACTATTCTTTAAATTCTCTTGCCAGATTATCTCAACGAGAAAACTTCTTTGCTGATATTCATACAATTTCATCAGGAAAATCATTGCCCAAGAATAGCAAGCTCTTTTCTCTAACACCGTTCTTAGACACCTTTGATGGATCTCTTCGAGCTTGTGGCAGATTAATTAACTCTCATTTCGGCTATGACAAGAAGCATCCCATCATCATTTCATCCAAACATAATTTTACAAAACTCATTTTCAAGGAAGAACATGCTCGTATTCTTCATGCTGGACCTAAGCAACTTCTAAATTCTATTAGAGAACGTTTCTGGCCGATTGGAGGTCAAAATTTGTCAAAACAGATTGTCAGAAACTGCGTTACTTGTTTTAAGGCCCGTCCTAAGAACCTTCAAAATTTGCTTGGACACTTACCGGCAGATCGTGTGACACCACAATCTCCATTCACGGTAGTTGGAACCGACTACTGCAGTCCTTTTATGATCAAAGATAGAAAAGGTCGAGGTTCAAAATTATCAAAGTGCTACGTGTGCCTCTTTGTATGTTTCAGCACAAGAGCGATGCACCTTGAACTAGTAACAGACTTAAGTTCCGAATCTTTCATATTGTGTTTACGCCGTTTCGCTTCCCGCCGAGGAATGCCATCAAAATTTTATTCGGATAATGGTCGTACTTACTGTGGCGCCAAATCAGAGTTAGAGCAACTGGGAAGTTTTCTATCGCAAAATGAAGATAAGCTCATAGCGGCATTTGCTAGGGAAAGTTTTAACTGGGTATTCTTGCCACCTTATTCTCCTAACATAGGTGGAATTTGGGAAGCGGGAATAAAATCATCCAAATTTCATCTAAAAAGGGTTATGGAAAATGCAACATTAACATACGAACACTTTTATAGTGTGTTAATTTAAATAGAAGGAATTTTAAACTCCCGGCCTCTAACTCCATTATCTAACCATGCTGACGATTTCTCACCCTTAACACCGTCCCATTTCCTTATTGGAAAATCAATTACAACTGTGCCTGATCCTAGTGTACAGCATATTCCAGAGCCTAGGTTGTCACTTTATCAACGTCTGCAGCAAATCACTCAAAATTTTTGGTCTCGTTGGGCCAAAGAATATATCTCAGAGCTACAGTGTAGGGCTAAATGGAAGACCCAATGTCAAAATGTTAAGATTGGATCCCTAGTCCTACTTAAGGATGACAATCTTCCACCAGCTAAATGGAGACTTGGACGAATAATCCAATTGCACCACGGTCCGGATAATTTGGTTCGTGTCGTAACGATTTCCACTTCATCAGGAATTACCAAACGAGCCATCTCCAAAATCTGCCCCCTGCCTTTGGAAACTGATACTGAGGTCCCCACAAACAATGCTGTGTAGTGAGTGATTTGTGCTCAGTGTTACCGCGCGATTTATGACTATTGTCGTGCGTGTCCCAACAACGATCCATGCTTTAGTTTTAGTTTTATGTATTATTGTTACAGTCTATTTGAAACTCCTCCATTTCATTATGTCATTCCAACGGGGGGAGTATGTTGAAAATATTTTTTATATTGCATGAGTCTATAATGCGTGCGCAACGTCTAAGCCCGCTAAAAACGGCAGTCTGTTGCCAAGGGCGAGAACGTTTACAACCCTCGAACAATACAAGACGTTGCCTCGTTATTTATTGATATTAAGCAATAAACAAGGTCCTTTGATTCAAAGTGTGTGTTATTATTCCAAGAATAAAAACCAACAATATATATATATATATATATATATATATATATATATATATATATATATATATATATATATATATATATATATATATATATATATATATATATATATATAGGATGCCCGCAAATTACACCGACAACGCTTGACTGTATATTCATGATGATAAATAAATACGATCTACGGAGAAATAGTTTAATTAATATAATATTTTTAGTTTCCGAGTTATAGGCTTTCAAATTTGCCAAAAAATATTATTTAATTAATAACTCCATAACCCCTTTACCGATCGGGTTGAAATTTAGAACAATAATTTGGACCGATAAGGATTACCTATTATTTCTCATAATATTAGTTACACCGATATACTGAGTGACAGTTTTCTCGGCGTACCTCCCTCTTTCAGAACTCTTATCGTATTTATAAACGGATAGCAACAATGAAAAGGCCATTTTATTCCAAAAAAAAGTTCTATAGCGAAAATCGCCTACAGATAACCATTCTTGAGGAAAATGACTATTTACAAGTCTGGTCTCTCCGTTTTGTGATGTGAATGTCACGGATTAAAAACTTTGATGCAGTAGGCGGTGAAAAAAAAAACTGGTAGTACGAACTTCTCCTTTCCAACAGCCATTTAAAATTAAGGCCTAGGTTCGAATAATTGGGGATTTATTGTATTTTGCACATACCTACATAACAAAACAGGTACAAGTAACAAAAGCGAATAAATCTAATGTATGATTGAAATAACACAGATAGGTACAGAACACAAACTATGCTATTTTAAGCGATGCACAAAACAATAATTCAAATTAATAAACAAATAAAAAGAAATAGAATAAACTTAACAAATAATTACTAAACTGTACAAAGACTGGTTATTTAGAAGTAAAAACTGCTTATTTCAACCGCCTTTCAAAGACTCCCCTATCCTATTAGATACAAAAATTGGCTCGACGCAAAAGATTAAATCGAACATTATTAAATGTTAGGTATGTGTCGTATTTCCGCGGCGCCTTCTAAGATCTTCTGCCACAAATTTTCTGGAGAATTGACAGGAGTAGAATACACTTCATCTTTTAATGTTCCCCATAAAAAGAAGTTCGTGGGAGTAATGTCTGGTGATCGCGGCGACCACTTTATTGGTGCATCATTCCCTCTGCTAATCCATCTCCTTTCATAAACTTCATTTAGATGCTGTCTAATTTGAAGACTATGGTGAGGGGGAGCACCATCGTGCATATATTTATTTTGTGGCGTAATTGCAATGGTACAACTGTGGAAGTGTGTCTCGAATAAATTCTAAATAGGAAGGCCCATCCAATCGAGGTGATAATTGAACAGGATCAATTAAAAACTTGCCAATTACTCCAGTTCATACATTAATTTTAAATTATCGCTGGATGTGAGAAGGTCGTATTCCTTTGGGATGTTCCTCACTCCAAACATGCAAATTATGAAAATTTATAAAACATGATTCATCCGTAAAAAGCAATTTTTACAATAAATGCGAAATTTGTTATGCGAAGCCATTCATCACAGTCATTCAATATTCAAACTGCGAAGCCATTCAACAATCAGTAGCAAAAATCTAAACATGCGCCAGGATAAAACTCTTCATATTCCTGAGCAGGAGTTAAATGAAATGGTCGAAGAAGTTACCGTTTTACAGTTACATTTAATTGTCTTAACATACACTTCTTGGCTCATTTTCAACGAGATTAAGAATGCTTTCATCAACTTCAAGTGGCAATTGTCGAGGGCGACCGGCATTTGCAGAATATTTTTAAAAGAACCATATGCTCTTAATTTTGTTAACCGAAGCTAACGTAGTATGGTGAAATGTTCGACGATTCGGGAATCTTTCACTGTACAATCGTGCACAAGCTCCACAGTTCATCTTATATTCTAATATTAAATGCATGTCGGCAAGCTCATTGAATGAATAATCTATTTCTAATATAATGAGTTAATAAAAAGTTCCTTACTGAATAATTCATTTAGAATAGAATAATTTGGTAGCAATACGCCATCAACTACAGAAAATGCCAATAATGACATTAATCTGATGCTGATAACAGTAAACAACATTTTGTTTTCATTGCCTACTGAATCTGAAATGTACCTAATATATATATATATATATATATATATATATATATATATATATATATATATATATATATATATATATATATATATATTAGGTACACGGAACATTATTATGTAGTTTTCTTCTTAATAAAATGTTTTTTTTTGTAAATTTTGTCTTAATACCCCGCCACATGTTGGTTACCGCTGATCAAGCATGCCGACCGCCGTTAATATTCTATCACATAAATTCGCTGTTGTCAGCATGCCATCAATTTCTCAAAAGTAGAGGGTTATAGCTGGTTCTAGAACTCCCCCCACCACTTTCTATGACGTCACAGTTGACCTTGAGGGGTCACCCTGGTCAAAGTCATCTCCGCTAAGGCCAACTTGGTCAAGATCACCTCAAGGTCATCTATGTCAAGGTCACCCCGGCCAGGATCACCTATATCAAGGTCATCTTGGTCAAAGTCGTTCAGTCAAGGTCGCCTCAAGGTCATCATGACCTTGGTCGAGGTCACCTTGATCTCGATCAATATCACCTGTGAATATCACTTGGTGGGGGTTATTTCAAAGTCGATTTCATCGGGACCAATCACAAATGAGATATTTTGTTTAAAAGTGTGGACGCGTTTCGGTTAGCATAATACACACAGTACATTGTAAGGTTCACTCTTGTTCAGGGTGGTGTTTTAAATTTAAGTTTTAATTATATTCAAATTTAATTAATTTAATGTTCAACTTTAATTAATTTAATATTCTAATTTAATTAATTTAATCTAATTCATTCAAATGATTAAATATCAATTAGCGACAATTAGAGGATTCAATTTTATTTCATTATTTAAAAAATAAATAGTCCGGTTATGTTAGGATTTGAACTCACAGCCTTTTGGTTTCCAGCCTAACGCTTTCAGCGATGAGCTATCGAGGTCTTAAGCTATTAGAGTACGAGGGTCGGGAGTATGGCTGCACTAAAGAAAATAATAACTGTGGCAGCACTAAAGAAAAAACTGATGACGTCACTCACATAATTACTTTAAAATTTCTCAAATACAAATCGGTTAATATACGAGGTGGTTTTTTGAACATACACAGTACTTGGTCGTAATATTTACAGGGTGGTCTTTTAAATTTAAGTTTTAATTATATTCAAATTTAATTAATTTAATCTAATTTATTCAAATGATTATTTAATCATTTGAATAACACAATTTTTTTATAACGGGTGTTTTATATTAGGGTACATTTTACTTTAAAATATGTAATAGTCGACGTGGGTAGTTGTATAATGGATCCTTATGTAGACAAGATTCCCCGTTGAACAATAATGTCGATTAGATGATAAATATATTGTTTACGTAATTCTTTATTTTTATAATAAGGTGTTGAAATATCTGTTAATATACAGGGAGGTCTTTTTAGATTTTGACAGTACTTGGGGTGTCGTATTTACAGGGTGATCTTTTTAAATTTAAATTGTATTTTAATTATATTTAAATGATTAAATACTTTTTCTGATAATGGATGTTTCGTGTTAGAATGGGGTATGTTATTGATGGCATTCAAGATGCTATCAAGCAGTGTATTTTAAAACGTTTATCGTATAAGATTAAACTTTGGTATATGAATTGCTTGATGCAGATTATGGTATTTTGTGTACCGATTCTCTATTGAAAATTGATTGAAATGAAAATATAAGAAAATGGCAGCGAAACAATAATATGATAAATAAATATAATATTTATTACATATACTTTCTAATAATTCTTACTATCACATTATCATGAAAACATTATTATTCAGAAAAAAGCTCGGTAAATTGAAGCCATTGGAAGTATATTTTTGATAAAATATGTTATTTATTCTAAATTGAAAAAGATACAGTTACATATGCATACCCCCTCATTTGACCATATGAAATATGAAACATATCACATAAATTAGACTAAAACTACTAAACTACCAGATCCAAAGCCGAAGCGGTTCAGGAAAGGGTTACCAGTATTGAATTCTAAAGGGCATATATAATACGTACTATAAAATAAATTGTTGGGGGAGGGGGCAGGTAATGGAATTTATTTATTTATATATTACTATTTATTAGCTAATAACATTTCAAGCGAGACACTATATCATTTTATCATGAACTATAATACATGCGGTTTTCCCCTCATTTTCCCCTGTATATGTAAAACTAATGTTAAAACTATATTATTTCAGGATAACCTAATACCATATTATAAAAAATTGCAAAAATAGCTAACCACTAGAAACATACCTATCAGTTTATATGGTACTATTAGATAATCGTTAAATAATTAGAAATCGAATTTAATGTCTTGACAATTAATATAAATTGGTTTTGTAATAATTATTTAGTTTTTCGTTATCTACACAACTCCGATAACCCAATCTAATGCGCATTAGGACTATGCATATTTGGAAAGTAAATGGCTTTCTAATGAGGTCTACATTCGGTATCGCCACATGATATGGCCATTCAATGTGGACCGGTAAACAACAGAGATCAGATGCAATTAGCATTGTAACGAACCTTGGTTCGACGAATTTAAATCAATGTGACTAACTAACAATAAGAATACTTCCAATTCCACGAATTAGGTTTAGAGCATGTTACCGTCATTATACAGAAAAGTACTGTTTAACTTTCTCTTTCAATAAAATAAGATATGCCAGTTTGCAGAATAACGATTTATGAACTCTAATTTATTTACTAACTTTCCAAGGCTTGTCGTAGATAACCTGGATGAGGGGTTATAGGTGGAACAATGCAAGATAATCAAATACCGCGTCACGGACATCTTCTATATATATATATATATATATATATATATATTATATATATATATATATATATATATATAATATATATATATATATATAGATATATATATATATATATATATATATATATATATATATATATATTTATATATATATATATATATTATATATTATATATATATATATATATATATATAGACATTGGCGAACCGTAAACTGTGAGGGTGTGTTAATAGCGATATCATTACATTGGTCCTTTCCACAATTTGATGGACTTATTAAAAGAGTTCGAAACAGTTCGGGGTAGAAGATGTCCGTGACGCGGTATTTGATTATCTTGCATTGTCCACCTATAACCCCCTCATCCAGATTATCCACGACAAGCCTTTGGAAAGTTAGTAAATAAATTAGAGTTCATAAATCGTATTCTGCAAACTGGCCATATTCTTATTTATTGAAAGAAAAAGTTAAACAGTACTTTTCTGTATAATGACAGTAACATACTCTAAAACTGGGACTGATTCTTGGAATTGGAAGTATTCTTATTGTTAGTTAGTCACATTGATTAAATTCGTTGAACCAAGGTTCGTTACAATGCTAATTGCATCTGGTCTCTGTTGTTTACCGGTCCACATTGGAATGACCATATCATGTGGCGATACCGAATGTAGACCTCATTAGAAAGCCGTTTACTTTCCAAAATATGCATAGTCCTAATGCACATTAGATTGGGTTATCGAAGTTGTGTAGATAACGAAAAACTAAAATAATTATTACAAAACCAATTTATATTAATTGTCCAAGACATTAAATTCGATTTCTAGTTTATTAACGATTATCTAATAGTACCATATAAACTGATAGGTATGTTTCTAGTGGTTAGCTATTTTTGCAATTTTTTATTATATGGTATTAGGTTATCCTGAAATAATATAGTTTTAACTTTAGTTTTACATATACAGGGGAAAATGAGGGGAAAACCGCACGTATTATAGTTCATGATAAAATGATATAGTGTCTCGCTTGAAATTTTATTAGCTGATAAATAACAATATATAAATAAATAAATTCCATTACCTGCCCCCTCCCCCAACAATTTATTTTATAGTACGTATTATATATGCCCTTCAGAATTCAATACTGGTAACCCTTTCCTGAACCGCTTCGGCTTTGGATCTGGTAGTTTAGTACTTTTAGTCTAATTTATGTGATATGTTTCATATTTCATATGGTCAAATGAGGGGGTATGCTATGTAACTGTATCTTTTTCAATTTAGAATAAATACCATATTTTATCAAAAATATACTTCCAATGGCTTCAATTTACTGAGTATTTTTCTGAATAATAATGTTTTGATGATAATGTGATAGTAAGGATTATTAGAAAGTATATGTAATAAATATTAAATTTATTTATCATATTACTGTTTCGCTGTCATTTTCTTATATTTTCATATAATCATTTAAATATAATTAAAATACAATTTAAGTTTAAAAATATCACCCTGTAAATACGACACCCCAAGTACTGTGAAGATCTAAAAAGACCTCCCTGTATATTAACAGATATTTCAACCTCTTATTATAAAAATAAAAAATTACGTAAACAATATGTTTGTCAACTTATCGACATTATTGTTCAACGGGGAATCTTGTCTAATCTTGTCTACATAAGGATCCATTATACAACTACCCACGTCGACTATTACAGATTTTAAAGTAAAATGTACCCTAATATAAAACACCCGTTATAAAAAAAAATGTCATTTAATCATTTGAATAAATTAGATTAAATTAATTAAATTTGAATATAATTAAAGCTTAAATTTAAAAGACCACCCTGTAAATATTACGACCAAGTACTGTGTATGTTTAAAAAACCACCTCGTATATTAACCGATTTGTATTTGAGAAATTTTAAAGTAATTATGTGAGTGACGTCATCAGTTTTTTCTTTAGTGCTGCCACAGTTATTATTTTCTTTAGTGCAGCCATACTCCCGACCCTCGTACTCTAATAGCTTAAGACCTCTGGCTGTTGGTTAATTTTAATCTCCATATTTTCACAAAATTGCAGTCTTCGGTCTGGATCGTCGTCTGAGAGTTGATGAACCCTTTTTAATTTGTATGGGTGAAATTTGTTTTTTTTTCAACACCCTGTGCACTGTACTGTGACTGACTTCACAGGTTGATGCAACTTGAGTTGTTGAAGAAGTAGGATTTACTATTACTTCTGCCAGTATATCAATTTTTTTCTCATCAGAAATTTGTGGTCTGCCAGATCGTTTTGCATCATTAATACTACCCGTTGTTTTAAACTTACGAAGAAGCTCTCTCAAATAAGTCCTCGAAACTGGGCGATCGGGAAACCTTTCATTAAAAATGCGTTCTGCTGCATGAATATTTTCTCCAGTTTCACCAAGTATTAGGATCGCTGCTACTTTATCATCTAAAACACGTACCATTTCTCTTCTTGAAGCACTTAAACGTTCAGCTCACAACAGTTTAACAAATTATTGAATGTACAAATATTTTAAAATTACCACAAGGTACTAAAACAGTTAAACGTTCGATCAACAATACATAAATTATTAAATGTATAAAAACTTTGACAGCTAAAAAAACATCAAATTGGGGAGACTTGCAAAAACGTCAGATTATTTACTATCCAACTATCCAGTGGCGGAGCTTGAATTTTAAATTTTATTATTAACTGATTTAATTCATCACAGCTTTGCGGTTTTTGAAAGCCAGTTGTCAAAACTGCCGTAAACAGACACAATATTAGTATCATTGAATAGGTTTTTTCGATACCTTTTAAAAGAGGTATCGCTTGCCATAGGGTTCCATTTAAAATTATTGGTCACAATGACCTTGTGACGTCATCTTTGACGCATACGTCATCTATCATCACTAGTAGGGAAGTTTACAACCCTTAATATTCAGTTACCAAATTTCACTAGTTTATGTATAATCGTTCCAAAGATAAAAGGGGGGGAGGGGACTTTTGAATAGCACTGTATATATGTATATATATATATATATATATATATATATATATATATATATATATATATATATATATATATATATATATATGTATATATATATATATGTATATATATATATGTATATATATATATGTATATATATATATATATATATATATATATATATATATATATATATATATATGTATATATATATATATGTATATATATATATATATATATATATATCTATATATATATATGTATATATATATATATATATATATATATATATATATATATATATATATATATATATGTATATATATATATATATATATATATATATATATATATATATATATATATATATATATATATATATATATATATATATATATATATATATATATATATATATATATATATATATATATATATATATATATATATATATATATATATATATATATATATATATATATATATATATATATATATATATATATATATATATATATATATATATATATATATATATATATATATATATATATATATATATTAACTTATCTGCCGCCTTCACTGTCCCGTCGCAGCCACTTGAACCCTAGATGATGCCATTTAACCCCATTAACTATAAGTTATTGTAAACAAATACTCTCAAGCTTAGACGATTATCTACTCGATGTTCAGTCAGGGCCTAAGATTAGTCTGTATTATGTATCACGTGTAGCTCGGTGTGGCGGATGGGTGCATCGATAATTGTCAATAAATGTTATTTTGTGAATTTCGGAATATTAATTGATAAACTTTTCGAACAAAAGCTAACATCAGAAGTGGGATGCTTCCTTTGCTTTAGGCCAGGGAGAGGACTTACGTGAAAAGGTGCGGATTTAAAAAAAAATGGCGGACTCCGAAGAACAAGTGCGTAACTTGAGTGAGAGTTGACAATGAACCAGAGACAACTGAACGAGACAGTACAGCGAGTGATCACATGTTTAACATGTGGAAGCTGCAACAAGAAAGTAATGCACAACTTCAACAACAACTGATAGAACTATTATCCACAATGGCCGCCCAGCATACTTCCGGCCTCTCCGTCCCGAGTACTCCATCAGTACCATCTAGCATCTACGCCTGCGCTTGACGTCAGATCCGCGTTGACGCATATTCGCCTCTCCTTATTTGACCCCGATGACACACCTTTTTCGATGACAGAATGGATGGATGACGTAACACATATTCAACAGGATATCGGGATATCTGATAAGCTAATTGTATTGAAAGCCGGTGAGACTCTACGTGGACGTGCCTCTCGCTTTTGTAAAAAATGGAAACCACTTGTGCGTAACTGGGCCTCATTCCGCAGCGATTTTGAAGTCGCTTTCCCCGCACAAGGTACTCCTGCTACCAGAATTCGTGCATGCCTAGCCATTAAAAGTACCAATTTTGAATCTTTGGTCGAATATGGCAATGTTAAACTTGCTGCCATCAAACAGTTTTATGTCAATTTTCCTTGGGAAATAACAGTGAGTCTTCTTGAAGATAGGGTGCAAGACGTAGAGGTAGAAAAAACAGATTTTGCATGCAAGATCCGACAGATGAGACGAGCTTACTAAAATTGTTGGCCCTCTTCAAATCGTGAAATTAGTGACAAATTGCGAAAACGGCAGCGAGATTCGCCATCCCAATACGTGCGGGATAAAATACCTGAATTTCAAGGAAAGTGTCGGAAGTGCTATCGTTATCGACATAAATAAGTAGACTGTAGACAAGAAGTAACATGTGTTCAATTTACTCCTGACAAACCTTTACCTGGACCATCTGGAATGAAATCAACCGAATTAATGGCCGAACACAAAAGTTTGAAGAATGTTAAAATCTGTACCCACTGTCGAAAGGTAAGACACACAGAGGACGTTTGCTATCGCAAAGATGAGTTTAAACACGCATTTTTTTTAACCGGAATGGGAAATTGCGTCACCAAACCTCTAGTTAATATTTACATCAACAATAACTGTTCCGCATTTGTTCTGTACACAAATTTAACGAAAACGAATTAGATTTGTCAGGATTGGACGAGCGTCGTAATTCGATTCTTAAAAATGCACAAAAACAAACATTGCCTGCAGTTATGATGACTAACAAGTTAAAAATATCAAAGTGTCTTTGATAAAGTGCTTGAGCTACTAAAACGTAAAATCACTTTTGTTTATGTTGACGACGTGCTCTGCCCGGCGACAACTATTGAGGAAGGTCTACAGAATTTACGACTGGTAATCGACGTACTCTTTAAGGCCGCATTTGTGCCGAACTTGTCAAAATACAGGTGTTAGCCGAAAATCGTCGTTTAAAGACCACCGATCAGCTGATATACCAAACAAAGTTGTAGACAGCACAGAGACACGGCGAAAATCAGTACTCAACGAAAAAGACGAAAAGGAAAGGACTCAAGTACTATTTACCTACTATTGAAAATGATTTCAACGTGACTGTAAATAAAACAACTGGGTATTCGCCTACCGCACTAATGTTTAGTGAAACCCGACGCTTAAAAGCTGCCGAACACCTATTGACCGATATCCCGTCCCAACCCTTAGTATGAGACAATGTCGTTCAGCATCTGGAATGCATTACTTAGAAGGCAGGGACAAAGTACAATGAGGAGCGAGTCCCGGCAGCGCCGTACGCTGTGGGCAACAGGGTGGCTGTACAAAATACACAACTGGCTACGGGAGGCAAACTCAAACCAAAGTTTCAGGACCCGTTTTAGGTAACTCATTGTTTAGACAACGAAAGGTATGCATTGCGCCATATCGGAGGTGGTCGTAGAACAACAGTCGCTGCTCATGAACACCTGGCCTCAGTAGGGTATGTTTTGTATTGTTTTAATGTTACTTTTTCTTTTTTAGCTTTTTCGACTAGCATCGTATGGTACGAACCAAGTATTTGTAAAAGTCCCTGATATGATCAGGCTATTAAAAGGTCCCTGATATAATCAGGCTATTAAAAGGTCCCTGATATGATCAGGCTATTATAGGTCCCTGATATAATCAGGCTATTAAAAGGTCCCTGATATAATCACGCTATTATAGGTCCCTGATATACTCAGGCTATGAAAGGTCCCTGAATATAACTTCAGGCTTAAGGTCCCCAAATAAAATTTGGGCTTTTTAAGGTCCCTAGCATGATACCATGCTAGGCTAGGTCTCCCCCATGAACCTAGGCATGGCGGGACGAGAGCTCTGACTCTAATTTTTTTCTGAGCTCATTTTATATTTTCTATTTTTTTTGCCACTATAACAGATGTACCCACTAACAAAAAGTAACCGCACACCACTGTTATTGTTTTGCTGTTTTGTTTTATTTTTCTTAGAAGCTTTATAGGTTCGAGGACGACCCTACGTTAGGAAGGCCGTGTTAACTTATCTGCCGCCTTCACGGTCCCGTCGCAGCCACTCGAACCCTAGATGATGCCATTCAACCCCATTAACTATAAGTTATTGTAAACAAATACTCTCAAGCTTAGACGATTATCTACTCGATGTTCAGTCAGGGCCTAAGATTAGTCTGTATTATGTATCACGTGTAGCTCGGTATGGCGGATGGGAGGATCGATAATTGTCAATAAATGTTATTTTGTGAATTTCGGAATATTAATTGATAAACTTATATATATATATATATATATATATATATATATATATATATATATATATATATATATATATATATATATACATATATATATATATATATATATATATATATATATATATATATATATATATATATATATATATATATATATATATAGAAGAAATATATAACTTTTACGTATTTTTATAATCTTTTATAGTATTTATAGAACAGACATAATATCAATGTTAATGATCATAAAAACATTGTTTGAGTGAAATATCCACATTTCCTTATCAGAAATATAATGTTCTCTCAATGTATTATATATGTAAATGATTTACGACGTTTTATACATGAATCCGTTACGAAAAACAAGGAAAAAAATTAGTAACGACCGCAAGAAATTTACAACTCTAAAATTTATTTGTAGTTCATGTTCATGTGATCACAGCTCTAGTATATGTATACCATAAATAAGAACCCTTAGTAAGGTAAGTTATGTCAAACTGTTATTTAATGTATACTCATTTATAACCAAAATACAATTGTGGAGATTTAAAACTCCATTGTTCAACTTGTCTTCAGCACAAATGGTTTATGTAAAAAAGCAAAATCGTCCATTGACTTAACAAGATATTAAATCTAAACTCTTCTATTAATGTGTTTAAATTTGTGATACTGAAAAATATGTATTTTGTAAGAATAGTATCTGATCTGAACTTTTCTGAATGAATCATTTCGAATTTAAAAGCTGTACTTTTATTAATAATGTTTCCTAGAAATTTTTGAAAGAAATGTGGAGATTTAGATAAATGTATTTCGCATTATGATACATATATTTTTAGTCCTAATTCCAATTCTTACTCTCGTGAAAAGTAGTATTTTCCATGGGAAAATTGAGTGTTTATTATATTTCTGTAGGACTATACCACCCATATTTGCAACCATAAAAATTATGGAAATATTTCGATTAGGAAATCTAACGTGATACATTTTCTTCCATCACAATTTTGGGGTATTCCTCGAAAAATCATATCTATTGTGTTCATCTAGTATGCAAGTAAACTTAGGTTGTGTAATTTTAGAGCAAAATATGTGTTTAATATACACTATTCACTGTACAATGTTAATATCTAATTCTTGAATTTTTTTTTAATGTGACTACTTTTTCGATATTTAAAAATAGTTTTACCAATCTACTTATTCTATAAGACTACCTTACATACAGAAACTCACCGTTTTCTAGGTCTTCTCGAATACCAATATCTCGTTGTAACAATTTTCTGTAGGACCATTCTGTGCAGAAATCACTAAGAATTTTCTTTACATCGTATTCGGTTCAAATTTCACGACATATGCACAAACATATATTAGCAGTAAATAAAACGGAAATGTCCTAAATAAGTATATGTATGTATAATAAGGAAACACAGATATGGTATTGAAATAGGCTTGGTATTTGAACATTCATTTTTTTTTTGTTTTCAATACCCAAACTGAACACTTTTCAATTTTGAATAGCTATGATATGAGAAATAAAAGAGATTGCAATTAATGAAATAAACTGTAATAGAGGAGACAAGCTCAGATGCAAGAAGTATAAACGTGAGTAGCATTTTAATTCGAATCTCAAACGCTTTTTGATAAGCCAAATTTATAGATGATAATGAGGTTTATGGTATTGGTAAACGCTAATTTTGAAGCGATTTAACAATTTGTAAAGTACACTATATACATTTAACATAATGATACACTAAATTTTAACATCAATGTCAGATAGAGCCATTTGTATACATAAAATAGGTTAGGTGGTAAGAAGATATTTCTGAATTTACTATACATGATATATTTGGTGTATGACATCCCAACTTAAAGAAATTAATCGCAATTAGAAACTATTGAAGCAACGATTTTTTTTTATTAAATTGACACTATTAAAAAATTCTTTAATAAAAGGGATTTTAAGATTGTCTATTCATAGGACTAATGAAAAATGTATTCCCAATTTATGTTTTCAAATGATAGCATGAAACCATAGATAATATAAATTGCTATACAATTATTCGTTCCATCACTTTCATTTATTGTTGAAAGTACCATAGATTATTTCCTTTATGTATGTTAATAAATTTCTCTAAATTGTTATAGAATTTAAATTTTAACAGAGGCGAGTATATTCTATAATATTACACACATGAAAATTTATTATATAGGTTGGAAACCTTATCTGGAATAAATTCTCGGATATGAGGGGTTTCAATAAAAATTCCGGAGACACATCAATTTTTAATTTTAGTTGCACTTACTTACAGGGCAATTCCCTTTACGTATCGTTACTTTAGGATATATGACCACCCCCAACTTTTTTCTTAATATAAACGTATGTCGAGTAATAAAGCTCATCAAGAAAAGGAAAAGATATGAGATTCCCTAGGTTGCGTAGAAGAAAGTGAGGCAGCATTGGAAGGGAAAAGGATACAGTTTACGCGCGGCCACATCGAACTCTGTGTACAATGTACATATACATGTATTCATCAAATTCTGCAAATGTCTCAATTCGCACTGAGTAAAGATCAGACTATTACCTCGTATTGCGTACCTATTTCGTACCTCGTGGGTGATCCGATATCGTAGTTTTAAGACTTGTTCCTATTTTTTATGAGCTGTACATCACTTGAAAGGTCGTATCGAGAGGAATACAACATATTCTTCTCGATACAACCTTACTCTATACAATACCTAAAACGTACGTTTTAATTTTTTTTTCAAATTATTATCTAAAAAATACAAAATTTATTTTTATGACAGTCATCATTGCATGGCACAAGATGTACAAAATGTGCACTGTTTCTTTCTTCTTCACCTTTTTTGTTATGGAGAATATTGATAACACTCCCTTCACTTTTTTAATCCTGCCTCAATTGTTTTGTTTTGAAGCTCGGCTTGACCTCAGATAGGGATTTGTTAGTGTGATATTTATTACCTTACATTTTACCTTTGTATTTGTTCGGAATATCTTCGTATTAAGATTCGTGAGGTAATGTATCTAAAAAGAGGTAAAGCACTGTTACCTAATTTCAACTCGACAGCTGGCTCCTAATTTTAATGTCGGACATCAGTTCTGAATTATTATTGAAAGAAGTACAAATGCACTCTTACAAAATATATGATTCAGATACTGAAGACCCATATCACAGAATTAAGTTTGTGGAGCTGATATGGCCATTATCCATTAGAATCCATAACAGTATATTAGCCATCTTTAGAATGGATTTTTTTGTATAAAAGTATATTTACTCTTAATGGTGCAATTAATCGACACAATTGTCGTTATTGTGCTGACAGTAAGCTCACTGGTTGTGGGAAAGTTATATCCAACGACCACAAAAAATAAACGTGTTGGATTAATAAGCGCCAGGGTTCGTGGACCGTTATTGTGCTCTTCCAAGTGGTGAATTAGGCCCAATTTAGGGGCAGTCAAGATCTCTGGGCTTTACCTCACTTGATTTCTTCTTACGGAACTTGAAAAAGTACTTGAACCCAAACGTGACAATATTGAGGTTCTGTAGTAAAGAATAAAACATGACATCAGACGGGTCACGTCAGGCGTTTTGTCAAGAAAGAAACGGTATCCATTTTGAACATCTCTTACAATGAAATGGTCACTAATATATAAAGTATATTTTAATTCCTTTTACAGGTAATAATGTGAAAAATTTACATACGATACCCTTATTTGATGTCCAAAGCAATAAGTATTTTGTTTGACTATTAAATATATATGGTATGTACATATATGGTAAATTTAATATAGGTACTTAGAGTAGTTTTAAGTGTCTTTAGTTAATACATTATTGAGATCGCATAAAAGTGTAAATTGGTGCACAATGGTATTAATCGCTAATATTCGATAGTAATTACTAATACTACAGATAACTAGATACATTTAAGCCTCTAAACTTAAGAGTATTGCATTAAAAGGGAATGGTATTGTCTAAACCTACAAGTGCGAAGATTGTAGCGGCTGTCTATTAACTACAATTAAGTTCTTGTAGATTGTCATAGTCAAGTCCTGCAATTACAGGTTGCAAGGTGTTAAATAGCCGCCATGTGGCAAACAATAATATATCAACATAGCAGATGACAATCACAGCTTTTGAACCCAGAATGAATAAAATGTACCAATATGTACCGTTGAAATATTATCTTCATATATGAGGTTTCAGATTATGAAATTCCCGGAAACTATTGTAGTGGATTTCTCGAATAGTACTTATATAGGATATACTTAGTAGTCCATTTTTTAGCAGTTTATATTGTTGTGCGTAAGTGCCTGTCTATCTAGATAAAAATTAGGAAAACAAACGGAGCATTTCATCAATACTTTTTCACCTTTAAAGTTTCAAAATTAATTATTTAAAATTCAGTTTCTTTTTCTAAAAATTTGGAAACACAAATTGATTTCCTTTCCCGAAAACCTCAGATTGCGGAAAAGAAGTGAACAACCACCTATGATGGACAGAGCTATCAGATTTTCTGCATTTGAACTCGAGCCCCAGCATAAAATGATACCCCAAATATTAGAGTCCTATGGGTCACCTCAGACCACAGTATCAAGTATGTTGTTGCAGATATCTCTATAAGAGAATACCGTGGGCCACCCATCCATGTTGTACATGAGGAAAGTCCTGCACTTTTATTAGTTTCGTGTCGAGCGTTTAATCTGAATGCCATCGTATTGTATTTTATTATTAACCATTAGAAATCACATTAAACTATGTAATTTCCATAATACAACAGAAAACAACGTTATTTTGAATGGTACCGGTTCTAGTAAAAACCCATTCAAATACATTAAAGGCGTAGTTTAAACTATGTAAAAAAAATAAACAATTTTAAAACCTTAAAACGAACTTTTCCGCACGTAGAACATCTCTATTTCGAAATTGAGTGGCCAAGAAAAAATAAACCAACACATAAATGCAGAATGTGTTTTATGCGATGACCCATGGACAGGGTGGGGTGTGTCCAATGCACCTCTAAATCAATAGGTATCGTCTGGGAGACGTCCCCGATCAGAATCAGTCAAATCCCGATCCGACACGATTTAGTTAAGTTATCGTGCTAACAAGAATAATGCCGACGACAACGAGACACACACACACATAACACAAAATGGTTTAAAAACCAGTTTTTTTTGTTTTCATGCCGAAAAATGAAAAATAAACCCTAGAAAAAAAACTGTTTATTTTCTTTAAAGAACATACTCTACTATGTTCGTGGATCATGAGAAAGCATAATGGTGGACTATTTGAGAAATTGTTTTTGTTAGCACGGTCACTCAATTAAATCGTGTCGGATCGATCGGGTTCCGACTGATTCCGATTAGGAACGTCTATAAACGAGATCTGTTGATTTTGAGGTGGATAGCGGGACACACCCCACCCTGTCCATGGGTCATGAGAACGCACGATGGTGGACTATTTGAGAGAAATTGAAAAAAGTAAAACTGTCGCATAAAACACATATTCTGCATTTATGTGTTGGGTTATTTTTTCTCGGTCACTCAATTTCGAGATAGAGATGTTCTACATGCGGAAAAGTCCGTTTTAAGGTTTTAAAACTGTTTATTTTTATTTTAATAATCAATGCAATGATATAATAAAACCACTAACAATGAACCGTATTCTAATGAAACATCTAAATATTCAGAATGCATTGAGTAAATATGAACTTTCATGGAAGATGTAATTGAGCAGAGATGTAGCTTTTTACTGTATCTAGTAAGCACCCATTAAGAAAGCAGCCAAAAATTTATTGTAAACATAGATGCAAGTGCGTGTTTCTGTTCTGACGCTAATTATGTCAACCACCTTACAACTGCGCTAGCAGTTCTTATCTTAATTCTTAGAGAAATGCTGACAGCAACATATTAAAACCTATGCTTTATTCTGTATCCATATAGTTAGTTCTGATGTAACATTCAAATTGTAAAGACGTAACTTACAATAAATATTATAATTAAACTAAAATTCAATTTATGAAAGTTTTGTTTTTTTAAAAACCGGAAATCGGCGACGAGGTATATAAGTGGCGCAGTCGGGAACGGATTTTTCGTGGGACTTTCATCGTGAAAAACCTGTGAATTTCAACTCTTAAACGAAAAAATGGACTTACACAAAAAAAGAACAATATACTGAGTGCTAACCGCAAGGGCTCCATCGAGGAAAACCTAAGGACAGCAACCGCTGTCGAGAACACAGGCATCGATGTTGTAAGTAGTCTTTTTTGTTCATGTCAGACTCCTCTTTATCCATTGATTCCTTAAGCGAAAACAATCAGGATTTAGAGAACACCTTAGTTAAGTTTTTCAGTCAATTAAAAATAAAAACGAAAAGTAATTCTAGTGAAAGTAGTAAGAGTAGTGAAAGTAATTTTTTAGAAAATAATTTAAATATGCCGAACGATCAAGTACCAACTTTAGATAATAAAACTCTATCAATTATTCCAAATTTTGATGGCAATCCAAATAAATTACATAGATTTATTAGTGCTTCGGAATCAATATTAAATCATTATTATGATAGACAAAATGCTAATAATTTCCAAAATACACTTTTAATGAATGGTATTTTAAATAAATTTGAGGGAAGAGCAGAAGAGATTGTCACAATAAACGGCACATCAAATTGGGACGATATAAAAATTGCTTTGCTTCAAAATTTTGGCGATCAAAGAGAAAATTGCTTGAATCAAGATTTAGTAAATTTAAGACAAAAACCAAATGAAACACCGTATCAATTTCACGAAAAGGTTATTCATTTGCTAAATATAATTTGTAATTATATTGACCTTCATTGCGATATTGCAGAAAGTAAGTAAACGTAGTTTTTTCACAAAACAAGCTTTAAAAACATTTTTGGCAGGATTAAGAGAGCCTTTAGGACCCATAATTCGTGCAATGAGACCCACAACTCTTGCCCAAGCTTTACAATTTACTTCTGAGGAAGATAACGTTAAATATTTTCAAAAATCTATTCCAAATTCCAATGTTTTAGTTAAGAAACCTGTTGTAAATCACTCACAAAAATTTTATAACCCCTCATTTTCACAAATGAGTGGCCCTTCTAGACCAATAATGTACCAACAACAACCAACGAGTTCTAACTTTCCACGCGGTCCAATAAATATTCACAGACATCCTAATCCACCACATCAAAGATTTTTGACTAATTTACGAGTTTTTGGCAGACCACAAATTGTCTGGAAACCACCAAGTGATAATAACAATCAACAAAATAAACCAACGCCAATGAGTGTATCAACTAGAAATACAACATCACAATTAAGACAACAAACTCCAAATTTTTTCCAAAATAATGGTCAAAAGCCTAAATTTATTTCGGAAGAATTATTTAATGCCGAATTAGATAATCAACCAATAATTAATAACCCTGAATATGATATCTTATGACGAAGAACAGACGTATGAATATTCATATCCTGATGAAAAACAATCCGAAAATTTTCAGGAGAACCTGAACTCGATCGACGAAAACATAATAGAATATCATTCTAGTGAGAGTAGTGATATTTCGACCAATAAAAAAGAGCTGCCATATATTCAAATTTCAAGACCACCCCTAAAACTTCTTTTAGATACAGGCAGTACTAAATCATTTTTAAATCCCGAAATTGCCTCAAAATATTATTATGACAAAATTTCTTATGAACCTTTTACTGTATCTGCACTATTTCAAACATCATCTCATAAATATTGCGCAGAAATTCCTATTTTTCCAGAATTTAAACAAAAAAAATTTAAAATTTTATCCTTTTAATTTTCATAACGTTTATGACGGACTTATTGGACTTGATAATTTAAAACTTTTAAATGCCCAATTAGATTTTGTAAATTCAAAATTAGTAACACTTAATTGTTCTATTCCTATTCATTATCAGCAATCAGGTCAACAAGTTTTATTAAATTTATAAATTAGCCCATATACTCGAAAGGTAACCAAAATTCATGTTACTCAAAAACAAGGTGAAATAATTATGCCCTATCAGCAAATTCAAAATTGTGAAACACACACAAAACAATTTTTGGAATTTATGGATCAATATAATCAATCCCTGAACACCACAGGACCAAAATTTAATAATACCGATAATCTATCAATAATTGTAAATGCCAGCGAACAACCAAGAATGGAAGACGTCACTGAAGAAACATGCCCATCAGCATTAAGAAGACCTACTACAGATACCGAAAGAACTATATCTGCAGGCGAACCAGAAAGAAGAGACTCCGAAGAGACAATCTCTGCAGAGGAACCAGAAGAAAGCGACACTGTGCAAACAAGTCACGAAAATCCAATACAGGAACTTCCAATATCAGAAAAAGCACTAAATTTATTCGATTTTCAACTAGATATAACTTTTGTCTTACATTCACCCGCAAAATCAGAAATTAGACAAATATTTCCAAATAAAAAACGAATTTCCGCCCAGCTGTCTGTATTCGAATTAGAAAAAGATATAATTAATTTCTTCAAAAATTATTTAGACCCAAAATTTACGTACGGTATTTATTTTAAAGATGAGATATTCGTACCGCAACTTTGCGAAATTTTACAAAAAACGTTTAAAAATTCAGCATACAAACTAATTAAGTGCAATAGCATTTTACAGGATGTTATAGATAAATACTTACAGAAAGATACAATAAAAAATTATCACGAAGGTAAAACCAATCACAGAAGGATTTTAGAAACTGAAACTCGCATAAGACGATCATATTACTGGCCCGGTTTAAAAAGCGATGTTACAAATTATATCAATAATTGCGAAATTTGCCAACCCAATAAATATGATAGAAATCCACCTAAACAAAAATTAATGATAACTCCTACACCATCAAGACCTTTCGAAATTGTTCATATTGATACCTTTCAGGCACAAGGACAAACATTTTTGACACTTATCGATACTTTTTCTAAATATGCTCAAGTTTACCCCCTAGCAGGTATGTTGGGTACAGAAGTTGTTAAAGCTTTTCTGAATTTCATGACCCATCATGGGTTACCATCACTTGTAATTATGGATAACGGAACTGAATTAAAAAATTCTGTAGTACAAGAATTTTTTAAAATTCATAAAATTGAAACTCATTATATTACAGTCAATAATCCCCAATCTAATGGACCAATCGAAAGATTTCATTTCACCACCATAGCACACTTAAGGGTAATACGAGCGAAAAATAAAGGTTGACATTATTAACGGACATTTAAATACTAAAGACCCCTTTGACATCAATTTAAATCAACAATTAATGAATAATTATATGCAAGAACATCGCAAAACCGCTAAGGAAATTTACAAAAAATTAAATGAACAATTATCTCAACAAAAAGAACATGTTATTGAAAGTCATAATGAACGACAGAATCGTCATGACCCTTTGACATATGAACCAGACATTAACGCATACAGGAAAATTACCACAAAAAATCGTAATAAATTAAATCCAAAATTTTCTAGAGACAAAGTTATTCAAAACAGGAAAATAAAAATAAAAACTATTGGTAATATATTACATAAACAAAATCTAAGAAGAGCGCGGTCTAATAAAAAGAAATTGTTACAGGAACCAACTGTTCATCCTGATCCCGGTGATACTCAAGATCATGCTTCGGGAAGTAACGATAACTAACCTAAATAAGAATCCTGGGATTCTCCCGTATAGATTAGGCACAGCCAAAGTTAAATCCAATACACACACCTTTATCCACTATTTTGACTTAGACCCTATCAAAAATGAGATAAGAATACTAAAACAGCTATATATAAATATAACTATTACAATAAACGAAACCCTCAATCAATCATACTATTTTGAATTAAGTAATTTTGATAGAGCTCTGCAATATCAATTAACGTTAGCTGAACAAAAATTCAATTCTCTAAGTCCTACAGGTAGAGTTAAACGTGGTCTTATTGATGGATTAGGCACCATAATCAAAAGTATTTCTGGAAACTTAGATGCAAATGATGCTGCTCGTTACGATCAAGCAATTTCCGATCTGCAAAATAATCAAAAAGAAATCACTCAAAAATTAAACAGACAAATTTCTCTTACCACTCAAATGATTGATAATTTCAATAAAACAATGACATTAATTAGAAATAACCAAATTGTAATTACTTCCGCTTTAAATAAAATGAGAAAGGAATTAAATAAATTTATTTTTGACTTTAATCATTACCTGGAAATCAAAAATACCTTAGATCAAATTAGTTCGACATCAAATCTAATTTTGCAATTACTAAGTGATGTTGAAAATTCAGTCACTTTCGCCAGATTAGGTACATTGCACCCTAGCATTTTAAAAATCGATGAACTAAAATCAATTTTAGATATTATTATAAAATATAATACAGTCAATTAATTAATTTTTCCACGCAATTCAAAAAATACTCATAGGTATTATAATTTAGTTGACACTGAGGCTTACTACTCAGGTACAAAAATTGTTTTCGTGGTTCATTTCCCAATTATTTACCTCCAAATATTTTCCTATTATCATCTTTACTCGATTCCTACCCAAAACCTCACAACAATTGTTCCAAAAAATACCTATCTGGTTATGAACGAAAACCTCTACGAGTATACATCGATATCTTGTAGCAAGTAACACCCTGACTACTATTGCCCTCAAAATAATTTAATCAACGGGATCAATAAAGAAGATTGCATCTTTGAATTATTACGATTGGAGTCCACCCACGAAAATTGTGTAGTTACACCCATAAAAATCGGTGATACTGTGGTGCAACAAATCGACGAATCACATTACATAACAGTTTTCCCAAAACCCACTAAAGTACGAACGGTATGCCAACGTACTGACCTTACAACACTACAAGGGAACTTATCAATCTACCTTTTGGATGTCAGTTCCAAACAAATGAATCGATTTATGTTAATGAAAAGTCAATCAGTGAAGGCCAGCCAATGCTTCTACCAGAAATCATTATTCAACATAATTCACCTGTACCTTCTCCAACCAAAATAAATTTAGATAACGTCGAACTTGACAAAATTCATGAGCTACAGAAACAACAACGAAGTCTGACACCTATTGATCTCACTCCAAATCGAACTACATGGACCAAAACTTTTTGGACAATCCCAATATATATTATTTTAATTTTTACTGGCCTATATTTCACATATGCATTTATCCGAAGAAGAAGAAGGACGATCAACGAACCCGGTAGTGACCAGTCGCAACCCAGCACTTCGGCATTTTTCACCCCTTGAAATATGCCTCAATTTAGAGATGGAGGAATTATGTCAGCCACCTTACAACTGCGCTAGCAGTTCTTATCTTAATTCTTAGAGAAATGCTGACAGCAACATATTAAAACCTATGCTTTATTCTGTATCCATATAGTTAGTTCTGATGTAACATTCAAATTGTAAAGACATACTTACAATAAATATTTTAATTAAACTAAAATTCAATTTGTGAAAGTTTTGTTTTTTTAAAAACCGGAAATCGGCGACGAGGTATATAAGTCGCTCCCTTCATTATTTGACAATAATCTATCTTACGGAGCCTATTCTTTTGTTGTTTAATAAATATTCAGAAAGTTCTTAATACAAATAGTACTAATTCTGAAAATAGAAAAATGCAACAATTTGTAGAATTTTTGGTATATTAATAATTATTAAATATAAATAATGATCAAATGAATAAATAAACGAACATAGTAATCAAATCTAAAATGTAATATATCTCATTAAGTACTTTGCATCACGTAAAGGTTGAGTATAAAAAAATAAATAATACAATGCAGTACTAATCATTTCATCGCTATTTGCCAAATAAAAACTCTCTTACCAATAAACGGAACATTCTACCTGAGCCTAGCCATAAAAATAAGCCACGGTACGTTTTGAAATTTTTTATTTGGCAAATAGCGATGAAATAAACTATAAGAACTTTAATTCTAATTAAGAGTAATTCTAATTACAATGAAAAATATTAACGTTACATCTATTATTAAATTATAAAATTTAAATAACAAGCAACTTTATAAAATACGTTTAATAATAATAGCATTAACAATTTTAAAATAATTTTCGTTTTAAAAATACTTTTCTATATAATTTTAAAATTAAAACTACGTATATATATATATATATATATATATATATATATATATATATATATATATATATATATATATATATATATATATATATATATTTCTTAAAAAACTAAAAAAGGAATTAACGATAATTTTGCCCTTACACACTTGTATATCTTATTTATTTATGTCCATCAGACTTATTTGGTAAATAAATAAATATGATACAATCGGAGAAGCTCAGGATGAAATCAAACAGTGATAATGTATGGTAAAATAAAGTTTTATCCATATTATCATCGGGGTCATCCAGGCTATTACATGAATTAATTCTATTTCCAATCAATACGATCAATACGAAATATTGGCAATTATTAAGTTATATGTATGTTATGGTTCTCCGTACTTAAGGATAAACTACTATCATGTTTACAGAGTTTTATTTTCATCATGCTTAATTTATACTTTCATATGTACAATTTAAGCCAAAGACTATATGATTGACATACTATTTTTGACTTAGCTGACATTAAGTTATTAGCTTAGTTTCAAACTGATACTTAAAAGTGGTTAATATATGTATAATAAACCTAGAAATTATTGTTTTTCTTCTTTCTGGTATATGTTCTATGAAATCGTTTATGAATATGAACAGATGATATTTATACCTTACCTATTGAAGGCTTGGAAAATAATCATTCTCTTATGTCAAATAGCGTAATCAGTCACTGTCTATATATTCCTTGTGACAGCTTAAAGTAATACATATTATATTACTGTATTCATGGCCCTGCACCTTTATACTAAAATTCTCTGCACTAAACAATTCAAATTATTTCAGTATTTTAAGTTCACTTGTTCTGGAAAGAAGACGAAAGACGCAGTGTTAAAAGAGCTGGAAACAGAAGAAGCGGCAATTATCAAACGTTTAAAAGAATCTAAAATATCGTATGAAGGGCCTACAGACTTATTCTTAATAAGCGGTATCCCAAAAGAACATAGCAAATGCCGAACGGCTAAAATTTATAAACCAACTAAAAATGCATTGCAAAGTGGTACAGCTCACATCCATCATTGGGAAGTTATTTTCGATACCAGAGGACATTGGGAAAATCCTAATATGGGATGGTGCTCTTCGGGAGATCCTTTGTCTACTCTGTCTTTAAAATTTTGTTCCAAGAAGGAAGCTATAAAATTTTGCGAAACCAATGGATGGGAATGGTTCGTACAAGAGAAATATATTAAAAAGAAATTTGAGGTTAAATCTTACAGAAGCAACTTTATAAGCAAGAGATGTCGAGTGAGTACAAAGTGAGATGTAAAAATGCCTTTTGACGCAGAAACTACCCCATTACTAAAACATGTTTAATTGGATTTAACAAATACGTCAAATAAAAAATAAGTTATAAAAATATTTTATAAATATGGGTAAATATTTCAGTACCATCTAGAACTGACATATTTTAATGATTGTTCTTAAATTAAAAGGTAATTAATTAATATTAAAATTGATAGATAAAACATTAAATTCAAGTAATTGAATGGTTTCGTTTATATATATATATATATATATATATATATATATATATATATATATATATATATATATATATATATATATATATATATATATATATATATATATATATATATATATATACGGTGAGTCTTTAAGGTGTACATATATTTTTACCAGCAGTGTATTTAGGCACATGGAACATTACCATGTAGTTTTTTTCTTAAAAAAATAATGTTTTTTTTTTTGTAAATTTTGCCTTAAAACCCCGCCGCGTGTTGGTTACCGCTGATCAAGCATGTCGACTGCCGATATTCTACCACAGAAATGCGCTGTTGTCAGCTTGTCGTCAATTTCTCACAAATTGGAAACAATATATCTACCCTACAGATTTCAATATATATATATATATATATATATATATATATATATATATATATATATATATATATATATATATATATATATATATATATATATATATATACAAGGTGAGTCTTTAAGGTGTACATATATTTTAACCACTTAATAGCTACACCTAGTAAATGATTGTTGTGAAAACCATTTTTTAATACCAGCCTTATTAATGGAGTTATTGAATTTTTAATATTTAGAAAAATTTGCTCAACATTTTGAGAACCACCTTTTTGTTGTATCTATTATATTCATGATACAAGTATGATCAGACGTATAACGGCCACTGTTGCCAAATTTTCACATTTACATTTTCTTCTTTTAGTTGACAAATAAATGGCTAAAAATTGATTTTATTGCATATAACGTGGAATAAACAAAGCTGAGATGTAAGATGTATTTTTAGCAGGGCTATTTTATATTTAATTTACATTACAAAATTGTAAAATAACTAAGTAAAAATATTTTTAGCTTCTTACGAAGGTAATACCGTAATTATAAGATCTCTAATTATTTACATTAGCGTAAAACTCTCAAATCCTCACCAAAATTAGGCACCTTCCTATTTTCGAGGGAGCTGAATAAGGATCTGGCAGTCAGTATTTGGCAGTCGGATACAGTTTTCGAGAAAACGAATTTTCAACTTTCGCACATACTTGGACACTACTTTTTCTTATCGAATAACATGCATTTTACATTACGTGGATAACTAATACTAATGTAAGTAGATGATATAACACTTTCTTTATACACATTATATATTAATATACACAAAACATGTTATCCTTTATAGGTTATGCGCTCCGATAGTCCCATATCAGCGTACATTGACCTTACAAAGTAACATCTGCGTTTAACAGCTGACACTGTGACTGACAGTTTGTTTCAGTTATTTGAGGTTAGACAGTAACTTGAGATTTTAACATTTTAATGGGTTTTAAAATTGCTAATTAATACTTAATAGTTATCATTTATGCTTTTTTGTTGTTATTTAGACTTTTATATTTAATATTTTTCAGCTTTGATCATCAATTAAGGTAAGTAACGAAGTATAATCAAAATAAGTTGTAGGTTATATGTACAGATTTCATAACTTTTCATTATTACTTATTAATTTTAGTTGAAAGAAATTGTCTTTAATGGGTAACTATTAGTTTTTATTTACAAATAACACTTTTAGGTAGAGATTAAACGTGTATCAAATGCATATTGTCACTTCGCTATCAAATTGCAGACAAATGGATGTGACTAAGAAATCAACAAGGAAGGCGTTACATAGCTATTTCCGAGAATTAATAAGTAATGTCATAACGTTTATGAAGAAGAATCCCAAGAATAAAGTGAACATTCGAAGAGAATGTTAGCCGCAACAGGAATTAAAAAAAAATACCATCAACAGGTACTCAAATAAGTTGCTGTGATAGATTCAGGTATCTCCTTTTTCCCCAAAGAAAAAGAGAATAAACCAAGCACAAAATCGTATTCGTACGTACGTAGTCATACATGATTCTGTTGAAAAATGTTTGTGGAAAATAATTCACGAATATTATATAATAGGGAAGAGAAGGCCTACTGTAAAAGGTTTGTACTAAGTGCAAAATATTTCCTGAGAGATTTTTATTAACTGCTTGATTTGTTTACACAGATATACGTAAAATGAGGGACACTGGTATACCTTTTGATGACAGAATTAGTTTCTTGCGAGTCTTTCATAGAAAAATGGACTTGAGGTAAATTATACTTCAATTTATTTGTGTTACTGTTTATATCTATAATTAAGGAGGACTCAGTTACCTAGTAGTTGTTTTATGCACTTTAAGTTATATAAAAACTACACAAAAGCAAATCAATAAAGTAAACAACTTTGCTAAGATTTGCTTTGTATTATAATAAGTATTTTTTATGAAGAATACTAATATACATCTATCTGCTTTATTATAGCTCCATTGACCTAGTAAGTACAGAGTTGCAAAATTATATACTGTCAGTAAGAACATTCGAAAGATCTGTGTATGAAAATAAATTGTTTGAATTTCCACCTTACAGGTGGAAAAAAAAACATTATTTTTTTAAGAAAAAAATTACATAGTAATATTCCATGTGCCTAAATACACCGCTGCGCTGGTAAAAATATATGTACACCTTAAAGACTCACCCTGTATATATATATATATATATATATATATATATATATATATATATATATATATATATATATATATATATATATATATATATATATATATATATATATATACAGGGTGAGCCTTGAAGGTGTACATATATTTTTACCAGCGGTGTATTTAGGCACATGGAACATTACTATGTAATTTTTTTTGTTAAAAAAATGTTTTTTTTTTGTAAATTTTGCCTTAAAACCCCGCCGCGTGTTGGTTACCGCTGATCAAGCATGCCGACTGCCGTAAATATTCTACCACAGAAATGCGCTGTTGTCAGCTTGTCGTCAATTTCTCGCAAATTGGAAACAATATATCTACCCTACAGATTTCTATTTTTAGATATACCAAAAATACATTTTTTAATTTCTTTAAACTTCTATTTTAATTGGTAAATTAGAACCAACAAGGTTCCACACCACCATTGAGGTATTGCTTTGGCGCGTTACTTTTTTGATAAGTGGGTTGTTTGCCTGTAGCCCTATGATCTCACTATGAATTTTCATTAATGCGAAAACAACAAATGGTATTTGAAAAACAAGCAATTGTTATTACAAAGAAATGCCAACATACTAATAATAAAAAGGAAAAACATTTTCAAGGAATAAAAATTAATAAACACTCACTTGACCAGGAAATAATTGATCCACTTTAAATTTCACTCCACTTTACTACCCTTAATTTCACGTCACTTCGCCTCACTTTACAACCGATCCAATAAGATTACTTCACATGACTTCATTTTATAACATTTTTCCTGAGCATACTCACAGACATAACCATAATACAATCACAGAGATAACCATAATAAAATCACAAAAACTGTTCAAAATGGCTACCATTATTCAGTATACAGATAATCGTGTTCTTCTCACCAGCAATTCACGAACATTTCTAGCAGTATGTGGGGGATAGCATCATATTGACTCCACATCAGTCTTCTTATTGCTAGAGGCAATAAATCATCCAAACGATTTTCTAAAGTTTCACTCTGAGATACATTTCTCCATTCAGACGTCTCGGTAGTACAGTCCAATAAGATAATTGTCAAGAATTCCTGCCCAAACTCTCTCGTCCAGCTCAAAGATTTTCATCAGCCCAAATATGGGTATTGTGGATATTAAAAACCCCTTCTCTCCAAAGTAAATCCTGCCTCATCTGTCCACAAAACGAATATTAAAAAATTTGGATCCTGTTCAAATTGTTGCTGTAACTATTGGCAAAAGTGTTTTCGACCTGCTAAATCTGCTGAAAGCAAAGCTTGATCTTTCCCGACGTAATACGCGTGTCGCCTTTCCGAACGTAAAATTTGTGAAACGGTTAACTGTCACACGTCAAATCGGGTACTTATTCTTCTTGTACTGGTGCCACATTTTGGTCTTCTTTAATTGCATCCAAGAGAGCCGGCACATTTCTTATTCTTCTTGTTTGTTCTCAAACCATCGGTCTTAAGTACGCAGTTTAAAACTTCCAAAATCTCGCAATTACTGAAAAATCCTCACGAAAGTGCGTTCGTTAGGTAGATTTCTCGCCAGATATGTTTCTGAATATAATTTTTTCTTCGAATGCACTTTCACCTGCTAAGAAATAACCGCACTTTATATAATTGTCCTTACTACTTATTGCAAGTCAAAATATAGTACTACTATCGATTTACTGTATCTCTATTAATATAAGCAATGATATAAGTTGGAAAGTGCTTGAAAATCGGATTTAAAGAATTCGTCTTTAAAGCCGACTGATTTGCAATAAAGTACCAACACGAAATTTTCAAATCAACTGACAATTACGTTTTGCGACGAAAACAATGCGTCATCGACATAAATCTTCAACTGGTGGTGCCCTCTATTAGCCAACGAGTTAAATATTTTTCTTATACAGGGGCCTTTATTTTATAATATTACAATATTTATTTAAACCATAACGGTATATTACTCGAGAGAAAATAAAAATGTTCCTGATGCTGTATAAAAGAAGAGTTCTTCTGATGTAAATTTAGGGTTAATTAGAAAACGATATTTGTAACATCTATTTTGTACTATTTTATTAAAATTTCACCTTAAAAATTATTTAACAAATGTCATACATGCCTATGCAAATCCAATGGTTAGTCTGCATACTACTGGATAATATTATAACTAGTAATAAATGGATACAAATATACAATAATGATAGACAGACACATAGATATTTATTAGTGCAATTCATATAAAGTAATACACACCACAAAAAAGAAAAGTAAAGCAAATGGAGAAATTGTGACAACAAATACAATCCAATGTATAAAAAAACACTAATAATACATTTGGGGAATAAGGAAATCAAATTATAAATGTAATAAGAATAAATACAAACAGAACATAAAAACAATAACAGGAAACAGTGACTTCATAGTCATAATAGACGTTATATAATAAATGATGAAATACACACTGGTTTGGACTAGTTAAAACATATTTAATAATAAAAAATCTATTCGTTTGAATCCTGTTCTTCCAATAGATACATGTTTTCAATATCACTATCACTGCTGCCAGTATCTACATCTTGGTATCATGATCCTGTAGAACTGCTATATGTCCATTCATTTCGTACTGTGTGCGAACTGTGAAGATACGTTTCATCTACTCTTGATTCTCCTCAGAATCAATCCTATATCATAAGATTCGGTAAGAACTTTTCTGTTATCACTAGCTTTTTTCCACCTGTAAGGTGGAAATTCAGACAATTTATTTTCATACACAGATCTTTCGAATGTTCTTACTGATAGTATATAATTTTGCAACTCTGTACTTACTAGGTCAATGGAGCTAAAATAAAGCAGATAGATGTATATTAGTATTCTTCATAAAAAATACTTATTATAATACAAAGCATCTTAGCAAAGTTGTTTACTTTATTGATTTGCCTTTGTGTAGTTTTTATATAACTTAAAGTGTATAAAACAACTACTAGGTAACTGAGTCTTCCTTAATTATAGATATAAACAGTAATACAAATAAATTGAAGTATAATTTACCTCAAGTCCATTTTTCTATGAAAGACTCGCAAGAAACTAATTCTGCCATCAAAAGGTATACCAGTGTCCCTCATTTTACGTATATCTGTGTAAACAAATCAAGCAGTTAATAAAAATCCCTCAGGAAATATTTTGCACTTAGTACAAACCTTTTACAGTAGGCCTTCTCTTCCCTATTATATAAAATTCGTGAATTATCTTCCGCAAATATTTTTCAGCAGAATCATGTATGACTACGTACGTACGAATACGATTTTGTGCTTGGTTTATTCTTTTTTTCTTTGGGGAAAAAGGAGGTACCTGAATCTATCACAGCAACTTATTTGAGTACTTGTTGATAGGTATTTTTTTTAATTCCTGTTGCGGCTAACATTCTCTTCGAATGTTCACTTTATTCTTGGGATCCTTCTTCATAAATGTTATGACATTACTTATTAATTCTCGGAAATAGTTATGTAACGCCTTCCTTGTTGATTTCTTAGTCACATCCATTTGTCTGCAATTTGATAGTGAAGTGACAATATGCATTTGATACACATTTAATCTCCAAAGTATTATTTTAAAGACAATTTCTTTCAACTAAAATTAATAAGTAATAATGAAAAGTTATGAAATCTGTACATATAACCTACAACTTATTTTGATTATACTTCGTTACTTACCTTAATTGATGATCAAAGCTGAAAAATATTAAATATAAAAGTCTAAATAACAACAAAAAAGCATAAATGATAACTATTAAGTATTAATTAGCAATTTTAAAACCCATTAAAATGTTAAAATCTCAAGTTACTGTCTAACCTCAAATAACTGAAACAAACTGTCAGTCACAGTGTCAGCTGTTAAACGCAGATGTTACTTTGTAAGGTCAATGTACGCTGATATGGGACTATCGGAGCGCATAACCTATAAAGGATAACATGTTTTGTGTATATTAATATATAATGTGTATAAAGAAAGTGTTATATCATCTACTTACATTAATATTAGTTATCCACGTAATGTAAAATGCATGTTATTCGATAAGAAAAAGTAGTGTCCAAGTATGTGCGAAAGTTGAAAATTCGTTTTCTCGAAAACTGTATCCGACTGCCAAATATTGACTGCCAGATCCTTATTCAGGGCCCTCGAAAATAGGAAGGTGCCTAATTTTGATGAGGATTTGAGAGTTTTACGCTAATGTAAATAATTAGAGATCTTATAATTACGGTATTACCTTCGTAAGCTAAAAATATTTTTACTTCGGTATTTTACAATTTTGTAATGTAAATTAAATACAAAATAGCCCTGCTAAAAATACATCTTACATCTCAGCTTTGTTTATTCCACGTTATATGCAATAAAATCAATTTTTAGTCATTTTTCCTATATATATATATATATATATATATATATATATATATATATATATATATATATATATATATATATATATATACTGTTTATAGTATATTATAGAGACAGTAAAACGCTACGATAAATAAATGGAAATTTTTTGATTTACTTTTACCAAGTTTATAATAAAATCGGTATAAAAATATACAGTTTAAAAATGTATCAAGAAACATCACTTCAAATTACTTTATAACATTTAAAACAAAAACTTAAATAATAAAGTGAATATTAACCAACTGTTGTTTCATAATTAGTAAAATAAACAAAATGTGGGATACAAGTAGCTCTAGACATAAACAAGTATTTGATATCTAATAAACTAGAAATATACATACTCATATGTTAATGATAAATATTGAAGTCAACTGATATTACTCGCGCAAACAAAAGAAACGGGTTGTCTGCACTGGCTAACCGCGCCGTCTGGTCAGGTGTGTATTAAAATTTTGCATAACCCGTTCGCGCAAACGAAAGGACTGCGAAGGGTCTCAAAGCCATCCTGCACTATTCGGAAAGGATCGGAAACTCCGGGGCAGCTTCCGAAAGGAGCCGATCAATAAAGCATTCCAAATTTGCCCAAATAATTGTGATATACTAACAAAAAACAATGCGATGTGTGAGTGTCATGGATGTGAAAAAAAAAAAAACAAAACAAAATCTACATGAGTACCTCGCCTATTTCTATGATTTGTGGCATGGTAGTAGAAAACTATAGAATAAATGATTACTAACAATAAATTAACTTGAGGTATAATACGTGCTTTCATTAAATCAATGCGCTTGAATATTAAATTTAATATAGTGCTGGATAAATGCATCATCGCGATATATTCTCATATTTGATTCGATTGTTACATTTGATTGTTAAATTTGACTAGTAGTTTTCTGCAATTTACAAAATAATTAAAGTAGGATATATTTGCAGTAAATGAATTTTTATAATTTCATTATATCCATGTTAATATCGTGTTCATATTAGATTGTCTTTCAATCAAATACATACTCCTTTCTGTATTTCCTTTGAGTAAGAACTCAGATATCGATATAAGGTTTAACAAATATATACCGCATGATTACCATATTAGGTATTATGTGGTAATTTATTTCATTGCAACACTGTACATATGCAGGGTGTTTCAGAAGGAAAGGGAAATGTTTCAAAGACTGATATCAGTTAATAAGAGTAAGATGATTTATACTTGTAAAAATATATCTAATTTTGCATAGTTACGCATTTAGAACTATCTGAGGTTTGTACCACAAAACCTTTAATTGGCAGTAAAAAATCGTTGACCTATTAGTGGCAATATTAACCTCGATTTTTTTTCTGCTTTTTTTGGGAATCACAGGCCAATATATAATTTAGGATGTGTTTAAAAATGGAATTACGGCACCTAAAGGGTACCATATGGAGCAACTCGTTCATGTTAAAAATACATATGAGGCTGTTAAAAATTTGACGGAGTAAAACATTTTTATTGTTCATGCTGTGAAAATGGCGTAAAATTTCATTATTTCTAGTATAAGTTTATTTTTAAAATTTTACACTACTATAATAATTGTAATTTTTAATACATTTTAGGTATACAACTAAAATAAATACATTATAATGTAATACACTTTACACAACATAATACAATTTATGCGATGTAACTATTCTCTAGCAACGTGGACTGCATGTAGACTTGTCCTCTATGTCAGACTATGCTCACATTGTTAAAACTTGAGGAAATAATAATATGGTGTTCGCGATTTCTGACTAACCAACTGATGTTCTAATGGTAGCCCCAGTGTGGGATATGTTTACTAAAATTAATTGCCTAGATGACTGAAATATTTATTGAATTTTGTGGCGATGAGTGATAAGTCACTGGAGGATTTCACCGAATAGGTGCGTACCTAACCCAAGTAACATGAACGTATACTTTATATCTGTAATTCCTCATTTATTGTCTATGTATTATTTAATAACAATATAAATATTACCAATACTCGTATTATAACCAAATTTATATTTTCAATGAAAACTAAATCGCTATAACACGAATTATTAACAGTTATTAAAAATTGTTAAATTTTAAAGTAAGTAAGTGCCTGTTTATGAATTCTGAATAATCAACTTATGCCAGAATGGTTTATCTATCATAAAGGCGGCGCCACACATGCGGTATTTGCCGAATTCCGATTAACGAATGTTTGTTATTCTGCAAATACCTACTAGTGTGGATGGACGATTCGGTGTGAATGTTCGATATTCGCCGAGCACCGAACATTTCCCACTTGAAGTCGGTAAACTGGCACGAATCAAAGGAGACGAATGTTTTTCTTTCCCGGTTCGAACTGCTACTTGGCAAATAGTCGCATGTGTGGAGGAGCGTGCTTGCTATATGACGAATGATTCGGCAAATACATCGCCAAATAACGAACATTCGGTACTTGGCGAATACCGCATGTGTGGCGCCGCCTTAAGATATGAACAAGAGGTATGGCCAAATCTATTAAATCTAATAGATAGTAGGTGTCTGAAAAGTGTATTAAACTTTGAGAAAGTCGCTGAAAGATGGCGTAGGGTAAGTAGTGAAATAATATTTTATGTCATCTTTATTTATTGTCCACTTATTATAATCATATATTAATTTTGTCCGGAATGGACAAAACTTTTACTTAATTAGTTTTGTGGATACACCGTTACCACTATATTATATCTCTATAAATGTTAAACCTTTATTTTTAGTCAAAAGAAAACCCGCATTATAAGAATTATTAGTAAGTATTAAAAAGCTTCTGAATATCAAAGAGGAACATTTGTTACTTATTATTAAGGCTGTGGGAAATGTGCTGCGCACCAAGGATCGTAACAAGGGTAATAAAATAATAATAAAAAGTAATTAGTCAGAAACGCACTAAATTGTTAAATATATATAACACTGTATATACTTACCCTCTGCTATTAGCGAGATAAACTAGAATAATCATCATCATTATCACGAATTGAAGACGATTCGTAAATACTTTGCAGCATCAGGTATGTTTCTATATTTGTAGCAGAGAATAATGTTCGCTATGATGAAAATATGTTCTTATATTTGGAGAACCACTATTCGATATCTACTGATGTAATACAGGCATACGTAAACTACTCTTTGCACCCATTTAAGGGATCTGTAGATGCACTATCAATATTAGTAATATCATCACAAACTTGTTAAAATAGGTATTTTTCTTTAACACACTTTTGAAATTTTCTTTGACGCGCTCATCATCTATGTAGCATGTAATAGTGAATTTACTTGGTTCGCTATCTACAGGGACTCCACTAACGTCAATGCACTATTTTGTAATTGCGTCATTCTCTATTGCGTCATTCACTCCTTTATAGTTGGTATGAATAGTTTTTAAAGCAGTTACAATGGAAATGTCTAGAAATTGTTTCTGGATTTCCTTAATAGCTGCAGCCTCGGCAGAATTGAACTGTGGTATTACAGGTTTTATTGCTTTTATTAAGTTTTCAGCATAATGAAAAGATGCCTTCAACCATGTTCCCCAGTGTGTAAGGATCGGCTCTGGTGGTTCAGGAATTCCAGGACACTTTCTGTGAAACTCGCGAAGACGCTTAGGAGATTTTAGAAACACTTTTTTACTCGCTATTAACACATCTACCTCATGAGAACACTGTCGAATATTTTCTGCCACAAGATGTAAAGCATGCACTTTACACGTAACATATATAGATCTACAACCGTGTTGTGAAAGGGAAAGGCCTACTGAACGCATTGTTGCGGAACCATCAGTCGCAAACATCAATATTTGATTTGTTGACACTTGAAATTTTTCTAACGTCTCCAGCACCACCTCCATAATTCTATTGTCAGTACACTCGGAGAGTCTCTTGGTAGCTAATAGCAATGGAAATGTCGATTGGCGAGGGTCCAGTACACAATATACTATTTACAACAAATTTTTTTTACTACCGTCATCTCGTCAACACATAACAGTCGTCTATTTTCTCTATAATATTGTCACGTACAGTTGATATATCGCTCCATAATGTTCTGCGATTACTTGCTAACTGGAACTGCCTATTGTATTTGTACCAACTCATCAGAAATAGTTCTATATCTAGTATGTGAAGCGGAATATTACAGGCTCAACATAGACAATAAATCAAACCTAAATTAAGTTTGCAAAGACATGCTCTGTTTTCTATGTTGATGTTGCATAGAATTCTCGTGAAGTGTATAGTCGGATTTGGCTCAGCACATTAAGGGTTTATGGCATACTTTACACATTACTTTCGCTCCATGGTAGAATAAATCATCAAATTTACCAATAAACTTTTTCACTTGGTGAGCATATAAATGTTTCCTGGGATTTTGCACGTACGACATCCATATATCAAACATCATTTACAATTTAATTGAAATATTTTTATGACGAAATTTTATAATGAAATGTTATGAATATTATTATTTTAGAATAGCTAAGACTAGTGGATTTGATAAATGAAACGTTCGTTGCAGTAAAAATAATCATTCCCCAACATTAAGCGTCAATGGTATGCGCTCGCTCATAGCCTTACTTATTATTAATTCCGAAGAACATCTATATTAGGACGATTGCATCGGAATATTTAATAAGAAACCTCGATAATATATACGCACACAGTACATACGCACACAGTACGAACGTACGCATGCCGTATGTATGTATGTATATACAGGTTGTCAAGAATAGGAACAAATCTGAAAACTGCGATATCGGACCGCCCCCGAGATGCGCAAGAAATAGTCTAGTCTCTACTTAGTCGAATTGAGACCTTTGCAGAGTGAATATCGAGTGTACAGTCAATGAAAGAGATGGATTAAGTGTTTTACAATGGAATTTAAATCCAAACAAAGCATAAAGATTTATGTGGACAAACTAGGAAAGTCATAGCCAATGTTATTCATTTTATTCAACGAGAATCGAATGAGAATAAATCTATAAAAGACTTTTTAAATCTGGATGACTAAAAATGGAAAATAAAGCTAGCTAGAGGAAGCGAGGTATTACCAGGAAAATCCAGATATTACATAATACATCGTAATACATCAGTATTGTAATTACAAATGTTGTAATTATATAATACATCAATAAATACTTCATATTATTGCCTACAAATATTATCTACACTATATAACCCTAATTATTACCTATATCACATACGACTATACATATCATGTTAATATGATACTTGTCAAGCAAATATAATAAATAATTATATATATATATATATATATATATATATATATATATATATATATACATATATATATATATATATATATATATATATATATATATATATATATATATATATATATAACATTATTATTAGTTAGAAGCTTATATCAATATTGCCATATTGATATAAGCTTCTTTAAAGGGGTTCAATACCTAACAGGTAACTATCTGAATCCGAACCATTTACCTCAAAATCACTTTCACTATCTTCTTGTAAATTTATTATTAACTCTTCTACTACTGTTCTACTACCACATGTAATGCTGGCTCCTTTTCTAAGAAAAACTGTTCAAAGCATTTAGCGTGATCACATTGTTTTTTCCACTCATGTTCAGAAAATGTGTTGACCCGACTTTGTGTTTGATCCAAATTTTAGATATGCATTTTGAATAAAACCGTTTTCGCCACCTGCATTCACTATAATTAGACTTTGACCTTTTGCAATAGGCGTATTAGGAAGTCTTCATTAGTACTGTCATTCCAACTTTTGGCAAGCGAGTGAGACAAATGGATATACCTTTCGTCAATATAAATTATAGGTCTCATTTATTCCCGGAATTACTTTATGTTGCTTAAGAAGTTTCTTGTTAATTGTGGAATATCTGGTTTTTCCATAAGCAATTTTCTGTTATTTTTTATTTTCCTCTAGCAAAATCCCATGTCGGGCATTATTTTTCTTAAGGTTTCATACAATCCATGAAAGCTATTCTCTTCTATGAATTTACGGTGTACACGCCGCAAAGTTGAAACTTTTTTTCTACTGTGTAATAATTAATTATGAACCACCCTGTGTCAAAGTTATCCAGATTAGATTTAGACGTTCATTTTGTTCTCAACGAAGATTCGCCATCCTCAATTGATTTCATTTCCCGTGCAATTTTCTGTACAGTTTAAACTTACACCAGTTGTCATTGCAAATGATCCTGAATCATTTAAAAAGGTTCAGGATCGTGTCCTGAACCTTTTTAAAGTCTTTTATGGGTTCATTCTCATTCGCTTCTCGTTGCATAAAATGAATAACATTAACTACGACTTCCCTAGTTTATCCCGATAAAATTTTCCGATTTAGTTTGGATTTAAATTCCGTTCTGAAACACTACACCTAATCCACCTCTTTCATTGACTGTACACTTGATATTCACTCTGCAAAGGTCTCAATGCAACCGAGTAAAGACCAGGCTACTTACTGCGCACCTTGTGGGCGGTCCGATATCGCAGTTTTCGGACTTGTTTCTATTCTTGACAACATGTACATAGTATGTACGTATACACGTCAGTAGTATAGCTATATCACCACCAGGCCACTTTTAATGCGGATGGCATGTGTCCATCGGGAGTGACCAAAGATGGGTTAGTTCGTCAAGCCGCCGCTCGTATATTCCAGGTGTCGCTGTTGTAGTTCTGAAGAAGTGAGGTCACTGGTGCTTATTGTTCAATGACCAGAGGGTCTTCTTCGGCGAGGGGGTGGGAGTAAGAAAAAAAATGCATTAAGATAAAAGGGTGGGGGTAAGAAAAAAATATGGCTGCATTAAGAAAAAAGAGGGTGTGGAAAGAAACATGGCTGCATAAAGCATATTAAAAAAAAAGGGGGGGCGTGGCTGCTGCATTAAGAAAAAACGAGGCGTGGCTGCGAAAAAGGGGGTAGGGTATAGGTATATTAAGAAAAAATATGACTGCATTAAGAAAAAAACATGACGGCAAAGGGGTGGGGGCGCAGGAAAAAAAAAGGTCCGTTACGTGGACATCTGCCGCAATATGTCAAAAGGGCCTTATTTTAAACTTTATCCGATTTCAATCGAATAAAGACTAAAATTCATTAAAAAATGAATTGAACATAATCACAAGAGAGAATATTTTTAATAGGTTAATAAATAAAAAAAGTTATAGACAAAGAAAATATATTTATGGTAAAAAAATAGTACATATATTTAGCATTACATTTAGATTCAATATTAAACATAATAGAATAACTTTAAAAAATTATTAAGATACAATATTGTAGTATTATAAAAAACTTAAAATATTAATGTAAAAAAATGAATCAAATCTCTAATTTCAATACAAATATAATTTATTAAAAAAGAATTTTTAGGAAAAAACATAATTTAATAAAAAAATAATTTTGAAAAAAAGAACATTGCCGACCTGCCCAACATATTACAGTTGGTCGAACCTCACCCTCCTCCACGTCGCTAATCTCGACGACTTCGTCTTCATTATATGAGATGACAATCACCGTCTCGTCGTTGGTGTCGTCGTGGTCCACGACAATAAAGTCGATATCACGATCACTGAAAGAAATATAATTGAAAAAAAGAATACAAAATAAAAAAATAACTTACTTTTCCTCCAAGTAAGATGGAGACGTAGGAGAATAATTTGGAGGAAATAAAAATCCTGGTGGTAGATCCCGTATTGGAATCAGAGGAGGTGGAAGATCTCTGTAAGGTGGGGGCAGGTCATCATCAATGTACGGTGGCGGAGGCAGGTCCCAGTAAGGAGGGAGTAGATCATCCAAATTGCTGTAAAAATAATTATAATTGAAAAATTAATTAACTATGTAAAAAATTACTTACTTTTCTCTGAAGTAAACTTCAGGATTTACCGGTGGCGTATATCGGTTCGTTAACTGAACCAAACGAGCCCAAGCATTAAATTTACTAAAAAAAGTAAGTATAATGTAAAATAAATTAAATAATGAAAAAAAAAATAACTTACATATCTTCAAAGTTCTCTTGGAAAATATTCAAACACTGAGATGACGACACCTTTCGTGAATTAGATTTGATGTTCAAATAAAAGGGATTCCGTTAGACGTTTAGTATTTATATCGAATTGCAGATTTTGTTTAACCTAAACATTTTATAATAATCAAAGCGTGAGTATAAATAATTAGTCGCAGTAATATGAGAAAATTCAAACAACGTCTATTGAAATATGCTAAAGTGATTAAATGAACCATTAAAAATTAATTTATAACTTCCATAAAAATATCGAGAGCGTAAATGAAATAAAGAAGTCACGTATGAAAATTTTTGGTAATATGAAAAACTGAACGCAAACAACGTCTATGTGATTATAAAAAATAATTTATGAGAGTAAGCAATCCCCAAAAATATCGGCGTCTTCAGATTAGATTGTATTGTGTATATATCTGGGTTATCGAAATGATTTATTATAAACAAAAACGTCGGCGTTCGAATTATTTCTATATGGAACGTGATTTAAATGTAAACAAACTGCAAAAATGCCAGACCGTTTTATTTCTAATCTGTAGATAAATCAATAAAAATTAATTTATGACTTAAAACCGTCAATTATAACATATACAAAACATAAATCCCACGAAATAAAAAAACTGCTAACTCGACAAACAAAAACGTCGCCGGCTGGTTTAAGGAACGTGACTTAAATGTAAACAAATGGCAAAATTTCAGTCTGACAGACAAAACATTTTATTTCTCATCTGTGGAGAAATCAATAAAAATTAATTTATGATTTAAAACTGTCAATTATAACATATACAAAATATAAATCCCACGAAATAAAAACTGCTAACTCAACATTTTTTTTCACACGTGTTCATAAAAACTCGTTAGATTACGATGGTGACGTATGAAAAATTGACGTCACAGATGATATAAAAGGTTTACAGCCGGCATAATTCATAATATGTGTTTATACTTGTGCGCTATACGTGACGTATTATAAAATATTAGAAAAATCTTTATTTGTGTGTTTTATCTACGGGAAACAAACGTGAGTAAAAAAATTGTTTTTATTAAGTTTCAATAAAAGTAACAAGAAAATATTCTATTAATTTTAGATGGATTTAGAAAAATTAAACAGAGTTTCACTTCTAGAAACTAAACAAGTTTTGAAGATATCAGACTTGGAACAAAATATTCCCCAGCCAATTTATGGGGCTAGAATAGTGAAAACGCGGTACGATGAGACTATATTACTTGAATTACAAAAGGCCAATATATTTTTACCAAGAAGAGTACTACCCGAAATAAGAGAAAGTTTGGCTGAATTTCAATGTGAAAAAAATACAGTATAATTTATGAAGGCTTGAAGGATGTAAATAAGCCTTCTATGGGAGTCCAGTTCAAGTTTATCAAAAGTAAGTAAACACACACACACACACACACAATTTTTAAATATTAAGTTTTTATTTGTAATTTCTTTAGCTGAAAACAAGGAGTGAGCCCAGACAGTACTGTATAAAATATACACACAGACAGAGATATCAACATTTACTTCTAGAACTCTTCAAGTGAATACACCCAGACACAGCTATGGACTCTGAAGAAATTAAGCATATCAGCAATGATATTATTAAAAAGTTCAAAGAAGTGGAAACACTTTTAGGAAATGGTTGTTGTACCCCGCAGGAGAGAGTGCTATGGATAAAAAAGGTAAAATCACACATTAGACTTTTAACTAGAGCTATCAAGGAATCTAATTTATCTATAGGTGTTGTGTATAGGTTTAAAAATATCATTGAAAAAGTAAATTATATTGGAGGAGCGGTATTGGTAAAAGAAAAACGTAGTAATCGAGTCAAATTGGAAGACTTAATATCGGTTTTTAATAGAGAAAGCTAATACTACTTTCTGCGCCGAATTTATAAGAAAGTCACAAGACATAGAAATTATTGAAAAAAAAAATTTAATACAAAAAATAAGGTAATTGATGAAGGGAGGGATTTACGTCAATGGTTTGAATCCAATGTAATAGATGATATTTTTAATGCTTTATCTGAATCTTCCGAGTCTGGTAGTGGGCTTTAAATGAAATTATTAGCTTAGAAATTAATATAAATAATATTAATATAATAAATTAATATAAATAATGAAGTTGGGAATGGTTCACCCTACATTAAACTACCGGAAAAAATTGCGAAAAAGCAGGCTTGCATTAATGTTAAGAGCAACGATGACGCTTGCTTCGCATGAGCCATTGTCAGTGCTCTCCATCCCGCTGAGGAACACTCTTATAGAACATCATCATATCCTCATTACGAAACAGTACTAAACTTAAAAGATATTGAATTTCCTATGATGTTACCGCAAATTTCCAAATTTGAGAAATATAATGCAATCTCTGTTAATGTATTTGGTTTGGAAATGGATTCAAAATCAAATTTTTCTGTTGTGCCCCACCGTATAACCAAACGAAAATTAGATAAACATGTAAATTTATTATTAGTTCAGAATAAATATTTTCCAAAAATAAATGAATTTGAACCGCCGCCACCGATGTCAGATAATGAAGAGCTAGAAGTTAAATACCATTATTGTTATATTAAAGACTTTTCTAGACATTTATGTAGCCAGCTCTCAAAAAATAAACATAAAAAATATTTTTGCGATAGATGTCTGAATTACTTTTGGTTTCAGGATAAGCTAAATGATCATGTTGTAGATTGCGAAAAACTTAACGATTGTAAAATTGAATTTTCTCGAGAACGGTACATTAAATTTAAAAATTTTGCTTACAAGGAAATGATTCCGTTTATTATATATGCAGATTTCGAATCCTTGCTTGAACCATTTAATGGTGATGATAGTCATTGCAAAACGAGTAGGTATCAGAAACACATAGCCTACAGTGCTGGATATTATTTCAAATGAGGTTATAATAATGACTGGTCGTACTATAAAAGTGCTTGAGGTCTAGAATCGATGTCTTGGTTTGCAGAGGAATTATTCAATGTTGCACAATTTGTCTCCTCGAAATTAAAACATGTGGAGCCCATGAATACTGAAGTTAGTTTACGGGATGCCAGTAAAACTTGTCATATTTGCGAAGGAGAATTTACCGCAACAGATAAAATTGTTAGAGATCACTGTCACCTCACCGGAAACTTCAGAGGATTTGCTCACAATAAATTTAATTTAAATTATAAAAATTCTTTTGTTATTCCAGTGGTGTTCCATAACCTCGGAGGTTACAATGCTCACTTTATAATAAAGTTCTTAGCTGAACGAAATCATATTACTTTATTGCCTGAGAATAAGGAAAAATATATTAGTTTCACAGTTCACGATAATGAAACCAAATTGAAATTTAGATTTATAGACTCCTTCAGATTCGTGGGTTGTTCTCTAGAACAACCTACCTACAAGGTAACAACTAACAACAAGGAAGAACTAGCTTCCACATTGAACGACGAAAACTTTGAAAATCTTAAACGTGAATTTTCGGACTTAGACGAAGAAAAATTTCAGTTATTAACACGAAAAGGTGTATTCTTTTATGACTATTTGGGTAACATAGAAAAACTAGATGAAACGGAATTACCTGACATAAAATACTTTGACAATAAACTAAACGACAAGAACATAGAGGAGACTGATTATGCACATGCGCAAATTGTTTGGGATAAATTCGGTATGAGTACTCTAGGCGATTACAGCGATCTCTATATGAAAACAGATATCATGCTATTAACTTGCGTTTTTGAAACTTTTCGTAGTACTTGCTACAAGACATACAACCTCGACCCAAGCCACTATTTTTCGATACCAGGTTATACGTTTGATTGCATGCTGAAATATACAGGGTGTAGCTAGAAAATATTCAAGATGTAGATATTTCAAGATGTATGTTTATTGAGCGTGGTATTCGAGGTGGGGTGAGTCAATGTTGCAATCGATTTTCACAGGCTAACAAGTATTTAGATACATATGATGCCAGCAAACCATCCACATACATTGTTTATTTCGATATAAACAATTTATATGGTTGGAGTATGAGAGAATTCCTTCCATACGGGGAATTCCAGTGGACAAATTGCAACATAGAAAACACCAGTGTGCCTGATGACTCAGAAATTGGTTACATTTTAGAGGTCGATCTCGAATACCCAGAAAATCTACATGATTTACATAAAGAATTGCCATTCTGTCCGGAACACAGAACTCCACCAAATTCAAAATTTCCTAAATTAATGACTACCTGTTATAGTAAGCAAAAGTATATTATTCACTATAGAAATCTTAAACAAGCCCCACAGCATGGAATAAAATTAACACATATCCACAGAGTTCTACAGTTCAAACAGTCTCCATGGCTGAAGTCCTACATTGACTTAAACACATCACTGAGAACTCAAGCAATATCAAACTTTGAAAAAAAAAACATTATAAACTAATGAATAACGGCTACGTTTGGTAAAACAATGGAGAATGTTCGAAAACATCGAATCGTTAAGCTAGTAAACAAATGGGAAGAGAGGTACGGAGCTAAAAATTTGATTGCAAGTCCTAATTTCCAAAGCATATCCATTTTCGGTGATAATCTTATGGCCATTGAAATGAAAAACTCTCACATTATATTAATATATAATATATATATATATATATTAAATTCAATAAGCCCTTGTATATCGGAATGTCTACCTTAGATATTTCTAAAATTTGCGTATATGATTTTCACTATAAATACATGTTAACAAAATTCCCCGTGGAAAAATGTAAACTTTTGTACACTGATACAGACAGTCTCTTATACGAAATTCAGTGTAATGATGTATATGAAGATGTTATCAAAAAAAAAACATTCATAAATTTGATACTAGTGATTATCCCCAAGATAATCGTTGAAATATTCCTCTAGTAAATAAAAAAAATCCCTGGTTTAATGAAGGATGAAAATAATGGGAAAATAATGACTCATTTCATAGGGGTACGTACTAAGCAGTACACCTATAAAGTTGAATCAAACAAAGTAGTTAAGAAAGCAAAAGGTGTAAAGTCTAATGTTGTGGCAAATAAAATTACTTTTGAGGATTACCTCAACTGTCTAGAGAAATTTTCAAACAAAAAGCCTCACGAAGAGTGTTTACTAAATAAAACTCAACGCTGTATACAATCAAAATTACATGAGGTATACAGCGTGGAACAAACAAAAATTGCTCTTGATCCCTTCGACGATGAGAGGTACACCCTTCCTGAAGTTCATGATGCTCTCCCCTGGGGGCACTACTCCATAATGGACATCTCGTAATTTCATTGCTGATATTCTTTTTTTGCTTTACATCAAATTTAAAAATCCCCCAGTCTGTTGTTATAGTTTAATATTTTTATGTATTTTATTATTATTATTATTATTTTTTTTTTTAAGCCAGTCACCCCTTTCTGTGGCTCCGACTCACACAGAAGGTGCGCTGGTAATACCAGCAATCACTCCTCGCGTTCGCTCGGTTAGTGATTACTGGGCCGAGTCGTGTGCCCTGAGTAGACGTAGCGAGCCGAGAATTACGGCCTTCTGCATGCGACCGGCTAAGATTTCTGCCGAGTCTCGGCATGCCGGTATGCTCTTTAATTCGGAAAGCAGTGTATCTCTCGCTCCACCAAGGGCTCCTATAATCAGTACCTTCAATTTAACAGTATGGTCTGGATAGAGTCTACGGAGTTCGAAGAATAAATCTCGATATTTCGTCCGTTTCTCCTCCTCTTTCAAAACAATGTTACCATCACCGGGTGCCGAGAACTCGATGACGAACATTGTCCTGATTTGGTGGTCGAGGAGGACTACGTCAGGCTTGTTGGCTTGTATTTGCCTGACGGTGGAAAACGAATAGTTCCAATATATTCGGCACTTCTCGTTCTCCACAACGGACTCAATATACCCCGGAGCGAAAGGCTGCACTGGTGTCTCGTCTATCTGATACGAGTGCCTTAAATGATAATAAAGTACCCGCAACGCTGCGTTGTGTCTATGGATATAGGCCGAGCCTGCATATACCTGGCAAGCCGACAGTAAATGCATCAATGTCTCCGGCGCCCTACGGCAGGCCCTGCAGATGAAATCAGGGACCTCCATACCCATGACACGACTCCGATAGACGAGCGTGTTAAATACACCATCTTGGCAAGCCATGATGAATCCCTCGGTCTCTGAATTTAGCCCGGCTGACCTTAAGAAAGCAAAGGTCAGCCTTTCGGATAAGCCCAGGGCTTCCATATTCCTATAGAAGACCCCGTGCATGGGCTAATCCTTGTGAAGCTGCAGAGCTCTTAAATGCTCTGCAGCTTTTACTTGGGCTTTTAACCGAACGGGTTCCAACTCAGTGACAGAGTTGTGATTGGCCCGTTCGGTGTCGAAGACGAGACCGAGATCATCGGCTGCTCTACGTGCTGCCTTAAATAAAAATGCTCCTATCACTGCATGTTCGTGATCTCGGACCATGCAGAGAAGGGGATCCGAACTCCTTATAACCTTACAGGCTCCGCCCAGAACCATCCTGTTATGAAGACACTCCAAACTCAAGAGTCCATAGCCTCCGCGATGTCGTGGGAGATATAGCCGTGAAACGGACGATCTGGGATGCAATCTTCTACTGAGATGCATCCTCTTTCGGGTTACTACGTCGAGTTGTCGCAGCTCCTCCTGTGACCATTTGACTACTCCGAAGGAGTAGACAAGGATCGGAACGGCAAGCATGTTTGTTGCAGACACCTTGTTCTTCCCCGACAGTTCTGAAGACCAGATATGTCGGAGGCGGTGCTGATACTTGCCGCGAAGAGCGTTTTTTACGACACCTACCTCTTGGGTGGAGCGTTGCTCAACACCCAAGTAGGCGTACGACTCTCCGGCATCTAAGTGATGTAAGATGCCTCTGTCTACGAGCTGCGCATCCTCTGCGTATTCCCGGCTTCGTCCTCTCTTGAGGTGAACCAGTGCACATTTGTCCAACCCCAACTCCATCCCGATGGCCTGCGTGTACTCCTGCATTACCCTCAGGGATTGGCGTAATTCCCTTTCTCCGGATGCATAAAGTTTTAGGTCATCCATGTAAAATATATGGGTGACCTTTTGCCTCCGATCGCCGGAGGTGCCGCAGTTGCGGTGGCGGTGGACACCAGATAATTTTTTCCACCAGAAGTTATTCATCCCGTCGGGACCTGGAGCAGCAAAGTTCTTAGAGCCCGCAAGAGCCCTTCGAACCTCTTCAGGGGTTATCGGGTGGCACACTTCTTCTGGTCGCTCAAGACCTTCGCAAAAGTCTTCAAAGTGTGCCAGGGCTGGAGTGTCTCCTTGGAGTGGGAGCTTCTGCTCGTACAGCGCCTTCCAAAAGTTTTCCACCTGATCTACAGTCGGTGGACTTTCGACAACAGGTTGAGGCGGTTCGAATAGGGTTGTTGGCGGAACAAATTATTTTCCGCCAACCTTCGCGCCCGCCTCACTAGTGACTTTTTGCACGTCACTAGCATCCGTATCCTATCAAGGCAGTGCTGTTTGGTGGTACGCAGCTCTACCTCATTAAGTGTGAGATGGACGCGTCTTAGATTGGCGGCGATTCGCCGTAATTTTTTCGTGAAAGGCCTATTGGCCACCATATAGTCCATCACACATTGGATACGGGATACCTGTTGTCTTGCCGACTGGATCTTGGCCTCCATCTTCTGTACACGCCACTCCGCTCTCTCTCGCGGAGAGGAAGAGTTGTTCGCCCTCTCCATATGAGAGAAGCTCTCGCCGGCAGTGTACAGGGCACAATTTATGTGCCAGATGTCGGCCCCTTCTGGAAGCAATGCTTGAACTTCAGCATCCACTCTGGCCAGGTCTTGTGGCCTAGGGGGTCTTATGCGATGTAACCCCCTTCTGGTACTGAGGCCCTCTACTATTAGTGGAACGGTGAAGACCGCATCCTCAACTGGTTCATTAGGCAGCCTTTCAGCTACCTCATTCGCCAATCGGGGCGCAGTCCTTACATAGCCCTTTCAACGAAGATAGGATACATAACCACGCAGATTCTGCGGCGTGAAGGCATCATGCTCTGGGTGTAATTCACCCCACAGGGCATGCATACGTGCCATGTATCCCCTCCGTATGGGTTCATCAGCTCGTCGGTCCAGTCAAAGCGTCCATGTTCTTGGCGTACGTCGTTTCCAGGCAATCCATCCATTTGGGCCCACCACCTTGCCCATGACCACTATCCGAACGGGGTCGATCGTGGGGGCCTCCTCTTCTGTCTTTTGGAACAAGAAGTTCGGGCTTACCAGGGAGTTAGCCCAGTAAGCTCACGGCCGACACTAGAGGGGAATCTGTTATCCCCTCCCGAGTGCGCTGGTGCTGCCGGTCCGGTTTTGCACCTCAGCTGGAGTAAGTGGTGTCGCTACTCACCAAAGGCCAGATGAATGCTGTGCGGCCCCTCCTGCTTTTATTTATTTTTATTTATTATTGTTTTATTATGTAATCACATTTTTATTATATGTATTTTTTCTTTATTATTTTATTATATGTATTTAAATTATCATGATATTTTTATTTCCCCTAACCTAAAAAAAAATAAAAAAACTCACATTAAATAAATTTCTTTTTATTTAAGCACTTGTTTTCAGTACATACAGTTTTCTATCTAAATCATTAAGAATAGTATCTTCATTATAAAATAAACATTCACGTATACAGTATGATTGAATATTACATGGATATGTCACATAAATTTAACATAACAGTATATGGTGACAATTCATAATTAGATTCACTTAAGATATTATTAGCTACATTTAAAAAATTATTATAGAACTGTTCAAAACTTAAACTATTTAGTAAGTCCATATGAGATGATACAATTTTATTGGTGTAGATGAGCTCACGAACAACTTTGTCAGATAAATGAAATGTGCAGAAGCCGTTACTCATTTTCAACAATTTGATTCCAATAATTTGCGATGATATTAAAGCATAATGGGAAAACTTCATTTCTATTCCTTCGGGCTGTTCTTCTGTCACCACATCGAAGTAATCCACAATAAATTGTTGAAGGTAAGTAATAAAATCATCCCAATCTTCTCTGTTAAATGAGATGTTGTCTAATGTGGTGAAGTCTGGATTCACATTCAGTAAAATTCTTACGGCAGGAACATAACCTCTTGCAGCACTATATCCTGTAGTTATTTTATATACAGAATTTTTTATGTCAGTATTATATTCTAAAAGATATCGACCCTCGTTTTGCGCAGCTTCTTCATATTGTGCACTAATTCTATCCACTTCATGCCAGTAGTCAGAATCGGCTAGACTAGATGTTACTGATGTCATAATTGCGGTAGACTAATGAATGATTATGGTTTCAACCCCTTTTTATAGATATTTAAATTAGTTTTAAACATTGTTAAAAAAGGCCCCTCTGCAGTTGTAAAAATGTTCGTGTTTTCCATAAGAATCAATGCATATTTGATTAAAGTACGTTATCTGAATCAATCCAGCTATTGTGAGATGCGTCGAAACGTAACCATTTTACGTAAACTTGTTTACCTCGTCTACGTAATACCTTTTCAACGAGATACACATCGGGAGTTTTCGTTTTCTGTAGTTCTTCTTCGTATAAACCTCCGCTTATTCGAATACCATGCATGTCCTCGAGCAAATAGATGGTGGGGTTGGTGAGTTGTACTTTAATAATTTTAAATAGTTCAGTTGTCCAATTAGGTGTGTATCCTTTTTTAAAGACATGCTTATTCTTACTGATTTGTACAATATCCCCAACTTTGTAGTGTCGCGATGCTACCAACTTAATATTGTTATAAACTGAATTAAATATTTGTTTCTCATTTTGTTTAGTTACATATAACGGTTTCATTCCTATTGTTCTGTGATGACTGTTGTTGTACTATTGTTGTGTTGTTGTGATGATGGATAGATATACTCCCTGATATTGTTGACAATATCAGGGAGTATATCTATCCATCTGTATGAGCCATTTAAACTAAAATATTTATATAATTTCTCCTTTAACGTTCTAATAACTCTTTCAACTATAGCTGCCTTCTTTACGGTAAATGTACTGTAATGGTTTATCTTATAGTTTTTCATCAAGTTTTTAAAGTGAACATTATAAAATTCAGTACCCTGGTCCGTATTTAAATTTTTACATTTCCTCTTGCTATCCTTAAAAATACCACTCATTGATTGTGTAACTTCTAGTGCACTCTTGTTTTTTATGGGTTTAGCCCATACAAATTTTGAAAAACAGTCAATCACTATCTAGAATGTATCTAAAACTGCGATTGTCCTTAGTATAATTACACATTTCGGCTAAATCTGCTTGCCACAAATCGTCTATTCCTTTTATTATAATACGTCTACGATTGAAATTTTTGCGTGCAGGCTTATGAAGCTCATTAACTAATTGAATTTTTTCTCTAGATTTCTTCATCGGGTGGACTGTAAATTGTTTCATTGATTGCATTTGATTCAATGCCTTTTCCAGCAACACTATCTAAACCTTTTTGATTTAATTTATCTATGGTCTTTCCTATATCCGTTAGATAGGTTTTCTGTTGATACAAATCTGATGTCACATATTTTATACTATCCTTAAACTTATTTAAACGTTCAAATAGCACATCAATAATATTGTCTGATAGAATAGAATTTATATGATCAGCTACATATTTCTTATTAACGGCGTCACCCTCGTCAGTAGGTGATAGAACATTACACAGCTTTAAATTTTCAATATTGATGTTTTCATCTTCGGTAAATACAAATCCATGTTGTGGTTGACTCAGATATGAATCTTTAATTTCACTACTACGCCGCAAAGACCTCCAAATTTATCGAGACTCATCCTGATAATGACTCAAATTGTATGTACATCAAATATTTAATAGATAACTCCAGCCTCACGTAGTTCACTAATGATAGCTGATATTTCATTATCATGTGAATCAGTATTTCCTGCAATCTTTGATGCATTCAAAAGTTTCAGTCTATCAACAAGCTCATTGACGTCATCCCAATAAACATATTCGATTGGCTTTTGATTGTAAACCATATTCAGACCGGATCCACTAGTTGACTGTGTTTTTTTCTTCTTTTTACCGTCCAATAATGGTCTTATTATTTTAATATACTTGGAAGATCTAGTTCCATTAATTTGTCCAGTAGGTTCGTAATTTCTTCTATGTACATTGGTAATTTGCAAACTTTCCTTATATTCAGTTAAATCATTTCTATCATAATCTGTGGGATTCTTCATAAAAAGTAGATTGTATAACCCCACTTTGCCATCATATACTTTATCATTAATAATTATTTCAGAGGCACGACCAATTTTTAAATCCATATTACCAATATACAGTTTATTCATTTGTAAATCCAATCTAATGCCATAGGTTTCATCATAGTCTTTGCGTTTAGTAAAAAACCTCTCTATATAGTGTCTAGCTAAAGATGGATACTGTTCAAAATATTCATTAAGAGCAGTTTTCTCCGTTTTGCCATCCTGAAAGTTAGCATCTCCTACTTCATACTGAGGTTCCAGAAACAATATGTCATCCTTAATATTTGCATTTGATGTATACTCTGCTGAACTAGAATCACCCTTTAACTTTTTTTGTTGTGATAAACCTACACGCTTCGTGTCTGTTTTCTGTAATATATTTACAGATTTGAGTTCTTTTAATGGATCGATAATAGGATTCAAGAGTCTATTAAGAGTTTCGTCTTCGTCAGATTTTCCTAGTTTTAATGCTAGATATTTTTTTCTGATAGCCTTTGATGCCTTATGAATTTTATCTTTAAGAAATTTTTTCTTTGATAGATCCAATGGTTTAACTTTAGATACTCTATACTTTTCAAAAGTTATTTTATTAGACTTCATTGTTACAACCTTAGCAGCAATCTGTTTTAAACTGAGCCTATTATTTGTATGAGCTGTACGAGCTGTTTAAATGGGGCTGTATGATCTGTTTAAATGGATCTGTATGTACTGTTTAAATGGACTGTACGACCTGTAGGAACTGTATGACTGTATAGGCTGTATGAGCTGTTTTTAAGCAGAGGTCATCTATTCAGTTCGATTGTCTAACTAATAATAACAGACACAGTTTACGTTACACGCTTATATACTGATCAAAACCTTTTCGATACCGACCACCATGTAAATCAAAATCTTTTACGATGACCATTACTCCATACTTATCATTCCAACATTCTCTACACATGTCTTCAAATTGCTCGAATGTCATATCTAGGGCCACGTGATCATCATACACATGTCGTAAATTGATTTTATCTTGTTTAAATAAAATGATGAAGTTACAATTATCACGAATGAGATGTTTAGGTATCCGCGTGTATGTTTGACAGAGATAGAAACAGTCTACAAGTTTATGTCTACCCATACTGAAATATGCTCCTATTTTGTCTTGTTTGTCACATGCCACATCGTCGAAAATGAATATTGAATTAGATTCAGCCTCAGATGGATCGATAATACTCTCACTACTTGCATACGGAAAATATCCAACTCCATTTACGTTCTGCAATACCCGTTCCAATAGTTTGTATTTCGGTTGAAAATGTGATTTAGAGTAAACGTATATGTTTTCAAACCACAGTCCATTAGAATTGAATAATAAGCTTAGAAGCAAATTAGTTTTGCCTGCTCCACTGGCTCCGCATATAATAGCTCTTAGAGTACTAGAAAATAACTTTCCATGTTTTTCTTCTCCTCCCGCACAATGGTCTGTCAACAGATCTAAATTTTAAACGGTCAGGGACACCTGTTGTCTTTGAACACGCATTGTAACCCCTGAACTATTTTACTGACTGTAATACTTTATATATATATATATATATATATATATATATATATATATATATATATATATATATATATATATATATATACTTTATATATTTTGTAAGTGGTGTGCAAAGGGCTCATTATTTATTGAAACCTCCAATGGCATACAGTACGTTAAGTTCTGAAGTAAAGAAACAAGTAAACTATTTGGAACGTTTTCATCATGGTCTAAAATATAGCAGCGGTTATGTAAATTACGACATATTAAATGACATCCTAAGCGATCACCTATTGAATGGGGCTGACGTCAACATAGTTTACGTAAAGGAACATAAAAAAAAGGAATTTCTTGAACAAAGCTACATGAACTAGCGGAAACTTCAACAACGCCACCTCTTGTAGTTAATGTCGAACATATCACCGAATATATCAGTGCACCACTACCAAATTTTTTAAAAGACTTTTCACAATGTATTCATCATTATAATAATTTTAAATGTATGTGTAGTATAAGAAATAGTGTAAAACTATATGATTGGTTGTATTCAAATTTACCAAAATAAATACAAAAAAAAAACTATTGGTTTCTGTTTTTTTTTTTATTTATCTCCTACGTGTGTGTGTTTTTTTAGTTGTTTATTAGACGTCTGAGCAGTAATAAATACAAGTTATTATTGAATGAACATTACAGAAAGTTAGAGCAGTTGAAAATAACTATCAGCTTTTATAAACCAAAAAAGCGTATGTTCATTAGTTTTACCAATATGAATATTACACATGAAAGAATTCCTTCAACAAAAATATAGAGAGAAATGTTAATAAATAAGTATAGTCTATGTGTACATGCATAGTATATAATTAATCATGATGTCGTTAGGTCATCAGTTTATTGTCTTATATGCTATATATCAAAATGTTCTTTATGTGCATCGTCCATATGATGCGAAAGAAATGTTTGTCTACTTTGATACAATGATAACTGGAAAAATATGACACCTTATATTCTAAATAATCATATTTCTACGTTTCTTTCTTCCATACCAAATGATGCTAAAAGATATAAAATAAGAGTAAAATTTCAAAATGGTACAAGTGGAGATTTAGATTGGAACATTTTTAAAGGCGCATGCGTGGCCACTGTCGATATATTCAATGATTATAATGGTCAACAATCACTTACAATTATACTATACTACATTACACTCTGTTCTTCGATTTTAATTCTGAAGTGTCTTATTAGAAATAGTAGCAAAAAATGATTGATGCTGAACTAAGAGGTGCCATCATAAGACTCTACGAAGATATTTCACAAGAAAAATTCAAGGAACTCAGTATTAGTGAGCCTTCCAACGTTATGTATCATATTAAAGGCTATCAGACTGATACTGTAGTTCACTATAATCATACTGAATATACATTAGAAACATATGGTCGTGCTGAAAATTTATGTAATCAAATTTTACTGAGATCCATCGATCTAGACGAATTTTGCGGAGGAATACTGGAAGCTGGTTTCTTCAAATTATTATACTCAATTAGAAAAACAATACCTTTTGAATATATTGTAAAATACAATCTTTATAGTGAAGATGTAGTTGATTAAATATTTTACTAAAAAAATTGTTGTTTTTATTTTGCACACTTATGTGTACAGTTTTCATTTTTAAAATATATATATTTTTTATTTAAATATATAAATTACAGCTCCTAACTCGACAGAATTGTTTACGTAACGTGCTTTTTTTCAAAAGACGCAGATGTTATTTAATACGATTCTGATTTATGACCTTGATCTCAATTCCGATGTTAGTCGGCTTTAATCACAGTCTACAATAGTGGTAGACACCAGTTTGTTTACATTTAAGTCACGTTCCTCAACTCAGCTGGCGACACTTTGTTCAACAAGTCAAGACTTATTTTTAACGTTGAATTTGCATTCTATATAATAAGCGACAAGTAGGTTAAAAGAAAAAATGACTCAGCATTTAATCATCCACGTGCAGATAATTTTTGTTTATTCACCAGACCAGCTTATTTAGTCTACAATAGCACAGCAAACATTTTAGTCATGTTTTCAAGTCGTACCATCATACATGTGTACCAACCCAAATATAGTGGCTTTTTAGTACCAACTTAGGAAAAATAAAACCCCCGTTTTTACCTTAAATATATTTTCTTTTTCTATAACTTTTTTATTTATTAACCTATTTAAAATATTCTCTCTTGTGATTATGTTCAATTAATTTTTTAATGAATTTTAGTCTTTATTCGATTGAAATCGGATAAAGTTTAAAATAAGGCCCTTTTGACATATTGCGTCAGATGTCCACGTAACGGACCTTCTTTTTCCTGCGCCCCCACCCCTTTGCCGCCATGTTTTTTTCTTAATGCAGTCATATTTTTTCTTAATATACCGATACCCTACCCTCTTTTTCGCAGCCACGCCCCTTTTTTTCTTAATGCAGCCATGTTTTTTTCCCTACCCTCTTTTTTCTTAATGCAGCAGCCACGCACCCGTTTTTTTTAATACAGCTATGTTTTTTTTCTTACTTCCACCCCCTCGCCGAGATCCACCAAGACCCTCTGGTCATTAATCAACAAGCACCAGTGACGTCACTTCTTCAGAACTACAACAGCGACACCTGGAATATACGGGCGGCGGCTTGACGAACTAACCCATCTTTGGTCACTCCCGATGGACACATGCCATCCGCATCAAAAGTGGCCTGGTGGTGACATAGCTATACTACTCACGTCGTACTTCAAATATGATGTTCAAGAATTTGGTTGTGGCGTTCACGAATATATAAATATTTAAATATAAGAATAAATAAATATTTAAATATACCAAACTTGTATCACTACATACTTCAATATTTCATTAGTACAGTAATATACTCGTACGTATATTAAACAGAAAAAGACAATAAAGAATATACAATAAACTGTATGTCATTTCAAAGCAGCGTTATTTCTCTTTTTTAAACAATATAAGGTGTGAAATTTAAAATGTGCACTCAAAAGTGGTGAAACGTCTTATCTTGTCACTCTACTATTGATACAAAAATTTATGCTAGCGGGTAATAAAATTCCACTACAGCCTTGCGATGTTCATTTCACATCAAACTGGTGTGTATCAGTTTGAGTGAATTTAGCGTCAAACAGTTACATGAATTTTTTTTATATTTTAAGTAGTAAAAAGCATTTATTTACACAGTTTGTAGTTCAAAAATATTCTATTATAAATTAACTAAACAACTACTTCAATGAAATATTTTTCTACATATTTTCAGCTACATATATACAATATTATCCATGTTTTTACATTGAAGTGTTTCAAGCCACTATTACAAAATCTATTAGGAAGAGTATGAAAGCAGTTGTACACGAATTATTCCATCTACACATTGCTCTTAAATTTTTCCACTCCTAATGCTCCCTTCAAATTCAGTAAGATGGTCCTCACACATGACAAATCTGACGTGCAGCCCGAACTTTTCAGAATAAAAATGATCTATAATTTGTTGTAGTAGTAGAGATGCACTATGGATTGACTCTTCCTTCTATTGACCGGTACGCTCGAAGAGGTCGCAATAATCACAATAAAGAGGTCGTGTAAAGGAAAGTGCCCTAATAGTCGCCCGACATTAGACCAAAAAAGGGCATATGGGGGAAATAATTTATAAAGTTTTGCCCTTCACAGGAATTAATTTTTTTAGGATCAAAAATAAGAATCAAAAAAGTTCCCACCTGTCCGGTGGATGAAACATCCCTCAATTTGTAAAAACCACCCCCGATGGGCACTTTCTGTTAGCTTTTCTCATTTAACTCCAAATCCATTGGTTGCATGGAAATAATAAATAGAAACAAAAATACTCCATATGAAATTCTACATAAAAAATGTTCTATTGATAATTTGGCTAATACTTATCGGTTTCGAGTAAACAGCGTTCAAAGTTGCTAACAGTTTGAAGCGCGTAGCTAAAAATTACTCTAATATGGCTTTTCAAGGCAAATATCTGAAAATTGGTTGGATTTAGGATAAAAATGGGTAGAAACAGAATTGTAGAGCATGATATTTTCTACAAGAACCGTATATTGTAACTAAAAGATTGTAAAAAATTCATACTCTGGCTAAATCAGCACTCTCCCTTCGTGACATCTGAAAATTTTATTTCGTTGTCAAGTGGCCTAGTTGCTATTGTCAACATTGATTTCTATAAAGCAAAAGGGATCGGCAAAAAATCATTATATGAAATGATTAAACCCAGTTACACATTCGGTACTTTGAAGTTCATACGATTAAATATGAGGAAGTCAATCTTTTCTACTATCAGTTCTGTTAAAATTAGAGATGATGATGTTATTCAAATTAAGACGACGCAATTGTTACTAAGAATAATTTGTATCGTGCACGCAACCAAAGATTTGCAGTCGTGTTTCAATTTTGAGCTTGCATCGATTCCACTGTCCTTATTTGACGAAAAGGGCCTTATGAGAACGACGAAGAAATCGTCTTTATATGAAACTTTCAATGCAGTTCCAGAACGACCTGCCGATTTTGGCGATTATGAATTCATCATCGATGGAGGCAACGTGATTCATCGTGTTGTATGGCCCAAACAAAGTATATATGTAAATGTATACACGGCCTACATTAATTTCATTCAGAAACATTGTGGCCAAGCAGTAACTGTAATATTCGATGGGTACAGTGAAAATATAGACAGCACCAAAAGTATCCGAAGAGAACAGTGACTTTTGAAACGCATTTCTAGTAAAATTATTTTCATTGAAAATGCCCCGCTGAATGACCCGCTAAACAAATTATTGAGCAATCTCGCCAATAAAGAGCGTTTAATTTCACAACTAAATGAGAACTTTTAATATTAGGGGATTGAAACGATAACTGCTGTAGATGATACCGACGTGCTGATTGTTGAAACAGCCATCAACAAATCCCATCAGAATAAGACAGTGGTCATCGTTCAACAACACATCGATCTTTTTATTGTCCTTGCGCCCGAAGATAAAAACATGCGATTCTTAAGAGATGCTCAATAAAATATAAAAGAAGTGGTGTACAGTTCACGCGATTTTCAGTCTTCAAAGGTTTTGAACAACTGTAAGGAATCAGTACTGTTTGTCGATGCGTTCAGCAGCTGCGATACCACTTCTGCTTTTATTTTTTAACAAAGGGAAAACACAAACTATGAGTTTACTCAGCAAGAGTAAAGACTTGTGCACGTATTCAATAATCCGCAATCGACCAAAGAAGAAATCGCAAGTGTTAGGGAGCGATTTATACTTGCCTTATACAAAGCTCCTAAAACTGAAAAATCTGGTCCGTTACATTCAATAAATTCGTTGGGCGATCGAACCATGCCGTTATGTTATCGAGACTGCCACCAACATCCGCGGCTTCCCAGCAACATTCTTATCGTATCTTTCATCAAATTCAGATTTGGAAATGGGAGAGAGTGGACCCCCACGCAGTGGGGTTGGAAAAACATTAAAAACATTGTGTCACTGGTGTATACCACTGAAGCATCACCTCCAACTTCTATTCTCGATCTAATGCCCTGCAATTGCAAGACGGGAGGCTGCAGAAAACGATGTGGCTGTGTTAAAGTTGGGCTATGCTGCTCGACCATGCGTTCCAACTGTCATGGACAAGGGTGCATGAACGTAATGCCCGAAAATGATTTCGTCGAAGATGATTTTACTTTTTTAATTACAATATACGGGTCTTGTAGAAAATATTACGCTCTACAATTTTGTTTCTACCCACTTTTGTCCTAAATCCAACCAATTTTCAGATATTTGCCTTGAAAAGCCATACTAGAATAATGTTTAGCTACGCGCTTCAAACTCTTAACAACTTTGAACGCTATTTACTCGAAACCCGTAAGTATTAGTCAAATTATCAATACAACATTTTTTATGTAAAATTTCATAGGGAGTATTTTTGTTCTATTTATATTTCCGTACCACCAATGGATTCGCAGTTAAATGAGAAAAACTGACACAGAGTGCCCATCGGGGGTAGTTTTTCGCAACTTAGGGGATGTTTCACTCACTGGACACGTGGGAACTCTTTTAATTCTTATTCCTGACTCTAAAAAGAAAATCTCCTGTGAAGGGCAAAACTTTATAAATTATTTCCCCTAAATAACCAAAGTTCGGGCAACTATAAACTGAACTCCCCCTAAATCGGACCCCCCGGTCTCCTGTGCAGCGGAGTGCACATATCGCGTCGCCTTTAACTTGTTGCATGTCAGCTTATCACCTTATCAGTCCGTCATTACGTGTTTTGATAGCAGGAAAAGTTTTTACATTGTGCAACATTTGTCGTTATTTTTCCTAGATATTGGCACGTGAGCATTTCGACCTATATGTATTCTTAAATGGTAAGGTTCAAGATTAATGTTTATCATTAAACTGTTTCATTTAGATATTTGATTAAAAATTTATTGGGTTAACAAAATGTTGGGTAGAGTCCCACAAACCGGATCCCCTTCAGTTGCCTAAACCGGACCGTTATTTTTTCATGTTTAAAGTCTGCTTACATTTGTACAGACTCTTATTATCGCGAAATTCCGTTGTAGATTACAAGAGGATAATGGGGAGGTTGATCAAAGGAAGTGGAGTCTCAAATGACTAAAGCTATTGACGCAGTTCAGAGCTGGTTCACTATTACCTTGCTATGGAAGCTTCTTTTTTTAGGCTTACTCGGTATGACTTGCGAAGAATGGCTGTACAATTGGCAGAGAGAAACAATCTTGAATATTCTTTTAAAGACGAAATTGCTGGTAAAATTGGGTTAGTCTCTTTCTTAAACGCCACAAAACAAAACTGTCAGAAAGGAAGCCTACTGGAACATCTTATGGAAGGGCGATGGGTTCAACAAAGAAAACACAGAAAAATTCTATAACCTCCTTGGAAGGTGTTTATAAGAAAGGTAAATTCACTCTTGACAGAATTTATAACGTCGATGAGACTGGCACTACTGTGGTACAATCTAAAGTAGCAAAAGTAATTGGCCTTAAGGGTAAAAGACAAATAGCCGCCTTGACATCAGGAGAACAGGGGGCGCTTATAACGATTACTGCTTGTGTGGATGCTAGTGGCTCATTTGTGCCCCCTTTAGTGATTTTTCCAAGGAAAAATTTGAGCGAACAGTTGAAAAAAGGGGCTCCACCGAGAACAGTCTCTGCAGCGCACCCTTCAGGATGGATCCAAATCAACTCCTTCGCCCAGTGGTTTCGACATTTCATCGAGTTTGCCAATCCTACAAAGGAAAAACCTGTGCTGTTGCTTTTGGATGGCCACTTTAGCCACACACAGAATATTGACCAGATCGACTTAGCAAAAACAAATTATGTTACCATTGTGTCGTTGTCACCTCACTCCTTACACAAACTACAACCTTTGGATAAAACTTTCATGGGTCCTCTCAATGTTTACTACAGCGAGGAAATCAGGCAGTGGTTAAGGCACAATGAACGTGCTCTCAGTGCGTATGATGTAACCTGTTTGGCAAAGCCTATATTAGATGGCAAATGGCTCAAGTAACAATCAATTGATTTAAAGTAACGGGCATATACCCCTTGAATAAAAAGATGTTTTCGGATGTCGAATACATAGAAGAGGCAAACAAAAAACGAGACTCTTTGTTCTATAAATCTGTCCTAAAGAAACAAACTGCAGTAAATCAGAGCTTTCCAGAGAACAGAGAAGAATGTGATGTGGACAAACCACAAGTTATTGTGGAGTTTGACCCAAATCAACCATCAACGTCTTCGGCAGGTCAAGGTACTCCTTTGTCATCAGCTACAGCTGAGAAATCTCAGGGTTCCACATGTTCTAAGATAAGTCTGTTTGACATCGCTCCCATTCCTAAAATCAAAAAGAGAACCTTTGAATAGGGTATGAAAGGCCTGCAGTTCTACGGTCATCACATCTTCACCTTATAAAGCGAAATTGGCGGAAGCTAAAAAAGAAATCAAGGAAGCTGAACAACAAGCACGGAATCGTGCTCAAGCAAGCAAAAGCAATAGCGGCCGGAGACGTGGTGCAACAGTAGAGCCACCAGGAAAAGAGAAACAGCTCGTGAAAAAGCGTCTAAATTATAAGAATAATGTGAAATAATCAAGCACCGAAGATGAAACCAGCGTGTCCTTTGGAACATCCGAATTGGAGCTTCTCCCGGGAGTTTTCCCATCAAAAAATGACGACGCTTGGTGTATGTTTTGTGACAGAAAATTTTCGGAGGATTTTAAAGGGGAAATTTGGATCAGATACGTTATGTGCTCGCTGTGGGCCCATGTGGACTGTGCTTGGGCTGAAAATCACGTATACATCTGTGATTTTTGTCGCTAAACGATTTAATTCTGTTACAGATTTTCTGTATCTTTTTGAAATACATTCTGTATCCTTTTTTTAAAATAAAACCTGTAATTGCCATAGACGATTATAGGGGCTACTTATACTTTGAGTCTAGATTGTTTTCTTTGATTTAATAATTTTTTCTAATTTTGTTTGGTATTATTTTGATTAGTTTTACAAGGGGTCCAAATTTGGCACCTAGTTTTCAAATCGCCAAAGTGTAAGGTTTTCGATAATAATTTTTTTTTAATACTAATTTTTAATTATATTTTCTAACAGAAAATGTAAATGGTAACTAACATTATAATATAAATATTACATGATTTTAGAATATAATTTTTTACTATTTTGTTTTTTTTTAAATCAAAACCAAAATGGGGGTCCGGTTTACGGCGCTTTCCTCTATTCCTCTAATATAACTACTGCAAAATATGTATTGGTTTAACATGTTCGTTTTTCGGCAAAAATTTTATAATACATTGCGCAATCATATAGGTACTTCTCCTTAGTTACACCAACAGCCATTACCTTTCTGAAGTTTTTAAATATGTAAGGCAGCGCTTAACTAAATATGCCCACTTAACGGGAAGTGTCATTACATAATCGCGTTAAAACTTGTATCATAGTACAAAAATGTTTCGTACGTGAACAACCCCTCGTACAAACTTCAAAAATTGAGACAAATTGTTTTTTGTTTTGCAAATTATAATTAAACCTAAGCGTTTCAAAATCGATACTGGAAATTTCTTTTTACAGTTGAACGCTTTCATCTTATTTAGAGATAAATGTTCGGGATGTGGTATCAATATATAATATGTAAAAATTATTTGGCGTTAAATACTATTAGTGGTAGTATTTGATACCACACTGACTAAATGTTATAGGTACACATCAGCGACTTAGGTTGAAGATGTTGCTTGTGGAATGCCGAAAGAGGCTGTTTCTATAATAAGACTATATTCTAACAGTGACAGATTGTTTTATGTTCCCTTTATTTTGTTAAAATTCACGTTAAGAATTAATTTAAACATTGAAAAATAGCATATTTTACACGGTGTTTTAAATTTTGTAACATATTGGCGTCGAAAAAATCTGATATTAAGAAACCATTGACAATATTATTTAATGAAAGTGTTTGTATTCCTAATGTAATTGTTGTATACAAACACCATTGCCTGCATAATTAACATATGTACCCACGTGCGTAGCTGTTTAATTTGTTTTATATCAACGTTTGAAAGCCTCACACACTCTAAATTTAAATCGCTTTAAATCAATAGGTATACAAAGTCGCCTGAAATAGTTCACTTCCTTTCAAATCTCATAATAAAATTTGTATGTCCCTCATATCAGATAAATTATTTTCAACAACGGATGGTCTAAGCGAACCCGGAAATTCGGCGAATAAAATTTTGTTGAAATATGAAAAAAAATCCCGCCGAAAATTCCGTCTAGGCCTTGAAAACACCCTGAAATATTTTGAGTAGGTTCTGTTTCATAAATAACTCCATAATGATTGTTCATTTAATTTAATAATTGTTCATTTTTATGCAACAGTAGTAGTGTTATAAATAGTAAATTTTAAGAGTTAATTAAATGGCACCAAAATGATTCCGTTGTGGTAGTTTCTTGGAAATGCTGGTAAGGGAATGTGCCCACAAAGTACTCTTTTTCATCTCTTCGAATTTATATGGAACGGTTTATCAAAACAATATATTAGTCAGTTATGATCAATAAGTTAATCATCTTAGTGTGACCTCTGGGGCGTAAACTAACAGTATTAAAAACCTGATCAGTTAATGTCAAATTAATGTTTTATGCATTATTGAGTAGTTAGTTCTAAGTTATCAACACTACATACTAACATTTGTGAGTGTCAATTTTAATAGAAGTTCGAAGACACATCGTAAATGATGACAATAGATGACCGTAAATGACAATTGTTTTGAAATTTTTTTTTTATATTTTATATAAGATTGTTGATCACTGGAATAGTCTTCAGGATATTATATTATTTATGGAATAAAATTTGTATTTTAACGTCAACAATGTTTAAGTTACTACGCAACTACGTATCAAAATATTACAAAATATTTAATACTGAACACTTACTAATATTTAACATTTGAAATACTTATAAAAGAAACGAAGTTAATTTTCTATTTCAAATAATAAAATGCTACAATTATATGCTGTGTTGCTAACAATAGACAAAAATATTACTTCAAGATACAATGTTTAGCCCACGGAAATTGTATCTGCTTGCGAACAATTCTAACAACAGTTTCGCATTAAAACGAATTAACAAAATACATAACTGCGGCATAGCCAAAGGCAGAAAAGTAACTTGATAATAGGTAATTGATTGCAAACAAAGCGCGGGAATTTGAACAAAATACTTTCAAGGCAATCCTGTTATCTCCATTGTGTGTGAATCCATTATTTGCTAGATCGGATCGGGTTCCTACTCCTCGATGGATTCAGAAAACATTTCTCGTGGGACCATTGACCGAGTCATAAGTTTCATTGCAGAAGGAAAACGTGGAAAATATATATGTGTACGAGACACCAAGGGATTTTCTACGTCGGCGGAAAAAATATGTTTATTTGAGGAAGTTTCATTTTATATATTTAAGAAGAAAGAAAATTGGTCGTGAGCTTATTTTTTTGCATGTCACAGAATTTACTTAATTAACTTAGAAATAATGTTTCCTTTAATTTTGATATAAAGTGGCATATAGTCCTGCCCAGAACAAATACTTGCGTGATTAGATTATTTATTTTACAATGACGGTATATGATGTGTGATCTAATAAGGAAAATGCAAGAATACGAAAATTAAAATGAAACAAACTCGACGACATCAAAAGTTCCTATTAAGGGGGTATTCCTCTGTGACGCTTTCAAAAAATCGATTTCTTTCTTTGCCTTTTTGCATTCTATAAACCCTCAAGAATATGCCTGTATAAGGATTTATAAACATTCGTTGAATTGTTGAAAGTTACAGGGTTAAGGCCTGGTTACACAGTGTAAGCTGGCCTAGTCAGTTACTGCGGTACAGCTATTCGCACCGTATGTCCGCCTCATACGAGTTACTGTCATGTGCGAGTCGGTCAGTAGCTTGCATCCGAGTTACTTCAATATTTTTTGTTTTTACTCACCCATACATTTGCACACAACGAAATTCACATTTGACTGCAGGCTTCCGGGCAATACCGGCTTAACTGCGTCATAGCAACTACTCTCATCGTATGACAGGTCGAGACCAGTCGAGCTACTGTCATGCAAATATACAATGGCAGTAGCTGTCTACTGTCACGTCAGCAGTTCGTACTGTATAACCAGGCCCTTAAGGCCTGGTTACACAGTACGATCTGCTGACGTGCAAAGTGTACAAGAAATATACGAATTTTTATCAAATCAGTAAACGAGAGGCTGGGTTTAAACTGTTGATGCGTTGTGAGTGCGGTAACGAACTTATCAACTCATGTCCGTTGATCAGAAACGCGTATGAAATTAATCGACTGGTTTTCGTGCTCCATCTACTGGGTGTTGAACTGAGCGGATTTTATATGTTTTGAAGATTTATGGATATTTGCAGTTGCTGTGTTGATACTGATGCATCTGCTGTGTATAACAGAATTCCAATTCCAGGGCCAATTTATAAAGATTAATTGTCGGACAATTTATTGAGCAGATGTCTCGGAACTCATACACAGAACTGTAATGAATCATTAAATTCGCTCATTTGGTCTTTCGCTCCTAAACACCTACACTCGGGGACTACAGTTGTTGAAATTACTACCCCCTTAGCGGTTAGAATATTCAACGAACGTTACGAACCTTTATTACAAATAATGGCAGCAATGAGTATCATCGTTGGACCAGAAGAGGTAGCGTATGCCGATCGTCTGAACGAAGAGCGTGTCGAGCGTTCAGAGCTGCGCTTGAACGACGCGGTAAAAAGGATGAGAATCGAACAGAGAAAATAACGAACAGCACAGCAGGAGACTTTCGAAGAAGAGGAAGGACACCTGTATCGCTCTGGTATAGCAGATTAAGATTAAGTTGATTTGTTTAGGTGTAATCCTATTACAAAACATTAAACGCGTTTTTCTCGAAATCAAATTTTTAAAATTGGCGGGCAGGATATCCTAAAATCTATTGAACCGATTCACCTGAAATGTTTACAGTATTATCAGCATTATTTTCCGCAGGGACTGAACCTAAAATTTATTGATAAACTTTTTTATTTTTTTACGGACATTTAAATGACAAAAAAAAAACACCAAAAATTTAACTTTTTTATTCGTAACTGCATAACTTTTGTAATTTTAAGTATCTCATCCACACTGAGGTTCAGTCCCTGGCTACAATCAATGCACAATCAATAGTCAACCCTGTAGTGCCTGCGGTAAACCTATTTTTATACATATACAATGTGTTTTGTACAAGACGTATTATATTGTGTTCTTTGTATTTTGTTAAAACATTTTTTAACTTTATATATAGGTTTGTCAAATTTCGTTAACCTCCACCTAATACCAGTTGAGCTAGACGGCATAATGATAATAAATTTGGAAGAGTATCTCCATAGAGAACATGAGATGTGGACATGTGAAGATGTGAAATATGCGTATGTAATCATTAGTCAATATATTCCTCATTTGAATTTGCAACTAATGATTCAATGTTTGATTTAATCGTAATTAACATATTAAACATTTTACAACTTTCCGAATCGGAATATTATTAATTTTATCCATTTAGCACAATATTCCCGCAATGACCTGGCTACAAATATCCAAATAACATGTTCCTCTATATTCGAATTTATTTTCCCCACTTTGCACCAAAGATAGACAATTATCCTGGAACATTGATGTTCGTTCAATTCCTTGTAATTTTCTCCATATATTTCTTATGAATTACCACCTAGTATTAAGATCGTACTATCTATTATATTATGAATATACGTAATATTTAATCAGGCCTATAATGGAACAGTCATGTTATTATAACACGAGGATGTTAAGAGTTATGTCCAATAAGAGGTAAACTTGTTGACAAATATTTGTTTCTGATTGGTTAAAACTTCTAACAACCGCAAGTTATAACAACAACATTCTAGACATGGGCCCCCTAGCTATGGTCGATCCTTCGCTTTGCCTTCGTACTAGACGATTGCTTGATTTTCTAATAATTTATTCTTCACTGCGAAGAAAATATCTTAAATATATATATATATATATATATATATATATATATATATATATATATATATATATATATATATATATATATATATATATATATATATATTTATTTATTTATTTATTTATTTATTGCATCTACAAACTTTTATGTCTAAAAGGGGTTGAAATGAATGCATTTTTGTATTAACATTTATTAAAAATTCATTTTATAGAAATAAAGTCTTCCACTGTGATAAGTGATAACGATTTGTACCCATTGCACACAGAGAAAAAAATACAGAGTTCTTTATATTGTTTCTCACACACTCTGTTGGGACGTTTTTAGATAAATGTCTGTAGAAGTCGCAGTATAGAAGTATATATGTAGTGTGGAAGTTTCCTGAATAGTTAAAATGAAAGGTAGATAGAGCATAATGGTTTGTATAATGATTATTTGCATGTGCGTCACAAAGGTAACAATCGTATGAATCAATCGACTGACATTTTTGAATAGTGTCTGTCGTGCCGAAAACACATTTTAGGATAACAGTTAGTACAATACACATCCGTCAACTTATGACAGAGTAATGAAAAGGTTCTCCACAAAAACATTCAATAGAAGTGATATGTCCATCAAAATAAATGAAATAAATTCAACAAAAATCAAAATAAATGAAACAAAAATGAAATAAATTTTACAGAAATATTTATACGCCAATCAAATTACACAATACAGCTAAGACGTGACTTCATAGTTAACATAGTTCATTTCATAGTTAGCATTTTAATATTTCAATATTAGTAGTAATATTTTAGTTCCGTTGATGACAACATTCTTGTAGTCATGTTTATTCTAAAACATACATAACGATACTTCATGCTAGCATAAAGTATTAAATTTTAGATATTACAATAAATTGACAAAACACTGCTAAAAATCACCAGTGTAATTGGCAAAATTTTACACCACTATAATTGTAAACTTTCAGTAAATTTTCTGATTAACCAACTTATGTCCAAATGCATGTGTCCCAATGAGCAAAAATTGTGTTGGTAAAGTTTATTAAATTTTTGGCCAAAACCAACGAATATGTTGAATTTTAAGAGTCGCTGGATGATTTCACTGAATATATATTATGTATACCTACCTAAGCTATTTTTGTTCCATGATGAAGTAAACAATGTAATATAAATGCATATTTTCTATTTAATTTCTCTGTTAGAGTTTTGTCTAACATTGAAAATGAAAAGCACCTTTTGTTTCTTGTGTACCTATATTTCCTTTAATTCTGGATTTACAAAAGTTAATGCAACGTGATGTCTTTATACTGTCAGAATACCAAATTATAATATGGCTGCCTTCCGCCTACAACCACGCCTGTTTTCTTCCTTCAGCGCACGTCTTACAAATTAGGTCATATCCTTTACCATGTATAATGACATATAAAAGTGGTGTACTCATGATATGTACACTATGAAAAGAAAATATTGCCTATACAATTTTAAATTGTACAGAAAGTAACATACAATATAGAAGTCATAACATTCTCATTTATGGTCTGCTTATTGTTTAATTATAAAAATATATAAATTTTACTAAGAATACTCCCAAATATTTATTTTTCAGTAAAAATTAAATCCCCTCCTATAATAACAATTATTATTAAATATCCAAAGGTATCCGGATATCAACGAAGCACTTTACTTCTTATTATTACTTATATTTATTAATCCGGAAGAGCATTCACGTTAAGATAGGATCACAATATTTAATTGAAAAGTTCGATAATACAAGGTACTATTTCAAATATGGTTATGGAACTTGGAACTCAAATATGGAACTTGATTGCATTATTCACGAATATATAAATATTTTGTAGAGTTGCACTAGCATATACATAATACTACTTCATCAGCGCAATAAGGAATTTAACTTTGTATATTAAAAAGAAAACTATAGTAAAGTATATTGTATTTCAAAGGCATTATTCTTCATTGAACAATATGGTCTATAAAAGGTGTAAAATTGAAATAAAAATTTACACCTAAAGGACACTTCCTTTAGGTGTAAACTTTATTTACAACTAAAGGATGTGTAAATAAACTTGGTTTATTATAGGTGTAGTTAAAATAGTTGTACACGTAACACCTAAATGTTAAGTTTACACCAGACGTCGAGTTAATTTTACACTATTACTGATATGAAAATTCGCACCACCGAATAGTAAAATTCTACCATGGGCTTGTGGTGTTCATTTCATACCAGGCAAACTGGTGTGTACCCTATATATATACCGTATTCAGGCTTTGGAATAACTATATATACTTAGGTACTACATTATAGATATTAAATTAAACGTCTTGGTTATATTCTGCATCAATATTACAATTATTTCAGACGTAATAATAATTGTTTTTTTTTTATTTAATATTTAATATGTTCTGATTAAATAACGGATTATATACCCGAAGATATACATAAAGTATTATAACCATAATCCTGACGCGACCCCATTGAAGGACCGGAGAATTATAGACGTGTTTGTGACCCTGATTAATATCCCAATTTATTAGGAACTGGAAACGATCGCTTTTAGAATTCGGTTTTATAGGCTATTCTATACCATTATTTCTATAAATTTCACAAATGACCCCTGAACATATCATATTTAACATACGATTGTATATATCATAAAACTGTATTGACGTACATTTATGTAAGTCAAAACGTGCAGTTGTTGAGAGTTGTTATGCTCAATATAAATGTAGACACTTACATTTTTGGGGCCGTTTAGACAAGCTGATCCGACGCGCTAAAACGGAAGCTCCACCCCGTCGACCCGCGAAAACGGAACGTCTAATAGTAGAGGGCTCGCTAGGCGTAATTCCTGTTAAAAATGAAATGTGTAGGGGTTTTGAAAGTAAAAGCTGCCACTGGTCTTATTTAATAGTTCATAATTTATTATCGGCCTGTGTGAAGTTGGCCAAAAATTGTCTTGGGGAAAAAAGGCGTTATTCAAAATTTTCGAGTTATTGACACTACATGATTGTCACAGTTGACATAAATATTATAGTTCAAAAATAATCCCAAAGTCTGTAGCCGTTGCTTAAAAAAAATATATTTAACAGACGAAAAAGCATTGACGCATATGGCGATTCAAAACTTTGAACGTCTATATCTCGGTTTGAGAACCTTTAAAAATTGTAATTTTTCGATGCATTTTGGTATTTATCAACCGATATTTCGAAGACGCGACCTTAAATCAAAAAATACCTCTCTTGCAATACTGTGAACTGAACCTTTTCTATTCCAACGGTATGTCCTTTATAATTTTCTGACGTCGGATAGCTGAGAAATTTAATTAAATATAAAGCAAAGCACAGATTTATTTTCGCACGGCAGCCGACCGTCGATCACCCGCCCGTACGTTGCGCGTCCCGCACGCTGCAGTTGTCCACATTCTGGATAGTGTTTATTTACAAAATATGGCCATAGTATCTTTTATGAAAGAGCTGTTTTATCAGCTCTCAATAAGCTCTTCTGTAGCAAAATGACTAAGATTTCGTGTCTGTGATTTGTTTTTAGTATCCAGTCCATTGTTGAAAACTTAAGAATGATATTAAAAACAACATAACAGACATCGTTTGAATACAGCTTGCCATAAAAAAAAGTGAAAATGGATCAAAGTGGAAGTTCAACGCCTGAAAGTGAGATCGAGTCAACTTTCCACGTTTTACAAACAAAAATATTTAAAAATGTTTAATTTGTGGGAAGTCTTCCGGGAATTTTGCAAAGGATTCTGATAAAACGTTAAGAACTATAAGGCAAACGCTACAAATTAGAGACAATATTTGTAAATCTGCCAGCACCAAGTCGTTGCATCAAAATATTGCCAGCATTGAAAGTGGGGACAAGAAATTGTTGACTTGGCATAAGTCTTGTTATTGCAGTTACATTAGCAAAAAAAGTATTGAGCTTTTACGTCGCAAATCAGAAAATATGCATGCAGAAGAATTGAACATTTCTGAAATCGGACCTTCGGTAACAATACGAAAAGAAAAATTTAGTATAAAGAAGTGCGTATTTTGTCAAAAAAAAAAGGCATAATCAAACATCATCGCAAGTGGTAACTACGAAATATTGAAACCAAGATAAAAATAATAGCCCAAAATTATAGCTCCATTACGAAATGTATCGGCGAAAATGATTTGATTGCCATGGAAGTAAAATATCATGCGATGTGTTTTTTAAAGTTTTGGAGGCTATTAAAAAAAGTAGGGATCCCCAAGTACCTTTTAAAGTGGAAGGCGAATATGTAGATCCTGTAGAAGCATTGCTTTTATCAAGAATTAATTGCTGGATTTGAAAAAAAGAAAGGATTTTCTGTTTCGTCTATATATGCTAGATATACATATCTTGGAGGAATATTATCTAAAAGACAGTTAATCAAAAAAGTAAAGGTTTATTTTGGTGATGACATTCAGATCATCAAGTCTAAAAAGGCTAACAGATCAGACGTTATTATGTCCTCGAAATTTTCATCAAAAGATGAAATTTTACATTCATTTATGGAAACTTCCGAGGAAGATGCTAATCCACCACAAATATTTACGGGATCGTCGGAATATTCCGTTCTGTATAGTGTTATTAACAATATTAAGCTGGATATGGACAAAATTCCCGATTTTGACAATTTAAAAAAAAATTAGACTTAAACGGCTATCGAAAATATATTCCTGAAGCTTTAGTGTGGCTCATCATTCTTGTAATTTCTTCAGGTTTTTGTCTTTTTGCCAAGACATAATATTTGCATAAATCTACTAGGATTTCATGCTTTTACCGGATCCGATACAAGTCAATTTTCGGCTTAGGCAAAAAAACATTGTTGAAAAATCTATTTAAATTCTCACTACCTGCTAGATGATTTGGGCGTAACATTTAATGACAAAACCTTTACAAATATTCACCGTTTTACTCTGCAACTCAATACGAATAACAAAGACATCGCTTCTATCGATTACCTTCGTGGCCTATTGGCTATTTCGAAAACAGTAGATAAAATACCGCCTTCAGAAGATAGTTTACGAGAACATTGTTTACGAGCACACTATCTGACCCACATTTGGCTAAACACTTTAACAACGAAGCCAGTTTTTTTTTTGAACTACTGTGACTATGATTGGAAACTTGAAAATTCGAATGTATTTCCTGTTTTACAAACTGTTCCGTCAATACCAACAGATTTGACAATTTTGACATCTTGTGCTTGTAAGAAAGGTACTCTCACTTAAATTTTATTTCAAGACCAAATTGCACATACCTGACGTTTTTTCAGATTGCCGAGCACAATGTTGTACTTGCAGAAAGAATGGTATTTCTTGCACAGGATCATTTACGTGTTTGGGACAAAAATCCTGCCACAATGTAAAAACACCGGTAATGCCTTCTGTTTCCACAAATCTTATATACGATGATGGCGAACCCGAATCTGACGACGAGTAAATTTTGCCATTTAATTTATTAGGTATTTATTGAAATTCTTTCTTTTCCCTCATCCTCTTTGGTACTTATTATTTATATGTTTATTTAAGAATATGTCAATAAGGGAACATGAAATAGTAAAGAATTTTTTATAAAAATATTTATTCATGGTGTGAAATGGCTGCTATGTTCCGATGTATATTTAACGTACGTACCTACATAATTTAAGTTGTTACTATCTGTACGATGAATACTATGCTAATGATTTTTATAATATTCATCATAATGTGACTTATATGGTTCTATATTTCATATAAAGTGATATTGTTGTTAACAAAATGAAAGATGCAAAGAAACAGTGTTAAATGCAAGTTAAACTATAATTATTTCTCTCCGTAAAATGTGGACAAATGCAGCGCGCGGGACGCGCAACGTACGGGCGGGTGATCGACGGCCGGCTGTCGTAGCGAAAATAAATCTGCGATTTGCTTTACATTTAATTAAATTTCTCAGCTATCCGACGTCAGAAAATTATAAAGGGCATACCGTTGGAATCGCAAAGGTTCAGTTCACAGTACTGAAAGAGAGGTATTTTTTGATTTATGGCCCCATTTTCGAAATATCGGTTGATAAATACCAAAATGCATCTAAAAATTACAATTTTTAAAGGTTCTCAAACCGAGATATAGACGTTCAAAGTTTTGAATCGCCATATGCGTCAATGCTTTTTCGTTTGTTAATTTTTTTTTTTTTTTGAAGCAACGGCTACAGACTGGGATTATTTTTACGTTACAATATTTATGTCAACTGTGACAATCATGTAGTGTCAATAACTCGAATATTTTGAATAACGCCCTTTTTCCCATGACAATTTTCGGCCAACTTCACACAGACAGATAATAAATTATGAACTATTAAATAAGACCAGTGGCAGCCTATTGGGACCACCAGGAAAAGGCTATAGTTCTTATCGTCGCCTTAAGAGGGGAGGCTCTCGATATACTCCGATCTATTCCGGAAAGTCAACAGAATTCTACAACAATAGTAGATCGTATGGAGATGCGCTACGGTGACAAACACATGCAACAAGTCTACCAAATGCAACTAAAGAGCCGAAATCAAAGGAGCAGCGAGACATTGCAACAACTTGGGGCAGACGTCGACCGACTAGTACAGCTGGCATACCCAACAGCACCTCAGGAGTTTGCAAATCAACTGTGCGTGCAAACATTTATCGATGGCTTGAGAGACCCGGACATGCAGCAGGTGCTGAGAATGTCACGACATAACACTCCCAGCAAAGCATTAGCGCACGCCCTAGAGTTTGAGGCCGCAAAACAAGCATCGAAAGGGCACGTGCGGGTGTGCATGGCCGAAGTCAACGGTGAGGAAGAGACCAAGCAGGATCAAATTGGTAACTTCCTGATGGAGCTGAAGAAGGCTTTGTTAGAAGACCGAGAGCCACGCAGACTAAGGTGCTGGAATTGCGGCCGCATGGGACATCTTCGACGTGATTGCCGAGCTCACGGGAATCAAGCGAGCAGCAGAGATAGGCAGTCGGAAAAACTAAAAGCAGCCGACTTTATGGAGCGCAAGTTGGCTGAACTCTCCCACCAAGCCCCATCGACAGTCGTCATCAGCAAAGCCAACAGCTGTGGATCACTGCTCCTCGAAGGCACCATCAACGGCTACAGTGCGAAGATGCTTGTGGATACTGGAGCATCAAGAACCATTATTCGACCTTCCAAGGCGGTTGCATGGCGAATAAAACCCTTGAGAAAGAAGCTATTGTTGACAACAGCGACAGGCGAAACCACAGAAATCCAAGGAGAATGTGACGTAGAGTTGCAATTAGGGGATATATGCATTGTACATCGGGCCCTGATAGCGCCCATAACTGATGATGCCATCCTTGGACTGGATTTCATGGAAGAACACAACATCAAGCTGGACCTAGGGTCAAGTACAATGCGCATCGGAAGCCAGGAGATAGTAATGACTAACTCCAGGACCGACGTCACCACAGGCAGGGTAGTTGTGATGGAAGATGAACTGTTACCAGCTCATGCTGAAAGTGTGCTCCATGTGGAAGTAACTGGCGTTGATGGAGGACTGGTGGGAGTGGTGGAGCCTAATAACCCGAACTTGACAGAAAACGCCATTTTAACTGGACGGACACTTGTGAAGACGGAGAAGACAATTCCAGTAAGAGTTGCCAATTTGAAGGACTTTGAGTAGAAGATCGCCCGAGGAACAGTGTTAGGAATGTTCGAGACGGTGACACTAATTCGTAACTGCGAAGTGGAAGAAGAAAAAAATGCTCATAGAAACAAGCAACTACCAACTGCGCTTCGTGAACTACTAGAACGCTATAGTACCGACCTACGTAAAGAACAATTTGGACAACTAGAGAAACTATTGGCGGAATTTAATCACGTCTTCGCACTCTCCGAAAACGACTTTGGCCGAACTAGTATGGCCTATCACCGGATTGACACAGGGTCGGCGCGACGTATCAAGTAGGCCCCCAGAAGAGTACCTTAGGCTAAGCAGGAAGAAGTAAACGACTTAATTAAGAACATGGAAGATCAAGGCGTTATCGAACCCTCTCAGAGTCCATGGGCTTCTCCCACAGTCCTTGTACGGAAGAAGGATGGGTCAACAAGGTTCTGCGTCGACTACAGGAAACTTAATGACGTCACTCAAAAAGATAGTTATCCCTTGCCACGGATTGATGACACACTAAATAGCCTATCTGGAGCGACGTGGTTTTCGACGCTGGATTTGAAGAGTGGGTATTGGCAAGTGGAGCTGCACCCGAATGATAAGGAAAAACCGCTTTTACTACCGGAAATGGACTCTGGCATTTCAACGTAATGCCGTTTGGTCTGTGTAATGCCCCCGCCACCTTCGAGCGACTGATGGACACTGTGTTGCGAGGACTAAACTGGAAGATCTGCTTGGCTTACCTCGACGACGTAGTCATCCTGAGAAAGAGTTGAAGAATATTTGACAAACGTGCGAGAAGTCTTCAAAAAGTTGGACGCTGCAAAGCTAAAGCTTAGCTCAAAGAAATGTAATCTGTCCTGCTCGGAGGTCAAATACCTTGGACATGTCTTCAGTGCAGAGGGCGTAGGCACTGACTCAGAGAAGACGACAGCGGTGCGCAACTGGCCAGTTCCTAAAGACCAGCATTAATTACGGAGATTCTTAGGTCTCTGTTCGTACTACAGAAGGTTTATTCGAGGATTCACCGACATCGCGAGGCTCCTACATAAATTGACAGAAGATGGGATTATCTTCCAATGGGACGAAGCTTGCGAAGGATCCTTTGAGACTTTGAAGGAAAAACTGACTACAGCTCCAATATTAGGCTATCCACAGTTTGACAAATCAATTATCGTAGACATCGATGCCAACAGCAAGGGAATTGGAGGAGTACTGTCGCAAGAACAGGATGGATAGGAGAAAGTAATTGGTTATTTCAGCAAATCCTTGTCCAAACCGGAGAGAGACTACTGTGTAACTCGTCGGGGGCTTCTAGCCGTAGTGAAGACTTTGGAGCATTTCCACAAGTACCTGTACGGACGAAGATTTCTGTTAAGAACTGATCACACTTCTCTTAAGTGGTTACTCCAATTCAAAAATCCAAAAGGGCAGATTGCGAGATAGCTTCAGCGATTACAGATCTTTGATTTCACCATTGAGCACAGAGCTGGAAAGCATCACCACAATGCTGACGACATATCTATAAGGCCATGTGCAAATTATAACTGCCAGCACTGTTTGAATCTAGAGCAAAAGGAAGGATTCCCTCAAGTGACTTGTTGCCTAACGGCAGTACAGCCGGATGCAAATTGGGATGCCAACATACTAGCCGAAGATCAAAGGAACGACGAATATATTGGGCCTATAATGCGTTGGAAAGAAACAGGAGAGAATAGACCATTATGGGCGGATATCAGCAACCTCGGCGCAATTACGAAATGTTACTGAGCTCAATGGGACTTACTGGTTATTGACGGCGGGGTTCTGAAAAGAGTTTGGGAAAGTCCGGATGGTACAAGGAATTGACTACACATTGTCCTGCCCAAGAATAGAGTGGCCGAGGTTTTGGAAAATGCTCACGGCGGAACTGGAGGAGGGTACTTTGGGGTAGCTAAAACCATGGGTAAAGTGAAGGAACGACTCTACTGGGTAGGAAGTCGGTCAGACGTAGAAGATTGGTGCAGGAAATGCGACGTCTGCGCTAGCAGCAAGGGCCCAAACACTCGACGCCGGGGACGCATGAAGCAATACAACATCGGTGCTCCCTTTGAGCGAATTGCTATCGACGTCGCCGGGCCATTACCACGCACTGAATCGGGAAATCGTTACATCTTGGTGGCTATGGATTACTTCAGAAAATGGCCAGAAGTATACGCCATACCTAACCAGGAGCAACTACTGTAGTCGAGCAACTTGTCGACAATTGGATCAGCCGCTTTGGAGTTCCATTAGAACTACATTTCGACCAAGGCAGAAACTTTGAATCGGGTGTGTTCCTGGGAGTGTGTCAGTTGCTCGGAATTCGAAAGGCCAGTACAACACCATTACATCCCCAATCGGACGGAATGATGGAGAGATTCAATGGTAAACTGGAGACCAATTTGAGAATGATGGTTAGCGAGCACAAAAAAAGCCGACCCGACTGGGACCGACACATACCGATGTTCCTGTTGGCCTATAGAACTGCTGTCCATGAAACTACTGAGCAAACACCAGCCCGCATTCTCTTTGGCAAGGAATTAGGCCTGCCGGTGGATTTAATGTTCGGAAGACCGAACTGATCAACCGAAGACTACCTATAGTCCCTGAAGAAACATCTCCAGGAGGCTCATAATGCCGTGCGAGAAAAGACCAGATTTGAGAGCGACCGAATGAAGACAAGGTATGACCGAAGGACGAATACTGAAGGCTTTCAATAAGGCGACCTAGTATGGTTATACAATCCGTCTCGCAAAAAGGGCCGATGTCCGAAGTTGCAGAAATCCTGGGAGGGTCCTTACAAGATTGTGACCAGAATAAATGACCTGATGACATGAAATTATGTCAATGTTCAACTTTCATTTTTGCGCGTGGTCCTTTCTGGATCCGGTAAACTATACCGGATCCAGAAAGGACCACGCGCAAAAATGAAAGTTGACCATTGACCGCTTGTCACCATATCAACTGATCGGGACGATCAGTACTAGGAGGGGGGCAGTGTCACGAACGCCTCGAGCGTTCCCGAACGCCGGGAATATTCGAAACCATCGTGCGTGTGAAGTTGACTTCCAGTACGTTCTATACTAGAAGGTTCGCCAACGTTCTTTATCTAGAAATGTCTGGAGAGACGTCCTACTGCCTATATAAGGATTGTGCCGTCCAGCGAGGAGTTAGTTGAATCTGGACCGCGATAGTGAGCGATACAGTGCGATGAAAGTAACATTGTGTACATACAGTGAGAAAATTAGTTAAAGTAGATAGAAAGTTAGTTAGTTAGTTGGGCTTGTAAATAGTTGATTTGTAAATAAGTGTTCGAAATAAAGAACTTTCTAGTAAATTCGTTACAATATATTGAATAAAATAATCATATTGCTGAAATGAGAATTAAAAAGCTTTTCAAATGAAGTATGGAGCATTCTCATTCCATTCAAAAAAATGTAAAAAGGGAGGTATACCTTTTGCTTATATATCATTTTAGTTAGGCAAGTATAAAAATATAAAAATAGACTTACTTAAAAATTGTAAATTATGTAAAAAATTTATTTGTCCATTACTTATAGTTAGAACATAGTATATATATATATATATATATATATATATATATATATATATATATATATATATATATATATATATACATATATATATATATATATATATATATATATATATATATATATATATATATATATATATATATATATATATATATATATATAAGATCTCGTCATTTATAAAAAAACTATTTTATTTTATTGGTTATTTTTGGCCAGATAACTCATGATTATAATTATAAAATAAGAAACGTCACGATCTTGATTATTTGCATATCACTTTATTTTATGAGTCTAATCCGTTAATAAACAGTAAACTTACAGCATAAGTTACAGCGAGATATAATTTAGAATTAAAAAATTGACTGTCAGTCTTCACTGAAAATTGTTTCCAACATACTTATGGATGTAAGTTATAAGTCGGAAGTCGAGAAAGGAACCACCAAGCCGCCAAGCGGTTATCAAAGTAGTTCCCGAATAGTAAAGCTATTACATAATCGCTCTAGGAAACAACTACTCCTCGGGCTAAAGTACCGTGTGCGGCACTGATGAGAACTAACAAGTTCGAAACAGCTGTATGTCGTTCGGTTCCGATCCGGGACAAATGTCGAATCCTACCTGTGGCAGGTTTTATTTTTTGAAATACTTATGGATATTTAGGTTTATTTTGTTTTTGCACTACAAGTTGTCTGACAAAGAATCTTAATTTCTTTTCTAATATCTAATCTAATACAAAATTTTCCTTACTATGAATTTTAAAATAAATACAAAATAAATCAGTTTATTTTGTATTTAATTCCGATCCCCAGTTATCCGCATCAGACCAATCGATGAGATAATGTTTTGACGTAACAATGACTCACCACTAATCAGGTGTATATTATTACTTGAATACAGCGCACTGTTAAAAACATGCTTGCAACTAGAAATAAAAAAATTCTAATAAGATTGTTTGTAGATACAAATTGTAACAGAAACTGTAAAATGAACATCATAGATCTGAACAGTATATTTGGACCTAAGATTTCATACCAACAAGAAAAGATGTGGAATTAAAAGAAAATAAATTGTTGGTATATTTTGATGTTTGCTCGTTGTTTCCCAGAATGTCCATTCCGAAAACAGTAAAGTTGCTAAAGAATAAACTAAATAAAAATTATCTCCCAAAGGAAATTGTAGAGAAATACCGAAAACTTACAAATTTATGTATTGAATAAAAAGGAAGAGGCCCTGAACGGAAATTGCCTCTCGCCTTCTCTAGAAAACCTTTTTATATTATGAACATAAAATAAATGAGCCATGTGAGTATTTTTGGAGAATATGGATCAGATAATTGTATATATTCAGGATATATTGAAATACTCTTTGAAAATCTAAATTATCAGTCCCTATAGGATTTATACATGCAATAGGAAAAAAAATGAAAAAAATCGACGTTTTTAAATATCTTAACGGTTAAAAGTATTAACTAGGAATATATATTTACTGGAAAGATATCAATACAAATCGGTTTATAGTATATCATCGGATTCCAACCTAGCTAGCAAAAAATTTGCTAACGTCAATTCTTTGGTACATGAATACAAAGATATATATGTAAAAGTTTGTATTGCATAGTTCCTATGTATATTACGATTGTTAGTAAGTTTAATGAGTCTTTAAATTGAAGTTTTCTTGAAGCTATATCGTTATTATATATTGTGTAGTTCCTATGTGTATTGCCAAATTTTCATAACTTTTTTCAAATAGTCCACCATCGTGCTTTCTCATGACCCATGGACATGGTGGGGTGTGTCATATCCACTTCAAAATCAAGAGATGTCGTCTAGTAGACGTCCCTAACCAGAATCAGTCGATACCCGTTCGATCCGACACGATTCAATTGAGTGATGTGTTAACAAGAAATTTTATTAAAGCCGACGACAATGACAATGACGACAATGACGCACACCCAAAATTGTTTAAAAACCATTTTTTTTGTTTTTAAGTCGAAAAACTAAAAATAAACGCTAGAAAAAAAGCAAAAAAATTATTAGATTTATAAGCGTATACTAATGTAGCAAACTAAAAAGGAAAGGTACCACAAAAAATTATATAAATACATTTTTACATAAAAATTTATTTACTAAATAGTACACTAAATTTAATAAAATAATCAACATTTTAGAGCAGCCCAAAACAGAAAATTAAACACTAGATTCAGTAAACATGTAGCGCACTTTAAATATGACAGATAAATGTCCCAGATAGGACATAAAACAAATCAAAATAATTTAACACTTTTAAAATCCGTAAATGATAATAACAGCATATTTATCTGAATGGTAATGAAAATACATTAAATTAACTATTGAAAAATTAAACTATTTAAAAATATGTATGTGATGTAATAAAGAACGATGCTGGTTAAGGGGAAGTAAACAATCGTAAATTTCGTCTAAAGAATCCTTCGCATATACATATACAAATTGAATAAAAAATGGAACGGTTAGTATTATAATGGCATGAGAGTTTTAAACTCAAGTAGATAGTAGAAAATATATTATCAGTTTCGAGTTCGTATTCGAATAAGAAAGAATGTATCCTGCTGATGAAAATAGCATTACTATAGAAATATGCATATACAGGTGCATTAAAATACCGGTTGCGCAAGAAAAATATAATAAATGCGTTGTATTTTTTTGATATTTTAAGAAAATCTTCACACAGGCATAAAAGCATATAAATATTTAACTGTATAATATTTCATTCAGTTATATTATCAATATTTTTAAAATAATCCACGTCATATAAAATAGTCGTTGTATTACATAGTTAAACAACTTAATGATGTTGCTACTAATTCACGAAAATATTTTTTTTTTCAAATGGATAAATTTCTCTATTGTGACTTTGTAAATCAATATTTCTACAATTTATATCACTTTGGGGTCATGGGCTGATAATAGATCCCTATATATTTTAGATAATTTTAGCAAAAATTAAATAATTTTTTTAGCAAAAATTAAAAATTAATTTAATTTTTGCTCTTATTTAGTATACGTATGTATATAAGGATGACTCCTATGTACTCAACGTCACCTGATCAGTTCAACAGAAAGGGGCGGCGTCATATTGTACCACAGATCCCGTGATTATGAAAACGAAGTGATATTCTCAATCAATAAAGATCTTCTGATGAGAGATCTCCACAATTCTACGTCATTAAACATCTTCTTGTGAGATACTTTTAACACATTAATTATTTACTTTAATCAATAAGAAACAAATTTTTGATGGGTTAATACGTAGGATTTTTTCATTTGTATATAATATATTATGTTGTCAAATTAATAGATACTTTATTGGATATCAATATTGCTTCGGGTGTTCACGCTTCCCCGTGATGTCATAACACCTTTTAATTTACATTTTCCATAACCAATGTATGCATATATATATATATATATATATATATATATATATATATATATATATATATATATATATATATATATATATATATATATATTAAGTTAATAACATTACGCATGCTATACGTTTTACTATTTTCGTATGTTTCAACGTAGCACAAATGTGTCCCATTAAATAGTTTTATAATTTAAAACATGTACTGACAAGAAATGTTTGTAACTTAGCGTAACTAAATATCTTGAATAGTTCAAATTTGCGTGTACTACCTATAATGATGTCGGATTGGAATACCACTATCTACACCCAAGTTTCTCAGTAAATACACTGAAAATTTTAAATATTATGTTGCTATTCGGGAAATGCAGAGAATAGCATAAAAGTAAATAAAGTGTGCATTGTCATCTTTCTTTCACATTTGCTAGATCAATTAGTAATTTAAGGGTCTATATAAAAATTAGTGTACGTTCACAGTAACATCTCGTCTACGCTATACACAACAAAAGAATTATTTAACTTTGAAGTATTTGAGTTGAGAGGTTAGTAAAATATTAAAGAATTTTCGTAAAAAGTTAAAGAGTGAAAATATTTCCTTTATCTGAAAACCCGAAAACCAGAAATTCGGTTCAAATTCTTGTTTAGTTCAATTTCGAAATATACTCACCAATTTTGCAAATTATAATATACGACTTATGAAGTAGCGAGTAAAGTTTCTACAGTTACCTAATGTTTGTTATTAACTGGTGGACGGTCAATAGTAATCACAACTCTGTATGACTGTGATTACTATTAACCGTGATTGTATTTCAGTTTACTCCATCAAGATTATAATTGAAAAATTGCAAAAATGCTTCCAATTTTGTTATATTTATCTCGTTTGTTATGTTTGTTTGTAATGGTATACGAGTATAATACAATTAAGTATATAATATAATGGTAGGGTACATAATACAATGTATATAATAAAATGATAATATTTAAGCCAGATACATTCACCCTTACCCAGATTAAAAGAGGTAGATATTGTTACTCTGGACATGTGACCTATTTTTGAGTTTTCATCCCAAAAATAATTTTTAGAAAACAAATCTGAATTTAATACTGTTAATATACTTAACTAGATAAATGTTTAGATCAGGTAGTGAAAAGTTTCAGATATATATTCAGATTATACATTTGGTAATAAAATACAGTTTTAATAAGCATTTACAAACTTTGTGTACTAAATCGTTTATGAAATATATGAGTACGTAAGATACTGTCAGAATGCAGAATATATATAAAAGCATAGGTTGTGAAAAAAAACATTTATGTTTAATTGAAGCCATAAAAAACGAAGGTAACAAAATTACACACGCAAGCAAAAGGGGTGTTCCATATTAATAACTATTAAAGTGAGAACATGAAATAGTATTCTCACTACGTCTAATGGCCAACCCAGGATTATAAATATCATGCCCCACCTTTCATAAAATAACCAACATGATGAAGTAGATAACTAGATAACGAACGATAAATAATTAGAATATTCATGCCTGAATAAATACAGTACGTCTATATTACAATGTTCATCTTAACGTAAATATTCCTAAAAATAGTTTTAGGTGTTAAAGTAATATAATGAATTATATTACTTATATATATATATATATATATATATATATATATATATATATATATATATATATATATATATATATATATATATATTGTATATTTTTTAAATTTTTTTGAAATGCTGTGTACGTACACAGTCTGAAAAATATTATAATAATTGAATTAAAATGAAATGTATCTTTCAAGTGACTTTACGAAGTGTTGGTTATCTGGCACGCAGTGCTTTTTATAACCTACTATTACCATGCAAGCTTATTGTCAGCATTTCTAGAATTGCAACAAACTTGCATGTTTACAAAGGTTCTGCGAAAGGAAGTTGTCATTGGAAATGACAATTCTTGTTTCATCGTGGTAGTAAACTCCTATTGTGTTATTTATTTGTGGAATTTGGTACTGCGAAATCGCTGTTCCGATCAGCGTGAGGAACCTGTAAAGACAAAGCCTTCAGAAAAAGGTTTTAGCCTGTCGAAACTTGCTTTTGTTTTTTGTCTGGTTGTCAAATTTAGAAGGATAGCTGAATTTGTATTTAATTATCACCAACTTCGTACTTTTGAGGATTTTGTGAAACATGTTGGTCGAAACGAATTATTAATTTTTGTTTTTGAGCTTCTGTTTTAGCTCGAGCTATTTTGTAATAATACGATATGCGGTTGTTTAACTCTCTGATGTATTTTGTAATGAGGTCTTTTTGATTATAGAGAGTTTCTGGGGATCTGCTGCATGTATGTCCGAAGACAAGTTCATACGGTGTAAATCCGTGCGTTTTATTAGCTGAGGTATTATAGCAAATTATTGCATATGGAAGTATATTAAATGGATGTTCATTAGGGTGTTCGACTAGGTGCACTCTAATAATTTCAAGGAGGGTAGAATGGAATTTCTCTAGAGAACCGTTAGACTGGGGATGTCCAACGCTTGAATACGTAAGTTTAATGTTATAAGGGTTACATAGATCTTTGAGGATTGCGTTATCGAATTCTCGACCGTAGTTGCAATGAATACGTAAGGGGGTACCATAATGTTGAAAGTAGACGAGAAGGGTATTTACAACGGTTTTTGCAGTTTTACCATTGATAAGATAGGCTTGGGTAAATTTAGTGAGTTCGTCTCGAATTGTTAATGCGTAGTTTGCCACACTCTCATTGAAGAACCACAGGAAGCGTGCCCGGCAATTAGTCTAGAGGAAGTTCAGCAAGCACTTGTTGGAACTAAAAACTTCGCTGCCCCGGGCCCAGACGGATTGAATATATGGTGGTGGAAACGGTCTCCGTCGACCCACCGCCGTCTGGGCCGAGTATTCAACTCGTGGTTGAACGAGGGGCAGCAGATTCCGGATTGGTTTGCCGAGGGACGAACTGTACTTGAATCCCCAAGAAAGGGAATTTGGCCGATCCGAAAAATTATAGGTCGATTACGTGCCTCAACTCCTGCTACAAGTTGTTTAAACGCATATTGTGTGTCAGGGCGTTGGAGCACGTGAAACCAGTCCTTCAAGAGATAGAGGAGCAACGCGGTGCAATGAAAGGCCAGGCAGATTGCAAAGAAACCCCGTTGATAGACCGCTGTATTATGCAGGACTCTGTACAATACAAGCGGAGTCTATCAATGGCCTGGATAGACTACTGCAAGGCATATGATTCAACATCCCACGAACTGTTGATTCACTTGCTCGAATGTCTTGCGGTACTAGTACGAATAGTGAGATGCATACAACACCTACTACCGCTCTGGAAGACTCGCTTCACCATAACATGCGGTGAACGGCGAGTAACCACGGAGCCGGTAGTGTTTAGGAGAGGAGTGTTTCAGGGGGATTCCCTTAGCCCTCTCCTATTTTGTACCTCGCTATTACCCCTGTCACTTGAACTTCACCTAACTCGCGGGTACAATTGAGGATCATCCAATAATCGGAGGCATAAAGTCACCCATTTGTTTTACATGGATGACCTCAAGACCTATACCTCTGGAGAGTAAGACTTGCAAAACTTGGTGCAAGAGTACACGTGGGCAATTGGCATGGAATTCGGATATGACAAGTGTGCAGTCTTCCATTTCAAGAGAGGGCGATCTACGGGTGTTCCTGAAGATACGCAGATAGCAGACGGAAGCATCCTAAAACATTTGGATGACGGGGAAATGTACGCGTACCTGGGTGTAAATCAAAACTATATCCAGGATAGCCAACGCGTAAAGGACGCTCTGCGTGGCAAGTACAGACACCGCCTCAGAAAGATTTGGTCATCAGATCTATCTGGGAAAGGCAAGGTGCCTGCAACAAATATGCTCGCCATTCCGATACTGCTCTACTCTTTCGGAGTAGTGAAATGGGCTGTCGATGACCTGCGTAGATTAGACCGGGAAACCCGAAAGATGATGCTCATACATAGAAGCATTCATCCAAGATCGTCTGAATGATCGTCCTCGGCTATACCTCCCGAGATAACGGGGAGGCCGAGAACTCTTGAACCTGGAGTGTATGCATGACAGATAAGTCCTGGGCATAGCATGTAGCGTCATCCGAAGCTCAGATCCACTCATGCGGCTAGTGAGAGATCATGAAGTCGCAGAGGTGGGAGCGGGCCTATTTAAGGTAGCACAAAAAGCCGCAGAACGATTCGGTCTCAGATTCGACCACAGACGAAGAGACAGGCAAGGTGATGACACACAGTCAATCACTGAACTAGAGCCGAATCATCTGAAAGTCCAAATCAAAGCTTCCGAACAGAGAAATCTGTTTAAGGTAGTGACGGCTTGTCAGGTAAGGCAGGGTCGGCCGGGCCAAAAAACAATCGAGAGAAAAGAGAAATTCTTTTTTGTCCAATAAATAAATATACATTTTATATTTATATACCATTAAAATGGTCTATCCTTTATATATATATATATATATATATATATATATATATATATATATATATATATATATATATATATATATATATATATATATATATCTCACGGTGTCACGGTGTTTGTAATTAAACTCCTCCGAAATGGCTCGACCGATTTTCGTGAAATTTTGTGTGCATATCGGTTAGGTTTGCGAATCGGACAACATCTATTTTTCATCCCCCTAAATGTTAAGGGTAGTCCACCCCTAAATTTTATTTTTTATTTTTTAGACAAAATTTTTTGTTTTTATTTTTTTATGATACAGCATACAAAAATACATACAACCCTTAATTTTCACCCCTCTACGATCAACCCCTATTTTTTATTTGTTAATTAAAAACTAATTTTTTTGGCAAGAATTTTTTTTTATTTTGTCATGACAGAATAAAAAATTTCATATTACTCTTAATTTTTCACCCCTCTACGATCAACCCCTATTTTTTATTTGTTAATTATAAACTTGAATTTTTTTGGCAAGAATTTTTTTTTATTTTGTCATGACTTAGAATAAAAAATTTCATATTACTCTTAATTTTCACCCTTATATGATCAACCCCTATTTTTCCATCGCGATTTTTATTTTTTTTATTCTATCCACAGGTTGCAAGATGGCAATCGAATATAATAATTGTAGTACGATAAATTCTTATTCAGAGTTTATAATTTCAATTTCCTTTAATTATGATTTTTTTTTCAATTCAATTTGATCTCCCGCCCTCGCCGGTCGATAACTGATCAACTATCAATCGATCAGCTATCCCCGCCAGGTGTCTACCGTTGTCACCACTCATCCAGCAAACATCACGGAGTAGGGGTGAGGACGAAGCCGGTCTCCTGTCTTACTGACTATACATTTTTCAGCCATTTTTTTTTGGTTTTATTTGTGTATCAATCGTAGCAGTGACTGTTATACGTATTATTTTAATTTTTCTGTGCAACTCTCATGTTAATTTTACTCTTATCGTAAATTTATCATTAATTTCCAGTGCAATAATTATTTATTCACAATTTATTAATAACTGATAAAGACAGTTTTAACTCTCAGTTAATTAAGTGATCTCATGTAAATAAACACGTGTTGTAAGCTCCCGCCAACAACGGCCATTACCGTACCTGTATATATTGTACTTAACATTTTTTGGAAATAGTTTTAAATCAAAACGAAAACGTGTACGTGTTTAATAAATATACGTGTTTTATTATTGTGTCAAATAATAAGCAAATGAATACAATATTAAGACACTGTTTTTCACCAATACACTGATAGAAGGATTTATTAACTATTAATAATTTATTTAAAGACAATTATTTAATTTATTAAATTTAAATAAATATTTTTTAACATTCAATAAATATTTATTTGGGAAGAAAGTACATTTATTAATAGTTAATAAGTATTTATTAATAGTTAACAAATATTTATGTCACAAATATTTATAGTTCATAAATAAATATTTTGTTGAGTGAATTTGTATCGCTTGCAATTTCATATGATATGAAGATTGCTTATAAACAAAAATCATCTTTATAAATTATTTATATTTATATTATTTATATATTAAAAACGTTAATTTATTTTGTGAATTGAATTATTATCATGTATTTTAGCTATAGAGTTATAAAAAGTGTCAAAAGATAATTGCTATTATTGATTTATATTAAATAAATATTTGTTAACAGTTAACAAATATTCATTAACCATTAATAAATATTTATTAACAGTTTGTAAATTGTACTTAATAAATTACTCATCGACTGTTAATAAATATTTATTAAATCCTATGATGTTACAAAATCATTTATTAACAGTTAATAAAGCTTATCAAATATAAACAAATCTTTCTATCAGTTTAAGTATTTTAACTTCATTTATTTATATGTTCTATCGAAAAAATATACCTCGCAAGCAAGGGATACCAGTTGATGCGTGCCCCGGTTTATTCAAATCAAATAGTTTGGGTCGTGTATATACAGTCAATCCAAGGCAGACTGAGTGCTTTTATCTGCGACTGTTGTTGGTTAATGTCACCGGACCATTGTCATTTCAAGATATACGTAAGGTAGATGGACAACAGTATCCAACGTATAAAGATGCATGCCTTGCTCTAGGCTTGCTAGAAGACAACAACCATTGGGACAGTATGCTTGCTGAAGCAGCATTAAACTGCACAGGAACACAAATTCGTCTACTATTTACTATAGTACTGACTACATGTTTTCCGGCCCGAGCACAAATGTTGTGGGATAATCACAAAGATTCAATGATTGATGATATAGCATTGCTATTGCGAATTTACCAATCAGTCATTTCGGTATGAGCTCACCGAATGGAAGTGCATCTAATTTACTCAACACAGATATGAATCGTAGACTACAATACGATACTGTAGAAATGGCAGGCATTGTTAGTCGCAATGTTCCACTACTAAATGATGAACAAAAAATTATTTACGACCGCATTATGCTGGCAGTTTCGACAGGACAAGGAGGATTCCTTTTTTTTGGATGCACCAGGTGGAACTGGCAAAACATTCCTTATTTCGCTACTTCTTGCCGAGATACGATCAAAAAATGGCATCGCATTGGCCGTTGCATTTTCTGGCATTGCAGCAACTTTATTAGATGGAGGCAGAACAGCTCATTCAGCATTTAAGCTGCCATTGAACATACAAAATAATCCAGATGCAGTGTGCAACATAAAAAAACAATCGTCTATGGCCACAGTGCTGAAACAATATAAAATTATTATCTGGGATGAATGCACTATGGCACACAAACATTCGCTTGAGGCATTGGATAGGACATTAAAGGATATAAAAAACAACGATAAACTATTTGGCGGCACTTTGTTACTCCTTTCAGGTGATTTTAGACAAACACTTACCGTTATTCCACGTTCAACGTACGCTGATGAAATCAACGCTTGCTTAAAATCATCGCGACTGTGGCGTAATGTTGAAAAAGTACAACTGACGGTAAATATGCGCGTTCAAATGCTTCAGGATCCATCCGCAAAACTTTCTGCAAACAACTGTTGTATATTGGCGATGGGAAAGTTGCTGTACATGAAAATACTGGATGCATAAAATTACAGACGGACTTCTGCACAATCATCGACTCGCAAAATACTCTCATCGATCACATATTTCTCGATGTACGCACACAATATGAAAATCATAAGTGGCTGGCAGAAAGAGCGATTTTGGCAGCAAAAAATGCGGACGTCAATGGGTTAAATTTAAAGATACAACAGTTGTTGCCTGGGGACTTGGTGTCATACAAATCTATCGATGCAGTTTGCGATACCAACGAAACTGTGAATTATCCAATTCAGTTTTTAAATTCATTGGATTTGCCAGGCATGCCACCACACCATTTACAATTGAAGGTTGGATCTCCGATCATTCCGCTTCGTAACTTGAACCCACCACGGCTGTGTAATGGCACAGGATTAGTCATTAAAAAATTAATGAAAAACGTTATTGAAGCCATCATTTTGAATGGCAAGTTTCAAGGCGAAAATGTGTTGCTGCCACGAATCCCTATGATTCCTACAGATGTGCCAATTGAATTCAAACGCACTCAATTCCCAATTAGATTGGCATTCGCTATGACGATCAATAAGTCACAAGGCCAGATATTGTCTGTATGTGGCTTAGATTTGGAAACACCATGCTTTTCCCACGGACAATTATATGTGGCATGTTCTCGCATGGGAAAACCATCCAGTTTGTTTGTGTTGGCTAAAGACGGACTAACCAAGAATATTGTACACTCTATTGCGCTGAGAGATTATTCTTTATTTTTTTTTCAACTGCCATAATTCATAGTACAAATATGAATAATTATTTTTGATGTTTAGATAGATATCAAGAATTGTAATTTAAAATATATTCGTTACTTTAATAAAGATTAATTTATTAACCTAAATAAAGCATACTTTCATTGTTTACAACGCTTTCGACTATAAGTACATCCCCGCACACTTATAGTAGATAGTTATTTTTATTGAACTAAAAAAATGTTTCCTAGAAATAATATACATGGCAAAACAACGTTTGCCGGGTCAGCTAGTATATATATATATATATATATATATATATATATATATATATATATATATATATATATATATATATATATGTGATTGCCACATATATATGTGATCAGCCGACTGATGTGGAAATTGAACCCACGCTCGGATTATTCCGAATAGAACTAATTATGAGCCATAATTGACAATAGATCTACGATATTAATATGAAGAGTAGTATGCCTTCTACAAAAAACTTCATCTACATTTTTTTTGTATATCCAGTAACCAGCGGATAGAAGTCAGTACATACATATGAGCTGAACTGGTTCTTCCCTCATTGAGAATATAATTGCGACTCACCGCAGTAATTGTTGATTAACTTTACAAGTCGATGATATATGCACATTCTTTTGTGTCTTATGTTAATTTGTATACTATAAACTGTCTATGAAAACAAACTGAATTACTTGAAATATATTTACGTAATGAAACATGCACTGTCTTTTAAAATTGAAAATTAATGACAGGAGTACTTAGAAAATTGAATATTCTGTGATCATTTGACAACATTGGGATTAAAGCCTTTTTTGTCGGCTTACAGCAGATTTTGAACTGGAATCGGGAAAGATTATTTCCTGCCTTCTCAATTAGAAAGCGATTCATTTTAAACGGATTTAAAATATATGTCGGCGGCTGCAACAAAAAAATTCCACCCGCCTATGGATCCTTTCGTGGGAACCTAAAATGCAGCAGTGATATTTATGTCACCACTAAAATTACCATGTTCATTTGTATTTATTTGTTTATTCGTTAACCCCAAGTCATTACGAAGGTGATTTGTAGTTGTTTGGGCATATTGAATTTGTAGATATGATTGATACATATTTTTGTTTATGTTAAGAATGTTTAAGATAGTCTTTAGCCAATAGGCGTTTAGGATAAAACACATTTCCTTATATGGGCAAAGTAACACGCTTATGGGGAGCGAACGAAACAAACCTGCTAGCCCGGGACACGGAATAAGCAGAGTTGAATTTGAGCTTTGAAAAAGAAAGCAGCACGCGTACGGGCTAGCGGGGGCGGATCGTTAGTTACTTACCTTATTGTTTCTTTTGCATTTTATTCGGTATATAATTACTTAGTTATTACTAACATTCATTTTAAAAACTGTGTATTGTAAACTGACGTGTGTTCTCATATTACCTGTGTTAAATTAATAAAAGTGTCATAGGCGTACATTAAGTGTTTAAATAATATGTCCATGCGGCCGAAACCCAGAAGTGCCCCTACGGCTCCGACATATAATTTACAATTTAAATCGCGTTACCAAATTAATGAACTAATTTAACAGTAAAATTGTCCGGTGAGCAATTTACCAGGATAATGCTATCGTAACATTTTCTGTTACTTAAATAAAGTTAACGACCTTAAAACTAAATACGTTTGTGCAATTAAGTCTTGTTGTATTTATTAATTAAAACAATGTCCATATATAATACAAACAACTAATTTATAGTTTAGGTGCATACGTATAACTCGTTTGAATACTTGCTTTCACCTTTATGTATCACCGCAATATGGTATATTGGGATCCACAATCAAACATTAGAGAAGGCTTTTCTGATTAAAATGCTACGACCAAACCATTTTATTCTTAATGAATCATATTTTTAGAGTTTCTTTGGATGTGACATTATGACATTTTAATGAATTTTAAGAAGAGACGTAAGTTCATCTCTTTCGATGTGTTGAATTTACCGCATATGTGTAAACTTTAACTGGTAATATTCTCTTTTAATATCCTCATATAAATCCATCGATGAAACTCTCGCAATTAATTCATTTTGAATAACTTTACAAGTAATATTTAGGCATTAACGGTGGTGTATTATACGAATAAATAAGTACTATGGTGTATTATTTACTGAATAATTATTATGAAGTGTAAAATTTCATGGTCAGTACTTATTAAGAAAAAAAAATTTAACTGATTCTATTTACAGTTTATATTTAATATCTATATTATATTATCTATTCATTATATGAAAATTTCATGTTATTCACCTGCAAATGAATTGGGTCTTGACGATTTTAATTGGATTATAACGTGTACTACAACTTCAGAAAACTTAAGAACTACTTTATATAAAAAAAAATGCAGCGATCTGCAACAATGAAAACAATTTTAAAACGCGTACGTTAATTGAGAACGTCTTACTTGTAAATGAGATGTTTAGTTTCAAGTGAAAAGCAAATATCGCACGCTTAATGTGGTTTTCATGGAAATTGAATTATACTTTCAGGCAGTGTAAATTGCAAAGCTGTAGGCACTAATTTATTGGAGCGTTGCTGCTTGAACTGATTTAGTGCACCAGTCAGCTACATACTATAGTACCCTAATTGTACCCAGTTCAAGTGTCCCGCTACTTGAACTGCGAGGCTTTTATTTAACGATCCTGTTATGAGCACAAAATTGACTGTCTATAAAATATGCTGCTTTTTACAATGATTCTGTGCCATTCTCGAAACAAGAACATTTGAGAACAAGAACTAAAAAACACACCCTCATTAATCTCTACTTGAAAAGGGTTGCATTTATCTTTAAAGAAAATTCCGTATTTCTTAATGAAAATACTTTTTATAACATCACCATGATTTTTGAAAACATGAAAATCTGTGAATAGTAAGATTGACACTAAGTGTAAGTAACTTAGATTATCCAATATATTTCAGAATAATAGTATGGTATCCTCAGGCCGGATAGTTTGTTAATTGAATAATACAGGTAAAACTAAATGCGTTATCATGATAATACTTGATGTATTGAAATTGGGTAATACAAATGTTTAAGTAAACTGTTGTGTAAGATGGATGGATTTAATTTTTGTATACAAGAATGCATACCCGAAAGAGATCGATCAGGTTATTTATGTATATCGTTAATTTACACATTACATTGCATTGACAGGAGTCCTATTACATATCTGGTATTACTATATTTACATATATCATTCTAGGCATTCTATTACCTTCTTTGATGAAATAAATAATATTTTACAATAATTTCGATGAATATAAATTGGAGAAAAAATCATTATATTACCATCAGAATTTTATAAAGCCAAACATATAAAGTTGCGAATATGATAACATTAGAACTATTATAGTAGAATTAAAGAACCTGTGTCTTGTTGAAAATAGAATGTGACCATCAATGAGGAATATTGATTATTATATTATATGGAAATACATTTTGTTTATCATTGAACGCGTGTATAAACAACGTAAAGAGCATATTTTATATTAAATTTGACTTGAACCACGAAATAAAATGTTAAACAAAACATTCTAACTGACATTATTTCTCAAGAGAAAATCGGAGGAATTTAAATAAAAAGCAGGTATCCGAAAAACAAGTGAAATAAACAAGTTATTACTATTTGTACTTCTTTATTTTCGATGTAACAATAAAGACTGTAGAAGGACGTCGAAATAAATAAGAAGAATATGATTGTAGATTATGTTGAGAATATTGGGATTGTAGAAGGATGTTTTTAGGCAAAAAAGATAGAGAATGATTGTAAATTATACTGAAAATATTGAATTTAATGGAAAATAAATTGAATTGAATACGGGTTTCAGAGCCGTTATTCTGTTTGAACTGTTCCAGAAATTAGAGTATTATCATGTTAAAAGTGCGTATAGAAAAAATGTGTACCAAGAAGCAGCCAAGTAATAGTGATAAATCTTATGCATTAGAGCTTACCACCTATCCCTCATAGGTGTACACCTGAAACATTCCCAGGATTATTTCCATCTTGAATTTGAACTTTAAATATGACGCATAAATATAGCCGAGAAATGACTACCAAGTAACGAATAAGAGAGTTGGTACCAAGTCAATATACAGTTCTCCTCTCTGGCACGATAGGAGCTTTATGACTCCTCTTCTGGAGGAAGACATTATTAATGTTTTTCTCTTCTGAAATACGGTAATAAACTAAAGATATTGCTCCGCTACAAAACTTGTTCGTTCATTGTACAGATGCCAGTATGCGACGTCATTAAAATCTGTTGCGACGATTAATATACGCTTATATTCTAATCATTGTCAATAGCGAATTTGTAGTGGTTACCCTGTGATCGCTAGCCAAACTTGAGCCTGGTCTTGGTTGAGGGGTGAGAAACACCCAACTTTAATCTTCCGTCACCGTTTGTCGTGAATATCTTTTTTGCTTTCTCAATAAACACAGGGTCTGGAAAGCTATATCATTTTTCGGTTTATTAAGTATCCGTGAGAAAGGAGAATATCCACTTCCGCATATGAAAGAAATCTATTATGACGCGGTGTACGGTTACTGTACGTGGCAATATGAATTTATAGTTGGAAAGAAATTTCAGCGACAATCCAGTTTTTTCATTGCTCTAGAGATATCTTACTACAACAATGCATTCACTATATTCCGCCGCAATGTGTGTAGGCGTCCTCGACTTTCATTAGCATCTATTCTACTTTAATGGAAAGTTTTCAGCCAACGCTTCATTATTTTTATTGAATACGCTGATCTATTGAATGCTTCCACTAACCCTTTGTCAATATCGGATGTACCAAGTACCATACTAATGTTTATAACTGCGTTAATCATTGCCACTCACTGAATTTCGTCGCTTCATATTTCGCGATGCCTAAATGATACACCAGCAACAGCGTCGATAATAAACTGATACATACTTATAAATAGAACGGGTAACTTTGACATAGGTTCCAATGATGACGACCGAGCTCATCGTGCTGGCTGTTTATGAAGGATAATTGCCGGCTTTCAGTTACCGCTGGGTCTTTCTGCAGTCAATATTCATCGTCAATATAGCTCGAACGCTTATAATCATTCATAAGTAAGGCTGTGGGCCAGCGCTGCATACCATTGGTGATTCATGTGAGGGCATGAATATTGTTTCTGCAACGAACGTTTCGTTTATCAAATCCACGCATTTTGGCTATTCTAAAATAATAATATTCATAAAATTTCTATTAGATTGTAAACGATGTATGGTAATTCACCGAAATAACTGTCTTTTAATTTCTAAACAGTTTTAACATAACGGTGCGATGGTAAAGCTGAAATGGGGTAAGTGGTCGGAGAACCGTAGTAGAGAGGGATCAGGAAAGTATTTTTCACGGCCGCAGGGCCGAAGTTGATCTATCGATCAAGGTGTACGTATGGTCTCCGCTGTGTTAGTTGAAACGTTTTAATTTAATAATAAAGTATGTCGCACGTGTGAAGTTTAAAAATAAACCCAGAAAACGTTTATATGCTCACCAAGTGAAAAATTATATTGGCGAATTTAATGATTTACTCAACGACGGAGTGAAAGTAATGTATAAAGTATGCAATAAACCCTTAATGTACTGGTCCAAATCTGAATGTATACGTCACGTGAATTCTGTGCAACATAACATAGCAAACAGGGCATGCCTTTGCAAACTCAATTTAGATTACCGCAGTCCCCTGGCACTGCGGTAGTTCGCTGATAAATTACTGTACAAGGGGTGCTAGTTGTCTTGCAGGTCTTGCACCGCGAAATTGCCGGTAAATTTGAAAATAAATCTTTTTAAATTTTAATATATAGGTATATAACGGATGATGTAAAATTAATAACAAAATGAATTTATAGGAAAAGTATATGAGCTACAATGTATTACGTAATGATTATTATTGTTTACCGTATAGGTGAAGTTGAATTAGGTTAATTTGCAATTATAAAAAATATGTTTTCGTGTGTTCCTGCAATAATTTTGTATTCACACGTAATATGTTCACATACGTATATAATCTGTCTGAAAAGTGCTGAAACTTATTCTATGAATATTTTTGTTACAAATAAGACAAATCATTTCAAAATATTAATTCACAGAGACAAATAAAGTTTATAGTATATACTATAAATTATAATATTGTAAATTGGGAGTTGAAGCTATCTATTTCACTGCACATTACCGACAACAGAACACGTCATAATATTTCCAAGCAAGTCTTTTGAAAAATTTTTACATATCACTGCTCCCGTCTTTAAGCGGAAAATTTTATATGGCCCCTGTGCAAAAGAAAGGGTGTATTTAGACTAATGAAATTAAATTCATTACTTCGATTGAAATAACAATACAAAACTTTGAATAATGTCGAATCATAATAATCTTTTAATGAAGAAAATTTTTTAAAAACACTGAATTATTCTTCAGTTAGTTACATGTCATTAAAGTACACTTGTAAAAGGCAATCATAGTTAAATCATTCCGAACAGCACTTTGCCACAGTTATCTTTTTTCTTCATTTGAGGGTACTCTGAAAATAATGCACTTTTTCGCCTTCTACGGAACGTTCGTAATTGCACTATGCAACGTCGTCTCACACGACTCATTTTGTTTTTTACTTTCAGCGGATTCTCCATTGTGTATATGTACGCGAGGTTATGTTTACTGTTACTGTAGGTGAGGGATGTAAGAGAAAGGCGAAAAAGAGACTGCAAGACCTGCAAGATCACTAGCATTTCTGACGGCCGCTGTACATGTAATACAATATTAACAATGTTAATAGCTTGTAATATTCCGCTTCACATACTCGTTAAAGAACCATTTCGAAAATATTGGTACAAGTACAATACAGAGTTCCAGTTACCAATTCGCAGAACATTATGGACAACATCAACTGTACTGGTATTAAGAACAGAAAAAAGTATGAGATTCTCTAGGTATGTGTAGAATAAAGAGTGAGGCAGTATTTGGAGGGAAAAGGATGCACTGTACGCGCGGCCAGATCGAACTTTGGGTACATTCATATTCAATATATATTCATCGATATGAAAGGTCTCAGGTCTCAAAAGTCTCTGCAAAAGTCTCAATTCGACTGAGTAAAGACCAGGCTATTCATTATGCACCTTGTGGGATGTCCGATACCGGAGTTTTGAGACTTGTTCCTATTTTTGACGAGCTGTACGCGACAACATTATAGAGAAGATTACACGTATATTACAAAATAGACGACTATGGTTATGTATTAACAAGACGACAGATAGTAAAGAAATTCTATTGTAAATATTATACTCTGTGTACTGGCCTCTCGGTAATCGACATTTCCATCGCTATTAGTTAGCAAAAGACTCACTGAGTGCATTGACAATACAATTACGCAGATGGTGCTGGAGACGTTAGAAACATTTCAAGTGTTAACAAGTTAAATATTGATGTTTGTGACTAATGGTGCCACGACAATGCGTTCAGTATGCCATGCTCTTTCTCAATACGGCAGTGGTGGCGCTAGCATTATTTTGCGGTTAGGCGAAAATAGGCAGAAAATATCTAGGGTGAGCGAGGGCGTTAAATATATTATTTTATGTGCGAACGTGATATAAATGGTGTTATAAGAGGTTGGGCCACTGGTTGGGCGAAAAGGATTTTGCCTGGGCGCTCACCCACCCCTGTCGCCACCACTGCAATACGGTTGTAGATTGTTACATGTTATGTGTAAAGTGCATGCCTTATATCTTGTGGCAGAAACTATTCGACAATGTTTCCCCAAGGTAGATGCATTAATAGCGAGTGCAGAAAAAGTGTTTCTACAATATCCTAAACGCCTTCGTGAGTCATAGAAAGTATCCTGTAATTCCCGAACCACCAGAGCCGATCCTTACATGTTGGGAAACATGGTTGAAAGCAGCTTTTTATTAAGTTGAAATCTTCCAGCAACTAAGCTTCTACGCTAAGCATAGAGAACTCAACATAACCACAAAGTCTTCATTGGCGCTTTATTACATGAAAAACCGTATTCACAGTGTACATAAAGGTGTATCAGAATGTTTACAAAAGTCAGAACAGACAATTTTAACTCCCTTAGTTTAAATGTGGCTTTTAAATCTAGTATCAGGTCGTCTACAATGCGCATTGTAGGGTTAATATTGAACTAGGTATATTTTAGTTTTAGTTGAAGTTATATAAACTTATATCCTGGAATAAGTCATACAAGCAAGTAATGAAATGTAGAATATATTAAATTTTTCAGTTTTGCACCTTGATTTAAGTCCTGATTTACATATTTACTGAAGTTATGAGAAATTCTCACTTTAAAGTTTTTTATGGAATTTCTATTTCGACACGGCCTTTGAAGTTTTTTTATAGGATTTATCATCTATTGGTAAGTGCTTGATGTATTATTTCATGCTCGAAATAATATCAGCTCGGAATAAAATATACAAAATAACAAGCCGTAAATGTATTGCGTTTAATTCAAATATATTACAAGATATACAATTTCCTACCCATCAACTACACCAAGTTTACTCCTACAATGGTTATTGTGTAAATATCACCTTGCAATAGAATAGACAGTTGTCCATTTTTAATGAATTACAAATAGCATTCGTCTACAAACAAATGAAATTATACAATATAGCCCTATACATATATGTCTGAGATGTGCAATCGGGTGATAGGTAAATAACTTTCATAATAAGTTTCATATTTTATTTACATGTCACGGTGTCATCTGCCATCTTATACAGGCACAATTATTTTACTGGTCGTGAATCGTTATAATATATTTGAAGTGAATCACCTTTAATGTTCTTAACAGAAATATGTTAATTCTAAAAGGATGCAATTAGAGAAGCCTATAAAAATTATGTCTATATAATGTTACCCATAGAAACCCTTAATATCAGTAAAATAAGCCTATAGAGAAAATACATAAAGAAACTATAATTATTATAAAAAAATCATGTACGTTACTTTAGATATTTTTAGAGTATTATCTTAACTGGATAACTAGTTTTTGTAATGGCAGTTTAAGAGGAATTAAAATGGCAAAAACCAGTCAACATATTCAACATAATTTAGGTATATATCGAGTTACAAACAATGTTGTACGTTGCTCGTGTGTTTTGAGATGGTCGCTTTTCTAACTTTGAAGGTATATGTAATTATTCTACATTTTAAACAGCTCATGATTCATGTCCAACATACGGTAGGTATGTTAGACATGAATCATTTCCAAAACATTAGTCATTTTTCATTATCTTTAGCGATTCTGTATGAGAAAAATTTTAGTTTAACTTTCGTTACCATTATTTTAACTTCACATGTAAAGAGTAACATAGTATAACAGTTTTGAATGTACGAGTATCAATAATACATACTTCTACTTTTCATTTAAATTGTGTAAATATCAGAAATATGTTATGTGAAACATTAAAAGAATAGTACCATAGTAGCACAGAGTAGATTTAATCACCATATATTTGTTGAATATACAAACGCTCAAAAATGTTTCAGAATGCTATATGGAATATAGCGCAGCGAGGAAAGTAATCAATTATTGATAAACTATCAATTAATAAACTATTTCTATTTTTCACATTGAAATTGAAACTGAATTGAAAACGTTACTGCGTTGACTCAACGTAATTAATTTTAAAAAAATAACAAAATATAATAATGCTATTAAATATTATAATGCTAAATTAATAATTTTACGCCTATTTATATTTCTTCCAGAATAATTACACGATTGACTAAAACCTACCCCTATCTTGTTAACACTTTCATTATTTCTATATTCATCAAGAACATAATATATTCGTAATTTATATATTTTTTATATAACCCATCTTCATCGATTGTAATTTGAGTAGATACAATCATGTTTCTTTAAAACGATTTATCATTAACGTTATTAACGGGTAACACATGGTAATATTATATACCATTGTCTTAACCAACTGTACATTACCGGCCTTGTAATTAGTGTTATAAAGATAGTAAGTTAATAACAGTAATGAAGTATTATAGAGTCATAACAATGCAATTTAAAGATCATAAAAGGCAGGAAATAGCATCTTCATTTTTCAAATAACCACACTACATCATATAAATATGTACAGGTATATTGATAAGAGGGTAAACGTGTTTACCCTCCTTTAAACGCCTTTACGCGTTTAAAGGTTTAAAATAGCATGAATATCATTATTTCAAAATTTAATATCAAGTAAAAATACGTGCTCTATAAAGACTATTTTGGTATATAATACGATTAACGATAAAAAAATAAGCCTAAAAATAAGCCGAAAACAAATTTTTAACGCCTAAATACGATTTACTCCTTTGTGATTTAATTCATAAAATGTTATACACATAGATTGGATCGATATGTGTATAACATTTCCTTACGCCTATGCTACTTAAACAATGTTAATAAAATCAGTTTGTTAAATAAAATCCTGCTTGCAGGAATTGAACAATTTAATATATCTTCTATCCGAAGGGTACGCCACGACCACAAACAGTTATATTAATTGGATATGACATAAGGGGGGGGGGGGGTAATTGAATTTAATCATAAAATTGATCGCCAAAAGCAGACTGATTACCGCATGTTTAAATTGGTTATTTAAAACTTTTGGACCCTAAAACATTTAGGGCTGCCATATACTAGATTATACAATGCTATCATCAAAGACTGAACACCGCTTGATCGGCTGAATCCTAATTTATTAATGATTACTTTCATTACTATGTTAAAAAATTATACACGTAATAATGTGTAAACTATCATATTTATAAGAATTATATCCACATAGTTTAATAATTAGTTTTTACGTAATATTTAAAAAATATTAATAATAATGAGTAAGTAAGCAGGAGGGGCCGCACAATATTGATCTGGCCTTTGGCGAGTAGCGACACCACTTACTCCAGCTGGGGTGCAAAACTGGATAGGCAGCACAAGCGCACCCGGGAGGGAATAGCATATTACCCTCTGGTCTCGGCCGTGGGCTTACTGGGCTAACTCCCCGGTAAGCACCAACTTCTTGTTACAAGCAACAGAAGGAGAGGCCCTCACGATCGACCCCACTCGGATAGGACTCATAGGCAAAGTGGTGGGATCCAGCTGGACGGATTGCCTGAGAACGACACACGCGAAGAACATGGACGTGGACTGACGAACTGAGAGACGACCTACTGCAATGCTACGAAAGCAGTGAGCCCGTACGGAGAGGATACATGGCACGTATGCATGCCCTGTGGTGTGAATTACACCCAGAGCATGAAGCCTTCACGCCACAGAATCTTGCGTGATTATGTATCCTATCTTCATAGAAAGGGCTATGTGAGGGCTACCTTCCGGTTGACGAATGAGGTAGCCCAAAGGCTTCTTAATGAACCAGTTGAGAGTGTGGTCTTCACCGCTTCGCCAATAGTAGAGGGTCTCAGTAACAGAAGGGAGTTATATCGCATAAGACCCCCTGGGCCACAAGACCTGGCCAGAGTGGACGCTGAAGTTTAAGCAGCGCTTCCAGACAGGGCTGACATCTGGCACATAAATTGTGCCGTGTACACTACTGCCGAAAGCTTCTCCCAATTGGAGAGGGCGAACAACTCTACTTCTCCACGAGAGGGAGCGGAGCAGCGTGTACGAAATATGGAGGCCAAGATCCAGTCGGCGAGACAACAAGTATCTCGTATCCAATGTGTGATGGATTATATGTTGGCCAATAGGCCTTTTACGCCAAAATTACGTCGAATCGTCGCTAATTTAAGACGTGTACATCACACACTCGATGAGGTAGTGCTGCGTACCACCAAGCAGCATTGTCTTGATAGGATACGGATGCTAGTGATGTACAAAAAGTCGCTAGTGAGGCGGGCGCGAAGGCTGGTGGAAAATAATTTGTAAAAATTATTTTCCACCAGCCAAAAACCTTCGCGCCTATTCGAACCGCCTCAACCTGTTGAGGAAAATCCGCCGACTGTAGATCAGGTGGAAATCTTCTGGAAGGCGCTGTACGAGCAGAGGCGCCCCCACTTCAAAGAGACACTCCTGCCCTGGCACACTTTGAAAACTTTTGTGAAGGTCTTCAGCGACCAGAACAAGTATGCCATCCGATGCGAACCCCTGAAGAGGTTCGAAGAGCTCTTGAGGGCTCTAAGAACTTGCGGCTCTAGGTCCCGACGCGACGGTATAAATAACATTTGGTGGAAAAAATTAGATAATACCCACTACCATTTAGCCAACATTTTTTCCACCTGGCTAAATGGGGACCAGCAAATTCCTTCTTGAGTTGTTGAGGGGCGGACTGTGATAATCCCGAAGACTGGAGATTTATCCTACCCAAAGAACTACCGACCGATAACCTGCTTAAATGCATTATACAAGGTGTTTACACGCATCTTGTCCATACGAGTACTCCTACCAGTGGATCCGGTTTACGAGGGGATATACGAACAACGAGGGTCTAAGAAGAATGTCGATGGCTGCAAGGAGAATCTGTTAATTGACAGATGTGTCACTCAGGACTCCGTACAGTACAAGCGAAACCTTTCCATGGCCTGGATCGACTACCGCAAGGTATTTGATATCACATCACATGAGCTAATAATTCACTTGCTCCAATGCCTTGTGGTGCCCGGTCCTGTAGTGAGATGCATTCAAGAACTGATGCCGCTCTGGAGGACTCGGTTTACCATAACATCGGGTGATACTAGAGTGCGGACAGAGCCAGTGTCGTTCAGAAGGGGCGTGTTTCAGGGAGACTCCCTTAGTCCCCTTCTGTTTTGCATTTCATTGTTGCCGTTGTCCGTGTCCCTCAGGAAAACCCGTAGCTATAACTGCGGTACCCCCGGCGATTGGAGGCATAAGGTCACCCATCTATTTTACATGGATGACCTAAAACTTTATGCCTCCGGAGAAAGGGAATTACGCCAGTCCCTGAGGGTGGTGCAGGAGTACACGCAGGCCATCGGGATGGAGTTCGGGTTGGACAAATGTGCACTGGTTCATCTCAAGAGAGGACGAAGCCGGGAATATGCAGAGGATGCGCAGCTTGTAGACGGAGCATCTTATACCACTTAGATACCGGAGAGTCGTACACCTACTTGGGTGTTGAGCAACGCTCGACCGAAGATTATGTCATAAAAAACGCTCTCCGCGGCGAGTATCAGCACCGCCTCCGACAGATCTGGTCTTCAGAACTGTCGGGGAAGAACAAGGTGTCTGTAACTAATATGCTTGCCGTTCCGATCTTTGTCTACTCTTTCCGAGTAGTCAAATGGACACAGGAGGAACTGCGACAACTCGATGTAGTAACCCAGAAAGGAATGCATCTCCTTATCTCCTTATTCTGTTTCCCTTATTTAATCAAAGATTAAATAAGGGAAACAGAAATTGTTTTCTGTTAATTTAAAGCAGCATTTTATTATCTGACCTTGTTTAAGTCGCATTTTAGAGACGTCCTAAACCTACAAAGAGATAACGGATTACCAGGAATACTGATCTTATTACATAATTTTGTTATGTTTTAAAAAAACTTCCCTATGTATAGGCATAGATAATAAACATTTATTACGTACTAATATATATATATATATATATATATATATATATATATATATATATATATATATATATATATATATATATATATATATATATATATATATATATATACTAATATTATGTACGTCCGCTCTAAATGTTAATTTTTTCAAGACGATATAGAGGAGTTCTCATAGTAATAAGCTTATGACAGAAAGAGAGTGTACTGGAGTAGGAAGGAACCTTTGGTGTGAAGATAACACTGACGTAGTTTTCCACAAAACACTATACACTAACCTCGACTCGCGTTTCGCCAACAAAGTTGGCATCATTTGGGGATGATTAAAACTCTTTATTTCACTCACTCACTCTTTCATTTAAGTCACTCCTTAATTCAGTTTTAATCATTTTCAGATGATGCAATCTTTGTTGGCGAAACGCCCGTCGAGTATTATGTATAGTGTTTTGATGTTTTGCGGAAAATTACGTCACTGTTAGAAAGAGAGTGAATAAAATTTCCGCCTGGATTTTATTGATAGCATTTTATAATACAAAAATGTTGTAACAAGATAAAATGTTTTAATGCCAGCATGTATGTAAATCGAACACAAGCATTTTACATTCTTTATATTTGGTTGGGGTCTGAAAATCAATGTATGGATTATACAAAATATCACAATAATTAAATTGGGTTTTAATTGCATTGTACATCCACTATTTGCCTGCTAATATATAAAAGCTTTAGGATGAAATACGATTTTTTATCATAGAGTTTACAAATGATTTATACCTAAAGTTGAAGTCTAGAATAATGAAGCCAATAGTTTATATTGGCTTTTCTAGTAATGATACGATAATTATTATTTATGTGTATATCCATTGAACGAATGATTTTGTTCACGCTAGTTTTTTTACCAATTAATAAATAATGTTAATAGCTTGGAGGTGTTGAGCTTTAGGGAATGATTAATGACTATATTAGTGAAGGTTGATAAGTCAGTTTTCATTTTTTGACAGGTGCTATCAACTTCAGAAAGTCGAAATCCATAATAGATCTGCGTGTAATCAGCATAGAAGTGATGTTTACAATATATGAGACAGCTTTCAACATTTAGTGTATAAAATGTATAAAGAAGCGGAATTAAAATGAAATCTTGGAGACTCCATATAATATCTTTATTTTACTCGACTTTAACTACTACATATTCGATACATAAATAATTTTTAAATAAGACTCTAGATCGTTCAGTAAGACCTAAATAAGTAGAATGGCAAGTAGTATATTATGGTAAAAAGTGTCAAAGGCTTTACTGAAATCTAAGAGAATAAGTGCCAAGTATATTTTGGTTTTGAACTTCCCTTCACCCACGCGTATTTACACTATTTACCTTCTAAGTTCGCCGCCATGCTTGCTGTTGAAACTTCTTTCCTGATAACACAAAATCTAAAGAATATAATTTTTGCACGATTAACACTTTATAGGGGCGCAGGTACAGAATGTTCTTTATAGTTCTTGGCAAATACCGTAAGAACTACCTAATACACATATTCAAATTACTAATTAGGTGACAATTGAAGGGCTTGGTGCAGAAACCGGTCAGTTCCATTTTTACAATTTTCAGTATCAACATTAATCTATTTTTCAAAATAAAAGAAAATTTGAAAAAGTTACTTTTGAATAAAGAAAAATTCACTAGAAAACATTTTTCTCATATGTATATATTCTTATATATATATATATATATATATATATATATATATATATATATATATATATATATATATATATATATATATATATATATGAAAATATACAGATTTCTTGTTGAAAATTTTTTTCAAAATGGAGCTATCTGTTTTTTGACACAAAATATAATAAGACTCAGTGTATGACAAAAAACTGATTTATTTCACAAGTAACGCGAAAAAAGTACAAACATAAGTTCAAAACATCTCAACTTCTACATTCTCATCATAGCTATTGGCAGTTTTCTTGAGATATTTCAGGACCAACAGCATTAAAAATAATATCGTAACACCACTGATCATTCTTAGATACATACTTTTCAGCCAGGGACTTAACATTCTCAAGTTGCTTTTGATTGATAGGTAGAGGACAGTTGTTATAAAGTTTTTCTGAAGGCAACGAATATGGTGCAGATGATTTTTTGAAAGCAAATTGAGAAAACAATGTTATTCCTGTTGTTATACTGCATTTCACTACATTAGTTTTTTCCCCCTTTTTGTTGTTAATTCAGCTTGTTCCCGGCTTGTCGAGTACGCTTCTATGGATGTGCTCTTCATCTGATGGAAAATATTCACTACCGCTATCTTGGAACGGTTTTCGAAAAAAATGGAGTTGACCGGTTTTTGCACCAAGCCCTTCAATTTTTCTACAGAGTTCTGTGCAGATAATTGATTTTAGGAATTGATTTTTGTACACTTTTTTATATTTGAGTTTGAATATCTTGAACAAAATTTTTCGTTAATTAGGCCTGCATTTTGTACTTTAGTGTATATAGTGCTTATTTTTAGTGATGTGCAAACTCTGTTTTTGATGCTGTAAATGATTTTCATATATGGAACAGCTTCAAAAAATTGTTATAAGGAATATGTGTATGTACTATCCGCATTTCAATTCCCAGTTCTGAGGAAAACTTACTCTGAAAACTTAAGCTATATAGAACTAAACTGAATTAAATCATATTTTCTATAAACCAAGAAGTAATATATCTCTAAATAAAGTCGGAAACTACGAACTAAGTTTTTAAAGAATATTAATGTTAAGATCTATTAAAAAACTTTATAAATTTCAAACGCAGAAAGAAATACATTCAACATCTATTAATATATCAAAGTTTCTTCTAACATGAACTTTATTAAGGGTTAGTTTTGTAAAGTACATCATTCGTTTCGTGTGTGAATTTATTCTTTATTTTCGTCATTTTTTATCTATTTAAAATAAAGAAATATGTCATCCAGTGATAGTGGAGAAGCAGATAATAACGAGGGTGGTAGCAGGAAAAGAAAAAAGAATGTGGATAGTTGGAAAAACAACAAAATAAAAAAGCACGTTTGCAAGGTCAGGCATATGCTTCTAGCAAGGGAAAACATGTTGAAGCAAAGAATGTAGGATCTCCATGCAGGTAAGTTTTTTTTTTGCCTAAATGATAGAGTAACTTTAATATTTTTTAGCTGTAAACGAAAATGCATACAGCACTTTACTGAGGAAGAAAAGAAAAGCATAATATCTAACTTATACGACGGTAGGCCGAAAAATGAACAAGACACATATTTGCAGGGAATTATGGAATTAAAACCCATTTAGAGACATCGAGTAAGGGGTACTGCACGTAAAGAAGAAAGAAAATCGAATTTTTCATACTTTGCCTTGAAACAATCAAATCAAATTTCCGTTTGCAAGCAGGCTTTTATAAGTCTTCATGCCATATCACATTAGCAAGTTCAATTAAACACCCTACGTCTAGCAGCAAAATCACCAAAGGATCTAAGAGGACGGCATAACAATAGACCCCGTGCAATATGCGACGAATGGACTGTGAAAATTAAAAAGCATATTGAATCGTTTCCAGTTAAAGTTTCCCATTATTCCTCTAAAGACATTCGATATTTAGATGCAGCTTTAAACGTAAAAAAATGTATGATCTTTTTCTAGTAAAATATCCAGAGTTACAAAATTTAGTGAAATATGAATTCTACTTAAAATATTATAATGAAAACTACAATCTTAGGTTTGGAAGACCACAGGTTGATATCTGCTCGGAGTGTGAGACACTTGGGGCTAAGCGTAAAGACGTTAATCTCAACGATACTGCAAAGAGAGTAGCTGCAGCAGAATTCTTAATCCATAAAAGGCGAGCAAAAAGTTTTATAATAAAATAAAAGAAGTGCAATCTCTGTGTAATGAACAACCAGAAGTAATGGGCCTATCTTTTGATTATATACAAAATATACCTCTTCCACATATTCCCGTCCAGGAAATTGTCTATTTTAGACAACTTTGGGTATACGCATTTCAAATACATAACCTTAAAGAAAATACTGGTTATTTTTATACCTACCATGAAGGCCAAGCTCTAAAAGGTCCTAATGAGGTATATACATTCCTTTATGACTACATAATCAATCACGTACCACCTGAAATAACTGAGCTGCACTTGTTTTTCGATGGATGTGCAGGACAGAACCGTAACCAAACCATGATCCGGTTTTTACTAGCATTTCAAGCGACCAAGCGATTTACCAAAATATATCACTACTTCCCAATAAGAGGACATTCGTTTTTGTCCTGCGACAGGGATTTTGGTTGTGAAAAAAGAGTTGTTAAAACACACGATCGAATTTACATCCCAGAAGAATATGAAGAGATGATAATATCTTCAAGAAGAAAACAACCATTTACCGTGAAGCAAATTCGATATAACGACATTATTGATTTTAAAGACTGGTTGCCTGCTCACTACAAAAAAAAACATGTTGCCACATGATTCGTGGTGCTACTCCCAGAAAAGAAACTTTTGCTGTGTCAAACTACAGGCAGTTCCTCTATGAGAGTTCTACTCCTCGATATATGACAACGTGGGATTATATAGGTAGTTTTCTTTCCAACACTTTTGAATTACTAAAAGAACATAAGGAAAGCCCCCCTCTACCCAATAGTATTGCATATAGAGAACCAGTCAAATCAATGAAAAGAAAATCGCCAATATTACAAAGGTTATGTCATATATCACTGGTGAAAAGTTGGAATTTTACTACCATATAACCAAGGATTGTATAGGGAGTAGGATAGCTGGATCGGCCGAATTCTTCGTCCGCGGTAGTGGAGATAGTGACGTCACCGCGGACTACGGGTTATTCATATGGGTTTGTTGACGTTTCCTTCTGTTTTAATCTATTTTAATTAGATTTTGAAATGGTATAGGTATAATTAAAATATATATTAGTTCTACATTAGGTAGAGTATAGTAATTTGAATTATGTACAGCCTTTTTGAAACTGCTATTAAAATTAGAAGCAAGTGTATACTCACGAGAAACAAAATGTTTTATGGGCAGTATCTGTTCTTAAAACTGCAATGCTGTTTCTTGATAATAAAATATATTTTATACCTATTAGGTAAATAAATAAATGATTAGGTAGGTATTTATTATTTATAGTTTAAGAATGTAAATAGATAGTTATTTTATCATTATTTATTAAGCAAACTGCATATTATAAAGGACCTTATAATTCAGTGCAGTGAAGAAATTAAAATGGACATAAAATACATTCTCTACCATATTATTTTTCAAAACTTTATACCTAAGGGGTAAAATCTACCCTTAAAGATACGATTAGTTATCGTAATTATTTTCTCGAATATAATAGTAAAAATATAAACCACTAAGAATATGAACCAAATTTGGAGTCATTTACTTTTTTGTCATAAATATTCACTATATCTATATAGGTATGAGAAAAATTTCCAAAACTACACGTGTGAGGGGATAAAATCGACTCCTAAATATTAGGGATATTTATTTTCTCAAGAATTATAAATATTTTGAAAGAAAGTTGAAAGGGGTCGATTTTACTTATCTGTTTTATGTACAAAGATATTTTAGTTTTCACAGTTAAGAGGGTGAACTACCCACCTAATAGTTGCCACTGGAAGTATAAACTTAAAATTGACGAATAACTTACTTTTATATCATATAGGTACATCCACCACGATGAATGAATTCTACCCCATATGGGTGAAAATCGATCAACCATTAAAAAATGGAAAATTAATTTTCTCAAAACTGGTAAACTTAAAAAAAATGTGCTAAAATCGTTGATATTTTTTATTTACAGTATATACAGTAAGATTTAGCGGTAAGGGATACAACATATATTAAAAACTATTACCTACGAAAATATACATCAATAATACAGTCTTGTATTTTCGTTTAACAAGTAAAATAAAGTAAAAATTAATTATAAATAAATATAGGTATACTACATTACTTAGAGGAAGTTGTTTATAAAAATGTGTATATAAAACACTATTATGGTGTTAGTTAATAGGGGTACCTATTAAAAGCAATATAGGTACATATTACACTGCCATTAAGTACTTATTACGTACTTATAGGTATTTTATTTTTGTACCTATATCAGTATATCATACTTGTACATATCATTTACCTACACAGAACAAATAAATCATCTAATTAATTAAATATTTAAATGTATTTAGGGTACCTATCTATTCTACCCATATACCTACCTCCATATTTTTTACTATTGAAAAGTACCTATATAAAAGCTATTATACCTTATTAGGTAGATATAAGTCAAATAACAGATCTATTGTTAATCTATTAAGCACTATTAGTATCCTCTATCTCTACTTTTAGCCTTATTTTCTTAAATTATTTCTCGAAACCCCACCGAATATTTCGTCAGATATGGAACAAGTTTTTAGTCATTAAATAACATTCTGCTATTTACTCAAACTTAAATCAATACTTACGCACACAATAACGTTCCCTTTAATATCACTTCACCACTCAAATGCACGAAAAATATTAAATATTATCCAAATTGCCTGAATTTACACAGCACTTCTGAATACGTTTAATAACGTTTTAACGGTTATAGTCCGCGATGACGTCAAAACGTGTTTTAAAGGAGTGGGGCGCTGTCTACGTTAAAAGATCGAGCAATCCTATTCCCTATACAATCCTTGCCATATAACATCCTGGAAACCTTCTAATGTCGAAAATGACGATTAAATTTTGTTAATTACACTAACAGATTATTATTATTATTTTCTATTTTTGTATGATGTTTAAATAAATTATTGTTCAATTTTCACTCTTTTTTTTACTGAGTTAAGTTCAAATACCGTACAAGTCCATTAGCTTCTTTTAGCTTAAACTTGTACGTCATTTTGTTTTTCGGAAAAATTATTGCAATAAATAAACCCCAAATTACCAGATCTAAAACATTGCTGTGTATGCTAATGTTCTGAAATAATTAGTTTAAAAGTTAATAGGTTTTTCTTGATTTTCTCAAAACGATGTTTTTAGACATGTACAGTTTTCGAACTCACCGAATCAATTGGACCTCTTGAAAATCAAACGAAGCTCAATTTAGTCCAGAAAGCCGTTTGTTGTTTAATCGATTTAGTCCAGAACAGTCTTCGTTTTATTTTCGGTGGGCCACCTTGTATAATGAATATAGATAATGAAATATAAAAACAATATATCACAGAACGTTGTAGAAGTAATTCATCGATTTATACTAAATTCGGTGTTGAAAGTACATTTAGAAAAATAACAATTTTAAATTAGAAAAAATCTGACATTAATATATTTAAAAATATATTAATTTCATATTTTTCCAATTTAAGTTTATTTAACTAGAGCAATTAGCAATAACTACTGTTAACAATTTGCGAAGTTGTCAAATATTAAAATAGTTTATTTCATGCTTGTTATAGCTTCCGTAACTATGAGGAAGGGCGAATTAAATAAGTTAGGGGTCACAATTTCGTATCGTACGGTTCGGTGCCTAATTAAATATATTAGGATATAATCTGTAAGCGGTAAACTGTAATTTCGCGGTTCAACACGCATAATCACAACTCATTTTAAGATAAGAATTTTCAATTAAAATGATAGAGACGGTTTATGTTACAAACCATTTTTTTAAGTACGTTAGTTAAAAGATTTGATGCCTAAATTGGTGAGGTACTGACATAAAAACCATTAGACGTATATGAAGTAATAATTCTAGAGCTGCCCACTTGATTGCATCATCAGTGGTAGCGCTGTATATAAGCAACTACATATAAGTCATAATACTTTATATACTTAATTTCTTTAATACTGTATATAAGTATTTCTACATTTTCATAATATGTAAATGATCAACCATGACTGCAAATCTAAGCTGTATTGCATGTACCTACATCGATTAAAATCTTAAATCTACGCGACGGCGACGGTATATCGCCTGCAGCGGGGTTACCCAAGTGTAACACCACGAATTAATTCACGGTGGGCAGTTGTAGTAATTATTTATGACTTAATAAGATATAATATTAAGAAACCAGGATATTCAATTCGTACTACACTTTTTACACATAAAAGCTTTCCTACCCTACGAATACGTGGTTTTACTGTTATTAATAATATTAAAATTAACATTCTCATTTTAAAAACTGTTGAACAAGAATAATTTTATGGATATATGTTTACAGTGAGTACATGTATTATCAAGAAACAATGTACTCTAACACTTTTGATGCATTTCTATGAAATATAGGCAATAATAAATAGATTTTTTAGAGTTAATTATGTTCTTGGTTAATAGAGGACGGACCCAATCATGTAGAAACCAAGAGTATAATAAATAACTAAAATCAATTCATCGCCATCGTAACAGGGAAATTTAGTAAATGTATCTCATTACATTCTTCTTCTACAGTATATTTACTGCACTCCAATAATTTCAATACCTTATCCCATCATGCTAAAAATGTTATCACTGATGTCATCTAGTTGTGATAATTATAAAAATACTACATTCACTCAGTTTTCGCTCAGTTCAAGAAAATGAATTTTAGCTAATTATTTTAGGAAATATGGTTTATGATACCCGCAGAATTCGGAATCGAGTACCTCAGATTAAATTAGTGTTAATTTTACTTTACTTTACTTACGGAAATCCAAATTTATCTGATGATTATATAAAAATATCCATTTAAAATACATAACTTAAAGCAGTTTCTGGTAAAACCGGAAATGCTAGTATAATCTCTTTAATGTGCATTTGTTGATATTCACTACTATTGATCTAGTACTATGAGTACTATTGATCGATATTTATTTTATCTTTATTACTACTATTTTATATCGTTAGACCTGGTATCTTTAGTTCTCAACATAAAATTTTCATTATAATGATAATGCAAAAAAATTTAAAAAATGTAATTTATCAATTAATACTAAATATAAGTTATGATTAAGTGGCGTATTAGTTTATAAAAGGTCATATGATAAGCATAGCTATATCCACCCATGATTATGCACATATAGGGTGTACATATATTCATAGGTGGATCCACAGTTTTGGGGAGAAGAAAGTGACTGCAATGAATTACGTACATGTACATAGCTATGTTTATTACATATGTCTCATTCAATATAATTATATTACATAAAAATGGTGTATTTGATTTCCTGCAGAATAAACGAGGATGCAGTTAATAAATATTCTTACCAAAAGATATCCTGAAAAAACATATTATATTCAGAAATTGAATGTGTTTTTAATTAAAACCTTAAAACAGACTTCTCTGCACGTAGAACATCTCTATCTCGAAATTGAGTGGCCGATAAATAATAAACCAACACATAAATGCAGAATATGTGTTTTATGCGACAGTTTTACTTTTTTCAAATAGTCCACCATCGTGCTTTCTCATGACCCATGGGCAGGGTGGGGTGTGTCCTATCCACCTCAAAATCAATAGATCTCGTCTGGTAAACGTCCCTAATCAGAATTAGTCGAAACCCGATCGAGCCGACACGATTTAATTGAGCGATCGTGCTAACAAAAAAATTCTCAAATAGTCCACCATTGTGCTTTCTCATGACCCATGTACATGGTAGAGTGTGTTATATCCACCTCAAAATCAATAGGTGTCGTCTGAACGACGTCCCCAATCAGAATCAGTTAAAATTCGATCGATCCGACACGATTTAGTTGAGTTATCGTGCTAACAAGAAATTTTATTAATGCCGACGACAACGACACACACACACACACACACATAAAGTGGTTTTAAAAACATTTTCTTTTTTGGTTTTAGGCCGAAAAGCGAAACACTACTATTTCACTACTGCACTACTAAAAACTATCGTAATCAATTACACACCTTGTATGGGCAAATTAAATATACTTGAAACAGGATGTATCACAAATCTTTCCAAAATATTAATAACTTTTTTTTTTAGAAAAAATTAAATAAAATCGCTATATACAATAACAATGCTATTAATTTAAGATATGTATTACTTAACTTGAATGATGAATAAGGAAAATTGATGAATGTTTTTAATGTGCTAAATAAAATATACTTAGCATTTGTGGCAATACAATGTCTTTTAGAAATGAAGTACAAATAATATTCTATAACAATTAACTTCTGGGATATTTAAGATAAATTTAAATGTAATTTGAAAGTTTCATCTTAAATTTATTTATTAATTATTAAGAAAAACATTAATACCAAAATAAAATAATGGTTTAATCTTTTGCAAAAAATATTTATTGTAGAAAGTCATTTTTTAATAATGTAATGAATAAATATTTAAATGTACCTCACGTAATTTATAAAAAAACTCACCTAATTTAAACAATGAAGACACTCCCAGAAGTTGTTTGAAAATCTGAAAGAAATAATGTTGATAAGGCATAGGCCGACAGTTATTATTATACTGAATGTTTATTATCGAATGAAAACCAAACACCCTTTGTCATAAAATAACTTGGCAAATAATATCAGCGCATATTTTCATTCATTCATAGTGAAAGCATTATTGTATATTTATGTTGGTACGTTTTTAAAATGGATACATTCTTAATTTATTTTTTACAATCAAAAGGAGCATTATTTTAACTAAGTACTGCTGACAAATTCAAATTTGGAAATTCAGATTCAGGTGTAAGAATTCAGGTTTACGAATATATCAGCTAGTGTTTACTTAGCTTATCACAGATTAGCTGTCAATCTACTTCTAGGTACAGGTGAAACTATTGTAAAAGGTAAAGGTAAAGTTAGATTTGTCTATAGGTTTTAGGTGGCTTTCCTGTATATGGAAATAAAAAGGCAATTATTCTTTTATAACTTTTTTTAGTTTAATATAATGATAACATTGCTGTTTCAGTAAATCAATTTACATATTTTGTTATACATGTTTGCTATTTTATATCACAGTTAAAATTACTTCCTAGGCTTGATTGACCTTTAAGCCAGCCTCTTTTTTTTCAGATTGATTTTCCTGTTATGTGTTTTCTTCTTTAGCAGATGTCGCACCTTAGCCTCACCCCTGTTTCGTTACATTTAATCTGATATTACTGATACATTAGTAGGACTAATGTAATACATTACATTAGGATACATTAGTAGGCCTAATTGTAAAACCTGGTGAAGGTCTTAAACCACTTTGGTTTGGAAGAGAGATTGCAAAGGTATTTGTAATTGTCTCTACTAAATTGTCTCTACTAAATTATACTATTGTATAATTTACGGCAGTATATCTAGGTACTATTTGATTAGTAGATGCTGATTCCTCATCATGAGAATTTGTTTCAATAATTCGAATTCTCTGAAATTCAACATCTTTAATACATATGTAGATATAGATAATTAAATTAATAATTTAATAATCACTTTAACAGTTTCAGTTATGAATTATTACAGTATATAATATATTGTAATGAAACACTTTCGGTACGTTTCTCTGGAGTATCAGTAATAACTAATTAATTTTCATTAATATGGTCTTGCGGTTTACCTAGAATATAATTATATGTACAAAGTTGCAAACCAATTCATAATTTAAAATAGTAAAGCATCAAATTAAATAAAATTTCTCTGTAATTAGTGTTCAAATACGACAATTTTTCTGTCGTAGGCGATCATTATATTATATGTATAAAACTATTATTTAATAAATTTCCATTCTTCCGAGGTGAAATAAATTTCTATATTACATATAACGAGGGTAGAAAGATTTATAATATTAAATTAACGTTCACTGATTTTGTATAACTCGAAAGAAAGGTGAATATATTCCTCTCTCAAACCCATTTATTTTTTTTATATATATGACGCCTTGATTTTCCTGGTCTACAAATTGTAATCGAGGTAACATGACGCTGTGCTAATATAAATTCATTATTTTTAGAACGGTGGCGATGATGGAGAAAGAAAAATAATATTCAACCTATATTCAAAGCAAACGATTATTGTGAAATCAGAACGGAAATAAAGATTATTTAAACAGCTCAATTTTCTGCACTCTGAGTCGTTAAAATGTCTTTTCTTTTAATTAAATAAAATTTGTTTAAAATATAATCTGGCAAAAATTACACTTGCGGTATCTGGTTATTTCAATTTATTTTAAAAAATCAGTTTCCATTTTTTTTATAAATGATGCATTTCTAACAAGTGCATGAATCCGTAAATAAAAAAAAAACTTTAGTTTTTTGTTGAGAGATATGTAGAGCTCGTTGACACAAACTATAAATAATATTTAACAAACGATATATAATATTTAAGTAATCAAGTAGTTTTTAAAAGCGAAATGCTCTTTTGGGGTTTCTTTATTTCAATGGTACATTTTTTTATAAACAACTACAACGCATGTGAAGTCAGTACTGTCAATAAAAAAAAATTGTAAGACGTGTTCGCAAAAAATTCTGGATATAGTCGTTTAAAACACTTCCGTTCATATCTAAATGGTACACATTAAGAGTTATCTCCTACTTTATTAAAATATAGTCCATATATAGTTAACTTCTCGTACTGTGCTTTGGTAACAGTAAACATTGAAAGGGCTTTTTCATTCCGAAAACTAGTGTTAAATCATAGGAGTCAAGGTTTTACTGCAAAAACGTTTTCTTTCGTTGTGCCGCACTGAAGAAGCACTATCACCCCAAAACGTTATATCTGCAGTTTCTTCCGTATATGTTTACGCAATATTTAACATTCCATGCATGTTTGATCTTTAATACCTCAAATTGTAAACAAAATATGAAAAAAATTGTAATAGTAAAAAACATATCGCTCATTCTAAAGAATAGTAACACATCTCAGAAAACATTAATTTGAGTTATTATAACTAATCAGTGCTAAATACATTAAAGAATATTGTAGAACAATGATACATCTTGCCTTTATTGTATAACCAATAGAGAGCGCAAGTGTCACTCTTCTTTTGGGATCAACATTGGACGCCCTGTTTTGGAACAGTGACATGTTCAGTGTTACTATAGAGTTACGTCATCCCACTGCACCGCAGCTATATAAGAATAAGATGATAATATATTGCTGACTATTAAATTTCATTATACTTTTGTTCTAGTTCCGTAGGTTACACAGTCAGTCTGTATTATACTCTCTTGTAATTAACATAAAATATATATTGTATAATTAGTCCAGAAATAAAGTTCGTTCTGTTTGTTTTAAATCAAATTGTAAAAGTTTTTAAAAACCGTTCGGTTGTTACACGAAACGTAACTATAGTCTTCAAACCATAAGCTGTGTGTTTATTTGTGAAATAGTCTCACATTCCAAAAAGTGTCTAACCAGTAAGTATTTAAATTTACACAATATTATCATATTTAGAATTGTGTCTTTATTTATCTTACAATGACAACGGTCTGCACTGACATTTTTTATTTTAAAAAGTCATATTTCATGTTGGGTCGTTCTTCCTTTTAAACTTGTGCTAACACATGTGCTATTATAATTTATTTAATAGTGTCACAATTCGTGATATGTCTTTGTTTTCTAAAAATAATACCTGTTTTGTTGGCTCTTTTTCAAATATGTCATTGTTGAACATAAAATTATTTAAAAATGAACTTGTTAGTTTCTGATACTTCGAATTATGTCATTGTTGTCTAATAATTAATTTTCGTTTTTCCTCGTAGGAATATATTCACGTCGTACAGTACGTATATTAGGGAATGAGAAGTTTGGTGTTTGCGAAGAAAAAACGGATGTAGATAATCCGATTTTATTACATGGTAGGCAAATCTGTTTTCTTTTCTTTTCCGTTTTTGATAAGTAATTATATAAAATTTATAGATAATTCACGTATTCCTGCCGAAAATGAAACGATCAATTCACAAGTGCGAGTACAATATATGGCAGAGCCTTTCATGTCCGATGAATGCATGCCCTTAGGAAATGCTAATAACCCTTCTGTGGAGCACGACAAGGAAAGTAAATCAAAAATTGACCACAATATTTCCAGTGTGGAAATGATTATTAAAGACCCGGATGCAGTGAAATCTAGTAAACAAACAAGCGAGAACATAGAACAAGAAGTGAATGAAGAAAATCAAGATGGCAGAGATAAAAAAGAAGATCAGGCAGGTACATCTTACTATTTTGAATATTCTGATGACTCGGTTAAAGATGTCACGTATGTTAATAACTCGTCTACAACATCCAGTTCAACAAATAATAGTACATCTTCTTCGGACTCTAGTGACTCCGAAAGAGAAAATACAATTAAAAATATGGAATAAAAGAAACTCCAGAAAAAAAGAAAGGCGGGACCAGAAAATTGGAAGAAAAATGTAGCCAAGAGATTAAGAAATAGCGGAAAAAAATATACAAATAATAAAAATAAGAAAGACCTTCGGGAGAGACAATTACTACCTCCGTGTGATGAAAAATATAGGCTTAACTGTTTTAACAAATTCACAATTGAAGACCGTATAAATATTTTCAAAAAGTACTGGGAACTTAGCGATCTGCAGCAACAGCGTTACTTTATTGGAGCAAATATGACAACCGTTGTACCAAAGTATAGGTATGTCAGAGAAGGTAGCAATCGCCAACCAAACAATGCATTCTACTTTAACGTTAATGATAGGAGAATAGAGTGTGTAAGTTGTTTTTCAAAAACATTTTGTCAATTAACGACCGACCTATTAGAACAGTTCTAAAGAAAAGAGACCAGCAGAATCCACAATTTCTGAAAAATGATTTAAGGGGAAAGCACATGCGTCATCATAAACTTGATGACGAATTAAAACAAAGTGTAAGACAACACATTGCATTAATACCCCGAGTGCCCAGCCATTACTGCCGTTCTAATACGAGGGAATTTATTGAAGGTGGACTAACGATTGCTGATCTACATCGAAGTTATAAGAGCTTACGCACAGAATCTTGAAAGGTTGCAGCAAATTATGTAATGTATAATAATAAAATATTCAATGAAGAATATAATATTTCCTTTTTTACGCCAAAAAAAGGCCAATGTGATTTATGTGTCTCATTTGAAAACGGAAATGACATTGATAAAGAAGGAATGAAAGAAAAATATGAACATCACTTATGTCAAAAGGAATTATCGCGAACTGAAAAGCAAGCTGACAAAGAATCTGAAGATTTTGTGGCCATGTATGATCTTCAAGCTGTATTGCCTTGCCCAAGGGGTAATACCTCTTTTTTTATACCTCAAAATTAAATGTATTTAATTTCACAATTTATGACATTAAGACCAATGATGTTCAATGCTTTGTTTGGCACAAGGGATAAGGCAACAGGGGAGCCAATGAGATTGGTTCGTTCGTTTTAAGCTATTTGGCTAAATTGAACAAGTCTTTTGAGCAGGAAAGAAATATAATTTTTTACTCAGACAACTGTGTAGGACAACAAAAAAACAAATTTCTTCTTTCGATGTACCTCTACGCTATTGGTAATTTGCAAAAGCTTAAAACTATAACTCATAAATATTTCATAACAGGGCACACCCAAAACGAGGGAGACAATGCACACTCGTTAATAGAACGGAACATTAAAAGGTCTTTGAAATCAGGCCCTATATACTTACCGGAACAGTATTACGCACTAATAATACAACTGCTAAGAAGACTGGAAATCGTTATAAACTACAAGAACTATCTTATGATGACTTTTATGATTTAAAAGACTTAGCTAATTGGATTGGCTTAGGAAATTTTCCCAAATCCGTAAAAATATCTGATATACAAATTTTCAAAGTGGATAAGGAATATCCTTCCAAGATATTTTATAAAAAGTCTTTTGACCAGGAAAAATTTGAAGAAGTAGGGATTGAGAAACGACGGAGTAATAGAGGGAGAAAAACAGAATATGGCCAATTGCTTAAAGCGTATCATAATAAACTTGGCATAAATGAAAATAAAAAGAAGAGTTTACTTTCATTGTTTGTTGAAACAACCAACAAAAGAAGTGTAATTCCGATGTGCTATAAAGAATACTATAATAATATTTAATATTTTTTTTTTTTAGATACCTATGTACCCATTGTAGTTCTTTACGTTTTTCTGTATAAAACCAAATTCAATAATTGATACGCTTTTCTTTGCTCAGTGTTTCTTTTTTCGGATCCTTAATCACATGTAAAGTTTTTAACAAACAATGACACAAATCAAATAAGAGAAAAAAAATTGCTTCTAAAATAGAAATTATTGTTTGGTGCCTGAAAATTTTTATAATACGTCTTCAGTAAGACATAAACCGTAACCTTTTATCATTAGTTGATAGTATAAACATTCTTGTTAAAGAAATAATTGATCAAAATGTTATTCGAAATTTTAAAATGCTTCTTTTTCGAGATGTCATTGTTCTTTAGAATGAGCGATATGGTATTTGTGGAGGGTGGATGGGTATTTAACCGATCCTCGGTCAATTTTATCATTGTGGTATAGTACCCTTTAAGCACTACAACACTTATTGAAATGTTTTTTCAGAATTCTGTACTAAAATATATGTACTTAGTAAGAAAGCAACAAAGTACAGTAAATAAAATGGTATTCCACCATTAAAAAATCTTTGATGGCACACATATTATATATCGTTGAGTTTATCTCATCAATCTATATCTCTTTTCACTAGATATAGCTCTTGAAAAAGAGATATATCTCTTGAGCCTTTCAAGAGATTTTCTTGTAAATGATCCATTTAAATTTCCTTTGCTTAAACTTAAGTATTATTACATAGTGTCCTACAAAATCACTACAGAACGATAGATCTTTAACGACAGATAGATTTTAATAGGGTCAATCACTTGACTGTTTAAAACTTGCGAAGAATTCTTTTTGCGAAAAACGCAAGAAAACATGACTTTCATCAAAGGAGATGAAAAAATTTATTGAATTTCCCAGGATTAAATGTTTCCATGGAATATAAAATGGACCAGAAGTGTATTTTAAAAACAATAGAGAAAAAAACACTAATGACACTGAATCACTGCAAAAATAATGTGAAATAATCTGAAAAAACACCTTTTCTATTTAAACATGTGATGTAAATACGTTATAAATATGATAAACATCAGTTTAAGGGTGTGGATTGTATCAGATTAGAGACGTATAAATACAATAAATTTTAGTGAATTATTCAAATAAACATGCATTTATTTTGCATAAGAGCCAATTATTAACTGGAAGAACTAAGCAGTACTCGTATATCAAATGCAGAATATTTATTATACAGCAATGAGGCATACAACAATTAAATATAACAGGCGTCCTGGAACGTTTTCCTCTTTTTGGATGAATAAAACTCGGTTATTAAAAAATATATTTACATTCCCTATTTTTTATTTAAATTTACAGCATACGGAAATGTATGTATGAGAAATAACATCGTCAAGGCGCCTTCCTCCACACCTCCTCAAGGCGCAACGTAAAAGTTTAAGATCTCGCTGATACAATGCTGGTTCAATTATCTGAATTTTCTCGCGTATTCTGGCTTTTAACTGAAGCAAAGTCCTAGGAGCATCAGTGTACATCTTATATTTCAAATAACCCTATAAGAAATCTATTCTAACAATAAAGAATATGTAACATATTTGTGAAGATTTTATTAGTAATAAAATATTATCATCTATATGACATACATACGGGAAGACAAAATCTCGATCGTTGTTTACTACTTTACTCTTTATTATTATCACAATATCATAGATTCTATTTGCAAATATTTTATGCTCGCATATTCAACATTATGCACAACTTTATCTTATAGTAATCTTTATCTTTATCACTAATACAAAAAAAAATAAACATAGAGAAACAGCAGAATTACTGGAATATATATATATATATATATATATATATATATATATATATATATATATATATATATATATATATATATATTGTTAAGAAATATGGGGTGAATAATAATCCGATTTTCGTTATACCCCAATTTATTTAAATTCTTAAATATTACAAGTGAATATCTGAACAGATTGGCGCGTATATCTCTACTATTGAATGGTCGGTCCCTCTATCGAAACCGCGCCGAAAGCTGATGTCATAGTTTATACTAAATGTCTCATAAAGTATTTGATTTAATATCAACAATTCGGCGGCGGCGCGGTCAAGGTTCTCCCAACTCGATAAATGAAGAACAATGGTAACAAAATATTCGAAATAAATGACTAAAATTCTGCTGGCTTCACATTCGGCTTATCCTGACATGGTCGCGTCCTCGCAGCCTTGGACCTGACTCACTAGGTCAGAGGTGATGTACTGAATCACCTTGGCTTTTACTTACAACATATGGGTTATACCTACTTTACGCCTAACGGTGCCCTAGACCGTTCGACACATCCGTAGCACACTGGGCTACCCTGGCACACTGGGCCATCATGGTTCACTGGACCATCATAGTTCCTGGACTGCAATGTAGCACACTGGACTACCCCGGCACACTGGGCCATCATGATTCACTGGACCATCATAGTTCCTGGACTGCAATGTAGCACACTGGGCTACCCCGGCACACTGGGCCATCATGCTTCACTGGACCTGACATCTCTACTCCGAGTTCACTGGACTCGTTTTTGCTGCACTGAGTTCACTGGACTCAGTTTAGGTTCACTGGACCGACATCTCTACTCCGAGTTCACTGGACTCAGTTTAGGTTCACTAGACCGTCTTCTCTACTCCGAGTTCACTGGACTCGTTTTTGCTGCACTGAGTTCACTGGACTCAGTTTAGGTTTACTGGACCGACATCTCTACTCCGAGTTCACTGGACTCGTTTTTGCTGCACTGAGTTCACCGGACTCAGTTTAGGTTCACTGGACCGACATCTCTACTCCGAGTTCACTGGACTCGTTTTTGCTGCACTGAATTCACTGGACTCAGTTTAGGTTTACTGGACCGACATCTCTACTCAGAGTTCACTGGACTCGTTTTTGCTGCACTGAGTTCACTGGACTCAGTTTAGGTTCACTGGACCGACATCTCTTTAATTTTCATTCTACAACATAAAAAACTATTAAATTTCTAATTAACTTTTAACTACCCTAAAAGAAAATAAACACTGTTTTGATGTCTTAGTCATCTTTTCTTTTGATTGGTAGAGGCACACTAGACCGCTTCCACATTACAAATCTGCCTTCTGAAGTTTGAACAATCTTAGGCGGTCACTAGCCACAACGCCCTTAAACCTTTGCCTATCTTTCGAAAACGATGCTACTCGGTATCTATCGTTTCCAATTTTTACTGGTCCGGCACTAACTTCTCACTACTTACTCCTTTTATAAAAAAACTGCTTTCTATTAGAGAGCTTAATTATTATTTAGTGGCAGGGGAAAACGATCTTTCACGGTTATCTGGTTTAATTTTTGGTAATCAACAACCATTCGAAAATCGCCTGTTTTCTTTCTAATTAAAAGAATTGGACTACTGTATAGGAAAATAGTCGGTTCAATTATGTCTTGTATTAATAACTCATTAACGATTTCACGTATTTTATCTCTTTCAAAGAACGATCGACGATAAGGTGTAGACACTACGGAAACAGCTGATGTAAGCTCAATATGCATTTCAATGTCAATGTTATTCAAAAGGCAAGTGTTTTTACCAATACACTCGGCATATTGTTCAATAAGTCGTACAACATTTTTATTTAACTGTTTACAATTTTCATAATTTTTATTTACATTACATTCGCCAGAACCTCGCACTAAGCATGTATTTTCGTCAAGCTCTAATGTTTGTAAACTAAGGTTTAGAATACGTATCATGCCAATCCCGTGACAGAATTGTACTTCATTCGAAGTAATTATTATTACGGCACCATTTCGGTTTTGTTCAGAGTGAAAAGTGCGTACTTCACAGTTTATTACATCTGATGTTACCGCAATGATATTTATTCCGGGTTTTATTTCAGAACGCTTCTGCGTTTTTATTTTAATAACATTATTTTTCTCCACCGCGTCGTATGGTAATATCATGTTTCGTTCTGTTAACTTCAAAGACGCCGATGTTTTATAAACATAAACTCCATCGCTCTCCGTAATCGGTTGGCCTATCAATAAATCGGTTGTTTGTAAATTATCTGGCACAATAAGGAATTCGGTTGACACGACAATTTCGTCTATCTCGATTTTTACTTTTATTTGGCCTAAAGGTTTTACTGTAACCCCTCCATAACCTACGATAACATTATTTGTTGTATTGGTGTCTATTTTTAGACCTAAGTTATGCACTGCACTTAATTTAATGGTATTACAGCTGCTACCAAAATATACGTATGCGGAAAGTGTTTGTCCATTTATTTTAGCAGTTTTATAAAATTTATCGTTTTTTGTGTCTTGGTTACCACTCGATACTAATTTTAATTCGCGATTTGAGCTTTCACCAAATTTTTGTCTTTTCCAACACTCATTTTCGTTATGACCTTTCCGCTTACAAAATGAACAGTTTTTATCCGAAACATATTTTCGACAGTCAATCTTTTTGTGTCCGTCACGACCACACAAAAAACATTTGACTCTTCTGCTATGCCTATCATCAGATTGTTCAATAAAACTATGTGTGGCACTTACCTTGCGGCTGTGTTTTGATACCTGTTCACTATTTGCAATTTAAAAACTGCAGTAAATGCTTTGTAGATATACAACCTGCAGTTCGAATTCCTGACCTATGAAGGGGTCGTTGATTGTGTTTGTGATGACTTCCACGATCACCTTGTCCTGAAGTTTGCAATATTGACCAAGGGCTAGCTTTTGGTAGAAGACATTAACCAAACTTTGAGTTGCACTTCGCTCAATATTTACTAAATCCTTTAATTTGCTGAAAACACACTGTTGTACTGGAAAACTTTCTTGTAGTTTGTCCTTCCATTCTTCCCACGATAGATTAAGATTTTCTTGATTGTGGTACCACGTCTTCGCGTTTCCTCTAAGTTTATTGATCATACAATACACACGGGCCTTATCATCCCAGTCAAATAAATCACCAGTAGCGTCAACACTATTTAACCACTGATTAACATTCATCAGTTCATCAAAATCTCCACTGAATACTGTTACACTATCAATTTTACCCCGATAGGCACTGGACTTTTTACTTAACTTTCGTTTTAATGTTTTTACTTGACGACTCAATTTCTTATTTTGTTGAGTATGACTGTCACTATCACTACTTGTTGTATTACTACTACTACTATTACTAGACGAACTTTCACTACTCTCGGTTGACGACCGCGCATCCTTTTTTGACTTATGTTTTGGCATGATTTTACAGTTTTTTTACTAAAAACACGCAAAAGCACGTAAGACAGTCCCACTTCTGATTTGTTAAGAAATATGGGGTGAATAATAATCCAATTTTCGTTATGTCCCAATTTATTTAAATTCTTAGATATTACAAGTGAATATCTGAACAGATTGGCGCGTATGTCTCAACTATTGAATGGTCGGTCTCTCTATCGAAACCGCGCCGAAAGCTGATGTCATAGTTTATACTACATGTCTCATAAAGTATTTGATTTAATATCAACAATTCGGCGGCGGCTCGGTCAAGGTTCTCCCAACTCGATAAATGAAGAACAATGGTAACAAAATATTCGAAATAAATGACTAAAATTCTGCTGGCTTCACAATATATATATATATATATATATATATATATATATATATATATATATATATATATATATATATATATATATATATATATAAGAATGTGAACAAAAATCATACTAGACAGATATATAATACAAGATGAACGAAGGTACTATTCTTTAAATTATAGCAACATACTTGCTTTATATGTAGATGAATTGAAAGCCACCAAAGAATTCTAAAGGAGCTGGTGTTCTAATTCTGGCTGATATTAAAGATGGAGATTTAGGAATATTATGAAAAAAGTCCAAATACGTATAATTAGATCCTATTATCATCTGTATGGGTTTTGAATTAGCGATATAGATAACAAGTCACATTAGACAATGTAACAAACATATTGATGTACAATATATTTTATCATTATTTATGTTGCGTTATTGTAAGCTAATGATATTGTAAGCTATTGTAAGAGTGTTTATGGTTTATTATAAATATAAGAGGTTAGTCTTGGTTTCAGTTATACACAAAACCGTTTAAGAACCGTTGACATATTGGATTCGGTTCATAGGAGTCCTGCAATATGACATTTCTTATAATAAGATTGCCATGTTTAACAATTTAACATAACAATTCGGAATGGCCGGTACTACCATGTTTATTCAATCGCAGAAAATAACATGGAGTAAATTATACCATGTACTTTACATACAACTGTAAAATACCCAAGAGAATTATTGTAACAAAACTGAATTGTCTAGTGTAAAATACTTAAAGATATGTAAGTTATACATAATTTAAAAGAGAGCACAAAAACAATTATACAACCAAGGAAAAAGATAAGATGAAAAACTAGTACTTACTGCCCAAAATACATAAATATTATACGTAACCGTTACTAACGAGTATAGTGTTTATTCTTTCTATATTTAGACTCCAGTTAAAAAATAAAAAAAAAATTGTACTTTTTCTATTGATATGAAAACTGAAACTTTCTGGAATTATTGTATTTAATATGTCGTTATACAGCCAACATTAATTTTTTTAAGAACAGAATTTAGTTGACAAAAAAATATTGAAATATTGTCCCTTTAATTATGTAGTAAGTACTATATATATATTGGTTCACGTCTGTCGTTTATTGTAACGGGGTATACAAAATGATTATCACCTAAATTATTAGATATGCGTGCTAATTAGGATGCAAACATTTTAACCGAAAAACACATGTATCGTCGTAAGTACTACAGCGTGTAGTAAAACAGCAATATTTTACCTTCGTAATTTGTCATCACTAGTTTAATTTGCACCACTCAACTATCAGTTATTTTACGAAGATAATAAATAATTACGAGAAAATATGTTGTTATTTATCATATATAGGTAGGTATATTATTAACTTGTTACAATTGGAACGTAAATTAAAATACGCGAACTACGTGTGGTAAACAAAAACAATGAATAGGACCTGGTCGTGGACCTGATAGGGCTGTGAAAATCATTAATATTAACTTTACATTTTCGCAATCTTCGTCTAAATAAACTGAATTTCTAATTGTTATTGATGAATATTATATGTATATTCTTATGTATGAATAATATTCAACATTTGTAGCCGTTATACAAAGAGCACGTGACACTGGTAACTTAAAACTTCGTCAGGGACATGGTGGTGGTGGACCTGGTAGGAGTTTGGATACCGTCAACGCTGAGGAAGATATCATAATTGTTGAAGATGATCTAACGTTAAGTACGAATGAAATTGATAGATTAGTCGGTATATCCAATTGAGTTATTAGGGCACCCTATAAGAAAATCATTTATACTCAGGGTCGAATTTACGGGCAAACCAGATAAACGTTATTTACTTGAAGTACACTCAAGCACATCGATTATTTTACAGAATTAGGGAGTTGTAATCATAGCAATGTCATAAGAAATGTATTGCGGTTGCTAACGTTATAAATGTAATCACTTTTGTGAATAATCATTAACGATTCTGTTTTACCGAGTTCCACAAAATTTCGACTTAGCGCATCTACATGTTGCATAGGATGACTGCTCGGTGTTCAATGAGGTATGCGAAGTCTGATACAGATACAACACCTATTGTGCTATACGAGGGATTCTGCATTGTTTGCCTAGAGCGCATTTTACCCGGTAAAGACCGGGACACACATGACCGCAACGCGCCCTCACCGTGTAACGGCCGTGTGTTGGACATCACACGGCGGAGAAGTAAGCAATGGAAAAGTACACGTAGTCCTCACTTAAGGCCGGGATACACATAACCGCACCGCGTCCGCCTCGTGCCAGCACCGCAGGTTGACCAACTGTCGGTGACTGACGGTGATAGGAAACCACACTTGTCCGCACCTGATCCGTATGTCGACCGTGCGGTTTGTCTCACGATTGCAGTTCAGTATCCTTTTTGAAGCTCACGCAGCCGCTTCGTACTAACAAAATGTTGAGAAGTTTTACAAATAGTGAATTAAGGATGGTAGGGAAACTTCCTTATCTCTTCAATTAATTTTTCAACATTCATTTTAATAATAATAATGAATAATACAATGAATGTATTATTAATACAATAGTAGTATACGAGTATTATTAATTTAAAATTTTAAATATTTGCAATGAAATAGACAGCAACAAAATTCTCAATAGATACACCTCACCGTGCCCGTCAAAAACTAAACAAAACTAGTTGGGCACGGTGCAGTGGTGTCGAGTGGGTGTCGGTGCGGTTAAATGGGGACTATGTCGTCACTTTTCCATTGCTTACTTCTCCGCCGTGCGATGTCCAACACACGGCCGTTACACGGAGCGGTTATGTGTGTCCCAGCCTTTAACCGCACCGACACCCACCCAACACAGCCAAAATTTTAAATTAATAAAAAAAAAAATATATATATATATATATATATATATATATATATATATATATATATACAGGGTGAGTCACAGTGGATGGAGTATTAAAAGTATATGGAGAACAGATCTACCGATTGCTATGAAATTCTGGTTACCAAAATAATCGAGTATGATCTATGCAACTAAAATATTTTCGAAAGTGCGGTGCTGCCACTTATACGTAAAACCGGCAACATCTTCGTTATTTTAAATAAAATACCCTGTATATTTTTGCATTTTTTGAATTGTCGTCTCCTTCTGAGTAACTTTTGTTAATATTTCCCTATATCTATCTGAAGCCGTTATCGAGATAATAATTCTTTTCTGAATTTATTGCGAAAAATTTTACTTTCAGTAAATCGTGTTTTCTCCTACCTACGCAGCAATTAAAAGATAATTTTTCAGTTGTGGCTAGGCAAGGCCTGGGGACACCTTCTTCATTAATCAAATGTTTCCAATATCATACAGGGTGAGTTAGAGAATGCTTTCTATAAGTGACTTAGAGAAATGCACGAAAGTCAATTTTTTTAAATGGAATGCCCAGTATATTATTATACATTTACCTATTTAAAAATGTTAATGTCCCCCATACATAATGCGCACCGTTTTCGATTTATAGGCACTTTTCTGTCACCTTTCCAAGAATACTATATCTTTTGGTATGTTGTCATAACGGGTAGGCCATGAAATTTTTATTTTATCATTTTGTAATGACAACAGACATTAAATTTTTCTAAATAAATTTGACATTAGTAATATTTGAACTTAATTTGAATAGATGTAGCACAAATATGGCAGAAAATAATTATACAAACGCAATTTTAATGGATTTGTTTATTATTCATGGATAGTGCAATAAGATTATCAACAAAACTTGTAGAATATTTAATAAGAACTATCATAATTTGCCGTAGATGAACAACAGAAAGTTTCTACGAATTCAGAAAAATGATATAAATTTTGGTTCGTCATTAAGAGAACCAAGAAATTTACCGAAACCTGTGAAATCTGACGAGGTAAATGAAATCAATGTGCTGAACAGGATTTAGGATTGCCATATTCATCCATTCGAAGAATACTAGCAAACCATAAAATGCATAATTATAAATTTACAAGAGTCCAATTTCTCATGCCTCAGGATTATCTACGGAGAATAGAATTTTGTGAAATGTTGCTAGTACGTATGCAAGAGGACCCCAATTTTTTAAAGAATATTATATGGACTGATGAATCCAAATTTTCTAGGGAAGGGATTTGTAACATACGAAATCGTCCCCATTGGGCCACAGACAACCCCCACATTACTAGAGAGGCTGGTTTTCAAGTTAAATTTAGTTTCAATTTTTCTTGTATGTTAATGGATGATAAAATAAAATATTACATATACGACGAAAAATTGAATTCCAGAAAATATTTAAATATAATTAGAACAATTGTGGAAGACTTCGTTGATAATCTGTCACTTGTAAAATATAGAACTTGTTGGTATCAACTCGACGGAGCTCCTCCACATTGTACATACGAAATTAGTATGGAGTTGGACCGCATTTTCGATGACCGTTGGATTAGACGTTTTGGACCGCAAAATTGGCCTCCGAGGTCCCCTGACCTTACTCCGTTAGATTTTTATCTTTGGGGTATTTTTAAAGATAGAGTTTATAAAACTCTAGTCCACAACAGGGAAGAATTAGAACGTCGAGTGGTTCAAGAGATTAAAGACTTGGACCCCGCTGATATAAAAGCTGCTACAACAAACGCTGTCCATGGTCAACATTTCGAACAATTATTATAATAGTTTTAAGATTTTTATACATTTTATTAGTTATTGGTATTATTTGCTATTGCTACTTATAGCCTTTATTACTGTTATTGCTGCTTAGGTATTATTTTTTTTTAATACTGACACTGTTGTTATTGTTCTCTTAATGACGAACCAAAATTTATAAAATTCCTCTGAATTCGTAGAAACTTTCTGTTGTTCATCTGCGGCAAATTCGGATATTTCTCATTAAATATTCTATAAGTTCTGTTGATAATCTTAAGGCCCCCACATACGAGCGATCCAAACGGCCTGAGTCCATTTGGCCCGAGTCCAATTGGCTGTAGTCCAATTTAGCGCCCCATACACGATCGAGCCTGTAGTACCACAGTTTTGGAATGTGAAAACTCTCTGGGTCGGATCCAGTGGTCATTGAAGCTTTCACCTGTAATATTTGTTTACAGTAGGCGCAACCTTTTCAAAAAATAAATAAAAAAATAAAACATTTAATTAAGAACTGGGAGAGGGAGACCCCTGTCCTCAAAATATAATCGGCTGTAATTATATAATTATAATTTGAAATATAATTAAAATATAAAATACAGACAATAAAGAGCTGATGAAAGTAAGTACATATTACTTTCATCAGCTCTTTATTGTAAGAGGCAGTAAGTCTTGACTCGTCAAGATTCCAAGGAAGACTGGGAGTGGTTTGGAGTGGGGATTCCACACACACGGTACGTCCAATGGATGGCTCGGCGCGACCCGGCGTCGGATTATTCCACACACGGTCAAGCCAAAAATTGGCTCGACGGCTCGACTCCATGGATTTTGGATTGATTGGAAATCCAACTAGGCCGCTTGAGTCCATGAGTCCATCCGCGTTTCCCCACACGGTGAGATTTTGGCTTGGCTTGGGGCCATTTGGACTGATGGATCGCTCGTATGTGGGGGCCTTTATTGCACTGTCCATGAATAATAAACAAATCCATTAAAACTGTGTTTGTATAATTATTTTCTGCCGCATTTGTGCTACATCTATTCAAACTAAGTGCAAATATTACTAATGTCAAGTTTATTTAGAAAAATAGCATGTCTGTTGTCATTACAAAATAATAAAATAAAAATTTCATGGCCACCCGTTATGACAACATACCAAAAGATATAATATTCTTGGAAGGATTACAGAAAAGTGCCTATATATCGAAAACGGTGCACATGCATAGGGTACATTAACATTTTAAAATAGGTAAATGTATCACCTTTCCGAATTAGTAATAATATACTGGGCATTCCATTTAAAAAAATTGACTTTCGTGCATTTCTCTAAGTCACTTATAGAAAGCATTCTCTAACTCACCCTGTATGATATTGGAAACATTTGATTAATGAAGAAGATGCCCCCAGGCCTTGCCTAGCCACAACTAAAAAATTATCTTTTAATTGCTGCGTAGGTAGTAGAAAACACGATTTACTGAAAGTAAAATATTTGGCAATAAATTCAGAAAAGAATTATTATCTCGATAACGGCTTGAGATATATATATATATATATATATATATATATATATATATATATATATATATATATATATATAGGGAAATATTAACAAAAGTTACTCAGAAAGAGACGACAATCCAAAAAATGCAAAAATATACAGGGAATTCTATTTAAAATAACGAATATGTTGCCGGTTTTACGTATAAGTGGCAACACCGCACTTTCGAATTGAATGTATTAATAATACATTCATTATATTATTCATTATTTTTTTTTTTTTTTTACTAAAAGCCAGTCACCCCTTTCTGCGGGTCCGACTCACACAGAAAGTGCGCTGGTAATATCAGCAATCACTCCTCATGCAATGCAACATATTCTCCTTGTAGCCAGCGACACCCCTCTTAGACCCTCGTTGTTCGTATATCCCTCCAAAAACTGGCTCAACTGCTAGGAGTACTCGCGTGTACAAGATGCGTGTTAACACCTTGTAACAGGCGTTTAAGCAGGTTATCGGTCGGTAGTTCTTTGGGTTGGACAAATCCCCGGTTTTCGGGATTAGCACGGCCCGCCCCTCGACAACCCAAGAAGGAATTTGCTGCTCCCCATTTAGCCAGGTGGTAAAAATTCTGGCTAAATGGCGGTGGATACTAGGTAATTTTTTCCACCAGAAGTTATTTATCTCGTTGGGTCCTGGAGCAGCTAAGTTCTTAGAGCCCGCAAGAGCCCTTCGAACTTCTTCAGGGGTTATCGGATGGCACACTTCTTCTGGTCGCTGAATACCTTTGCAAAAGTCTTCAAAGTGTGCCAGGGCTGGAGTGTCTCTTTGGAGTGGGAGCTTCTGCTCGTATAGCGCCTTCCAAAAGTTTTCCACCTGATCTACAGTCGGCGGATTTTCGACAACAGGTTGAGGCGGTTCGAATAGCCGCGAGGGTTTTTGGCGGAACAAATTATTTTCCGCCAGCCTTCGCGCCTGCCTAACTAGTGACTTTTTGCACGTCACTAGCATCCGGATCCTATCAAAGCAGTGCTGTTTGGTGGTACGCAACACTACCTCATTAAGTGTGTGATGGACGCGCCTTAAATTGGCGGCGATTCGCCGCAATCTTTTCGTGAAAAGCCTATTGGCCGCCATATAGTCCATCACACATTGGATACGAGATACCTGTTGTCTTGCCGACTGGATCTTGGCCTCCATCTTCCGTACACGCCACTCCGCTCTCTCTCTCGCGGAGAGGAAGAGTTGTTCGCCCTCTCCATATGAGAGAAGCTCTCGGCGGCAGTGTACAGGGCACAATTTATGTGCCAGATGTCGGCCCCTTCTGGAAGCGATGCTTGAACTTCAGCATCCACTCTGGCCAGGTCTTGTGGCCTAGGGGGTCTTATGCGATGTAACCCCCTTCTGGTACTGAGGCCCTCTACTATTGGTGGAACGGTGAAGACCTCATCCTCAACTGGTTCATTAGGCAGCCTTTCAGCTACCTCGTTCGCCAATCGGGGCGCAGTCCTCACATAGCCCTTTCTACGAAAATAGGACACATAATCACGCAGATTCTGCGGCGTGAAGGCATCATGCTCTGGGTGTAATTCACACCACAGGGCATGCATACGTGCCATGTATCCCCTCCGTATGGACTCACTGCTTTCATAGCAATGCAGCAGGTCGTCCCTCAGCTCGTCGGTCCACTCAAAGCGTCCATGTCGTTGGCGTGCGTCGTTTCCAGGCAATCCATCCATTTGGGCCCCACCACCTTGCCCATGACCCCTATCCGAACGGGGTTGATCGTGGGGGCCTCCTCTTCTGCCATTTGGAACCAGAAGTTCGGGCTTACCGGGGAATTAGCCCAGTAAGCCCACGGCCGACACTAGAGGGGAATCTGTTATCCCTTCCCGGGTGCGCTGGTGCTGCTGGTCCGGTTTTGCACCCCAGCTGGAATAAGTGGTGTCGCTACTCACCAAAGGCCATATGGATGTTGTGCAGCCCCCTCCTGCTACTATTATTATTATTATTATTAAAATGAATGTTAAAAAATTAATTGAAGAGATAAGGAAGTTCCCGGTGCTATATAACCAATCGAACGAAAAATATAGGAACTCTGAATATAAGGAACGAGTGTTGAAGTAATACTTGTTATGTTATGTTACGGGTGAACCTGATGCGCTCGCATGAAAATTCGAAATGTTTGCTTTAAAATGCCAAATGCATTTTCAGATAACCTTCTTGCTCTGTTTAACTGGTAATTAACTGGTAGTCTCCTCTCCTCCTCCTCTTTTCTCCTCCTCTCTTTTACATATATTTTCTTCCATGCGTTGTGGACCCACATTCCTCTCCGATTTATGCGATTATATCTTCTCCAATTAACATCTTCTTCCTCCAACGCAAGTGCTACCATCCCTAATTCACTATTTGTAAAACTTTTCAGTACAAAGAGGCTGCGTGAGCTTCAAAAGTATACTGAACTATAATCGTGAGACATACCGCACGGCCGACATATGGATCAGATGCGGACAAGTGTGGTTTCCCATCACCGTTCACCGACAATCGGCCGATCTCCGGTGCTGGCACGGTGTGGACCCAGTGCAGTCATGTGTGTCGCGGCCGCACATTCATAATATGTAACCGTCATTTCGTCCGTTCGACTTTGCCGAGCGTAGAAATGTAAGTAACCGACGATTCAGACTAGCATTTATGTTACTTATCTTGCTTGCGAATACATGAAAATACTACTGCATAAAATTTATTTTCCGATAAAATGTAATTAATTATTTATTTAAAAGCATTCATCTCACAAATTAGAACATATTATTTGATTTTGAAATTATTGGGTTAATTGGGCTAAATTTGAATATGAAATAAAAAAAAACATAATTGTAGCTGGTCAGAAATTCAAATGTATTTATTTTTATAGTCACATACATATAGGTCACATACTTGTTACATTAGACTCTATAAGTGTATACTAAACGCTAAATAACTATTTTTTTTTGTTTTGTGCCCCCTAAGCCTTGACCTTTGGAAACACAAGTTGATAATGAATGAGGGGCCTTTTTAATGTGAACTTTTTCGCCTCCAGAAAGCCTATTAGTCTTCTTTTACGAGTTATCTTACTTTTTCGACGACTTACTGCTGTAGGTTGTACAACCAATTTTAATGCCCTTTCTAGTAATTGTGTTTTGGATATTAATTGGCAATTTACCTTTGTATTTAAATGATGTATGTAGACCACTTAATAAACTAGGTATGGAAGCACCATACTTTTCAACGTTATTTAAATAAGCCGTAACTGCTGGAATAAAGTTAACCGAATCCTCAGTTGAATTTTTAAAAATATTTTCTGAATGGTTCTTCCATCTATTTTTTAATTCCTCAATCACATCCAATTCGCAATGGGATTCCAAAGGTTGTTCAACGATGGCGTTGACATTTTCATTTGAAGGTTGATTTATGATCTGGCGTTCTATATTTCTGACATCTGTTGATTTTTCTGAACAGCTGTTGCTGTTATTCCCTTTTATTGGATCTCCCCGAAGTGGTAAAAACATACTTTCATTTGGAGATTCACCAGTTGCCAATTTAAAGAAAGAAAACTTATTATTGTGGGAAATCGTGTTAATTGTGAAGAGTATGCTAAACTTTGAAATTACCGGTGCCTGATGCTTACAATGTTTGCCGTTATAACCGACAGGGCAAGTACATTGGCACATAATCATATCGACATTATAATATCTGTAAAACTCTGAATTCGATATTGTTGTTGTCCCAAGTCGTCCATATTAATTAGCACCTTTAGTTGTTTCGGCATGTATTTCTCATGTACAACTTTGCTAACTCTATTTAATATGATGTCCAAAATTCTTTGAGTGAAATAATTCTCAAAGCTTGTGCAAATAAAATCAGTCAGTTGTGGCAAGTTAAATGCTTTTGTCCGCTCCAGTGGAATATCGTTTAGGAGGCGAAACATTATTGGTGTCTGATCCTCGTAAAGGCAGATTTCTTCGGAAGCATAAATGACCAATCCTCCATTCTCGAGTACATGTTATCTACATATTCACGAAATTTTATATGCTTGCATTCTCGGTCGAAGGATTCTTTTGCTAGCTGTAGAGCATTGTCGTCCTTAGCATATACCAGCATACGATAAAGCTGATAGTATTGTTGATTGTCAGGTTTTGGTACTGCATTCTTTGACATATTTAGCCAACGCCAAGACACCTTTAGGACGTGAAAAATGCATAGCAATAATTTTGAAGTAGGAAAGTGTTTTCGCAATACATTTCTTTCATTAAGGTCGTCATCGGTCATTATTACTGTTGGCTGTAACTTTACGGGCATAATATCAACCACTGCTGTAACTGCGGCATCAAAAACATCATGTTTTTGACTGCTACTTAAAGTGCAGGCTATTGGGATACCTCCAACTTCCGACTGAGTCAGAAAAAAATAAATTTTATTATTTTGAGTGTGCAGAGGGCGCGAGAGCAGAGCAAAAACGAAAGTACAAATTAATAATGAAAGATTGGAGGAAGTTAAAGATTTCACTTATTTAGGAAGTAAAATAAATTGGGATGGAAGAAGCGATAAATATATAAACGTAAGTTTGTCGCCTACACGGTAATATGCTAGGTTCTTGTCTTCAGTAAAATTACGGCCTATAATGACATTCGAACATAATGACTGACTGTTTACTAGATAAAATATGGTGTTTATCTTTACGTCATCTACTTGGTAACGTTGGTACCAATACCTAATAATCCAAATAAGGCAACCAGACTATCAAGATTTTTAACGTTTAAGTTGAATTGTTGTGCAAGGAGGTAAACTGAACCGTCGCGTCGCTACCAAAATCAATAAATACGTCAACTCTCTTACCGTTAATTTTTATATTTTTGTTAAACATGGAAAATATATTTTTAATTCTAATGAGTTGTATATTTTGAGATGCTATAGTTTGCTTTTTCTGATTTATTTTCATATTTTATATTGTTTTTATTTGGGACTGGGATTTATTATTTTTTTATAAATTCTCTCAGTGTGACCCTTTGTACAAAAATTACAATTTTTTTCTCTTTATCTACAAACACTCCGATCATGGCCCATCTTGCCACATGCTTTACATGTTACGCTTTTATTTTCGTTTTTGACAAAATTACAGGATTGAGATGGTTGACGAGAAGTATTATAAGACGTGCTAGGGGTTATACTAGGAAAAACGTCATGTTCTTGTCATTTATTGAACCTATAACCATAGAAACCTTATCCGCATCTGAGAAACTTAATTTTAGTTTGTTTAGTTTAGCTAAGTGTTGAAAGTTGAGCAAACAGCCCTTAGTTGGTTTATGGTTTGCGACTTCCATGAATAGTTCATGGGTATTACGGTTACTTTTGAATATAATAATGAGAAGCTCCCTCCATATTACCCAGGTAAATTGAGATCAATCTTTGTCGCTTTGAATAAATGTATCGTATCAAATTTATACAATATCTGTTAACTTGTTAAGGGCTTGTAAAATCGTAAAACTATCATCCCATTTATATATTGTAGCATCGTACATAATAATTTTGATCCAATCGACTATATCCATTGTTTTTGGGTCAAATTCGGGGATTACAGATGAAACCATAACTTTCAAATTAGGCTGTTTGGTATAGAAGGGGGGTACGATTACTTACAGTTTTCAATTCTGTTGTTCAACTTTAACAATTGTTTAGATTCCGCGACAGCTTGTTTACATTAAGCGATGCCATTTCTGTATCTAGGGACCATTATCTTCAGCCCCCGGCCCTCCGCAGCAGCAGATCCGGCAACTCACGTCTTCAGACCCCTCCCCCTACCCCCACCCCCCAGCAGTCGCGCTCCAGCGTCTTCAGCAACCTCTGGTCATTGTCTTCAGCAGCCTCTGGTGTCTTCAACCCCAAGTCTTCAGCTCCTGTGGTCACTCCGGATGGCAACATGCCATCCACTTTCAAGTGGCCGAAAATGAACATAGTCTCTCTACTTATGTACTTGATTGGCATTGACCAACTTTTTAAAAAAAGTTATCAATGTTGTAATAGACGTCCAGCTTGCCGACAAGTTAACAAAAACGTTTTCGTGTCCTTATGTTAACAAGTTAACAAATATGATTAAAACAGTTTCAGTTCTCTAGTCTTTATAATTATAATTTGAGCGTAAATGTAGCTAATCTTAAATCACAAATTAAATACATGACGTTCATGTACATTAAATACATGCTTGTTTGGAAAATAAGGTTGGTTATTTTCGACTTCGTAGTTGGGATAAAAGCTTTCTGACAATGTTTGCAATTCATTACTCTCTCTTTAAGGCGAGCCTTAAGGATACTTCAAAGCACCTAGACTGAATATCCGAATATATGTCCACTCCAAGTTTTTTGGATCTCAAATAACATTAGACAACGTTCTCAGCTCATTCTGGTCTGTGGTTAACTCTAATGGTCGTTAACCACAAATAACATGTTCTAGATACTTAATAATTGACACTAGAAAGAGAAAATCGTAAAAAATATAATTAACGGATTTCTTCATTTTAGGACATTGCATATATCTAGGTACGTTACCTTATATACGTATTATATACAAAAACCATATTTGAATTACATCTAAATCGGAAGGTTCATAATCGAGAGTAAATTATTACAGTTTGCAGTGGCGGCTTGTGGTATCCATATTAGGGTAGGCGATAGCGGCGTATGAAGTTCATTAAACCTTAAAAATAGCGCCATTAAAAAAAAAAAAAATTTTTTTTTAATTTTCAAGGTCACGCGTTTTCCTGGTACTTCAGAATTTCAATGATTGAATTTCATTTATACAAAAATATAGACTTTCACAAGCATTTTTTGAACTTGATACCTCTTTGTTATTCGTGAGTAATAATAGTTATTGTGGGTATAAATAAATTGGAATAAACGAAATATATTTATTGAGTATTATACCTATATTATGTAAATTGGGTTGGCAATAATACATTATTTTAGGGCGCTTTAGGGTATAGGCCTCCTCCTCCCCTCACAGCCTTCCTTAACCATCGCCATTATTGACTGACAATTACAAAGTGGATACCTACTACTTTTTATAATTTAAATTAATGCGCCTATCTTTAATTAATGAAAATTTGTTAATTATATTTTCCGTGAAGTCATCAGATTTGCTAAGTGTGCTAAATAATTCCTTTTCAATTGAAATAAGTGCAAGCGACGATAAACGTTCATTCTTCATAGAGTTCCGACTATGCGTTTTAATACATTTTAAACAAGAAAAATGTCTTTCAACCGATGCAGTTGTTGCTGGAATTGTAGCAATTAAAACAATAAGTTTAAAAACCTCTGGAAATATTTCTCGAAATTCATATTCCACAAAATATTTCAACATTGACTCGATATTTAATGTTTCGAATTGATCATCACAATGTATAACCCCTAACTCGTTAATTAATTTCTGTTTATCAAAAACGTTTTTATAAACAGTATCCAAATTTGAAACTAAATCGGTTGGGAATATTTTACTGTAATCTTTAAATTTTGAAGAATCGGCGAGAGAAAAATATAATATTTGAGACATATCCGCAAATCTAACTTCTATTTGTGTCACAATATTATCAATAACCTCGTAAAACAAGATGCGCAAAGATGTTTTTTCATCAGTGACAGTAGCCTCATATTTAATTCTTTTAGCTAACGGTGCAGAAGTAATTCTGCTTTCCGCCTTTTCAAATAATTCATTAAATTTTGACTCATTTCTTAATGATTTAATGCGATCTCTGGCCAAAAATACTTGCTTTTTACAATAACCGATATCTAAAGACTTTTTTTGAAGTATATCAAATAATGTATCAGTAATGTCAAAAATATTTTTATACACTGCTGTTAAAAATGAAAACTCTAATTCGTTCATAAATTTAAGATACCCTTTTGCACCATTTATTGACTCTGATGCTGATGACTTATCGTTAATTATTTTTTTTTAAACCGTTTTTAAATCCTCCCAATTGGAGTATAAAACGTTAATAATTTTTGAACATGAAGCCCATCTAGTTTCACAATAAGACGGAATGCTTTTCCTTACTACTGAATCGAGTATAAATGTTCGTTTGGCAGACTGATGAAAAAATCCTGGAATTGAAGTTACACTTGCAAAATAAATACGACAATTCTTAATATTTTTTGTTCCATTTTGCAATACCAAATTTAATCTATGTGCGTTACAATGCATAAACAAAGCTGTAGGAGCATCATCTTTAATTTTTTTTGTAAACCATTTAGTGAACCCGCCATTACACTTGCACCGTCATAACAGTGTCCAACTAATTTGTTATTATAGTCAAAGGGACTTAAAACAGATGTAATTAAATTGTAATTTGCGTCGGCCGTTCGATCTTCACTTACGTCATAAAAGCCTAAAAACCTCTCTTTAATCTTTTATTTACGTATCTGACCACATTTATTTACGTATCTGACTGAAATTGCGCACTGTGTCTTTTGGAGGTTATCAGTAGTATCGTCTGCTTGCACTGCAAAAAATAATGAGTCTTTTATTTCTTAATGTACGGTCTGCATGAGATATTCAGAAATACAAACTGTTAAATCGTTTTGAATGGTTTTAGATAAACCAGAAAAAATGTTTCCTATTGTTTTTAAATGCTCTTGGATTTCTATATCCCGTTTAATTATCAAATTAAATGTTTCACGAAAATTGCCTGCATTAAATGAATTGCTTTTTTCATTATGTCCCCTAAACGATAATTCTTGTCTTGCTAAGTGACAGGTAACATCTATTAAATAGCCTAATAGAAGTCGATTTTTTCTAACTTCTTCGTTATATATTTTTAATGACAATGAAGACTGCATATTCAGATCATCTTTGATTGTTGATGAATTAATTTCTAAACGTTTGAAATTGACATAACTAATCATGTACTCTTTTGAAGATTCATGTTTTTTAATAGCAGCGGATAAATTTTTTAAATCTGAAAATCCCTGCAAAACCCATACATTATTTCGCCCTTTTGCAAGTAATAAACATGGCCAACAAAATAAACTTTGTTTAAAATAACTTCCACATAACCACTGATGACTTTCGTACCAGTGGGTTTTAAATGATCGCAAAAAAGTATGTCCCTGTTTTTTATCGTGTTTCAAAACATTAAGTGTCGATGTAGTCCCTTTAGTGAGAATTTCCCGACGATCATCGTCTTTTAGTCGAGAAAATGGAGTTTCTAATAATGAACAAATGATGTCATGAATAGGATTATCCATTTTGTTGATGAAATAATCAAATATGGTATTTAAATTAAATATTAAGATTAACAAGTTCAAATAGTACTTATCCGTATAATTATAATGTACGTCCTCCTGGAGTAAAGTGCATCACACGATATTGATAGTGACACGAAATTAATAGTGATCGCGGCACGAGTCGCGATCACTATTAATTTACCCTATTATTTTCTTAAAAATCCTAAAACCGTTTGGATCTTCAACTGTACCCACGTAAAAGGTAAAAGTGAAATTTGCAATTAGAATTGCATTTATTTTACTAATTCCACACTTCTACAGTTAATATTAATAAATTATTAATTATATGCACTATTTATTTAACGATAATCGATCGACCCTGCCACACTTGTTACTAGTTGACAAAATCAAAATAGTCAATACCAATTTAATCATGCTGAGCCGCCAAATAGAGTAATGTCACGGATTATTCAATGCGAAGGCGTCTTCGGATCTGCCGAAGAACGCCGATCTACTTCAGGCGCCGATTGCCTTCGCCTTCAGAAGACGTCTGAGCTGCGATTATTTTGCCATTACAACAACGCTTTTTGTCGTCTTACCGACATCTGGTTGACGTGTAACTATCGATTTTTAGGCGGTGGGATGGAGAACCAAGCCTGGTCTGATTGTTCTGTTTAGGAATAAAATGATTTAATTCGGTGTGGCACGGCGCCGGCGCCGTGCGGTGGTATATATAAAGGGTGTTTACGGCACCAGCGCCGCCGACGGCGATAGATAATTTAATTAGTATAAAGTAGTTATTATTAATTATATTAAATATTTCTGTATTATCAGGGACGTTAACAGTTCATTGTAATTGCGCTGTTATGAGAAATTACATAAAATTTTAAAGGTAGGCGGCGCCTACCTTGCCTACCCCGACGAGCCGCCACTGACAGTTTGTGGAAATGTCTATGTGTCTCGGTGGAGACCGACAAGTGACCTTTCGCTTCTCAACTGATGTTATTGACATAATTGGTGTTGATGTTGATATCTGGTGTTATAGATATTTACTCGAAGCTGTTGTTTAAGCATATCTCTACCACCTACTTAGTAGATTACATGCATACAATTATTATTCATATTCTATATTTGAATGACTTGATCGCAGCTGTATAAATGTTGTTGGATTATAGTGGTATCTTATATATTTTTTAAACATTATATAATAGAGTTATAGCTATTCATATCTTCACAGAGATTTTCATATTCTTTATATCTAATTTATTTGAAGATCATATGATGAAATTTTTTAATAATTCAATTTTAAATATCAGATAGTCACTTTATAATACTTGATGCATAATAGGAATGTTGACCGTATGAGAGAGCAATAACTTATTAAAAAAGTTCACTCATAGGAAACCCAATGTTATCGAATCATGAATCCGGTTGGCATTGAAATACACAGAATTAGTCATTCTCGTTACACCTACGGAGGCTATTATGGAATAAATTAAAGTGATGCTGACGACACACTCGATATATAAAACAAACAGCACCATTAGGACAAACGACCCTCTCTCGGTTTCATATGCGAAATAATTTTCACCTGCGCGTCCATATATAGGTATGCTATGATCTACCTCCGATTATATTTGCAAAATATGCAAATTATATATATATATATATATATATATATATATATATATATATATTTATTTATTTATTTATTGTATATATACAGGGTGAGCCACGGTGGATGGAGTATTAAAAGTATATGGAGAACGGATCTACCGATTGCTTTGAAATTTCGGTTACCAAAATAGTCGAGTATGATCTATGCAACTAAAATATTTTCGAAAGTGCGGCGTTGCCACTTATAGGTAAAACCGGCAATATCTTCGTTATTTTAAATAGAATACCCTGTATATTTTTGCATTTTTGAGATTGTCGTCTCTTTCTGAGTAACTTTTGTTAATATTTCCCTATATCTGTCTCAAGCCGTTATCGAGATAATAATTCTTTTCTGAATGTATTGCCAAAAATTTTACTTTCAGTAAATCGTGTTTTCACCTACCTACGCAGCAATTAAAAGATAATTTTTCAGTTGTGGCTAGGCAAGGCCAAGGGCATCTTCTTCATTAATCAAATGTTTCCAATATCATACAGGGTGAGTTAGAGAATGCTTTCTATAAGTGACTTAGAGAAATGCATGAAAGTAATTTTTTTTAAATGGAATGCCCAGTATATTATTACTAATTCGGAAAGGTGATACATTTACCTATTTAAAAATGTTAATGTCCCCTATACCTAATGCGCACCGTTTTCGATTTATAGGCACTTTTCTGTAACCCTTACAAGAATATTATATCTTTTGGTATGTTGTCATAACGGGTGGGCCATGAAATTTTTATTTTATCATTTTGTAATGACAACAGACATGCTAATTTTGTAAATAAATTTGACATTAGTAATATTTATTAGTAATTAGTACACCCTGTATATATATATATATATATATATATATATATATATATATATATATATATATATATATATATATATATATATGCCGTAGTCTCATAGTGAAATATAGTAGAGAGCTCCGTCGCCGAAAATGTGTCACCCCGTGGGGGTTTGAACGTATAAGCTGCCACTGGTCTTATTTAATAGTTCATAATTTATTATCTGTTTGTGTGAAGTTGGCCGAAAATTGTCATGGGAAAAAGGGCGTTATTCAAAATTTTCGAGTTATTCACACTACATGATTGTCACAGTTGACATAAATATTGTAACGCAAAAATAATCCCAGTCTGTAGCCATTGCTTCAAAAAAAAAAAAATATTTAACAAACGAAAAAGCATCGACGCATATGGCGATTCAAAACTTTGAACGTCTATATCTCGGTTTGAGAACCTTTAAAAATTGTAATTTTTCGATGCATTTTGGTATTTATCAACCTATATTTCGAAAACGCGGCCTTAAATCAAAAAATACCTCTCTTTCAATACTGTGAACTGAACCTTTGCGATTCCAACGATATGTCCTTTATAATTTTCTGACGTCGGATAGCTGAGAAATTTAATTAAATGTAAAGCAAATCGCAGATTTATTTTCGCTACGACAGCCGGCCGTCGATGACCCGCTCGTACGTTGCGCGTCCCGCGCGCTGCATTTGTCCACATTTTGCAGAGAGAAATAGTTTAGTTTAACTTGCATTTAACGCTGTTTCTTTGCATCTTTCATTTTGTTAACAACAATATCACGTTATATGAATTATAGAACCATATAAGTCACATTATGATGAATATTATAAAAATCATTAGCATAGTATTCATCGTACAGATAGTAACAACTTAAATTATGTATGTACGTACGTTAAATGTACATCGGAACATAGCAGCCATTTCACACCATGAATAAATATTTTTATAAAAAATTCTTAACTATTTCATGATCCCTTATTGACGTATTCTTAAATAAACATATAAATAATAAGTACCAAAGAGGACGAGGGAAAAGAAAGAATTTCAATCAATACCTAATAAATTAAATGGCAAAATTTACTCGTCGTCAGATTCGGGTTCGCCATCATCGTATATAAGATCTGTGGAAACAGAAGGCATTACCGGTGTTTTTACATTGTGGCAGGATTTTTGTCCCAAACACGTACATGATCCTGTGCAAGAAATACCATTCTTTCTGCAAGTACACCATTGTGCTCGGCAATCTGAAAAGACGCCAGGTGTGTGTAATTTGGTCTTAAAATAAAATTTAAGTGAGAGTACCTTTCTTACATGCACAAGATGTCAAAATTGTCAAATCTGTTGGTATTGACGGAAGAGTTTGTAAAACAGGAAATACATTCGAATTTTCAAGTTTCCAATCATAGTCACAGTAGTTCAAAAAAACTGGCTTCGTTGTTAAAGTGTTAAGCCAAATGTGGGTCTGATAGTGTGCTTGTAAACAATGTTGTCGTAAACTATCTTCTGAAGGCGGTAATTTGTCTACTGTTTTCGAAATAGCCAATAGGCCACGAAGGTAATCGATAGAAGCGATGTCTTTGTTGTTCGTATAGAGTTGCAGAGTAAAACGGTGAATATTTGTAAAGGTTTTGTCATTAAATATTACGCCCAAATCATGTAGCAGGTAGTGAGAATTTAAATAGATTTTCCAACAATGTATTTTTGCCTAAGCCGGCAAATTGACTTGTATCGCATCCGGTAAAAGCATGAAACGTTAGTAGATTTATGCAAATATTATGTATTGGCAAAAAGACAAAATTTGTATTTCAGTAGCTTGATGATTTTCCGAAGAAATTACAAGAGTGATAAGCCACACTAAAGCTTCAGGAATATATTTTCGATAGCCGTTTAAGTCCAAATTTTTTAAATTGTCAAAATCGGGAATTGTGTTCATATCCAGCTTAATATTGTTAATAACACTATACAGAACGGAATATTCCGACGATCCCGTAAATATTTGTGGTGGATTAGTATCTTCTTCGAAATTTCCATAAATGAATGTAAAATTTCATCTTTTGATGAAAATTTCGAGGACATAATAATGTTTGATCTGTTAGCCTTTTTAGACTTGATGATCTGAATGTCATCACCAAAATGAACCTTTTACTTTTTCGATTAACTGTCTTTTAGATAATATTCCTCCAAGATCTGTATATCTAGCATATATAGACGAATAACAGAATATAACAGAAAATCCTTTCCTTTTTTCAAATCCAGCAATTAATTCTTGATAAGAGCAATGCTTCTACAGGATCTACATATTCGCCTTCCACTTTAGAAGGTACTTGGGGATCCCTACTTTTTTTAATACCCTCCAATACTTTAAAAAACACATCGCATGATATTTTACTTCCATGGCAATCAAATCATTTTCGCCGATACGTTTCATAATGGAGCTATCATTTTGGGCTATTATTTTTATCTTGGTTTCAATATTTCGTAGTTACCACTTGCGATAATTTTTGATTACGCCTTTTTTGACAAAATACGCACTTGTTTATACGAAATTTTTCTTTTCGTAGTGTTACCCGAGGTCCGATTTCAGAAATGTTCGATTCTTCCGTATGCATATTTTCTGATTTGCGACGTAAAAGCTCAATACTTTTTTTGCTAATATAACTGCAATAACAAGACTTATGCCAAATTAACAATTTCTTGTCCCCACTTTCAGTGCTGGCAATATTTTGATGCAACGACTTGGTGTTGGCAGATTTATAAATATTGTCTCTAATTTGTAGCGTTTGTTTTATAGTTCTTAACGTTTTATCAGAACCCTTTGCAAAATTCCCGGAAGACTTCCCACAAACTGAACATTTTTAAATACTTTTTGTTTGTAAAACGTGGAAGTTGACTCGATTTCACTTTCAGGCGTTGAACTTCCACTTTGATCCATTTTCAGTTTTCTTTATGGCAGGCTGTATTCAAACGATGTCTGTTATGTTGTTTTTAATATCATTCATAAGTTTTCAACAATGGACTTACCTGGGTACTATCTGGAAATATGTATGTAGGTACTTTACTATAAACTAAAAACAAATCACAGACACGAAATCTTAGTCATTTTGCTACAGAAGAGCCTATTTGGAACTGATAAAACAGCCCTTTCATAAAAGATACTATGGCCATATTTTGTAAATAAATACTATCCAGAATGTGGACAACTGCAGCGCGCGGGACGCGCAACGTACGGGCGGCTGATCGACGGTCGGCTGCCGTGCGAAAATAAATCTGTGATTTGCTTTATATTTAATTAAATTTCTCAGCTATCCGACGTCAGAAAAGGATTATAAAGGACATACCGTTGGAATAGCAAAAGTTCAGTTCACAGTATTGCAAGAGAAGTGTTTTTTGATTTAAGGTCGCGTTTTCGAGATATCGGTTGATAAATACCAAAATGCATCGAAAAATTACAATTTTTAAAGGTTCTCAAACCGAGATATAGACGTTCAAAGTTTTGAATCGCCATATGCGTCAATGCTTTTTCGTTTGTTAAATATTTTTTTGAAGCAACGACTACAGACTTTGGGATTATTCTTGCGCTACAATGTTTATGTCAACTGTGAGAATCACGTAGTGTCAATAACTCGAAAATTTTGAATAACGCCCTTTTTCCCATGACAATTTTTGGCCAACTTCACACAGACCGATAATAAATTATGAACTATTAAATAAGACCAGTGGCAGCTTTTACTTTCAAAACCCCCACACATTTCATTTTTAAGAGGAATTACGCCTAGCGAGCTCTCTACTAATACGTCAATTCATGAAAAGCCTAGACAGTACATGAACTGCCGGCATATTATGTAAATTATTAATGTTACACAATCTCCCTAGGCATTTCATGAAACGCCGTGCTCGTCTCGGCACATGATGTTTCAAGTCGTACTGCACGATCTGCCGTAAATTAGATATCGACTGTTCGTGAAGTGACCAGCGTTGCCCGGCAGATTGTATTCTATTACTTGTGCTTATTTGTTTTGTTTTGTTTAATGGAAACTATGAAAAGTAAGAGTGAAAAAGAACTGTTCGGTGAGCATTACAAAGAATACTACATAGCAAAGCCGAACAAACGACCGAGTACCATTAGTCAATTAAAGGAGGTGCGTATTTTTCTACATAGAGTGATAGGTAGAAGCCCGTTTAAAGCAGTTTTTGGGATTGACTCGAAGCAAGGTCTGGAATCAACAAATCTCCCTAAAAGTATTATTTCAACTATAACTACCGCAGAGGAGGTAGACAAATTGCAGAATGAAATAGATGTAACTCAACAATATGAAAATGATCAGCACGAAGAGCAGCAAGATGCAATGAATGAAAATGAATTAGGTGTTCAAGGACATACACTAGTCCACGAAGTGACAGAAGAATCACCAGAAATCGATACTACTCAACGGTAGAAACAGAGCAGGGGGGGTTGCCAGAAGAGAATATGGTAATCCAACTGTCAAATGAAAATGACTTGATTGATTATGATAACAATCTTGTCGATACAGATGATGTACAAATTGAAATTGAGGCTATTGAGTTAGGCAATTGTGCAGAAAATAATACAGATAACTGTATTGTTTGTGAAAACAATATAACAGATGACGTGAGTAGGTGCGATATTTGAAAAATGCCGGTACATTTAAATTGTACTAACGGGAAAAACATGTGCGATTTTTGTAGCTCTGAAGAAACTATAAAAACTCAGCAGGAAGAAAGCTTTGCGGGACAAAAACGCCAAGCAGAACAGATGATTGCGACTACAAAAAAAAATGTTACCAAACATAAACTGTGTCTTAGTTAATGTTGATAAAGTTGATCGCAGTCCAGGAGATCCACCAAATCTTATTTGTTGTTACGGATATTAAAAACGGCGTATACCAGGTTGCTACTGTTGGCGGAATTATCAAATCGTGGTTCAATAGACCTGACCTTTGAAAAGCAACATCAAACTTTGTTAACCTTAATCAGGTAAATAAGTCTAAATTTATGTCAATTAGAGAAGCCGTTTTCTTCGAATCTTTGTTCAACGGGCAGGGGTATGTAAAATGTTCATGCTGACCCTCTAAGGTGCAATGTAAGACCAATAGATGCAAATGTCTTAAAGCAAAACTGCAATGCAATTCCAGATGTCACAAGAGTGGCCCGTGCGCCAATAAGTGAAAAAAAAAATCTGTATATATAGGTAGCTAGTTTATTTTTTATTGTTCCGTATTGTTGTTTATTGCAAGCTTGAAGATTATTTTTATTTTTTTAAAGAGAATTTTATTTTTTAGTTGTAAAATATATGGATTTTACCTGTATTATTATTTTATTTCATCCATATAGATAGACAATAAATCAGAGAACACAATCTGCTGGCCATCGTGGTCATAGTACGACTTGAAACATCATGTGCCGAGACGAGCACGGCGTTTCATGAAATGCCTAGGCAGATTGTGTAACATTAAGAATTTACATAATATGCCGGCAGTTCATGTACTGCCTAGGCTTTTCATGAATTGACGTATTTCACCATGAGACTACGACATATATATATATATATATATATATATATATATATATATATATATATATATATATATATATATATTGTGAGAGGACATGTTCTATGAAATCAATTTTTTATAATTGCCTGTATTAATTCGGTGTAACGATACACGAGATGTTTATGTTAAGGTCCGACTCTCGGTCGTCTCCAAGTATAAACAATGACGGGACTTGGATGTCCGAGAGTGAGACCGGGAGAATATTTGTAAACGGACAGAGCGTAAAACGTGTACTGGTGAATTCAGGGAATAAATTGTACGAACTCTTTCTCGGTTTATTATTATTCTTAACATATCAGAAGTGCGATCATAACTCCACACCACAGGTGATGTGATCAGGTGTTTGGGCCGTTCTATGCAACAGGTGATCAGGTGATTGTGCCGTGCTGCAACAAATGCTTGGTAGAACATTGGTGAGTCCTTGACTTTTGTTTTATCGTCTAAGTTGCCTGCTTGTCTGACTAATTCGCGAATTTGCATTTTGAGAACTTGCATTTTGTGTCGCTCGAGCTAATATTTTCCTTATATTAATGGATCGACACCGACATTGTCCAAGTCATAGTCGGGCGAGGAAAGAACGGCGTCAGCGTTCTCGGTCGCGTAATCGTGATCGTTTACAACGATTGGAAACGCAATTTGAAAACAGATTTAAAAAATTAGAGGATCTAATTCACCAGACATTTCATAATTCCTCTGGCCGACAAGGTAGGGTATCGCCGGAGACGCGTCGTTCGCGGTCAGGGTCCCATACGCCACCCGGTAGCCCGACGCGTCAATCGACTGAACGACCTTCTACGACGGAAACTAATACCAGCAATAAATCAAAATCACACTCACGTGATTCGGTAATGCAACGTTACGTGGGGCGGATGGAATTGATCCCAAAATTTGATGCGTCAACCGAAAGCATTACCATAAACCAGTGGTTAAATAAAATTGATTCACTAGACGAACTTTATGAATGGGACGATCGTGGAAAAATATTTGCTATGATAAGTCATCTTGAAGGTAATGCCAAAGCATGGTATGATTGTCAAACAGAAGTTGATAGTGATTGGCGGCAGTGGAAACAAAAACTAACTCTAGCCTTTCCGTCTGTCCGAAGTATAGCGTTGAAATTGAAAGAATTTGTAAACACGGAAAGACAGCATAATGAAGACGTTGTGTCATTTTACTATAACAAACTGCGTTTAGGTAAACATTGCGACCTATCCGACCATGTCATTACAGACGCCATAATTTCTACAATCAATAATAATTTACTTAAAACGAGTGCTCAGGCCGCGGGTTGTAAAAATACCGAACAATTATTAAAATTTATTGTTGAGTCAGATTTCTCGAATATCACAGCCCGTAAATCTGACCAACGAAATAAACAAAATTTGACCGGTCCCAGCAAAGCGCGTGGTTGTTATACTTGTGGTAAAATAGGTCATAAAGCTAATAATTGTTTTAAAAATAAGACATCTAACAATCGCAGACACAACGAGTAAAATAAACAACCACACCTGCAGTTATTGTAAAAGAATGGGTCATACAAGAGAAACATGTTTCAAACTGAAATCAAATAATGAAGCTGTCAAGATAAATCACATTACTCAAGATGATCGGAAATACCATGTGGATGCAAAAATTAATAACGAAGTAGTGAAAGCATACGTTGATTTCGGGAGCGCATGCACGATTTTGAGAAAGACTAGAGCAAAGGCGCTTGGACTTTTTATAAATAAAAATAAGCAAACATTAATGCAAGGATATGGTGGTGCAATTGTAACGTCTTTTGGGGAGACAGAAGCGAAAATAAAGCTGGATGACGTGGAAAGAAAAGTCCCAAACGTAGTGGTAGCAGATGGTTCTCAAAGCATGGACTTGTTGATAGGACGGTCATTTACCGAGTTGCCAAGCGTATGTGTTATTAAAAAGGAAAACAATTTGTGCTTCTATGATGAAAATGATTGCTTACCTACCGAAGCGATCGAAGTTACTATCAAGTATCCCTTGCGTACCAATGAAGAAGTAACAATAATTCCTGGAATCAATAAAATTCAAGTCGTGTGTGAACTAGTACAAGGCTCCTTAACACCGGCGCGCTCCGAATGGAATTTAAATGAAAACATTGTTGTAATTCCAGCAAAGCAAATTGATATAGTACTCGGACTAGGAATTCTGACGGTCTACAATGTCAGCAAGGTAACCACGTCATTTAAACAAGGGCAATGTGTGGCGCGGGGAATCTCTTCGGAGCAGTCTTTAGAGACTGAAGTACCTGCAATACCATCGCCTGAAACTGAGAACATACAAGAGCGTCTAACTACCTGTTCGAAAAGGTACTAAATGTGTTCAGTACAGCAGGGCTGACGCTTAACAAAAAGAAGTGTTCATTTCTACAAAATGAAGCAGAATATTTGGGATCCAACATCTGAAATGGAGAAATAAGACCATCGGTAGAGAAAGTAAAAGCTGTGTTAGAATTTCCAAAACCCAGCAACGTCCATGAAGGTAGAAGATTTCTTGGCTTAACCTCGTATTTTAGAAAATACATTAAGGACTTCGCAATAAAAGCGAAACCACTAACAATGCTAACCAAGAAGAATAAGGAATGGAACTGGACAACTAATCAAGAAAACTCATATCAGTTACTCAAAAAGGAGCTTGCGAGTAACCCTGTTCTGGCATTGTACGATCCAGACTTAGAAACGCAATTGCATACTGACGCGAGTAAGTTAGGTTACGGAGGAGTCCTCCTGCAAAGACAAAAAGATGGGCTCTGGAAGCCGATAGCCTATAGTAGTCAACAAACCTCAGAATGTGAGTCGAAATACCATAGTTTTGAACAAGAGACTCTGGCTGTTGTCGTTTGCGTCAGGAAATTTCGGAATTTTTTGTATGGCAGGAAATTTACGATTGTAACAGATTGTAACTCTCTTCGTCTGTCTTGGACAAAGCGTGATTTATCCCCACGAATCGGTAGATGGTGGGTGGAGCTACAAGAATATGAATTCGAGGTAGTCTATCGACAGGGAACCCAAATGCGGCATGTGGATGCTTTGAGCAGAAGCGTAGTGGCAAATGTGAACTTGATTAAGGAATCCGACTGGGTTCAGTGTGTTCAAAATGAGGACGATGACTGCAAGTCTATTAAATTGCAGTTAGAAAAAGGAACTGCCGAAAAGGTTTACGCCATGGTGGATGACAAACTTTGTCGCATCGTTGATGGACAGCCGAAAATTCTTATTCCCAAAGATGTTCGATGGAGAGTCACAAGGTTACATCACGACGAAAATGGGTATCCAGGTTTATATCGAACTCTCGAGTCACTACGAGAGAAATATTGGTTTAAGGACATGAGGAGATTTGTTACGAAGTATGTGAAACACTGTATACCATGCTTGTGTGCCAAAAAGCCAACGGGTAGGCAAAAAGGCCGATTGTATCCCATCCCCAAAGTAGATAAGCCATTTCACACGTTATATTTAGATCATTTAGGGCCTTTTTGTAAATCCCCTGCAGATAATACATTTGTTGGTAATTGTTGATGCCTTCACGAAATTTACATGGGTCGAGGCTGTACCAGACACCAGTACTCAATATATCATTATAACTTTGGAACTGCTAATGAAATTTTTCGGCATACCAGAGAGAATAATAACGGACCGTGGGAAAGGATTCACGAGTAAGAATATGATGGAGTTCTGTAAACGTCATAATATAAAACATGTGCAAACTGCGATTGCCTGTCCTAGAGCTAACGGGCAAGTTGAACGCTTTAATTCGACAATACTCCGTGCTATGACTGCAGCCGTGGGAGAAAGTTATGACTCTTGGGAAAGTAAAATTCCAGAGGTGCAGTGGGGTATAAATGGTACGATCAATATGACTACGGGTAAATCACCCTCGGAACTATTGTACGGGTTTCGCCCGCGGTTAAGATACGATACTAGTGTTGATAGTCAGGCAGATAGACGGTAACTTAGAACGTTCGCGTCGACAAGCGGCGTGCAATATTGAGAGGCAAGCAAAGCATATGAAGAAGCGTTTTGATGCGAGGCATTTGGAGCCTATCCAATACCAGGTTGGGGACATGGTTTTAGTGGAGCGAACTCCCATGGTTAAGGGGCTTTCCAGTGGCAAGCTCGTCCAGAAGTTCACTGGTTCTGTTCGGATCACCCATGTGCTGGGGAATGATCGGTACCGAGTAGTATCTCTATCCAAGGACAAGAGACGGTTAAAAGGCGTGGTAGCCAGTGATCGTCTAAAATTGTTTAAGATGCAGAAGGATCATTAAGGGTGAGTTGAATGATACAGAATTTGGCTATGCTTGCTTTTGACTAAGATTACTTGCTTTCATTTTTGGCAAATCAGTAGTACATTGGTCTTGATGGCTTAGAGATTGAAAGAAATCTCTCTTGATGTTTACTGAATTGATGTGTTAATGAATGTTTGCAAATCAGTAGTACATTGGTCTTGATGGCTTAGAGATTGAAAGAAATTTCTCTTGATGTTTACTGAATTGATGAGTTAATGAATGTGAACAAATCAGTAGTACATTGGTCTTGATGGCTTAGAGATTGAAAGAAATCTCTCTTGATGTTTACTGAATTGATGTGTTAATGAGTGTGAACAGATCAGTAGTGCATTGGCCTTTTCGATGGTTTAGAGTTTGAAAGAAATCCCTCTTGATGCATACTGGTTACTCGTCAGACTTTTTTATTTATTTAAAAGAAAAGGACACCGTTTCTGGTTGATTTTATTTTGTTCACAGGTCATGAGGATGGCCCGAGGACGTGCCAAGGTCAGGACGGCCGATTGTGAGAGGACATGTTCTATGAAATCAATTTTTTATAATTGCCTGTATTAATTCGGTGCAACGATACACGAGATGTTTATGTTAAGGCCCGACTCTCGGTCGTCTCCAAGTATAAACAATGACGGGACTTGGATGTCCGAGAGTGAGACCGGGAGAATATTTGTAAACGGACAGAGCGTAAAACGTGTACTGGTGAATTCAGGGAATAAATTGTACGAACTCTTTCTCGGTTTATTATTATTCTTAACAATATATATATATATATATATATATATATATATATATATATATATATATATATATATATATATATATATATATATATATTCACTGATCCTTATTATTTATTCAGTATTTTATTGTTTTAGATTTCATTGAACGTGCAGAAAGTGAAGAAATACGTAAGGATTTGGATAGTGAGGATGATCTTACCCTTGCCCAAATACAAGCATGCATTATGTATGAAAATAAAACGACGCTGTTGAATTGAAAGTATAAATTTACCACATCTGATCCAGATTCCACGAAGTTTAGAGATGACAGTTTACCAGCTGAAATTCTTGTATTATCAACTCCCTATAAGTTATTCAGGTATTTTTTACCAATGAATTTTTGCAAACAATGGTGGAGGAAACAATGCTGTACAGCACACAACAATGTCCTCAAAAACCTATGATGACATCCACTGATGAAATCCAAAGAGTTCTTGGAGTTTTATTAAAGATGTCTCTCATTAGACAGCTAACTACACGAAAATACTGGGTGCTCGAAACACGCATTTCAATAGTGGCCGATAATATGCCAGTAAATAGATTGGAGGAAGTCAATAAATTCCTTCATTTTACCAGTAACTTGACTTTGGAAGATAAACTGATAAAATAATGCCTGTTCAGAACCAAGCTAGAGATCGTTCTCTGAAAATACCTCTTGAAGAAAGTGTAGCTTGTGACGAACAAATCGTTCCGTTCAGGGGTAGGATTTCGTTAAAGACGTGCAATCAAAAAAAAAAAACAAATGGGGGTACACAATTTGGGTACTATCTGGTGTAAGCAGTTTTTCTTACAATTTGTAATTGTAACACTTCAAATGCAGTGAAAAAATCTACAAATGAATCAGACTTGGGAAGTGTCAGCATTGTTATCGTAAGACTGTGTCGATATATTCCAGAAAATAAATTCCATAAAGTGTACTTTATTATTTTTGTGGAGTACCGTTGTTGGCTTATGTACACAAAAGATGTATATATTGTGTTGCGACGGTTCGAGCAAATCGTTCATTACAGTGTAAGTTTTCAACAGAAAAGGAGATGAGGCGAGAAGGAAGAAGTGCGGTCCGGCAGAAGGTAGCATCATTTAATAGAGTGGAAGTAAATGCTTTTCAGTGGTTTCATAACAAAATTGTTAGTCTCGCAAGCACGTTTGATGGCACACACTCCTTGCATAAAGTCAACCAGTTCTTCAGAAATGAAAGATAAACTAAAGAAAAATAGTGTGTCTCACCTTTATAAGCACATAATTGAAATGAAACTTCTGAAGGAGATATTAGGAATTAAGTTTCAAAGTAATTATTAGAGTTGTTTTTTATAATATTAATGATTTACTGGATCATTTACAAATGTCACAAGTGGCTTATGATAACTAAAATGCGATACAAACATATTCGCGTTTCTACTGTGTAAATATCGACTAAAAAGTATTTATAAATCCATATTAGTTTATATAATATAAATATGACAATATATAAACCAGTGGCGGCTCGCGGGTTAGAAAATAGGTGAAAAGTTAGGATGTGTAAACAATTAGAAAAAAACTTACCTACAGCCGAGCTTATAGCTATCTAATTTTTGTACACTAAATCAATTATTCGATCTTTTAATGAGGCGTAGTTATCTAGTATATCTTCATAAAACAGCTAATTCTTCTTTAGTTCTAGCAACAATTCTTTATCGATAGAAATAGTTGCTAAAGATGAAAGTCCTTCTTGGAAAATGGTATTTTTTGAATACGTCTTTTAACGTCTTTTCTACGTTTAAAACACGAAAAGCTTCTTTCCACTGACGCATTTGTTGATGGAATAGTTAAAATTATACAAAACAGTTTGTAAGCTTCTGTAAAAATGTATTTGTATTCATTCAGTTTTTTGAGCAGTTCATGAAGCGGTATATTTCTGTAACTTTCATCACTATGTAACAGGTAAAGTTCGTCTTTATGACGTTGATGTTTGGTAAATATATTTCCATAAAATTGTTCCAAATTTTTAAAAGCATTATAAGGGAAACACGAGCTGTATTGTTCAAATGTTGCAGTATCAGCGAGACAAATTGCAACTTTTCACAGTCCTGAAACCTGACGTCTATTTCAATTAAAATATGGTCCAATATTTCATAAAAAAAAGTGCTTTATATCTTAAACTAATAGCTTCTTTAGAAAGACCAGCGTATTGTCATTTTGTAATTTCTAATTCCGTCATTCTACTAGCTTTATTAAAAATTGTCCTAAAAAAGTCGTCCAATTTTCACGTGTATGTTTTATTTGATGCACACAAAAATTAATATCTACTGATTTTTTTGTGGGATCTCATATAAAACATCTGTTCTGTCGGCACTAAAAATATCGTTTAATACTACTACCAAAAATGTAAAATCAAAATCATTCATATCATTTAAAAATAAATTCAAACATTTCTTTCAGTTCTGAACTATTGTATAAACTAATTTGGAATTGGAACACCATCAAGTTTCTGCAATAATCGGTATACTTCTTGCGGATGTTGAGGAAAGGGCATAGGATCGCTCTGCTGAATGATGGAAAAATTACGGAATTCCACTGAGACTTGCAAAAAATATTCTACATTTAGATATTTTTTTAAAACTTTGTTGTAATACAAAATTAAGACGGTGTACTAGACAATGTACAAATACAACTTGCGGATATCTATCTTTGATTTTCTTTCTGGAGTCCATTTGGGTGGCCAGACATGACGCTCGCACTGTCATAACATTGCCCTATTAACTTATCCTTATAATCAAATCGATTTAAAATTTGGTAAAATCCAACATGGTATATAAAGTCTTTGATGTCCTGTCGGCACTTACATCATGAAATCCCAAAAAACGTTCTACTATTAAACCTCCAGAATTAACAAATCTTATTATTAGGGAACATTGAGAGGTTTGTGTGATATCAATAGTATCTTCAACCTGTATAGAAAAGGACAACGCTTCAATAATATTTTTTTTATATATTCATTCATATAATCAGAAATGCAACTGATGATTTAATTTTGAGTGGTTTTTGAATTTCCACTGAAAACATTTTTAATTTTTTTATTATGATTTGTGATTTCTAAAGGACACCTTAATAACAGCAACGCTAAGAGTTCTTTGTAATTTCCACGGTTTACGAAATCTACGCTTTCGTGGCCGCGAAATCCTAATTCTTGCTTTTCAAGATACAATACTGCGTCAATAACCGTCATTAAGAAAACTCTGTTTAAACGAACGTATTCATTAAATTGTAGTTTATAAAGTCTAACGTTCTCTTTTAAAGCGTCAGCTGTAGTGTTCTGGTTTTTTTGGAAATTTTTTAACAGTACTTCACATCAAATGCTCAGCAGAATCGGTATCTTTATGTAATGCCCTCGTAATATTTAAAATATCTACAAATCCGTCCCTGTTCGAAACCAATTGTTTATTAGAAGATAGTAAAAAGGCCAGCAATATAGTTTTTGTAATATTGAGCTGCTACATAACCATTTATAATTTGTGAACCAAGCAGACTTGAAATTTACGTTATAAGATTTACCAGATTTCTTAATTTCTTTTTTGGCGAATATTGATAAAACAGTCGTAGGTCTTCCTTCCAGTAAAACGTCTCTTTTATCTTCGTTTTTCCAGCGACGGAATGGTGTTTCCAACAAATTACAAATAGTATCGTTAACTGGATTCATTATAAATAATGTAAATTATTGTTTCATTTAATACCATCACTATCAAAGTTGAAAAATCATTAATTATACAATCACTCAGGCGGTCAATCAACATATTAAAATCAAAAAAGCAAATCCAATAATGATGAAAACACAACGCAAATTCAATAGATCGCTCAAATTCAAAAACAGATCGCGCTTTAGTACATTAAATTGCTGTTCGGTTTAAAATTAATTATTTTTTTTTTAATTAACGAAAATAATTGAACATTGAAATTGTTTATAATTAAAGCGATTACATTGAAATTTTATTTAAGCTTAAAATTATACAGCTAAAGTTCATAGAGTTCTCGAAACATATTTATAACTGAAATAAATTAGTTCAGTTCAATTTCTTCCCCTGGGGTTAAATTTTTGGGTCTGATTGATGGTCTTCTGGACAGAATGTTCCTGAGGGGTTCTCTTACACGTTTACAAGGTCCAAGTGGAGGTAGTGGCGAGTTTGTTGTTAGAGCGATTGCTAATATCGTCTTCCGGCATTTGCAGGAAATATACAATAAAATGAGAGTAGCTATTAATGCAGTAATGAATGAGATATGATAAATGTTTGATGACAAATGGTTCGTTAATTAAATCATCTAACGTTCTGAAATATTCATCTAATTTTTGCTTGACAATATCGAGGTCTTCACATTTAAATTGTTCAGCTTTATTGGTTGCAATTTTGGAATTTGGAAGTCATCGGGGATTACTTGACAACAATTATATGGAATTAAAATGTGATGATCACTAATACTGGTTTGCGAAAAGAGTCTGCTCGTATTTTTATTACTCTTACGAATGCCACTACATTCAGATTGTAATTTAAGAATTGAATTTTTCTAAATTATTTCTGTTCTGGTGGTTCTTTGTTTACGGTTGACTGTGATTTGAAGTGGTTCTAAAGTAATGACTAACCATGATGAATCTGTCAGTTGTTGAACATTGTAACCCCTTGCCAATATTAAAGGAGTTTGGCAGCTTTCAGGTAAAACTTTTCGAGATTCGAAAATCATTCATATATAACATGCTTCACATATAACATTATCATCGATAGGGTATGCAAACAGATTAGAACATATCTTCGTGCTAAGGAGAAGTGGTTCACATTCTTTCAGGTTTTTTATGGGTATGTACATCAAAGAATCGACATCACGCCCTATTTTTGTGTATTTATGTGATACGATACGAACATACGATAAAACGTGATATAGACTAGTTCCATTCATGATGGGAGTAAGAAATAATTTAAAATTAAGGGTATACCTTTGTTGATCTATTAAAGGGATTTTTAATACAAACACCAAGTCTGAATCAGTTTGGTATACTTCTAATTCCATAATATCTAGATATTTAGCAACATTGGATGATCTTATCATAGATGGAAAATTATTTTGACGTAAATTTTAGGAAATTTCCTTAAGTGAGGTTATCAGATTTTCAGGATTGATTATCGACGTGTGAATAATTTTTAATACGACAAACTTATTGAATTTAGAATGTCACTTAATTGATTCTCGATATACAGGTAAAGTTTACTTCTTCGATCTGCAGTTTTTGTATGGTAGCGTTAAAATTCTTTATTACTGATATTTAATTTTTCATTATGTTTTCTATCTGATGTTTGGTTTGGTCATTGGTTAATTTATTGATACAATTCATATAGTATACGCCATCTTCGGGATCTCGATTTCCTGTAACGGATTTAAATATGGTACCAATGCCATTTAGAATTCCACGTTTATGCGTTTAGTGTCGAAATATATTTCGTTTAAGAAATACATTTCGACACAGAACGCTGCTTGAATTGAATTTGATATTTGAGTTAATAAACTGCGTTTTTACTTCACCTCGAAATAGGTTCATATTTTCAAATATAGGGTTAATATCTTTTAAGAGAATTTCGAGCATTTTCTCATAATATTCAAAAGCGTTCTTTATGGATGAAATATTTTGATGAACTAGAAGAGTCCATTTTTTATTCGTTACAACGATTACACTGTCTTGATCATAATAATATATTCCAATGTGTTGCACATCCGGATCGTTAAGGACCAAAAATGTTAGCGATGCCTACTTTTATACATCGCTACATCATCATCATCGTGAGGTCATCAGTCCTAAGACTGGTTGGACGCTAACCTCCAGCTTCTCCTATCTTGTGCTAACCTACGCATTTCACTAATTGTGCTACAACCTACATACATCGCTACAACCAGTATTAATTATCTGTATTTTTGAAGTATTTAAAATTGTGGACTGTAGTTTTTTATTTTGTATTATTCTTGTTATATCTGTGGATTAGAAACTGTAATTCACTATAGCGGTCACTATTTCACTGATTTATTGAGAATATGTACACTCAATTACACACTTACTCTACTGTACAGAAAATGCTGCCATTAAGCACGCTGTTACATAGAGGGTGGTTTGTTTCCCTGTATGGCTTCACCCAAGACGCGTACATACGCACTGGATTTATGTTTATTGCATTGTCCTCAACACAATGGTGTTGTTTAGTGGAGAAATTGTATATTCGATAATTGTATACTACTGCTCCGATCAGCAGGAGAATAATATAATTCTCAAAATATTATTTCATTTTGTCACAATTGACATTTATTGTTTGTTCAGTTTCAAGATAATATTGCAGAATTTTGAAAAAATTGTATTATTATTTCGAATGGACAGTTGAATTTATTATGTAATTTGTCTTTTATTTAAGACTCTCTTATGTAGACTTTATCGCCAATTTTATATTATGTAGAACGTTTTTATTACATCATATTTTAGCCTTTTCTATTTGAAAGTTGGTTTTTGAACGTGCGATTTTGTAATAGTACGATATTCTATTGTTTACGTCTTGCATGTATTTTGAAATTATTTCCTTTGGGTTATACATGTGTTTCAGGTAGATAACTTGACGTATACCCAACTACTAGCTCATATGGCGAAAAGCCATGTGTTTTATTTATGGAGTTATAGCAAATAACAGCGTAAGGGATAATCTTTAGGGGGTGTTCGTTAGCGGTTTCCACTTGATTGGTAAGAATCATTGCTAATAATATAGAGTGAAATCTTTCCAACAGATCCGTTGGTTGAGAATGGCTAACGCTGGAAAATGTTAATTTGATATAATTTAAAGAACATAAGTCTTTAAGTAACCCATTATCGAACTCTTTACTGTAATCTGAGTGTATACGAAACGGGATACTAATAATTGTTAATGTTATATCTAATTGTTAAAACATAAATTTCGTTTTTCGTAGAATTTCTAATATGTCCATATTTATTTTCTCGAATGGTGTTTTTGGTGTTTCGGTTATCAGTTATCACTAAGGGGTTGTTTACATTTTTCCGTAAGGTCTTTGTTTTCTGACATATGTATCGGCACCTTTTAGAAGATGCATTGCATCTTCTAAAAGGTGCCGAGTTGCAGGTAATCTCGGATTCACGTCCAGCTGTAACACTGCAACGTAAGCACTACAGAAATGTTGCGAGGGTCATAGTACAATTCGAGTCCGTCATCGTTTTTCTCAACACGCACACAAGGTTGACCGATAACGTCCCATCCAATAATAAGGTCAATGCTACTCGGCATCACTCCATCAGGCACTATTATGAAGTTTATTTCTAAAGTCACTTTCGGCAAAGTTATTACGAGTTCACATTTACCGATAGTATAAACAACTTGGCCTCCAAATCCCGAAAAAGCACGTACACTGCGGTCTTCGCCTGTTCATTGCACAATAACGTTGCTATCGGTGTCTCGCTCAGATGGCGTCATTTCTTTAGTACAAATGCCTTTTTCGGACTTCCATGCTTAGCCCAACAATTGGGTTCAGTGTGGCCCGGCTTTTTGCAATGTTCGCAGATAGGGATGCTGGGTTTTGGTTTATCACTGGCAGTATTTTCCTTAGCCTTGTTTCCATCTTGTAAGGCTGTACACATGTTTTGTCGATGACCTTTATGCCCACACTTATAACATGATCCGTTCCTACCATGGCTCGAGGACCGTGGTTCTCTTAGTCTGCGCTCGTGTTTCTGTCTCCCCACTCCAGATCCTTCATGCGCGCGTATTGATGCTCCGGATGTTCTTTTGCGGCGTGCATCAGCTTCGCTTAATAACTTTAATAATTCACGTTCTGATTCTGGTTTTTGTACGTGAATCATTGAACGTGCCTCAGTGTGGTCCAGACCGTATTCTACCATGCTAAGCATAATATTCCACGGCAGCTTATCGTAGAACCGTGTAATCATTCTAAGCTTTTTATTGCCGTAATCGCATAACCCATCACAATCGTGGCTTCGGAGTGTAGTAGCCAAATATGCACGTGCTCCTGGTGTCTCCCGATCAGGAAAAGCCACAGTAAGATCAGCGCAAAAGTTGTCCCAAGTACGGCAAATGGGTCTCCAGTCGCGATAGTGACGGTATCCTCGACCTCGCAGAGCATCTCCTGCTTTTGCGATCATGAGAATATCACTTACATTTAGGTCATGTTTTAACTTTGTAGCGTCCTCCAACCATTCCTCGATTGAGTAAGCACTCGTCTCCGGATCGTAACTTGCGAGCCTGAACTGGACCTGCGTAGTCGTTGACGCAAGCGCACTTGAACTCCCTGCTTCTGATACATTGGGCGTTGCCCCTGGTGTTGTCGCCATCTTTACATGCCGAGTTAACTCTGCAAGTTGTTGTTGTTGCATTGCAACTAAGTTGACGAGCGTCTCCTGCCGCTGCACCTTGGCACGTTTCGGATTTGAAGGGCCACCGAAGTCCTCTGCGCTCACAGCACTTATCTCGGCGTCACTTTCACGTTCAGCACCATCCGCCATTTTATCTACGTTTTATAGTCAATTTTCTAGTTTTTTGCTAATAAGGGCACTACGCACGGATCAATCCCACTTCTGATGTAAACGTTTAGGGAAGATTAAATAATAATCAGGGGATTTTACCACCTCAGACTTTATTTTTGGACTGTATTCAACATCTACAACAGTACTCGCGAATTCTCTGGGTTAGACTGCCGCCTCACTCCCCAATCGTCCCGCTGCTCGGTCCGTTGCGCCTCCGTTCGGCCATCCTCCCGACTATAGCGCGAGGGTCGATATTATTGACTGTTTACATGTATATTACAATTTTGAATAAGTTTTGTTACGTCTTTAATTATATTTGTTTCTTATTCTCGGAATGATTTCGTTTATTCCGCGGTGCAAGTTTGCTTTTCTGGTGTGATTTTGATCTACTAAGTATTATCGGAATTTGGTCTTCGTCAGGTGTTTTGGTTATGTTTTGACAAGTAATTAAGTTCAAGCCTTTTGAGTGATAATAAATGATAACATTTCGACTATTGGAAGATATAGATTGTTTTCAACAAAATACATTTTTGAAGATTCAAAAATGTCCTTGTCTCTATAAAGAGTAATAAACATTGTTTCTATTATCATTTCGGCGTCAAAGGGTAATAAAGCAATATAGTATATTCGGTTTTTCACCGTTTTACTCATAATGATGTTAATATTTTTTTGGATAAAGTTTGGTTTTTCCCCGAAAATGTCCTCAATTATTTTATAATATAAATTTTACAAGTTTATCTTTTTGGGAAAATGTTATATGTTATGCTTTGCGTCCTTCATCTAACAATTAGTTATTTGTAATTTTAATTTTCAAATAGTCGATTAATTCGGTTTTATAGAAGTAAACAAATGTATCTAGTTCTTGTATTATTTCCGATGAGATTTCAGTAGCTTCTGAACTAATGGATTCGTCATCCGTGTTTGATATTAAAGTTTTGTTTTTAAAATCTACACATTTTTGAAAATAATTAGTTTTGATACGGGGCAAAGCATCAGCGTTGTTATCTTTTCCAAGTTTGTATTCGATTTGGTAATCGTATTCTCTCAGTTTTAAACGCCAGCGTGCTAGACGACTACCGCGGCCTTTAATGGAGAAAAGTTAGATAAGAGGTAAGGATTAAATTTTCTTCCAAAAATATATGGGCGAAAATGCTTTACAGCCTAAACAATAGCGAGGAGCTCTGTTTCTATTGTCGAGTATTTAATTTTTGCGCTACAAAGCATTCTAGACAATCTATTGATAGATCTTTACCTACAGGACCTTGTGAAAGTAGAGCACCGATCTCAAAAGCGCTCACATCTGTAGTGAGCAAGAAAGGCTCGTCAAAATTTGTGTATGATAGTATCGGACTTGAAATATGGGTTTGTTTTAAATCTCCGAAAGATTTTTTACAAAGTTGAGTCAAAAATGAAAGGGGTGCCTTTTACAATAATTTAGTGAGGGGTTTGGAAATTTTGGAAAAATTATTAATAAATCTTCTGTAATATCCGGCGAGGCCAACAAATTATTTAATTTATTTCTGACTAGTTGGTTAGGGAAAATTTTGGATACATTCTATTTCTTTGGTGACGAGATGTAACTTCTTTACGAAGCAATTCGCATTTGTCTGACTGAATCTTTAAGTTAGCCTTTTGTAAACGTTTAAATACTTCCGTAAGTCGTGCAACATAATCCTGGATTGTCGGGGAATAGACGATTATGTGGTCCATATAGACGAGGCATCTCTCGCTTTGAATTCATATCAAACCCATCACTCTTTGGAAAGTTAATGGGACATTTTTCAAACCAAATTGAAGCCGGAAAGCTGAATTCAAAGTGTTCGTTTTCAACTGTGAAAGCGGTTTTTGCAATATCTTTGGGTTCGATCTCAATTTGTTGGAAACCGGAGGTCAAATCAAGGGTGGTGTAATATTGGCATTTGCCAAGTTGGTCTAAAAGATCATAAATGTTTGGTAGGGGGTATTTATTTCCTACAGTTAACTAATTGAATTTCCTGTAATCAACTATGACACGCCATTTTTGTTTACCTGACGCATCAATTTTTTTGGGGAGAACCCAAATCGGTGAAGGGGGAATTTGAATGTTTAATAATACCCTGTACTAACATTATACTAAGTCATTCCTTATATATTTCTAGGGTTGTTAGAATAGCTTTAACATTTACAAGGTTACATCAAAATTTTTAAATTTGTTCTGTACGAGGATTAATAGAAATTTGGTTAATTAATTGGTTGTTTTGAACATTTTGTTCTTTATAATTTTGTATGCTAATGAAATTTTCGTGGCTTTGAAAAATTAATTGGTGATTAAAGGAACATTTTTGAAATTCGTTATTTGTTTTTTATGTCTATAATACAGTTGTAATGTTCTAGAAAATTGGATCGTAGTAATCCGCCCAATGTCAATGGTGTGAATATAAACTTAATTAAAATGTTTTGGCCTGTAGGTATTCTCTGTATTATAACGTTTTCGGGAAAACGTTGACAAAGTTGTTCTCAATTTTTTGGTTTAAATATTGTCCAGCACCTGTATTTATTAGATAATAATTTAAAAGTTTTAGTAGCATCCTCAATGTAATATATAGATTTTTTGGATTCACTATTAAGAGAGAACTTAAGATTCCTCTATTTATAAGGATACTTGTTCGTCTGGTTGTTGATTAGTACTTAAATTCATTATTTGAAGTTAGTTTTGTAGCTCTGTTATATTGTATGTTTGTTGATCCAGTGGATGATCTTGGGCTTGAATATCTAACCGAAAATCCTCATCAGTATCAGAATAATTAAATTGATTTGTTGCGAAATTGTAATGTTGTTGATACGTTGGTGATAATTGTTTGTCAGAGTATAAATCGGGATTTTCATATTGTTCAGTTCGTAATTTTGATCATAAGTAAAGTTATATTATGAGCAGTATAATCAGTGTATTGTGGATGTATTGATGAGCTGTATCATCAAAATTTTTATTCATTTGAGCATTTATGTGATGAGCCCTTTATTGGTTATAGTTTGGATTGGTGGAATTATTGGCGGTCTCGACTGATTGGTATATTTAGGGTTGGGTTTAATAGTTCAAGCCCTGTTCTGTTGATAGTGATTTTGTTGGCAATTAAAATTTATTGGTCTCTTATTTAAATTGTGGTTTGAATTGGACAATTGGGCCCGATTGAAATTTGGTTGAAAATTAGGCCTAGAAAAATGTTGGAATGGTGCTGAAGAACTTTGTTGTTTCATTCGGCACTCGTTTGTCGTGTCACCATTTCGTTTACAAAATGTACATATTTTCTCAACATTTAATGCATTAGATGGTAATATTTTATTTGATTTTTGATATTTTTGTGATTTAAAATATGACAACTGAAGTTCTCGTTTAATTCTGGATATTGCTTGGAGCATATCCATGGGATTACTTGCTCTTACAATAGATCCCAATTTTGGATCTAATCCTGTAAGTATAGTATTAAGCGTCATGGTTTCAATTAAATTTGACTGTTCACTGTCCATAAAAAGTCACTTCAATGTGTTAAATTCCAGCTGAAATTTATAAAAAAAATCGATTTAGATGAACTCCGAATTCAGTTGGCTTTTAAAACATGCCCTTTATGGAATGGTGATATTTTATAGGTAAATCCACAAGGCAGAAAATTAATATTTTAATTTACGGTTACCAAGGATTTAAAATTGTATTTCAAGGGGTGGCAAGAAAAGAGATTTTATATTGTTATTACAGTTTAAATAGTATGCAATATCTATGAAATATTGAGAAAAGCTTAAACGTTTCAAACTACAATGGGTTGTAATAGTATCTACATGAGTAGATACTTTGTTATTCTTTCATTTAATGCTTACATCATAATGAAATTAATTTTGTATGAATTTATCTTTAAACGGAAACTATTTTAATAGTATTTTGTTACAATGCTACCCAATAAATATATATAATACCCATTTTCATTTACTGATATAACAATTCTATACTTCAATATATACAATTTTTTGACTTTCTTATTATCGTTTTCAATATTCCTTATCACTGATACATAAACAACTATTACATTTGTTTTCTTCAAAAATTCAACAGTATGGTGAACATTGTATGCTCTAAATGTGTTGGTCTATTTCGAGACCATTTGTAGTTTAGCACAATAAATAGTTTTTTGAGTATTTATCCAATATCGATAGTTTTTCATATACCTACTCTCGTACCTCCCTAACACAGTCGAAAGTCAACCATTCTACATATATTATATGTTATTTATAATACACAGAATACCCCTTGTCTTTATTTTCGTAGGTAAGTATATAGTCCTGTTATTTTAAGAGATTCAAAGTAGGGTAGGTATAGCCAAGGAGCTTAGAAGAGAAGGAGAATAAACTTCTATGCATATACCATTGTTCACTTGATAGAAAATACGGCGGTGGCAGTATACCGTACTCGATTGTGCGCGGCGTAGGCGGTAGGCGGCGCTGCGACCGTACTCGATTGTGCGCGGAATACCATTCGGGCTAGTCTGCGCATGTCGTGAGCCTGTGGTTAGAATTTCAGATTCTCCCACTTCCACCATTTGAATCCACTTCATGCGCAAAACACCTCGATTGGTTTTCCGCGTACGTTCGAGTACGCCCGCAGCGCCGCATGGTTTACCGCCGTATTTCATCACAGCCGAAAGCAGGAGCCTACTCTCCTTCTCTCTAATCTCCTTGGGTAGCGCAGGGAAAAGTTCCATCTTCAAGTAATCTCGAAAATTTTTAATAATATCCCGTAGAAAAAATTAAACAAAATTGAAAACTATTAACATTTTTATAAAATTTGAAAAAAACAACATTTATGTTATTATCCTATGGCGGTATTTGTAGAAATAAGTGACAACAGTTAATTATTCCACATTAAAAAAGTGTATGTCCAAAAATACTATTTAGCAATACCTACTTAGTAGATAAACACTTTGTTGGCATAACAAAAATACCTCCATTATGGTAATTTTGAAAGATTGGGCACATTTCCTGTTCACAAAAAAATATTATTGAAATTTAAACACAAATAAGAGAAAAACACTTGCAATTTTACAATTTTCTTATTTTTAATTTAAATAATTTCTGAACTTTCAACCAAACACACTTTATTTAAAGATTTAAATAAGTTACACACAAATTAAGAAAACTTAAGTTGGATTATTGCTTAAAAAGAACGCCCGCCCGAAAATTTTCATTTAAGTTGGCACTCACTCTGCACAGATTGTAAGACAATAAGATGACTCACGACTTATGAGAGGAAGTGTTTTAGGTGCACACAATACACGGATAGCGGATAGTGTTTCACTTTATCTGCAGATGGGTTGTAATACACAACAATTTGGGAAAATACTTTATATGATTGATCAACTTTTTCTTAACATTTTTACAGACGTATTTGACCCACTTTATCAAATATCGCTATGTGTGCTTAGACGTTAATTATTGTTCTAATAATATAACATAAAGTTAAGTACAAAATATTATCATCAATCAATATCATACCTTTAATTATACACATTAAATCCTCTTTGTTTACGGTATAATAAATAACACCACACTAAACAACCACTGGCTGTCAGTATACAGCTGGACAGTTATTATCCTTTATTCCACATTTCCCTGATAAAATCTTCCACCTTATAAGTTGAACATCGTAATACAAGATAAATCGTTATATTTCCTAGAAAGGAATATTATTTTAAAGTCACTTAAACCTAATCGACGTGTCAAATAACAATCGCGCGCGTCTAACACCCAAAACGTACGAGATCGAACTGTCACCGCTCCAGCTGATTATTTGGCGTTGTATAGCTATATTCACTATTATTACAAATTCCTATTCCACGTGGTATACTTACCATTCTTATCCAGGATTGGCATATCCAAATGGTTCATTAAAATTTAACCAATACAACTGAACGTTTAAAACGAAACAATCCGATCAATTATGGATTATGTAGATGGGCCGACATTATATAGAACGACAATGAACTTAGCCACAATTTAAAACATGCGCATTTTTATGTTTACTTTTAGAAAATGGCCGACGAACAGTTACCAGCCGGGTGGGAAAAACGTTTGAGCCGTTCTACTGGTAAGTTTTTTTAATTAAATTTCTAAATTAATTTAATAGTAAGAATTACATTATAAGGGAAAAAACGGTATATTTTTTTAGTATATCCAACATTTTAATTCAACTGTTTGTTTATAAAAAAAGTTTCGCAGTGACTGCAGATCTTTTTTTGTATGAAATCCGTCAGTACAAGTTTATTAAAATGATTTACTTATTTTACCACTTATTTTATTTAGACAACCTAAATAATTTCATGGTAGCATAACTTTTCATTCAATTGCAGGCCAACACTATTATTTAAATATCTATACAAAAGAGTCTCAATGGGACGTTCCCGATAAACCTGCAGAACCAGTGTCCTCCAGTGGTCCAGAGCAAGTCCAGTGTTCACATTTGTTAGTTAAACATAAGGACTCCAGACGGCCCTCTTCTTGGAGAGAAGAAAATATTACTCGTGCAAAGGAGGAAGCATTAGAATTGGTCCAGTGTAAGTTACAAAAAAACAAAATTAGAAATGCATTTACTTGTCCGTCATTAGACATTGTCCATAAGTATATTAGGTACATAGGTATAAAAAAGTAAATGTCAAATCACAAAATAATAAAAAATAAAACAAAGTATATGGACAGGACATCAATTTATATTATATTTTAATCTCTAAGCATACTACTACTTTTCGATAATTACAAATTACAAAGTAATTCTTTTACCTAAAGTGAATTGTTCATTAAGCGATCTGTAAACGATCAAACTGTTTGTCAAATTTTACGTGTTTGTCAAATTATTTGTTAGTGTGCAGCTTTGATATGTTTGTCAAACAATTTACGTGTTTGACGCGTTTGATGGAAATCTGGATTGACGACGTGTTTGACATATAGGTTTGAAGGTTTGCAGTGGTATTTGTCAAACATGATCTCAGTCGTCGCCTTGCAATCATGGAGGACACTACGCCAAATGACATTTCATAAATAAAGGATAAAGAGTATATTTTGCATTTCATCTCCATTTATCAAGATATGCCGATGTTATGGAGAATAAAGTCGAAAGATGGGCATGGACAAGAATAAGAGAAGCACGGCAATAAAAAAATGATATTGAGGATATGTCATCGGAACATTACCGAGGAAGAAGTAAAAAAATAATTAATATTCTATGAACAAGTTTATTGCTTAATATTGCTTAATTTTTCATTTATTGTTTCGCAAGTTTCAATAATAATGTCACTCAGTGTACGAGGTGCAATGCAGGTTTAAAATTTTTAAGCCTTCAAAATCTGTACCTCTAGTCAGGTACCTCAAAGTTATTGATAATCTTTGAGAATCTGGTATAGATTTGTGGATAATGGTGTCCAATTTTTCAATGAGAGGACGTAGTATGTCTTCAAAAGTTTTATAGTCCATACGCAAGAAGTTAGCATAATCATCTGGTTCTGTGCGTAATATTTCCTGTAATAAATTTTCGTGGGTATATTTTTTTCTTAATTTTAACCATTCTCTAGACCAATTTCTACCCTTTTCTTCCTTAATACACACACAATGCTAGAGTCAACGCCAAAAATGCTTTATCTGTATTATTGCTCATTGCATTACGCTCGTCACAAGTTTGTTTGATCTTCGGTTTGATCGTCTGAGCTATTGTTTGATGAAAACGTGAAGTTTGACCAACAAATTTGTCAAACAAATTTGATCGCTTACAGGGCACTTTAGTTATAGATCATCATTAATAAATTATTATTTGATTTTTAGCATATAGAGAACAGATTGCTCAAGGAAAAGGATCATTTGCTGAATTAGCCTCTAAATACTCAGACTGTTCGTCAGCTAAGCGAGGAGGAGACCTTGGACCATTTGGTAAAGGTGCTATGCAGAAGCCTTTTGAAGAGGCCGCTTTTGCTTTGAAAGTTGGAGAATTATCTGAACCAGTTTTTACTGATTCTGGCATACATATAATTTTACGTACAGTCTAAATAAGTCAATAATCTTCCAACTACGAAAAAATCTTGCTGATTAATATGTATCATGCCTGTATGAAATACCAATACACAATAATTGTTTTTCTACTTTATTGTAAAACAATTAGGTACTAGTGCTATGACTATTTTTAAGTGTTATATAATATTTAATAAGAAAATACTATTTATGCAGCATTTATTTAAGTTCTTTCCTTAAGTGTATTTTGTTACCGTTAACATTTCTTTTATATGTTTGTATGACATTGAAGAAAGTTTTGTCACCTATTTATTAACATCTTAATTAAAATTCAGTATTTCTTTTTCATAATATAACTACTTTTTACATGTTATTAGGTACAAAAACAAAATTTATTTGTACATTATATCTTAAATAAACGACATTTAAATATTGAACATTTATTAGATATTGGGAACACTTATTAAACAATATATGTATGTGGTAATAGAATTGTAATATATGAAACTGAAGACTTACCTAATTATTAGAAAGAGTGTTATTAAAATATGAAAAGAATTTTTTTGGAGTGAAATCATGATTATTTTACTAATCCATTTGCCTTGTATTAACAATTCAAGAAAGTTGATTGACTGGCATAATGATTATCTATACACATGGTGTCAGTCACATGGCCAATGCTCAAATAATAAATGTAATATGTACCCCAGTGCCGAAATAATATGGAGTGACTCATCGATGACATATGGATGCCTCAGGGGCAAGAAGTGTGCGGGGAACGAACTTCCATAGGCGTATCAATTTGGAGGGGGCAAAAAATAACAAAATAATGCCAAGACAGTTGAAAATGGTTTTAAGTGGATTTGTAACAGTTTTTTAGTTAGTAAACAATGTAAATATCGTAAGTTATATAATGTACTTATTTCATGCTTACCCAGTCAGAACATCTGTCAGCATATCCTGATAAAACAGACATTTTGGGCAACATGTGCCATATAAAGGAATGTAGGAGCTGCAAGCTGCACACAAGTGGCTCCTCTGAATCCATATATTGACCTACCGCTTTCACTATTTAAAACTATCATTATATTTATGCCACACTAATACAATTTTTATTTTATTGTATCAACAACACAGTCACAGTTACTATATTTATCACAATCATTATATATGTTAAATCACTAACACGGTCTTTATTTTATTGTATCAACAACACCATCACAGTCACTATATCTATCACTATACATATATGCCACACTTATTACACATATTTTATTTTATATTACCAATCACTGTCACTATCCCACTATCACTATGTTGCGTCGCAGTGAAAATATTTTCTTAATGTTATTATTAACAAGAATCGCTCACTTCAAACAACACGACTTCCACTTGCAATTTTATTATTCCACAGTTAGTCACTATCACAATAACTGGAACTGCTATCGCCTAGATTGATTATAACTGAATCTATCAACGCTTTCACTCTTGTATCAAGATCCCACATGCGTTGTTCCTCTTTCTTTACGTGAACAATGCACTTGGACCATGTTTACGCGGTGATGCGGCTGATAGCATCGTTCAACAGCAATTTGACGCCTCCCAGTTTAAAAGTCCTATTATTTCGTGCTACGTCCGTTTTTATTTGCGCCCAAATCAGCTCTATGGGTTCAATTCGCAATGATATGGTGGTAGATGAAGTATTATCACATCACGAGCTTTTGCCATTTCATTTACTACATATTTAATGTACCGGCTTTTTCCTCGCTGCGCAATTTTTAATAGTTGTACTTTTAACATGGTACCGCCACAGTCCAGAATTTTAGATTTTAACCACTCTAGGATCTATCCTTTTCTCCATGCTTTTCAATTGGTAACTAGTAATTGGTTGGTAACTTTTCAATTTGCTGACTATGATATGGTGCATTGTCCATCACGACAACTGCGCCGGGTTTTATGGAAGACAATACAGATGAAAACCATTTTTCAAAAACTTCACTAATCATATCTTCATGATAATACCCTGTTCATCGCTTTTCAAATACTTTTAAACCATTTTCCAAAAGACCTGAGTCGCTTCCGATATGCGTGATTATTAATCTTCGTCCTTTTCCAGATGGTGCCTTCAATCCCGGAGATAATCCTACAAATGCCTGTCGGTTATTCAGAATATTGCAGTCTTGCCACATTCTCGTCACGGTATGAAAGGTCATACCGTGACGAAAGTGTCTCCACTCTGTAAATCTTCCTACCAGAATTCCGAAAATCTCTTGGCTTTTCCAAATAACTTCGCCATAACACAATTTCGTTTTTTTTTTTTTTCAATAAGAAGACTTTCGGTTTCGTTTTAAATGATAAAAATTCATTTCATACATAATTCTCAAAAGAACTTTACGAGAGAACTTCGGTAAATTTTCATCTTGAGCGACGGCAGCGTGAATTTTATTCAGCGTCGAAAGTTCATTAAAAAAATCCATGAATAATCCTACGAATTATGTATTTAACATCTTCGTCAACTTCAATCTTCATCCTACCGCGGATTTCTGTTTTCTTCTTTTTTGCACTTGTTTCTTCTTCATCATATGAAGAAGAAACAAGTGCAAAAAAGAAGAAAACTTCATATAACTTCATTACACGGTACACACTACTTACACAGATTTTTGTTAACGAAGAGCATAACGAAGAGCATCAATTGCCTCGGTTGTACTAATATCTGAGTTTCGCGCCCGAATTCCTTCGTAGACGTTTTTAATCATTTTCAGTTCTTGAATTCGTCGTAGAACCTGTCGTCGATCTCCCGCTCCCTCATTTCCGCGGCCGGCGGAAACTGGTAGTACTAGCACAGATTGAGTGTTGTGCGAGTCGGCGCGGCCCGCTGGAGTCGCCATTCGTGAACTGGACACCGCGCCGTCGTCGTCGATGATCTCGCGGCTAGGCGCCGCCCCACTTCGCGCTCCTGCACTGGGGATGGATACACCTCTCCGCGAAACGTTGATCGAGGCTTCCCATATCCTCGATGCGGCCGTTCGCAACCTCGCTGATGGAGAGACCCGCTGGCTGGTTATTTCCTCGTTGAGGTTGGGTCTCGAGGTCGACACCGGCGTGTGTCGAGCGTCGGGGGCTCCTAAAACCCGACCGCTCCTTATCTCCATGGCTTCGGCGAAGTAGTATTCCCGCTGGTTATCCATACAGCGTTACCTCACCTGGGGCTACTCGATGTGGACGATGAACCTGGGGGAACGTACGAAATACGCGGCTGGCGCGGATGACTTCTAAACGTAGTGCGGCTTCCCGCGCTTTCCCACGTTGACTTCGGAGGATCCGGCCTCCCGACCTAATACCTGTTAGCCGTCGCCCCTCGGAAGAGATATCCACTTCAAGTACGAGCAGTGTTTCATGCCACGTCCAAGAAGCAGATATCCCAACGGTACGGTAGTACGCCTTGACTAGCGGTAGGTGGTCACCAGGGGTCGTAACCCCTGTATGTAGGTGCAGGGAACTTAGTGCAATGTCGCACCTAGTTGCAGGGCTTCTTCCCAGTACTGACCCTGGAATAAATTTAAACACGGGTTATATAAAGCTCTAGGCAGAAATAACTTACCGAGTAAATTGGCGATGGCGAAGCTAGGCGATACACTCTAGCTCGTTCCTGGCACTAAAACACTGGCGTAGATAGCTGGATAACGGCTGCAGCTGCCCATTGGCGGCGATGGCGTCGCCTCGACCATGTGGCGACAATGAAATCCCAAGATGGCGTCACCCCGGCGTCTGATGGCCCTCGGAGACGATAAAATACTCGATTAAATAACTCACCTGGGTATTCTGCGAAGCCTTTATCAAATCGGTGGGTTGATACGCAATGGAAGACCGCTACCAATCGTGGTGTACGCCCACGTGGCGTGACAAACCACTACAACTTGCATCCGTTGCTTTCATGTTAGAAAAACACTAAACACTCACTTTTATCGCGGAATATAATAAATAAACAATTTCTCGAATCAATCGCACATAACCTTAATGTAATGCTACTGGCGCGCCAAAATCTGGGCTAAACGATGCATGCGTCATTCTATCGATCAGTGGCGGCTCATAGTATCCATATTAGGGTAGGCGACAGCGGCGTATGATCTTCAGCAACCCTTAAAAGTAGCGCCGCAGGCGATAATTTTTTAAATTTTCAAGGTCACGCGTTTTTCTGGTACTTCAGAATTTCAATGATTGAATTTCATTTATACAAAAATATAGACTTTCACAAGGATTTTTTGAACTTAATACCTCTTTGTTATTCGTGAATAATAATAGTTATTGTGGGTATAAATAAATTGGAATAAACGAAATATATTTATTGAGTATTATACCTATATTATGTAAATTGGGTTGGCAATAATACATTATTTTAGGGTGCTTTAGGGTATAGGCCTCCTCCTCCCGTCACAGCCTTCCTTAACCATCGCCATTATTGACTGACAATTACAAAGTGGATACCTACTACTTTTTATAATTTAAATTAATGCGCCTATCTTTAATTAATGAAAATTTGTTAATTATATTTTCCGTGAAGTCATCAGATTTCTGAAATGTGCTAAATAATTCCTTTTCAATTGAAATAAGTGCAAGCGACGATAAACGTTCATTATTCATAGAGTTCCGACTATGCGTTTTAATACGTTTTAAACAAGAAAAATGTCTTTCAACCGATGTACTTGTTGCTGGAATTGTAGCAATTAAAATAATAAGTTTAAAAACCTCTGGCAATATTTCTCGAAATTCATATTCCACAAAATATTTCAACATTGACTCGATATTTAATGTTTCAAATTGATCATCACAATAGGTATATAACCCAATATCCCCAGTAATGTCACGGCTTATTCAATGCGAAGGCGTTTTCGGATCTGTCGAAGAACGCCGATCTACTTCAGGCGGCGATTTCATTCGCCTTCAACTGCTGTATTTAAAGAGTATAATTGGCTGCAGACGTCTGAGCTGTGATTATTTTGCCATTACAACAACGCTGTTTGTCGTCTTACCGACATCTGGTTGACGTGTTAGCTATCGATTTTCAGGCGGTGGGATGGAGGACCTAGCCTGGTCTGGTTGTTCTGTTTAGGAATAAAATGATTTAATTCGGTGTAGCGCGGCGCCGTGCGGACTGCGGCGGTATATATAAAGGATGTTTACGGCACCAGCGCCGCCGACGGCGATAGATAATTTAATTAGTATAAAGTAGTTATTATTAATTATATTAAATATTTCTGTATTATCAGGGACGTTAACAGTTCATTGTAATTGCGCTGTTATGAGAAATGACATAAAATTTTAAGGGTAGGCGGCGCCTACCTTGCCTACCCCGACGAGCGGCCACTGCTATCGATCGACATTGATCGGTGCCGCCAATTGCTGACTAATCGAATTCAAATGTATTTAAAACCGCCTAAAATGATTGGCTAGCTTTGCTGCAACAGCGCACCAGGCGGTACAACCGATTATTATGCGATTCGGAATTCAATAGGAGAGGGAGTCGTTCGCATTGAACTACTGTTTCTATAGAACGGCACATAAAATTTTTATGCACATAATAGGTGATTACACAAGAAATAGACCGTTGAATAGTTATGGTGGTCTGATATTATATATGAATCACTCCACATTATTTCGGCACTGGGTTTTTTTATAGTGCATATTGAATATTAACATGTAATTTGTTATAAGGCACGAAAGGACTTAGTTACATGATAATCATAATGACATCATGTGTACATATCATAGACATTAAGTGTACACTTTGTTAGACATAATATCCTATATGCGAATAACCCGAATTGTAACTTTATACAGGATGATATTATGCTAAGTCTAAAAGAACAATAGGGTAGAATTTTATATAACAATTCCCCCTTATAATAAGAGATGATGTCATATAGCAACTTTTTTTCCTTTTTACAAAATAATCAATTGATAGAAATCATCGATGGTAGAATATCAAGTTCAGGCAATATATAAAAACATAAAATTGCATACAAACTGTTTTCAAAAAATTAACAGTGGTATTATTATAAAATATTACATTAACATTACATTAATTAGTAACATATAAGTCGGAAATCGAGAACTACCAAACCGCCAAGCGGTAATCAAAGTAGTTCCCGAATAGAAAAGCTATTACATAAGCGCTCTAGGAAACAACTACTCCTCGGGCTAAAGCCCCGCCAGGCATTGAATTATACCCAGAAGCGATCCTCGACCCCTTTCTCGTGTTTCTGTACGATCAGATAAGGTTTCAAAAAATAAAACCCGCCACGGGTAGGATTCGACATTTGTCCCGGATCGGAACCGAACGAGCTGTTTCGAACTTATTAGTTCTCATCAGTGCCGTACACGGTACGCCGATTCAGGACAAATGCCGAATGAAGTTTATGGCGTATAGATCTTTATCGATACGATCTCTGTCAGTAACATATAAGTCGGAAATCGAGAAAGGAATCACCAAGCCGCCAATCGGTTACGATTATCGGTTAGCGGTGTATAGTAGAAAATTACATTAATTACATTAACAAGCGTCAAATTTGCTAATAGCAAATATAAAATTAATTGAAAAGCATTGGGATATCAGTTACACAAATTCAGTTGCAATGTTTAAAATAAAAGCGTGAAACACTAGCACTATCACCGAAAATTAGTTCAGTTTAATATCTTCTTCAGGTTGATCTTCCTGTCTGATTGGCGGTGATTTTCCCGGGAAGGATGCTGACAAAGCTCCTAAAAGTTTTTCTTGGTCTAGGTGAAGGCGGCAGTGAATTGGATGAAATGGCAATAGCTAATCTTTTATTTCGGGATTTACAACAAATGTATAATATGGTAATGCCGATTACTGCAGCAATTGTGAAGTATGTGAACCATGAAGTATGTTTAATGATGAATGGTTCATTAATCATGTCTAGTATTTTGAAATATTCATCCAATTTATGTTTTGTGATTTTAAGGTCCTCGATATTGAGATTATTTAATTTCAATGGCTGTAATTTAGGAATTTCAAAGTCATCGGGAACATCGTAACAACAGTTGTATGGAATTGAAAAAGAATGAGCATCCAGCTATTTCATGGTAGTTTCCTTTAAATTAGATTGTACTTTGGTTTGGCGACTCCTACAATGCATGGATGGTGCAGGATGCACTACATCCTGGTTGTAAGTATGTCAAAATAGAATTTTTAAAAATGATTCCTGTCTTGATATTCATCTGTTTACAGTTAATGGTAACTTGAAGTGGTTCGGAATTTATAATGAGCCATAAGTTGGTTAATTTTTCATAAATGCGTGCTTGCGGTTGCGGGTGGTAACAGTTGAAGGTAGGAAGACGGGAAATTTGAAATCTGTTTGATAGCGTGATGAGGGAAATTTGAAATTAGTATGATAGAAGTTTAGAAATAAGCAAAACAGAGAGAGACGTAATTTAAAATTGTATTTAAATTATAATAAAAAAGTAGAAGAATAAGAAAATAATAATACATTTATGTCAGATTATTCGCAACGTAGTTTCATGAAACGAAATGAATATAAAAAATTGTTTTTTTATTTAAGCATTTCCTCAGATTACAATTATAATGTTCAATCCACTTCATCATACCTATATATTTTTCAACAAGATCTTCACTCATATGTCGAGCGACATTGTTGTTTTAATTGTTCATGTAGACCACAATTGTTTATTAAAACACAAAGGCCCTCTATAGATATGCAACCACTGAGATAAAGTTCACAATATTTTATTCCACTTTGATTTTTTTCTAAGTGTCGTGAAGACCACCAACAAAATGTAGCATTATGTTTCTGAAGTTCTTGAGTGAGAAAGTACATGTCAGATTGTAATTTAGTATGTAGAAATTTAACAGCTTGACGTATGTTCGTCATACGTCAAGCTATTCGTGATGGTTTCTTATAGAAGAGAGACAATAAGTGGGAGCCCCAACTCTTTTTAATTTAACATCAGGAGACATTTTTTCTTTCTACTAATTCTAACTATGCACTTGAGAAGTAAAATTGAGGAACAAAGTGCTAGGTAGTAGAGCAGACCTACAACTGATGGTACAGCCGTAGAATTGAGTAAAAATTATGTGTCTCAAGTCCAGGGGTGAGGGAGCTCTTAAACGTGATCCAATCTAATTCTTAGTGATGTTATTTTTAAAGTTTATTTTTATCTTAAATTTTTTTGTGTTATTAGATATCGAAGTGGATAAAGTGTGGAGATTATTGTCGATCTGATGTGATGTCATTTTTACCCATGCTGAAGAACATAATCTATTTACTGCGTAGGTTTTAGCTCCGTCATCCCTATCGTAGCACGCAAAAGCTTCCGTTGAATTATACGGTTGATGTATGTAAAGAATATTCTGAACTAAGTACTGCGTGTAGCAGAATAAAATGTGAACTTAATGCAGTGGCGGCTCGTCGGGGTAGGCAAGGTAGGCGCCTTTAAAATTTTATGTTATTTCTCATAATAGCGCAATTACAATGAACTGTTAACGTCCCTGATAATACAGAAATATTTAATATAATTAATAATAACTACTTTATACTAATTAAATTATCTATCGTCGTCGGCGGCGCTGGTGCCGTAAACACCGTTTATATATACCACCGCACGGCGCCACGCCACACATTTTATTCCTAAACAGAACAACCCGACCAGGGTCGGTTCTCCATCCCACCGCCTAAAAATCGATAGCTACACGTCAACCAGATGTCGGTAAGACCACAAACAGCGTTGTTGTAATGGCAAAATAATCGCAGCTCAGACGTCTGCAGCGAGTTATATTCTTTAAATAAAGCAGTTGGAGCCGGATGCATTCGGCGCCTGAAGTAGATCGGCGTTCTTCGGCAGATCCGAAGACACCTTCGCATTGAATAAGCCGTGACATTACTGGGGATATTGGGTTATATATTGTGATGATCAATTTGAAATATTAAATATCGAGTCAATATTGAAATATTTTGTGGAATATGAATTTCGAGAAATATTTCCAGAGGTTTTTAAACTTATTGTTTTAATTGCTACAATTCCAACAACAAGTACATCGGTTGAAAGACATTTTTCTTGTTTAAAACGTATTAAAACGCATAGTCGGAACTCTATGAAGAATGAACCTTTATCGCCGCTTGCACTTATTTCAATCGAAAGGAATTATTTAGCACACTTCAGAAATCTGATGACTTCACGGAAAATATAATTAACAATTGCGATGGTTAAGGAAGGCTGTGAGGGGAGGCGGAGGCCTATACCCTAAAGCGCCCTAAAATAATGTATTATTGCCAACCCAATTTACATAATATAGGTATAATACTCAATAAATATATTTCGTTTATTCCAATTTATTTATACCCACAATAACTATTATAATTCACGAATAACAAAGAGGTATCAAGTTCAAAAAATTCTTGTGAAAGTCTATATTTTTGTATAAATTAAATTCAATCATTGAAATTCTGAAGTACCAGGAAAACGCGTAACCTTGAAAATTTTAAAAATTTTCGTCTGCGGCGCTATTTTTAAGGGTTGATGAAGCTCATACGCCGCTATCGCCTACCCTAATATGGATACCACGAGCCGCCACTGACTTAATGTCACCATCACTGTCATGTTATTAATAAGATTAAAAAATAAGCTATGTAAATTTATTATCTGAGATCTGGACTTCATCAGACAGTTTGTCAGATATTCTTCGGGATAATTTTTCTTGGTGCTGTGGCATGCTGTAATTTTCCACAACGTCTTCTATCGATAAATATATCATTGGAAATACTGAATCTTTGAATCAGAAAAAACATGCCTCTCTTCATATTTTTTTATAATGTCTTTTAACTGACGTAAATTAAATAAATGCTCTCGTAACAAGAACTTCAAATTATCTGATGATGATTATCTTACTCTTGTCTTATCTATCAAAGTAGTATACGAATCAAGCGTATGCAAAATACTTCAATGAGGTAGAGAAAAAGAGTGGGGAGAAGTAGTTGAAGAAATATTTATTTAGGTAAAATGGAATACAACCAATTATAAAGTTTAAAATTATTCCCTAAACTACACATATTTTTTTTTACAATTATTAAAATTATTTAAACAGAATCGTAAATCTTTACAAAAATTCGGTGGTATTTCCCCAGAGACATTAAGATTTTCTACGTTGACCACGGATGGTGTTGAAGTGTCCTCCAAGTTGTGCAGTCTTTTTTCCAGAGATTTCTGATTTTGGTGTCCTTTTACATACACGGTATCAGCAGCGCCGTTGAACAGGTGATTGCGTAATATTTCATTTAAATCATTATCACTTATGTAACCGCTACTATACTTGAAGCCATGATGATTATGTTCTAAATAATGAACTTGTTTCTTGGCATAGCTTAACGTACCATATGGCACTAGAGGTTTCACCAAATAGTGGTAATTTTGTTGTCCATTAACAAATTTTATTTCCTTTGGATAGAACTCGGGAGGACTAAATCCCGGAATATCTACGACAACCAGCTTCATGTTTACCTATAGCGGAGTAAAAAAGCCTCTTAAATCCTTGAAAAATTTTTTTCAGCGTAGAACGAGTGACCTATATAATATCATTACATAGGTTCTTTGACATTCCATATGGCTATTTACGACATCTTTGGCTGGGGCGTACTTGAATTATTTAAAACAAAATTACAAAATCGCTAATTTAAGGATAATGTACATTTTGTTACCCATCACACGATATTTCGCAAACCCTGTGGAATATTGAAATGATTCTTGTTTTGTTGAAAAGTAGACACATGGGTACTAACAGTAGTGCTGTAAAGTTTCCAGAAAAGCACTTTTGTCTTTCAAAAATATAATAAGACTTTAGAGTTGTAATGTTATTTTAAGTGATGGTAAATTTTTTTTATTTTTATAAATTCTTACATATATATGCGAGTAAAAGTTAGCGCACATTCAAAAAATGTTAAAAAAACCGCAATAACTTACCTTTTATGTTTTAGGAGATATCCGGAGTTAAAGTCGAAGCATTATGACGCGGCGGTTGCGACGTAAAGATTTTTGACCCACGGGCGCGCCATACTGACTGTTGACACAACGACAGTTCGTGCATAGTTTAAAATATATATATAATGAATAAATATGTTGAACAATCATATTTTTATTTAGATCCTCCGAATCTGAATCTTCAGAGTCTTAAGTAATTATTATATTACAACATGATTTGCTGATCCGATAGGACTTGCACCTTGACGAAGTTCTAGTGCAAACTAGAGCGGGTGGGTCGGATTGCACGTTTTAATGATTTAAGGAGCCGTACCATAGGTTTAACCATAGTGGGAGGGTCCTTATTGAAAAACCAGACTAAGACAAGTCCCTGAAGGAGGGCAGCAGCTCTTTCAGTAGTCATAGTGGCAGAAACCGTGGGGGTTGGTATGGTGCTATGACACACACGACTGCGATGTGGAAGGCAAGAGGAAACCACCACATTATAATCCTCAGAACAGCTAGCAGAAAGCTTATCCTAAATTAATGATGGCGTCTCCTGGGGCAAAAAACTCCGGAGGTAAAATAGTCCTACGTTCTGATCTTCGGGCGAGGACTGTTCCGGGAGACGTGATCGAGTGCAATAATAGTAAGAAGTGTAGCATTTCACGAGTCGGAGCGTGGAATGTCAGAAGCATGAGACAGGCAGGGAAGCTAGAAAATCTGAAGATAGAAATGGATAGGTTAGGATTAGATATAGTAGGTATAAGTGAGATGCGCTGGCCGGAAGTAGGAGATTTTTGGAGCGGTGACTATAGGGTAATACACACAGGATCGGTAAATGGAAACGCGGGAGTAGGGATCGTTATGCGGAAGAACGCAGGACAGTGTGTAGATAGCTACCTACAATACAGCGAGAGAGTAATGATGGTTAGGTTAGATTCGAAGCCAGTGGAAACAGTAATAGTGCAAGTATACATGCCTACTTCTAGCCATAGTGAGGAAGAGTTAGAAGCCGTTTATTCGGACATAGAGTAGGTAATAGGATTTGTGAAGGGTCATGAAAATTTAATAATAGTAGGAGATTTTAACGCAGTCGTAGGTGAGGGGAAAGAAGGAGAATTTGTAGGTCCTTATGGATTAGGAAACAGAAACGAGAGAGGTGGCAGACTGATAGAATTCTGTGAGAAGCACAAGATGGTAGTCGCGAACACATTGTTCAAGAATCACGTTAGGAGGCGGTACACATGGAAAATGCCAGGAGGGATAGACAGGTATCAGATAGACTACATTCTGGTTAGGAAGAGATTTAGACTGTAAGAGTTATCCAGGAGCAGATGTAGACAGCGACCACAACTTCGTAGTCATGAAAGCTAGATTAAAGTTCAAAAATCTGAAAACCCGGAAGGATAAGAAACGTATAAATGTAGACATATTGAGGGATCAGAATATGAAAGATAAGTTCCAGGAAAAAACAGATCAATTAATAAATAAAACGAGTAAGGACGAAATTAAGAACGCAGAAACTGAGTGGGAGGGTATCAAGAATAGCCTAGCTTCCGCGGCTACGGACGTTTTAGGACACGATAAAAGGGAAGCTAGCAAGCCCTGGATAACGGACGAAATCTTAAACTTAATGCAAAAAAGACGAGGCTACAAAAACAGACGAGACGAAGAAGGACTGAAAACTTATAAGTCAATAAAGTGGGAAATCATTAGAAAATGTAGAAAAGCGAAAGAACAATGGATAGAGGATAAATGCAAAGAAGTAGAAGATAAGTTGCAAGTAGGTAAGACCGATGAGGCTTACAAAATAATTAAGAGGAACTTCAGGGATATAGGAAAAATAAGTAGAAACGTTAGGAGTCAATCGGGGGACATACTGATCGGAAGAGAGGAAAAAGCGGATAGATGGAAGCAGTACTTAGGAAATTTATACGAGGGTCAGGAATTAGGAGAGATATTAGAGGAAGAATCTATCATCGATAGGGAAGATGTGGGAAAACCTATATTGAGAGAGGAATTTGAAATAGCACTAAGGGGGCTAAAGAATAATAGAGCGCCGGGTGTAGATAAAATACAGGCGGAAATTTTGAAATGTGCGGGACAGAAAGTAGTAAATAAGATCTTTGAACTGGTAAAATACATATATGAAACGGGCGAGATGCCGGAGGATTATAAGAGGAACATTATCGTTACTATACCGAAAAAGAGAGGAGCCGACAAATGAGAGAACTTTAGAACGATTAGCCTAACTTCCCATGTGTCAAAAATCTTAACTAGAATAGTGCAGAAGAGGATGGAAAATAGAGCGGAGGAAATACTAGGAGAAGACCATTTCGGGTTTAGGCGAAATAGGGGAACTCGCGAAGCTATTCTGGCTCTAAGAGTAATGTTAGAGAAAACAATAGAAAAAGGAAAGAACGCTTATATAGGATTTGTAGATTTAGAAAAAGCTTTTGATAACGTAAGATGGGAAAAAATGTTCGAGATATTAAAGAGCGCGGGAATGAAGTATAGAGATAGGAGAGTAGTACACAATCTATACATAGAGCAAACTGCTGTTATAGAAGTAGAAGGGGAAAAAAGGGAAGTAGGTATTAGGAAAGGAGTAAGACAAGGATGTACGCTATCACCACTAATTTTTAATCTGTACATCGAAGAGGCGATTAATGTGGTAAAAGATAGAGTGGATTTCGGGATTAAAGTACAGGGACAGAAACTAAAAATGCTGAAATTCGCGGATGATATAGCAGTATTAGCATCTAGTAAGGAGGAATTAGAATCAGCATTGAACGAAATGGAGGCAGTGTTGACAGAGGAATACGGAATGAGGGTGAATAAAAACAAAACTAAAGTGTTAGTGTGCAGAGGGCGCGAGAGCAGAGCAAAAACGAAAGTACAAATTAATAATGAAAGATTGGAGGAAGTTAAAGACTTCACTTATTTAGGAAGTAAAATAAATTGGGATGGAAGAAGCGATAAAGACATAAAACAAAGAATAGCGCAGGGTCGAGTAGCTTTTAACAAAAAGAAAGCACTTTTATGCTCGGGGGTAATAAACTTAGAAACAAGGAAGAAATTTTTGAAAACATATGTATGGAGCACGGCACTATACGGCTGCGAAACCTGGACGGTAGGGGAAGCAAGTAGGAAGAAATTAGAAGCTTTTGAGATGGGGTGTTTCCGAAGAATGATGAAAATACCATGGATTGATAGGATTAGAAACGAAAAAGTATTGGAGAAAGTCGGCGAGAAAAGAAGTATGTGGAAAAACTTAAAGAAGAGAAGAGATAGAATGGTAGGCCACTTGCTGAGACATGGGGGAATAGCCCGCGATATTTTGGAGGCAGAAATAGGAGTGAAGAAAGGCAGAGGTAGGCCTAGATTAGACTACTGCTCGCAAATAGTAAGAGATGTAGGTTGTAGCACAATTAGCGAAATGCGTAGGTTAGCACAAGATAGGAGAAGCTGGAGGTTAGCGTCCAACCAGTCTTAGGACTGATGACCTAATGATGATGATGAACATGATTTGCATTTACACTCATTGCAATATTTTAAGCCCCGAGTCACACATATACATATGTAATCTGTTTACGCTATAATCGGTATTCCAAAGAGTCGCACGGTCTTCGCCAGGTCCGTCCGTCACACGTGTCTTTTACGATTATCGCCGAGATGACAGCTTTAGTATTTAAGTTTGTTATATTTACGAGTAGGTTATTAAGAAATGAAAACAAGGGTTCATGCACGAGCCCTAGACGAATTTTGTTTTGGTTAGTCTTGTTAGATTCGTATTTGTACGCAGTTCAACTTTTATATTATTAAATCAGTATTTCGTATTGGAAGCTGTTTTACTTTATTTCCGAAAAGTTACAGTTAAGCAGCGGTGGGATAGATCTGTGTGTCAATACGTGAGTACATTAATTGTGCGTGCCAGTATACTGAGTGTTAAACGCATAAAAGACAAAAGTTAAAATTTAAACCGCGAAAGCTATTGTGTAGGTGGTGAAACAGACAAAATGGGTCGCTCAAGAAAGCGCTCTAGATCATCCGGCTCTCATGGGAGTTCTGATAGATTATCTAACGAAAACAGGCGCTTATCAAGGGTAGCTGACTCCTCAGCCATCAATCAACGGTCATAACCATCTACTAGTCGCAGTTATACTCCACCAACAGCACGAGATGAGACTGATAAGATAACAAGGCTAGAAAATTTGGTAGAGAAACTTATTGAAAATCATGTACAAAAGTCTGATAGACCGAGATTTGTTGCCAAATCAGATTGCATACCCGAGTTTTATCCAGGAAATCCCAATTTATCCGCTAGTAAATGGATAGAGAAAATTGAACAGCTGCAAGCAATAAATGAGTGGGATGAGAAAGCTGTAATTTTCCATATGCAAAATAGATTAACAGGTCTTGCAAAAAAATGGTACGACAATTTGCCGTCTTACCAATATAACTGGGTGGAATGGAAAGATATGCTATTAAAGTCTTTCCCTGAACACCAAGATTTTGCGTCGACTTTGTGGAAAATGTTAAAAAGGTCCAAGCTACCTAACGAATCCTGGGAAAAATATTACTTTGAAAAAACGGAGCTAATGGCTGCTTGTGACATAAGCGGAAAAAAGCTGTATCATGTTTAATTGACGGAATAATGGACACGACGGTGCAAGCTGGTGCCAGAGCTGGTCGTTATGACACACCTGATTCGTTATACGCAGAATATTTATCCGCCTAAAAGTTGGTAAGCCAAGCTACAAGTTTAGGACAACGAAGTTATGACCGAAAAATCACGAACGATAGTCATTTTAACACATTTTCTCCTAAACCTCCAAAATTAACGCCCAAAAGTCCTCAAAGATGTTATAGTTGTAAGGACAAAGGGCACTTTTCCAACAATTGCCCTAACCCAAGGATCGAGTGCACCAACTGTCGATGTCTAGGCCACCTAGATAAGGGCTGTTATCGGTGACACATTAAGAACAACGTTGCAGAAAAAGTTCCAAATGATATCAACCAATGTTATTATTTCGACTGCTGGGTTAACGGAATACCAAAGCAGTCATACGTTGACACTGGTTGTGGAGCTGTGCTTTTGAAACAAGAAGACGCTGATTCCATGGAAATTAGTTACGCGCCAACTTCACTCCAAATTTTAGGATACGGAGGCTCAAAAGTAGTGTTGGGAAAGACAATCATACATTTAAAAGTGGATCAGGTGGATCTCGAGGTAGAAGCTTTAGTGGTGCCAAATAATGCGCAAAATGTTGCTGTTATGGTAGGACAAAGTTTTGTGAACAGTGACAACGTTGTGATGGTAGTCTCAGGAAACAAGGTACGAGTTTTACCAGCAGATGCAGATATTTGCAAACATCTGGCGATTCCCTCGAGCAAACTTCCTTTGTCGGCAAAGGAACGCACCATTATTCTATCCAAGACGACAGCTTTGATAGCAGTAACATCACGAGGAGCCTACGATGGTGATGTGTACGTTCGGGATAATTTTCGTCCTGTTCCCTCCAAGGACCACTATGTTGAGGAATGCATCACGAATGCGCAGCATGGTTACGTCACCATCACCAACGTCTCGCAAGAACAAATCGTGGTAAGTGAAAACCATATTTTAGCTAGAAGTGTTGCATGTTTTGAAAATAAAACAGCAATGTCACATACGTCAGCATTTGTCGCACTACCACATATATCAAAACACAATTTCACCCAAAACGATATATGTAATTGTTAATAAAAATTTTACTTCTAAGCAAACTCTGGCTTTGTTAGATCTAATAAATGAATTTGGAGACTGCTTTGCTCAATCCACCGGTCAGTTAGGAAAAACGGATATATTAAAAATGTCTATTAGGCTTACGGATGACCATCCTGTTATCTATAGACCATATCGACTTTCCTTCGATGAACGAAAAGTCGTAATGGAAATTGTCGATGACTTAGTGAGTAATAACGTTATACGTGAATCTGACTCGCCGTATGCCAGTCCAATTTTACTTGCAAAAAAGAAAAATGGTGAACAACGAACGTATGTGCGTAGATTATCGAGCTCTGAATAAAAAGACTATAAAAGATAGGTTTCCCCTTCCTCATGTAGAAGATTTTCTAGAGAAGTTAAAAAATTGTCGCTATTTCACTAGTCTGGATCTAGCTAGTGGATATCACCAAATTCCGATGGAGGAATCGTCTATCCCAAAAACCGCCTTTGTTACACCAGATAGACATTACGAATACTTACGATGTCCTTTTGATTTGTCAAATGCTCCAGCGGTTTTTCAAAGAACCATTAACAAGGTTTTGGGACACTTACGGTATGGGAAAGCCCTCGCATATATGGGTGATGTTCCAATACCAACTATAGATGTAGAAAATGGTCTGCAAACCTTACGAGAGGTTTTACAGGCGTTTAGACGAGCTGACCTTACACTTAGACTACCCAAATGCCAATTTTTTATGGAAAAAGTAGAATATCTTGGACATGAAATCAGCCATGAGGGTATTCAGCCTGGTACAAGAAAGACTGATGCTGTGGGAAAATTTCCAGTTCCGCATGATGTACGGAGTGTTCGCCAATTTCTTGGATTAGCGAGCTATTTTCGTAAATATATCAAGGATTTTGCTACGATCGCAAAACCTTTAACAACCTTAACGAAAAGGATATTAGTTTTATATGGGGTTCAGATCAAGACAATGCTTTCAAATTACTTAAGGAAAAGTTACACGACCCGTATTAGCAATTTATGATCCCGAATTAAGGACCGAGGTACATACCGATGCCTCAAAATCTGGAATAGGGGCAGTTCCTATACAAATAAGCAGTTTGAAGCCTAATGTAAAGAGTTCTACATGAGACATGTACTAAATGCAACTGCTACACCTAGGGCCAACGGCCAAGTAGAACAGTACAATCGCACCATTTTATCGTCCCTCTCAGCATCTACAGAGGATGAGGCAAAATGAAACGAAATGGTAACTAAGATACATTGGGGTATGAATTCAACGATGAATTCAACCACACGAAGATCCCCGTATAAATTACTGTTTGGTTTATAAACCCAAAGGTATCGCTAATGCGATATTAGATAATGAGATTGCTTTAGAGACAACTCGATATAACGATATCTTAACAACTAGAGAAAAAGTAGCTAACACCATTAAGACAAAGCAAGATGAACGGAAAGCCAAATATAATAAGTACCGACATGCTGGTAGACGTTACCAGATTGGCGACAACGTATAGTTCGCAGTCCCGTAACGCATAGTACGGGAAAAAGTCGGAAGTATCTTCCGAAATATAGTGGCCCTTACGTTATCCCGATAATATTAGACAACGATCGTTATGTTGTAGAAGACGTTACAGGCTCTTCTCAATCGTAGAGGAAGAACAAGGGAATCGTAATCCTTGACAAGCTTAAGGCCTATAACGTCGAAGTGAGTTCACACTCGAAGGTGAACTCAATATCGAAAATCTACATATTATTAGAGCAAACGCAAAAGCGCTAATAGACAACAATCAGGCGAAGAGAAAGAAAATCTTTGACGCCCGTCGGTGCACCGGTCGAAAGTTTAAAGACGGCGACCAAGTTTTAGTCCGAACGCAAGCGACTAATAATCAGGGCCAAAACAAAAAGTTAATATCAAAGTATAGTGGCCCATACGTTATAACAGCTGTTTTAGATCACGATCGTTATGTGGTCGAAGACGTTCAGGGATCATTACGATCTCATAAGAAATACAAGGGTATCGTCTCCCTTGACAAGTTAAAAACTCTAGAGTATCAAGTTAGTTCAGATTCCGATGTGGAATCTGACAACGAAAATAAATAGGATCGATTCACACGTAAAAATATAAGGAAGATTAGAAGTCTGAAATCGATATAAAAGAAAACGTTTTGTTAAATAGTCTGTACAATATCGATTTAATTTGCATCCATATTTACGGGAGTCTTCGAAATTATTTTCTGCTTTGTGACTGGACTACCAAATGTTTAATTGATATATGCATCTAAAATACAGAAATCCATTTTATTTTGCCTATATTAGGGTTATAAGTAGGTACCTTTTAAGGTTGCTTAAAAGCATCATGTTAGGGACCTTGATTTGCTCGACGCTACGGGTTTGCAATATTTGTCATAACAGATATAAATCTCTAAAATAACGATTCGGTAAAATGCTTGCAAGCACATATTAGTAGAACAGTATATTCATTCCTTTTTTAGACTTCATATTAAACACGTCCACTGAAGTTTTGTAATAGTAATATATACTTTTTTTAATAAAAGTTGTTAATTTTGAAACGTGTTTTAACAAATCAGAAGTGGGATTCTGATCCACACCGATACATTTGTGCTGTAGTGCTTTGTGCATCTAAAGTGCATTTGGAACGCCATCCCGTATCTCCAAGTGTTTCTAAATAGCAACTGTAGGCGATATTGAGAGAATGTACACATCGCCGTTGTGAATCACCGTCTTCAGCCTCAGCTAAGGGGCGCACTTTTTGGATTATTAGATCGTGCTGATAACTACTTTTAACATAAACATGGACCACGATGATTTTAAACAGAGACACGAGGATTCATTCGATATATAGCTACGCTAGAGTAAATTAGAATAAAAAATATCTTTATTCATTCATATATTAGTTATATTACATATTTTTATAATTTAATGTTTTTGTTGATAATATAACATATAAAATAAATTATATAAAATAATATAGCAGCGGTGGGATACAAAACCCTAAAACGTGCTTTAAAACGGTGTAAGTGCTTGACAATGGAAGGGCGTTGTCAACCTGACGTTGGTACCGTAGGTCATCTACAGGGTGGTCAGTTGGAGATACGGTCAAACACTCCCCTGTTAACAATTTTGGCACAGGGGCAAGCTGAAAGTCGACGGGAAACTGTGAGTACAGGCTCTTTTACAAGTGATCCAAATGTTAATAGACCGGCTTGGGCTTTATCTGAAAACGATCGTTTATTAAGTGATTTTGATCCATCCGATGATACTTTAGGAATCGATGATTGGTTAAATAAAGTAAATCAATGTGCTAAAATATATCATTGGGATGAGGTTACCACCGTGTTGTTGGCATTAGGAAAATTAAGAAGTCTTGGTCGTTTCTGGTATGATAGTTTGCGAAGTGCACAGTATACGTGGGCACAATGGGAACAACTATTAAAAAATACATTTCCGCAGATACTAAATTTTGGCCACACACATTTCATGATGCAGCTGCATGTAAAGCCCGAATTGGTCAGGATCTACATGAGTATTGTTTTTAAAAATTATCAAAACTGAATAAATTACAACTGGATTTGACGATGAAAAATTGATTGATTGTATAATTGAGGGAATCCAAGATAAGCAGGTTTAATTGACCCTGCGAGCGGCCATTTGTAAAACGTTTGTCTCTTTCATGGCATTTATAAAAAAAATTCTTAGTAGTAGTAGTAGTAGTACGCACATTTTAAATATAAAACGTACGTTTGAAAGCTCTTACAAACATAAACCAAATACACCAATTAATTCTGAAAACTTTAAATGTTACGCATGTAACGAATTGACACAAGCGTAATACATGTCCAAATGTTCGTCAAATGACTATAGAATGTAGTTTTGCCGCTGAAGAATTGAAGCATTTCCCAATTGAATATTTAATAAAACAGGTCCGTCCTTGGGAATTGTTGAAAATATGGCATAAACTTCCATTAGAATATCAGTGTAATTTTCATCTTCGAATTCAGTTACCATGTTTTGTACATTATAATCGACCTGATTGGACTACACATTGGGATGACCCTCCTAGTTCTCAAGCCTCATGTTTTCTCTGTAACGCTACTTTAAAAAAATAAAAAATATATATTTTTTAAATATAATCTAGTATTATTATTTAAAACCATTACACCTAGTGATATGACCCAGTCATCAGGTCGCAGTTGTTGAGAGTAAATAGCTCAAATTACATATTTTCTTTTCAATCTCCATCACCAATTCGGTTGGATCCAAGAAAAGAATATGAAATAGCTCTTCGATCTTTCCATTCGTACAACAGTATACCAAACGTTGAAAATAATAAGTTTTACTATTACGATGGAAATGGTCAGCTACAAAGTTTTGATTTTCCTACAGGATGCTATGAAATTGCAGATATTGAAGCATTTATACAAGATAAGTTGGATGTCAAGAATTCACATAGACCTGAAAAGATATTTACCTTAAAACCTAATAACAATACGATACAATGTGAATTGTTTAGTAAATATCGGATTTCATTTAAAGAACCTGATAGTCTTGGTAAAATATTAGGATTTTCTTCAACAATACTCAGCGCCGGACAGATGCATTCTTCCGATCTAACTGTCAAAATTGTTAAAGTATCTAGTATACGCTTTGATTGTAACATTAGTACTGGAGCTTTCGACGGCAACAGACCTGTTCACACTATTTACGAATTTGTAATAGCAGCAAATCCTGGGTACGCAATCGACGAAACACCACACAATTTGCTATTTTTACCTGTTGTGTCGCAGCCTGAAATTACCAATATCACTCCGTGGTGGCTCTCGATCAAGACGGAAAACCTATCAACTTTAGAGGAGAAGTGAGTACATTAGTGTTGGAGCTCATAGCGAAAAGCAAATGGGATTAATAATAAGACATTCTGCTACTACACAATCAATACCATTAGTGAGACAGCCGTCTAAACGGCAACATCTTACCTTCGCTAACAAATTGTTTTTACAATCACTAGGCTTTTCATTAAAAAATGACAACTGTGTATGGAAAATGTCATCGTTCAAACAACGCAATGCCTCCAATGTTTGATATCTATCGTAAACCAATATTTGATGAGTCGATTCGGAAAGCTGAATACCGAACATATGCACCATTCATCAAATCATTCAATTGTAGTGACATTGTGGAGTTTAGTATCAACCAAGTTGACTCCTTTTTTGCGATGAGTGAAACTTTACTATGCATTAAAGGTTCACTCGATATAAATGGAAATGGGGAAGTTAAACTAGCAAATAATATAGGTGCTTTTCTTTTCCATTCATGTACCTATAGCGAAAGTGCAAGAGAAATGGAAACAGTTCGAGATCCTGGAATCGTAAGCGTTGTACGTGCCATGACGTGCTATAATCAAGAATATTCTAATCATATGGTTATGGCAGGTTGAAATTATCCTAAGGATCCTATTTTAAATACTTTCGATAAATCATTCAGCTTACAAATTCAACACATTTTCAACATTTTTAACGATTATCCTTTGATTACATGTGGGCGTCAAACAATACGACTAGTTCGAGCTCGAAATGATAATGATTGCATAATTGTTACTGAAAAGACTGTTTCTGGTGTAACTTCTACTACAACTGTCAAGATTAATATTACTAACATTGAGTTAAAAGTTAAGCATATCTTTCCCAATGATGAAATTAAATTGGAACTAATGAAATCCATTCAAAAAGATCAGCCCATAGTTATTCCATTTAGAAAGTGGGAATTACATGAATTGCCAGCAATTACTAAAGGTGCAAGACGTGAAGTTTGGGCCGTTAAAACTAGCACTTCAGTCGAAAGACCTCGTTATGTCATTGTTTTCTTTAAAAGTGATAAACGTGACAAGATCACAGCCGATCCTACTTTGTTTGACAATGTTAACATTCAAAGCATAAGGTTATCCCTAAATAGCGAATATTGGCCAAATGAAAGAATGCAATTGGATTTTGGTAAAACTGAATATAATGAGGCCTATTTCAACTACACTGAATTTTATCCCAGTTACACGAATTCCACACAAAAGCGTCCTCTGATCGATTTATCTTCTTTCAAGCAACGTGCATTGTTCGTTATTGATTGCTCGAAACAAGAAGAAAGCATGAAGGCATCCACTGTTGATGTAAAACTTGACATTGAAGCAAATATTGGTTTTCCCGAAAATACTAAAGTCTATTGCATAATAATTAACGACTGCATGATGGAGTATTTCCCCCTTACCGAAATTGTTAAAAGTTTAAATTAAATGTATTTACATGTTAGTAGTATACGGGTAGTCATCATGAGAGTAGCATTCGTAGATGATCAAGGATTCGTTGTAGATGGGATGTTTATTCTCAAAGAACTTACCATCGAAATTGGCTTTAAACGTTGTCATTATATGTTTATGCCTCCACAACCATTTCCTACATTAAGTAATCAAGACAAAAAGACTGCTGCCTACTTGGAGAAGAACGTACACGGCATTCGATACTCTTATGGAGATGTAGAGTATTCCAAAATAAACGAAATACTGGAAAGTAAGCTATTGTTTGCCGCCGACTACATTTACGTTCGCGGACATCAAAAACTAGAATATTTACTAAAAAAATGTCATATTTTTGGAGTGTTTCCCATAATTACTGGTGTTTGCAAGTTTGATGATACACCTTATGCAACTGGAAACTTTGTGCATGATTCAAACCCCTGCCACACCACTGGGCTATATTCATGTACCGAGAGAAATGTGGATCGTCTCCGCCATTGGTTTTCTAATATAATATTACCATTATAGATATTTTTAGTTTAATAAAAAATGTTTTTAGAAAACGGATTTTTACTAAATCGCTCTGTATAATCAGTAATTTGTGTATATTTTACATATACCATGGATGTAATTATCATTATTGAAAATGGCTTTGTTAAGAACAGACTATATAATCCTGCAAGCGATTTTACAAAATGTGCTTTACATATATCAGCCATACAACGTACAAGAAATTTTTGTATGTTTTGATTACGATGGAATAAAAAATGATAGTTGGCCCTCAAAATGGCAAAGAATGGATCACACTTTAACCAATTATAATATATCTACTACCACGGCTTCAATGCTTCACAACATGGAACGCTTTAAATTGAGGTTACGTTTTACCGATAATTCTATCAGAGATACCGATTTGAAAGAATTAAAGGAATCAAAAATGGGGGAAGAGGATTGAAAGGATTAAAAGATTCTTATCAACAAATGAACTCATCAGAGAAATGTGCACAAGCAATGGATATGCCTACAACTGTGTCTAGTTTATTATATTATATTACAATTTGTTCAACTGTTTCAATTATAAAATCCGTTGTTAGATTTATTTTAAGACAAACATTATTAAATCAATAAGAATAGTGCTCTGCTTTTTATTTCTGGTACGGCTTGTATAAATAAAAAAGATTAAGTAAAAATGAATTTTTATTAAAAACGTCCTATATAATCACTAAGTTGTATTCAGGATTTCATTTTAGAATTTTCAAAACTTCATACTTCTGTTGCGTTGAACATACTGAAGTAGGTTGAATACGTTTTAGTGGATATGTTACTTGTGGCAACTGTCTAAAGACATTTGTTTGCTGTTGATTTAACTCTTGAGGTACCCAATTTATTCAAAGATTCTTCCACACGTTTTCAGCGAAACATAAATTCTCTTTTCGATTCATAACCTTACTTTTTTCTTATAAAATCAATACCTGTATTCTTCTAAAGACAAAATGTAACTAACAACATCCTGTTCTATCACACAATTTTTGTTGTAACGATCTCCCCGCGAGATGACCCCCATCGCAACATCACGATGACGTGTGTAACGTACGCAATGACCCCTCTCTCGCTCTAACACAATTTGTCGTACGAAGACATTCATACACGTGACCCACCTCTCTCTCTAACACATTACACATACGGACGCAGCCCACCCTCTCTCTCTAACACATTACACGTGACCCACCTTTCTCTCTAACACACGAGTGAGTTGAAACCGGCCTTGCTCATCTACTATTATACAAATTGTATTAAGAAACTGACAAAGGATGAATTTCAATTATGGATTTTATTAAAAAATCTATTCTCAGTAATGACCTGTTATTAAAAATTTCAATGCTAGTAGCATTGAAATTTTTTCAAAAGCTACAAATTGATGAAGCCACTTTTATTAGGGACATAAAAATCATTTCACATACGATTTATAAAACAACCGATAAAATAAAAGTTATGGGAGCTAAATTAAGATTTCTAAAACAATGTGAATTTCTAATGGAGAGTTATTTATATATCGAGGATCCATTAAACAATATCATAAATTCAATCACTTTTGCATGCTTAAATATAATTCATACATCAATAATTGACCCCAAAAGTCTAGTTACTTCACTTTAAGAAATATCTCAAAATTTCAACAAAAGAACTTGCCATTGGTTATCGAATTATCTAACTTTGCTAAATATGTAGACATAATGGAATTAGAAGTTTTTCAAACGAATTCAGATATTATTTTTGTTTTAAAAATTCCTTTAAGGTATGTCCACTATAATCACCTAGATTTCATACTATTCATTAACTAAATTTTACATTACTTTTGTCATTTAACATATTAAATTAGAATTGCCGACAATAATTATGCTTTAATAGAATATAGAATTATATACAAAAAAAAAACCTTAATTCCAGCTTAACACTCATTTTATAAAAAAATTACAATGCTGTACAAATTTTCATTAATCTATACGGATTAGAAGCACTAACAAACGCAACTTCTTCATCTTGACCAGGAAATGGGCGCACCCATTTTCTCTCTCTATAATAGTCCATACAACTCAATAGTTCCTTACTTGAATAATTATGTACTAGAATTGGTACAAATGGATCTAAATGTTCAAATCCTTGTTTTCCTAAGAGATACCTAAAAGAACAGAAAGTCTTAGTAACACCTAGTAAACTGTATCGTCAGTTTCAAAGCTATATACATCCCAAACAAATGTTTTGACGGTTATAAATTTTGTTCACATATGTGCTGCAAATTGTGCTTTAATTTTCTAACACCAATCTACTAAATTAAGTAAACACAAAGGAACAACAAAAAATTAATATGAAAGAATAACAACAATTACAGGAGTGATATTACTTTCACCCTTATAAAAATTCAACTTAACAAAACTATATAAGTATATGATAAGTAGAACTAATATATTTTTTGTATATAGATCTAAGAACTGTTTTTCTATTCATTTTCAATCCATTTTCAGTAATATCAATCAATCAATTGCAAGATTATAGCCTAACCACTTTAATTAAAAAATCGTTTTCCATTTATCGTTCCACAATAATTTAAGGAGGTGAAATAAACCCTTCAAATTTTGATTTACATTTGATTCTATCGAATATCTCCACAAGTACAACTAAAATTTATTGAGTTGTACTGGCATACGGTCATAATCATTTTCTTACAACAAATAACTTTCTTTAGTGAAAAACACTTTTTATATCACGAGACTAATGTTAAAAAACCATGTGTTTAAAAATGTAGTATTTATTGGTAATATCCCTTACAAATAAATACTACATTTTTAAACACAGGGTTTTTTAACATTAGTCTCATGATATGAAACATGTTCTTCATTAAATAAAGTAATTTGTCACAATAAAATGGTGTACATATGTACACCAGTATAACTAAATAAATTTTAGTTCTACTTATGGAGATATTCGGGAGAATGTAACATACATTAAAGTTTGAAAAATTTATTTCACCTCCTTAAATTATTTTGGAGGATGAATGGAAAATAGTTTTTAAAATGATTAGGTTATAATCTTGCAATCAATCGATTTCGTTTTCAACAAGTTATTAGGGATGAAAAACAGGGAAGCTATTGTTTTAAAAAAATAGTGATAAAGCTTAAAATGACTTGAAAATATGAAAAGAAAGTTATACTGAACCATTTATACTTATGGTGAGGCACATGATTAGAAGCTACTAAGTACTTTGAGTAATATTTTTGTGCAGTAAAATGCTTTGTAATTCACTTCAGTTAATGAAATTTTAAAATAACTATAATTATTTGTAGAATGTTTACAATTACACATTGAACTATAAATGATGTACAAACAGTTTTAGTGTTTGTCTGATCTCAAGGGTGCTGCAAAAACTTGAAAGTAAATACAAAGTGAAAGACAGTAGGAAAATAATGTGATGTAACAACATTGGTAATATCCAAGCCATCCCTTCATTCTATAAGCATATATATTATCCCTATCATGTACAGTAAAACTTACTTATAAGATATTATGTAAATACTTTAAAGCAGATATAGGTAAGGAGTCAATTGACATAAATTTGAAGACTGTAAGAATAATTGCAATGATTTAAATAAAATTCTATTTTTTAATCCTTAAGTGATGACATGAAATATAGATAGCTATTATCTTACAAAAGTATGCCTGCCCCAAGAACGTGTACATTAATTTTTTTTTATATTAACGTCATAATAACCATACTCAAATTTTTTAATTTCACAAAGTAATGAAAATGATTTTTTAATTCTTTATAAACAATTTCTGGGATCACAGTAGATAAGTTCAGAAATTTGTAGTCTACAGGTAACCAATAGCAGCTGTGGATGCTTAAAAACTAACGATTTTCAAATTTATACAAACTGTACCTTTAAATTTTTTGGCCTGCGTTGATTTTCATCACAATATCAATGTAATATAGAATAAACATACTTAATTCCACTTATTTATTTACCTTGGCAAGTGAGAAATTTGGTCTTTCTCAGCAATGGCAATTTCATCTACAGTAAGAATAATTACAGAATTTCTCCAATTAAATCTGCTTAGTGTTAAAAAACCCTCAGTGAAGGTAACTTTATGCGGGTGTACTATTTCTTTTTTTTCAGCAAAAACCCTTGTATTGGGGTAAAAAAATGCATTATACCCATCTATGGCTACTAAAGTTTTACAGACATTGAGATCTGTTAACGTTTTTATTTCATTGCATAGTTTTACAACACAATTGGAAGCATATTTAATCCTATTTATTCCATGTTCTATTAAATCTATTATAGGAGACCCTTTATGCGTAGTTTCACGTTTATTCCAAATATGATCCACTGTAGTTTTAAAATCAGGATTACTTAACAAATGAACATTTTGTGTTTTAAAGTGTAAAAGCCATGCTGCAGCATCTAAATTTAAATCCATATAGCCTTCTTTAGTTTCAGAACTACTTGTTTCTTTACATCTTCGCATCCAGTTGCCAACCCATGGTACGTGAACAATCAGAAAATTATCCTTTAGGGCATAATGTAAAATATGTGCTAAAGTTAATGTCTTTCCACTTCCTTTTTTACCATACAAAACAAATCTAACAGCTGGTTTAGAATAATCGAGTTTTCTTAAACAGTTAATAACATCAAGGGCAGGTTGACGAATCATTAAACACGTTTCGTTAAAAGTTTTTGTTTGTACATCAAATGTCTTTGGTAGACCACCAAAAGAAAATAAGTGCTTTTTATCATTTTCTGGCAGTCGATAAAACTGGGCTGTGTGGTCCAAAGTATGTTTCAAAGGATCAACTTCATTTGTTCTAAAGCCTGATAATCTTTCCTCGGATTTAGAGTGCACCATACAAAATAAACGGGATGCATAATATATTTGATTTCCTAATACGGTTTTTTTAAATAAAAGATTGGTGTTTTTTAACATCTTAATACTGTTCAAAATACGTATTATAACCTAAAATGTATACGTAATAACTCGAAAATTTTACTTAATATATTAATGATTTACTCATTAACCACTTAAATTCTGTTCTACTAACTTGTATACTTCAAAATTTTACATAACCCATGCAGTTTAAAATCTACCTCCATATAACCTTAAATAAACAACCACAAAGTGAATAATCTTCTATGGTTATGTTCACCATAGAACACTAAATGTTTACAGCAAATATTCTGTAGTTCACAAAATATCGTATGGTTTTATGCAAATGCGTACAGCGTGTACATTATCTGGATCATTTTCATACTAAACCTCGATGTGTGCTGAATATATAACTTAGTACATTTTTTTATCGTGAATAGGTATAAATGTTATTATTATATTGTTATTTCATATATTCTTAATATGGATGGTCAGATGTATTGCAAATATGTTTAAATTATACAATCTTTTATAGCCACCATGACAAAGAACGTGTATAAATGATAATACCACTTATATAAATGATTTGATATTTACATATAAGGATTTTTCGTATTCCATTATTTACTATACTAATAAGCTACAGCCATGTTCGCTATACTAGAATTTACATTTTGTAAATTATTGCATGGATCTTTTCCCAGCTTCCTACCACTTCGCCTTTGATCATATCTTTTGTGATTTATTATTGTCATATGCCTCTCTCTGAAAATGAGTACTTCTATGAGTAACCTCGATCCGTGACGCCATTGGTTCCCCGTTCTGCGCGTCCATTTTGGAGCGCATCGATACAGGCACGCTCTGACCTGCCTCTTTCTCAGTCGTTCGCTTCGCTTTGTGTCCTACACTTTGCCTAGCTTACGCGCTTCGCCGGTCTTATCGTTTACTCCAGTCTTCGACTAGATTCTGCAGCGAAATTTCTGGTAAACTATGCTTCACACAGAGATTATTAACCCCAAAAAAAAGTCAATAGAAGGTCGTCGCACTCGACGCATTTAACGCCGACGATCACGATCGCCACGTGGCCGCGCCATTTTAGTGCCGTTGACCCACACCACGTGAGCGTCCATCACGATTGGTAGCGGTCTTCCACTGCGTATCAATCCACCGATTTGATAAAGGCTTCGTAGAATATCCAGGTGAGTTATTTAATCAAGTATTTGTAAATTTCATCGTCTCCGAGGGTCATTAGACGCCGGGGTGATGCCATCTTGGGATTTCATCATCGCCACGTGGTCGATGCCACGCCATCGCCGCCAAGGAGCAGCTGCAGCCGCTATCCAGCTATCTACGCCAGTGTTTAAGTGCCAGGAACGAGCTAGAATGTATCGTCTAGCTGCGCCATCGTTAATTTACTCGGTGAGTTATTTCTGCCTAGAACTTTATATAACCCGTGTGTAATTTTATTCCAGGGTCAGTACTGGGAAGGAGCCCTACAACTAGATGCGACATTGCACTAAGTCCCCTAGCACCTACATACAGGGGTTACGACCCCTGGTGACCACCTACCGCTAGTCTAGGCGTGCCGTACCGTTGGGATCTCTGCTTCTTGGACGTGACACGAAACACTGTTCGTACTTGAAGTGAATATCTCTTCCGAGGGGCGCCGGCTAACAGGTACTAGGTCGGGAGGCCGGATCCTCCAAAGCCATCGTGGGAAGGCGCGGGAAGCCGCACTACGTTTAGAAGCCATCCGCGTCAGCCGCGTATTTCGTACGTTCCCCCAGGTTCATCGTCCACATCGAGCAGCCCCAGGCGAGGCTAACACTGTATCGATAACCATGACAGATATTATGGGCCTGGACACCCGGAGAAATGTCCTACACGAGCGGGCACCCCAGACGATCGAAAGATATCATCGTCGACAAGGCGCCCGTGTGGAGATGCAAATTGGGGAGCCGGTGCCCCTTATTCTCGGGGGCCCCGAAATATACGAGCCCCCGAGGCGGCGCGTCGAGGAATATCCACGCCGCCCGGAATTCCAACGAGGGAATGGCCCGGATTCCCCCGGATTTCAAGAATTCTATGAAGGGGGGGCTATGGAGACAGCCCCCCGTAAATCGTGGACATAGACGTCCCCTGGAGCTCGTGCACCAAGAAGTGCTCGAGATTCCTAGACGGAGCTATAGAGTCTACGAGCACTACCCCCGAGTAGAGCCCTACGGATATTATGAGCTCTACGACGACGACGGCGCCGTGGCCCCAGACCATATTTCCACGCGCGCGAGAAGCGTATTTCCGACGTCGCGTGCCGGGACCGCCGCCCTCGCCCCCCGAGACATGGCCACTGAGACCGTGATTGGAGCGATGGGCGAGCTGATGGCCCAGGCGCAGGCACGACGGACAGAAAACGCCCGACTGCCGCCGGATTTAACCTTCTCCGGTAGAGATTACGAAGATCCGAATACCTTCATCGAAGAATTCGAAGAATACGCCGACCTGGTGAGCGTCGTCCCCAAGAGGATGGTCCCCCTCGTCCGGAGCTGCCTGCGAGGGGAGGCGAGACAATGGGCGGAGATGGCAACGCGCCCCCTTGGAGACTGGGCCACGTTCCAGGAGTACTTCCTGGACGAATTCTCGTCGGTGGAACGCCTCGCCGAAGTCACTCAGCGCCTATATGGAGAGGTGCAGGAGGAGGGCCAGGAGCATTGGCTTTCATTGCGAGGAAGGCCCGGCTGTTCGATCGTGTGGCCCCCGAGACGCCCGAATGGCAGAGGGTGGCCCTCATACGAAGACAGCTCCTGCCGAGCCTCCGCGTCCAGATACGACGTGGGGCTTGCGAAACGACGAAACAGCTCATCGGTGTCGCCACAGACATCGAGAGGGAAGTCATCGCCGGGGCGTGCCGCACGCCGAAGAGCGGCCTCGCCCGGGATAGGGCCCCGCCCGGAATAGGGCCCCGGAAGAGGGGTCGGATGACAATGACACCATCATCTACACACCGGTGCCGCGCCAGGGAAGCCGGCGACGCGGCAGTAGAGCCGCCCAGCGCAAAGACCTGGAGGAGCCCCGACGAGGAGCGACGGATTCGAGAAAGGACCCGCCGCCTCGTCGCTCCGAAGAGGCGCCCAAGTGACGCACCGCGTCGGATGGAGCGTTCGCCGCAACGAGAACGGCGGCTATGGCGTCAAGAGTCATCCCAACAGCCGCCGCCACGTAGGGACGCCCGTGACGAAAGACGCCGGGCTTTCAGAGAGAACTGGCGTCGAGATGCCGGGCCAGCGCGGGACGCGCAGCCCGCCCCCCGAGAGGACTGGCGAACCCGAGAAATGCGACGGGGCGCCGCGACGGAAGGCGCGTCGGCGCCTAGAGGAGAGGCGCCGGGAAAAGACGATCGGGCCGAGGCCAGGGGCAACCCTCGGACCCGCAACTGAATTGGAGAGCGAGGACATCTCCGAAGAACTCCGTCACTGGGGGAGCCGCGGTGGCGGGGTTGCTCGACACCTCGAGCAAGACGGCTCCAACCGACGTCGTGATGCCCCCGGAAAATTCCGCGGGGTTAGAAGAAATGAACAATCCGGGCGTACGAATTAAATCGAACGACGATACCCGGACGCAAGTGAACCATGAACCGGAGGTGGATAATAACCCGGAATTAAATCGTGACAATCAAGATGGAGGAAATTAATGGAATCGAAGCGGATCAAGATAATGACCGCGAATTAGATAGAAATAAATTTGGACTTCGACTGAACCCGAGTTTAATTCAAGTGGATACAAATCGGGACAGTAACATGGATTTAAAGCACCGTAATAAATTCGAAACGGGACTTAGAATCGAGATGGATTTGATTCAACGAAATATGGAGGAAGATAACGCCATGGAACTCAGGATTAATCCGAATTTAACTCAAGTGGATTCAAATCCGGACAGTAAAATGGAAATTAATCGACGGACTTTGAAGGAATCTGAACGAAATAAAATTGGACTTAGAAGCGAAACGAACTTTAGTCAATTGGATTCAAATCAGGATGATAAACTGGAATCAAGTCATCGGTATTTAAATCAAATGGAACTTCGAAATGAAATGGAATCGACTTTGATTAAATCGAATTTCATCCAACCGAATATGGAACAAAGAAATGAAGCTGGACTCAGAAATAAATCGCCTTCAATGGAATCGAATTCAATCAACGAAATGGAACAAGAAGTTGACATCGGACTTGGAATTAAATCACATCCGATGGAACGGAAAATGAGTACCGACCCGGAACCGGTCGATGCCCCGGAATAGGAAGTTCACCGGGAAGTAAATGCATACACCACATCAGAGCAGGTCAACGACTTGGGTGTTGACATTTATGGAAATTCGGAAAGCGAATCGGAGGAGAACAGTGAACTTCGAGGAATGAAACCGGACTTCAAACAATAAATCGGAGTCGAACATACCGGTACTGGAATGCGATTATAAGGAAGAACTATCTGCACACGTCCCGACTTTAAACAACGGCTTACAGGAAATTGACTCTGGGGAAGCACCTGAACCGGCCTACGGAGAAGTTGCCGCCGCTATTAGTGGAGGAACCGTGCCCCGCATCCCACTTAAAATAGAGGGGAAGATAGTTAAAGCGTTGGTGGACACCGGCGCTGGCTTAAGCCTAATCCGAAGCGATCTGGTACAAGGAAAGCAGTGGGAAACGGCCAGCAAGACATTGTGACTAGCCGCCATCGGATTCTGTACGCAAGCAAGGGGTGTCATGGACTTGGCACTGACCCTATGCGGTGAACCCGTCGACTGGCGCATGTACGTGGTGGACAACCTACTCGAAGAAGTCATCTTTGGTCAGAATCGTTTCTACAGAAGTCAGCCGTTTCTACAAGAAGAGGACGTCATGATGGATTGGAAAAGAAGAACTATCGCATTTGGTACTCGCAGAAGAAGAACCGTATACAGGGATGATTCGAAGGGCCAGGTGAAACGCGCCCTCACACCGGAAGAGTTATACGGATACATATGCGACAAAGTACCCGACGAACATCGGACCGAATACCTCGAGGAGATCTTGAAATACTCCGACGTCTTCTCCGGCGAACCACGACTAGCGACGATGTTGTCTACGCAGCACAGCATTATTCTACGCGATACTGTGCCCTTGCGGGTCCCACCGTATCGGTGTAGCGAAGAGAAGAAACGCGTAATCAATACGCACTGCCAGGAGATGCTGGCCCAAGGAGTTATCCGCCGATTACGTTCAGAATATAACTCCCCAGTCGTGTTGGTCAAGAAGAAGGGTGATAACGAGTTACGATTCTGCGTGGATTACCGTCAAATAAATGGGAAGACAGAAGCCGAAGTTGGGACCCTACCGCAAATATTCGACACCATCCGCGAGTTGGGAGATGCGCAGTACTTCTCGACGCTCGACCTGAAGGCCGGGTACTGGCAAGTACCGATGGCCGAGGACAGCAAGAAGTACACGGCCTTCTCAACTCCCGACGGGGCCCAATACGAGTTTGAAGTCATGCCGTTTGGATTAACCGGAGCACCCAGAACATTTCAGAAGATGATGGCTGAAGTCCTCGAGGGATATCTACATCAGTTCGTGAAGGTTTACCTGGATGACATCGTCGTTTACAGCAAGAGCCACGACGAGCATCTTTACCGTCTGAGCGCAGTTTTGGAGAGACTCCTTCTAAACGGTCTTCACGTGTCTCCGGGCAAATGTAAATTTGGCGCTCGTCAAATTAACTACCTGGGGCACACGATTACGTCCGAGCGTAATGAACCGCAGAGCCATTATCTGGAGAAAATGAGGGACTACCCAGTACTGAAGACCATTCGAGAACTGCGAGCGTTATTTGGCATGACTGGATGGCTACGAGAATACGTGCCTAGATTCGCGGAAATCGCAGCGCCACTCACCGACGTACTAGAAGGCAGCCGCGGAATGCGATGGAGGACGCGACAACAGATCGCCTTCGAGGAGCTGAAAGAAGCGGTGGCCAATCACGCCGAACTGCACCGTCCGCTGCCAGACGTGGAAGTTTGCCTGCAGACCGACGCCAGCTGCATCGGCATAGGAGCCGTATTATTCCAGCGCGACCCTGAAGATACGACGAAACGTCGCCTCATCGCTTGCGCCTCTGCGAAATTGACGAAGACGGAAACCCGCTACCATGTCAACGAACAGGAAGTCCTCGCGGTGGTATGGGGGGTGAAGAAATTCCGTCAATTCTTAGAAGATACACATTTCACGCTCTACACGGACAGTAGAGCGCTCCTATGGCTCAACAAATACAAGGACGAGAAGTTGAAACTGATGCAATGGGCCCCCATACTTCAAGCCTTTAACTTTACCGTCGAACACGTTCCGGGAAAGACCAATATGCTACCGGACTTCTTGTCACGACACCCACAACTGGAAGATCGTCCGGAAGAACCCGAAGAAGTGGACAATCGCGCATACTTCGCGGTCCACATGCTCCAAGATAGCGACGACGAGGAAGCCGTCGACGAACCGGAGGCAAGCACCTCAGCGCCGAGGGAAATAAATATAGAACAACCGGAAGAAAATATCGAGTCATCGGAAGAACAAGACAGCGAAGGCGAGTCGAGGGGGGAGGAGAACCCAGGGGAAGCAGCGGAAGAGCTGCCCCCGCGACCTCTCTTTGACTTCGTCGGCGAAGAGCAGCTACAGGATCAAGCGTGCCGCAAAGAACGGAAACGTCTCCAGCTCGTGCTCCGCGAAGGATCGCGAACGGCCGGAATCCGGAGCGCATGAGGGTACTTCTTATCCGACGGTGTAATATGGAAACACGTGGATGGAGATAGACGGGCGTTAGTCGTGCCGCTACATATGAGGGATCGCGTGATGGAAGAATACCACGACTCCCCACTAGCCGCGCATCCAGGCCAGAGCGAGACGTTTCTCGCGATCCGGCGGATGTATGATTGGCGAGGCATGGAACGCGATGTACGACGTCACGTAAAGGCTGCTTGGTGTGCGCTTCGACGAAGGCTCACCGGCAAGATGCTGCACCGTTACGACCGCGGATCCCAGACACGCCGTGGAAGACCGTCAGCCTGGACGTTCTTGGACCTCACCCCAGGACGAAGCAAGGAAACGAGTTCATCATCGTACTCGTGGACTTATTTTCGAAATGGGTCGAGGCGAAAGCAGCGCCCCATGGTCGGCTACCACCAGCGAGCGAACCCAGTGGAACGACGGGTTCAGAAATTAAAAAAGATCCTACGTACAAAAGAAGCCGCGACGAAGAAATGAGGTCAGCTGCTGCCAGAAGCCCTGTTCTCCCTCCGGAATCGCACCAGCGCTGCAACAGGACAATCGCCAGCCGAAATCCTCCTTGGAGCAACCTTGCCTAGGCCGGGGGAATGGACAGTACCTGCCGAAGTGCGACCGCTTCCCGACCGGAACGCGCAAGCCAGAAGACAACGGGTTCAACGCGCCCGGGATCGTCAGGTCATCTACGCCCGGAACATGTTTCCAGAACACCGACAAGCCGGTGTGACCTTCGAGCCAAGAGAACGCGTCATGATTAGGGAGTTCCGCCGAGACGGGAATCCGTTCCGGGCCAAATGGATGGGTCCTCACGAAGTCATCACCCGCCACGGCGATAACACATACACCGTGGAGCGAGATGGAGTACACATCAAAGTCCATATCGATGACCTTCGGCCCCGACCACCGGAATACCAGTAGCGGACTCGTCGAGGATTGGAACACCCGCGGAACGCCGTCAAGCCCACGACCGCCAGCCAGCGGGGCCCCTCTCCGGAAGAAAAAAGATAGAAGAAGGAGCGAGCTGCCGCGATCCGTTAGCCACGCTTGCCACAGCCTAACCATAGGCCGGAGCGTGTGTTGTTCGGACACCGCGCAACGAGGACAGGTAACCGCGAGCGCGCCGCCTTCACAGCCCAACCATAGGCCAAGGCGTCGCCTCGCCGCATGACAACGATACCCCCCCATGCATGTGTAAATATACCCCCCATGTGAGTTGTTTTTCTGTGTTATGTTTCAAATACCACCACGGAGGACCAGCGGCCCATCATCGTAACTTTTATGAGTGGCGCGCAAGTCGAAGCAGAAGCAGGTTCAAGAGAGAAGCAGCGAATGCCCTCCAACTAGGACCAGGGGACAGGCGTGAGTTTCTTGCAGGTTCTTCTCACGCTGGGTAATCGAAATTGAGGACCTTTTTTATTATCCTATGTTTTTATGCTTCCGCTTCCTAGGCCACTTTTCCTCAAATAAATAAAGGCCGAACAAAACACTTCCTCATGCATGCTTTTCAGGAGAAACTAACCCCCACACCAAAAATTTTGCTGACAGAATCTAGTACGATCAAGGGGGGAGGTGTCATATGCCTCTCTCTGAAAATGAGTACTTCTATGAGTAACCTCGATCCGTGACGCCATTGGTTCCCCGTTCTGCGCGTCCATTTTGGAGCGCATCGATACAGGCACGCTCTGACCTGCCTCTTTCTCAGTCGTTCGCTTCGCTTTGTGTCCTACACTTCGCCTAGCTTTCGCGCCTCGCCGGTCTTATCGTTTACTCCAGTCTTCGACTAGATTCTGCAGCGAAATTTCTGGTGAACTGTGCTTCACACAGAGATTATTAACCACAAAAAAAAAATCAATAGAAAGTCGTCGCACTCGACGCATTTAACGCCGACGACCACGATCGCCACGTGGCCGCGCCATTTTAGTGCCGTTGACCCACGCCACGTGGGCGTCCATCACGATTGGTAGCGGTCTTCTACTGCTTATCAATCCACCGATTTGATAATGGCTTCGTAGAATATCCAGGTGAGTAATTTAATCAAGTATTTCATCGTCTCCGAGGGTCATCAGACGCCGGGGTAACGCCATTTTTGGATTGCATCATCGCCACGTGGTCGAGGCCACGCCATCGCCGCCAAGGAGCAGCTGCAGCCCTATCCAGCTATCTACGCCAGTGTTTAAGTGCCAGGAACGAGCTGGAGTGTATCGTCTAGCTGCGCCATCGCCAATTTACTCGGTGAGTTATTTCTGCCTAGAACTTTATATAACCCGTGTGTAATTTTATTCCAGGGTCAGTACTGGGAGGAAGCCCTGCAACTAGGTGCGACATTGCACTAAGTCCCATAGCACCTACATACAGGTGTTACGACCCCTGGTGACCACCTACCGCTAGTCTAGGCGTGCCGTACCGTTGGGATCTCTGCTTCTTGGACGTGACACGAAACACTGTTCGTATTTGAAGTGGATATCTCTTCCGAGGGGCGCCGGCTAACAGGTATTAGGTCGGAAAGCCAGATCCTCTGAAGCCATCGTGGGAAGGCGCGGGAAGCCGCACTACGTTTAGAAGCCATCCGCGTCAGCCGCGTATGTCGTACGTTCCCCCAGGTTCATCGTATACATCGAGTAGCCCCAGGCGAGGCTAACACTGTATGGATAACCAGCGGGAACACTACTTCGCCGAAGTCATAAAGACAAGGAGCGGTCGGGTTCTGGAGCCCCCGACGCTCGACAAACGCCGGTGTCGACCTCGACACCCAACCTCAACGAGGGAATAACCGGCCAGCGGGTCTCTCCACCAGCGAGGTTGCGAACATCCGCATCGAGGATATGGGAAGCCTCGATCAACGTTTCGCGGAGAGGTGCATCCATCCCCAGTGCAGGAACGCGAAGTGGGGCGGCGCCTAGCCACGAGATCATCGACGACGAGGGCGCGGTGTCCAGGAGTTCGAGAATGGCTACTCCAGCGGACCGCGCCGACTCGCACAACACTCAACCTGTGCTGGTACTACCAGTTTCCGCCGCCCGCGGAAATGAGGGAGCGGGAGATCGACGACATATATTTATAAAGACTGTTTCAGAATATTTAAACCTATTAAAATTATTTTGTAGTGTAGCACAGTGGTGCTCAGCATTTATAAATAAAGCAATCCACAAGTTTTACTAGTTTATTTTACAACCTACAGACAGTTAGTTACACACACTTACAAAAACGTACTAAATTGACCATAGATCATAAAACCGTATTATCTCCTCATGTTCTACAGACCGACAGCGACCACAGACTCAGTCAGGAGTGCGTTCAGTAACTATAGAATAGAATTGTCTCTAACACCCTCTTGCAAATCTGTGTTTCTACATAACTTCAGATATTTTGACAAATCCTAAATTTAAAATGTGTTCTTAAAAACTAGTTACAGACATTTATCAAACTTATACATTTACATTTTAATATAAGGACACTTCTATTTTTCCTTTACATATAAAATATCTGAAACGTTCATAAATTCTCTGAAATATTTAAATTTTGTATTTGCCAAAGGCTTCGTTAAAATATCTGCCTGCTGTTCTTCAGAACTAACATATTTTAAAACTATTTTACCGTATTTTAAACAGTCCTTAACAAAATAATGTTTAATGTCTATATGCCTACTTCTTTTATTTTCTAAAGTCGAAGCCATTCTTATACATGACTAGTTATCTTCAAAGATTGTTATAGGGTAAATGTTTTTCTTTGTAACTTCAATAATCATTTGAGATAAAAACAGATTTTCTGTAACACAACTTGATAAAGCTACATATTCATTTTCAGCACTTGAAAGTGTTACTATGTTTTGTTTTCTTGATTTTCAATACACAATGTTACTATTTAACTTAATTAAAAACCCTGTAACACTCTTTCTATCCTTTGGATCATTTGCAAAATCGGAATCTACATAAGACCCTAAATTTAAATTCGAACCCTCACTCTTTGTAAATTTAATTCCAAAATTCTGAGTTTGCTTTAAATATATAAATCCAATGAGTCTCATCGTAACAGTTTTGAAATTGACTAAAGAATGAAATACTAAAACTCAAATCAGGTCTGCTTCCTAACATGATATACATTAAACATCCGATTAACTCTTTGTAAGGCAAATTACTGTTTTTGTTTTCTTTAACATTATGCAAAATTCCTTGAATTTTTGGTTGTAATGGTATATCTAAAACTTTGCACTCATTTATACAGAAATTTTCTAAAACCCTTTTAATCAATCCAATTTGGCTTACAAAAAGTTCGCTATCATTTAATTTTTCAATTTCAGCCCCTAAAAATATCAACTTTTTATTTGTGTATTCCTTGATTTTAAATTTGTTACTCAAATTGTTTCTAATAAAGTCCAATTCATTCAAATTCCAATTCATTCCATGTGCCACTAACCGAGCCTTTTTAACGAGTTCACCATCCACTTCTTTTTATTTAAACACCCACTTTGAATCTAGCACTTCTACATTGTCAGGTTTTTCTACTAACTTCCAAGTTTCGTTTTCTTCTAATGAGTCCTATTGCTCCTGTATTGCTTTCCTCCATCCTCTATCGTTTACTGCTTCTTTATATAACTGTGGTACCTCTGATGGTAAATTTCTAGCAGACAAAGCTGTTATCATATTTACCTCATTATCATCATTTAGTTCGTAATCATGCAAGTATGTTGGCATATTCTTGTTCTTTCACTTTTTCTATTATTATTTTCTACTTTTTCTATTGTCTCATCCGATTCATTTGACGTTTTTTGTGTTTTCCTTGTTTCAGTTGAATATTTCCTTATTTCTTCTATTTCAGAGCTTTTAGAGTCACTGTTTTCCTCAATTTACACATTTCTTGTGTCTTTAAACATTTGCATCTCATTAAAAATAACATTTCTTCCATGAACTACTTTTTTTTCTATTGGATTCCACAGCCTATAGCCATTATCAGCATATTCAATCATTATCATCTTTTTATTTCTTTTATCTAATTTTGAAAATCTATCTTCTTTAGGTGTCAAATTGTACGCCACACATCCAAATAACTTAATCTTCTCCATGTTCGGTTTATGGCCATACCATATCTCAGCGGGTAGTTTCCTATCGGGTAATGTTGAAGTCTCTGTTCGATTTAACAAATATACTGCCACTCTTACAGCATCACCCCAGAATACCTTGTGTAACTTGGAATCATACAAAATGCATCTTGACTTTTCAATTAATGTTCCATTTAGCCTTTCGGCTACCCCATTTTGTTCCGGGTTACGAGGTACAGTATATTGCAATTTTATTCCATTCTGTTTACAAAAGTTTTTGAATTCCTGTGACATATATTCTCCTCCATTGTCACAACGTAACCTCTCTATTTTAGTGTTGAATTTTACTTATGCTTGTTTCATATACTCTGTGAATTTTTCTAAAACTTCAGACTTATTTGCCATAAGGTAACACACGGAAAAATGTAAATAATGATCAATAAAGCTAACATAACATCGCTTACTATCATCAGTTGGTGGGTTGATGGGACCGCATAGGTCTGATGAAACCACTTCTAATATTCTTTTCGCTTTTCGTGCTCCTTCTAAATCCTTAAAAGGTAACCTAGTTTTTTTCCCTTCTAGACATGTCTCGCATAGCTCTGGAGATTTGCTAGAAAGTCCCATTTTCCTATGCATTAGTATCTGGTTTTCTGCATTTGTCAAATTGATGACTTCCAAGGGTTGTAGATTTAACGTCACAAAGTACAAATTTCCTGTTCTTTTTCCGTTCAAAATCACATCTTGTCCTTGTTTAATCTGAACTTCTTTGTCTTTGAAAATTGTTTTAAGTCCTGCTTCCTCCAACTTTCTCACTGACAACAGATTATGTGATACATCTTCGCACATCCAGACATTCTTTGTTTTTATTTTTCTACCTGCTTCACTCTTTAAGCTCATGTCTCCTTCTTTTATCACTTTTAAATTTTGTCCCTTTTTAGCTACATTTATTTCTTGACTCAAATTATTTGAATTTATTAAATTTCCTTCATATTCTTTCTTAATCAAGTGGTGTGTCGCACTTGAATCCACAACAAACCTAATTTTTAACATTCCATAGCTTACTAACACTTCCTCATTCTCATTATCTATTACCCCTGTAATGAAATCTATTTCCGGGTTTTCTCTTTCTTCTTCCTGTGTCACATTCACTTGTCTGGTTCGATTTCCAGGATTTCTAAAAGAATTTCCTCTCCTATATTTGTTTTTCGGGCAATCCTTCCTCATGTGTCCAACTTCTCCACAAGAATGACATTTGTAAGGGAAACTCCCTATATATTTACTTGTTTCACTTGGTTTTCTGAAATTTATATTCCTGTATCCTGAAAAAGCTACGTTTTGTTTAAATTCTTGGTCTCCAGCCTTGTTTTTTTTTTCGACTCATCTAATAATAACTTATTCTTAACAAAATCAAGTTGAAATTTTACTCTCATCTTGACAGAATAGTATGTCTATTGCGGTTGTCACAGAGTTATAACTCTCAGGCATAGCGGCTAGTAATTGACAGATTAATTCTCCTTCTTTGACTTCCCCTCCAACAGCTTTAAGTTCGCATCAAGAAGAACAGGAACTAGAGAACAGGAGACATAACTCGAGTGGTGGGGGTAGCACGAAAAGCGTCCGCACTGTGATCACGTGGTGTGCTTCATCATGGCGGTCTTTGCGTAGAATTGAGCGAGGTTATTTTTGTTTGCTGTGTTTTGAGAATTTCCAGTTTTTCTGTTGGATATGTCAAAAGCGTCGAGATACTGTTGCGTTACGAATTGTTCTTGCAAAAGCCCTGATCGTGGCTCAATGAAACCCGACATTTCGATAGTGTGAGAGAGAAACCGCGATAGACGAGGATAAACGGCATACGCAGATCCCGCGCGCTTCTACGCGAGCCTGCCATATTGCCGACGTTTTTCGTGCCACCACTGATTTTTCGAGGAGCTATGTCTCCTTACTCTCTAGTCTTATTGGTTCGCATACTATTTGGTCAAACTCTATTAAAAATACATTTAATGATGTCTGTTCATTATATTTCAAACTGCGTAATTTCTTTTGTAACTTTACTTGCATACTTATGCCCTTTTTAACATATGTGGTTTCTAAAGATTCCATAATTTCCTTAGCAGTGCCTTTCGTCTTTATAGTCTCCAACATATTATCTGCTGAGCATTGCACCAGTAGCTTTAGCGTCCTTCTTTTTAAACACTGTTTTTTTTAAACACTAAATTTAGGGTACATCGCAGGGAGATCTTGTGTAAGAACTTCCAAAACCTCGGCTTGTTCTAACAATAACTTAACTCTGAACTGCCAGTTCGAGAAATTGTTTCCATCAAATGGTTTAATGTTTATATAAGCTGTATTATTCATAGCCATGATTCCTAAGTACTTTCCGCGTATATTTTCCACGTCTTTTATAGCTTTTTTCTCTTGTTTTCTTAGTCTTCTTATTTCCTATCTGTTTTTCCACTGCAATCACGAATTCCTCTGGGATTCTGGGCCCATAACCTTTTGTAGAGTGTAGCACAGTGGTGATCAGCGTTTATAAATAAAGCAATCCACAAGTTTTACTAGTTTATTTTGCAACCTACAGACAGTTAGTTACACACACCGTATTTACCAGTTATTACACAAAAAACCGTTTTATCTCCTCATGTTCCACAGACCGACAGCGACCACGGAATCAGTCAAGAGTGCGTTCAGTAACCATAGAACAGAATTGTCTCTAACATATTAATTAATTTGTCTCAAAGCTATCTTTGTCACTTCTTCGGCTATTATTCAAAGTGTTGAAGAACGTACTTTATTCTAGTACGGATTTATATTACAACACTACAGTGTTTAGTGTAAAGCACATATAGATTCATTGTCGCATTTTGTAAAATCTACATAATTCACTTTTGAGACATACCACTGTCCGACTAATAATTCTTAATACAGAGTTTTCAAGTCTGAAAAGCTATCCGACTTTATGTTTGAATGTTATGAATTCCTTGTGGATATTTGACCTGCAAAATACTTATTGCTTGAATCTATATCAAATTTAATTTACTATTTATATCATTTCCAACAGGAAACATCAGATATAAGAACTGCGTATCGCTATTTTATCCTCATTGGGAATCGTCAGTGCAATGTACTGACAGTAAAGAATTAGACGCGGCGGATTTATCAGTTTAGATCTAGACGTACATGTATGATAGCGTTGGGGCAAAAATAGTTGTTTTATTAATTTCTTATAATACTAAGTAATTTATTTAAACTCAAAAGGAAATGCCTGAATATCCTTTAATAACATCAAAGTGTCTGAGAGGATGTAAATTATAGCCGTATTATAGCTGCATTAATGCATACTTGAGTAGATTTTCAAATATTACAAATATTCTTTCTTGGAGTATATTTATGGTATACTTATGCCTTTAAATAGTTTATATTGAGGATTACAGTCCTTGTAGTTCTAGTCCTTATACTCCTATTCCTTATAGTCCTATTATTGTCATACCGAGATCTTTATCCTTTTTCGGCTAGCCGCGCTATTTTCTCAGTCCGTGATTTGGGTAGCCTGCTAGAGGTAGAGTCACCTCCATAAACAATTATAGGAGTTACATTCTTAATATTTCTTAGGCCCACCTGAGATATAGGACGCTCCGTATCTTCCTGGCGGTCTTCGAGCAATACGAATCACTGTATTTTAGTGCTAACGAAGTTGTTAGATAAAATGCGGTAAATTTCGCCATATAATTCAGTGCCCGTCGTCGGCATGTGCCCGTTGGGAATAGCTATTTTGGTTTAATTTGTTTTAGTTTTTATATGAGGCACTTGTAGATGATGTGGAGAATTAAGAACCTTCTCATGTTAGTTGTTTATAAATTCATCATCTGAAGACCTTACAATGATAGTTAAGCTTCACTTTGAATTGGATTGTTTTCGAAATTACCGAGATATGGCGCTGGGTACATTCTACTATGGTAGAACATAACGGAGTCTACAAGATACGAGACTCGTTTCTGGTATCCTGAGATAGAGGACGCTTTGCATCTTTCTCGTGTAGTTTCCGAAGCAATCCGAATCACAGTATTTCCATGCTAACGAAATTGTTAGGACAAAATACGGCAAATTTCGCCATATAATTCAGGGCCCGTCGTCGACATGTAGCCGTGGTAATACCTATTTTGGCTTAATTTGTTTTAGTCCTTAGTTTACTTGCAGATGGTATGGAGTATTACTTCAAAGAGGAAACTACAAAGAAACAAATCAACAATGAAATAAAAAATCAACAAAGAAAACAACAGGGGAAATCGCTGATACAACACGGAACTGCCCTCACTGTTTGTGATCCTTCTCTGCAAGTCCATCCTCCCTGAAGACACTTTGCTTCCAGAACACGGAATTGCTTCACTGGTTGTGGACTCTGGCCGGAAGATGTATGAAAAAAATTTGGTAAGTCAAAGAATTGACACGTTACATTTTGAAACATTTATTTATAATATATTGTACGGGGTATAGACCAAAAACTCTATTATCCTTCCCATCTACAAATTTATTTTTAAATGTTATTTAATTTAATAACTATTTACGACGGATTACGACGGAAATAAAATTTTCTTGCAAACATTTTTCAATGCTATAAAATGCGCTTTCGACATGGCAGTCGATAATCAAAAGATACTTGTAACTCTCCATGTGAAAAATAAAGTGCGTGACAAAGCTGCCGAATTAATTAACTCTAGGAATATGTCAACTTCGGAGGAAATCAAATATTTATTAGAGACTTATTTTGGAGACTCTAGAGACCTTACGTCTCTGGTTTCAGATCTTCAAAGAATCAGTCAACAATCAAATGAATCTGCTTTGAATTTCGTGTCTCGTTTATAAACACACAATGCAAAAATGCATGCAGCGATTCAGAAACAACATTTAACTGCAGAACAAAAAACTGCACAATTCAATTTAATCTAAAAAATTCAACTCTGTCAATAAAGTATTAAGAGTCATTACTCTTAATACTTTATTGACAGGGTTGAATACAAAATTAGGATCTATAATAAGAGCAAGTAATCCTATGGATATGCTTCAAGCAATATCCAGTATTAAAAGGAACTCTCATATTTGGAATCACAAAAATTTCAAAAATCAGACAAACCATTTCCACCTAATTCATTAAATGCTAAGAAATATGCACATTTTGTACACGTAATGGTCACACAATAAATGTGTGCCGAACGAAGCAACAAAGTTTTTGCTAAAGCATCTTTTAAAAAATTTTCTAGGCCTAATTTTCAACAGAATTTCAATCAAGCTCAATCATCTAACTTAAACCAGAATTTCCAGCGAACTCAATTTAATCCAAATACAAATTAACATTGTGTTTAAATTCACATTTTCAACAAAATAATTTTCAACAAAGTAATTATCAACAAAACAGGCCTTCAGCTATTAAACCAAATGCAAATTATACAAATCAGTCAAGGTCACCAATAATTCGACCAAATCCGAATTATAATCAACAAAGACCTCATATAAATGCCGAGATGAATCAAAATTTTTATGATACGGTTCATCAATACGACTCACAATACACTGATGATACTGCTCATCAGTACAGCTCATATCCACAATATACTGATGATACCGCTCATCAATATAATCACAATTATGAACAATATCAAGATTCATATTCGGACGAGTCACCATATCAACAAAATTATAATTTTTCAACAGACCAATACAATTATTCTGATGCTGATCAGGATTTTCGGTCAACTACTCAACTAGATCAATGCGATGTAACGGAGTTAGAAAACCAAATTCAAGTAATGAATTTGAACACCAGTCAACAACCAGACGAACAAATGGTCCTATAAATAGAGGAATATTAAGTGCGCTTTTAACGGTAAACACGAAAAATTTATATTACATTGAAGGTGTTACAAAAGAAAATTAAAAAATATATAGATACATGTGCCAGACTTTCAATCTTTAAACCAAAAACTTGTGAAACGTTTTCTAAACATTTTCCTGAAAACGTTATAATACAGGGTATTATAGATCAAAACATTTTAATTAATGAATCCACACTCGTTCCACTTACTTTTGAAGATCCTCACAAAGTTTATATTCACAATATTGATATCGAGTTCGACGGAGTACTAGGATCCGATTTTCTAGAAGATTATAACTGTATAATAGATATAGAAAACAAATAACTAATTACTAATTTTAAAACTGTACCTTTACTCAAAGCCACAGAAAATTCCACTAACGTACAAAATAAAAAAAAAAAAACAAAATGTTCAGAATAATCAATTTCTTAACAAAATTTCTATCAACCCTCGTACAGAACAAATTACTAAATTTCGATGTAACCTTGTAAATACTGAAGCCATACTAACAGTTATGGAAATAGATAAAGTACGACTTCCTAATGCACTAGTAAAAATTAATCATAGAGCAGATTTTTTTGCCTCCGTATTAAACGTAAACGCAGTCCCAAAAACAATAGATTTTTTCGAAATTAAATTAGAATTAATTCAAATGTCTTTTTCAAATAATTTAAATGAATATAATTCCGAAATTTATACAGATAGACGCGAAGAAATAAAACAGCAACTTCGTCTCGACCATCTAAATTAGGAAGAGAAAGAAGTAATAACTCAACTTTGCCTAGATTTTTCAGATATTTTCTATCTCGAAGGAGATATTCTTACATTGACTAATGAAATCAAACACTCAATAGATACTAATAATGCAAAACCCATTTTTACAAAGTCATATCGCTACCCTCAAGTTCATAAAGAGGAAGTGAAAAAGCAGGTATCTAAAATGTTAGAACAGGGAATTATTAGACATTCAAATTCGCCCTGGTCTTCACCGATTTGCGTTGTCCCTAAAAAACTTGATGCGTCAGGTAAACAAAAATGGCGTGTTGTAGTTGATTACAGGAAACTCAATGAGTTAACTGTAGGAGATAAATACCACCTACCAAACATTTCTGATCTTTTGGATCAACTTGGCAAATGCTAATATTTCACCACCCTTGATTTGGCCTCCGGTTTTCACCAAATCGAGATAGAACCCAATGACATTTCAAAAACCGCTTTCACAGTCGAAAATGGATATATTGAGTTTAATAGGCTTCCATTCGGTTTAAAAAATGCCCCATCAACCTTCCAAAGGGTAATGGATAAGATCTTGATAGGAATCCAAAATGAGAGATGCCTCGTGTACATGGACGACATAATCGTCTATTCCTCAACAATCCAAGATTATGTTTTACGACTTACTGAAGTATTTAAACTTCTACAAAAGGCAAATTTGAAAATTCAACCAAACAAATGTGAATTCCTTTGTAAGGAAGTTGCATATTTAGGTCACCTCACTACCAAAGAAGGTGTAAAACCAAATCCAATTAAAATAGAATGCATCCAAAATTTTCCCCAACCAACCAACCAGAAATAAATTAAATCATTTCCTGACCTCGCCAGATATTACCGACGATTCATTAATAATTTTGTCAAAATTTCCAAACCTCTCACAAAATTATTGCAAAAGACACCCCTTTCATTTTTGACACGGAATGTACCAAATCCTTCGAAGAGTTAAAACAAACTCTTATTTCAAGCCCCATATTATCATAACCAAATTTTGACGAGCCATTCTTACTTACAACAAATGCGAGCGCTTTTGCGATCGGCGCTGTATTTTCGCAAGGTCCTATAGGTAAAGATCTTCCCATAGCTTTCGCCTCCAGAACTCTTTGTAGCGCGGAAACAAAATACTCAACAATTGAACTAGAACTGCTCGCTATTGTTTGGGCTGTAAAACACTTTCGCCCATATATTTTTGGAAGAAAACTCAAACTTATAACGGATCACAGACCCCTTTTCTCTATTAAGGATCCTGGTAGTCGCCTAGCATGCTGGCGCTTAAAGCTTGAAGAGTATGATTACCAAATCGAATATAAACATAAATAAATAAAAATGCGGACGCTTTGTCCCGTATCAAAATTAACCATTTCCAAAAATACATAGATTTCGAAAACAAAATTTTAACATCAAATACTGATGACAAATCAGTTAGTTCGGAAAATTCCGAAATCTCACCAGAATCAATTATACAAGAATTAGACGCATTTGTTCATTTATACAAGATTCAGTCATCAATAGACTATTCTAAAATCAAAATTACGAACAATCAACTGCTAGACAAAGGACATAAGGACATAATAACATTTTTCCAAAAATACAAACTCGAGGACTTACATTATAAAATAATTGAAGATATTTTCGAGGAAAAACCAAACTTTATCCACAACAAAATTAATAGTCACGAGTAAAACGGTGAAAAACCGAAAATATTATATTGTTTTGTTACCCTTCGCCACCGAAGAGATAATTGACACAATGTTTACTATTCTCTATAAAGACAAAGGCATTTTCGAATCCTCAAAAACGTATTGATGAAAATCTAAATTGTTGAAAACAATTTAGATCTTCCAATACTCGAAATGTCGTCATTTATCTTCACTGAAAAAGACTTGAACTTAGTTGCCAAAACATAACCAAAACACCTGACGAAGATCAAATTCCGATAATATTAGACCAAAACCATACAGGAAAAGCAAACTTGCACCGCGGAATAAACGAGACCATTCGGAGAATAAGGAATAAATATAACTGGCCCGGTCTAACTAAAGATGTAACTAAATTTATTCAAAATTGTGAGTTATATCAAGAAGATAAAAACTTTACGAAAAAATTTAAATAACCCCTTGGTAATAACTGAAACATCAAAGACACCACGCGAAAGAATAAACATCGACATATTAGAAATTCCTAAACGAAATTATGTTGTAACCATTAGAGATGAATTGACTAAATTTACACAAGCGTACCCATTAGAGGATAAATCCGCTAAATCGACAGTGAACACAACACTCTTATATTTCCAACATTTTGGTACTCCGCTTCGTATTCATTTGGATTACGGTAAAGAATTCGACAATGTACTACTCAAAGACCTATGTACCTTATATGATATAAAACTAACATTTGCTAGCGTTAGCCACACTCAATCCAACGGATCTATGGAAAGATTTCACTCCACACTTTTAGAGATGATTCGTACTGATCAAGCGGAAAACCCTAACGAACACCCACTAAACATAATTTCTTACGTTGTTATTTGCTACAACAACTCTACAAGTAAAACACTCGGCTTTTCGCCATACGAACTAGTATTTGGACTGGATGTAAGTCCAAATACTAGTTTGCCCACTTGAAACTTTATATAATCAAAAGGAGTTAATTTCGAAATATGTGCGAGTTTTAAATAATAGAATCTCGTACTATTATAAAATTGCACGTACGAAAACGAACCTTCAAAAGGAAAAGGCTAATATACGATTCGACAATCACGTTGCAGAACAAAATAGGCGATAAATTATATAATAAATTTAACGGTCCTTTTAAAATAATAAAAATCTTTCAAAATTCTGCAATCTTACTAAATCTCGAAACGTCACAAACAACAAAAGTCAATTTCGACAGAATGAAACCATATTTTGAGAATTAAATTATCTTCAGGTTTCTCCTGCTGATCGGAGCAGCAGTATCCTAATATACCATTCCTCCAATAAACAACACAATTGGAATATACTATCATCGTGACAGCGAAATCATTGTATTAAATAAACAATGGACTCTTCTGGTTTTCAAAAATATTTTATCCATAAAGAACACTTGAACACAACGAAAAAATGCTCCAAATTCTCTTACAAGCTATTAATCCTATATTTGAAAATATGAACCTTTTTCGAAGTGAAGTAAAAACACACATCAGCTTATTAACCCAAATTTCAAATTCGATTCAAGAAAAATTACGCGAACTTTATTTTGACACTAAACGTTACAAACGTGGAATTCTCCATTGGTACAATGTTTAAATCAATTACAGGAAATCTAGATTCCGAAGATGGCGAATACTATATGAGTTGCATCAAGAAATTAACTAATGACGAACATCAAATAGAAAATTTAATGAAAAATCTAATTTCAGTAACAACATTGGTTATAAAGAATTGTAACGATACCATACAAAGATTGCAAATTCAGGAAGCTACCTTCAATAGAGATATAAAAATAATCTCAGACACAATTTATAGGACAGCAGATAAAATCCAAAGTAATAGAAGCAAAATTAAGATTTTTAGAAAAATGTGAACTTCTCATGGAAAGTTACCTGTATATCGAGAATCAATTAAGTGACATTATTAATTCAATAACTTTTGCGCGATTAAAAATTATTCACACGTCTATAATCAATCCAGAAAATTTGATAACCTCGCTTCAGGAAATTTCACAACATTTACACCAGAATAATTCACCGCTTATTATAAAATCTTCAAATATTGCTAAATATCTAGATATTTTGGAATTAGAAGCATACCAAACTGATTCAAACTTGGTATTTGTATTAAAAATTCCTTTAATAGACCAACAGAGGTACACCCTTTTTAAATTATGTCCAATTCCTATTCTAAATAATAGAACTGGTATATATCATGTTTTATCATCACAAAAATACTTATTGCGTGACGTCGATTCTTTGATGTACATACCCATCAAGAACCTGTAAGACTGTAAACCAGTTTTCTTTGACACAAAGATATGTTCTAATTTATTTGCATACCCCATCAACGATAATGCTATATGTAAAGCCCAAATCCTGAAAAACTTGAAAACCTTACATGAAAGCTGCCAAACTTCAATAATATTTGCAAAAGGCAAATATTACAATGTACAACAACTAATAGACTCATCATGGCTAATAATCACTTCAGAACTACTTCAAATTATTGTGAATTGCAAACAAGGAAACACCAGGATAGAGATCATTTATAAAACTTCTATTCGTAAATTACAACCTGAATGTAGTGCTTTCGTAGAAGTAACGAAAATTCAAGCAGACTCTAAAAACTTTTCCCAAACTAGTGTTAGTGATCATCCTATTTTAATCACCTTTAATTGTTGTCAAGGAATCCCCGATAACATTCAAATATCAAAATTACAACCATTAAAATTGAACAATTTAAATGTGGAAGACCTCAAGATTGCCTCAAGATTGGACGACTATTCTCAAACGTTAGGGGATTTAATCAACAAACCGTTTGTCATCAGACACATCTCTTGGTTCACCTATTTCATCATTGCACTAATAGTAACCCTCATTTTATTATGTATTTTCTGTAAGTGCCGAAAGAAAAACAGATTAGTAATCGCCTTCACAACAAATTCGCCACCTCCACCTTGACCTTCCAAACGCCTAAGAGAATCCTTCAGGAGCATCGTGCCCAGAATAAAACCATCGATCAGACCCAAAGATGTAACCCCAGAAGAAGAAATCGAACTGAACTAATGTATTTCAGTTATAAATCGGTTTCAAAGACTATGAACTTTAATTTTGTAATTTATTGTATAAAAAAATATTGATTGACTTATTTAATTTATTATCCTCACTTGACTTCATTATTATTATAGGTATAATTTCAATAATTATTAACTTCATAATTATCAATTTCAGTGTTGCTTGTTTTAGAAAAGTTGCTGTATAAACCAACTTTTTGTTAAAAAGGGGAGTTGTTATATAAATTATATTGTATTCCATTTATTATTCAAAGTAGCTTTCATACTTGTACAACTTTATTATCAGGTAAATAAAACCTTCAGTATGTTATCTGAAAGCTAGATGTAATTCGACACTGCTATGTGTCTTATCATAAAACTACATTGTAACCAACTCACGTTTATGATGACTTGCTGAAACTTTATATGTTCTTTCATTAAATTAATCTTTTGGAAATTGTATTTAAGATTACTTTCAACTATGTCAGCATAATAAAACTTATAAAGTCACTGCAGAACCGTCGCAAGGGCAGTATAGTTTTAGTACATACCGTATTTTAATTATATCAAAATTCTTGTTTGTCGATTAAATAAAATAAATTGTTTTTAAAAAGTTTAAATCCAGACAAGTGATTTAACATATATATAAATATATATATATATATATATATATATATATATATATATATATATATATATATATATATATATATACATATATATATATATATATATATATATATATATACATATATATATATATATATATATATATATACATATATATATATATATATATATATATATATATATATATACATATATATATATATATATATATATATATATATATATATATATTATTTTGTTTATTTGATTTAAAAAAAAGATTTTTTTTGAAAAGCTGTGTACGTACACAGCCTGAGAAATATTACAATAATTGAATTAAAATGAAATGTATCTTTCAAGTGACTTTAAGAAGTACTGGTTATTTGGCACGCAGTGCCTCTTATAACCTACTATTGCCATGCAAGCGTATTGTCAGCATTTCTAGAATTGCAACAAACTTGCATGTTTACAAAGGTTCTGTGAGTTACGTCATCTCACTGCACCGCAGCTATATAAGAATAAGATGATAATATATTGCTGACTATTAAATTTCATTATACTTTTGTTCTAGTTCTGTAGATTACACAGTCAGTCTGTATTATACTCTCTTGTAATTAACATAAAATATATATTGTATAATTAATCCAGAAATAAAGTTCGTTCTGTTCGTTTTAAATCAAATTGTAAAAGTTTTTAAAAATCGTTCGGTTGTTACACGAAACGTAACTGGCGCAGTCGGTAGGATTTCCAAAAAGACATCCATACCGGATAACTTGTGAAGTGTCATCTTCTTAATTGGAAAGAACACAGCATTCCATCGAGGAATTGGTCCATCGAGGATCTGGCGAAAAAGACGAACTTCAGAACCATCACACAGAGAGCAGTATCCACCAGAAGAGAGAAAGGAATGAAGAAAGTACTGTAAGTCACTTGCTTTCCTTTTTAATTTCCTTGTATGACAGACTCACAAAAAATCAGGAACTGCCAAACTCTAGTGTCGATATTGATTCGGAAATAATCGAATTAACAGATAAAATATTTAAACTCTTTCTAACGACAAAAAAGTCACAAAAATCTAATAAATCAATATCACCTATTAGTAATATTCAAAGTAATTTAATAAATTTTAATTCAAGTAATTTAAATATCAATGGCAAGGCCAAGAATCGAGGTAAAACCATTAGAGTTAGTACCTGAATTTGACGGGTCGCCATGTCGCTTATTTAGATTTATATCAATGGCATCAGATGTATTAAATACATATTGGGATTCCACACCAGAAAATGAAAATTGTCCACAAAATCGTTTTATTTTTAATAGTATTGTATCAAAATTAAAAGGACGTGCTGAAGAGGTTATCTCTATCAGTGGCGCACAAAATTGGGAGGAAATTAAAAATACTCTGATCACTAATTTTGGGGATCAACGTGATGAAAATAGTCTTTTGGCAGATTTAATTGGCTTAAGACAAAAACCAAACGAAGATTGTGTACAATTTTATTATCGAATTATTGCAAATTTAAACACATTGCATAATTATATCAGCTTACATGAGATTGACGAAAATATTCGTAAAAGTAAATTACTTACTTATAATAACCAGGCTTTGAGAACTTTATTTGTCGGCTTGCGAGAACCTCAACAATCAATGATACGGTCATTGAAACCAACAAACTTGGCAGAAGCTTTAAAATATATGATAGAAGATAATAATATTAGATATATGTCCCGCCAGCAAAATTTCCAAAAACCATCGACAAACAAACCTAATCATAATAATAATATTAGACCAAATTTTCAGCAACAAAATTTTAATCAAAATATAAGATTACCATTTAATTCACACATGGATTCAAATATTAACATCCCAACACACTCTCAATTTCCAAGAGGGCCGATTCAAATTCAGCCTAAACAAAATTTGCCCCCTCAAATATTCTTAACTAATCGACAAGTTTTCGGAAAACAAAATAATAATGTTTGGAAACCAGGTCAAAATATTATAACGCTCAGTACAAACCAATCCCTATGAGTACAACTACTCGTATTGGTACGCCTAATCGTCAACAAAATTTTAGATCAAATAATTTTCAATCAGCTGGTCCTTCTAATTTTGTTTCGGAAGAATTATTTAATGTCGATCAAGAAGAAAATTTCGATGAAAATTCTTTTTATGAAGTACCAACTTGTGACGAAAATAATTACTCTGACGAAAATACAGATGTGTATGAAAATGATACCGAAAATTTTAAAAATTTTCATATGACCCAGGAACCGAACACGTATTAGAATTGCATGTTGTTTTAGATAAGAGAGAATTGCCATATATTGAAATTAAAAACCCGCCTTTAAAATTACTCACCGACATGGGCGCAACAAAATCTTTATTTAATCCTAATATAGCACAAAAATATTTTTCTAACGAAATTTATACTGAACATTTTTCTCTTAGTACAGTTTTCAAAAAATATAATTGTAAATCTTGTGCAAATATTCCATATTTTCCAGAATTCAAAAAACAAGGATATATTAAATTTCATTTGTTTAGATTTCACGATTATTTTGATGGATTGATTGGATTTGATATAATGAAAAATTTAGGTGCACAAATTGATATTGCCAATCGTTGTATTATAACACCAAATGCAATAATTAAACTTAAATATAGAGAGACACCAAGAATTCTTACGTCATGTCACGAAATTAATTCTCATGAAATTGCGAGAATAAAAATTCCTGTTAGTATCGAAAATGGCGATATACTGGTACCGCCAACTACTATTCAGAATTGCGAATTTAAAGAGACATTAACGACAGCAATTAATGGATATGCTTGGGCCGAAGTAGTGAATAAAACTGATAATGATGAACTAATTAAAATCAATGAACCTATAAAAGTAATTTCGTTTGAACAACCAATTGCGGATCAATATGAAATTTTTAATATCGAATTTAAATATAACCCTTCAAAACTGAATAACATACAACAACTTATTAGGACCTCTCACATGAACGAGGAAGAAAAATCCCACATTTTTAATCTTTGTAAGAAATATAGTGATATTTTCTTTTATGAAGGTGATCAATTGACTTTTACCAATAAAGTCAAACACCAAATTAAAACTTATGACGAAATTCCAGTTCATTCCAAAACTTATAGGTATCCCTTTGTACATAAAAGTGAGGTACAAAATCAAATTGACAAAATGTTAACTGATGGTATAATAAGACCAAGCAATTCTCCATGGGCATCACCCATTTGGATTGTCCCTAAAAAAGTGGATGCTTCCGGAAAGAAAAAATGGCGAATTGTCGTCGACTACCGGAAGTTAAATGAGAAAACGATCGTTGATCGGTATCCATTGCCAAATATCACAGACATATTAGAAAAACTCGGGCGTTGTCAATATTTTTCAACTTTAGACCTTGCGAGTGGATTCCACCAAATAGAGATGGAACCAAAGGACATACAATAAACTGCGTTCACCGTAGAGAATGGCCATTACGAGTACATGCGTATGCCATTCGGATTAAAAAACGCACCTCCAACATTTCAACGCGTTATGGATAATATATTAAAAGGTTTACAGGGTGATATTTGTTTTGTCTATATGGATGATATAGTAATATATTCAACTTCATTACAAGAACATATGGTGAAGTTACAAAAAGTATTTCAAAGACTTAGAGAAAGTAATTTTAAAATTCAACTCGACAAATCAGAGTTTTTAAGAAAAGAAGTACAATTCTTAGGTCATATTATCACTAATGATGGCGTTAAGCCAAACCCAGAAAAAATCATAGCTATTTTAAATTATCCAATTCAAAAATCTACAAAAGAAATAAAAGGATTTTTAGGACTTTTAGGTTATTACCGAAAATTTATAAAAGATTTCGCTAAATTAACGAAACCGCTTACTAATTGTTTGAAAAAGGGTGCTAAAATTGAGCATAATGAAACATTTTTGAAAACATTTGAAGATTGCAAAAATTTATTAACAAATGATCCAATACTTCAATATCCTGATTTTGAAAAACCATTCAATTTAACTTGTGATGCAAGCAATTTTGCTTTAGGAGCAATATTATCGCAGGGACCAATTGGTAGTGATAAACCTGTAGCGTATGCATCGCGAACATTAAATCAAGCAGAGCAAAACTATTCGACAATTGAAAAAGAGCTTTTGGCAATAGTCTGGTCCACGAAATATTTTAGGCCGTATTTGTATGGTCGAAAATTCAAAATTATTACTGATCATAAACCATTACAGTGGCTATTTTCACTCAAAGAGCCGCAATCATGTCTCGTACGTTGGCGCCTCAAGCTAGAGAAGTACGACTACGAAATTTGTTATAAAAAAGGTAAAAAGAATACCAATGCCGATGCTCTCTCTCGTATCGAAATTCATACTAAAGATATTTCAGAAAACCCAAATTTAAATAAGAATTTAAGCAAAACTCCCTTTAAAGAATTCATGGATAGTTTTAACAATATTTTATCAACTGGTGACAATCAATCAATCGATATTAATAATACACCTGAAACTAACGATAATCTTAATGATGATCAATTACCTGACAATGACAATTTATCAATGATAGCAAACATTAGCGAACCACCAAATAAAAACAATGGTGAAACTACAGAAACAGCGTATACAAGTAGTCATGATAATGAAAGTACTGAAACAGCTTTAGATGAAAGTACTGAAACAGCTCACAGTAGTACTGAAAATCCTGTACAACTTATTGAAATTTCAGAAAAACCTTTAAACTATTATCAAAATCAAATTATAATAAAAACAGTGAATATGCCTGTAGGAGAACCTATTATACAAAAACTATTTTCTCAAACAAAAACCAGAACCATTGTAAATTTTGTTCAAAATCAAATTGAAATCAATACAATTAATTTCTTTAAAAATTATATTGAACCGAACAAAACTTACGCAATCTTTATTGAAAATGAAAATATCATACCCGACCTTTGTAACGTAATTAAAAATACATTTAAAAATTCCACCTTTAAGTTAGTACGATGTACCTGTCTTTTGGAAGATATTCAGGACTCAGAACGACAAAAAGAGTTAGTACAATATATACATGATGGCAAAAGAAACCACAGAGGTATAACCGAAACCGAACTACAGATTCGCAGAAAATATTACTGGCCGAATATAAAAATTGATGTTCAAAATCATATCAATAATTGTGACATTTGCCAAACAACAAAATATGAAAGAAATCCTCATCGTATTATTTTACAACTTACACCTACAGCAAACAAACCATTTGAAGTCGTACATTTAGACACACTTCAAATTAAAAATCAAAAATTTTTAACAATCGTGGATTCATTTTCTAAATATGGTCAAGCTTATCCAATGACAAGTGCTAACGCGATACATACTATACAATGTATTGTAAAATATATTTTACAATATTACCAATAACCACAGATTACCAATAAGTTTCGTATCTGATAATGGTACTGAATTTAAAAATAAAGTTATGAATGATTTTATTAAATTACATAAAATCAATATTCATTACATTACGCCACAGAATCCTAATAGTAATGGTGTAATCGAACGTTTTCATTCGACCATTTTGGAACATTTAAGAGTTTTAAACATAAAAATGCCAAATTCCAATATTATAGATTTAATGCCATATGCAATTTGGGGATATAATCATTCAATACATTCTGTTACAAAATTAAAATCAATTGAAATTATTAATGGTCACTTAGATACCAATGATCCTTTCGATATTGATCTTAATAAGGCACTTATCACAAATTATATAGAATTACACAAAGAAAAAGTACGCTTAATGTATGATCACATACATAATATCTCGCAAACACACAAAGAGAATATAATAAGTAAACAAAACGAAAAGCGCATTGAACCTCCTACGTATACTTTGGAAAAACCTGCTTACAAAATTTTACCAAATCGTGATAAAATTGAACCCAGATATAGAAAAGAGCTAGCTACAGGACAAGATGGTATTAAATTAACAACAAAAAAGCGAACATTGCATAAGCAAGTATTTAAAAAGCCTCGATTACAACGAAAAACATTGTTACAGGCTCATCACTCTACAGACCCTCGTCCTGGCCCAAGTACCGAAAATGGAAATAACTAACCTAAATAAAAATCCAGGTATACTTCCGTTCAAATTAGGGTATGCAAGAGTCAAAATTGCCACCCACACCTTCCTTCATTATTTTGATTTAATTCCTATATCAAATCAAATTAATATAATAAAACGAAAATATGTTAATGTTACAAAAACTATAGAACAAGAACTAAGTTCACCATATTCATTTGCGTTGCAAAACTTTAATCAAAGTATACAATTCCAATTAGAATCGGTAGAAAATAAATTTGATTCTATATATCCTTTTTTCAATAATAATCGCCTAAAAAGGGGTTTAATAAATGGATTGGGATCAATAATAAAATCAATTTCTGGAAATCTAGATCAAGAAGCTGCAGTAAAATATGATAAAGCTGTTGAAAATTTGCAAGACAAGCAAAGGCAAATAATATCTCAAGTCAGTAAACAGATTTCTTTAACAACTAAAATTTTAGACAATTATAATAAAACACTTTCATTAGTATTACATAACCAAGATGTAATTACTAATGGTATAGAAATAATTCAAAATAATTTGAACAAATTTGTATTCAAGTTTTCACGTTACATGAGGATTCGCGATGTACTCGATCAATTAAGTATTAATCTAAGTATGGTTATGCAATTATTAACAAATATTAAAAATAGTATATCTTTCGCGAAACTGGGAACTTTACACCATAGCATTTTAAAATTAGACGAGATGGAGGCCATTGTCGAAAAACTTGTGGAATTTCATTCACAAAAACAATTGATGTATTTTAACAAAAATGACATATAAGTATTATGATATAGTTCAGGTAAAAGCATTTTATTCAGGAAAACGGTTAATATTCGCACTAGAGTTTCCTCTTGTACATCCTGATAAATTTCTCCATTACCACCTGTATTCCATACCTACCTCAATGTCTACCACTATTATACCTGAAAATACTTACCTTACCATGGCCAGTGACTCTTATCAGTACCAGCCGCTGACATGCCGAAATATGGACCCTGTATATTTTTGTGAGGACAATAACCTAATTAATGGAATTCGGGAAGAAGACTGTGTATTCTCGTTACTACAACTATCTGGCAACAATACTAAATGCGAGCAAACACCTATATCAATTAACAGCCACTTTGTTGAACAAATCACTAATGGCTATTATATCGCTATATTCCCAGACCCTCTAAAGGTCCAAATTCAGTGTGAAAAAATGGAATTTACAACATTACAAGGCAATTATCTCATTACATTACCACCAAAGTGTATTTTTTAAACTTCAGCATATAGGTACATTAATGAAGAAGAAGTTCTAGAAGGTCAACCATTATTATTACCTGAGATAAAAATATCGAAAATAAAAAATAACGATTCCACTATCAAAGTAAACGTTAAGAATATCCCGCTTGATCAATTACATATGCTTCAGCAAGAGCAACAGCAGATAAAACTGATTAATCCTGATGACAACCCCTTAATCAGACCTAATCTATGGACAATCCCTTTATATGCTATAATCGTAGTTATTTTTTATAGCATTTATTGTTCACAAAATTTGGAGATGGAGATCGAGAAAGGCCTCTATCCAGCATGACGAAGAAGAACCCCAAAACTCCGGATCACGTGGAAAATCCAATGTGAAAGTTTTATTTGTTCCCGATAAAACTTCCCTCTAAGGGTGGAGGAGTTACGTCATCCCACTGCACCGCAGCTATATAAGAATAAGATGATAATATATTGCTGACTATTAAATTTCATTATACTTTTGTTCTAGTTCCGTAGGTTACACAGTCAGTCTGTATTATACTCTCTTGTAATTAACATAAAATATATATTGTATAATTAATCCAGAAATAAAGTTCGTTCTATTCGTTTTAAATCAAATTGTAAAAGTTTTTAAAAACCGTTCGGTTGTTACACGAAACGTAACTTGCGAAAGGAAGTTGTTATCGCTTGATAAAATAAATGAGAATAACTTTGAAATATGTTATAATGAAACGTAAACGTCTTTACGCATATAACAACTCTCTCTTTTAAAGAAAAGTTGATGTTGTAACATCAACTTTTAGGGTTGATCCTCTGGGGATGTATCTTCATTGGAATGGAGATCTGGTCTTCTTCGTAGGATGCTGCGGATTCTTTGTAGAGCATATACATGAATGGGTACTGATGGCTGTTGACTATCTTCGACGTTGACGATCACTGGCTTTGACTTCTTACATTTACAGACGATGTATAACAAAAGAAGACATATAATGCATTTAAAAAGTAAGTTAACCATGATATGTGTTTCGTTATAAAAGGTTCATTTATCTAACTCTGTTGAATATTGCTCTAATTTGTGATTTGCATTTTACAGGTTGTCTATATTTTTGTTTATATTATGTTTATATTTAAATGGTCGAATAGTAATGGTTTTAATTTTGGTAATTGTAGTTTGTCTGGAATATCGTTGCAGCAATCATATGGGATAAGAACTGGGTGAGAATTGTCTGTAACATTGAGAGACTTGCTGCTTGTAGCTTGCACTTTTGTTATACCAATATAAGCGTAATATCCTGATTCGAGTTTTAGTATTGAATTTTTCGAAATAATGTTTCGATATAATGTTCGTGTTTGAATTTAGACAGTTTATAGTTACATGAATTGGTTCTGTAACATCACTAACCACATATTTTCCTGGAGTTTTTGCACATTATAACCTTGTCGGAATATTAAAGCACTGTGACAGTTTTTGGGAATATTTTTGAAATGTTTTAAAAGCTGGGCTTCACACGGTGCGTTGTCATCTATTGGATATGCGTAGAGGTCTGGACATAATTTCTTCCGTGGACTTAACTATTTACATGCACTGAGATCCTTGATGGGGATATACATTAAGGAATCATCATTTCGCTCAATGAATTTTTGTGAAATTGACAAAATGTTGTGTAATCCAGTTCTATCGTCTGCGATAGGGATAGGGTATAGGTGATATAAAGTAAAAACTTGTTGTTCAATTAATGGAATTATTAATATGAAAATTAAATCTAAATCTGTTTGGAATGCTTTTAATTCAATTATTTCTAAATACTGTGCAATATTTGAATATTTGACAGCAAGAGGTAAACTATTTTTCACTAGATTTTGGGATTTTTTTTCTAGAGAAGTAATTAAACTATCCGGCGTAATAATTGATGAGTGTATAGTTTTTAAGCGTGCAAATGTTATGGCATTTAAAATATTGTTTAGATAGTCCTGAAGATATATATAATTTTCTAAAAGTTTTTCACAAATCTCAAAGAATTTCATTTTAGCTTCAACTAAAGCAATTTTATCATTTAGCTGATGAATCGTTTTTTCAATTTTGTTCATATCATCATTAAAGGTTTGTTCGTTAATTTGCAACTTTTGAATGGTCTCATTAAATGTTTTTATAACTTCCGTTTTACCAAAGTTTGGTTTTTCATTAAATTTTCCATATGGTTTTGGTCTTGATTTAATTTAGTGATACTCTTTGTAAAATATTCACCGTCAGAAGCGTCAAGATTTCCGGTGATTGATTTGAATATACTGCCTATTACGTCTATTAAACCGCGTTTGAAACGTTTAGTTTCTACTAGAACTACATTAAATTTTCCTTCAATAGAACTCGAAATTTGTGTTAACAGAGTAACATGTGTTTTGACTTCAGAATAGAATTTTTTCATAGTATGATAGTCTTTGTCTAGTCTTGATGTTATTGAGTCTAAAATCTGGTTATTATGGTTAAATGCGGGTTTAATGTTTGTAAGATTTTTGTGTATAAGTAGAGTCCATTTGTCATTGGAAATTACAATTCTTGTTTCGTCGTGGTAGTAGACTCCTATTGTGTTATTTATTTGTGAAATTTGGTACTGCGAAATCGCTGTTCCGATCAGCGTGAGGAACCTGTAAAGATATTAGTTTTCAGAAAAAGGTTTTAGCCTGTCGAAATTTGCTTTTGTTTTTTGTCTGGTTGTCAAATTTAGAAGGATAGCTGAATTTGTATGTAATTCCAAAATTTCGAAAGGACCATTGAATTTTCTTCCTAGTTTATCTTTCTTCTGCGATTCTTTTAAATATACTTTATCACCAACTTCGTACTTTTGAGGGTTTTGTGAAACATGTTGGTCGAAACGAGTTTTTGATTTTTGTTTTTGAGCTTCTGTTTTAGCTCGAGCTATTTTGTAATAATACGATATGCGGTTGTTTAAGTCTCTGATGTATTTCGTAATGAGGTCTTTTTGATTTTAGAGAGTTTCTGGGGGTCTACTGGATGTATGGCCAAAGACGTCCAAAGTTCGTACGGTGTAAATCTGTGCGTTTTGTTAGCTGAGGTATAGCAAATTATTGCATAAGAGAGTATATTAAATGGATGTTCATTGGGGTGTTCGGTTAAATGCACTCTAATCATTTCAAGGAGGGTAGAGTGGAATCTTTCTAGAGAACCGTTAGACTGAGGATGTCCAACGCTTGAATATGTAAGTTTGATGTCATAAAGGTTACATAGATCCTTAAGTATTGCGTTATCGAATTCTCGATCATAGTCGCAATGAATACATAAGGGGGTATCATAATATTGAAAGTAGACGAGAAGGGTATTTACAACGGTTTTTGCAGTTTTATCATTGATAGGATAGGCTTGGGTAAATTTAGTGAGTTCGTCTCGAATTGTTAATGCATAATTTTTTTCAGGAACTTCCAAAATATCAATATTTATTCTTTCGAATGGAGTTTTGGGTATTTCTGTAATTACAAGGGGTGAATCTAAATTTTTTCGACATGTTTTGGTTTTTTGACATATTTGACAATTTTTTGTAAAGTTTTCTACGTCTTTGGTTAATCCTTTCCAATTGTATCGTTCTCTAATTCGTCTAATTGTCTCGTTTAGACCACGGTGGATGTTGGCTTTGCCTGTGTGATATTGATCTAAAATTATGGAAATTTCATCCGCGTCGGGTGTTTTTACTATATTTTGACAAACTTTAAATTTAATTTCTTTTTCTGCAAAAATGAAAAATAAAATTTCTAAGATAGGTAAATCGACATTAGTTTCAATACAATAAGTTTCGTTTAATTTAAATAATTCCTGACTTCTATAAATGGAGGCAAATAATGATTCAATTACAGTGTCGGGATCATAAGGAAGCAGGACTATGAGATAGCACCTTTTTCGAACTGTTTTACTAGAAAATTGATTTACTTTTAATTTTTCAAAATTCGCATTTTCTTCAAAAATATCTTCCAATATTTTGTTATGGATGTCTTTCAAATTGTTTTGTTGAAATAAGCTTAAAATATTTTTGTTTTCTGTGTCTAAAAGTTGTCCGTTGGAGTATTCGATTTTCGAATAATCGATTAAGGATTTTGTTTTGTACAAATCAATGAATGTTCCGTGCTCTTGAGAAAGGGTTATGTCCTTGTCAATTTCTATGCTTTCGTCTAATTGAGTTGAGTCTGTTTCGTCATTAATAGGGTGTATTTTAATTTGGGGACGTTTTATTTGTGACTGAAAATTTTAATTTTCTTAAAAATGATTTATCTTTATTCTGGAGAGAGCGCCTGCATTTTTGTTGGCTTTTCCAGGTTTATACTCAATTTGATAGTCATATTCCTCTAGTTTAAGGCGCCAACGAGATAATCGGCTGCCGAGGTATTTTATTGAAAAAAGCCAATTGAGGGGTCTCTGTTAACAATTTGAATTTTCTACCGAAAAGATAGGGACGAAAATGCTTTACTGTCCATATTATAGCAAGGAGTTCTCTCTCCATTGTAGAATATTTTGTCTCTACTTTACAGAGTGTTCTGGATGCAAAGGCTATTGGAAGGTCTTTTCCTACAGGGTCTTGTGAAAGGACTGCACCGATCGCGAAAGCACTCGCATCTGTAGTAAGTATAAAAGGTTCATCGAAATTTGGATAGACGGGAATGGGGGTAGTTGTAAGAGCTTGCTTTAAATCTTCGAATGATTTTTTACATTCGGAGTCGAACTGAATTGGAACATCTTTTTGTAATAGCCTATTCATAGGTTTAGAAATCTTCGCAAAATTATAAATAAATCGACGGTAGTAACTTGCTAATCCAAGGAAAGATTTTATTTCTTTCTGATTAGTCGGTTGCATTTGTCTGGCAAAATTTTTAGATTCACTTTTTGTAAGCGTTTAAACACTTCTGTGAGACGATAGATGTGTTCGTGGATTGTCGGAGAATAGACGATGATGTCGTCCATATAGACTAGACACCTCTCGTTTTGAATTCTTAACAGAATATTATTCATCATTCTTTGAAAAGTCGACGGAGCATTTTTGAGGCCAAATAGAAGTCTAACGAATTCCAAATGTCCATTTTCGACTCTGAAGGCTATTTTTTGGATATCTTTGGGATCAATTTCGATCTGATGGAACCCGAAGGCTAGATCTAGGGTAGTGAAATACTGACATTTGCCAAGTTGGTCTAATAAATCTGAGATATTGGGTAGGGGATATTTGTCGCCTATAGTTAACTCGATAAGTTTCTTATAGTCTACAACGACTCGCCATTTTTGCTTTCCTGAAGCGTCAAGCTTCTTGGGAACAACCCAAATAGAGGATGACCAGGGGGAATTGGAATGTCTGATGATGCCTTGTTCCAACGTTTTTAAAACCTGATTTTTGACTTCTTGTTTGTGGATATGAGGATACCGATATGACTTTGTAAACACTGGTTTTGAGTTATTGGTATCTATGCTATGTTTTATTTCATTAGTGAAGTTTTTTTATTTCGTCACATCTGTCTATGTACGTGTCCATGTCGTTCACATTGAAATTATTTAACGAAAAGTTATTGATCGGTTCTAATTTTATTTCTGAAAAATTTATGATTTTAGGAATTGAGTTAGTATTTAATACTGAAGCAAGAAATTCTTCTCCATTATTATTTACTTTGACATTGCGTTTGGGAGACTTTTTCTATTTCCGTAGCTAACAGTATAGCTTCGGTGTTTATCAAATTACATTTAAATTTGCAAATTTGTTCGGTACGTGAGTCAATAGAAATTTGATTGGAAAATTGATTTTGTATGTTTTACAAAATATATTTTTTGTTTAAAAATTGATAATCCTGCACCCGTATCGATGAGGAAATTAAAGGTGTTACTTGCGTCTTTTATATAGTACAAATTTTTAGCCAACGAGGGACTTATAGAAAATTCTGATCTGATGGGATTTGATCTAGGTGGCGATTGTTTAAATTTAGGGATTGAATTTTCGTTTGAAGTTCCGATATTTGGGAATTCTAAACTTCTATATCTGGGGGTTCTGGTTGAAAGTGGGGACCTAATTGAAAATCCTGATTAGGGGTAGAGTTCATATCGACGTATGGGTAACTGTAATTATCATAATTTTCTTGTGAATGTAGTTCTTCATTCTCGATTTGATTATTAGCTGTATAATAATCATGGTTTTCGGAGTACTACTAGCAGTATAGTAGTCTTGATTTTCGGGGTAATTATTAGCAGTATAGTAGTCTTGATTCGAATCGTCAGTGAATCCATTATTTGAAAAGTTTTGATCGTTAGTAGAACTATTAGCAGTATAATAGTCCTATTTATTTTCGTTAAAGTGCAAGGTTCTTTTATTAAGATTTGGTTTATAATTGGTGTTTGGCTAAATTGCCGGTGCCCTTGAACCACTAAAATTTGGGTTCGGAGTAATGACCGGTGGTTTATTTCGTTGAAAATTTTTAGTTTATTGAGGTGTAAAAACTCTTTGTTGATTTTGAAAATTTGATTGGTAATTTTGTAATTGCGGTCTATTAAAATTACTATTTGAATTTTGGAATTGTCCTTGACGACATTCATTAAATGTATGCCCTATTCTTTTGCAAAACATGCACTGTTTGGGTGGAAGTAAATTTATTTTACGTACAGGGGTGTTAATAGTACGATTTGAAAATTTTTGGTTTACAAAATAATTCAGTTATAATTCACGTTTTATCCGAGGCACAGATGTTAGCATGCCTGGTGGGTTACTTGCCATAATAACATGTCCTATTTTTGGTTCTAAACCCGTAAGAAGTGTATTTAAAACCATAGATTCCGTTAATTGCAATTGAGCTTCTTTTTGTTCTAAAGTTAACGGCTGTGTATGAATTGATGCGTGTAATTTTGCTTCGTGCGATTGAAGTTTAGAGGTAAATGTAAGGGGTGATTCGCTCGGAAGCGATCCTTTGCAAATCTTGAATGAGTGAAGTTAAATCTCTAGTATCACCAAAATGAGATTCAAGGAGCTGCTTTATTTCGGTTAATGTATGTGGGTCGCGTGAATTTATTAATTCAGCAGCTTTGCCTTTTAATTTATATTTAATATGAAGAGTTAATAACACCTTCTGGTTACCTATTGCCATATTATGCGCTGTATTACACGAATTTATAATATTTAAAAATAATTGATTCCCGTAAAATTCTGGGATTATAAAAAAGATTTCACTGAGTTTATAAAGCTCAACGGCCACTGGAGGTTGTTGGTTGTGCATTCTTGGCATATATTTTGGCATGTACCAGTTAATAATTAATTAAATAAATGTATTTGGGGTAAACATGAATAGAACTATATATATATATATATATATATATATATATATATATATATATATATATATATATATATATATATATATATATATATATATATATATATATATATATATATATGTTATATAAAATATATTGTATTGCATTCATTACTTAAAGTAGTTCTCACACTTCTATAACTTTATTATCAGGTAACATAAAACCTTCAGTATGTTATCTGAAAGCCAGACGTAACTTAATACTGCTACGTGTCTTATCATATAACTATATACATTGTAACCAACGTTTATGATGATTTGCTGAAACCTTATAATGTTCTTTCTTTAAATTAATCTTTTGCCAATTATATTTTAACTTTACTTTCAACAATGTCAGCATAACGAAACTTATAAAGTCGCAGCAAACCCGTTGCATGGGCAGTATAATTTTAATATAGCTTTAGTATAATTTTAGTATTGATATTATTGTTATACTCACACATCTAAATTCTTGTTCGTCCGTTAAATAAAATAAATTGTTTTTAAAAAAGTTTAAATCCAAACTAGTGATTTAACAAATTTGGCGCAGCCGGTAGGATTTCACGCGTTATTAGAACACGGATTTGCCTCACTAGTAACGTGGAATTCCAATTCCGAAGTGAAATCAAGAACAAAGCTCAAGAAGAAAAGAAACACGAAACAAGAATACTTCAAAGAAGCAACTTCGAAACACGAAGACTTCAACAAAAGAAACAAGAAACAAATCTACAAAGAAACAAAGAAAACAACAGGGGAAATCGCAGATAGAACACGGACCTGCCCTCACTGTTTGTGATTCTCCTCTGCAAGCCATCCTTCCCGAAGACACCCCGCTTCCAGAACACGGAATTGCCTCACTGGTTGTGGACTCTGGCCGGAAGACGAATGGAAAAAATTTGGTAAGTCAAAGAATTGACACGTTACCTTTGAAACATTTATTTATAATTTTAAGAAATATTATACAGGATATAGACCAAAAACTATTATCCTTCCCATCTGCAAATTTATTTTTATTTAATTGTATTTAATTAAATAACTTTACAATATCTAATTTAAACATAATAATTAATTAACTTATAAAAATGGCAAACGAAGCTATCTTAGAACCTTACAAACTGTCGGAAATTTTCTCAATTGTTCCGGAGTATGACGGAAATCAAATTTTCCTGCAAACATTCTTAAATGCTATTAAATGCGCTTTCGACATGGCGGTCGATAATCAAAAAATACTTTTAACTCTCCATGTTAAAAATAAATTACGTGGAAAAGCCGCTGAACTAGTAAATTCTAGGAACCCGTCAACTTGGGAAGAAATCAAATATCTATTAGAGACTCACTTTGGAGACTCTAGGGACCTTACGTCTCTATTTCAGGACTTGCACAGAATTAATCAACAATCAAACGAATCCGCTTTAAATTTTGTATCCCGCTTGCAAACGCATAATGCGAAAATGCATGCAGCGATTCAGAAACAACATTTAACCGCTGAACAAAAAACCGCACAATCCAATTTAATCGAGACAATGACTCTTAACACTTTATTGACAGGGCTGGATCCAAAATTAGGATCTATAATAAGAGCAAGTAATCCTATGGATATGCTTCAAGCAATATCCAGGATTAAACGAGAACTTCAATTGTCATACTTTGAATCTTAGAAATTTCAAAAAGCGAACAAACCATTACCACCTAATTCACTAAATGCTAAGAAGATATGTACATATTGTAAACGTAATGGACACACAATAAATGAGTGCCGAACGAAACAACAAAATTCTTCAGCACCTTTCCAAAACTTTTCTAGACCTAATTTTCAACAAAATTTTAATCAGGCCCAATCATCCAACTTAAATCAAAATTATCAGCGACCTCAATTTAATCCAAATGGAAATAATAGACCGATGAATTCAAATTTCCAACAAAATAATTACCAGCAAAACAGTTTTCAACAAAACAGGCCTTCAGCTATTAAACCGAATCCCAACTATACAAACCAATCAAGACCACCAATAATTCGGCCAAATCCGAATTATAATCAACAAAGAGCTCATCATATGAACGCTCAAATGAACCAAAATTTTGATGATACGGCTCATCAATACGATTCACAGTACACTGATGATACTGCTCATCAGTACAGCTCACATGCACAATATGCTCATGATACCGCTCATCAATATAATTACAATTGCGATCAAAATTACGAACAATATCAAGATTCATATTCAGACGAACCAACATATCAACAAAATTATTATTTTTTAACAGACCAATTTAATTATTCTGATACCGATCAGGATTTTCGGCAAACTACTCAAGCTCAAGATCATCCACCGGATCAACAGCTATGCGAAATAACGGAATTAGAAAACCAAATTCAAATAATGAATTTAAACACCAACCAACAGCAAGACAAACAAATATTCCTATAAATAGAGGAATATCAAGTGCCCTTTTAACAGTAAATCCCAAAAACTTATATTACATTGAAGATGCTACAAAAAATTTAAAATATTAATAGATACAGGTGCCGGACTATCCATATTTAAGCCAAAAACTTGTGAAAAATATTCTAAACGTTTTCCCGAAAACGTTATAATACAGGGAATTACCGATCAAAAAATTCTAATTAATGAATCTACACTCGTTCCGTTTACTCTCAACGATCCTCACAAAGTTTACATTCATAATATTGATATTGAATTCGACGGATTACTAGGATCCGATTTTCTAGAACATTACAACTGCATTATTGACATAAAAAATAAACAATTAATTACCAATTTCAAAACTGTACCTTTATTCAAAGCCACAGAAAATTCCACTAATGTACAAAATAATAAAAAACAAAATGTTCAAAATAATCAATTTCTCCACAAAATTTCTATTAACCCTCGTACAGAACAAATTTCAAAATTTCGATGTAATCTTGTAAATACAGAAGCCATATTAACAGCTATGGAAATAGATAAAGTACGACTTCCTAATGCACTAGTCAAAATTAACAATAAAGGAGAATTTCTTGCCTTCGTATTAAACGCAAACGCAGTCCCAAAAATAATAGATTTTTCCGAAATTAAACTAGAACCAATTCAAAATTTTTCATTAAATAATTTAAACGAATATAATTCTGAAATTTATATAGATAGACGCGAAGAAATAAAACAGCAACTTCGTCTTGATCACTTAAATGAGGAAGAAAGAGAAATAATTACTCAACTTTGCCTAGACTTTTCAGATATCTTCTATCTCGAAGGAGATATTCTAACATTTACTAATGAGATCAAACACACAATAGACACCAACAATGCTAAACCTACTTTTACAAAGTCGTATCGCTACCCTCAAATTCACAAAGAGGAAGTGAAAAAACAAGTATCGAAAATGCTAGAACAAGGTATTATCAAACATTCAAATTCCCCTTGGTCTTCACCGATTTGGGTTGTCCCCAAAAAGCTTGATGCGTCAGGTAAACAAAAATGGCGTGTCGTAGTGGACTACAGAAAACTCAATGAGTTAACTGTAGGATATAAATACCCTTTACCAAACATTTCTGATCTTTTAGACCAACTTGGCAAATGTCAATATTTCACCACCCTCGATTTGGCCTCCGGTTTCCACCAAATTGAGATCGAACCCAGTGACATTCCAAAAACCGCTTTCACAGTCGAAAACGGTCATTTTGAATTTAATAGGCTTCCATTCGGTTTGAAAAATGCCCCATCAACCTTCCAAAGGGTAATGGATAACATGACCATGTTTCACGGCTTACCGAAGTCTTCAAACGTCTTCAAAAAGCTAATTTAAAAATTCAACCGGACAAGTGCGAATTCCTTCGTAAGGAAGTTGCATATTTAGGTCACCTCGTCACCAAAGAAGGTGTAAAACCAAATCCAATTAAGATCGAATGCATCAAAAATTTTCCCCAACCAACTAACCAGAGAGAGATTAAATCATTTCTTGGCCTCGCCGGATATTACCGACGATTCATTGATAATTTCGCCAAAATTTCCAAACCTCTCACTAAATTACTGCAAAAAGACACCTCTTTCAATTTCGATTCAGAATGTTTAAAATCTTTCGAAGATTTAAAACAAACCCTTACTTCAAGCCCCATACTATCGTATCCAAATTTTGACGAGCCATTCCTACTCAGATGCGAGCGCTTTTGCGATTGGCGCTGTACTTTCGCAAGGTCCAATAGGTAAAGATCTACCCATAGCTTTCGCCTCCAGAACTCTCTGTAGTGCGGAAACAAAGTACTCAACAATAGAACGAGAGCTCCTCGCTATTGTTTGGGCCGTAAAACATTTTCGCCCATATATTTTTGGTAGAAAGTTCAAACTGATAACAGATCACAGACCTCTTACCTGGCTTTTCTCTATTAAAGACCCCGGTAGTCGCCTAGCACGCTGGCGCTTAAAACTTGAAGAGTACGACTACCAGATTGAATATAAACCTGGCAAAATTAATAAAAATGCGGATGCCTTATCCCGTATCAAAATTAACCATTTTCAAAAATGTGTGGATTTCAAAAACAAAATTTTAACATCAAATACAGACGACGAATCAATTAGTTCAGAAAATACCGAAATTTCACCAGAATCAATTTTACAGGAATTAAATACATTTGTTCACTTATATAAAACCCAGTCACTAATAGACTATTCAAAAATTAAAATTACGAACAATCAATTATTGGACAAAGGACATAAAGACATAATAACGTTTTTCCAAAAAGACAAACTCGAAGACTTACATTATAAAATAATCGAAGATATTTTCGAGGAAAAACCAAATTTTATCCACAATAAAATTAATATTGTCACGAGTAAAACGGTGAAAAACCGAAAATATTATATTGTTTTGTTACCCTTCGACACCGAAGAGATAATCGAAACAATGTTTATTACTCTTTACAAAGACAAAGACATTTTCGAATCTTCAAAAACATATTTCATTGAAAACAATTTAGAATTGCCAATACCCGAAATGTTGTCATTTATTTTCACTTAAAAAGATTTAAACCTAGTTAGTTGTCAAAACATAACTAAGACGCCTGACGAAGATCAAATTCCGATAATATTAGACCAAAACCATACAGGAAAAGCAAATTTACACCGCGGAATAAACGAAACCATTCGGAGAATAAGAAATAAATATAACTGGCCCGGTCTAACTAAAGACGTAATTAAATTCATTCAAAATTGCGAAATATGCCAGAAAACAAAGACCTTACGGAAAAACTTAAGCAATCCACTGGTGATAACTGAAACACCAAGAACACCATTTGAAAGAATAAATATCGATATACTAGAAATTCCAAAAAGAAATTATGTCTTAACTATTAGGGATGAACTAACCAAATTTACTCAAGCGTACCCATTAGAGGATAAATCCGCTAAATCAACAGTAAATACATTACTCCTTTATTTTCAGCATTTTGGTACTCCGCTTCGTATACATTCGGATTACGGTAAAGAATTCGACAATGTATTACTTAAAGACCTATGTACCTTATACGACATAAAATTAACATTTTCTAGCGTTAGCCACCCTCAATCAAACGGATCTGTGGAAAGATTTCACTCCACACTTTTAGAGATGATTCGTACTAATCAGGCTGAAAACCCTAATGAACATCCATTAAACGTAATTCCTTACGCTGTTATTTGTTATAATAACTCGACGAATAAAACACACGGTTTCTCTCCATACGAGCTAGTATTTGGACATACGTCCAGTCGCCCACCTGAAACTTTGTATAACCAAAAGGAGTTGATTTCAAAATATATACGAGACCTAAATAATAGAATTTCATACTATTATAAAATTGCACGCACAAAAACTGAGCTTCAAAAAGAAAAGGCTAAATTAAGATTCGATAGAAACGTTCCAGGACATCCTACACAATTTAAAATACGCGATAAAGTCTATGTTAAGGAATCTCAAATTAAAGATAAATTACATAATAAATTTTCTAATATATGTGAATCTACTACGGCTGTATCGCTTTCTGTAATAACATATTGGTTCTTATACATATTTAGGCATGATTTAGTGTAAGGCATTGAAAAAATAGGATCAGAGTGGGATGTATGTATTGTGTTATTATCATCATCATCGGTAACGTTGTTGTTGTCGTTAGCATTAACATGTAAAGTATTGTTAACATGTAAAGTATTTTCATCTATATCATTTAGAAATTCATCGACTAGTTCTTGATCTGGTTCTGGTAGGGTATCTAAAATTGATTGTAAGTCTGAGGGGTTTGCTATCATAGAGTTTGTGTCATCGTCATCTATGGCGTTTAATTCATGAATCGGTGGTCGTGAGAGACAATCTGCCTTGATATTATGTTTTCCTTTTTTATATTTGATTTCATAATCGTATTCATCCAATCTAAGTCTCCATCGTATTAAACGAGAGTTTGGATTTTTTAGATTGAATAACCATTGGAGTGGTTGATGGTCTGTCATGATAAGGAAATGATTTCCGAAAATATAAGGGCGATAGAATTTACAACTATCTACACAGCTTAATAATTCTTTTTCTATTACAGAATAATTAATCTCTGCAGGGTTTAGGGTTCTGGAATAGTATGATATAGAGTGTCCATTTTGTGATAATACTGAACCGATGGCGTATTTGCTTGCATCACATTCTAAGGTAAAAGGTTTTGAAAAGTCAGGGTAAGCAAGTACTGGTTCGTTTGATAATAATGTTTGACATAGTTTAAAACAATTTGTATATTCGTCTGATAATATAATTTTCTGATCTTTCTTTAAGCAAGTAGTCATGGGTTTTGTTATTTTTGCAAAGTTAGGAATGAATTTTCGGTAGTATCCAAGGAGTCCTAAGAAAGATTTGATTTCTTTCGCAGTTTTTGGAATTGGGAAGTTTTTAATGGCATTGATTTTCTTCGGATTGGGTTTTACTCCTTCAGGGGTTATGATGTGTCCTAAGAATTTAACTGATTTACAAAGGAATTCGGATTTATCTAGTTGGATCTTGAGGTTAGAAGTTTCGAGGGCTTTAAAGACAAGGTGTAGATTTTGAATGTGTTCCTGGAGTGAAGTAGAAAAAATAATAATATCATCCATATAGACTAAACATATCTTGTGTTGTAAGTCTTTGAGAACGTTATCCATTACGCGTTGAAAGGTGGATGGTGCGTTTTTGAGACCAAAGGGCATTCGAAGGTATTCGTAATGTCCATTTTCTACGTTGAATGCAGTTTTTTGGATAGAATTGGGATGCATTTCAATTTGATGGAAGCCTGATGCTAAATCTAGTGTTGTGAAATAATTACAACGTCCTAATTTATCTAAGATGTCTGTGATGTTTGGAAGGGGATATCGATCGGTAATGGTCTTTTCATTGATTTTCCTATAATCAACTACAATGCGCCATTTACGTTGACCGCTTGCGTCTAATTTTTTGGGTACTACCCATATAGGAGATGACCATGGAGAAGTTGAGGGTTGAATAATACCATTTTCCAACACTTTAGAAATTTGTTTTTTGATTTCTTCTTTATGAATGTAAGGGTAGCGATATGATTTAGTAAAGACAGGGTTCTCATCGTGAGTTTTAATTTCATGTTTGACTTGGTTAGTAAAACTGAGTTTATCTTTAGGAAAATATAAGACGTCGGGATGTTTTTTTAAAAGTTGAAATAGAAGGGATCGTTCTTCGGAATTGAGATGATTAGAACGAATGATTGTATTTAGATCGATTTTATCTTTCGATTTGTGAAGGGGTCGAATGTACGGGGTAAATGATTCAAAATCTTTGAAATGTAAGACATTTAGAGGTTGGTCGAAATGAGCTTGCGTGGGATGTTCAGATATATTATGTAATTCAACTGTTGCTAAGCCATTTTTTGCAATTGAAATAGTTTCGGGAATATTAATAATGCTGTTGGAATATGAAGGGATTAAGATTTCACCGTGGGGTATGTCTACGGTTATGTCTTTGATTATAATTTCATGAGAGTTAAGGTCATAGGTTCTCGTTTTGTCATTGGGAGTTTTGAGATAATAGGGGATAGTCGTATAGTCATTATATAGGATTTGATTTTGAAAATCAAGGTTAAATTGAAGGTTTGTGAGATCTTCGAATCCTATGAGTCCATCATAATATTCGTGAAAATCATAGACTAAAACGTTTAGGAGAGTGTCAACATTGAATTCTTCAAAAGCAGGGATGTCTGCCTTGAACTGAATAGTGGTTTTACCGTGACAGGTTTTTATTAAAGTAGGGTCTGTATAAACATAATCAGGATAGTAATTTTGAATGATGTATGGACGTATAATGGTTTTTGAACATCCAGTATCAATTAATAGTTTCATAGGGGGATTATTAATTTGAATATAAGGTAGACTACTTGGGGTGATGATTGAATTAATTTCAATTATTTCCGAGGCTAGTTGTGAAAATTTTCACATTCGGAAGTTTGTGACGAAGGATCATATTCTTGTTCGTTTGCTGTATTAAAAGAGTCTGGAGGTGTTTCTGGATAGGAGTCTTCTGATTCATAATAATTTTCATTGTATATTTCATTGTTAGGATCTTCTTCTGGTATCGGAATTACTTGGGAATTAAAACTGGGATCTAAATCTGAATGGTGTAGTTCTTGAGTTACAAATTTAGGGTTATTGTTTGGTTTGAACCATGGAAATTCGCGTTTTACTTGACTTTGCGATTTTGGTTGAAAGGGTGTGTTTGATTTTTGAAAATTGGGTTTCTGCTGGAAAGAGACACCTGACATGGGTGTCGATGTTTGAGGTTTTTGATTTTGATATTGTGGGCGGAAGACATTTTGTGGTTTTCCAAAGACTTGTTTATTAGTGAAGAATTTTTTATTAGGATTGGTACGTGGTTGTAAGTGTATTGGTTGTGAGGGGAACCTGGAATTGTTTTGAAATGTATTAGGAGGTGTTGAATAGTTTTTGACTAGTTTGGGTGGTGTTTGAAATCTTAGAATGGTATTTGAGTTTTTTGTGAATTGTTCTTCTCTAGCGACTAAGTTCATAGCGTCTTCTAGTTTTGAGAACGCTGATAAACGTTATCATGATTTGTAGATTTTGAGGTAAATTGTAGGTATAAGTGTCTAAAGCTAATTGTTGATAGATTTTCGCATATACTGTTTTTGTTTCTGGTGTTTCATTAGACTGTCCTAATTTTGCTAGTAAAAGACTTTGTAGATTCTGTATGCGTGAGCCTAAGTCTGCTAATGATTCATTATATTTCTTTGTGATTTGTCTTAAGTCATGTTCTAAGTTTGTCAGTGATCTGGGATCTGAGAATTGGGTAATTAATAAACCTTTTATTTCGGACCATGATGTAAGATCAAACCTAGGGCCAATTATCATTAATGCTTTTCCCGTTAATTTATTCCTGATGTTCTGAAGTAAGAATGCATTTAATGCTATATTTTCAGGAGTATCGTTAGGTTTGGCATATGTTCTTTCTAGATTATCACATGAGAATATAAAATCAGTTAGGGCAAAAAAGTCCCCATCGAATGGTTTTATTGCATCTACATACATTTTCAAAAGTGGGTAATTAATTGATTGAGTCATGTTAACAAAGGATTCACTAGGAGTCAAGATCATATTTAAATTACTTGGTAAATTTAATTCTTCGTCTGAAGATGAGTCTAATGGTGTTCCAAGAACTTCCAATAAATCGTGGTGAAAGGTATTAATTGGCATGAAATGGCATGCGTCAAATAATTGATATTAATTAAAGTAAGAATGATAAATCAGTCTTGTGAAAGTAGGCGACTTTCTATATAGTTGCTTAAAGTTAAAGTTTACTTATTCGCTAAGAGTTCATGAAAGTATCGCACAAAGTAAGCGACTTTCGGGTTTTTACTTAATATAAAAGAATGTCTTATTGACAATTTATGATTCAGTTTCTAAAATTAGTTTGTCTTCGATAGACTGTTTTTGAAAAAGGTATCACACAAAGTAAGTGATTTTTTTCAAAAAGATTGTAACAAAAGAAAGTGTCACACGGAGTAGGTGATTTTCAATTTGTTGATACGAGAAGGAAAGTATCACACGGAGTAGGTGATTTTCAATCAAGGAGAGCACAAAGAGGGTAGAGAGAATCTGAGTAACTTACGGTCTGGTGTTCGGGGATCGACTGCGTTGGTTAGGTACCTCTGGGTGTTGCCAGGGGGTGACTCGATGCACTGGAACCTTGCCAAGTGAAGAAGATGCCGTCTGGTGTCTGTGTTCGTCGTCTGTTGTTCGGAATTACCCGTAAAGGATGGATATCCACCAGTTTCTTCAATGAGCCTACTGTTGGGTAATCCTACCGACTGCGCCAAATATTTTATGCGTGTGCAATCTTATTGGTTGGCCCAAATAAGTTAGTTGCCCTTGGTGACTGCACGACGTATGATGTTGAACGACGAAAGAAACACTTGTTGACTGTTAACACTTTATTATGTATATAATATACATGTACGAAGTAACTACAATATGTTCTTCTACAAGCTCGAAGTAACTCTGATGATCACAGGCTGAGCTAGCATATTTATACTGGTTCTAATCAGCGTGTGGTCATTTATGTTAATGGGTTTTTTTTAGTAGAAAGTTTTATAATGATTTATATTATGGGATTTTAGAAATCATTATGCAAAATAAAAATAGATGATTAATAATGACGTTAACTTAATTTATTGCTTTCTGTAATGGAGAATTAAGTTATATTTCAATCTGTATTAGGATTCCCTATACCTATCTGCTACAGTTTTCTTGCTATCGAGGTATATTTTATTCGATACCATAGTTTTCCATTTTATTAATTTACTTCTGACCAGCTGGCTATGAAAATTAAAACAACGTAACATTTATATTAATTTTTTATCATAAACAATGGTGCAAAATTATTGAACAAAAAAAAATCATCATAAATAAAAAGCATATTTTAAACGATTTAGAACTGAAGTTACTAGAACACGCCCCAAAGATGTTACTGGTGATGAAGGCAAGCAAGTAAATGTCTTGGCATATTTGAATGCAAATCCACATACGTCGATTAGAGCTGCGTCACAAGATTTGGGACTATCTTACTCGTCAATACAGAGAATTCTGGAAAAACATAAAATGCATGCTTTTTCCATTTTAAAACTGCAAGCTCTCCACCAAGGTGAAGAGGTACGATGTGTGGCATTCTGCGAAAGCATTTTATTAAAAACGCAAGACCCAAATTTTTTGAACAAAATTATTTACACCGATGAGTCAAAATTTAACAGAGAAGGGATAATAAATAGGAGGAATTGACATGTTTGGGCAGAACAAAATCTACGAATGGTACGTAAAAGTAACTTTCAAAATACATTTAGTTTTAATGTTTTTTGTTTGATGATGGATAATTGCGTGTGTTTTGAAGTGTATGATGAAAATTTAAATTCTCGTAAATACCTAGAAATTCTTAGAACGGTGGTTTCAAATTTTTTGGAAAATTTGCTACTAAATATTCTAAATACGTGTTGGTACCAAATGGATGGCGCTCCAGTCCACTCAACCCATGAAGTTTACCATGAGTTAACAAATATGTTTGAAGATCGCTGGTTTGGGCGTAATGGTCCGGCTCTATGGCCTCCCAGATCACCCGATCTAAGACCCCTTGATTTTTTATGGGGCCATATCAAGAGTAAAGTCTACTCAACGCCAGTCAATACCAGAGATGACTTATTACATGGAGTTAGAACTGCCTTCACCGAATTAGATGAAGGAATGGTATTGAAATCTTCGACCGTTGAGATTAATAAACGAGCTTTATTGTGCTTAGAACACAACGGACGTCACATAGAACAGTTCTTACACCAATAAGACCCAATTGTTAACATTTAGTTATTATTGTTATTATGTTTTATTGTTTAGGCTAATGTAAGTTCCAATCGCAACATCAAGAATTCAGAGTGCAACCGACTTCATCAAGTTGGTAAATGAGGTGCTGGAAACGGACAAGATTGGAACAATACTCACACATCAATATTCGGGAATTAACTCAATAGAATTTAAGGAATTCCTGAAATAAAACGGCGTTCGATTAATTTTTACGGCCGTCGATGCGCCCTTCTCAAATGGTCTGAACGAGAGGCTGAATCAGACCTTGGTCAACAAAATAAGATGTAAGATAAATGAGAAGAAAGAAAAAAAAGCCTGGATAACAATCGCCAGAGAATGCATCGATAAATACAATAAAACAGAACATACGATAACGGGCTTTACGCCTAAGTATTTATTAGACGGCACGAACACGAGCATCCTACCCGAAGAAATGAAAAGAAGAAACGATAAAGAAAATTGGATAAAACACAAAGAACTAGCTCTGGAAAGGACAAAAAATCACACAAATGCAACGAAAAGATATGTAACAAAAATAGAAGAAATCACCCGTTTAACACAGGAGACTCTGTATACGTAGAAAATTATAACAAGGTAAACGGAAAGAAATTAGACGAATTGAGAGTTGGACCTCTCGAAATAATGGAGAAGATATCAGATTCAATATATAGAATAAAAAAAGGAAAACGAAATCAAGAAACAAGTTTCTCTCATGTAACAAAATTAATACCTGCATCAAACAATGGGGACGAAATCTGAAAATGGCACGTATTTTCACCCTGGGCGGGGGAGATATAAGGAAAATATACTATCCTTAGCCCTTAGCCCGGCATGCCGCGCTTCATTTCTGGCTTTATATAAACTAAGTTTATCACTTTGCTTTTTCAGCATTATGATTAGTTCATTCCTGTAATGTTGTATTACGTGTCTTAGACTATGATTCAATAAAATAAAAAGGAAGTGAGTCATTGTTCACTCATATAATTATATATATATATATATATATATATATATATATATATATATATATATATATATGTTATATATATATATATATATATATATATATATATATATATATATATATATATATATATATATGTTATATATATATATATATATATATATATATATATATATATATATATATATATATATATATATAATAATATTGGGGTTGAATAATATTCCGATTTTCGTTACGACCCAAATTTATTTAAATTCTCAGAGGTTACAGCTGAATATCTGAATAGATTGGCGCGTATATCTCAATTATTGAATGGTCGGTCCCTCTATCGAAATCGCGCCGAAAGCTGATGTCATAGTTTATACTACATGTCTCATAAAGTATTTGATTTAATGTCAACAATTCGGCGGCGGCTCGGTCAAGGTTCCCCCAATTCGATAAATGAAGAACAATGGGAACAAAATATTCGAAATAAATAACTAAAATTCTGCTGGCTTCACATTAGGCTTATCCTGACATGAGCGCGTCCTCGCGACCTTGGACCTGGGTCATATGTGATGTTCTGAATCACCTTGGCCGCGGGGAAGTCAGGGGCCGAGCTCCAGGAACTCACAACGCAAGACGTGAGCATGGGTTTGGGCGAACCCAGGGCTATCCGAGCTACAGGTGGGAGAGGCCACCTACCTGATTAAAACCGGAATCTTGGCCCGCACTTCAACGACCTCTGTGTGGTACAGCAGGGGTATGTTGTGCGGTTACCAGGACCGGGGGGCTTGTCATAACTGGCTGGCCTGCGAGGAGAAAACCTCTATACAAACCGACAGCGAAGTCGTTAAAACCTGTGGGGCACCTGGCGCACCCTACAGTATATAGCCTTACTCACAGGATGGGCGTCACCTGTGAGTCGACCATGAATTCGTCCCGTTTTCGTGGGAGCTGATATGGAAACTGAAAATAACAAAAATGGAAATAGGACTGAGGGTATTGATGACGGAAAAAGCAATGGAAAGGAGAAAGCGTGGAAGGAAGTAGGGAGCAGCTCGGCGATGTCGGAGGCGGAGCTGATTCGACGGAGGATTAAGGAGTCCCCGGGGAGGCAGAGGAGCCTCTCGTTGTCAAGTAGTCTGCCCAGGAACATGCTGGTGTTGAACCTAACGTGGGACGACGATGAGGGTAGATCTACCAAGAGGAAGAGGGATGAGGAAAAAGCGGCAGCGTCGGAGATATCGCCACAGAAAATGAAGGACCGTAAGTCGGCTTCGGCGTAAGTAATCAGAACACTAGTTAGGCAGGTGGATATATGCTCTAGGGACCTCAGCTTTCTCGTGAGAAACAAACCTAACACTAAGCGAGAGATAAAGGAGGTGGTAGCTAAGCTACGAAGCATTGAGAGCCGGCTAATGTCGACAGATGAGCTGCAGGAAATCCTGAGAGTGGCAAGAAGGGGAGACAAGGAGGAAGGAGGAACTTCGGATTATGATGTTGAGAAAAGGGATGTCGGAGTAGGGGATGACCGGCTTCAGACAATGGATGTGGCCACACAGACGTTCGATGAGGGGAAAGGATAGAAAAGGATCTGAAGGAGGAAAACTCTAGATGATATCGGCGCGGTCGTGAGATAGAGGTAGCCTGAGGGAGCCTTCAAAAGGGTGACCGTGGTGAAAAATGGGTCCATACAACTAACAACGAGATGGGACGTAGTATGTTGTGGGGATACTGAGGGACTACATCTGGATGAAGGGGTGCCAAAGAATATCTGTAATAGGTACTTCGAGGGCATGGATAACCAGGAAATACCGGTGGGAGGGGTAGCGTACGTGCGACATGACACAACCAGGCCGTCTAAAACGGGAGGTGGCAACAAGTAGGTATGCGTACCGGTTGATGGTGGTAGACTCGTGGGGGAAGCCCTGGCATATGGAGAGCCTGGTCCAGACTTTGAGGGTCCTCAGAGAAATGTGTGGGAGGCAGGGAAGGAGGAAATTGGTATTTCCTCCCCACAAGCAGGTTGAATGGAGGATAATCAGGAAAGTGGCCGAGTACGTCTTCCAGGATGAGGAGGATATGGAGGTGGTGATATACCCCCCGAGAGAGGAGGATAAAAGTAGGCGGCAACGACCCCAAGAAGGATCAGAGGAGCAGGAGAGAAGGAATAAGGAATGGACCACGGTGGTCAGGAAGGGGCATGGTAAAGAAAAAGTCCGTAAGGTAGAGGAAGCCTTAAGTAAGGCGGGTGATAGTAAACCTGCCGCCATGGTCATTAAGGACACAGGGACCGGTACATTTGCTGAAGTACTGGCCAGGATGAAGAGGAAGGTGGACCCCAAGGCCGTGGGGGTCGAAATAACTGGGCTGAGAAAGACCAAGGCGGGAGAACTCCTTCTGGAGGTCAAAGGGGGAGGCGTGAAGGCCGATGCTCTGAAGGAGGAGATCGTTAAGAAAGTAGAGGGGACAGAGGTTAGGGCTCTTAAGAGGGCGGAGAAGATAATGATAAGGGATATCGAATATCGATGTAGTTGCCACTAAGGAGGAGGTGGTAGAGGATATCGTGAAGAAATTAGGGGGGAGGAACTTTGGAATTAGTGTCCCTGAGGGCAGGTCCTGGAGACAGCCAGACGGCGATTATCCTGGTAGATAGGAATGGGGCCACGAAGTTACTGGAGGCGGGCAGAATAAGGGTAGGGTGGGGAAGATGCCGGGTGAGGGCGAACCCACACATGCAGAGGTGCACTAGATGCTGGGGGTGCGACCATACGCAAATGCAGTGTAAGGGCCCTGATAGGAGTGGCCTCTGCTTTAAATGTGGAAAGGGAGGGCACAAGGTGGCGGAATGCCGAATTGCAGAAGCATGCCCGATATGTAGCAAAGAGGGACATAGGGCGGACACAGCCAAATGCCCTGCATTTGAGGGAATGAGGAGCAGGAAGGATATGGAGAAGGTCGCAATAAATAATGCGAATAGTGAGGCAGCGGTGGAGAGGGTCAGAGGCCCAATATATAGAGAAGGAGATGGAGGAGGGAGGCAAGGATTAGGGTCGCCGACACGTTCAGGATCATACAGGTAAACCTGAACAGGTGCCGGGCGGCCCAAGACTTCTTATGGGCTACGGTGAGGGAGGAGATGGTGGACATCATTCTGGTTAGCGAACCGAATATCGCCAAGACAAGGGATCAGGGCTGGGTGACCTGTGGTAGACTCGACGCTGCCATTAGAGTCACAGGAAGGGAGTACGTGGCGAGCGCCTCGGGGAGTGGCCCGGGATACGCGTGGGTTAAGGTGGGACAGGTGACGATCTGCAGCTGCTATTTCTCTCTGAATGCAGCTGTGGATGAGCTTAGGATCTCGCTGGAAAGTCTGGAGGGGCTGATTGCTACAGTGGGGGGAGAGTTATCATAGCAGGGGACTTCAACGCGCATGCGCCTGAATAGGGGGCGGACACTACGAACGGCAGGGACATCTGGTGCTAGAGTGGATGGCACGGATGGACCTTGTCGTGATGAACGAGGGTGAGATGTCGACGTTCGAGAGAGGGGGAGCTACATCCTTTCCGGACATAACCTTTGCTTCCGGAGCGGTAGCTGGAATGGTCAAGGGGTGGAGGGTGTTCCCTAAGGAGACGCTTAGTGACCATAAGTATATTCTCTACATGGTAGGAGAGGAGGAGGTGCAGACCACTAGTATTGCCAGTGTGGGATGGAACCTAAGCCACTGGGATAGGGAGGCATTTTGCGAGACCATGAGGACACAGGTGGCGAGAGGGGCGATCCTGGACTCGGAAACCCTGGTGAAGGTCGTCACCCGAGCGTATGATGCCTCGATGCCCAGGAAGAGCAGGTCGAAGCATAGAAGCAATACCATATACTGGTGGACAGAAGAGATTGCTGCCCAAAGGGCGAGGTGTGTGGCAGTGCGTAGAGGATATACTAGGTGGAGACGGAGGGAGCATGCCGCGGATGAAGGGGAGAAAGTGGAGGAGATAAGATATAAGGAGGAGAGGAGGAAACTCCGAGACTGTATAAAAACAGAAAAAAGGAGAAAGTGGCAGGAGCTGTGTCAGGATCTAGATGGGGACGTGTGGGGGGGATGCATACAAGTTGGTAGTCAAACGAACGGGAGGCTACCAACAGACTGTATCCCTCGAGAGGATGAGGGATGTGGCTGATGCTCTCTTTCACAGGACGGAGCCGATACCCTGGGAGCGGCACATGGTTGGGGAGGGTATACCCGCATTCTCGGAGGAAGAACTGGAGAGGGCGAGTGCCAGGATAAAAGTGGGAAGGGCCCCAAGGTTGGATGGCATTCCTGCGGAAGCGGTGAGAGTGGTGGTGAAGGACCACTCACAAACGGTCTTGGGAGTCATGAACGGGGTCCTCCGTTGTGGACTATTCCCGCAATGTTGGAAGGGAGGAAGACTGGTGCTCGCGAGAAAGGAGGGGAGGCCTGACGGACATCCCGGGGCCTATAGACCTATATGCGTGATGGACGTGCTCGGGAAGTTGCTGGAGCATCTGACCCTGGCTAGGCTTCTCGGAGACGTAGATAGGAACGGGGGCCTCTCTGATAACCAGTATGGTTTCACTGATAACCAGTATGATCGACCGTTGACGCGATCATGCATATCGGGGAGACTGCGGTGGAGGCCTTGGCTGCTGGTAAGTTGTGCGCGTTAATCGCGCTAGAATAAAGAACGAGGTCAACTCGGCAGCCTGGGAAAATATTAGGAGAGGTCTGGAGTGCAAGAGGGTGACCCCCTATATACCGAACATAATAGGGAGTTACCTGGAAGACAGGTATGTGATCATGCGTGACACGAAGGGGAGGCAGGAGAGGAGGACGATCACGTGTGGTGTTCCGCAGGGCTCGGTCCTAGGACCAGTCCTGTGGAATATCATGTTTGACGGTGTCTTCAAGCTCAAGGCTCAAGTTCCGCGGGAGGTCACCATCAATGGCTACACAGATGACTTTGCTGTCCTGGTGGTAGCCAAGCAAGGAGTGGAGGTCAGGGATAATGGAAATCTGGCAGTGAGGAAAATTAGGAGGTGGGTGGGAACAAGACACCTTGAATGAGCGGATGGAAAAACGGAGACCATCCTCGTGACGAGGAAAAGAAGACTGCCGGACATGGAATTCTGTGTGGGGGACATTAAAGTCAGGCCAGGGAGAACCCTGAAATATCTGGGGGTGTGGCTTGATCCTGGATTACAATATAGGGACCATGTGACGAGGACCCTGGAGAAGGTTGGGAGGACGGTATCGGCACTGGGACGCCTGATGCCGAACGTGAAGGGCCCCAGTGCGGCGAAGAGGAGGGTGCTGGCCGGAGTGGCACAATCTGTCATGCTATATGCAGCTCCGGTTTGGAGGAGGATTTTGGAGAAAGCAAGGTGGAGAGAGAAGGTTCTAAAAATACAGAGAAGGGCGGCAATAAGGGTCACCAGCGCATACAGAATGGTCTCGGGCCCTGCCGTGCTGGTCATTGCCGGGATGCCTCCGATTGATCTCATGGCTAGGAAGAGAGAAGAGGTATACCGGAGCATGGAGAGGAAGGAAGCGAGAGAGAGAGGATGTGGGAAAGGTGGCAAGAGAGATGGGAGACTGAGACGAGAGCGATATGGGCAAGGTCTGTCATACCGGCTGTTAGACCTTGTGTTGAGAGGAGACATGGTGAGATACGGTATCATCTTACGCAGGTGCTCTTAGGGCATAGATGCTTTGGGGAATATGTGCGGAGGATAGATAAGACTGAAGCAGAAGAATGTATGTACTGTGGAGAGAAAGATCACCCCGAGCACACGTTGCTCAGGTTCCCGAGGTGGTCGGTGGAAAGGAAAGAATGTATGGCTGGTGTTGGACGATTGGAGAGTGTGAAAGATTTGGTATGGAAGATGATTGGAAGTGAGAGGGTATGGATGCTTGGGGAGAGAATGGTTGGTAAAATTATGAAGAAGAAGGAAGAGGAGGAATGGGAGATCGGTCCGAACCCCTAATCGCGAGAGCGGAGGGGAGATGTAGGGTATGAAGCTAAACTAATAACATCTATGAAGAAGATTGACCCCTACCTCGATGAGAAGTGACAGCGGTTCCGAGGTAGGTGGAATACTGATTCTGGAGGACCTCTTGTCCGGTCAGCGCAAGCGCCGGCTACGTTCTCACAAAAAAAAAAAAGAAAAAGGTTCACTAGACCGACTTCTCTACTCCGAGTTCACTAGATTTGTTTCTGCTGCAGTGAGTTCATTGGATCAGTTTAGATTCGCTAGACCTCTTGTCTTGTAGTTGCCCTGGATCCACTTCTTTGGGTGCATTAATCAAACACGCCGATACCCCTGGGTACACTGGACTCAGCCCTACTGTGGATCCTGGAACTGCATCCCTCTTGGTGGGTACACTGGACACTCTCTTTAATTTTCATTCTACAACTTAAAAAACTATTAAATTTGGCAAGTGAATTCCATCAGATTGAGATGAATCCAGAAGACATCCCCAAAACAGCCTTCAATGTGGAAAATGGCCACTATGAGTACGTCAGGATGCCATTCGGCCTGAAGAACGCCCCAGCGACGTTTCAACGGGTCATGGACAAACATACTAAGAGGACTACAAAATGAGATATGTTGTTTATGTGAGAGGTTTATCTAGACGATATCATCATTTACTCGACATCATTACAAGAACATCTTGTCAACCTATCAAAAATATTCCAAAGACTGAGAGAAACTAATTTTAAGATCCAATTGGACAAGTCCGAATTTTTGCAAAAGAAGTGGCTTATCTTGATCACATCGTGATACCAGATGGGGTTAAGTCCAACCCGGACAAAATTATGGCAATAGAAAAATATCCATTACCAAAACCAACGAAGCAGATCAAAGGATTTCTCGGTTTACTCGGATATTACCGCAAATTTATTAAAGATTTCGCGCGAATTACGAAACCATTAACTGTTTGTTTAAAAAAGAATTCAAAAATTGAACATACCCCTCAATTTATAAAATGTTTTCGAAGATTGTAAAAAATTACTAACTAATGAACCAATTCTACAATACCCTGATTTTTCTAAAGATTTTATTTTAACGACAGACATGAGCAATGTCGCAATTGGCGCAATCTTATCGCAAGGAACTATTGGAAGCGATAAACCGGTAGCGTTCGCTTCTCGAACATTGAACTATTCGGAACAAAATGTTAGTACTATAGAGAAAGAACTTTTGGCCTTTGTATGGGCGACAAAATATTTTCGGCCTTATTTATTCGGTCGTAGGTTCAAAATTGTAACAGATCACAAACCCCTCAAATGGCTAATGTCATTAAAAGAGTCCAATTCGAGATTAGATCGATGGCGGCTCATATTGGAGGAATTCGACTGTGAAGTAGAATATAAAAAAGGCAAAAGCAACACCAACGCTGATGCCCTTTCTCGCATAAAAATACACACAAAAGATTTCTTGGAATTTATGGATCAATATAATCGATCCCTGAGCACAATAGGACCAGAACCCAATAATACCGATATAATCTGTCAATAACTGCAAATGCCAGCGAACAACCAAGAATGGAAGACGTCACTGAAGAAACATGCCCACCAGCATTAAGACCTACTACAGATACCGAAGGAATTATATCTGCAAACGAACCAGAAAGAAGAGACTCCGAAGAGATAATCTCTGCAGAGGAACCAGAAGAAAGCAACACTGTGCATACAAGTCACGAAAATCCAATACAGGAACTTCCAATATCAGAAAAAGCACTAAATTTATTCGATTTTCAACTAGATATAACTTTTGTCTTACATTCACCCCCAAAACCAGAAATTAGACAAATATTTCCAAATAAAAAACGAATTTTCGCCCAGTTGTCTGTATTCGAATTAGAAAAAGATGTAATCAATTTTTTCAAAAATTATGTAGACCCAAAATTTACGTACGGTATTTATTTTAAAGATGAGACATTTGTACCGCAGCTTTGCGAAATTTTACAAAAAACGTTTAAAAATCCAGCATACAAACTAATTAAATGTAATAGCATTTTACAGGATGTTATAGAAAAAGACTTACAGAAAGATACAATAAAAAATTATCACGAAGATAAAAGTAATCACAGAGGGATTCTAGAAACGGAAACTCGTATAAAATATCGTATATTACTGGCCTGGTTTAAAAAGCGATGTTACAAATTATATCAATAATTGCGAAATTTGCCAATCCAATAAATATGATAGAAATGCATCTAAACAAAAATTAATGATAACTCCTACACCATCAAGATCTTTCGAAATTATTCATATTGATACCTATCAGGCACAAGGATAAACATTTTTGACACTCATTGATACTTTTTCAAAATATGCTCAAGCTTACCCCCTAGCAGGTGTGTTGGGTACAGAAGTTGTTAAAGTTTTTATAATTTTCATGACCCATCATGGGTTACCATCACTTGTAATTATGAATAACGGAACTGAATTAAAAAATTCCGTAGTACAAGAATTTTTTAAAATTCATAAAATTGAAACTCATTATATTACAGTCAATAATCCCCAATCTAATGGACCAATCGAAAGATTTCATTCCACCGTCATTGATCACTTAAGAATAATAGGAGCAAAAAATAAAGGTAAAAAAGGTAAACTTAGGTTATAATAATTCAATACATTCAATTACCAAACAGAAACCTATTGACATTATTAACGGACATTTAAATACTAAAGACCCCTTTGACATAAATTTAAATCAACAATTAATGAATAATTATGTGCAAGAACATCGCAAAACCACTAAAGAAATTTACAAAAAATTAAATGAACAATTATCTCAACAAAAGGAACATGTTATTGAAAGTCATAATGAACGACAAAATCGTCATGACCCTTTGACATATGAACCAGACACTGACGCATACAGGAAAATTACTACAAAAAATCGTAATAAATTAAATCCAAAATGTTCTAGAGACAAAGTTATTCAAAACAGAAAAATAAAAATAAAAACTATTGGTAATATATTACATAAACAAAATCTAAGAAGAGCCCGGTCTAATAAAAAGATTTAAAAAAATGTTACAGGAACCAACTGTTCATCCTGATCCTGGCGATACCCAAGATCATGCTTCAGGAAGTAACGATAAATAACCTAAATAAAAATCCTGGGATTCTCCTGTATAAATTAGGCATAGCCAAAGTTAAATCCAATACGCACACCTTTATCCACTATTTTGACTTAGACCCTATCAAAAATGATATAAGAATACTAAAACAGCTATATATAAATATAACTATTACAATAAATGAAACCCTCAATCAATCATACTATTTTGAATAAAATAATTTTGATAGAGCTCTGCAATATCAATTAACATTAGCTGAACTAAAATTCAATTCTCTAAGCCCTACAGGTAGAGTTAAATATGGTCTTATTGATGGATTAGGCACCATAATCAAAAGTATTTCTGGAAACTTAGATGCGAATGATACTGCTCGTTAAGATCAAGCAATTTCCGATCCCAAAATAATCAAAAAGAAATCACTCAAAAATTGAACAGACAAATTTCTCTTACCACTCAAATGATTGATAATTTCAATAAAACAATGACATTAATTAGAAATAACCAAATTGTAATTACTTCCTTTCTAAATAAAATGAGAAAAGAATTAAATAAATTTATTTTTGACTTTAATCTTTATCTGGAATTCAAAAATACCTTAGATCAAATTAGTTCGACATTAAATCTAATTTTGCAATTATTAAGTGATGTTGAAAATTCAGTCACTTTCGACAGATTAAGTACATTGCACCCTAGAATTTTGAAAATCGATGAACTAGAATCAATTTTAGATACTATTATAAAATATAATAGTCAGTCAATTAATTTTTCCATGCGATTCAAAAAATACTCATAGATATTATAATTTAGTTGACACTGAGGCTTACTACTCAGGTACAAAAATTGTTTTCGTGGTTCATTTCCCAATTATTTACCCCCAAATATTTTCCTATTATCATCTTTACTCGATCCCTACCCAAAACCTCACAACAATTGTTCCAAAAAATACCTATCTGGTTATGAACGAAAACCTCTACGAGTATACATCGATGCCTTGTATCAAGTTACACCCTGACTACTATTGCCCTGAAAATAATTTAATCAACGGGATCAATAAAGAAGATTGCATCTTTGAATTATTACGATTGGAGTCCACCCACGAAAATTGTGTAGTTACACCCATACAAATCGCCGATACTGTGGTGCAACAAATCGACGAATCACATTACATAACAGTTTTCCCAAAACCCACTAAAATACGAACGGTATGCCAACGTACGGACCTTACAACACTACAAGGGAACTATCTTATCAATCTACCTTTTGGATGTCAGTTCCAAACAAATGAATCGATTTATGTTAATGAAAAGTCAATCAGTGAAGGTCAGCCAATGGTTCTACCAGAAATCATTATTCAATATAATTCACCTGTACCTTCTCTAACCAAAATAAATTTAGAAAACGTCGAACTTGACAAAATTCATGAGCTACAGAAACAATGACGAAGTTTGACCCCTATCGATCTTACTCCAAATCGAACTACATGGACTAATACTTTTTGGACAATCCCAGTATATATTATTTTAATTTTTACTGGCCTATATTTCACATATGCATTTATCCGAAGAAGAAGGACGACCAACGAACCCGGTAGTGACCAGTCGCAACCCAGCACTTCGGCATTTTCACCCCTTGAAATATGCCTCAATTTAGGGATGGAGGAATTATGTCAGCCACTTTACAACTGAGCTAGCATTTCTTATCTCAATTCCTAGAGAGGTGCTGACAGCAACATCTTGAAACCTATGCCTTGTTCTGTATTCTATAGTTAGTTCTGATTTAACATTCAAATTGTAAAGACATACTTACAATAAATATTTTAATTAAACGAAAATTCAATTGTGAAAGTTTTGTTTTTTTTAAAACTGGAAATCGGCGACGAGGTATATAAGTCGTATCATGCCAGTCCCGTGAAAAAATTATACTTCATTCGAAGGGATTATTATTACGGTACCAATTCGGTTTTGTTCAGAGTGAAAAGTGCGTACTTCACAGTTTATTACATCTTATGTTACCGCAATTATATTTATTCCGGGTTTTATTTCAGAACGCTTCTGCATTTTTATTTTAACAATATTATTTTTCTCCACCGCGTCGTATGGTAATATCATGTTTCGTTCTATTAACTTCAAAGACGCCGATGTTTTATAAACATAAACTCCATCGCTCTCCGTAATCGGTTGGCCTATCAATAAAACGGTTGTTTGTAATTATCTGGCACAATAAGGAATTCGGTTGCGCGACAATTTCGTCTATCTCGATTTTTATTTTTATTTGGCCTAAAGGTTTTACTGTAGCCCCTCCATAATCTACGATAACATTATTTGTTGTATGGGTTTCTATTTGTAGACCAAATTTAGACACTGCACTTAATTCAATCGTATTGCAGCTGCTACCAAAATCTACGTATGGGGAAAGGGTTTGTCCATTTATTTTAGCAGTTTTATAAAATTTATCGTTTTTTTTATGTCCTGGTTACCACTCGTTACTAATTTTATTCGCGATTTGAGCTTTCACCAAATTTTTGTCATTTACAACACTCATTTTCGTTATAATCTTTCCGCTTACAAACTGAACAGTTTTTATCCGAAGCATATTTTCGACAGTCAATCTTTTTGTGTCCTTCACGACCACATAAAAAACATTTGACTCTTTTCCTATGCCTATCATTAGATTGTTCAATAAAATTATGTGTGGCACTTACCTTGAGGCTGTGTTTTGATACCAGTTCACTATTTGCAATTAAACACTGTAGTAAGTGCTTCCTAGATATACAACCTGCAGCTCGAATACCTGACCTTACGAAGGGGTCGTTGATTGTGTTTGTGATTACTTCCACGATCATCTTGTCCTGAAGTTTGCAATACTGACCAAGGGTTAACTTTTGGTAGAAGAAATTAACCAAACGTTGGGATGCACTTCGCTCAATATTTACTAAATCCTTCAATTTGCTGAAAACACACTGTTGTACTGGAAAACTTTCTTGTAGTTTGTCCTTCCATTCTTCCCACGATAGATTAAGATTTTCGTGATTCTGGTACCAAGTCTTCGTGTTTCCTCTAAGTTTATTTATCGTACAATACATACGGGCTTTATCATCCCAGTCAATCAGTCAAATAAATCACCAGTAGCGTCAACACTGTTTAACCACTGATTAACATCCATCAGTTAATTAAAATCTCCACTTAATACTGTTACACTATCAATTTTACCCCGATAGGCACTGGACTTTTTACTTAACTTTGTTTTAATGTTTTTACTTGGCGATGCAATCTTTTATTTTATTGAACATGATTGTCACTATCACTAATTGTTGTATTACTATTACTACTACTAGGCGAACTTTCACTACTCTAGGTTGACGATCGCGCGTCCTTTTTTGACTTATGTTTTGGCATGATTTTACAGTTTTGTACTAAAAACACGCAAAAGCACGTAAGACAATCCCACTTCTGATTTGTTAAGAAATAAGGGGTTGAATAATATTCCGATTTTCGTTAGACACCAATTTATTTAAATTCTCAGAGGTTACAGCTGAATATCTGAATAGATTGGCGCATATATCTCAACTATTAAATAGTCGGTCCCTCTATCGAAACCGCGCCGAAAGCTGATGTCATAGTTTATACTACATGTTTCATAAAGTATTTGATTTAATATCAACAATTCGGCGGCGGCTCGGTCAAAGTTCCCCCAACTCGATAAATGAAGAACAATGGTAACAAAATATTCGAAATAAATGACTAAAATTGTGCTGGCTTCACAATATATATATATATATATATATATATATATATATATATATATATATATATATATATATATATATATATATATATATATATATATATATATATATATATATATATACAAAAAAATAGTATGACAAAAATACAGGAGCTAAAACCTGCAAGGGTTGTTAGACACTTTAACCTAATTGTACATTTACCATCTTAATGTTTTCTAAGTTAGAAGATAATGACTAGGAAAGTTTCTACCTGATTTTAACAAGCGTGTTTAGACAGGAAAGTGCAACCCAACGATGTTACCCGTCGACCAATAACAATACAGCGTGTTTACCGAGTAATTTTACGAAGAATCAAGGAAGATCCAACAATAAGCACTTGGAAAATAACAGCTGATCTTCATGTATCGCAGTAGAAGGTTTGGTCAGTGATTCACAGAAACAGCCTATATCCGCACCATTATATGCCAGTCCAAGAACTAGAGGAGGGCGGTCCTACGCGAAGAGTTCAATTTTGTCGATTCCTATTAAATACCGATGCCGAGGATGTAAATTTGTTGACTAGAATTTTGTGGACCGACGAATCTAAATTAAGCAAAGAAGGTATCACGAATTTCCACAATCTGCATTATTGGACTGAAGAAAATTCACGGTTACCAGGCCAAACCAGTTTCCAACGGAAATATACTGTAAATGTATGGATGGAAATTATTGGAAATAATTTAATCGGGCCACATTTTTTACCTGATGACTTTAATGGGGCAACTTATGCTGATTTTTTAACTAATCATTTGGCCCCTTTGTTAGAGGGTATACCTCTAGCAAGCAGACGTAGGATGATATTCCAGCACGATGGATGTCCTGCGCATTATTATCGGCCGATAAGAGAACTATTAGATCAATGGTTCCCAAGCAGGTGCATTAGGAGAGGAAGGCCTATACCATTGCTTATTAGGAGCCCCGACCTTACCCCTCTGGATTTCTATGTATTCGGGCACATGAAAGAACTCGTGTATGCTACTGAAATTATAACGCGGGAACAATTAATACCTAGGATACAAGAAGCAGCAATAACTCTATGAAATAATTTTTCCACCAGAATTACTAGAACCGACCTTTAGTCGGTTTAACCTTATTCCAATGGTGATGAAGCATAGAAGTTTTTAAAATAATTTATACGTTTAATGTGTTTACAAATTTTTGAAATAAATCCTAATGAATATATAATTAGGTTAAAGTTTCTAACAACCCTTGCATGTTTTAGCTCCTGTATTTTTGTCATACTACTTTTTTTTTGACATACATAACTATTTCACATATTTTTTGTTACATAATATGAACTACTATGTATTAATGGTAGAAGCAAAGAAGTTACAAAAAAACGATAAATTTTTTCTTTAATTTTAGAATTAACAGTATTAGGTAGTACATTTCTAAGAAAACACAAAAACTGAAATATCTCGAAAACTATCAACAATGGTATTATACATATTATGGTTCGATTTACTGCAAATTACCTCTACATAATTGAAAACAAACTATTTTGTGTGACACTATAAAAAACAGTTTTAATCTTTTATCAAACATAAATAGAAATTGCATTTGAGGCATCTTGTACGGGTCCTACTTTTGCAACTCTCATTCCAGCAAAATCTTGCAGTGGCTAGTGAATCTACGTGGAAAAATTATCGTATCTATCTAGTCTTCCCCAGGTAAAGGAGCCCTACAGTTTTGCGGTTTCCGGGGTTTATCAATTTCATCTTCTTCGCTTTCAACTTTTTCTTCATTTGACCTCTTCCTTTTAGGTGTGGCTAGTAAACCTTCTCCAATTTCCATCTGAAAATTAAAAAGATCTTTAATTTTTGCTTTTGGAACACCTGTTGCTGTACAATCTTCACCATATTCCATCCAAAGAGTTAACTACTCCGAATCTAGAAAATAGAGAATACCTTTTAAAGTCCATTTTTTTGTTTTTATAAATGTTCTAATACTCAAGCTGCTGGTCGAGGATATTAACGCCACCCATGTTATTATTGTAGCTTTTAACTATTTCAAGACATCTAACATCCACGTGCTGTTTTTCCTTTATGCACCGTCCTTTTTCGGTATGTTCAGGTTCAACTCCAGATGCGTTTGAAAGCAAAGCAACCATTTTTGTATCCTTCCATTTTACTACTACCATGTTCTGTTCATTACAACGATATTGCTCAACTCTACCAAGTTGAGGTAGATTTAGGTTTTTCTTTTTTTGGTATGGTACTTTTTTCGGTTATTTCCCCACAAGAGCAAGAACATGACTTGCTTCACGATTTTCCAAGACGATAGATGAACCCGGCGTAAATTTATTCATTGTATTTTGTGGCTGTTCTATTTTGTCACCATCTGATCAGTCTGAGTCGCTCTCTCCAAGATTTCTTGATGGAACTGCATTGTCATCGAACCAAATTGGATCAGCATCGCCTTCTATCTCAGAATCATTATCCAATAATTCTAAAAGTTCATCAACATCTTGCTGCTTGTCTAGGTTGTAATCTGAAAAAAGAAACACTCACGTAAAGAAACAACTAGCCCACATAAACGTGTAAGAGCAGATTAAGTACTAACAACGGACTTACACAACATGTTAATACATGTGCATAAAATGTACATGTTTAACGACAGGTTTTGATTCATTGTTCACAAACAATCTAGCCGAAAAAAGGGTTGATACTACGCTATTTACCTTTTAAACTAACCGGCCAAACTTGATATAAGATTTAAGAAAATCTTAAAATTTTATATTGCTGTTTGCCTACCTATTTTAGCCATTTTGCCTACTGTGCGCCGAGAGGCGGACACTTCGCTTCTATCTTCGCTCGGTGTCAGTCCCCGGGTGTATATGGTCTGGGGTATGGGGGTATTAGTCTGCTCGTCGATATACATTTTCGCGCTATCGATCGCCGGTATGGGATTAGAGCTGTGCAGCTCAGGACTAGGCATGGCCTGTTCTGCTTGGTAACTGGCAAAGCTGGGGCAAAATTGTCCCCAGAGTAACGAGAATATGGGAAAGCGAGTCAACTCGCTCTCCTGGAGTGAGTGTAAAGTCGTTTCTTTTTCTTAACTTCATTGGTAAACAGATACGATATAATTTTTAAGCCAATGTATTAACTCGTACGAGGAGTAAATGCTTGCACTGATTACTTAGAGAGGCTAACATTGAACGAAGTCATATCAGTTTCTATTTAAGTCTGCTGGCCAACCTTTCCTCTTGGCCTTTCTTCAATCTTCGGTTCTCCGCTGGATGTAATAGTATTTTAGAAGGGGGTTGGGATGTGTTTCGAGTTTTAGATGGTGCTTACGGATTCGGTTTTTGATGACTTCACTTATACGAGGTGTGGCTACAAAATAACAATACTGATACCGAGGGTGGTATAATTCCTGTCGATCCTTTTCCCTCTACGAGTTTTAGAATATTTGTAGACTTCCTATGACTTTCGGATTACAGATATCAGCTTTATTTTATAATAAACTTACTTTATTAAAGTAATAACTGAGTGGAGTTGCTAATTTCACTTTTCACTCGTATCTTAACTACTTACAGTAAAATTTGTATTTTATAATGCAAATTACACTGTCAAAATTTATAGTACTATAAAATAAGAATGTAACTATAACTATGTAGTTGAAATACGAGTGAAAATTGGAATTAGCAACTGTACACAGTTGTTACTATTTATTGTAACAGGAATAATTACAGTCCGGAAAGCTTTACTTCCTAAAAATGTATATGGTTATATCTCGATAATGACAGATGTGACTATTGCTAAGTTTTAGGGAATGATTATTTGTTAGACCTATATAGAACTGATCTGCAGCAAATACAAATTCCGATAATATTTACGAGAAAACCTTTTTAAAAGTGGCTATTTCGCCTAGGATATACTTCAAAACCATTTGATAACTATGTAATGCAAAATATTGTTTTTACAATTAGGGAACTAAGATGAAATCCACATACTTTCTTATTTGTCATTTTTTTCCAATATCAATTTTTGTTTGTCAAAATAAGATATTTTCTTAATTTGTGACGTACGGTGAGAACTGAGACCATACCTAATCCAATTATATAATTAATTTAATTATATATTTAATAGTTTTAAATAAGCTTAATTTATTTAGTTATTTAAAATATTGAGTCACGCAAACCAAACAAATCTAAAATGTAAATAATAGTTTTGTTTTCCTTTTTCTCTATAATTAATTTGACCTTATAGATAGACATGCAACCATGATTATATAAATTAGACACAATCAGTGGCGTAGCGTGCCTTAGACGGGCCCTGTATTAAAATTTGTTGGGGGGTTCAAATGAAGGGTAAATATTTTTCACAAAAGGAACAAAAACGCTCGCATTGAATTAAAATAATTATATATTGATTATATGCGTTATTACTTACAATTAATACTCCTAGGAACTAAGCTAGCCAAACAGTTCAAATCAAATATACACTTTTCTTGTCTTTTGTTCAGCGAACTTATTTATGAAAACGTTCATAGCTGAAGACGATTTCAGTTTTTCTAAATTTTCTGCCCCTATAGACAGTAGTGACAAGTCTGATAGCCTTTCCTGTCCCATAGAAGTCCTTAGATAATTTTTTATCAGTTTTAATTTCGAAAAACTTCTTTCAGTTATTGTAGTTGTAACCGGAAGGGTCAAGAATAGAAAGCATGCTGTTATACCTCCGGAAAACTGGATGCAAGGCTATTAAATTTTATCAGCAATAATTCCATAAGTTCCTTAATGGAATTAATTTTCTGAATTTCAGATTTTAAGCATGTTTTCAAAACAATTAATTGTTCATAAAGATCAACTGACATGTCTTTACTGTATTTAGCAGACATTTTTCCGGCATACTTTTTTATTATTTCGTTTGAAAAAGATAAGAGTTTCTCCGGTTGTAATACTTCGAACATATTACTTAGGTCACAGAGGCTCTGAAATCTTTGTTTAGTTTGAGAAATTAATATATCTAAACAGCAATAGTACACATTGACTTTGAAGTATGATTCCGGGTCTGAAATTCTCTCATCTTTTGATAACTCATCAAAAAAACGCATCGTTATCTTCTTTCTTTTATTTTAGAAAACAGTTGTTACCCCCCACCCTTTTGGTAGATCTCCGGACTCGTTCAGCAAACCATAGAATCAATTTTGATTTCTTATTTCGCTCAGTCCATTCAAAAGATTACTTAGTAAAATGCTAGCTTTTTGTAAGTCATTATTTTCATGCTGTAGAGCTTTAGAAACAGGATTAATGATTTCAAAGTGAAGAGAAAAAGGCCACAAACACCATAAAATCGTAGCTCTCTAAAATGTTAATTATATTTTTACATTAGTCACGTTCGTCTTTTTTAGTGGAAATTAAATTTAGTTGGTACAAAGTTTTCATTATTAATGAATAATTTTTCCTTATAGCTGATAAAGCGTCGTTTATTGAAGACCATATAGTAGGACACACCTTTTTAAGGGTAATTTTATATTTTTCAGATGAATCGTTACTCAACATTGACCAGCATTTTATACTATTGCTAAAAAAAGTATATATTTTTTCGAAATTATCAAAAAAATTGACACTTCAGGAACACATTTCGCAGCATCGTTTAAAATTAAATTTAATGCGTGTGTCGCACAGTGAACATAATCGGAATTTGGGGCATGCTCTTTTATAAGGGCTTGTAATCCTCCATATACACCCGACATAACATTTGCTCCATCGTAACCCTGCCCTCTACATTTGGACAAATCAAATCCATATTCTTTTATGGTATTTAAAATTACAGTTTTAAGTCCTTCTGCACTAAAATCGGATACTGCTATAAACCCCAAAAAGGACTCACACATTTTTATTTCTTTAGGTACATTATCATCATTTTCTGTTATCGAGATGTATCGAAAAACTACAGAAAGTTGGTCAATTTTTGACAGCTCTTGTATTATATTCAAAATAATCGCCGGAAATGGAGCTTTTTTAATTTCTAAAACAATATTTTCTTTAACTGCGGTACTAAGCAAATTAACAATTTCATTTTGAATCCTAGGGCTTAAATAATTTATTTCGCCTTTCGGCTTTAAAAGAAGTTCTTTTAAAATAGGATCATAATTAGATAGTAAATGTAAAATTGATATGGAATTTCCTGATTCAGAATCATGGCCTCTTAAAGGTATATTGCATGATGCTAAATTATACGATGCAATATATCTCGCCAGAAAATAACTTTTAAAAATTTTAAGAAATATTTATACAGGGCATAGACCAAAACATATAAAATGGCAAATAAAGCTATTTTAGAACCATATAAATTATCTGAAATTTTTTCAATTGTTGCGGGATACGACGGAAATAAAATTTTCTTGCAAACATTCTTAAATGCTATAAAATGCGCTTTCGACATGGCAGTTGACAATCAAAAGATACTCTTAACTCTCCATGTAAAACATAAATTATGTGGCAAAGCTGCCGAATTAGTTAACTCTAGAAATCCGTTAACTTGGGAAGAAATAAAATATTTATTAGAAACTCATTTTGGATACTCTAGAGACCTTACGCCTCTCATTCAAGATCTTCAAAGAATTAGTCAACAATCAAACGAATTTGCTTTAAATTTTGTGTCTCGCTTGCAAACGCATAATGCAAAAATACATGCAGCAATTAAAAAACAGCACTTAACCGCGGAACAAAAAACCGCACAATCCAGCTTAATCGCAAAGATGACTCTTAACACTTTATTAATAGGATTAGATCCAAAATTAGGATCTATAATAAAGGCAAGTAATCCTATGGATATGCTTCGAGCAATATCCAGAATTAAACGGGAACTTCAACTTTCGTACTTTGAGTCTCAGAAATATCAAAAAACAAATAAACCTTTACAACAGAATATATCAAATGTTAGGAAAATTTTTACATTTTGCAAATGAAATGGTCACACGATAAATGAGTGCCGAACAAAACAACAAAGTTCTTCAGCACCATTCCAAAATTTTTCTAGGCCTAATTTTCAACAGAATTTCAATCAGGCCCAATCGTCTAACTTAAACCAAAATTTTCAGCGACCTCAATTTAATCCAAATGGCAATAATAGACCGACAAATCCACATTTTCAACAAAGTAACTATCAACAAAATAGGCCTTCAGCTATTAAACCAAATCCAAATTATACAAACCAGTCAAGACCACCAATAATTCGGCCAAATCCGAATTATGAATAACAAAGAGTTCATCACATAAATGCCCAGATGAACCAAAATTTTGATGATACGGCTCATCAATACGACCCACAATACACTCATGATACTGCTCATCAGTACAGCTCACATGCACAATATACTGATGATACCGCTATAATATCAATATAATTACAATTGTGATCAAAATTATGAACAATATTAAGATTCATATTCGGACGAACCACAAAATTATAATTTCACAGCAAATCAATTTAATTATTTTGATACTGATCAGGATTTTCGGAAAATTACTTAAGCTCAAGATCATCCACCAGATCAACAACTATGCTAAATAAAGGAATTAGAGAACCAAATTCAAGTAATGACTTTGAACACCAATCAACAGCCAGACGAACAAATGTTCCTATAAGTAGAGGAATACCAAGTGCTCTATTAACAGTCAATCCGACAAATTTATATTACATTGAAGATGCTACTAAAAAATTTAAAATATTAATAGATACCATCATCATCATCATTAGGTCATCAGTCCTAAGACTGGTTGGACGCTAACCTCCAGCTTCTCCTATCTTGTGCTAATCTACGCATTTCGCTAATTGTGCTACAGCCTACATCCCTTACTATTTGCGAGCAGTAGTCCAATCTAGGCCTACCTCTGCCTTTCTTCACTCCTATTTCTGCCTCCAAAATATCGCGGACTATTCCCCCATGTCTCAGCAAGTGGCCTACCATTCTATCTCGTCTCTTCTTTTTGTTTCTCCACATACTTCTTTTCTCGCCGACTTTCTCCAATACTTCTTCGTTTCTAACCCTATCAGTCCATGGTATTTTCATCATTCTTCGGTAACACCACATCTCAAAAGCTTCTAATTTCTTCCTACTTGCTTCCCCTACCGTCCAGGTTTCGCAGCCGTATAGTGCCGTGCTCCATACATATGTTTTCAAAAATCTCTTCCTTGTTTCTAAGTTTATTACCCCCGAGCATAAAAGTGCTTTCTTTTTGTTAAAAGCTACTCGACCCTGCGCTATTCTTTCTTTTATGTCTTTATCGCTTCTTCCATCCCAATTTATTTTACTTCCTAAATAAGTGAAGTCTTTAACTTCCTCCAATCTTTCATTATTAATTTGTACTTTCGTTTTTGCTCTGCTCTCGCGCCCTCTGCACACTAACACTTTAGTTTTGTTTTTATTCACCCTCATTCCGTATTTCTCTGTCAACACTGCCTCCATTTCGTTCAATGCTGATTCTAATTCCTCCTTACTAGATGCTAATACTGCTATAGCATCCGCGAATCTCAGCATTTTTAGTTTCTGTCCCTGTACTTTAATCCCGAAATCCACTCTATCTTTTACCACATTAATCGCCTCTTCGATGTACAGATTAAAAATTAGTGGTGATATATCTCTTATCTCTATACTTCATTCCCGCGCTCTTTAGTATCTCGAACATTTTTTCCCATCTTACGTCATCAAAAGCTTTTTCTAAATCTACAAATCCTATATAAGCGTTCTTTCCTTTTTCTATTGTTTTCTCTAACATTACTCTTAGCGCCAGAATAGCTTCGCGAGTTCCCCTATTTCGCCTAAACCCGAATTGGTCTTCTCCTAGTATTTCCTCCGCTCTATTTTCCATCCTCTTCTGCACTATTCTAGTTAAAATTTTTGACACGTGGGAAGCTAGGCTAATCGTTCTAAAGCTCTCGCATTTGTCGGCTCCTCTCTTTTTCGGTATAGTAACGATAATGATTCTCTTATAATCCTCCGACATCTCGCCCGTTTCGTATATGTATTTTACACCCGGCGCTCTATTATTTTTTAGCCCCCTTAGTGCTATTTCAAATTCCTCTCTCAATATAGGTTTTCCTACATCTTCCCTATCGATGCTAGATTCTTCCTCTAATATCTCTCCTAATTCCTGACCCTCGTATAAATTTCCTAAGTACTGCTTCCATCTATCCGCTTTCTCCTTTCTTCCTATCAGTATGTCCCCCGATTGACTCCTAACGTTTCTACTTATTGTTCTTCCTCTTAATTATTTTGTAAGCCTCATCGGTCTTACCTACTTGCAACTTATCTTCTACTTCTTTGCATTTATCCTCTATTCATTGTTCTTTTGATTTTCTACATTTTCTAATGATTTCCCATTTTATTGACTTATAAGTTTTCAGTCCTTCTTCGTCTCATCTGTTTTTGTAGCCTCGTCTCTTTTGCATTAAGTTTAAGATTTCGTCCGTTATCCAGGGCTTCCTAGCTTCCCTTTTATCGTGTCCTAAAACGTCCGTAGCCGCGGAAGCTAGACTATTCTTGATACCCTCCCACTCAGTTTCTGCGTTCTTGATTTCGTCCTTACTTGTTTTATTTATTAATTGATCTATTTTCTCCTGGAACTTATCTTTCATATTCTGATCCCTCAATATGTCTACATTTATACGTTTCTTATCGTTCCGGGTTTTCAGATTTTTGAACTTTAATCTAGCTTTCATGACTACCAAGTTGTGGTCGCTGTCTACATCTGCTCCTGGATAACTCTTACAGTCTTTTACTTGATTTCTAAATCTCTTCCTAACCAGAATGTAGTCTATCTGATACCTGTCTATCCCTCCTGGCATTTTCCATGTGTACCGCCTCCTAACGTGATTCTTGAACAATGTGTTCGCGACTACCATCTTGTGCTTCTCACAGAATTCTATCAGTCTGCTACCTCTCTCGTTTCTGTTTCCTAATCCATAAGGACCTACAAATTCTCCTTCTTTCCCCTAACCTACGACTGCGTTAAAATCTCCTACTATTATTAAATTTTCATGACCCTTCACAAATCCTATTACCTGCTCTATGTCCGAATAAACGGCTTCTAACTCTTCCTCACTGTGGCTAGAAGTAGGCATGTATACTTGCACTATTACTTTTTACTGGCTATTACTATTACTGTTTCCACTGGCTTCGAATCTAACCTGACCATCATTACTCTCTCGCTGTATTGTAGATAGCTATCTACACACTGTCCTGCGTTCTTCCGCATAACGATCCCTACTCCCGCGTTTCCATTTACCGATCCTGTGTGTATTACCCTATAGTCACCGCTCCAAAAATCTCCTACTTCCGGCCAGCGCATCTCACTTATACCTACTATATCTAATTCTAACCTATCCATTTCTATCTTCAGATTTTCTAACTTCCCTGCCTGTCTCATGCTTCTGACATTCCACGCTCCGACTCGTGAAATGCTACACTTCTTACTATTATTGCACTCAATCACGTCTCCCGGAACAGTCCTCACCCGGCGATCCGAACGGAGGACTATTTTACCTCCGGAGTTTTTTGCCCCAGGAGACGCCATCATTAATTTGGGATAAGCTTTCTGCTAGCTGTTCTGAGGATTATAATGTGGTAGTTTCCTCTTGCCTTCCACATCGCAGTCCTGTGTGTCATAGCACCATACCAACCCCCACGGTTTCTGCTACTATGACTACTGAAAGAGCTGCTGCCCTCCTTCAGGGACTTGTCTTAGTCTGACCAAGAAAACTTTCAAGTTTGAAGGAACCGTCACCCATTGTACCCAGAAGATTCTCAGACCTTGCTGTGCATCTGAAATCTTCACCTGGTAGACATCTTCCCGAGCAACGCAGACATCGACGCCTGAAGTTACCTTTAACGACACTTGCAGTCACCTGGATACCGCTACGTGAGAAATGTTACTGCCGTAAGTCCTTTCATCCATTATCCTAACATTATTTTTCAATCAAAGATTATATTTATGAATATAGTAAGAGATAGATCACCTTTGACAAGGAATATGATTGAAAATAATTCACATAAACTAAACGAAAAAATAGAAAACATTAAAATGGCTACCTCGACAAACCTATCGTATTCAGATATTCAGATTAGGTTCAATCTAGCGAAATATACGGTACCTGAATATGCAGGAGGATCTAAAGATTTATTCTATTTCTTAACTCAAACAGAAAAATTTTAAAATAATTTTACGTTTACCGACGAAGGGCTAAATGAACATTTTTTCCAATATATAGTTTCACAAATTAAAGGAGAAGCACGCGATTTAGTTATATTGAATAACCCAACAAACTTTAGTGAATTGAAAACATCGTTATTGAATAAATATAGAGACCCAGGAAGCGAGCAAATACTATTAACTTCACTTACTACTTGTTACCAATTACCTAATCAAGATTTCGAACGATATGCCGCAGAAATAAAATTGCGTCTCCAAAAACTCAAAGAAAACGTTCCAATAAACAACTCAGATCCCACAACAGTCAAAATAAAAAACGAAATGTTCGACGAACAAAGTCGTTGTACGTTCATTGCAGGTCTAAAAGAACCCCATAGAAGCTATATTTTACATTTAAATCCACCCACATTGGAATATTGTATAAATCAATGTAGGGTTTATGACAATCTACAACAACAAAGTAATTATCTTGACTTCATGCGCAACAATTCGCGACATAAACCAAATAAACAATCAACACCATCAAATAAATATCAAACTTAACGTAGGCCAGATTATAACAATTCGTTTCAACCTAGAATGAGCTTTAATCAATTCCCGAGATATAATAACCACCAACATTTTAATAGCCAAAACGATTTACAGCATTCTCCACGAAATCAAAACGTGTTTGCTCCCAGAAATCAACCGCAAACATATACGCCCACACCTATGTCAGTTTCTACTCGAAATACCTATAACAATAACCACCAAAGAAACAAAAACCCTTCTTAGAACACGCGCGCAACACAAAATCCAAATAATTATAATCACTTTAGAAATTTAGGTAATAGCAGACCTGATCGTATTATAGACGAAATAACCAATGTCGAACATGAAGATTCGAATGAGGATCAAAATTTTCCAAGACCCAGCCTCGGAAACCCGCATCACTTAGACTTAAATAATTTAAATAACCAAATAAAACTACCATTTATTTATTCAAAATGAGAATTTAGAAATATTACTCGACACAGGAGCATCCGCCAGCATGATGAACTCCGATATTGCTTTCGAAAAATTCCGTCAATTCATTTATCATTTAAAGTTCATTATGCTTTGAAATTGCCAATTTTCCAAGAACATGGTATTTCCGATAAAACATTATTTCTAATTTTTCCATGGCATCAAAGGTATGACTGCTTATTAAGTTTTAACGATCTTACTAATATAAAATGTTCTATCGATTTACATAATAAGACATTAAATTTCCCTAATAAAACAATTCCATATGAGGAAGATTTAATCAAAAAATTAAAGTAAATATAAAAAATGGTACGGTATTAGTGTCGCAATTAAAATTAGATAACGAGTTAATCCCTGAATCAATATGCCAAGTAAAATATCATTCGCTAATAATGCCCTACGCGTTAAACAATATCGAAATAAATAATATTCAAGAACCATTGCAAGTTACTCCCATAGAAGAATATATCGAATATGAACCAATTAATGAATCGTATACACCCAAGTTTAATGTCGAAAAAGCTATTCGCACCTCTCACATGAATGTAGGAGAAAATTCTGAAAATCTGTAAAGAAAATTACAAAGTATTCTATAACCCTGAAAAAGTGTTAACAACATTAACCATGCATAATATCCGGACTAAAGACGATAATCCCATTTATTTAAAAAACTTTAGGTACCCCTACCATCTAAAAAGAGAAATTCAAAATCAGGTGAAAAAACTACTAGAAAATGGTATTATCCAACCATCAGTCTCACCCTATTCAAGTCCCGTTTGGATTGTCCCCAAGAAAATGGATGTCTCTGGCCAGAAAAAATGGCGAATGGTAATTGACTTCCGAAAATTAAACGAACGAACTATAGAAGACAAATACCCACTACCACGCATAAAAGAAATCATTGAGAACCTAGGAAAAAGTCAATATTTTACAACGCTGGACTTAGCACAAGGATTCCACCAGATACCAATGGACAAGAATTCCATAGAAAAAACTGCATTTACCGTTGAAAAGGGTCATTGGTAATATGTAAGGATGCCCTTTGGGTTGAAAAATGCACCAGCTACATTTCAGAGAATGATGGACCATGTTTTAATGGAATACTTGCATAAATTCTGCTTTGTATATATGGACTAGTTTGTATAGTAGCCTAGACGAACATATTTTACACATTAAACTAATATTCAAAGAGTTATTAAAGTTTAACCTCAAAGTGCAACTAGATAAATCGGAATTTTTGAGAAAAGATGTATTCTTTTTAGGTCATATTATTACGCCTGACGGTATAAAACCGAATGAAGAGAAAATCAGAGCTATACAAAAATATCCCCTACCCAAAACACAAAAAGAGATTAAATCATTTTTAGGACTACTTGGTTATTATAGAAAATTTGTAAAGAACTTCGCTCACGTTACTAAACCATTTACAAAATGTTTAAGAAAAAACGAAAAAATAAATCCTAACGACCCTGCCTATCAAAACTGTTTTCGAGAATGAAAACAATTAATCTGTAACGCCCCTGTTTTAGAATATCCTGATTTTACTAAAACATTTCATCTAACTATCGACGCTAGCAATGTAGCTATTGGCTCAGTTTTATCGCAAAATGGAAGACCAATTTCGTTTTTTTCTAGAACTCTCAATACTGCTGAAATAAATTATTCAACAATAGAAAAGGAATTATTAAGTATCGTAGAGAGTTCTAAGCATTTCAGACCATAACTTTTTGGACAAAAATTTATCATAGTATGCGACCATAAACCCCTCTTATGGTTATTTTCACTAAAAGAACCCAATCAAAAATTAATTAGATGGAAATTCAAATTAGAAGAATTTAACTACACTATTTAATATAAACAGGGAAAAGATAACGTAATCGGTGATGCACTTAGTAGACTTGAAATTAATGCAATTACGCGCAAACAGACCAAGAAAAATTACGAAGAAATAGATGACGAACTTCTATCAATCCCACCGGAAGTAGATTCAGAGGAAGAGTTATCACCGGAGGACGCCGACGAAATATTAAACAACGAGAGCCTAGCATTACCGGAGGAAAGTAACGATGGAAATACTGTCCATACGGCTAAAGAAAATCCAATCTGCCAATTGAAGATATCGCAGAAGAGTATACAAGTAGAGTGCTTATACCGGTTGGGAGTCCTCCCCCCACCACTTTCTATGACATCACAGTTGACCTTGAGGGGGTCACCGTGGTCAGGGTCACCTTGTGAAGGTCTCCTTGTTCAAGGTAATCCCGGTCAAGGTCATTCCGGTCAAGGCCAAGGTCATCCCGGTCAAGGTCACTCGGCCAAGGTCGTTTAGGTCAAGCTCACTCGGTCAATGTCACTCGGTCAGTGTCAAGGTAGTCTAGGTCAAAGTCACCTTGAGGAGGTCACTCTGGTCAAGGTCACTTTGCTAAGGCCATCTTAAATAGTGTCTCTCTGTATTTTCCCCCACCACCATTTTTAAAGAATAGCGGCGGTAACCTTTATATAGAATAAGGAGTGTGCATACTGAAGTTAGTTCTGCCACAGCCTCCTGTCTTAATTATTCATTTGATATACATAAAGTAATATGTACATTGTGCTAATTGTGGTACTACTTTCACGCGATCTGATAATTTGCGGCATCATGAGAGAACGTCATGTAAAAAGACACAAGACAATCATGGTCCATCACTGAAATGGCAAAAGTGTAACAACGATCAACCGTCAATATCTACAAATGCACAAGTTTGTGATTGCTGCAATAAGACCGTTGCAACCCATAAAATGTACTCCCATGTGAGAACATTGCAACATAGAACAAATTCATGCCTCCCCTTGATGGATGGTATTCAAATTGTCCGTAGCGCTTTTAAAAGTCGTATAGTGAGCTACCGGATACACAGTGAATACATAGACTATGTATTGTTCTTCAATGAAATTAGGAACAAAATAATAAATTTACTTGAGGAAGTTATACGAATGCATAAATCTGTGAAAGTCAACATGGAACTATTTGGCAGCTACATTTTACAAGCACAGGAGGTAAAGGATATCAAATCATTTAATACATCCAATATAATTTTAGACATGTCATCCGACTTGATGTCTAAATTTGATATTTTTGTGGACAAAATGATCTCCCAAACTACCGAATTTCAGGAGCGGGACTCAGGTACGATATTCTTAATAATTGTATGATAAATAATTTATAATAATAAATTATATTATAGGTTGGGCTCTCGAACGTATACTGTATGTTGAAGTTAACGTCAATAAGTATAATCCACTAGGAGGCTCATCATATATCAAGCTACCGAAATTTATTGAATCAAAGGGGGCCATAATAAATGCAACCCATGCAACACAACCATGCAACAACAAAAGCCCATGCAACACAACCATCATGAATATTGTTTTGCATGGGCTGTAGTGTCAGCGTTATACCCTGTAAGATGCCGTTCACATGAAGTATTATCATACCCTCATTACTCTTCCGTTATAAATGTAACAGGTATGGATTTTCCAGTTAAACTAAGCGACACTTCAAAATTTGAAGAAATGAATAACATATCTATTAATGTATACGGTCTACAACATAAATTTGAGAATAACAAAATTAAATATGAAATAGTCGGACCTTTACGTTATTCAGGCAAAAAATTACGTATACACATAAATCTGTTACTAATTTCGGAAGAGTGTAAGTCAAATCACCACTGCACAACAGAGTGCGTTAAAAGTCATTATTGTTGGATTAAGGACTTATCTAGATTAGTGTCTGCACAAGTATCTGCTACTGAACATAAAAAATATTTCTGTGACGGTTGTCTAATGTATTTTCATAATGAACACCAATTAGTGTTGCATCAGCAAAATGATTGTAATCACTTATACACTACAACACCTTCTACAAAGTTCAGGATCGATGAATATGGAAATAATGTACCGGAGAATATTTTGAAATTCGAAAATTTTGTAAAGCAAATGAAACTCCCGTTTGTCGTTTATACTGATTTCGAATCTATTTTAAAACCTATATATACCTGCGAGCCCAACCCTGAACTTTCCTACACCAATAAAACTTTCAGTCGCGAACTATACTCTTTCGCTTATTTAATAAAATGTTCTTTTGATTATTCCATCTCTAAATTTGAACTCTATCGCGGACCTAATGCAGCAGACGTATTTGTGTCACGTTTGGAGGCTGATATAAGGGATATATATAATAAATATTTAAGAAATATAGTTCCTATGATCGCTCTCACAGCTGAAGAAAATGAGAGTTTTACTAATGCAATCACTTGTGGTATATGTGAACAACCTTTTAAAGATGGAGATGTAAAAGTCAAAGATCATTGCCACTTAACCGGTAAATATAGGAAAGGTGCAGCACATTCCGTATGCAATTTAAATTATAAATTACCGAAACATATTCCTATTATATTCCACAATATGAGTGGATATGATTGTCATTTATTCATAAAGAAACTGTGTACTCACGGCGATAAAGTTGATGTAATAGCCCAAACGAAATAAAAATATATATCATTTACAAAACATCTTTACATGCATGATTATATTAATAGCAAAGGACAGTTAAGAAGTAAATTTATACAGTTACGTTTTATTGATAGTTTCAAATTCTTGTCCACCTCGTTGCAAAATTTAGGGGAGAATTTATGTGTTAGCGAGTTCGTGGAAACGAGACGATTTTTTCCTAACGATAATCAATTCAATCTAATGAGAGGAAAGGGCGTATTTCCGTATAGTTTCATAAATAGTTTAGATAAGTTAAATTTTCCGACGTTACCGTGTAAGAAGGACTTCTATGATAATTTAAATGATGAATATATTACAGATAATGACTACGACAGGACAAGGGACGTTTTGAACTCCTTCGGTTGTAAAAATTTAGGAGAATATTCAGATTTATATTTAAAATCGGATGTTCTACTTTTGTGCGATGTTTTCGAAAATATTAGAAAAATTTGTCTGGATAAATATAAATTAGACCCTTGCCAGTACTTCACAGCCCCCAGTTTATCCTTTGACTCAATGTTAAAATTGACGGGTGTGGAATTAGAATTATTAACTGATATCGATATGATTCATTTCCTTAAAAGGGGTATACGCGGTGGAATCAGTTAGTGTTCTGAGAGGAAGCATATCGCAAATAATATATTTCTTCCACAGTACGATCCTAATGAACGTTCATCATTTATTATGTATTTAGACGCCACTAATCTATATGGTCACAGTATGTCACAGTCATTACCGACAGGTGGGTTTTCATGGTTATCCCAAAGAGAAATTATGGACATAGACATTATGAGTATTTCAGAAAATAGTCCTTATGGATATATTTTCGAAGTAGGCGTACATTATCCAGAAGAACTGCACAACTTGCATTCCGATCTTCCATTTTTGGTCGAAAGTATAGTTCCCCCAGAATCTAAATCTAAATTACCTAAATTATATCCAAATGTAAATGACAAAAGAAGATATGTTGTACACTATAGGAATCTTAAACAAGCCCTCGATAACGGTTTAATGATAATGCAAACTCACAGAGCACTTAAATTTAATCAGTCACCTTGGTTAAAAAATATATATTGATTTAAATACTCAGATGCGTAATAGTGCAACGAATAAATTTGAAAAAGATCAATATAAACTAATGAATAATGCCATACTTGGGAAGACCATGGAAAACGTTGATAATAGAAGTGACATAAGGCTAGTGACTCATTGGGAAAGTATTAGAAGAAGTACGGGGGCTAACGCTTTAATTTCCCGTCCAAATTACAACACTTGCTCAATATTTTCCGAGGACTTTGTGGCAATACATATGAATAAACAAAAAGTACTCTATAATAAACCAATTTACTTAGGATTCTGTATTTTGGAGTTATCGAAAACAGTTTTATATAATTTCTTTTACGATGTAATAAAAAAAGAATTTGGAGACAATGCTTCCCTATTATACACTGATACAGATTCTTTGATCATTAAAGTATTCACAGACAATTTTCATTATTGATTTCATTATTAAAAGTCCAGGCAAATTTGATACATCTAATTATAAAGTAGGAAATAAATTTAAAATTTCCAACAATCTGTCAGTGTTGGGAAAAATGAAGGATGAGTTTCCGTGTGATCCAATTATAAGTTTCTATGGTACTGGAGCTAAAGCTTATTGCGTTCAGTCGGTAGAGAATGAATTGAAAAAAGCTAAAGGCGTAAAAAAGTCCGTAATTAAAAAAAAATATCTATAGAAGATTATAGGAAAATTGTTGAAAAAGGCGGTTTAATATTCAGAAAAATGTATACGTTTAGGAGCGATTTACATGATATCTATACGGAAATAAAAAATAAAGTTGCCCTTTCTCATCACGATGATAAAAGAAAGATTTCTTATTCCAAATACCACGAAAACATTACCGTGGAGTCACAACGATATCACGTTTTTTCAAAGCGATAATGAACATAATTTAGAATGGTTTCTGTCAGCTTTAAATAGTGAATTTGTCGATATAGATAATCACATGGACGGACACGAAAACAATTTAGATGCCTTAATTGCAGCAATAGATGAATTAGGTGGATAATTATTATTATTTTTGTAATACAGCGTAGTACAATTGACTAACTGTAGAGTTCATATAATAAATAATATATTAAATATGTACAATATAATGTTACGATGTATTTAAATAAATGAAGTATATTTAACTGGTGTCTTTAACTTATTCCATAAATACCTACTTCCTATACCATAGAAATCTGTAAAGAAGTCATCTAGGGGTGTGAGTTAAGAAAGCACAGTCTCATTGAATATAATTTTAAAGAGTCTTATATTTTTCTCTGGAAACATAATTTACCTTCAGACCCTAAGTCTCCTACTGCATACTAGGTGACGCACTATAATGTACAGCTTTGCCGCTAGAGGTGCACCAGTAAGTAACACCGGAAATACAACCAATGAGAGACCAGTGTGTAACTGCTGACGTAAAGCAACTGGAGGGGGTTAGAGTGGGAGGCAGCGTGGTTTCTCTTCGGTATTAGCTATTAGCTTTCTCTTTACATCCAGTAGTCGTTGGGTGTAGACGTAATCTTAATTGTTATATTGTACACATTTTTGTGGAAAAAAGAATAAAAATGGTTTTTGGTGAATCCAAGAAAAGTTTACTTAGTGCATCCGCTGAAGGAAGCTCTCCAACATTTGTGTCGTCGGTTTTAGGAGCCGCAACAATTCTCTCAAATATTGTTATAAAGCCGGCATCCGAGGATAACGCCTCAAGAAACAATGGAGGCGATGGTGACATAAATAATGGTGGACAGACTGCATATCACGGAAGTATGCAAAGCTATGTCCCTACAGATGCCAGCCTTCCAACCCTGACGTTATCACAGGAAGATTTCGGTTTTGAGGATATGCAAAGCTGTGTCCCTACAGATGCCAGCCTTCCAATTCTGACATTATCACAGAAAGATTTCGGTTTTGAGGGTTTGCTCAATATTCCTGTGGTAAATATATTAGAGGAATGCGACGTCTCAAGTGAAATGGCGGTGGATGCTAACGAAATCGCCATTTTTAAAGAACAGCCAGTGACGGATGCGACAAAGGATAAACCATCCAAGATGGCGGAGCAAATTCCTATTATGATATCAGACAAGTCTGATTCTGAATCGGAGTCTGAAATATACTCCCAATCTGATATAAAAATGTACAAACAGTTTCGAAAGCGCTATCGTGAGTTTGACGCTGACCATGATGCACTATTAGATCGCAGTCAAATTATTAAGAATACCAGAGCACAAGTCGTAGAGAAAAAATCAGCCGTTGATGCTGAAACTCGACGCCTCTTAGCAAGGAGCGGGGATTTAGCAAATGAAATTAGTAATTATGATCGGGATCTTATTAAGATTCACAATAGCTTGGAAAAGACGGCGAAACGGCAAAGGAAATGGAAAAATTGTCCCAGTTAATTGTACATAATGAGTATTTGTGCATGTTTGTATAATTTCATTTGTACATAATTATATATATAATATTGTAATTAGGTTACCTTATATTATGTTTATTTGTATTATAAAATAAAATTGTAGTATCAATTTAAGGTTTAATTTATTTTATAGATATAAATTAAAACACAATAAAATACTAAATATTTATATATTAAAAAAAATCTATAGTACATCTATATATTATTTACAACTACTAATGGAATACTAGTGCTTAATTAATACATTATTACTACATAATATCAAAAAATATTTACTGAGAATTTGTACAAGTGAAAGAGCACCATGGCTATTAGTATAAAAACAATGTTCTAAACAACTTGCAAATTTTAATGACTTAAGACTCGGAAAATATTGTGGGTAGCTATCTAAATCTATAATTATATTTGTTAAATATAACTGTAGAAATTTCTTCTTCATATCACCTTTACCTACAATTATAACATCTTTCGGTAGCATACCATTGTGACTACTCTTGGCTGTTAACTCAGATAGATGTTTAAGTATATTCGTAAGTTTCGATAGTTGAACATATCCATCACTCCATCTTACCCCACCGTGATAGTTTCTTTCCAGCCAACGGTAATGAGTTTTTTCATCTTATATGAGAGAAGAAAATGGATATGGCGGCTCAAACAGATAATGTTCTTGTTGGTTTGTATTTGAAAAAATGACAGCCATCTCTTTCAGTATAAACTCTTTGTGCTTATACTGAAATCCTTGTAAATCTATTAATGTAGTTGGAACTTTACCATTCAGTGAAGCCATGCTGTCTCTATCTTATGTAAATCCAGTTTGAACAGAACCATCTAATGCGTTATAGGTTAAATAGGCATCGTGAAGAATCAGGGCATATACTCGGGTTTGCTCGGGAAATCTGGCATCACATGTTTCAAATTTTAATTTTATATCCACTGTAGAGGATTTTACGGCATCTGGTTGGTGAGCAATCAATAACAAATAATGGTTTTCTGAATTCACCAAGATCCATCATCGGCTCACACATATCTTTATCATAGTAACTACGTTGAAAACTTTCGTATGCATAATATGCCGGAGAATCGAGCTTTTTACTAAAGTCCAAATTCCAGCGTTCATATGGGAATACTTCTGAGTTGAGATAAAGTCTAATATTACTAATATTAGCATGTGTAAACTGTGTAATATCCATGGCTTTATCGTTGGACTGATTATTATTTTGGAAACCAATAATAATATATCGAGACCTCTCTAGACTTCGGGCAGCTTTTACAGCCCAAATATCAGATGAAGTTAGACGTAGCGCAGGTAGCTCATATAGATCCCACATATGATAGGCCACCCTAATTTTAGCATTATTACCACTTTTACAAATACGAGTGAAAATTTTTCTATTTTCCACTCGATTTTATTAATTTCTACCTGAGCCTCAACTTCTCCCATATAACAATCCTGAAAAGATCGAGCGATGATTAAAATTAATTCTTGTTTGGAATTTAAAATTCCCTTGTTATAATCTTCTGCAAAGCCCATGAGAAATTTAAGAGGTAATCTGCCACTAAACACTTTGCTGCGAGTATCTAGAATATCTTGCTTATTATGATTAAGACCCCATCCCATCGTTAACAATGATAGCAACTGCGTTTGTCCATACGACACCCGAGTCTTCATGGTGGTAGTTATTCCCGGTTTTCTAACTACAGCCACTTGTTTGCCGTCCATTTCGTAGCGAATTTCATCGAATAAGAAAGCGAGGGCATTATGAGATAAATAACATTTCTTGGTTGTATCAACGGGTGTAAATTTCCCCTCTATATAAATATAGCTATCAGATATGTCAAGTATAAGATCTTGAAAGTTGATGGGAACTCGAATTTCATCAGAATTTCTATAATGCGGCGAGCTATATGGTTTGTATGTATGCTCTTGAAGACTAACGAGCGAGTTGTCGAACACAGGCTCGTCAAAAATCTCTAACTTGTCACTAGTAGCAACGACTACCATTTTCAATATCGTAGTCTTAACCCAATAGATTGAAGGAATATAAGGTCTTTAGCAGAGAGCTGCTTATGTCTTATCTTCTTAACGTGCACTCGTGGAATGATCTGATTTGAAATTTTCTTTTTCTTTTTATCATCATTCAAATGAAATATATTACTACGTTGACTTATTGATGGTGATTGTTGTCGTCTGTAACGGAACCCCATTTAGATGTAAATCACTATTAGACCAATTTTTTCAATTCCAATTTTACAATAATCGGTTCTCCGCGAAAGTTTATTAGATTTCCTTTATTGTCCAATATGCGCACAGTAATGTTGTCAATAAACTGACGTCCTTCAGGTCTGACTGGTAAATATATAATATTTGCAGGTTCCCTGGTAAGTTTGTAGCCAGGTTCAACATCTATATCAAACTCAAAGAGAGTATGTGATTCATATGCGTTCAAATAAGCCCCAGAAATAATGTTACAGTCTACACGAATCATCCTTACTTTCATAATATCAAAAGGGAGTGTCGATTCGTAAGTTATGTTCGGGAGCAGAGTTTGTGCATATATGCCCAATAAGCTACCGATAGATTTTTCTATGGTAAAATCAATCTAAAATTTTGACCATATCTCACATTTTAATGTGTTATTATTGGCTCGTAATAAGAATAATTTCTTAGCAGCTTCCTCTCCAATATTCATAACCTTCAATAAAGCATTATAAATTTCATTAATTTCATAAGCCCCCGGTGGTATATATACAGTTACGGGAACACTTTTTTCACTAATTCTATAGCAAAAACAATTATTACTTTCATCTACATTGAATATAGAATTGTAGGAATAAAAACCTATTAGCCCCAATCCATAATGACTCTGTTTATCCAATTGAATGGGTGGATAGATAATGCGACTTGATAATGTGAAGGTGTGCGACATGACTGACAAGAATAAATATTGCCTCAATAATTTATTGTAGACTACAACAGCGAAGCATTCTCTTGCGATGTGATGATGTATTTGCTTCAGATGATGTCATATTTATATCATTTTCAGATGCCACATTTATATCATGCATTTTACAATAACAACAAAATATCCTTTTAGGTGGGGGTCCATCATTAACGTCTTCACCGGGTACGTCATCCGATGCAGGACTCCTGGTATTATAGTGGTCTGTACAATATTGATATTTTAAAATATCAATGTCATCTTGCAGATGTTTTGGTAATTTATCCCATACTAATGCTATTTCATGTGGGACACATGCCATCATAACTTCTTTTGGCATGTCCATTAGCTGGCGTTCACTCACCTTCACGAGGCTGCGTAATCTGGAGAAGGCAATTAGTGAATGACCCATACGTTTGATATTCTCACGATCTAAGTCTTGTGTTTTATGCATCATCTTCGGGGTTCGGTTTTTCTTTTTCGGGAGATAGAAACTTCAAGCACAAATGTCCACACCACACTGTATTGAATTGCTGTTGGCGTTCGTAGTTATAAAAAATTTTGTTAAAAGCATGTACCCCCTTATATAAGTATATTATTAATTCGATAGGTGGGGGTAAATTTCCGAAGCTATCAAAATATATGACCTCCCTATGGTTTCTCTTATACGCCACCCAATGTGTTCCTGGGCCATTTATATCATCCAAATTGACTACGGCTGCCTCTTTATTATGCGGTCCAAAAGTCGGCAAATTATCACGCATGAATACACCTTGAAAATGTGGTATATTCATGTGTCCGAGTCCTTTCCGGTACGGTTTCAAATATATGCCACTACCACTCTTTCCCACTTCAATAGCTTCCACATTCTTATTATGACGATTAGTTTCGGCTAATTGTTCTCTGCTAGCTTTTACATCGTTCACTGCTTTAGCGATACCCACAGCAGTTCCAGCCAAACTACCTAATGCCGATAATCCCGCAAAGATGGGTATCAAAGGTAAAATTCCGCTTACTTTCGGTATAGGTATTATGCGAGGTGTTCAAATATTTCGCTTGCCGCCGGCTGCTTTTAAATATCGACGTGCAGCTTGAAGTGCGACATGTGCTGTTTTTTCACATCCTGTGTCGTGATGGATTTACGATTAAATCGGTGTAGCATTTGCCGTACTTTATTGACTACTCCACTTCCTAAAGGAATTTGTTTAATAGTTTTCTTAGTTTTTCTCTTCTTCTTTGTAGTAGATTCTTTTCTTCGGGGTATTCGAGATGTATCACACCTAAGACCTAACCTTCTCTTTGTTTAATTATATTTGTCACTAACCAGGCAGCCTATTTTTCCCCAATTCCGGCGTCTTTTGATTTCACTCTGTTCCAAGCTGCTTGTTCGAGCTGATAATCCGCTCTATGACGAGACGTTAAATCAGTCTGGGTGTATGCAATGTCGTGTTTCTTGCAGGCTTTATCGAGTTCATTTATACCTGGATCACCTCGTGTTAACCGCTTTTCTAGCTTAGTTCCTGGGCCACAATATTGATAAGTAGGGAGATGGAGTTCAATGGCCAGTTTATTTATTAAAGTATTAACAATCCCTCTACATGATTTCTTACGCAGATACTTACGGGAAGGTGTGACTTCATTGAATGTCAACATTTAAATAAGAGCTATACACCGCACATCTATTTATATTGTTTTCAGCTGCTGTACAATGTGCATTGTGAAACAGAAGCGAGAATTTTATGTTGACAATTTGGATGAGAAAATAGGCGATGGGTTAGAAAATTCTAAATATACTCAACGGCATGGAAACCTGCTACCTTCAACCGTTAGAGGTCTTATAATTGGGCCTTCTAATTATGGGAAAACAAACGTAATGATTTCTCTACTTACTCACTCGTATGGACTACGTTTTATAAACGTCTATTTGTATTCAAAGTTATTATATCAGCTTAAATATGAGTACTTACGAAAAGTGTTAGTCCCCATTGAAGGCTTAGGATTTTACACTTATAGTAATAATGCAGAGATAGTGGAACCCTCGGAAGCTCAACCAGAGTCAATATTTGTTTTCGATGATGTGATATGTGAGAAAAAGGATGTTATTAGATCATATTTTAGCATGGGTCGTCATAAAAATGTCGATTGATTTTATTTGGCTCAAACTTATTCGCGTGTCCCAAAACAGCTAATTAGAGATAATGCCAACTTTATAGTGACTTTTAAACAGGATTATATGAACCTTCAACACATATTTTCCGATCATGTTTCCCCGGATGTAACATTTAAACAATTTCAAGATATGTGTGCGGAGTGCTGGAAAGACAGGTATGGATTTTTGGTCATTGATAAGGATAGAGAGATACATGAAGGGCGATATCGAAAAGGACATACAAAGGTACTATAGATCTCTACGGTATGATATTTCTAAAGCTTCCGCCAATTTTGTATAGTGAGAGAGATATTATTAATAATGAAAACGTTCATATATATAGAGAAATACTAAATATAACAAAGGCACCATATAAGCAGTATGTTAAAAGAAAAGCTTTAAATGGTAACACTACCAGAAAATATCGTGAAATAATAGAACCATTATTATCATACAAAATTGTGACGCGCCACAGTAGCGGAGAAGGATTGCCGCCAAAGAGAGTACCGACAATGAAACTTTTCAGTGGTAGCGGGGTGGATTACGTATACTGGAACAAACCTAGGGAATTGGTTCGTCGATTACGATTATTGTGGAGTTCAAAACTAGCTGGTCACACAGGTCATGACAATAAAATATTGAGTATTATAGAAGAGTTACGTGAGGAAGGTATCGTGTATTGATTTTCGACTATATCACATCACCTGATAAGTATATTATCACGCTAATGTATGAAAATAATTCAGATGTACTGTGAAATGGCTCCTATCAACAACAATACTATTGACAAATTCAGCCGTAGAAGGGGTAGTAATGCCGTAGTCATACGTGGTCCACCCGGTAATGGTTTCAAACTAACAAGCGATAAAAATTTCGATATTCAAGGTAAACGCTTGAAAAATATAGCTGAGCCTATGGACGGTCAAGATTGTGCTACACATAGTTACGTAGATAGTCGCATTTCTGGATGTGTGCATGAAACACATAAAGCGGTAGAAGAATCTACCCATGTAATAATTACAGCTTTAAAAAGTTGTATGTTGACGAAACTAGGACAGCTCTTACACAAGAATGGCAAACTACATTCAATAAACAAGTAAATGACATAACGACACTTAACCAAGAATATCAAACGACTTTGAATAATCGTATGAATAGTATAGTTGAACAGATACGCATGTATGTTGCGGAAAGGACAACAGAACTAGAAGCAAAAAATTTGACGAATTTAAACAAAAGAGTGAAGGGGACAACAGATTTATGTCGACTATTTGTTAATGATGTTTCAGACCGATGCGAAAGTTTGAGCATGATAAGTATGCAACAGAATAATGCATTAACTGAAAAAATTGCTAAGATAGAGCAAGAAATGAAAAATTTCCACTGAATTGCTATGTAGCAAAAATAAAATAGTAACTGAATAATGTTCACGAAGAATTATAAACACGACAATTTCTCGTTCAAGATATGTTGCTACTTTAATGGGGGTAAATGCAAAATAAGAACATACGTTTGGAAAAATTTTTAACGATAACTTTGATTTGCACACCAAGTGATATTTCCAATGTGGAAAAAACATAAAGGGAGTGCCTTATAGTAACTATGTCACACAATAGAATTAAACTAGGAATCGTAAAAGAACTATACAGATCAGCCAGACGAAATTTTCCTAGAAGAAAAACCATTGTCAAGGGATTTAATGACTTATGGCAAATAGATTTAGCAGAAATGCAACCATTCTCTTCCGAAAATAATGGTAACCGATATAATCTCGTAGCCATCAACTGTTACTCTAGATACCTCTGGACACGACCTGTCAAAAATAAGACTGGGGATGAAGTTACTAAAGCGATGAGGGATATTTTCCAAGAAACAGGTTACACTCCCGATAATTTACAAAGTGATAGTGGTACCGAATTCTATAACCGAACATTTTCTGCATTAATGCAGGCTGAGAATATTAACCACTACTCAACGTTCAGCACTAAAAAGGCAGCTATTGTCGAACGAGCCATACCAACATTGAAGTCTTGGCTATATATACATTTTTCATACAGAGGTAATTACCGATGACTGGATATTTTGCCTAAAATTAATGATAAGTACAACAGTAAAATCCACAACACAATTAATATGAGACCATGTGATGTTACACCTACTACATCTTTGGATATATACAATCACCTCAAAATCGCTTTAAAGGCTAAATATCGAATTAATTATATCGTTCGAATAAGTAAATATAAAGGGATCTTCGATAAGGGATTTACAGCCAAAATTACAAATCCAGTTACATACATACTCGAAGATATGAATGAGCAACCAATCAGGGGGTGTTATTATAAACATGAGCTACAAAGAACTAAATACCCCGATATATACTTAGTAGAAAAAATTTTAAAAAAGAATAAAAATAAAATAAAGTGTTTGTGAAGTGGCTCGGATTTTCAAAAGATCACAACTCATGGATAGATATAGCCGCAATGGTTTAATTTTTAGTTCTTAGGTGTATGAATATTTATTTTATCTTATTAGTGCAAATATTTTTTCGTTTCTTAGACTTGTTAGAGAATATTTGATAAGGTTTCATTATTCTGTTTACACATGTTTACTTTGTCGTATTTTCAGAGAATTTGTACATATCTTAGACGTATTTTTGTGTATATATGTGAAATTATTTGAAATATATTTTATTTAGTAAGATGTGTATTATTTGATGTTCATTGATTGGAGATAGTTTCGGAGATTGAAATTAAAAAGTGTTATAATGTTAATAATTATGGAGTATTACACACAAAAGCTAATACAAAATAATATTGTGGCACTATAAGTCTATGACACATTATTAAGTTATCCTTTTAAGGAATAATAAAAAAAAACAAAAAAAAAGGAAATAAAATAGTAACTAAGAATTGGAAATATATATACTATTTATTTCAACTTCAATTTAATAACAATAAACACTTATTTGAATATAAGTTTTATTCTTAAATATGTACCTATCACTTAAAATACATGAATAAGGGCTCTAATTTGCACTAGTGCTCGATAGAGGAATAATTGTCGTCGTTCCTATTTCACTATCGTTTGTTCTAGTCTTTGCCTGGTCATCTCTAATACGCCTCTCTGAAAACGGTAAACACCAACATTGTTGCCAATGATTTTTATCATTTCCATAGAACTCGCCTGTATTTTCACACAAATACCTTCCATATATACACGCTCTACATATATTGTTCCAACAAAATATCTTAAATACGTTACATCCTAAGCATATCTGAACTAGTGGTGTCCTCCGCATACACGTATAACACTTTTTTCGGAAAATTCCAAAGTTAGCATTTTGTATCGTTGTAGCTCTACACTGATCGCACTTTGTCCCGCCTTCGGTATTAGTGACTCTCTTTGGTGGAATTTCGATGGAATGATTGTTGGCCTCTGTGCACCGTGGGCATAGTCCGGTACAAATATTAAAAACCTCCGCTGGCCATCCGTGACTGCAATTATGGCAAACTCTAGCTAGATTTACTCTATAAGGAAAACCAGCAACTTTTGGTTTAGCATCCCAAGCACTTGGAAAAGGCATTTTCACTTGCATGACTGATTCGAAATTTGTAAGATAACTGTGTTCTTCCTCCGATAAAATGGACCCTATTTAAATTCTGATTGTGACGTCACTCCAAATTTTACAGTGACTGGGGGTAATGTGACATTGATATATCCTTGCAAAAGTCATTGAAGGACTTGACACTCAATATCACACAAGGTGACCTTCACAAGGTGACTTTGTCAGGATGACTTTGGCAATGTTACCTCAAGGTCAACTGTGACGTCATATAGGGATGAGAAGAAACCGGTATATTCAAGGATGTATCCGATTAAAGGGAGAGGGAGTAGTGAATATAAATCAGAAAACATGGATAGTAAATTTAGTCAGAAGTTAGTTTCACTCCTGCTATAAACTCATCATATAATGGCGCGTGTACGTAATATGGAATTCCTAATTGATCTCGCCGAGAGGGATGTTGATAGACCCCCAAACGAAGTTTTCTTGATGGAAGCTGAGGCCCATGTGGAAGGTGAGGTCCCTGTGGAAGGTGAGCCCCCTGTGGAGGGAGAATTTGGTGTACTGGAGGACGATGTGGATGTAGTCGATGTGTTAAGTGAGGACGAAGGCCTGGAGGAAGATGTCGAGGACGAAACTTCGGTGATGGCTTTCCCCCACAAATATATCTCCACTACAGAGACGAACCCGTGGACGGCGTTGTATTGTACTACGGAGGCGATGGTTCTAATTACCGATACCAGTAAAGATGACTATCGGCTTTGCGAAGACTGTTACTTGGTATATAGTTTAAGAGTAGGGGCGGCAGTACATCGACATGTGGATATACACACCACAACAAAAGTGGAAGATGTACCGCGGTTTTATTTTGGATCGTGTAACCATCCGCTCCACCAAATAAGACCTACGAGATTGTGTGTTATATGTAATAATGTAAATAAAAAATAAACGAGAAATAGAATTATTGTGTCTGTTTTTTTAAATAGAAACCTTCTTACTGCGATTTTCTCATTACTGCTAAAATATCATGCGTAATACCAGAGTTACATAGATAAATTTGTCTTAATGACGGATATTGTGATTTTGAAATAGTTTACCTCTAGAGTTGATGCGACTAAATAATTAGTTAAAGAAGTATTAAATATTTTTTTTAAAAATAGTAAATAAATTATATATATATATATATATATATATATATATATATATATATATATATATATATATATATATATATATATATATATATATATATATATATATATATTAAAGTATTGTTATTTTATTTTATTATTGTTGTATCTACTTATACGTGAAAGGAGAAGATAACTGTGTTCGTTCGAATGTACAAATACATAGTAAATATACGAGGGTGGATCAAATATAAACGAGCCTTTGTTCATCAAACATTTATTTTTAAAACTTTCACAAAAACACAAATTTCTCTATTCCCCCCCCCCTTGTTTGTCTATACATTTTTCCCAACGGATTGATAGTTTTTTCATCCCGTTTTCATAAAAAGAAGCAGGACCGGTGTCTAACCAGGTGCGCACAAACGCTTCCACCTGTTCATCGGTCTGAAATCGCTTGCCTCCTAGCGACTCTTTGAGAAGCCCAAACATGTGGAAATCACAAGGGTACAAATCTGGGCTATATGGAGGGTGTTCTAGCTGAGTCCAGTGCATTTCACCGATTTTGGCCTGCGTTAAAGCTGCGGTATGAGGCCTAGCGTTATCGTACAAGAGTAACACGTCACGAATAGGGTGCGTCGTGCTTTTTCGGTGACAAGCAGGTTTTACCTGATTGAGGAGGTTACAGTAGTAGGCTGCATTAATGGTTCTTCGCTCATGCAAAAAATCGACCGACAGCATCCCTCTCCAGTCCCAGAACACCGTGGCTAAAACTTTGCCTGCAGACAGACGTGTTTTCGGTTTCACTGGGTTTGATTCATCTTTGCGTCGCCACTCCATGCTTGCTCGTTTTGATGTTGGGGTGTAATGGTGTACCCACGTCTCATCGCAGGTTACAATTTTGCGCAAAAAATCTTCACCTTCCTCTCTAAATTGAGTGAGAAGCGCCTGAGAGATGCGAACTCGAGCAGCTTTTTGATCTTCACTCAGCAACCCAACGAGCCAACGTGCTGAAATTTTTCGGAATCCCAAGTCTTTCGTTATGATTGTGTGGACACTCCCATAGCTGATGCCGAGTTCAACATATATCTAAAGCACCGTGACGTGGCGGTTCCCTTCAATACAGTATCTAACGCGTGCAATGTTAACCGGCGAAATGCTGGTGCGCGGTCGACGAGGATGATTTACATTTTCAACACGGTTACGGCCTCCGTTAAATTATTTGCCCAAAACTTTTACACGTGACCACGAAAGCGTTTAATTTCCGAACTGTGTTTGCAATCTGCGCAGAATTTCAGCTGGTTTCACGTTTTCGCGTGTAAGAAACATAATAATAATTCGATGCGCAACGCTGCTATGTACCTTCTTCTCACTCATTGTGATTGCTACTAATTAAACAAACACAGCAATACGACGCCATCTCCGTGCCACCTAATATCCCCATTTCAAGCTCCTAACGCCCGTATTCACCTTGAACAACTATCCGGCGAGAAATTTAAAAAGGCTCGTTTATATTTGATCCACCCTCGTATTTAAACATTATGTCCTAATAATGCATTAATTAAGCACTACTATTCTTAAAATTCTCTTTTTAATATATACATATTTGGTATTTTATTGTGCTTTAATTTATATCTATTAAATAAATTAAACCTTAAGTTAATACTACAACTTTATTTTATGATCTAAGTTTTATACAGTGATAAATGTATTACATATTACATATATAAAAAGTACATATTACGGTTCTTCTTGATCGGTATTTTCATCACTGTTATTATCATCTTCAAGATGGTATATTTGAATAATTTCTTTTGGTAAATATTTTTTAATTTGATACAAAAACATTTCAAATCGGCATGGATCATTTTCTCACAAAATTCTTCTATACTTAACACTCCATGAGTGTATTGATTACAAAAGTTAGCACCTGTGCTATACTTTTCAGATTTATTTTGAATGCGGCTAATTTCCTCATCGTCAAAGCAAATGCTCAAGTCATAATTGATGGCATGTAATGCATCTTCATTTAAATTATGGAGTTCCTCAGATAGTTTTTCGATGGCTGAATCAATGTCTTCTACTTTTATCCAGTTTACAGATGAATACTGCATCCACATATTTTCTTCGTGTTTTTAGGTTCTGTTCCTAACTGAACTGAAAATTAAAAAGAGGTTTAATTAGTACTCAATAAATACTCGAATAATATTAACTGAATCAAGTATATAAAATAGACGTAAAATTTACTCACCGATATATTCTTAATGTTTTTATCTGGAATTTTGTATTGTCACTACGATTCGCTTAGAGTTAATTTGTGATCTAAAAATATATGTAATATGCTACAATTCTTTAACACGCCTCACTATATTGCACGAATTTAATTGTTTAATACTACTACAGTAAATTAAAAATCACTAGGAATATTAAAGTAAATCGAATTTTACTAGACACCGTCTTTTTGCGCCATTAAATGCCGGTAAACTCTGACCCAGGTATGTTAATGTATATTCACAAAGAGGTGAATTTATTTGATCGATAATATTTACAGTTATGTAATCGGCGACCCTCTTTGGTAGAAATATTTTAAACGTGATATTTGCACTATCATCTAATAGATACACTAGAACTGATTTTCCAAACTTCGAATTATGTGTTGAAAGTTTTTTTATTATGTATGCTTTATTTGTTGTTAATGATGAAAGTACCCTCTGCTTTACAGGCTCTTCACATTTACTTGAAACGTTATTAAGTTCTGAGAGAGTACCAGCAGATTCCATGATCTTATATAATAAACTATAGTGAGACTTACGATAAGTAAAGGTATGTATACTACAATTACGTAAATAGATAACAACACCCGGTTAACTGTTTAACTCTAGGCGAATAAGTGTGTATAACTATCGACTGTTATGGTATCTGCTTTTATAGTCAGAAACCCTCCCAGGTGACCTTCACAAGGTGGCTTTGACCAATGTGACCCCCGCAAGGTGACCTCCTCAAGGTGACTTTGACAAGGTGACCTTGGTCGGGATGACCTTGGCCGTGACTGCGGTGGCCTTGACCGGAATGACCTTGACAGGGGTGGACTTGAACAATGCGACCTTCACAAGGTGACCCTGACCAGGGTCCGACCGGGTAGAATATGTCCGCCCTCGATGTCTCTACGGTGTTTATTTTTATGACGACGGTATTGAAGTTATCTTTACCAGAATAATAAAAGATGTATTTAAAGAAACAATTCAATTCGCAAAAGCAGCATATACACCCCCCACAGTAACTATAGAACGATTTAAAAAATCATTAAAAGAATATCACGGCACGAATCACAACGGAATTAATGAAATATATGAACACATGCGAAAAATATGCTTCATTTACAGGATGAAACTTTTAATAATAAACTATATAAATTCATGCGAAACCTGTCTCCAAGTAAAATACGAAAGACGTCCCTATCGTCCACCGTTATTAGGTCCCCTAGAAGACCATTTGATCACATTTTTATAGATCTTTTCTTTATAGACGGCTAAAATTTCTTAACTATAATTGATTTATTTAGTAAGTGCGCTCAAGCATACGCCTTGGATAATAAATTTGCTGCCCAAGTATTAAGTAAATTACGCCACTACTTTTCTCATCATGGATTCCCCAAAAAATAACCGCTGATTTCGGTACAGAATTTAATAATTCTCTTCTCCAAGAATATTGCGACTTCATCATCATCATTAGGTCATCAGTCCTAAGACTGGTTGGACGCTAACCTCCAGCTTCTCCTATCTTGTGCTAACCTACGCATTTCGCTAATTGTGCTACAACCTACATCCCTTACTATTTGCGAGCAGTAGTCTAATCTCGGCCTACCTCTGCCTTTCTTCACTCCTATTTCTGCCTCCAAAATATCGCGGACTATTCCCCCATGTCTCAGCAAGTGGCCTACCATTCTATCTCTTCTCTTCTTTAAGTTTTTCCACATACTTCTTTTCTCGCCGACTTTCTCCAATACTTCTTCGTTTCTAACCCTATCAGTCCATGGTATTTTCATCATTCTTCGGTAACACCACATCTCAAAAGCTTCTAATTTCTTCCTACTTGCTTCCCCTACCGTCCAGGTTTCGCAGCCGTATAGTGCCGTGCTCCATACATATGTTTTCAAAAATCTCTTCCTTGTTTCTAAGTTTATTACCCCCGAGCATAAAAGTGATTTATTTTCGTTAAAAGCTACTCGACCCTGCGCTATTCTTTGTCTTATGTCTTTATCGCTTCTTCCATCCCAATTTATTTTACTTCCTAAATAAGTGAAGTTTTTAACTTCCTCCAACCTTTCATTATTAATTTGTACTTTCGTTTTTGCTCTGCTCTCGCGCCCTCCGCACACTAACACTTTAGTTTTGTTTTTATTCACCCTCATTCCGTATTCCTCTGTCAACACTGCCTCCATTTCGTACAATGCTGATTCTAATTCCTCCTTACTAGATGCTAATACTGCTATATCATCCGCGAATCTCAGCATTTTTAGTTTCTGTCCCTGTACTTTAATCCCGAAATCCACTCTATCTTTTACCACATTAATCGCCTCTTCGATGTACAGATTAAAAATTAGTGGTGATAGCGTACATCCTTGTCTTACTCCTTTCCTAATACCTACTTCCCTTTTTTCCCCTTCTACTTCTATAACAGCAGTTTGCTCTTTGTATAGATTGTGTACTACTCTCCTATCTCTATACTTCATTCTTGCGCTCTTTAGTATCTCGAACATTTTTTCCCATCTTACGTTATCAAAAGCTTTTTCTAAATCTACAAATCCTATATAAGCGTTCTTTCCTTTTTCTATTGTTTTCTCTAACATTACTCTTAGCGCCAGAATAGCTTCGCGAGTTCCCCTATTTCGCCTAAAGCCGAATTGGTCTTCTCCTAGTATTTCCTCCGCTCTATTTTCCATCCTCTTCTGCACTATTCTAGTTAAGATTTTTGACGCGTGGGAAGTTAGGCTAATCGTTCTAAAGTTCTCGCATTTGTCGGCTCCTCTCTTTTTCGGTATAGTAACGATAATGTTCCTCTTATAATCCTCCGGCATCTCTCCCGTTTCGTATATGTATTTTACCAGTTCAAACATCCTATTTACTACTTTCTGTCCCGCACATTTCAAAATTTCCGCCTGTATTTTATCTACACCCGGCGCTCTATTATTCTTTAGCCCCCTTAGTGCTATTTCAAATTCCTCTCTCAATATAGGTTTTCCTACATCTTCCCTATCGATGCTAGATTCTTCCTCTAATATCTCTCCTAATTCCTGATCCTCGTATAAATTTCCTAAGTACTGCTTCCATCTATCCGCTTTCTCCTCTCTTCCGATCAGTATGTCCCCCGATTGACTCCTAACGTTTCTAATTATTGTTCCTATATCCCTGAAGTTCCTCTTAATTATTTTGTAAGCCTCATCGGTCTTACCTACTTGCAACTTATCTTCTACTTCTTTGCATTTATCCTCTATCCATTGTTCTTTCGCTTTTCTACATTTTCTAATGATTTCCCACTTTATTGACTTATAAGTTTTCAGTCCTTCTTCGTCTCGTCTGTTTTTGTAGCCTCGTCTCTTTTGCATTAAGTTTAAGATTTCGTGCGTTATCCATGGCTTCCTAGCTTCCCTTTTATCGTGTCCTAAAACGTCCGTAGCCGCGGAAGCTAGACTATTCTTGATACCCTCCCACTCAGTTTCTGCGTTCTTGATTTCGTCCTTACTCGTTTTATTTATTAATTGATCTGTTTTATCCTGGAACTTATCTTTCATATTCTGATCCCTCAATATGTCTACATTTATACGTTTCTTATCCTTCCGGGTTTTCAGATTTTTGAACTTTAATCTAGCTTTCATGACTACCAAGTTGTGGTCGCTGTCTACATCTGCTCCTGGATAACTCTTACAGTCTTTTACTTGATTTCTAAATCTCTTCCTTACCAGAATGTAGTCTATCTGATACCTGTCTATCCCTCCTGGCATTTTCCATGTGTACCGCCTCCTAACGTGATTCTTGAACAATGTGTTCGCGACTACCATCTTGTGTTTCTCACAGAATTCTATCAGTCTGCTACCTGTCTCGTTTCTGTTTCCTAATCCATAAGGACCTACAAATTCTCCTTCTTTCCCCTCACCTACGACTGCGTTAAAATCTCCTACTATTATTAAATTTTCATAACCCTTCACAAATCCTATTACCTGCTCTATGTCCGAATAAACGGCTTCTAACTCTTCTTCACTATGGCTAGAAGTAGGCATGTATACTTGCACTATTACTATTTCCACTGGCTTCGAATCTAACCTAACCATCATTACTCTCTCGCTGTATTGTAGGTAGCTATCTACACACTGTCCTGCGTTCTTCCGCATAACGATTCCTACTCCCGCGTTTCCATTTACCGATCCTGTGTGTATTACCCTATAGTCACCGCTACAAAAATCTCCTACTTCCGGCTAGCGCATCTCACTTATACCTACTATATCTAATCCTAACCTATCCATTTCTATCTTCAGATTTTCTAGCTTCCCTGCCTGTCTCATGCTTTTGACATTCCACGCTCCGACTCGTGAAATGCTACACTTACTATTATTGCACTCGATCACGTCTCCCGGAACAGTCCTCACCCGGAGATCCGAACGGAGGACTATTTTCCCTCCGGAGTTTTTTGCCCCAGGAGACGCCATCATTAATTTAGGATAAGCTTTCTGCTAGCTGTTCTGAGGATTATAATGTGGTAGTTTCCTCTTGCCTTCCACATCGCAGTCGTGTGTGTCATAGCACCATACCAACCCCCACGGTTTCTGCCACTATGACTACTGAAAGAGCTGCTGCCCTCCTTCAAGGACTTGTCTTAGTCTGTTTTTTCAATATTGCGACTTATTTAAAATTAATTTACACATAATAACTGTCAGAAATCCTAATTCTCTATCCCTAATTGAAAGGTTCCACAGTACATTAAAAGAAAAATTAATAACACTAAAACTTGAAAATAAGGACGAATCAATCAAAGAACCCATGATAACCGCCATTCTTATTTATAATCAAAGCGTTCATTCTTTAATAAATTATACCCCCTTCACATTACTTTATGGTCCCTATGGTAATTTAAATGAACACGAAATCAATCTAGAATTACCAATTTACCAAATATACAATGAACAGAGAAAAAAGGAACTTTTACCATTTTATGAAACATTATATCATAAAGTACTAAACAAAGGACAAAACGTCTTAGGAAAGAGGAACGAAAATGCCGAAAATATTCCTAATCTTGTAGACCAAGAGGTATACGTGAATACAGCCGTCAGAAACGCTAGTAGGACTCCGAAAATTACTGAAAGATACGTACCCTTTAAAGTGCTCAAACAAAATAAAACCAAACTAATAGGTAAATCAAAAGACATTGAATCCATAAAATCCTACAATCTTAAAAACCTTAAGAAACCAAGAAAACAAATTTCTTTGCAGGACTTTGATAATCTTCCTGACCTTAACGATGGCGAACAGCCAGGTCCCTCGAGTGCACCCAATTAAGAAGGACATACCGTATATACAAGAAAACTTAGGTATAGGAAAACTAGTTAATTTTTATCATAAGTCTTATTTTTATATTAATATTAGTACCCTTAGAGATAGTCTTAAGAACGCAATTGTAAACACTTACCTAATATCATTAAAACTAACGAAAAACGACAAAAATTTACATTTATACCAAACATTAGAAACCCTAGTAATGAAAGCACAAGAAAAATTAAAGTATTTATCCCACCAACGATCAAAAAGAGCTCTAATTAATAGTTTAGGAACTGTAATTAAATACATAACATGAAATCTCGATGAAAACGATTTAAAAGATATATACAGTAACATGAAAATATTGCGAGAAAATCAAGATAAATTACAAGTAAAAAATACAAAAACCTTGTCTATAGCCTCAAGAATGCTCGAAAAGTTTGAAAACAATTCTAAAATAATAAATAATAATCTTAAGCAAATAAATGAATGTCTGCAAAACTTAACTACCTCAATGGATATACAACAAATAATTTTGAACGAATTATTTACAATACAAACATTTGAACGATTTCTTTCAGATCTTTTAAATACTATCAATTTTAGCTTAAACGAAGAATTAAACTTGCTATTAATCGATTCTACAGACTTCCTACACATTCAGGAAACCCTAAAAAAATTATTTCCTGCCCAAGAATTATTACCTTTTGATCAACTTTATCTCTTTGAAATAATTGACATCGTTAAACTAAATACTATTATTACTGAAAACGAAATAGTCTTTGTATTGAAAATTCCTATCCTTTTCCCTACCTCTTACAATTACCATAAAATCTATCCTTCAATTTTTGGCAATCAATCATTATTGTTGTTACCCAGTCAAAAAATCTTCGAACACAAAGAGTTAGTGTTTGTGCAACAATGTACAACTTTGAGTGCAGTAACATTGTGTGAGAGAGAACTATCGAAAATGTGTAAGCTTACATCTCTTGAACATTTTACAGTAGTTTTTATTTCAAAAACTTTTATTGTTTATCAATTAAATAATAATAATTTATTTATAAGTAGTTATCAGCCCTTATGTGGATTCGATGAATGTAACCATTCTAAAATTTGTATTCCAGGAAATTCTATTATAACAAATATTTGCAAACTAGAACTTGACAATGTGTATTACTCATCTCTAAATGAAACATTTTCTATAAAAATATCGCAGTATAATTACTTACATAACATTATGAAGTTATCCATAACTTAATTAACAAAAATAAATTAGAGTTAGAACTAAAACAACTCCATTTTAAACATGATCTTCATAAGATATATCTTTTATGTATTGCAACATTTATTGTAATCAGTTTTATTATTTATAAGTATAGAAAAAGTATATGGCATATGACATCAAGATTGAAGAATTTGGTACATAAGAAGAAGGAAGCAGATGCAGAAGGACAAAGCGTTCCACTACAACAAATTGCAGATGCACCGCTTTATCCCAGTTTGAAAATGGAACTTCAAACGTAAGGAGGGAAGAATTAAGAAACAGTCATCCATTTTCCCTATTTAAAAACTAATAAACATTAGGTGTCCCTTATCTAAACAAATATTTCCTTAATGATTCTGAAGAGTATAAAACCCTTAGCATATTTAGAAACATAACACAGTAGTGTCGGTAAAAGAATTTTTCTACCGACAAAACTTAATTCGCCCATATATTTTTGGTAGAGATAATTGAAACAATGTTTATTACTCTCTATAAAAACAAAAATATTTTTGAATGTTCAAAAATGTATTTTGTTGAAAATAATTTAGAACTGCCAATATTCGAAATGTTATCATTTATTTTCACTGAGGACTCAAACTTATTTAGTTGCCAAAGTATAACCAAAACACTCGAAGAAGATCAAATTCCGATAATAGTATATCAAAACCACACCGGAAAAGTAAACCTGCATGCCGAATAAACGAAACCATTCGAAGAATAAGGAATAAATATAACTGGCCCGGTTTAACTAAAGATGTAACTAAATTTATTCAAAATTGTGAAATATGTCAGGAAACAATAACCTTACCTGGAAAACCTCAAGATTGACAAACACAAATTGGACGAGTATTCTCGAACATTAAGGCGGCGCCACATATGCGGTATTCGCCAAATACCGAATGTTCGCTATTTGGGGATGTATTTGCCGAATCATTCGTCATATAGCAAGTACGCTCATCCACACATGCGACTATTTGCCAACTAGCAGTTCGAACCGACAAAGAGAAACATTCGTCTCCTTTGATTCGTGCCAGTTTACCGACTTCAAGCGGGAAATGTTCGGTGCTCGGCGAATACCGAACATTCACACCGAATCGTCCATCCACACTAGTAGGTGTTTGCAGAATAACAAACATTCGTTAATCGGAATTCGGCAAATACCGCATGTGTGGCGCCACCTTTAGGTGATTTAATCAACGAACCGTTTGTCACCAAACACATATCTTGGTTCACCTATTTCATCATTGCACTAATAGTAACCCTCATTTTATTATATATTTTCTGTAATTATCGAAAGAAAAACAGATTAGCAATCGCCTTCACAACAAATTCGCCACCACCTCTACCTGGACTTTCCAAACGCCTAAGTGATATCGGTTTCAAAGACTCTATGAACTTTAATTTTGTAATTTATTGTACAAAAAATATTAATTGTGTAATTTAAAATTTAAGGCTTTATTATCCTCACCTAACTTCATTATTATTATATAATTTCAATAATTATTAACCTCATAATTATCAATTTCAATTTTGCTTGTTTTAGAAAAGTTGCTGTATAAACCAACTTTTTGTTAAAAAGGGGAGTTGTTATATAAATTATATTGTATTCCATTTATTATTCAAAGTAGCTTTCACACTTGTATAACTTTATTATCAGGTAACATAAAACCTTCAGTATGTTATCTGAAAGCCAGACGTAATTCGGTACTTCTATGTGTCTTATCATATAACTACATTGTAACCAACTCACGTTTATGATTTGCTGAAATTTTATAATGTTTTTTCTTTAAATTAATCTTTTTCAAATTGTATTTAATATTACTTTCAATAATGTCAGCATAATAAAACTTATAAAGTTGCAGCAAACCCGTTACACGGGCAGTATAGTTTTAGTATGTATTTCAATTATACTCACAAATAAAAATTCTTGTTCGTCTCATAAAAAAATAAAATTGTTTTTAAAAAGTTTAAATCCAAACAAGTGATTTAACATAGATATCAATTAATGTAATGTTTTTCTTGTATTTATTTATGATTTATGCACATATATACATACATGAAGTCCACTTTTGTTAAATATTATTATGTATGTCGGAGCCGTATGGGCACTTCTGGGTTTCGACCGCATTATAAGTTCGCGATAATTTACACAGAGACGATCGGACCCATCTTTCTTTTTAACTAAATCCACAGGGCTTGAAAAAGGAGAACAGCTAGGTCTAATAATATTAGCTTGAAGTAATTCTTCAATTTTAGTCCTAATAATTTCACGCTCAGTGGGAGCCACTCGATACGGCCTTCTTTGAACAAATTTGCTTGAATCTTTTAAACGAATTTCCAACTGGCCTGTGTTTACCCTTCCCGAAGGTACACCCATGGCAAAGTGATCTTGATAACTAGACAATAACTTATTTAAGGTGTACTTATCATCGCCAGTTAAATCTGTGTCAATCATATCGAAACTTACAATTTCACGCTCACAAACATGAACTTTAAGCTGTCGAGAAATAAATAAACCGTCTGTATTTAACTGAACATTAATATTTTGCGCTATTAAATCTTTTCCAATAATAATCTGAGCCGACATAAATTCGTTTGGCACCACAAAAAATAACAGTTCAATTAAAAGCCCTTGAACTTCAACTACTGCTAGAATTTGACAATTACAAATGAAAGATTCACTACCAATGCCCTTTAAACTGACTAAATTACTAAATCGTTTCCCACTGAAGTGGGTAGCGATATTTTCTTTTAAAGGAGAACAATCTGAGCCCGTGTCGAACAAAAAAGGAAAGGTCTCACCAGATCTTAGTTTTAATTGTCCAACAGGTAGTACTTCCGCTTCGCACACGTTGACCCTCTTTTCGTCAGCCTTTCGATTGCCATTAGGACACTGTGGTGAAATATGGCCTGGCTTGCCACAGGTATAGCAACTCTTGGAATACCCTTGAACTGGTTTTGGCGTCCTAGGTGGATATCATCCGGGCCTCCTACATTGATTTGCACGATGACATCTTCGTCCACATGTGTTGCATCTTCCTCGAAAGTACGTGTCCTCATCAGGTCTGGAAGGTGATAAGGCTCGACGCTTCGATCCAGTGTGGTGACCGGAGGGAAATAGCGCCGGACGTTTACCAAGTTTTGCTTGTACCATGGCACACATACTTTTGGCATCCTTTGGTCAGTCCGTTTGGTGTCTTCGCCTCACAAATTCATTGCGAGTAGAGCCAAAATAGCAAGCAACGAGAACAGCAAAGCTTTCGTCGCTTTCTCTGTTATTTAGAAGGGAAATAACAATCCTCATCGAATGTAGCATTTCTTCAATGAGAGTAGTCTGTTCAGAAGTGCTGCTTCTTCCATTTACAGCTTCTGAAAACTGCTCGATGGGGTCCGCTGGTTTGGCAAATACAGCTAAAAATTCGGCTTTTAGAGTAGGCCAATCCTTTTCAGTTGGTTTGGCAGATATAAACCAACTTGCTGCTTCGCCTTTCATAGCTTGTGTTAATGTCATTATTAAGGTCATTTCATCAGGGTTGCATTTGCTTACCCATAGGTCGACAATTGCACACCAGCCTTCGGCATCTGCAAATTTTGATGTTGGATCAAAAGCTGATAACTTCATATTCCCGAAAGTTGAAGTAGATGGACATGCTGTCACTGGAGATGGCAACCGTGATGTCACTGACACTAAACGTTCTAAGTACTTAAGTCTCTCCTGAATTTCATTATTACATCTCGCAGTTACACGCTCCTGCAATGGCATTTCGTCTTCGGTGTCGGAATGTTCTTTTTGCAGTCTTGATCCCACTTCTGATGTCGGAGCCGTAGGGGCACTTCTGGGTTTCGACCGCATGGACATATTATTTAAACACTTAATGTACGCCTATGACACTTTTATTAATTTAACACAGGTAATATGAGAACACACGTCAGTTTACAATACACAGTTTTTAAAATGAATGTTAGTAATAACCAAGTAATTATCTACCGAATAAAATGCAAAAGAAACAATAAGGTAAGTAACTAACGACCCGCCCCCGCTAGCCCGTACGTGTGCTGCTTTCTTTTTCAAAGCTCAAATTCAACTCCCCTTATTCCGTGTCCCGGGCTAGTAGGTTTATTTCGTTCGCCCCCCATAAGCGTGTTACGTTGCCCATATAAGGAAATGTGTTTTATCCTAAACGCCTATTGGCTAAAGACTATCTTAAACATTCTTAACATAAACAAAAATATGTATCAAGCATATCTACAAATTCAATATGCCCAAACAACTACAAATCACCTTCGTAATGACTTGGGGTTAACGAATAAACAAATAAATACAAATGAACATGGTAATTTTAGTGGTGACATAAATATCACTGCTGCATTTTGGGTTCCCACGAAGAGATCCATAGGCGGGTGGAATTTTTTTGTTGCAGCCGCCGACATGTATTACTATTCAATATTATTAAACTAAAAACTATAATCCACATGAGGAAACACTGTTATTAGTTCTACAAGAGATAATAGATCTTAGTGGAAACAGTTTGTATTTTTTTAGTATTTTGTAAGTAACTTTTTCCAAAAATATCTTATGCCTAGTATAGTAGTAGTTTAAACGTTTATTTACATATACGAGTATAATCGGTAGTTTCAAAATATTAGACTATGATTAACACAAAATAAAAGATACGATAGGTTATTGAGTTATTTATGTTGTATTAAGAATATTCAGATTTTTACAGTACTATTTACATACATTCTTTATTGCTGTGTGTTATACCACAATCTAAGTAGATTCTCTTATATTGCATTTTTAGTGGTGATGTAGTCATAACTGATCATTAGTTATGTTATGAGTTATGAGGTATGACTATGTCATCACTGAATATTCCATCAGCATCGAAAGGTATTTGGAGAAGTTAGCTCCTTAAACCACTGTAATGTCTCAGAAAATGCCTACAGTTAAAATATTTCTGTTGCATCGAATTACATTTGTAATAATTAATAATTGAATTCATTGTTCGAGAGACTAAGCATATATTTTTACTATTAGTAGTAAAAGAACTTATTAATGGTTTGCTAAAGAAAATTAAAATTCATAATCAGTAATCAACAGTGTACTTCTAAATGCACTAATAATTTCTATCTTCAATTCATTATTGCCTCTTTTTCTAAATTATGTTAAATTGAATGGACAAACATTATTACAAACATTAAATATAGAACACGTGTATTAATATTTAAAATTCTCTCTAAATTCAATAGTTTAATGTTGGCTCTGTGTTTACATACTTACACTATACTTTTTTAATCTGTAAACATTACATTGTAGTATATTAAAACTTACTTAGTAAATATTCACAAATTATTATTTTTTACACCCTTATTTAATGTTCTCTTTTTTCCGCCACTAAGGCCTATTATCGACACCAGGAGATGAGGTTTGCCCTAACCTAGAAATTTTGCCGAATCCACACACTTTTAGTGTAGAAAAGATCTTTTATTTATCTACCATGTAATAGGTTTGCATACTGTTCGAGGGATGGTATGTCTTCGACATAAATCTCACCTAAATTTGTGTAGCTTCTGTGACTCCACTGCCACATAAGGCGCTAGAAGTTATAAGCAAACCGGTTGGTTACCCACCCAACTAGCGGCCTTTGTTTGATTTAATATTGATATATGTGTATTAACTCAGTCTAAATATCCGCCCGTCCCTGAATTATTATTTCAAAATAAAAAAACAGGAAAATTGTATTGAAGAGTTTTGCAAAAGGGTGAGCATTTTTGTAAAAACTTTTATTAAGTTGACAGCTAGGAATTTACAATAAGACTATTTAAAATATAAAGAGAATTTTCATATATAGGTTCTGTTATCTCTAAAAATGGTATGGGAATAAATTATGATTGTTGTTTACGTTGATGAACCTGGAACATAACTCTTCCATACCTCGATGAAAGACATAGAATAGATCTAAATTATCCAATCAATTTAGTTGTTTCATTAATGGTTTTTAGGTTTCCAATAATTTATGTATATTTATTACATTTAAACTTAATGGTCTTGGACTATAATTAATTTCATGAGATTTTGGCAAGGATAAATTTAAATTGATAATCCAATTTATTTATTATTCGATTAGTACTATGAGTTTTTAGGATATGATTATTAATTCACAATTCGCAATGTCTATCAAGATTTATTATATGTGTACCTTTTAGTTTATGTTTGTTAATTATTTAATTATAGGTTTCAGTTGAACTATTTTCTTCGAATGGAATAATTACCAGTATCCATTGGAAATAATTGCATTTACCTAACTTTACTGTAGTAAAGTTAGGTAAATGCAATATCTATAAGTTCTGTACTGTTGAGTAACGGGAGTGTTTCATCAATAGTCTGTCTACCTATTTGTATTATTTTCGATAGTATATGATGATTCGCCATTTTGGTTTACCCGATGCATCTATTTTTGTCTTTGGAACTATCCAATTTGAAGAACTGTAAGGTGAATTAGGTGGTTGAATGACATTAGTTCGTACGATTTTATTATATCATTTAATCAATTTTGTTTATGAATTTGAGGGTACCTATATGATTTAACAAATATTGGTTTTTCCTCTTTTAAATTTATTTTGTACTTTATTTTATTCGTGAACTTCCATTCACGTAAGAATTCCAATGCCCAAAGTTGATGGGGGACGTTGAATAAAGAATAAAACAGACGATGGACTGTACCAGCTCGGTACTAAGCAAGGAGTTGTTAAATCGCTTTATCTTGATCCCAGTTTACAGTTTGTCAGAAAGGATTCTTGGACATTAAAGATATTTCTGATAACGAAATTACACTATGTTCAATTGCAACTTTGCAGTCTACCGGAACAGGCCAAGGATTCGTCAAGTGCAATTGTAAAAAGAACTGTGGAACAATGAAGTGCTTGTGCGCTAAGAAGAAAACACTGTTCTAGTAAATGTCATTCAAGTTTACTTTGCAAAAATGAATAGAAAAATCTGTTCCCATTGACTTTTAAGAATAAATGTTCGATGTTTGTTCAGTTCCTGTTAAGTGTCTTAAGCAAATATTTCTTTATTTCTAATAAAAGTTTCATTTAAAATTTAATATTTCTTTATTTAACACCTTTCCTAATACTATATAGGCATTCTATAGAATTTTCAGACATTCTATGGAGTGACTGGGTAAATTATTTAAATCTATTTAAATTAAAACAGATTTCATACATTGCATGAAATCGTTAGTCAATGTATAGAATACCTAGATTTTCTATAAAATACCGGAATTTTATACTTTGCCGGTAACATATATACAGGGTTTCTCATGGTAGACGTTCGTTAGAAATTCTCATGGTTAGAAAATACTTAGAAATCTGAATTTTCGTTCTCCAGGATTATTCCAGATTATCTTTCATTTTGAAGTATATTCAAGGTCATACCACTTCCGGTTATCCTGGAAGTCGCCAGTAACTTCCTTATTTTAAATAGAATACCCAGTATATTATTTCATTTTTGAATTCCTGAGAAAATTTTATGATGAGTTTCATCAGCTTTCCCTATACCTATTTTCAACTGTTTTTTCGATATCTTGATTACTTTGAAAATTTTGAAAGACGTAGCCTTATTTTTAACACTGTGCCTTTTACCCATTTTCGACTGGTGCTAAGCGCTTCTGGGGTAAACGGAAGCACAAGAATGGTACTTTCGAAATCCATATTGACAATTAACTTATCGCAAACAGGGTGTCCAAAATTGTATCACCAATTACATCATTTTCAAAGTTGAAAAAGTTCGTTATTTAAAATATCACACCCTGTATATTATTGGATGATCGGATGCAGAATTTGATTCTGCATCGATTCGCTATAACTTTCTCTATACCTATTTCCAACGGTTTTCTTGTTAATTCATATTTTCTATTTTAATGTGATTTTTGGCAGAAACCGAAACGTCGAAAACCGAAAGTCGTTTGTTTTTCGAAACAAAATAAACATAACTGAAACGGCAGACATTCGCTTTAATTAGAACATGAAAACAAAATAGGAACATAACAAAATTTAGAACGTAATGACAAATGAAAAATATAAAATATTATAACATAATGTCAAGAAATGATAACTGAATGTAAAATTACAATAATTGTTCTATATGATCGCCATTTTGGTTCAAACACTGGATAACTCTGTCATATACACCTCGCGAAACAGATCCCCGAATTTCGTTAGGACTTAGATTAGTAAACGCATCGTGAACAAGGTTCAATAATTCCTGTCTAGTTTGTACAGGCCTAGAGTACATTAGTTCTTTTATACGGTCCCAGAGGTAAAAATCTAAGGGCGTCAAATCGGGTGATCTAGGTGGACAGTTCCAAGGTCCCTGTGGGCCAATCTACCGATCTTCGAACGTCAAGGTCAACTGCTGATGTACAGCTATAGTAGAATGTGCTGGAGCACCATCTAGCTGATACCAACAGTTTACTCCGTCGCGTGGAGGTAAATCATTTAGGAAATCACTAACAAACCCTCTGAGTATCTCCAGATATCTAGCCCCATTCAAATTTTCATCGTACACTTGATATACCACTCTATTGTCCATAATTAAACAAAGAACATTAAAACTAAAGTGGTCCTGGTGATTATGTTCCCTTATGACGTGTGGATTATCTTGTGCCCAGTAGTGATTATTTCGGCGATTTATAATTCTTTGCCTGCCGAATTTTGATTCGTCAGTCCACATAATCTTTTAAAGAAATTTCGAATCTTCGGTCATTTTTATGCACATGAACTCGCAAAAGTCGACTCGTCTTGTCTCATCACCAAGACGTAATCCGTGTACAATTATCTCAGAAAAAGGATGAATCTTATGTTTTCTTAATATTCTGTGGATTGATGCTCTGCAAATATCCAAATCCAACGCTGCTACTAGATAGGACTTTTAGAGTTTCATCGGCTTTTAATAAAAAATAATGGATTAACAAGAAAACCATTGGAAATAGGTATAGGGAAAGTTATAGCAAATTGATGCAGAATCAAATTCTGCATCCGATCATCTAATAATATACAGGGTGTCACATTTGAAATAACGAACTTTTTCAACTTTGAAAATGATGTAATTGGTGATAAAGTTTTGGACACCCTGTTTGCGATAAATTAATTGTCAATGTTGATTTCGAAAGTACCATTCTTGTGCTTCCGTCTACCCCAGAAGTGCTTAGCACCAGTCGAAAATGGATAAAAGGCACAGTGTTGAAAATAATGCTACGTTTTTCAAAATTTTCAAAATAATCAAGATATCTAAGAAACAGTTAAAAATAGGTATAGAGAAACCTGGAACTCATCATGAAATATTCTCAGGAATCCAAGAATAATATACCGGGTGTTCTATTTAAAATAAGGAAGTTACTGGCGACTTCCGGGATAACCGGAAGTTGTATGACCTTGAAAATATTTTAGAATGAAAGAGAATCTTGAATAACCCTGGAGTTCAGAAATTCATAATTCTAAGTTTTTTCTAACCACGAAAACTTCTAACGAACGGCTACCGTGAGAAACCCTGTATATATATATATATATATATATATATATATATATATATATATATATATATATATATATTAGGGTGGTCTAAAAATGGTAAAAAAAAATATTTTTTTAAAGTTGTGTTCCTACCGCTGAAAGTTATTCTACTTAAAATAAAGATGAGTATCCCAAAAGAAAATAAAAAAAAAATAAAATAGGCCATCCCAAGCAAATTGAATTTTCAGGATTATCGAAATATTATTAATAAAATAACATACACCTTATTCGTGTAGGAGTACTAAACTTTATTTAAATAATCTGTTGAACAATACGTGTGATATTAATGAGTAAAATTTAGTTTTGTTTCCCTCAGAACCTTTTTGCTGCAGTCAGAATAATGTTTCCGATGCTCAGTTACCACTTGTAGAAGAAATTGAAGTTGGTCCTCGTCCTGGGTTATTCTTCGATTTAGTTCCTGGATCAGAGCGACTCCTCTTTCAGCCACATCGTTAGTTACACGAAGGCTCTTGAAAAGTTCATTTGCATCCAAGTAACTCTTACAATGGTTCCATTCTGACACGTCGGTGTTCCAGACACCACACTCCTTCACACCAAATGCATTGAAAATTTTCATTGTATTTCTGTTTGCTAAGTCATGAAGCTGCAGATTTTGAAAATCATATTGGTCAAGTTTTAGTCGTACCACACGGATATCAGGACAAGGGTTTTAATTATACCGTGAATTATTTTGCGCTTTGTATATATGGAAACTAATGTCAAACAAACACAAGCCTACTAACTCATCTGAAAGATACCATAGATGACCCAACATCTTCTTTATTGTAGCTTTCGCAATATCGAGGTTATCATACTGCATCAAGTTCTTAATTAACACAAAGTCAGTGTTCGGAGCACACGAGGCTAGAGGCGCTGTGAACAAAATTTTTATCAGATAGATGAAATTGCTCACTGAACATGAATATTTTCAGTGAGTAGATAAGCTTCGCCATCTAACGAGCATGGCTGGTGGCACCTGGAGCCATAAATCTAATTCCTCTTTTAGTATCTTTACCAAGAAATATAACCGACAATTCCAACAGTTCATGATAATCGTCCCTTACCTGCTTATGTTTGCTTTCAAGCAATTCTTGACAAAAGTCGACAATCTCATTTCGCCTTTTATCTGTGATACGAAGAATGATTGAGGGTTGCGCTGTGATATATGCCAACTGATCAACTTTACACCAATAAGACCGAAAGAGAACAAAAAGTTGGACATCAGGTTCAGGTGTGGCTGTAGGCATCACAGCTTCAAATGCTGCTTTAGCTACTAACTCAAACATGTGGTGCCTGCAAGCAAGCCAGGAATACACATGCTCCATTCTTTTGCCCGGTATTGGAAGACGTCGTGTCAAAGTACATCGCAACGACACTTTGAGTAATATTTCATTCTCCATCGCTTAGGCCATCAAAAACTGCTTGCCATCAGCCTGCATCTTACCAGTCGACGATGATAACTTCTTAACACGCAGTAACTTTTCTCCTCCTTCTCCTGAAACCAATATCGGAAGCCGGTCTACGTGTTCCCGGGTAGTAAGATTAAACATCAGCTTTCCGTCCCAGTGGACTGTTAGCACCGATGATGAATGTTGCTTGTCTGTCACTGACTTTGGTTCTGTCATAGCTGCCAATTCTGAAGTTATGTCAGGTTTAATTTTTTACTTGCACTCGATATACTGGCTTCTTTTGATTGCATATTAATCTTAAAGTCATAAACTCAAGAATCATAAAGTCATAAAATATTTATATATATATATATATATATATATATATATATATATATATATATATATATATATATATATATATATATATATATATATATATATATATATATATATATATATATATATATGGCAGCACCAGCGTACCCGGGAGGAGATAACAGATTCCCCTCTGGTGTGGGCCGTGGGCTTACTGGGCTAACTCCCTGGTAAGCCCGAACTTCTGGTTCCAATCTGGTTCCAAGTAACAGAAGAGGAGGCCCCCACGAAGGTGGTGGGAAGGAGCAAGGTGGTGGGGCCCAACCGGACGGATTGTCTGAGGACGACATACGCAATGAACATGGACACTTTGAGTGGACCGACGAGCTGAGGGACGACCTGCTGCAATGCTATGAAAGCAAGGAGCCCATACGGAGGGGATACATGGCACGTACGCATGCCCTGTGGTGTGAATTACACCCAGAGCATGATGCCTTCACGCCGCAGCATCTGCGTAATTACGAATCCTATATTCGTAGAAAGGGCTATGCGAGGACTGCGCCCCGATTGGCGAATAAGGTAGCTGAAAGTCTGCTTAATGAACAAGTTGAGGATGCGTTCTTCACTGCTCCACCAATAGTAGAGGGCTTTAATACCAGAAGGGGGTCACATTGTATAAGATCCTCTAGGCCACAAGACCTGGCCAGAGTGGATGCCGAAGTTGAAGCATCGCATCGCTTCCAGAAGGGGCCAACCAACATCTGGCATATAAATTGTGCCACGTACACTGTATCCCGTATCCAATGTGTGATGGACTATATGGCGGCCAATAGGCCTTTTACGCAAAAATTATGGTGAATCGCCGCCAATTTAAGACGCACCCATCACACACTTAATGAGATAGTGCTGCGTACCACCAAACAGCACTGCCTTGATAGGATACGGATGCTAGTGACGTGCTAGCGTCTACACTGACTAACTGACGTGAGGTTACACTAGGTCCACTCATTATCTGAAATAATGTGTCGAGGATATCCTAAAAGAAAAACCTGTTTTACTTTTAGGAAATGGCCCAATGTGATCAATGCGAACAGGGTCCATTGGAATATTAGCTTTTGGAATTGGATGTAATGTTCCCTCCACTTTACCATAGTTACCTTTACCATATCCGCAGTGAATTCATGCGTTTACATATTTTTTTTAATAAAACGAGACATATTTGCAAACCAAAATTGGTCTCTTATAGTTTTTAGACATCTTTCAAAACCTGGATGACCTATCGCATCGTGATGTTTTTGAATAAATTGGAAACGTTTAAATTTCGGTATGAAAAGCCTATCACTGTTTAACGTTTTTCTAGATAAACGATTATTTTCATAAGTGAATTCTCGACAGATATTATGGTCACAATTATTTTTAATTGGTTGTATGATATTTTGCAGGGTTTCATCTTGTAACTGAATAGTTAAAAAGCAATATTGATTGGATATTTGTAAAATATTAGGTGGATTTCTACTAATCGCATCGACGTGCTTCATGTTCGAGCCCGGTTTGTGTTCGATTTCAAAGTCAAACTCCTGTATAGATAACTACCACCTGGCAATACGCGGTATTAGGTTGCGTTTATTAAAGGTATACCTAACTGTCGAACAATCTGTAATAATTTTGAAATGATTACCTATTAAGTATATTTTAAAACGTTTTAAACTTTTAACGACTGCAAGAGTTTCTAATTCGTAACTATGATATACTTGTTCGGCGGGAGACGTAACACGGCTAAAATAAGCCACTGGTTTTAAATGTTTGTCAGGTTGAACTTGAAGAAAAATTCGTCCTAATCCTTTTAAATTAGTATCAGTATGTATTTCGATTTCTAAATACATACGAGATATGTTTTGATGCCAAAAAGTCTTTCAACATATCAAAAGCAGCGATTTGTGTCTGACCCCATTCGAAACTTGTGTTTTTTTGGGTTAATTTCGTTAACGGAAGAGCAAAGGTTGCAAAGTATCGTATAAATTTTCGAAAATAACCCACCAAACCTAAAAACTGTCGTACCTCATGTACATTCGAGGGAGGTTTGAAATTTTTGACTGCATCAACTTTTGCTAAGCCAGGTGAAATACCATCTGGCCCGATTTCATGACCTAGAAATCGTATATGATTTTTCAAAAATGAACATTTCTTTAAATTTAATTTAAATCCAGTTTCATTTAATAGTTGAAAAACAATTTCAAATAAATTTAAGCCTTCCTCAACAGTAGTTGAAGGAAGAATCATGTCATCCATATATACTAAAACTTGATTAAATCGTAAGTTTCTCAAAGCATTATTTATGGCCATTTGAAAGACAGACGAAGCATTGACCAACCCAAAAGGCATTTTGATATATTCGTAGTGACCATCAGGGGTGACAAAAGCTGTCTTCGAGATAGAATTTTGTACCACCGATATTTGGTGGAAACCCTGACTGCAGTCCAAACTGGTAAAGAAAAATTTTCCCCCTAGCAAATTTAATTGTTCTTCAATATTTGGCATAGGGTAAACATCTTTTAAAGTGATTTTATTTAAAGCTCTAAAATCTACACATAACCTAAATTCATTATTTTCCTTTTTGACTAGCACTATAGGATTGGCAAAATTAGAATGCGACTCTCTTATAATTTCAGTATCTAATAGTTCATCCACTTTTTCTCTAACAATCTCTCTTTCTTTAAGAGACATTCGATATGGACGATAGCATACAGGTTTACTTTCATCTATTAATTTAATTCCAAGTTCACACCCTTTCACTGTACCTAATTCCTTAGTAAAGCAATTTTTCCATTTATTTAAATGACACAAAACCTTTCGTTTAGATTCAGAATCTAACGTAATATTCATATCTACTTCATTAGCACTGATCTCTCCAAAGCATTCAAAATTTCTTAAACTACTCACCCCATACATCACCTTTGTTTCCATGTCTTGACATCTCTGACCTCTCCCCTATCAGTTTTCCTTTTGGCCATACTATTTCTTCGTTGCCTATATTAGAGACGGGAACCAGACACTTCGATCCTCGAAATACCATACCGGGGATACATAATAAATGTTTCCCTAACTGGAGTCGCTTACTTTCCATACAAATATCTTTATTTTCACCAGTATTTAAAATTGTAGCCTCAACTAACGTGGTATTTCGAGGGTACAGAGTGGCTTCGGTTGTTAAAACTATTTTCGGTCGTTTCTCCTTACTATCTCCAACCAAAATGTCATTTATCCAGTTCAAATCACCTCTGATTAGTTTAGCATGACCCGCACAAATAATTAACCAAACACCTTCAGCATTTATCACTGGCTGTTCGATAACAATTAATTTCGAAATCGTCCATATCCGCATCGATGACGTATGCGAAAGTCTCTATTTCAAAATCGTCTATTTTTAAGGAGAATTTTACTGACATTTTAATGTTTACAACACTTCCTCCAAAAGCTTTTAACGAATTTGATTCGGGATATGTCTGAAGTTGTATCCTGTGTACTGTGTCGATATAAATAATATTCACTTGACTGTCACTATCCAAATATGCGGAAACACGTTCATTGTTGACGAAACATGTTTTCATATATATGCGATTTATTGCCTTCTCATTGACTAGTTTAACTAATTTTTGTTCAGCAGTTTCTGCAGCAGTTCTCATCATCATGAGGTCATCAGTCCTAAGACTGGTTGGACGCTAACCTCCAGCTTCTCCTATCTTGTGCTAACCTATGCATTTCGCTAATTGTGCTACAACCTACATCCCTTACTATTTGCGAGCAGTAGTCTAATCTAGACCTACCTCTGCCTTTCTTCACTCCTATTTCTGCCTCCAAAATATCGCGGACTATTCCCCCATGTCTAAGCAAGTGGCCTACCATTCTATCTCTTCCATTTTCTATGTTTTTCCACATACTTCTTTTCTCGCCGACTTTCTCCAATACTTCTTCGTTTCTAACCCTATCAGTCCATGGTATTTTCATCATTCTTCGGTAACACCACATCTCAAAAGCTTCTAATTTCTTCCTACTTGCTTCCCCTACCGTCCAGGTTTCGCAACCGTATAGTGCCGTGCTCCATACATATGTTTTCAAAAATCTCTTCCTTATTTCTAAGTTTATTACCCCCGAGGATAAAAGTGGTTTATTTTTGTTAAAAGCTACTCGACCCTGTGCTATTCTTTGTTTTATGTCTTTATCGCTTCTTCCATCCCAATTTATTTTATTTCCTAAATAAGTGAAGTCTTTAACTTCCTCCAATCTTTCATTATTAATTTGTACTTTCGTTTTTGCTCTGCTCTCGCGCCCTCTGCACACTAACACTTTAGTTTTGTATTTATTCACCCTCATTACGTATTCCTCTGTCAACACTGCCTCCATTTCATTCAATGCTGATTCTAAATCCTCCTTACTAGATACTAATACTGCTATATCATCCGCAAATCTCAGCATTTTTAGTTTCTGTCCCTGTATTTTAATCCCTAAATCCAATCTATCTTTTACCACATTAATCGCCTCTTCGATGTACAGATTAAAAATTAGTGGTGATAGCGTACATCCTTGTCTTACTCGTTTCCTAATACCTACTTCCCTTTTTTCCCCTTCTACTTCTATAACAGCAGTTTGCTCTTTGTATAGATTGTGTACTACTCTCCTATCTCTACACTTCATTCCCGCGCTCTTTAGTATCTCGAACATTTTTTCCCATCTTACGTTATCAAAAGCTTTTTCTAAATCTACAAATCCTATGTAAGCATTCTTTGCTTTTGCTATTGTTTTCTCTTACTTTTAGCGCTAGAATAGCTTAGCGAGTTGCCCTATTTCGCCTAAACCCGAATTGGTCTTCTCCTAGTATTTCCTCCGCTCTATTTTCCATCCTGTTCTGCAATATTCTGGTTAAGATTTTTGACGCATGGGAGGTTAGGCTAATCGTTCTAAAGTTCTCGCTTTTTCGGTATAGTAACGATAATGTTCCTCTTATAATCCTCCGGCATCTCGCCCGTTTCGTATATGTATTTTACCAGTTCAAACATCCTATTTACTACTTTCTGTCCCGCACATTTCAAAATTTCCGCTTGCATTTTATCTACACCCGGCGCTCTATTGTTCTTTAGCCCCCTTAGTGCTATTTCAAATTCCTCTCTCAATATAGGTTTTTCTACATCTTCCCTATCGATGCTAGATTCTTCCTCTAATATCTCTCCTCCTAATTCCTGATCCTCGTATAAATTTTCTAAGTACTGCTTCCATCTATCCGCTTTCTCCTCTCTTCCGATCAGTATATCCCCCGATTGACTCCCAACGTTTCTACTTATTGTTCCTATATCCCTGAAGTTCCTCTTAATTATTTTGTAAGCCTCATCGGTCTTACCTACTTGCAGCTTATCTTCTACTTCTTTGCATTTATCCTCTATCCATTGTTCTTTCGCTTTTCTACATTTTCTAATGATTTCCCACTTTATTGCCTTATAAGTTTTCAGTCCTTCCTCGTCTCGTCTGTTTTTGTAGCCTCGCCTCCTTTGCATTAAGTTTAAGATTTCGTCCGTTATCCAGGGCTTCCTAGCTTCCCTTTTCTCGTGTCCTGAAACGTCCGTAGCCGCGGAATCTAGACTATTCTTGATACCCTCCCACTCAGTTTCTGCGTTCTTGATTTCGTCATTACTCGCTTTATTTATTAATTGATCTGTTTTCTCCTGGAACTTATCTTTCATATTCTGATCCCTCAATATGTTTACATTTATACGTTTCTTATCCTTCCGGGTTTTCAGATTTTTGAACTTTAATCTAGCTTTCATGACTACCAAATTGTGGTCGCTGTCTACATCTGCTCCTGGATAACTCTTACAGTCTTTTACTTGATTTCTAAATCTCTTCCTAACCAGAATGTAGTCTATCTGATACCTGTCTATCCCTCCTGGCATTTTCCAGGTGTACCGCCTCCTAACGTGATTCTTGAACAATGTGTTCGCGACTACCATCTTGTGCTTTTCACAGAATTCTATCAGTCTGCTACCTCTCTCGTTTCTGTTTCCTAATCCATAAGGACCTACAAATTCTCCTTCTTTCCCCTCACCTACGACTGCGTTAAAATCTCCCACTATTATTAAATTTTCATGACCCTTCACAAATCCTATTACCTGCTCTATGTCCGAATAAACGGCTTCTAACTCTTCCTCACTATGGCTAGAAGTAGGCATGTATACTTGCACTATTACTGTTTTCACTGGCTTCGAATCTAACCTGACCATCATTACTCTCTCGCTGTATTGCAGGTAGCTATCTACACACTGTCCTGCGTTCTTCCGTATAACGATTCCTACTTCCGTGTTTCCATTTACCGATCCTGTGTGTATTACCCTATAGTCACCGCTCCAAAGATCTCGTACTTCCGGCCAGCGCATCTCACTTATACCTACTATATTTAATCCTAACCTATCCATTTCTATCTTCAGATTTTTTAGCTTTCCTGCCTGTCTCATGTTTCTGACATTCCACGCTCCGACTCGTGATATGCTACACCTATTACTATCCCTACCATTGCACTCGATCACGTCTCCCGGAACAGTCCTCACCCGAAGATCCGAACGGAGGACTATTTTACCTCCGGTGTTTTTTGCCCCAGGAGACGCCATCATTATTTGGGATAAGCTTTCTGTTAGCTGTTCTGAGGATTATAATGTGGTGGTTTCCTCTTGCCTTCCACATCGCAGTAGTGTGTGTCATAGCACCATACCAACCCCCACGGTTTCTGCCACTATGACTACTGAAAGAGCTGCTGCCCTCTTTCAGGGAGGTTCAGAAGTTCTCGGCCTATTAAAATTGCGATTGCAAAGCCTGCAGTCCTCTTTTTTGTGTCCAAAACGGTGACAGAAATAGCACCATATGGATACATTGAACCGACAATCTCTTGAGACATGACCATATTTGCCGCAAGTGTAATATTCACCTAGTTTATTAGCGGGTTTCTCGAATTTCGGCCTCTTTACTTTTTCTCTATAATCATCTCGAGAACTTCCGTAGTTCTCTAGAGGTGTTATAAGTCCTGCATATAACTCATCAGGAGTTATACACTGAAAAGCTCTTGCGTTGGCCTGAAGTTCCATCGGTAAACCTTTTATCAAACAGGAAATAGCAACATCGTCATCCAATCGACATTGCTAAACGAGTGCCAATTTTTCATGATAATAATGCGTCATCGTTTCATCTGATCTTTTCTTGCGCAAAACCCCTAAGTTCTTCTAGGACGGAGGCATAATCAGTACATCTAGGAAAATCACGTGTCAAAACAGTTTTTCATTCTGCCCAGGTTTTCCTGTAATCATCCAGACGATTAAACCAATTTCGAGCAGGTCCTTTTAGTTTGTGTTGCATAAAAGAAGATTTTTGATATTCTATCCAGCCATGTATTTCGCCCAATTGATCAATTTTCTGCAGCCATCCAGTAACTGTCAATGTCTTGTCATCAGGATCGAATGTTGGGATAATATCTCCTTGAACTGTGAAAGTAGCTGATTGTTCAACGGATACAGCATCTGACGCAGCGACTTCCGAATCAGATCGAAACTGATCATATTTTCTTTGAAATGCCTCATTTACCTTCTGCTCGATGTGTTTTTCCAACAGCTTCTGATATAAATCGCTTTCATTGTCATTCATTTTGAGTCACTTTTTTTCACACTGTGTATTTGTCACAAAATACTAATTGCCGTCAAAAAGCACGTGAAAGTATCCCAGTTCTGATGTTATAATATAAAAAGAGACACTAGATAAATAACTTGATTTTTAGAAAAATAATTTAATAAAACCAATGTATGTAGCTACAGCTCTCAAAATATAACTGAATGGTTCGTCTATGATATTTACTGTCCTACCAATGTTAATAAAATATTGTTTATATTTATTAAAACAGAATAGGTCCGTAGTCACGTACAGCTTGCCTGCCGGAGTGTTGGGATGAAGGTCAGGGCGAAACCGGTGTATCCGCGTATCTTGTGATGTGTCAGCTCATAACACTATAATTTTTCCACAAACTCCTCGATCCGCTTGTATTCGTTGGGTAGGCTACTCAGTTTACCCACTGTAGGTTCTTCTTCGGTGAAGGATTAAAACTACACTCGTGTAGATTTTTATTCCGAAGGAATCCTACCGACTGTTCCAGTTATATTTTACAAACGGTCAGTCACCCCTTTCTATGGCTCCAACTCACACAGATAGTGCGCTGGTGATACCAGTAATCACTCCTCACGTCCGTTTTTTAGTGATTACTGGTCCGAGTCCTGTGCCCTGAATAGATGAAGCGAACCGAGAATTACGGCCTTCTGTATGCGACCGGCTAGGATTTCTGCCGAGTTTCGGCATGCCGGTATGCTCTTTAGTTCCGAAAGTAGTGTATCTCTCGCTCCACCGAGGGCTCCTATAATCAGTACCTTAAGTTTAACAGAATGGTCTGGATAGAGTCTACGGAGTTCGAAGAATAAATCTCGATATTTTGTCCGTTTCTTCTCCTCTTTCAGAATAATGTTACCGTTACCGGGTACCAAGAACTCGATTATGAACATTATCCTGAGTTGATGGTCCAGGAGGACTACGTCAGGCTTGTTGGTTTATATTTGCCTGACGGTGGAAAACGAATAGTTCCAATATATTCGGCACTTCTCGTTTCCCACAATGGACTCAATATCCCCCGGAGCATAGGGCAGCACTGGTGTCTCGTCAATCTGACACGAGTGCCTTAAATGATAATAGAGCAACCGTAACGCTGCATTGTGTCTATATTGTGCGGGCAAGCCGACAGAAAATGTGTCAGTGTCTCCGGCGCCCTGCAGCTGACATCAGGGACATCCATACCCATGACACAACTTCGATAGACAACGTATTAAATACACCATCTTGGTAAGCCATGATGAATCCCTCGGTCTCAGAATTTAGCCCGGCTGACCTTAAGAAGGCAAAGGCCAGCCTATCGGTTAACTTGCCTGTTATGCCTATTTTAATATTTACTTCAATCAGAATGTAACGCCTTCGTCGGCATTGTAAAAATACAGGCCGAAAACCGTAAGACGCTTAACATACCGACAACCTAAATATCGACAACTTAAAAGTCTCGAACTATAAGTTGGAACAATATTGTAGAAATTTGGATAAAATGATAAGCGAACCCTTGGTGAGTAGAAATATTTTATGGTTCACTTATATAACCATCTCTCTATTAGTCAGCCTTATTCTACTCTACGTAGCCCTCAAATGTAGAAGTAGGTCTAAAAATAGCAAAGAACGTCCAGATTCCATACACAGGGAAGCATTAAAAATAATTAACACTACTAAGAAGGCCCAACATCCACCAGACTAATAAAGACACACCTGAAGAATTATCCTAAAAGTTGACGTATAACATCAACTTTTTTTGAAAAAGGGAATTGTTATATGCAAATATTCACACCAGTTAGTTAGTTCAATATCGTATTACGATATTGAATTTCACTTATAAAAAGTGATAATAATTTCTCAGTAATGTTATTGTGAACAGGCAAGTATCACGCCATCTCGAGTTCTGCTGATGTTTACGTGGCAATTCCGATTTTATAAAAATCATATCCAAACAAACATTAGTTAGTTCTGTAGAAACGTAAGTAAAATAAACATGTCTATAAAACAATAAAATAAACAGTGAATTTTAAAACTTCAACTGAAACTAAATTTTCAGGGTTTCTCTAATTTGGTTATATTCTGGTCAATGTAGCAGAATGTGTTTAGTGCTTAGGGTGGTATTACAGATTCTACATCGTGGTAGTTGTTCTCCTGCAAGTAGATAGGATGATGTAAGGCGAGTGTGGCCCATTCTTAGACGTGTAATGAAACGTCCCGTACCCGGGCTATAAGATCACGCGGTATTTTCCAATTTTTCATAACATTATTAAATCAATTTGGCCTATAAAATGTTATCGAAATTATTTTTATTTCATTAACAGGGATTATATAAATTTTCCTAAATGATCTTTCATTCACTTATTAATTAGTAAAAGGATTTAGGCACGTTTTAAATTAATTTTCATAACGAAAGTAGAGTTTTAAAATATTCAATACAAAATATCCAGATCATAAAAGTAGATATTTGTGTAAAAAATGCATCTCGTCTTGAAGCTTCAGACCGTACCGGAGGTTCAGGCAAGCGATGCAGGTAGCTCGAGAAACGATTATCGCCCTTATACGTTAGGGTTTATATGGAAACTGAGGCGAACGAACGGGACCAGATGATTAGGAAACTGAATACAATGTCGACTAGAAAAAGCGTGTACGCGGTACGGCGGCGTGCTTCCCCTTTCTGTCATACCGGGGTTTTCGGGAATATGCGTTCTCTCTCACATGACGCCGAGATTTTGCTTAAATACGGAGGGAATCGAGGTAATAAGACAGTTTAAAATCAACTCAAGAAGACGCTGTGGGAAGTAATCCGGGAAGAGGACATCGAAGAAGACCAGAAGAGCCGAAGCCTGGGAGCCAGGAAGATTCGAAAACATTCAACCCAAGAAGAGGCCGCTGGGGGACATCCGGGAAGAGAATACTGGAAGTAATCCGGGAAGAGGACGCCGAAGAAGACCAGAAGAACCGAAGACTGGGGGCCGGGAAGATCCGAAGACGCGAGTAGCTGAAGTGCCGGAGCATAGAAGACCGCCGATCCGAAATTCATTTTTCGTATCCACTACCTCACCGCCTCGGAGGGGTTTCGCCGTTCGAACTACGCAGCACACTAGGGAAGTACGGGCCGGCTTTTCGTAGGCTCTGGGCGGTCATTTCCTCGTCCACACAGTCGTCGGGGCCCCTACGTATCATGGACGTCACCGGGAGCGGGGGTTGCGAACCTGGGGGAGAAGTCTCCGACGCCGTGCCTATCGGCCCCTTGCTAGGTGAGAGTATTTAATCATTCGTATTTCCACTAATAGCCAAATTATCGCGAACACGCATTATCGGAAGGGGGGGGGGAGATTTACTTAATTAATGACTCTATATCTACGTCGTTATTTCACTGTGGTACTTAATTAGAATTCAATACTAATTAGATAATTTCTGCCATAATAATAATTCACTCACTTGTTATCCATTCACTGTTATATTTTCACTTATCCTTGATTTACTGTTATATTTTAGGTTTTTCATGTGGGGCTACGTCTCTGCATTTCTCTAATTGCCTTCAAGGTAAATTCACCTGTGGTATGATGTTCTTGAGAGGCCAACAACCCTCTGCCCATATTGCTTCAACTGCAGTTTATTGCACTTTGCAGATCAACTGTGAGCGTCCCCGAACGGGGGCATCGACAGGTCTGGGGTCGACCGCAACTCATAAAAGTTATTGGCAGTGCCACAGGTGCGCTTGTTCGGTAGTTTATACTATCGGGAAAGTTTACCTGTGGGTTCAATTAGAAATGATCATTAGTGCTTAGCGCTCTAGGGGCGTGCTGTGTCACCGCAGAGGGTTAGAACTTCACCTTTGGCCAGTTTGCCATACCTTGTTATCTCATAGCGAGCGGGTATGTGACAAAGCCAAAACTGAGACAGTGTCTCACCTCTAATACCTAGTGCGGTGATTTGGTACAAGACCTATAGCAACGAGCCATTTGCTTACTGCGAGTTGTGGTGGAGCTTAGGCTTCTTTTTGCCTCCTCAGCGGGGAAACTCACAGGGTTTGTGTCTAAATAAACGGAAGTTGCCGTTACCAATAACAGGGTTCTGTGGTCTGTCAAGAACATTATTTCCACCTATCCAAATGGGGAAAATAAAATGTAAATTGAAGTGGATTTTGAGTTTCCTTTTGATCGCCTTCTTCTAATGTTAAAGTAGATAAAGTAAATCCTAAATTAATTTAACCCGAGCAGGTCATAAATAAGAAAATTAAAACAAGTAATACCAATTCTTTATATAAAGAATCTGGGGAGTAAGTATTAAAACACATCGTAGCAAGGTTCCTACCACTAGACCAAATTAAACGATCAGGCCAAATCTTCGAACTTGTACGTCCACTCTCTGGGGGAGGGGTGTCTATCAGGGGTAGCGGGGGTTCGTTGGTATCATATTCTGCAGGTGTGATATCAATTAACGCCTAAGGGAGGAACGTTCTCGCGAGGGGATGTGTCTAGTTCGGGGCTTCGTAAATCAAATAAGAGAGTGGGGGTATGGGGTGTTTCAGTAAGGACCGCAAGTTCACGTCTATTGAGGCTGCAGAGTCTTTCGCCACATGCTATTAACATCGCCACGACGTGAGATAATACGGCCATTGAATTTCTCGCGCAAAAGTGCCATTGTTTCGTTGGCTGTGTGGCAAGTGGCACCATCCTGTTGGAACCACATATCGTCCAGGTCCATATCCTCAATTTCTGGCTACAAAAAGTCCGTTATCATCTCGCGATAGCGAACACCATTCACGGTAACTGCTTGGCCGACCTCATTTTCGAAGAAGTACGGCCCGATGACGCCGCCAGCCCATAAACCGCACCAAACAGTCACTCTTTGTGGATGCATCGGCTTTTCAACAATCAGTCGTAGATTCTCATTTGCCCAAATGCGGCAATTCTGCTTGTTAACGAATCCACTGAGGTGAAAGTGTGCCTCGTCGCTGACGATGATTTTCTTTGTAAAATCACCATTTACTTCTGTCTGTTCAACCAACCATTCGGCGTATTGACGACGCTTGAAATGGTAGGCTTCAGCTCTTGAGTCAATTGAACCTTGTAAGCGTGTAAATTCAAATCTTTATTCAAAATTCGCATCAGTGATGTTCGTGAGATATTCAATTGTTAGGCACGACGACGAGTCAAGGTTGACGGCTCTTCTGCTATACTATCGCGAATAACAGCAATGTTTTCCGCAGAACGAACTGGGCGAGCATGCACAGGTGTATTCACATTTCCTACAGATCCGGTTTGCTGACATTTGCGCACAATTCTCCCGATTGTGGACACATTTGGTCGATTATGCTGACCAAAAAAGTCACGAAGTGCACGAAATGCATTTTGATTTGAACGCCCATTTTCGTAAAAGGCTTCAACAATCTTAACGTACTGCTCAATTGTGTACCTCTCCATGGTTGAATTTGTTAAACACTGAAACAAAGAAATGTCAAATTAAGTTGGGCAAAAAACTTGACGTTAAGGTGTGACTCACAATTAACATCGTGCATTATGGTTGGACCACCCTTTTTATACGTAAGCGTGACTTTCTGGCTGCTATGTATATATAATACAGCCATAACCTTGACACTGAATCAGTGATGTATATAATTTAACTAGTGTCCTTCTGTCAGAACCTCAGTTTATATTTGCCAGGCAACGTATTAGATTTAAACTTTTTTTCGTTCTTGTGGCTAAATCTGTAATATGTGGTACCCGTGTTAGTTTGAAATTAAATGTTATTCCCATGAATTTGATTGTAGGTTGGACTGTAATCACGTTGTCTTTTAAATATAGTTCTGGCCGGCATGAGGTTTTTGTAAACGGCAAAAATGCACGCATACGGTTTTAGTGGCAGAAATTTTAAAACAAAGCCTCTCTGCTTGGCTATCTATCATATTTATAGTATTCTGGAGGGTTTCCTCTATATTATCTGTACAATCTCCAGATAGGTATATAACAAGGTCATCTACAAATATGCCTTCAAAATTTGGACAGGGTATGGATTTAATCAGTTCATTTATTGCTATGCGATACACTGTAATACTTAAGGTGGATCCTTGTGGTACCTCGTTTTCTAGTTTGTATGAATTAGAAAATGTGTTATCTATTCGAACTCGAAAATTACGTTCTTGAGGGAAGTTTTGTATAAACTGTGGTAGTCGTCCCTTTAAGTTCCAATCACACATTTCAGACTCTTCTTCTCTAGATATTTTTGTGACTACAGGATAAGAACAAAGTATACTTTTATGTTATTGATGAAGAGTCGGACGTTGCAATTGTTCTGTTTTAAATCATGGTATTATTAAATGTCACATTAATGTAATCGGATTACAAAGAATTATTGTAGCATATTAAAGTTACTATCTTGGAATAAGATTAGATACTATACATTATTTAAGACTCAGTTTTATAACTTATTCTTTTATATGTATCAACAGTTCACTTTTTTATATGTATCAAGACTTTTTTGAGAAACTAATTTACGTGTTAAGTAATTCACATAATTACCATTAACACATTAAATAATTTACGTATTTCCACTTGGTTCCTTAAGCTGACTTAATTTAAAAAAATATGTATTTTTAATTATATAAAAACATAATTACTTGAGTAAATTGAATTGTGTATTCCTAGTCTTAATTAATAATTAACTTCTAGTTACTAATTAGTTATAATTAAAAAAAGGTATTCCATTCTATTTATTTTTAACCAAACTTTTGTATTTTTATGTGGATATCAATATTAAATTCAATTAGTATGACATTAAGAATTTTTAAAGTATATATCGTATAATTAAAACTCCACAATAATTAATATAAAAAAAAATTAAAAATATAAAACGTGGAGACTAAGTCTAAAAAGAAAACAAGAGAGCGGAAAAGCTCTCCTTCGGCACACTTCGGCTGAAAAATAACACAGTGGATATTAGTTGCCTTAAGTGTGCGGCTATTTTGGATAGTGTATACACGGAGCTATTTAAAATGCACTGTTAAATATGCATAATGGAGAAAATGAGATATTCCTTGACTATAGGGAAATTAAAAAAGCAGTTGACAACCCCTGTAGGACCAGCTCCTGCAGGTTTGAAATCAATTCCAAGCAAAAAGGCAAACCACAGAAAAGCAATTCGCTGAACAATTTTCTTCCAGTCCATCTTTTCAGATCCCATTTATCTTTTATTTTTCATTTATTATTTTTGTATATATTTTTTTCCATGATATAAATTAAGTTAATATAATTAGTAATATTCAGCAAAATATGAAAGTAAAAACTTTAGAAGTCAAGGACAATAAAAATAATAACTTGGAAGAAGATTTTGATTCTGATTTAGATTTAGAAAGTATGTCAATTTGAAAAGTTAACCAATAAAACTGATAGTGAACATGTTATGAATACCAAGAAATGCAATATGGAAAGGAGGAAGGCGTACAATATCACAAATAGTCTTAAGAAGAAATCTCGCGTCAAACGGAGAACAAAACATCCTTGAAGTAAATTGTATTCACCGTTGGGTGAGATCTCACCTAGAATAAAATCATATTGATCAAAGTGGTTTGATTTTTATCAAAATTTTTTATCATTATATTAGAAATAATAACACATTTACACGTTATTGATAATGTCAGTATGGCACGTACATAATTTCATAACTTGACAGACAGAATCCTGTCCAATGAATTATAAGACGGACATTCCTCACTTCATGACCACATTTGTCCAAGGTAATATAAGAACATTTATATTCTTATATCTTAATATAAGAATATTTATATAAAACCAACATAAAAAATCCTGTGCATTAATATTCTCGTTCAAAATATAATTACCTCAATATTATTGATAATGAATATTAAATTTTAAGGATCAAACTTGTATGAAAATATAGAGAAGGGATAGCTATAAAAGATCACAATGTTAATATTATATATCCATTATAAGTATTTTTAATTAGAGGCTACTTAAACAATGAATATACTAGAAATTTGAATCATATGAAACAGTATAGGTCTTTTGGTTGATCCCATCTGGATATTCTTTTAAAAGCCTGATGTGCATGACATTCAAAAATAACAGTTACGAGTTACGAATTACAGATTGAAGAAATGAATCTTTCTGTTTCTTAAATAAATTCTTCTTTCTTCGAGAAATTCGTTTCCTTCTATAAAATATGTTGCTTAGTATCTTCTTGAATAGCCTACTTTCTTACAGTAAAACTATATTTTAGTAGTTCCATAAACCTAGTTATAATTGCTTATTTTGTCTACCCATTTACATTTGGTTAGAGATCCCGGATCTTTTCGTTTTTTTTTCAATTTTATCTTTGAGTTTCCTAAAAATTGTTGCAACTCGTTTCCAGAAAAGTTCACTAATGCCTTTCCCAAATATTTGAAACCTCTTTTAAGACCTCTGATAAATTATTCTCCATATGGAATTGACACAATTTTATGATTTTTGGAATATTGCCGAGATTCCGAGATTTCGGGAGGAATTAAGAGTTGCCCTAAATTTATTAATAATCTAATATCTAACCTAAAGCTTCTAATTATCTACTATCATTACTAAGCAGGAAACTTAGCAAACGATAGAGCAGAAAATTTTAACTTGCTATTTTATGTTAATAACAATGATGAGAGTCATTAAGAATGTTAATGACATAAGAGTGTTATTAGATTCCTTCCTGTATATATATAAAATTCAAATATATCTCCCTATTTATAATTATTAATATATCAAGAAAAGATTTTTATTATTTTCAATTTCATATGTGAAATTTATAGATGCGTAACGGTTATTTAATTTTGAGGCAACTGTTCTCGTAATATCGAAAATTTTACATATGAAATTGAAAATATATAATTACAGATGCCATTTCTTGATATATTGATAATTAAAAATAAGGAAAATAAATTCGATTTTTATGTACATGGAAAGGAAACATTCTTACACACATTCCCAGTCACTCATCATTGTTTTCAACATAAAATGGCAAGTTAAAATTTTCTGGTCCATCGGTTTACCAGTTTTACAAAGTTTTACGGTTAGAATGATAGGTTCGAAAAAGAAAAGAACATTAAAGATGCAGCTAGAAGTAATGCGCATCTTTCTCACATTGCCGATAAATTAATTAGAAAACGTAAATTTAGGACAATTTAACTCCATAACTTTTCAGGAATTTAAAAAAAATTGTAAAATTTTGTCAATTCCATACGAACCACAATTTCCCAGGGGATTCAAAAGAGTTTTCTAAGATTTGGAATGTCCTTAGTGCACCCTTTTGAAAACAAATTTTAGCAATTCTAAACATAAAATTGAAAATAATGAAAGGTCCTGGACTTAAGAAAATCAGTTGCTAAAATTAGAGGTAGTTTAAAACTAGTTTTTATTATCCTCCAATTATGCCAAATTGGTTGACGAAATGCAAGTCAAGAAACATGTAATCTTTGGGTATTCGTGGAAAACTGCTCTTTTGTTTTTGTTGTTGCATAAAGGTTCCTGCCCAGAATCTTTTCTTCTTGGTACTGGGCACCAGATTTATTACAATTGGCTTCATGGTAGCTTCTGTCAGCGACTCACATTCCAGTATTGTTGAACTCCTCATGCAGACTATTTCTGCCTATGGTGTCTCGATGTATGACCTCTCTTTCAGTTTTTACATTGAAATCCCCAAGTACAATGTTTATATCATTAGATGGTTTTGTAACATATACCCTTGTAAAAGTTCTTGTTGGTCTTCTTATACCTGTTCTTTGCGTGTACATTTATAATGAAGAGATTGAAAATCTTAGTTCCTAGTCTTAAGACGCGAATTTGTTCAGTGGAAATAATATTGTTTTTCGTTGCGAGGTCTACTGTAAAGGTTATTCCAAACTCGGGATAACTGTCCTTTCCACAATGGAAAACCGTGAATCTCGTGGGGTTTTGTATCATCGATGCCATTGCGAGTCCATTGTGTCTCTTAGAAACCCAAAGCCTTATTTAGTTTGACCTGCCATTTCCCGTTTGTTTCCATTCTACATCCTATGTTTGACTTGAGGTAGCCAGCCAGCTGAGTAGTTTTTTAGGGGCTGATTTGGGACCGATATCATTACTAACTGAAAATCCTAAAAAATATCATATATAATTTTTCACAAATCACGAAAATGGCCAATTCAGAAATCCAATAAAGCTAGTTCGTAAATAAGTTTGCAATTTTAATATTGGGATGAACATGATCTTGAGACTTTTCATATGCAGCGAAAGTGAGTAATTCGGTATATCATTATTGTTAATCACTAGTTAGAATCTTAACAATACTCTGAAAACTTCACAACTTAAAGAAAACCCATACAAATTATAATTTCATTTAATGTTTATAATGTATGTATATAATAGCTGAGAATCCTGACAATACAGTGAAAAATAATCATACATAATTGTTATGTTGAAAGGCTGTAGTTATGGTGCTATTGTAAAATTAATATTGAAACTGAAGAACTGAAAGGATAGAACTGAAAAGTAATACTTATAAATTGATATTGACTTACAGAGTTACTTACTTACTACTAGAAAAATTGTTGGTGCCTGAACTGTTAGAAATTCAGACTTCTAGAGAAACATAGATTTCGTTATGTTAGCTCGTAGTCTTGAAAAACATCCATGAAATGTACCATAACATATAATCAATTCGGATATAAGTCCTACTTGCTTTAGTTATAAATAGACACTAAACGTTTATGAACTTAACTAAATAATTCGTGACCTTCACTATCGACTTTGTCTACTGGACTACTGTCGTGGTCGTGGCATACGATCTTAACTTTATCTCAGTTAAAGGTAAATTTTTCATGTAATATACAGTTATAGACATAATATATTCGATGGTGATTTAGGTGGATTCATGTTTTCATTTCACATTTCACCTTATTTAAGTTAACTTAACTCAAGAATAGATACTCATAGAGATTGATAGATATTGAAAATGTATTTTTGAGATAGATTATACTTTATCATATTTGCGAGGTTCGAAGTAATTCTCTCATTTATGGGGAGCCAGAAAGACAAGTTTTCATAAACAGGGGAAAAGTATGACAGACATTAAACAGTTCTGTATGACCTAATGGAATATTTGTAGTCGTACATAGGTATATAGGGCATAATGATTCATTGATCCAAAAGTACTCTGTAGTAACCAAATTGGTTCAACAAAAATGGTATAGTAAAAATTAATTTAGTTTTTGGAACAAAATAAAAATAGGCTAAGGTTATTTTTATAACATATTGACATAGGGTTTTATTTATATATAGTAAATGGAGATTTGTATAGAACAGAAGGTTTAGAAAACACAGTATTGATAGAACTATTAATCCTTAAATAAAACGGTATATTTCTCAAAATATAGAATCATCTGGATCGTGTCTCCAGTCTGCATTATTTGTTTGGAAAAAATACTCTAGTTATATATTTAACGTATAATTTATCAACAATTTAGAACAATTTGTTAAACAAAGGATCGGGAGGGTTATGAGAGGATAATAACAATAATGATTACTTCTATTACAAGTATAATAAAATAATGGGCTGTCCTATCAAGTCACTAATGTTTGTTTATAAAAATAATTTCCCTTGCGCATGTGTTACCTTTATAGGAGGGGAAAGCAGTGCATAAAGAAGTCACCGACAAGTGTGGCTCATCAGTAGTTTTATCAGAGTTTGTTGGGTATGGTTGTTCTGTTTTATTTATAAACTGACGTTTGTATCCAAATCAGCTGATTGAGGTAAGTGAAACTTATATCTCATGTTTCGTCATATGAATCGTTGTTGTTTTCTTTTCATATTATTGATTTACTAGCTCCTAGCTGATTTTGAAGGCGTTTAACCTCGCCGTAAACTGACTGAATTTATATAGGGAACAAAAAGTGATATACTCCTTAAATGTTATTGCCACTGTTTTCTTTGGTTCATAAATTTTATTGATTGAGTAATGTATTTTCATGTTTTTTTATCAAAGTATTACTTTATACAAAATTTTAATTTTTGTTATTCGTACTTTGGACTCTCACTAGGTAATAACTTCAAAATGTACCTATTGTTTACATTTTGTATTTACTTTATTCGAATTACCTTTGCCTATATCAAAACAACATTATTATTTTACCCACCTACTCATGACTACGTAGATCTGGAAAACAGATATAATTATTATATTTTTATTACAATTATTATTAAAAATAATATTTGTAATATAATAAGTAAAATTTTTATGTGTTTGTTATAAAACCTTCAAAAGCAATCCCAGATTATAAAACCCCAAGAAATTTCATCATAACCATGAAATTTAATTCTCGCTTTTATTATTTTCCATGAATGAACGACTCGGAAAATTTTATTTCATTTGTTAGCTATATTTGCTAACTATTATAAGTGAAAAATATTTTATTGAAAATTATCAACCACCAAGACGGTTGGTATATTTAATTCAATATTCACATAGTCTTATAACATTCTGAGACAAAATATCTACTATTATTTCATTCCTAATAAATTCCATCTCAATAAACTTGAAGCATCTCACAGATTTCTAGCCAGTTTCAGATAATCCTGAGATTGTGATGTCTGGAATAGCGAATTCGCTTAATATGTGCAACAATTCATGATTCTAATGTAGTTTTGGTTGCGGTGACGTAAAACCTACCATAGCTTATTAAATGAACATTCTTGCAACTTTAATTTGTGAACAATAGTTTCAAGAATTGGTAGCTTAACGATTTTAAGGATTATTATAGTGAACTATAAATAAAAATAATAGAAATTGAAATAATCATTTTAGAAAAATATACGTATGCTTAGTTACCTATAAATAAATATAGTTATTTAAATTGTAAACCATTTCCTATATAATGAGAGAGCTAAATATCAAGAGATGAAACATTTTAATAATCATAATCTGATTGAAACTATTTTTGTGTTCTGTTTAAAAAAAAAACCATGTTTATAACTCTATTACTGTTAATTATAATAAATAAAATATATAGTCGTACATGTTGCTCATGATTACATGAAGTATACATAGCATTTGCTCAAACAATATCTTGCAGGTTAAGGTATGCAGATATTTTCTTATATATATATATATATATATATATATATATATATATATATATATATATATATATATATATATATATATATATATTTAATAGTATACGTAATGATTAACTAACTAACAATAATAACAATAAATTTATCTTATAATCAGTAAAGTTCCTATGTTTTCATTAAATTCATCATTACATAAACGCTAAATGATAATTCTTGTCGTTGATATTAAATATACCTTTCCAATTGTTTCACTAACAATGAAATGTTATAATATATATTTTGTTTTCATTTTCACCATAAACAATGTACTACATTGATATACCTATATATAGGAATTGTCAGATTCTGTATAGATATATTTAATATCTATACAGAAAAAATAAACTATGAAATATTTTGGGACATTTTAATTAGAATATCAATTTATGTTAAAAAACACACACACACACACACACACACACACACACATATATATATATATATATATATATATATATATATATATATATATATATATATATATATATATATATATATATATATTGGTAATATATTGTATTTCGTTTTGCGTATATTTTTGATTAATTATATAAAAGTGTATCTAAGTGTATCTAATACTTTCTTTAACACAAATGTTAATCCTAAGGACGGTGGTTGCACATCCGGCTCGAAAGACCAAAAATGTTAGCGACGCTTTCTTTTATACGTCGCTACGTCCAATATTAATTATATGTATTCTTGAATTACTTTAAATTGTGGACTGTAGTTTTTTAATTTTTTTTATTCTTGTTATATATTTGGATTAGGAATTATGATTCTCTACACCGACCACTATTTCACTGGTTTATTAACAATATATACATTAAATTACTTAAACTTATTCTACTATACAAAAATGCTGCCATTAGGCACGCCGTTAAGTTACATATAGGGTCGTTTGTTTCCCTGTAGGGCTTCGCCCGAAATGTGTACATGCGCACTATTGTCCTCAACATGCTAGGGCCTTAGGTTGACAAACATCCTGTATATACCCAGTCTTACAGTAATGGACAATAATCCTATTTTCTTTTTTTTTTAAGTATATTGTACAATACAATAGATTGAGAGAAAGAAGAAATATTTTAGAAGTGCATAGCAAGAGTTAGATACTATATTAATGTATGTATAATATTTACATATGTATCAAAGACATACATATATAGAAGGAAGAGACCTATATATAGAAGTATCAATATGTAGGCAATATTGCAATTATTGTTAGATATTAGATACATTATAAACAAAATTTAATAATGACAAAATATATGATCCATACCACCACAAACTATGAGACAACAATTTTTGAGGTTCCATTCCTCTTGACAAACAGTCTGCAGGGTTATCCTTTCTATTAATGTACATCCAGATAAAATTTCTTGTTAATAAATTAATTCCTGTAACTCTGTTTGCAACATAAGCTCATTTAATTTTAATGGATTTGTCGTTTATCCAAGCTAAAGCTATAGTGGAGTCAGAATATACGAAAACTTGTTTTATGTTAGTACCCAACTTAGTGCCCAATTATTTTATTCACCAATTTTGAAAAAAGTAAGGCTCTATTTATCTCTACTTTTGGAATGAAAATATTTTTATTTATTGGAGCAATTCTAGATTACACTAGAAAATATGGATTTTGATTATCATATGTCTTCAAATTATATTCTTATTAAAGTTGTTATATTGTTCAAACAGTAAATTGTTTCATGTAAATCCCTTTTCTAAATTTAAAAATCGTTGCAATGCAATTGAAAATTCTATTCTATTTCAGGTACCACTTACTACAAATCCAAACAATGTATTGTGTAGCACTAAATTACCTATTTCTAATTTTATGGTACGTGTTAACAGTATCTAAAAAAATATATCTACACCTAATAAAATAGAAATATTCCCAGGAATGTTATATTCATCGTCAGATAATTTAATGTTGTCTGGTATCTTTAAATTTATAGTATGAAAAGTATATTGTGGTAAATCTGTTGTTATTTTTTCTAATACTGCACACTGTACCTTTAGTTTATAATTACAAGTGCAAGAGTATATCTATAACTGTTGATTTCTGAACTTTTGCAATAGTTTTTGATATGCCTATTATATTCAAACGATTATTAAATGTTTTATAGTTTAAACTTTTTACTAAATCATTACAAATAAACGATGTTTGAGAACGACTATTAGTAACCCTCTGACCACATGTTCGTCATCATTTAATGCCTTAATTTTTACTTTTACTGTAGGGAGTAAAATATGTGCGCAATGGGATTTTTGTAAACAGTGATGTATAAATACCACATTATTTATTTCATCAGATGAGGTTATTTCACCTTTATGCAAAAGACTGTTATGATCTTGTTGGCATATAGAACATTTATAAGAAAATCGACATCTATCATTATGATAGTTTAAGCGAATTCGACAATGTTTTTTGTCATCGATAAAAGCAATTCGCTTATCTATTAGTGCAGCCTTAAATTTTGAATAGTTAATATATATATATATATATATATATATATATATATATATATATATATATATATATATATGTATGTATATATATATATATATATATATATATATATATATATATATATATATATATATATATATATATATATATATATATATTCAATGCAAGTAATTGTTCCTTAAATTTTGATACAAGTTCTCTTATATCAGCAGCACTACTTTTAGTTAAATTTGGAATATCCAAAATTGTATAAATATGGGAATCGGTTAAGGTATTTTCATTGTCATACCTAGCATGTAAAATTTCTAATGCCCCTTTATATGGGTCATTTGTAATGTGCCTGCTATCACCCTGTATAGTGTTTTTCTGCTAACTTCCTGAGATAAAGATTCATGTACATGTAAATCAAATAAACTTGTTTTCGATTTCTAAAATTCTAGCTAATTGTTATCGTTTACCTATTTATCATAATTGAAATTGCATTATGTTTCTCTAACGGCATCTAAGGATGTTTAATGTAAGATAAATTATTTCGAATTGTTCAAATGAGTTAATTATTGGAAGTAAATGTTTATTGTTAGTATAGTTTGTCATTAAATAATGTGTTTGTGCTTTGAAGTTTGTATAATGTCATTATGCCATTATCAAATGTAATAAATTTATGTATATAGGTTTAGAAGAGAGGGAGGTACATTAACAATTATCATTACTTCATCTAACTAGTACCTATCGCTCTCCGATGAAATATCTGTACTTTTGTGAAGTTATATGTATCAATAAATTAGTTAAGTTACAACCGCTTCACATTTATTCTCCTGAAGAAGAGATCCATTACACATTAACTAATGGCAAATTTGTTATTAAACCAAAAGTTTCACCTTCCAAATGATTTTTTAAATAAAATAATTTTTGTACATCAGATAAATCGTTATTTTTTCCAATAACAGCCTCAAATATTTCTATAAATGGTTTATAATTACTTATATTGTGGCCATCAAAAGTCACATTAATGTTTGGCAATTTTGTTGTGTAAATGGTTTATTTTCAACATTGTTTCCATTTTCTTTATTATTTTCAGTGCTATTACAAGTATTTTTATTACGTTTTAGCACTTAAATCATTTCACTTGACAAAATGCAATATTCTCTTCTATATCAGTAATATTCTTTGGATTATTTTCATCGAGTACATTTCTATTTCAATCTCTTTTTAGCTCAGCCATTTTTATTTATAAATTGATTTATTTTTTTTTATTCTTCTTCTTTAAAATTTCATTTAAAAATTTATTTATATTTTAAATTTATTTATTTATTATAAATTTAGTTTTTCTTTAATTATTATTCTTTAAAACAAAACTTTTTTCTTCTGCTTAAGAATTTGACTGAGACAATTTTTAAAAATATTATTTTACATAAATAACAACTAATTAATTATTATTTTTTAATTTGATTACATTTAACTAAATCTTTTATTTTCTATTTAACAATCTTTTATTTTCTATTTAACAATACACCATCAAGCTATTTATACATGTCTGAACAAGTAACACCGATGTATTGTTCACGTTGATAACACGTGACATATCAGTTCACAGATACCATCTTTGCCAATACGTAGGAACTTTGACTTGTCCAACTTTTTAAAAGTCAGAAATCTCCATTACTATCAGAGTTTACCAACCCTATGACTTCACTTTTAGACTTGTATGTTTGAGTGTCTTGTTGGTGACCACTTGTTTATTTTTTGTAACAATTAATTATGTTATAACCACATTTATTTTATGGCGGGTATTTTATTGTATTGTATTTTTTACGTTTTTACCAAATTATTGCATAAAAGTTTTCCTTTTAACACTTTCTTTAACACAAATTTTAATCCTAAAGGTGCAGATACATTTGCGTGCTGAACCGCTCGTGAACCACTCGTTGAAAATAGTTTTACAGCGAACATTTACTGAACTAAATACGATCCATAGGAAAGAAGGAACTAACCACGAACCACTAGCAGTCTTGCCCAGTGCGGAAAATACCATTTTCGTTTTACATTGGTCTGCAGGTATATTCATGTCAGCACCTATTTTCCTCCAGACATCTTCTTTTAAATTTTTTGTATAATTCTCGTTGTGTCCTAAACACAAGGAGAATTATACACAATAACGATTTCGTTTTATAAATGTCAATTAATTTTATTACATTTTTCTCTGTACACTCCATAATAATAATTATTATAATATAAAAATTATTAAATAAAATTATAAGGGTAGGCAGATTATTAAACCAACCGAGAGAGAAAAAATCATACAAAAAGACACAAGAAATAAGTAGACCCAGCCACGTGGTTCACGAGCAGAAGAAAAACAAAGAACTACACACGGCGACGCACGTCGTCTCAATGTGAACTGCTAATGCCTTTGTGTTCGTCAAAAAAACCGACAGGAGATGGATCGTAACGAATCGTTCAAGAGTGGCTCGTTCGACGCTCTAAACCCCGTCTTGAGAACTAATAGTTCATGAGCGGTTTGCAAACGGTTCGGCTAGCAAATGTATCTGCACCTTTAAGGTGCAGATACATTTGCGAGCCGAATTGCGAGCCGTGGTTCGTATAATAGTTAGTTCCTTTCTCATGGGTCGTGTTTAGTTCAGCAGATGTTCGCTGTAAAACTATTTTCAACGAATGGTTCATGAGCGGTTCGCTAACCGTTCGTCTCGCAAATGTATCTGCACGGTGGTTGCACATCCGGTTTGAAGAATGAAAAATGTTAGCGACGCCTTCTTCTTTAAATTGCTACATCCAATTTTAATTATATGTATTCTTGAGTTACTTTAAATTGTGGACTGTAGTTTTTTTATTATTCTTGTTATATATTTGGATTAGGAGTTATGATTCACTACACCGGTCATTATTTGACTGATTTATTGACAATATATACATACATTAAATTATTTAAACTTATTCTACTGTACAAAAAAAGTTTCCATTAGGCACGCCGTTAAGTTACATAGAGGGTGGTTTGTTTCCCTGTATGGCTTCACCTAAAATTCGTACATGGGCACTGGATTTATGTTGATTATATTGTCTTCAACGGCAAGATATATAGAATTTTACAAATATCCTCAGATAAAATATATCGATAAGATATGCTAGCAAGTTCTAGGTTATTTAAATTATTTTTGTTTATTTATCATTTTTTATGCAGCATATGTGATATCTTATCCTCAAATGATAAATGTAATAATAAACTTAATGAGAATTTATTAACATAAAAATGACGAAGTTTGTGGTTCATTTGTTTTTTAAAACTTTTTTGTAATTTATTTTTAAATACAAGATCAAATAAATTATACTTAATTAGGTGCTTAAATATAGGATTTTTTTAAAATATTAGTTTTAAGGAAGTACTATCGTTTGTGGTTAGAACAAACCCTACAATTAGTAAATAGATATACATATATTGTTATTTAAATGGTGGTATGTTCAATTATTATCTAAACGCTATTACTAGGGTTTCATTTGAGTGTTTTTCTATTAACAATTTTTAAACAATAGGTACAAAATAATTGTGTGGCCTGTAATATAAAATGAATGTTAATGTATTTTCTACGGGCCGCGTAAGAGGCTCCCCCGGTTTCATTGTTTTATTACTGATAACAATACAATGTTATCAAGAATTGAAAACCATGTTTGTGATATATTACAGTACGGGGGAAGAAACTGTTATACCAAAAAGTATTCAATCTGTATATTATTACGGCCGTACATAGTTTCATTCACATATAAAATTGTATAACTTGGATGTTAGTCATGAATATTTGTTTAAGTAATTTGATTTGAAAAACCCCATATTATATTGGAAGTGTTTACTAACTTTCTCATTTTTAATAGAACACCCTGCATATTATTTAAACTCTTCTACTATTATGTATAAATAAATACTCAGATTATATAGCGACTCTACTTTTGACAATTATTCTATTTAATTTTACTTGCAAACATGTACGTTTATGAGTTACATATAAAACTTGTTATAAATTAAAAACAAAACTGCAATAATTAGAAAATTAACGTACCCTTAGACCCGGTTAGATATATTTATCTTCAGTTTCTAGTAGTTTATTTTATCAAACAGTAGTTAATAATTTATTGCAATAAAACCTTTACTATGTATGATAAAAAATTTGCTCGAATAACATTGTCTTCTACTTTCTTACGTTCTTTTGTAATAAACCACATTTATAATAAAATAATGAAAAATATATTTCTTTTATAGTAAACCTTGTCCTCGAAAGTGGAGGAATTTTGAAAGTGCAACTTTAATAAGACTTGACACTGCAAACAGAAGCGGACGATAATTCACAGCAGTAAATTTATTTTACAGTCTCGTAGATTGAAATTTACAAAATAAAATAGGGAGCGTTTGTAACCCAACTAAAAGGGGGAATTATATTAAGTAGTTTTAATAGGGTAATGTGGGTATAAGTACTGTTGTTACGTAATGGCTAACAAAATTGTATAATCTATCTTGTATGTATTAGGACAACATTAAAAAGTGTGGTCATGCAATTTTTCCTTATGGCCTGTTTTATTGATTTATCAATTATATATTCATATTAATACTTATAAAGCGTTAATACTATTTTACTTTATCTAACCGTTAATATGATTTCATTTTAATTTATTAATTTTTGTCTGTATCCTACTGACATTCTGTCTATTGTGAATGTGAAGAGTATTTTTTATATCGTAGGGTAGATTTTCTTGAGCTTGATATTGTATTATTATCTTGTTTTAGGTATTTGTTTTGTATTAATTTCTTTAACTGCCATCTCATTTATGAAGAAGACATAGTAGCCATTGTAATAAGGAGGTTACATTTGGTATATTTGGTATGTTTATAAACAGAAAGACTGACTTGTTGATGAAATCGTTATGTATATAAGCATCCTGCCTTAAATATATTATCCAATGCAACTTATTTGATATTCAGCCTATGTGGTATTTAATATTCTTTTGTAATTAGTTAATTGTAACTAGTGATATTTTCTTGTAACTATCGTGTTTCATCTTAAATACTGGGGTATGTGTTAAACGTTAATGATGTATATGTATATGAATGTTTAGACCACTTTGTTTCTTTTATATGAACGATGGATTTCTGATTAAAATAAACTAAATTTTCATGCAGAAATACACACATATCCTCCCTCTAATAATATTCTAAGAATCTTATTCTTAGAGCAAGATTCTAAGAATAAGAATCGATTAGATTGCTTTAGAGGAAGGGTACACATGATAAAAGCGTAAGAAAAGCAATCCCTGAAACAGGTGTCAATTGCTTCAATCAAATTAGAATATCACACACAATGAACAAAATAAACTTAAACTTACATTGAAATAAAATTCAATATACACTACATATCATGAATCGACTATTAATAATATCATCCAGTTTGTTATTCGGATAGTTATTGACTATTGTTTGTACAAGCCTAGAAAGTACGATCATTTGATTAATTGCAAATAAAACGTACAAATGTCCCAAACAAAGTCACACCATGTTAATTTTATTCTTTATATTACTTGCAGTTGGTTTGATTTTCTAATAAACTAAATATTGTTCATTTATTTTCTTACTGTTTTTTATTTTAAATGTTTATTACACTAATGTTTTTCTGAACCATTTCAGATATATGTTGTACTTTCTTTACCCTTTCTCTAAATGTGTTACTGCTATGATTTGCAAACAACGATAGTGCTAATAACGTGCGTTTTCTCTTTAAAGACTCTAGTTATCTATTTAAAAATTACATATATAATAAGTTTAAAAAAATAACGATTTAAAAAACGTAACTTAACTAAAAAGCAAGAAATGAATGTTTATTACAACAATTTAATACTTATTTATAGTTCCGTTTAATGTAATTAAGAAGGAAGAGAGTCGGGAGGAACGGACCAAACTGCAGAAGTGTATTGTACGCGTGAAAATAATATAAAAAACTCAAATGTTGTTATCCGATTTTTATTTGTTTTTAAGTTATAGCGTAATTAAAAATAAACAAAATTTCATTCATTAACGTTTTGGTCATCATAAATGATCAAAAATACTGCCATTCACCAACATTTTCTGCTTCTTCTATAAAGGGCGCCTATAGCTCTCCTGATTAAGTCATATTTAAGATCGGCTGCAGCATTTCTAATACGTTGAATTAGTGCATCCCGAGTGTCCACTTTTACTTTATACACTTCATCTTTGAGCCAGCCCCATAAACAATAATCTAGTTCTGTGAGGTTTGGAGATCTTGGAGGCCAACTAATAGGACCACCGCGACCAATCCAATGCCCTGGAAACCTTTCGTCCAAATGTTCCTTGACCCGATGAGCGAAATGTGCGGGAGCTTCATCGTGCTGGTAGTACATTTGATGTTTAAAGGAACATCCTCTAGTAGTCCGTGTAATTCATTTTGTAAAAAAATTATGTAGCCTCCTGTGAGGCGATTCTCCAAAATGAAAGGGCCAATTAAATAACCATCGACCATATCATACCACACGTCTACCGAAAACTTATGTTGAAAGTTACTTTCGACTGTTGCTTGGGGATTTTCATCTGACCATAAATGACAGTTGTGAGTATTAATGCCGTCATGGGTAAATGTTGCTTCATCTGTAAAAAGTATGTGCGATACAACACGAGGATTCTTATTTATCCACCGACAAAATTCCATACGTTTATGATAATCTTCCGGTTGTAGGTGCTGTACTCTCTGTACATGGTATGGATGTAAGCCTTGCTGGTGGAGTGTGTTTATTTTTATTACTCTTGTTTGTGGAATGCCCAATTAAATACTAATTCTTCGTGAGCTGGTCGTTGCTTCTGCTACTACATCTTCTGCTACTACATCCAGAATATCTTCTACCTCTTCTAAATCTTATCGAGTAGCTCATTGAGATGTTACGTTAACACTGGGAAGCTTTTCGGTCTCGCACATTTTGTTGAAAACTCTGATAAATACATTTTTATTAGGATGTCTGTGATGTGGACATCATTGACTCTTCAACAGCAGCTCTAGCATTCCCATTACAAAAACCATAAACAAACACCATATTTGCATATTTTAAATTTGAATACGTGTGTGGCATTTTGTAATACTTTAATCGTTCAAAGTCCAAAATAAACCTTAAATCACTGTCACAATAATGTCAATTTTTACATTATTTTCACGCGTACAATACACTCCTGGAGTTTGGTCCGTTCCTCCCGACTTACCCTATATATATATATATATATATATATATATATATATATATATATATATATATATATATATATATATATATATATATATATGCTTTATATAAAATTACAATAATATATAAATTTTCTTAGTCACAAAATTAACTCGCTAATTGGTCTAAAGTATAATTAATTCAGTATTTCCTATATTTTAGGGAATTATATTGTAATATATTTCAATGTATTTTCCTATAAATAGCTATTTATAGGTATTAATAGGTATTTTAAAATATATATTTTTGTTATGCTTTTTAAATAAGTTTTACTTTAATTATGCAAACCGTTCTAAATTTTGCTCTCCTTCCTGGAAATATTTCTGAGGCCCATCTTTCGCAATGCAATGAAGTTAGTCACCTCTTTCTGAATTTAATGTCTAATTTTTACCATTTATGTAAGTACTTTTGGAGTACTTAAGTACTTTTGGAGGCATGGCCTCCATTAACTGACACCGTGGAATTTAAATAATTTACTTTCATGTTAATATACATATAACATCATTAAAATATGTAAATAAATCTTTAATTTTTAAATAACTGAAAACAAGGTATTAGATGGTATTTTTGTCACGAACTAATTACATATAACCAAATTAAATTGGACGAATTATTTTTATTCATCATATTAATAATTTTTCTTAATTATTTAACTTACAGTACTGAAATATATATCTAAATTTATTGAACACGTTACTTGGTTTATTCATGCTCACATTGTATGTATAAACACAATGTCCAATAAAAATATGTTTTATTTTCATGAAAATTACAGACGGTAATACACTGAATTCATCTTTTATTGGATATTTTAAACATTCTAGGGGATGTGATAAAATGCGTTGACAGAGAAATTGTCTTCAAAAAGTGTTGCTGTATGAATTTCAAAAAATAAAACCCGCCACAGGTAGGATTCGACATTTGTCCCGGATTGGAACCGAACGACATACAGCTGTTTCGAACTTGTTAGTTCTCATCAGTGCCGCACACGGTACGCCGATTCAGGACAAATGCCGAATGAACTTCATGGCGTATACATCTTTATCGATACGATCTCTGTCAGTAACTTATAAGTCGGAAATCGAGAAAGGAACCACCAAGCCGCCAAGCGGTTATAAAAGTAGTTCCCGAATAGCAAAGCTATTACATAATCGCTCTAGGAAACAACTACATAGTTGCTTCCTAGAGCGATTATGTAATAGCTTTGCTATTCGGGAACTACTTTTATAACCGCTTGGCGGCTTGGTGGTTCCTTTCTCGATTTCCGACTTATAAGTTCACACATTCAGTTTTTATTGAATAAAATATATATTTACCTGAGTGTGTAAAAGCAAGAATTAAATTATTTTCTATATACAAGTGTCAGGTAACAGTATTTAGGCATCCTTAAGATGAAGTACAATTATTCAGTTTGCAGTTAGGTAATTGAACAGATAATTACGCTTGACACATATTTCTGCGATTTTCATTATACGTTTATAATACGAAACAAACCACTCAGAGTCTCAACGAAATCGGAAATTAAACGTGAAATCTTACATATACAGACGACAAAACAATTCATTATTTATTGTACATTGTACGGAAGTATTTTAATGTTGCAATTGTTTTGATTTTTCATGTCTTACTGTGATACTTAAATCACTCACTCGTAAAATGGCTTGTACCCAATTTTCAAAATGTAAAGTTACATTATAATTAAGAATATTAATTAAGTTATTATAATATTATTAATACAACATCTCTTTAATATGATGTAATTCTTATGTGTTACAAGTGACTGTTACGAATAGTATTTCATACTGGAGCTCAAGGTATTATAACATTAAAGAACCACAGAAACATGTCAAATTTGAATATATAGATAAATGAGGAGTAGCACAGCACATGCACAACAACTATCACAAGTTATGATTGTGTAAACGTTAGAATATTGAAATAAAATTTTCAGTGTCATTGTATAACTGCAATTTCCTCATAAATTAAATTATATTTGTCATTTAAATTCTTTGGAAAAAAAGCATTGATATTATCATATATAATATAATGACCACATATTTAGTTCGTACAGTCCTTAATTGTAATGCTATTGATATAAATAAGGATTTTTGGTAGATCAATATGTACCTACTGTTGTATCAATTGATAACTCATTAAAAAAACTTACACAACTTACAACAAATATTGCATAACAAAGCTCTGTTTTATTCAATTCGATTAAGCATTCCTTAACAAAACTATTCAAACTGTTCATAATGATTTATTAATTATAATGAACATTTCGTCCATTAAAAATTGTACTACACCAAAATAGATAAGTACTTACGAATACATACATACATATTTACGGTTCGAAAAGTTGTTATGTTTATAAAATACTTTAAGAGATAATAAAGAATATTAGAATTAGTTATTGTATTGTATTACATATAACTAATTCACAGAAATATATATTTGTAATATATCAGTTGTCTCTTATATTCAAAATAAAACAATTTATAAATATCTATTTTTAAGCAAGAGTTGTTTTTGTGTTTATATTTATTTTAACATAAACTAAATTCTGCTTTGTTGACTATTTACATCGTGTATTAATTATTATATTTTGTTATAAACTTAAAATAAAAACTTTACGCACTCAGTTATGCAAACGACAGTATAGCGGATTTATAAGATAATCTGGTTATACGAGAAACAAATAACGTTGGCAAATTATTGGAAATACTGAGTTCAAAGTTAAATTATTTGGCAGGACATATGTTTATAAATGTTATGAAATTTTAGTGCTACTAGTAGTAAATATTTTGTAAGTATACCAGATAAATATTACGTAAAATTAAAAAAAATTGTAAAAATAATGACCCATTACACAGGTTTGAGTTAAAAATGATATCCTATAGTTTGTACCTTCAAATTTTCAGTTTCCTAGGATTACTTGTTATTATAGTCATATAAAGCGAAGGCTAGCTAAACGAAGGGAAAATATTTTCTTACTTTTACTCCTGATTGCGTTACTATTTCATCATTTGATTTCTTTTGTCTTGCGATAGTGTTACCTACTGCTTCTATTCATTTTTATAAACTTTAAAAATGTATTAAAACGTTAACTATTAAATATGGTCCATTACTCTCTTCTAATACCTTTTTTTTTCTAATTATATTATCGGCGGGTTGTTTATTTGTTTCCACTGTCCTTTTATACTTATTCTCCTTATGTAATTTTTCCTTATTGTTGTCTTTATTTATAATTTATCTATACGTATCTTCGTTCGCATTTCTGTATATAATCTATGTACATATTTTAATATCTTGAAGATGGCTGCTTGTTATTGTCATGTTTAAAGATGATGCAATATTTATCAACCCTAGACCATTATCAGCGTTGTATTCAAAGCAATGTATTGCAATTGTCGGACGGTAGCTTTATTCCTGGCCTACTTTTACAATCCAATCATATCTGCTTTCGAATCATTACATGGTCAATATCTACATATATATATATATATATATATATATATATATATATATATATATATATATATATATATATATATATATATATATATATATTCCCTTTCTAATTTGTCATGTTGGAGACGAATTCTTTTTCTTGATCTGTTTTTTAGGGATACCTACCTTAATGATCGAAAAGTTGATAAACCTCTCTTTAGACTCTGGTTGGAATTTCAATTCTATTTTTTTTACAATAAAGCATACTGAGGTGGAATTTGTTGAATAGGTATAGCAATTACATAAGTAAACTAAATATATTTCGATGATGGTAGTTTATGCGGTTTTTAATAAATTTGCATAAACTAATACTTTAGACATATATTATAGATATAAACATAGATTTCTTGCGTTCAAGTCTCAAGTTTTAATACCTCTCCTTGAACTTATGAGGAGTTGTTATATTGTTGATCGCACATTTGTGTACATGGTGAGTGAAACTCGATGTCTCAGCTCTATTATAAGAAAAAGAAAAACGATAGAAAAAATTTGAAAAGAGGTTATTAAATGGGATTGAGTAAGGTCCATTTTAAGCCAAATTTACATATTTGTCCATTTTTGGAAACTGAATTAATGACGTAATCGAATTATTTTTTTCCCAGAAACATACCTATATTTTGGCATATTTAAAAAGAGCTAATTTTTATGAACAAATTTTGTAAAGAAAGAAATTTGCTATCTTTTTCTGTTAAAGAATTATAAGCAAATTTGTGAAAAAAAAGTATTACCAAAAATTCGCAATCGTCACGATTTAAACACTTGTTTAAATACACTACTTAGCCTTTGGAAACAAATAGCAAATTCGCATCTGTCTATAATTAAACATTATTAATTAGTATTATTTATGGGAGTATTAATTTAACATTACAAGACACATAATATGTTATAACTATTACGTACCACAGAAAGAAACAAAATATGTAGGCAACCACTACAACAAATCTTCAATGTGACCGCCTTCTACGTCTAAACACTTATCCAATCTCCGCCTTACTTCTCTCACTGAAGCCTTACGAAACATTTCTCTAGATAGTTCTTCGCATGCATTTCTGATTTTTTCTTTTAAATGTTCCAAGTTAACAGATGGTATTCTAACAAAGTTGTTGTTAACAGATTGACAGAAAGTTACCCACAAGAAGAAGTCTAGTGGGGTCAAGTCCGGTGATTTAGGCGCCCACTGTATCGGTCCATTTACACCTATCTAATTTTCTCCGTAAGTTTCATTTAAATATTCTTGGACAATAATTCTTGCTTTATGCGGTGGAGCTCCGTCATGCTGGAAACACATGTTTGCTCGCAGCTGTAATGACATATTTTCGAGAAGCGCAGAAAGTTGTTCTTGAAGAAATTGCAAATATCGCTCACTATTTAAAATTCCTTCTTAAAAATATGGACCAATCAAATGCCCATTAATAATACCACGCCAAACGTTAATTCCGAAGTGTCCTTGGTTTTCAATAGGATTGACAAAATGTGGAATTTCACTGTTTTTTCACAAATTTGCTTATAATTGTTTAATGGAAAAATATAGCAAATTTATTTCTTTACAAAATTTGTTCACAAAAATTAGCTCATTTTAAATATGCCAAAATATAGGTAGGTTTCTGAGAAATTTTTTTTATGACGTCATTACTTCAGTTTCCAAATATGGAAAAATATGCAGATTCGGCTGCATATTTTATATGCAAATGGACCTTGCTCAATCCCATTTAAGAACCTCTTTTCAGATTTTTTCTATCGTTTTTCCTTTTCTTATAATAGAACTGAGACATCGAGTATCGCTCACGCTGTACATTGAAATATCTAGCCATTGCATTATAACAAATCATGTTTAACTATTATTCTGATTGTATTAGTATTGTTCTAGTATCATTTAAGCTTTACAGGGTTTACACATTTATTAAAAAAACATTCATGTATTTCATTTAGAAAGAAGATCTACTACCAGCTATGAAAATAATCTATCACTAGAACGATATAGAGAACAAAATACAAATATTGATCCTAATTTAAACCCTGTTACTACTGTTATATCTGCATAAAATAAGAAGTACATATTTGTAGGATTTATACCGTGTAATAAACAAATAAGTAATACACATCACCCCACTATTATTACTTAAAACTCTAAAATTAAAAATTAGATATTTATTTCATTTGTTTTACATAGTAAACTCATAGTTACGTCTATATTAATATTTTTTTGTTTCACTTAATTCCACTTAATTACGCGAAAAATTTTAAGTTTAACAGAGAATTGTCATATCTTCCTAAATTATTAACAGATTCCTACAAATTAATTGTACAATATTGCTAATAGACTGGATAAGTTTGAACATGTCTGTTTTGATGAACATATGCATAACTATAATGAACATAGGTATAGCAAGTATATTAAAAAAATCTACAAAGTGAACAAGAGATATGGAAAACCCTTTTTTCTTATCGGTGGAAAAATGGTTTATGTATGTAAAAATATCGTTTGTATTTTTATTCTTTTAAATTTTCTTGCTTATAAATTGATAATAATAGAGTTAAATACATACACATGATATACCGAGAAATAAAAAATTTTTTGGTCAAAAGTGGTTGTGGATTTTAATATGTTATTCAACTTATTATTAAAATATGTCAAACAGTTCTGTCAGCTTATCTTGGCGGAATATAAAAATCCGCCCTCTATAATTTTAGAATTATATAATATTTGTGTATTCAATTATAGAATAATAACAGTATAAAATTTTATTAAATTAATAAATTGAAATTTATACTAGAGCTGGTGAGATTTTATTTCATTTCCCAATTTCACATAATTTTTTTTGTTTGTTTAATAAAAGTGATAAAATTTTACGACAATTTTGATAGTGATAAATTTAATTAAATATAGACTGAATATAATTAATTGTAATAATAGTTCTCGGTTCTTACACAAGAGAACGTACAATAAATTTTTAAATTTAATAAAATATAAAATTAATTTGTTTTATATGCGTGGAAAACTTATTTTTGAGAAGTTTATTTTTGCCAGTTTTGTTATTAGCATAAAATGTACTGCTAGTATTATTATGTAGATAGTTATATAGATAGTTTTAATGAAATTTGTTAAATATATATAAATATTATATATTAGATATTTTTGCTAGTCTATTAACTATATGAACAAAGAATACTATGTTTTTATGTTTCAAAATCGTCTAAATTGTGTCTAAAATTAAACGGAATATAGATACGTGATTATACGATCAACATATGATAAATGGTTATAATTGTCGTATATAATACATATTCCTTAAAGCGTATTAACGACAAATGTAATGAACAATATTTAATACATTCCCCTGAAATATAGGTACTAGTGAATTAATTTTTGGAGTCGATGGTACTCGATCTAAGAATGGACGAATCCCTCTGTTGACCAAAAATAACTTACTCAAAAATGAATTCAGTATTGTCTGTATTTCAGAAAAATGTATCGAAAATGTCTTATTATATTGTTTCTTGATGTTTTCTTGATATGTCTATAAGTTTTGATCCATGAACTAAAAACCATTATGATTTCTCCATAATAATCAAACATTTTACATCATATGTCAATACATCATTGTAATTATTACTTATTTTTTATGCCGATATGAAATCAAACAAACACTTCATATATCGAGTAAATTATATTTTTCTTTAGGTTATCAGTTATTATTACAATTTCTATATTATTAATTAAATATTTTATTGGATTAAGTAGTACGCTATGGTAATGGTTTATTGACCTTATATTAAAACATAAATTCATTCTTTCTAATGAACCTCTTGAATGTAATCTTGTGGAGAGTTATATCATGTCCTCGATGATACTTTATGATGATATCTGCAACATATTCTCTTACTTAAAAAAAAGTCTAACGTAGAGTTAGAAAAATGATAAACACAAATAACTCTTTTTGTCTATCAATTTTGTCATATAAACCTATCTAAAAAGAGATATATAGTAGTGTTTATATTATTTTTAAAATTTCATTTAGAGAGAAATCACTTTAGTTAGTAGATAACATATTATAGTAAGTTACATACATAACATATTATAGTTAGTAGATAACATACCTTGTCCTGAATCCCATGAAATAATCAAGTATAGTGACCAGATAACTGTTATTGATGAGTTATTAATACTCAAAATTCACGAATACAATTTATCTTATTCCTGTTTTAAAGGAAAGGTTATAATTGTATTCTTTTGTGTATCTGAATTGTATCTCATGAGATGGAATTCAACAAAACGATGTAATCTAATTAAAAAACATAGATCTATAAGAGGAAAACAAGTAAATAGTAAACTACGTCTCTATATATGCTATTGATAGTTAAATTGGTTTAATATTTTGCCGTTTGTCTTATATATTTATACTTACATACATATTTACGTGTTTATGCTTTTTAATTCTTAACTTATTTCACTAGAAACAAACACATATTTTAATTAAATTTATGTATTTTCAATCTTATCACAAGTATCTGTATATCTATATCCTCTAAGATATTACATTATTTATAGGTGTAGCTATTTTTTTTTCACATTTTGTTATTTATATTTTTATATATTTATAATTCCAAAAATTTAGGACAATTTCCTGTCCTATTTTATTTTGAAATTAAGAGGGTTGGGCTGACAGAAACATCATAATGATTTCATTCATTATTTTCCAGATCTCCTGCTAAAGAATAAAGCATATTACTAGCTCTTATAATTTTGACAAATGATATAACATAAATGGAAGACTGACTTTTTGACTCCATTTTATTTATTACATGGCTTTAGGAATCACTTTAAGAAATACTTATTTCGTATTTTGGGTTCATCTGTTGCTACAGGAAATTTCATCAAAGTCGAGAGTGCCCTTCTAAAAATTACTTTTAGGGTGGGCCATTACCATCTACCTTAAATGAAACAAGAAACTGATACAAAATACATCTATAAAATCATTTATAGAGTTTAATATGGAAATGACAACTTTTATATAGTAGTGAGTTACAATGCGATGAATATTAAAAAACAACTTTATTTTGGAAAATACTATATAACTACGCAGTTTCATGTTACTTTACTTTCACTCACCCTTGATTTATTTTAAAAAGGGGGAAAATTAGAGAACCACCACTGTATTACAAGGGGAATATTAATTTCGTGTAACATTAGTTTTGTGTAAATACAACGTGTTTATATTACATTCATCACTTTTTACCATCTCTTACAATTTTGAGTCTGTCTGAGTTGAGATATGAATCTATATAGTTTAGAGTGTAAACTGTGATACCTTGATTCGCATTAGAGTTAAAATGTCGTTTAAGTAAAACGACATTTTAACTCTAATGCTTTTTAACTAACTCTTCTTTCTTAAAACCCTTTAAAGTAAAAACTTTATTATATTTTTTATCTTTGTCGCATATTTAGATCTTTGTTTTAAAAAGAGTAATGTTCCAATTTTGTGACAACTTCTCCAAACAATCTTTATCTTTTCCTTTTTCTAGATTTCTTGAAAGTCATCGTCCAGATTTTACTTTTACTTTAAAGTGTTGTAAATTTTTAACACGCGTAAAGCAAATTTTTACATGCTTTGTCATAGCATGTAAAAGTAACATACAATGAGTGAACAAGACGTAGACGTAGACGTAGATGAAAACTTTAACATGTAGTTTATATCTGCTGAAATATATTTATTCAAAGTTGAAAACTATTTGAAAATTCTGAATTAGAAGATTGCAGTTTTAAATAAATTTTGTTTTAATCTACTACTAATCGATATTGGGCAATAGAAGAAAATATTCCAAAAATAATGTAAAAGTAAAATACGAAGAAAATGATCAATTTTTATTAAATTAATTCAAACAGATGTCTGTGGCAACCAAAATGATGTCAATATTATGATATTTAGATAAAATACAATAGTAATTATCATAATTGAGATTTGTATTTTTGTTAGGTTTAAGGTACAGTTAACTAACCAGAATAAAAGATTGTGATAATACATTTTGTGTAGTTATAGTTATTCAGTGTGTTAGTTATTCGCGAAAATATTCAGAAAATAGCTATATGTAAATTAGTATACATGTGATATTTATTAAAACCGTGGTGGATATTAACGATGGCCACAACGAAGCGGCTACGCGAAGTTTGGCGGCTAAATTTTCTCATGTTCATGACCTTGTCTAAAAGAATAATGAATATCAGTTTTTATTAAAAAAAAAAAGATGAAGCGATCAGAGTCTGGGTTATTAACTTCGATTTAAAAATAGACGGTAGAACAACTACACTTATTCCGAATATATCATGTAGACTTTAAATAAACTCGCATCAAAATATAAGTATACAGACGTTTTTATTTTAGAACATTATTATTTCTTGTGTCTGTATTCGTATGATTTAATATAAAATTAACAAAACTAGATATATTCACTTTATTTGTAACTTAACTAAGTGAGAAATTCGTAAATAAATAATTTCCATTATTATATTAATTTATATTCATAAAATTATTGATGTCTAAATTGCGAGTCACGAATTAGATACGTATAACGATATTCTTCGTGTCTGTGACATTGATTTAAATAAATTATTAGTTTTGCAGGGTGCCAAAGGTTAAAATATAATGCCAGCCATTTTTAGTACTTTGATATTTAATATATTTAAAATATCATTAAATGTTATTACACTAAATACTCTAATATTTGATTTAAGTGCTTTATTTTCTAATAACACAATTAAATTTATTCAACACATTACAAAAAAGGACCGCATGCACTAAAATGTACTGCCTTAAAATTACGACCAGAGACGAAATATGTAATAAAAGAGTCATCCAGACTATTTTTGGAACCTTTATATATTATTGCACGCAGCTTGGGATGAAATACACCCCGAGCATCGCGCCTTCTCTCAACAAAATATTAGGGGTCAGGTCACCTATCTGCGAAGGTTAGGATGTGTGAGGCAGCCTCGTCAGCCCGATATACTACCTTCTGCACCTCTACCGCAATAAAGAGTTTATGGGGAAAATCCCCGAGAGTATACCGAGCCCTCCATAAGGACAATAGGTAACCTTAATGTTAGAGTTAACTTAAAGCCACAAGACATGGCAAGAATGGATGCTAGAATCGATAAGGAAATTCCAGAAGATGCAACCATCTAGTAGATCAATGGTACCGTCTACAATGCCGCTAAAGAGCTCGTTCCTTGTGAGAGGTCAAACTTTTCTAACAGGGATGAGAAAACCAAGCGGCGTGTACAATAGACTGAAGGCAAAGGCTACAATCGGCCAGACAGCACGCCTCTCGAATCCAGAATGTGGTGGAATATATAATAAATAACAGGCAGTTTACATCTAATGCCTTGCGTATAATCGCTGGACCGACGACTCAGACGCCAACACCACACTCTAAATCTGACAGTGTTCTTAACTATCAAGTAGCGCTGATTAGATCGGATTCGAGCACTTAGCGATCAAGAAAACTTTGAGTAGGCGGGTGAGGAGCATGGAACAAAATAAATTGTTCCGTACAAATCCCTCCCGCCTTATTAAGGAGCCACAGTGTGCTGTCGAAGATCCACCGACTATAGAAGATGTCGAAAACTTTTGGAAGGAAATATATAAGACGACGCGTCCATTTAATAAGACTCCAACGATCGCTAATTGAAGAGCCACAGGAAGCCTTCCCGGTAATTAGTCTGGAGGAAGTCCAAAAAATGCTTGTTAGAACTACGAACTTAGCTGCCCCCGACACAGATTGGTTGAATATATGGTGGTGGGAACGGTTTCCATCGACACACCGCCGTCTGACTTAAGTTTTCAAATCCTGGTTAAACGAGGGGCAACTTTTTTTTTTTTTATTATTATTATATTATATAGGTTTGGGCCTCATCAGCCACTGATCGCATGGGTAGTCCCTTGGCGATCCCCTCTTATCCGGGTCATTAACTAAAAATGCTATCCCATAAAAGGAGCAATTTAGGCACGTCCCCCGCCTCCTCTAGGATAACAGGGGTCCCTAATATAAGATACCTCTTCTCCTCCAGTGCGGGACAGGTGTAAAGAAGATGAATCGAGGTTTCCTCGTCTTCTTTACAGTGTCTGCAGGCCGGGCTATAAGTCAGCCTCAGCTTGTACTTATATGCATTCAGGCTACTATGGTGGCCCGTTATGATTCCCACCAGAGTTCTGGATTTGTGCCTGTTCAATTTAATGAATTCTTGGGCCCATTTTTCAATCTCTGAGTATTCGATGAAGAGTTTGGTTATTCGACAACCCGTTACGCCTCTCCATCTTTTATTGTGCTGGTCTCTTGCCTAGCGATTGATGCGGTATCTGATCAGATTCCGACTTATTCCCACTGCAGGTTCTGGTCCATAGAGGTTTTCCCTGGTCCGTAGTCTGGCAAGGTCATCTGCAATTAGATTTCCCTTAATGCCATTATGCCCAGGTATCCATAAAAGTTCCACCGGTCCCTTCCCTGCCAAGTGGTTTAATGCTTCATAGCAATTATAGACCAGCTTCGACTTTGTCGTTCCTGAATTCAGGGTGCCAACGCCGCCCTGCTATCCGAGCAGATACATACCTTCTCCTGGGTCCGATTTTGGTCCGCCCCCAGAACACCGTATGTAATTCCAACTAGCTCGGCCTGGAGTGCGGTAGTGTATTTGCCCAAGGGGAAGGTTTTACCTATTACGTCGCGTCGCCTATACACCCCCGCACCCGCTCCGTTTCCACTCTTGGCTCCATCCGTGTACCAGATGTCTCCATTGAGCGGCAATTCAGCTCGACCCTCCATCCAGTCGGTCTTACTGGTGAGGGTGATCTTATATTTCCTGTCAAACAGGAAGTGGACACCCGTACAGTCAAAGGGCATCCATAGGAGTCCCTCCTCAGCTAGCTCTCTTGAGAGTCTATTCAGGTCCATTACCTTCCTATTCATGTTTCCCATCCTGTGCATTGCCTTTGCGGCTTCCGCTTTCAAGATGACATCAAGAGGTGGTATCCCCGTCAGTATCCCCATCGCCTCGATCGGTGTTGATCTTGGGGCTCCGGTTATACTTCTAAGAATCAATCCTCTTAACTTGTTAAGTTGGTTGGCTTCCGACTTTAAACAGGCTCTCTCCCACCAGACCAGTGCTGCATACGTCAGTCTGGGTTTGAGAATTTCCTCATACATCCATTTCATGGTTTCTGGTTTCAAGCCCCAGCCACTGCCAATGGCTCTTCTCAGTTGCCAAAGTGTTGCTGTGATCTTGGAACATATGTGACTTAGATGTTTTCCCCATGACAGTTTACCGTCCAGGATTACTCCTAAGTATTTCACTTCGCTATTATAGCTTAGTTCTTGGCCACCAAGTTTCAGCGGACATGTTTTGTTCCACTTATATTTCTTGGTGAACACCAAGGCAGTTAGTAGATTCCGAAGTGAACATAATTCAATAACAAGATAATAAACTCTTATGTAAATAAATAATTTCATAATCAATTAGCATATAAACATGTTCTTATATTCACCTTATTTGTTGATTACCGATTAACTAAATTATTTTTTAAGTTTTTTAAATTCTGTCAGTTCCTAAGAAACACTACGTGAGGCCGAATGCGAGACAAATGCGGCAGCGCGCACCAAATTATTTCCTCCGTCACCAATTAATTCAATCCCATTTCTGTTAGGCAGTATTTTTATAGGAAATAAGACAAGCTTTCCATTAAAAATACTATAAAAAATCAAAATGGTGGAAATTTGAAAAAATGGAAAACATAAAAAGTTGCAAAAAATACTCAAAATTTGCATTTACAAAAAAGATGGTAATTTTTATCAGAAAGTAGACGAAGAATCCTATAAAATACGTTTTCGATGAATGAATTTTAATTAATTACAAATTAAAGAAATTTAACGCGCACAGTTGCACGGCGAATCCCTGCATCTTGACAATCTGCAACAAATGAAGTGCCATATTTTCAAAATCTGAAGACACTCACCCCCCTACAAAAATATAAAGTTTGGTGAAAATCGGGAGTACAAAGGCGAATACACTTGACGAATTTTGCCCCATATACGGGTAGTAGTATAGCAAAGCGGGTTCTGGGACAACCTCGGATTTGTCCGCGGACATTTGATGCGGATGACATGTGTCCATCGGGAGTGACCAAAGATGTGGGTGGGGTCGCGAAGAGTTCTTGTGGATGATCAACAATGACCAGAGGGTGTAGAAAAAAACATGGCTGTATTAAGAAAAAAGGGGCGTGGCTGCATTAAGAAAAAAGAGGGTGGGGGTAAGAAAAAAATATGGCTGCATTAAGAAGAAAGAAGGTGGGGGTAAGAAAAAATGCATTAAGAAAAAAGAGGGTGTGGGTAAGAAAAAAACATGGCTGCATTAAGAAAAAAGAGGGTGGGGGGTAAGAAAAAGCATGTCTGCATTAAGAAAAAAATATGGCTGTATTAAGAAAAAAGGGGCGTGGCTGCGTTAAGAAAAGAAAATATGGCTGTATTAAGAAAAAATGGGCGTGGCTGCATTAAGAAAAAAGAGGGTGGGGGTAAGAGAAAAACATGTCTGCATTAAGAAAAAAATATGACTGCATTAAGAAAAAAACATGGCGGCAAAGGGGTGTAGGCGTAGGAAAAAAAAGGTCCGTTACGTGTACATCTGACGCAATATGTCAAAAGGGCCTTATCTTAAACTTTATCTGATTTCAATCGAATAAAGACTAAAATTCATTAAAAAATTAATTGAACATAATCACAAGAGATAATATTTTTAATAGGTTAATAAATAAATAAGTTATAGACAAAGAAAATATATTTATGGTAAAAACAGGGGTTTTATTTCTCCTAAGTTGGTACTAAAAAGCCACTATTTTTGAGTTGGTATACCTGTATGATGGTACGACTTGAAAACGTGACTACAATGTTTGCTATGCTATTGTAGACTAAATAAGCTGGTCTTGGTGAATAAACAAAAATTATCTGCACGTGGATGATTAAATGCTGAGTCATTTTTTCTTTTAACCTACTTGTCGCTTATTATATAGAATGCAAATTGAACGTTAAAACAAGTCTTGACTTGTTGAACAAAGTGTCGCCAGCTGAGTTAAGGAACGTGACTTAAATGTAAACAAACTGGTGTTTGCCACTATTATAGACTAACATCTGAATTGAGATCAAGGTCATAAATCAGAACCGTATTAAATAACATCTGCGTTTTTTGAAAAAAAGCATGTTACGTAAACAATTCTGTCGAGTTAGGAGGAATGGAATGTTGTATAGAACAACTTTAAAAAATTATTAAGATACAATATTGTAGTATTATAAAAAAACTTAAAATATTAATGTAAAAAATTAATCAAATCTCTAATTTCAATACAAATGTAATTTATTAAAAAAGAATTTTTGCATTAAAAAGTTAATTTATAACTTCCATAAAAATATCGAGAGCGTACATGAAATAAAGATGTCACGTATGAATATTTTTGGTAATATGAGAAACTGAACGCAAACAACGTCTATGTGATTATAAAAAATAATTTATGAGAGTAAGCAATCCACAAAAAATATCGGCGTCTTCAGATTAGATTGTGTTGTGTATATATCTGGGTTATCGAAATTATTTATTATAAACAAAAACGTCGGCGTTCGAATTATTTCTACATGGAACGTGATTTAAATGTAAACAAACTGCAAAAATGCCAGATCGTTTTATTTCTAATCTGTGGATAAATCAATAAAAATTAATTTATGACTTAAAACTGTCAATTATAACATATACAAAATATAAATCCCACGAAATAAAAACTGCTAACTCAACATTTTTTTTCACACGTGTTCATAAAAAACTCGTTAGATTACGATGGTGAAGTATGAAAAATTGACGTCACAGATGATATAAAACGTTTACAGCCGGCATAATTCATTATATGTGTTTATACTTGCGGCGCGCTATACGTGACGTATTATAAAATATTAGAAATCTTTATTTGTGTGTTTTATCTGCGGGAAACAAACGTGAGTAAAAAATTGTTTCTATTAAATTTCAATAAAATTAACAAGAAAATATTCTATTAATTTTAGATGGATTTAGAAAAATTAAACAGAGTTTAACTTCTAGAAACTAATCAAGTTTTGAAGATATCAGACTTGGAACAAAATATCTCCCAGCCAATTTATGGGGCTAGAATAGTGAAAACGAGGTACGGTGAGACTGTATTGCTTGAATTACAAAAGACCAATATATTTTTACCAAGAAGAGTATTACCAGAAATATAGGAAAATTTGGCTGAATTTCAATGTGAAAAAAATACAGCATAATTTATGAAGGCCTGAAGGACGTAAATAAGCCTTCTATGGAAGTCCAGTTCAAGTTTATCAAAAGTAAGTAAACACACACACAATTTTTAAATATTAAGTTTTTATTTGTAATGTTTTTTTAGCTGAAAACAAGGAGTGAGCCCAGACAGTACTATATAAAATATACACACAGACAGAGATATCAACATTTACTTCTAGAATTCTTCAAGTGAATACACGCAAACACAGCTATGGACTCTGAAGAAATTAAGCATATCATCAACGATATTATTAAAAAGTTCAAAGAAGTGGAAACACTTTTAGGAAATGGTTGTTGTACCCCGCAGGAGAGAGTGCTATGGATAAAAAAGGTAAAATCACACATTAGACTTTTAACTAGAGCTATCAAGGGATCTAATTTATCTATAGGTATACTGCGTAACCTTCAGACTAATTTAGGACATTTGAAAAGGTTTAAAAGTATCATTGAAAAAGTAAATTATATTGGGGGAGCGGTATTGGTAAAAGAAAAACGTAGTAATCGGGTCAAATGGGAAGATTTAATATCGGTTTAATAGTAGAGTTCGTACTGGAGTAATCATTAATTTAAAACATAAATATTTGAATGAATTTTTCAATGATGCTTTTCACCTTTTCAAAACTAGAATAATGAATGCCACGAAAAAAGAACCAATGCTTAAAGTTAATACTTCTTTCTGCGCGGAATTTATAAGAAAGTCACAAGACATAGAAATTATTGAAAAGAAAATATTTTAATACAAAGAATAAGGTAATTGATGCAGGGAGGGATTTACATCAATGGTTTGAATCCAATGTAAAATATGATATTTTTAATGCTTTATCTGAGTTTTCCGAATCTGGTAGTGGGTGGGCTTTAAATGAAATTTATTAGCTTATAAATTAATATAAATAAATATGACGTTGGGAACGGTTCATCCTACATTAAACTACCGGAGAAAATTGGAAAAAATCATGCTTGCATTAATATTAAGAACAACGATGACGCTTGCTTCGCATGGGCCATTGTCAGTGCTCTCCATCCCGCTGAAGAACACTCATATAGAACATCATCATATCCTCATTATAAAACAGTATTAAACGTAAAAGATATTGAATTTCCTATGACGTTACCGCAAATTTCCAAATTTGAGAAAAATAATGCAATCTCTGTTAATGTATTTGGTTTGGAAATGGATTCAAAATAAAATTTTTCTGTTGTGCCCCACCGTATAACCAAGCGAAAACTAGACAAACATATAAATTTATTATTAGTTCAGGATAAATATTTTCCATAAATAAATGAATTTGAACCGCCGCCGCCGATGTCAGATAATGAAGAGCTAGAAATTAAATACCATTATTGTTATATTAAAGACTTATCTAGACTTTTAAGTAGTCTAAACAAAAAAATAAAAAATATTTTTGCGATAGATGTCTGAATTATTTTACATCTCAGGATAAGCTAAATGATCATGTTGTAGATTGCGAAAAACTTAACGATTGTAAAATTGAATTTTCTCGAGAACGGTACATTAAATTTAAAAATTTTGCTTACAAGGAAATGATTCCGTTTATTATATATGCAGATTTCGAATCCTTGCTTGAACGATTTAATGGTGATGATAGTCATTGCAAAACGAACAGGTATCAGAAACACATAGCCTACAGTGTTGGATATTATTTCAAATGCGGTTATAACAATGACTGGTCGTATTATAAAAGTGATCGGGGTCTAGAATCAATGTCTTGATTTGCAGAGGAATTATGTAATGTTGCACAATTTGTCTCCTCGAAATTAAAACATGTGGAGCCCATGAATACTGAAGTTAGTTTACGGGATGCCAGTAAAACTTGTCATATTTGCGAAGGAGAATTTACCGAAACAGATAAAATTGTTAGAGATCACTGTCACCTCACCGGAAACTTCAGAGGTTTTGCTCACAATAAATGTAATTTAAATTATAAAAATTCTTTTGTTATTTCCGTGGTGTTCCATAACCTCGGAGGTTACGATGCTCACTTTATAATAAAGTTCTTAGCTGAACGAAATCATATTACTTTATTGCCTGAGAATAAGGAAAAATATATTAGTTTCACAGTTCACGATAATGAAACCAAATTGAAATTTAGATTTATAGACTCCTTCAGATTCATGGGTTGTTCTCTAGAAGAACTAGCTTCCACATTGAACGACGAAAACTTTGAAAATCTTAAACGTGAATTTTCGGACTTAGACGATGAAAAATTTCAGTTATTAACACGAAAAGGTGTATTCTTTTATGACTATTTGGATAACATAGAAAAACTAGATGAAACGGAATTACCTGACATAAAATACTTTTACAATAAACTAAACGACAAGAGCATAGAGGAGACTGATTATGAACATGCGCAAATTGTTTGGGATAAATTCGGTATGAGTACTCTAGGCGATTACAGCGATCTCTATATGAAAACAGATATGCTATTAACTTGCGTTTTTGAGACTTTTCGTAGTACTTGCTACAAGACATACAACCTCGACCCAAGCTACTATTTTTTGATACCAGGTTATATTTCAGCATGCAATCAAACGCATGCTGAAATATACAGGGTGTAGGCTAGAAACTATTCAAGATGTGGATATTTTAATGTTTATTGAGCGTGGTATTCGAGGTGGGGTGAATCAATGTTGCAATCGATTTTCACAGGCTAACACCAAGTATTTAGATACTTATGATGCCAGCAAACCATCCACATACATTGTTTATTTCGATATAAACAATATATATGGCTGTAGTATGAGAGAATTCCTTCCATACGGGGAATTCCAGTGGACAGATTGCAACATAGACGTCACCAGTGTGCCTGATGACTCTGAAATTGGTTATATTTTAGAGGTTGATCTCGAATACTCAGAAGATCTACATTATTTACATAAAGATTTGCCATTCTGTCCGGAACACAGAACTCCACCAAATTCAAAATTTCCTAAATTAATGACTACCTGTTACAGTAAGCAAAAGTATATTATTCACTATAGAAATCTTAAACAAGCCCTACAGCATGGAATAAAATTAACACATATCCACAGAGTTCTACAGCTCAAACAGTCTGCATGGCTGAAGTCCTACATTGACTTAAACACATCACTGAGAACTCAAGCAAACTCAAACTTTGAAAAAAAAAACAATTATAAACTAATGAATAACGCTACGTTTGGAAAAACAATGGAGAATGTTCGAAAACATCGAATCGTTAAGCTAGTAAACAAATGGGAAGGGAGGTACGGAGCTGAAAATTTGATTGCAAGTCCTAATTTCCAAAGCAGATCCATTTTCGGTGATAATCTTATGGCCATTGAAATGAAAAAATCTCACATTATATTCAATAAGCCCTTGTATATCGGAATGTCTATCTTAGTTATTTCTAAAATTTGCGTATAAGATTTTCACTATAAATACATGTTAACAAAATTCCCCGTGGAAAATGTAAACCTTTGTACACTGACACAGACAGTCTCTTATACGAAATTCAGTGTAATGATGTATATGAAGATGTTATCAAAAAAGACATTAATAAATTTGATACTAGTGATTATCCCCAAGATAATCGTTGGAATATTCCTCTAGTAAATAAAAAAATCCCTGGGTTAATGAAGGATAAAAATAATGGGAAAATAATGACTCATTTCATAGGGCTACGTTCTCAGCAATACACCTATAAAGTCGAATCAAACAAAGTAGTTAAGAAAGCAAAAGGTGTAAAGTCTAATGTTGTGGCAAATAAAATTACTTTTGAGGATTACCTCAACTGTCTGGAGAAATTTGCAAACAAAAAGCCTTACGAAGAGTGTTTACTAAATAAAACTCAACGCTGTATACAATCAAAATTACATTAGATATACAGCGTCGAACAAACAAAAATTGCTCTTAATCCCTTTGACGATAAGAGGTATACCCTTCCTGAAGTTCATGATACTCTCCCCTGGGGGCACTACTCCATAATGGACATCTCGTAATTTCATTGCTGATATTCTTTTTTTGCTTTACATCAAATTTAAAAATCTCCCAGTCTGTTGTTATATTTTAATATTTTTATGTATTTTATTATTATGATTATGTAACCAATTTTATGTATTTTTTTTATTTATTATTATGTAATCACATTTTTATTATATGTATTTTTTCTTTATTATTTTATTATATATATTTAAATTATCATCATTTTTTTTATTTCTCCTAACCTAAAAAAAGATAACTCACATTATATAAATTTCTTTTTATTTAAGCACTTGTTTTCAGTACATACATTTTTCTATCTAAATCATTAATAATAGTATCTTTATTATAAAATAAACATTCACGTATACAGTATGATTGAATATTACATAGATATAAGTCACATAAATTTAACATAACAGTATATGGTGAGAATTCATAATTAGATTCACTTAAGATATTATTAGCTACATTTAAAAAGTTATTATAGGAATGTTCAAAACTTAAACTATTTAGTAAGTCCATATGAGATGATACAATTTTATTGGTGTAGATGAGCTCACGAACAACTTTGTCAGATAAATGAAATGTGCAGAAGATAAATACAAGTTATTATTGAATGAACATTACAGAAAGTTAGAGCAGTTGAAAATGACTATCAGCTTTTATGAACTAAAAAAGCTTATGTTCATTAGTTTTACCAATTTGAATATTACACTACAGCATGAAAAAATTCCTTCAACAAAAATATAGAGAGAAAATGTTAATAAATAAGTATAGTCTATGTGTACATGCATTGTATATAATTAATCATGATGCTGTTAGGTCATCAGTTTATTCTATTATATGCTATATATCAAAATGTTCTTTATGTGCATCGTCCATATGATGCGAAAGAAATGTTTGTCTACTTTGATACAAACAACAATGATAACTGGAAAAATATGACACCTTATATTCTAAATAAGCATATTTCCACGTTTTTTTCTTCAATACCAAATGATGCTAAAATATATAAAATAAGAGTAAAATTTCAAAATGGTACAAGTGGAGATTTAGATTGGAACATTTGTAAAGGCGCATGCGTGGCCCCTGTTGATATATTCAATGATTATAATGGTCAACAATCACTTACAATTCTACTGTACTACATTACACTCTGTTCTTCGATTGTAATTCTGAAGTGTCTTATTAGAAATATTAGCAAAAAATGGTTGATGCTGAATTAAGAGGTGCCATCATAAGACTCTATGAAGATATTTCACAAGAAAAATTCAAGAAACTCAGTATCGGTGAGCCTTCCAACGTTATGTATCATATTAAAAACTGTCAGACTGATACCGTAGTTCACTATAATCATACTGAATATACATTAGAAACATATGGTCGTGCTGAAAATTTATGTAATCAAATTTTGCGGAGGAATACTGGAAGCTGGTTTCTTCAAATTATTATACTCAATTAGAAAAACAATACCTTTTGAATATATTGTAAAATACAATCTTTATAGTGAAGATGTAGTTGATTAAATATTTTACTAAAGAAATTGTAATTTTTATTTTGCACACTTGTGTGTACATTTTTCATTTTTAATATATATATATATATATATATATATATATATATATATATATATATATATATATATATATATATATATATATATATATATATATATATATATATATATATATATATATATATATATATTTTTTTTTTTTTTATTTAAATATATAAATTACAGCTCCGAACTCGACAGAATTGTTTACGTAACGTGCTTTTTTTCAAAAGACGCAGATGTTATTTAATACGATTCTGATTTATGACCTTGATCTCAATTCAGATGTTAGTCGGATTTAATCACAGTCTACAATAGTGGCAAACACCAGTTTGTTTACATTTAAGTCACGTTCCTTAACTCAGCTGGCGACACTTTGTTCAACAAGTCAAGACTTGTTTTAACGTTGAATTTGCATTCTATATAATAAGCGACAAGTAGGTTAAAAGAAAAAATGACTCAGCATTTAATCATCCACGTGCAGATAATTTTTGTTTATTCATCATACAGGTATACCAATTCAAAAATAGTGACTTTTTAGTACCAACTTAAGAGAAATAAAACCCCTGTTTTTACCATAAATATATTTTCCTTGTCTATAACTTTTTTATTTATTAACCTATTAAAAATACTCTCTCTTGTGATTATGTTCAATTAATTTTTTTTAATGAATTTTAGTCTTTATTCGATTGAAATCGGATAAAGTTTAAGATAAGGCCCTTTTGACATATTGCGTCAGATGTCCACGTAACGAACCTTTTTTTTTCCTACGCCTACACCCCTTTGCCGCTATGTTTCTTTCTTAATGCAGTCATATTTTTTTCTTAATGCAGACATGTTTTTTTCTTATCCCCACCCTCTTTTTCCTTAATGCAGCCACGCCCATTTCTTAATACAGCTATGTTTTTTTTTCTTAGCGCAGCCACGCCCCTTTTTTCTTAATACAGCCATATTTTTTTCTTAATGCAGACATGTTTTTTCTTACCCCCCACCCTCTTTTTTCTTAATGCAGCCATGTTTTTTTCTTACCCACACCCTCTTCTTTCTTAATGCATTTTTTTTTCTTACCCCCACCCTCTTTTTTATTAATGCAGCCATATTTTTTTCTTACCCCCACCCTCTTTTTTCTTAACGCAGCCACGCCCCTTTTTTCTTAATACATCCATGTTTTTTTCTACACCCTCTGGTCATTGTTGATCATCCACAAGAACTCTTCGCGATCCCACCCACATCTTTGGTCACTCCCGATAGACACATGCCATCCGCATCAAATGTCCGCGGACAAATCCGAGCTTGGCCCAGAACCCGCTTTATTATACTACTACGGGTATATGAACCTTATCTGTCCTTGAATTACTGTTGTATGAAATACCAGGCTTACATTTTAATTTATCTAATGAACGAATATGTTGTACGTTTACTATCAGATAATAGTTTATACAACATTAATATTAAAATATTTTTCAAAATAAAAGCACATTTTGGAAATTAATAGATATTTTTAATGTTCATTTGTAAGCATCCTTTCTGTATTTTTTACTTTTCTGTATAATTTAATCTAGGTTTTTGTTTTTTAATTTTACATTTAAGTGTTGAAATGTTTTATGTTGTATATACTTATAGCCTATGATAACTTGCTGTTATCATAGACATGTTTTTTTGCTATTGCGCATGTTGTTTTTTCAAGATTCTAATTATTATGCAATGTTTATTTTCAATCATGTATTTGAATCAGGTGTTTTGGCGTGGATTCTATCCACGTGTAATTTAAAAATTATATGTTTATACCCATTCAACCGGTTTCCACAATTTCTCCTGTTTTCTGTTTATTTCATTCCATTCAAATTAAATATGACTTATTAGCTTATTTTTAATGAATGCTAATTTTATTAATTACATGCCACGTGTGCAGGGGTATATAATTATATTTCAGTTATAATACATACAATCCAATATAATAGTTAGTCTAATTTTGTTATTTATATTGTATTTACGTTAGGACAAATTATTATTTGCTTCACAGACATTGGCTTACAAAATGGTGCAAAGGAGTACCTAACTAGTTACTTTTGATTGTAAAATGTAACGTCCCACGTTAACTGTAATGACTTGTAGTAATACTGAAGAATACATATGTAACTCATTAGTAATGAATACTCTGTAAGTTACAAATTAGTTATGTACATAGATATCTAGTTATGAGTACGTTGATTGATGTTTTAAACACATCGTTTGATTGCTCCGATAATTTCAAACTTTTAGTTATGTCGCGAGTATCGGTATTCAATACCACCTGACAGTTTTAGCCACTGATGGAAAACTATAAGCTTTAGTGACATTATGTTTTTCATAACAATTTCATTTATTTATGTCACTTCTATCCAACACAAGTTTAGTCAAGGGTAAATATATTTTAATTAAAAACTGATTCGAAATATGTTTAAAAGAAAAGGTTACTATAAAGGCGAGCTACTAATTATTGTATTTACGTAAAGTAAACCTGTGTTTTCCCAGACCTAGTGTTTTTTCTATGCAAGCAATAAAAATAGAATACACGTGCGCCACTTCTCACGCGTACCGTATCTGGATGGCATTATCGACGTCTCGAAGTAATGATAAAATTGTTATATATTGATTTTTGAATTTTTTACCACATTGTTATTTATATATAGTGAAAGACATAGTTAAATAATGTATAATATTTGAAATTTTACGTAAATTTGAAGAACTCTTATTTATAGTTTATAACTGATCAATATATGTATATTTACTACAATCATCTCTGGTATACTTATGGTGAGATAGTATTTCTTAAATAATGAAACAAATATAAAGTTTCTGAATGTAGACTTTTGAAAAGAAATTGAAAAAACAGTTGTTTCTATGATGTTCTGTTTCTCGATGAATGCAAATATTTATATTTAGATTATTATTAATATGTTACTGAAAAATAATTTATTTCATATAACACAGAAACATACCTTAAATTATACATATTTTTTTACTCTAAATTCCATAGCTTTTTTAAGAGAAAAACCGTATCTTAATTTCACCTGAACTAGATTATATTTTAAATAAATACAGCAATTTCTAAATGATATCTAAATTTATTCATTTCACAAGGTTGAAATTGTTTATTTTCCTAATTTCAGGAACAAAAATTCCAATTTCAGGAACAGAATAATGAAATTAATAAGGTGCAAAGTTTGAAACTCGAATCCAAATTATTTTGTGGAATTTCAAATCAGAAACAGTCTGATCGGCGCGCTGAATGTAGCACGAGGTCGACCCGTGTTACAGATAAAACTGTGAGCACAGGCACACATTGCATAAAAGAAAATAGTTTATTAGAATCGCCGACTTCCTACCACCTCAGTTCAAAGTACATCGACTTTCCTGAATTTAAAAGTGATATGACTGATCTATTTTTATTTTAATTTGTAAGTTTAGTTTTAGTTATAAAGCACGTTCCCATGTGTGTATTATTTTGCCAGTCCTTATTGAAATATATCAGTTAAAAAGAATATGGCAATGAAGTTATCGACAATATTCCATAAACAAGTGAAATAAAATAATACATTAATTATGCACTTATGCAGTTTTAGACAGAGATATTGTATTTTGATATGAATAGTTTTTAATGTTGGTATTGACTTTTTGGATTTTCAGAAAATATATGTAGGTACATTAAACATGAAAAATGAAGATTAAAATATGCGTGTATTTAGAATATTTATTTAAATAATTTAGGTATTATATATGCATGTACATATATTATACCGTATACAACACATTAAAATTATATTGGTATATGTATATTTATGAATAACTGTTTCGATGTGTTTTAAAAAACCATAATATTTCTGAATTACATGAAAGTAGTTGTATTTCTATGCCAAAAAAAAGAAATATATATCTAAAAAGTAACCACAATTTTATACTTCCTAAAACATAAAGGCAATATCGCATACGCCGTAATATTGGCAAACCCCTTGTCAGCCAAGAAAGATTTACCAACAAAGGTGTGTTTTAATCTATATCCCCGTAAGCAGTGTAAACAAAATGAAGAAAAGATAGTAGGTTATTAGATGTATAATATTAGATATGTACATAGGACGTCACTATTAGTGCTAGTTGAAAATAAAATAATTTTGGTGATATATAGACATACAAACGAAAAAAATTTATTCTTATTTCTTATATCTTAAATATTAGAATAGTTAGGAAAAAGACAAGGCCATATTAAAAATTTTCGAGACTTATGTATGTATGTCTTTGAGAAAGTAAGTCTTGAAAAAAGTTATTTATCTTTAGTTTACTATTACAGCTTGTTTCAATACTCAAGTTTAAAATATCTTCTACCACATCAAATAAAAAAGATACAAGACATATTCCATTTTGAAAGCGACCTTCTTCCTATTCTTACTCTTTTAATATGAATTAAGAAAAACGATGGTTTTTGATATTATGTTTCTGCAACACTCGGTAGATTGCTTATGCATCATAAAGTTATGAAATAAAAAATAAAAACTCTAAATGGAATTTTTGAAAAATGTCATAAAATGTTTCAATGAAATGTTTGTAACATTTCTATTCTGTTTTCTTACTGTCAAAGCAATATTTTAGTTAACTGGAATGAAGAAAAAATTTATTTTACAACAAAAAAGTCTTTTAGTTGAACAAATTGCTTTAGTAATACGATTATTTCTATTAGATAATTTATTTTATTTCAATCGACCAAATTTTATAACTCAAACTAAACAATTAGGTACCATTATTTTATTTATACAAAATTAAAACCTTTGCTGGTTAGATCTTCACTGTTTATTTGTTAAACATAACAATTGTTTCGCCAACACAGTGACTTCTTCAGATGTTGAGTACATAGACTAAATGTCTATTACTACTACTAATTAGTCTATGTAGATACTCAACATCTGAAGAAGCCACTGTGTTGGCGAAACAGTTGTTATGTTTAACAAATAAAAAATGAAAATTTAACCAGCAAAGGTTTTAATTTTGAGAAATATGGATTTTCATCAAGTAACAACCCAATCAATTCAGAATTATTTTATTTATTCAGAAATTGCAAATTGAAATTCCCAATATTACAATTGATCAAGTTTATTCCAAACCCGGAAGCAAGGTAATTTTCATATGACCATATATGGTTCTGAAGCTCCAATTATGATTCAGGAATTATTTTTGATGAATCATCAAGGTTCGATGCTAACGGAGTTAGTGAATCAGAAACTTTAATCAATTTCGTAGATATTCTATTTGAAGCTTGAATGTTATTCTTAATAAAATCTTCTGTATACGTTTCCGTCACTGAAGTAAAATTCCAATTTCCATTCGATATAATGTAATATGAAGTACATCTGAGATAACAAATGTTTTCCGAGTGTGTGTTTTGTGTTAGAAATTTCAATTGTAACCATTTAACATTTCTCTTCTATACCTTGTACTGCTACATTTAATAATCGTTGTTTTATAAACCCCGTGAATGCCCATTATTAAAATAACCTGAAAAATATACCATAGAGAAAGTATTACATATTTTCGAACAACGTGAATTACCTTCATTAATAAAAATTGTTCATCAGGGGCTTTTTAAATGTTTCGATTTCTGCTTTCGTCAAAATTTTAGATTTCTTTTGACAATATCCAACAGGTTTATTTTTCCTTAGTGTACTTGAGTACGGTGCCAATCTTGAGATATTTTATACTGTGTTGTATAATCTTTTTATAATGATATTTTCTTTAACATTCAATGCACTTTTTAATATGGAGTAAATTGACCACAACGTTGGATGTTTCTCTTTCACGATCTTGCATTAAAATAAGGCAACACTTTCAAATATTTTCTTAATTTTCTTTTCAGTTCACCACTTTTTGAAGTAATTATAAGATGTTTCATATTGCGGATTTTTGAGAAATAACTTGCGATCCTCTCTGATGCTCTAGATACTTCAAGAGGCAAATTTTCATCACTTGAAAACCCCATTTCGGTTTCTACTTCATTCATGCCTAACACGAGTCATAATATTTTAACACAAATATCATAATATTCACAACATTTATCGACAGGGCAGGTATCGTATACAATAGACCTACTAACATATGTGACAATTATGGTGGATACAAATAACTATTGATACTTTGTTTATCTTATTTGATACATAAGATCTATGATTCCTTGCCCATGAAATATTGCCATGGAATCTGATCGATTCATAGTTTTACTATAAACGGCAAATTTATTTATTGTAGATGTGAAAATTTTTCGAAAAAATTTTGTTTGATACGCGGTCGTGTCGCTTTTGTAATCTTGAATAGCTTGCTCGCTGACTCTTGTAAAAGAACTTTTCATGCTTATTATTAGATACCTAGAATCACAAATAACTACTGTATTTTATTACATTTTTTTTGTATGTACACACACACGAACACACACGCATGAACGCACACGCGCACACACACACACACACACACATATATATATATATATATATATATATATATATATATATATATATATATATATATATATATATATATATATATATATATATTTGTATACATGCCTTGCAGGAAAAAGAAAAGAAAGAGCTTTACTCACTTGTATTTACTTTATATTCTATTTTTTGCAATATAAGCTAGTAAATATAATTTGTAATATAATCTTTACACTGTTAATTTTTCAAATACATAATTTCCATAATCCTGAAATCAAAATATCTCGAAATAATTAATATCAAAACTGCTTTTACTGCTGATTAATATGTGTTGTAAAATTAATTAACCAATGAATTCTTCCTCATTTTTCCGTATTAAGTTACTAAGTTAGTTACTAAGATATATTTGAATCATATACTTGAAAATAATACACTTATATTCAATTAACTTGCAAACATGTTAAATTAATTATTAATTGACAATAGACAAGTTTAATGGGACTATTTAAATTCACTATTTAAATATTTCACTTTGTTCTTGTTGCCGAATCACAGACTGTTTTCTCAAACCATTAATGCACATAACTTGAACAATTATTATGAAAGCATCCAACATTTACGAACTATATTCATCCTTCAGTACGTCTTTTCATTTTATATCAAAACGTGTGATATCAATAATGGTTTAACGACGTACATTCATTATAATAACAATTTTGTTTTTTTATCGATAGAGTAGTAATATTTTCAACTTTCCACAACCAATAAAAACAGAATCAAAATTTACCGTCCCATACAATGTATTTGGTCATCTATAACTTCCATAAGTTCATGCGATGTGAAACTTGGAAAACCATGAAAACAACACTAGTAATATTTAAAACTATTAATTTGGAACAACCATTGCTATTAACTAACAATATTAGATAATAATTGGTTTAATAATTTTAAATACATTGATGTATTCATTTAGCTTCATTCGGATAAACTGCATATATTTTTTACATTTGGTTTCAGTCTGCTTCTTGTTGGACATGTCGAATCATAACGTTAGTACAAGTAAATGAGGTACCATTGAAAAAAATAATGTGAAGAAGAATAATTATCTTGAGAGTTAAGAATTATCGTGATATCAAAATGATTTGACTCTCTATTGGTAAGAGCATATGTAGCTCTAAAACTAATTTTCTATTGCCTATATTGCCGGAAAGCGTATCTCAAGTACCTCATTACTATTTTTCTCAATATACCTATATTTTCTTTTGAATATCCTTGGACCGGTTAATATTGATTTATTTTATTTATTGCTTATATTATGTTTCTTAATACACAAATTTCGAAATAGATTCACTGCATTTAATATATAGTCGTAGACGCATACGGAAATGGAAATTTTGGAAGTCTAAAAATAATGAATACTGCCGCATCATAACCCCTACACGTTACTTGGAAATTTACCAAATCGCATACGTTAAAATGTTAGTGAAAGTGTGCTAATTATTTGATGACAATAAAAATTCACAGTCACCTTGGCCATGATTATTTTTTAAAGTAAATATGAACTTTATGTAGACTTTCTAGATTTTTAAGACTTTGTGAATAATGTCAATGTAACTCAAAGTTTATGGCCGACCATATGGTGAAATATACTAAGTTGGTCTTAATTTTACTCTGTCATTACCAATATACTCTTTTAATAGTGAACTATGTAATTGTTAATCAACTTCCGTAATATTTTTACAGTTATTTTCATTAAAAATGCGATTAACATTGATCAATATATAATAAAATCGATTTTATGTTTGAGATATTTAAATAATTTTTTAACTGTTACTTCAACTCGTCTATTTCAAATGAAACACTATATATATATATATATATATATATATATATATATATATATATATATATATATAGAGTAATAACAACATATAATAAATAACAATTGTCTAAAAACAGCAATATCACAAACACGTGTAATTTTATACGGCCTGCATATATATATACATATATATATATATATATATATATATATATATATATATATATATATATATATATATATATATATATATATATATAATATAAAATTATAAATAATAAATAAAATAAAATAAAACCATATAAAATTACACGTGTTTGTGATACTGCTGTTTTTAGACAATTGTTATTTATTATATGTTGTTATTTGTCTTCAAACATTGAAAAATACATATAATTCGTTTCGCTAAGAACATATGATTGAGATACTACTAAAAACGTACAAACGTTAATTACAAAAGAATTTTAAATTAAGTTTGCATGCAATGTTTTGATCTATATTTTTACATTTCAAGAATAGTAATAAATTTTATTTAAAAGATTTAGTTTTATATTTCTAGTTTTAACTTATTCTTAAAATATATTAGTATTTCGACATGGTGTTTTTGTATAATCCTATGAAATTATTCTACGCAATATATATTTTCTATACTTTGTATTCAGCAAGAATTCCATAAAATGTAGAAGAAAATTTATCGTTCATTGCAGAAAATAAGGTGTAAAAATAAAAAAGTGGTTTATTTAATATCACAATATAAAATATAATATTTAATTCTCTTAGAGTTACCATCATAGTTCAAATATTTTAAATTTCGTAGTGTAGTGTTTGAGTGATTGAAATTAATATATATATATATATATATATATATATATATATATATATATATATATATATATATATATATATATATATATATATATATATATATATATATATATATATTTTGGATGCTACATTTTAAGTTTAATGATTTTAAATCGAAACCTATACGTAACAAATATGACTGTTTTTTAAATCAATACACAAAAAATAATTTCATTTCATATAAGATTTATTTGGACAGATTTTTTTTCTTTTAATTATTACTGGGAACTAAAGAATCACCCATTTTTTTATATCGATTACGACAGAACGTAAAATCTTATGCTGCTTATTAATCTTATTATAGGTCAAGATATCTAGATTCTTAGTAAAGCGATCAATTGGTTGTCAGTAAATGATGCATAGTTTGATAATAGTATATATAAAGACAATCTTTCATGATAATCTAGTTTAACATTTACATAATTATACACGAGTTAAAACTGCTTTCGAAATGAGAACTGTCCGAAATGTAGCAACTAAACTGCTACTTCTACCACTTCGTATAGAAGAAGCGGTATAAGTGGCAGTCTAATCGGTGTATGATCTATAGAAGTTGTAGCTTGTCATATTCTTATTATCATTTTCTGTTTAGTAAAAGCGGGATTTATCAAATTCTGAAAAAACCATTTATGTGTTCTCATAAATATTGTTACTCGACGTGTAGTATTAGTATGTCCCGTAATAATATATATATATATATATATATATATATATATATATATATATATATATATATATATATATATATATATATATATAATATGTAAACAGTCAATAATATCGACCCTCGCGCTATAGTCGGGAGGATGGCCGAACGGAGGCGTAGCGGACCGAGCAGCGGGACGATTGGGGAGTGAGGCGGCAGTCCAACCCAGAGAATTCGCGAGTACTGTTGTAGATGTTGAATACAGTCCAAAAATAAAGTCCGAGGTGGTAAAAACCCCTGATTATTATTTAATATTCCCTAAACGTTTACATCAGAAGTGGGATTGATCCGTGCGTAGTGCCCTTATTAGCAAAAAACTAGAAAATTGACTATAAAACGTAGATAAAATGGCGGATGGTGTTAAACGTGAAAGTGACGGCGAGATAAGTGCTGTGAGCGCAGAGGACTTCGGTGGCCCTTCAAACCCGAAACGTGCCAAAGTGCAGTGGCAGGAGACGCTCGTCAACTTAGTTGCAATGCAACAACAACAACTTGCAGAGTTAACTCGGCATGTAAAGATGGCGACAACACCAGGGGCAACGCCCAATGTATCAGAAGCAGGGAGTTCAAGTGCGCTTGCGTCAACGACTACGCAGGTCCAGTTCAGGCTCGCAAGTTACGATCCGGAGACGAGTGCTTACTCAATCGAGGAATGGTTGGAGGACGCTACAAAGTTAAAACATGACCTAAATGTAAGTGATATTCTCATGATCGCAAAAGCAGGGTATGCTCTGCGAGGTTGAGGATACCGTCACTATCGCGACTGGAGACCCATTGTACTTGGGACAACTTTTGCGCTGATCTCACTGTGGCTTTTCCTGATCGGGAGACACCAGGAGCACGTGCATATTTGGCTACTACACTCCGAAGCCACGACTGTGATGGATTATGCGATTACGGCAATAAAAAGCTTAGAATGATTACACGGTTCTACGATAAGCTGCCGTGGAATATTATGCTTAGCATGGTAGAATACGGTCTGGACCACACTGAGGCACGGTCAATGATTCACGTACAAAAACCAGAATCAGAACGTGAATTATTAAAGTTATTAAGCGAAGCTGATGCACGCCGCAAAAGAACATCCGGAGCATCAATGCGCGCGCATGAAGGATCTGGAGTGGGGAGACGGAAACACGAGCGCAGACTAAGAGAACCACGGTCCTCGAGCCATGGTAGGAACGGATCATGTTATAAGTGTGGGCGTAAAGGTCATCGACAAAACATGTGTACAGCCTTACAAGATGGAAACAAGGCTAAGGAAAATACTGCCAGTGATAAACCAAAACCCAGCATCCCTATCTACGAACATTGCAAAAAGCCGGGCCATACTGAACCCAATTGTTGGGCTAAGCATGGAAGTCCGAAAAAGGCATTTGTACTAAAGAGATGATGCCATCTGAGCGAGACACCGATAGCAACGTTATTGTGCAATGAACAGGCGACATCGGTCCCGTATCTTATTGACAGTGGTGCCGACGTCTCACTTATTAAACATTCTATTGTAAAAACTTTAAATGGTATTATCAAAACAGACCGAAGTGTACGTGCTTTTTCGGGATTTGGAGGCCAAGTTGTTTATACTGTCGGTAAATATGAACTCGTAATAACTTTGCCGAATATGACTTTAGAAATAAACTTCATAATAGTGCCTGATGGAGTGATGCCGAGTAGCATTGACCTTATTATTGGATGGGACGTTATCGGTCAACCTTGTGTGCGTGTTGAGAAAAACGATGACGGACTCGAATTGTACTATGACCCTCGCAACATTCCTGTAGTGCTTACGTTGCAGTGTTACAGCTGGACGTGAATCCGAGATTACCTGCAACTCGGCACTTTTTAGAAGATGCAATGCCGATTGATGACTTCATCGACCCAGACAAGGCCGTCTCAGAAGCTCGAATAAAGATTATAAATAGAGCGATTAAACATGGTCAGAAATTTAATACCGTTCGCTGCGGCGTCAAACCTTTCCAGCCAGGCGATGTTGTGGCGATTGAGGATTCGCAACTAGCAGGTGGTGACAAATTAAAACCGAAGTATAAAGGACCGTATACTGTTCGGACAGTTCTCCCAAATGAGCGATACGAGTTGCATAAGAAGGGACATCGGACTACGGTAGCAGCTCACGAACAACTTAGAGCTTGGCCCTCGGATGAATAGCGCAACGTAAGTCCGAATAGTAATTACTAATTACATTTCATTAAGTTATCAGGTCAGTAAATCCAGTGTTTGTGTGAGATGGTTTATAGTTAGGTCACACACTCGTTTTCTGAACACAACATCATGAGTTTTACGACCTAGTAACTGACCTATGATTTGGATTTGATTTATTTTAATGTTATTTACTAACCTTTAACAACGAGATGAAGGGACGGATAGTGGCAGTACCACTATGCCTTGATAAGGTGGCAGTACCACCTACCATTCGATGAAGCAGCGGCTAGTGGCAGTACCACTATGCCTTGAGAAGGTGGCAGTACCATCTACCATTCAATGAATAAGCAGCGGATAGTGGCAGTACCACTATGTCTTGAAAAGGTGGCAGTACCACCTGATGTGCGATAAAAACTAGGAGAGTGGCAGTACCACTATGTCTAGTAATTGACTGTATTACCTAAAACTCTGCACAGTACTAACAATAACATTATACCATTGTTTGGGCAGTCTCTGTTTCGGTATTCTGTTTTCAGATCAGCATCACCTCGGTCGGTGCGAGGACGCCCCGCAAACAGAATGGCCGTGTAAACAGTCAATAATATCGACCCTCGCGCTATAGTCGGGAGGATGGCCGAACGGAGGCGTAGCGGACCGAGCAGCGGGACGATTGGGGAGTGAGGCGGCAGTCCAACCCAGAGAATTCGCGAGTACTGTTGTAGATGTTGAATACAGTCCAAAAATAAAGTCCGAGGTGGTAAAAACCCCTGATTATTATTTAATCTTCCCTAAACGTTTACATATATATATATATATATATATATATATATATATATATATATATATATATATATATATATATATATATATCGATAATTTGTCTTAGATTTATAGTAAAAAAGAAACATTTATTAAGCCGTACTCAATAAGTTGTACAATCAGTACGGCTATTAGTAAGTAGTAAAAATATTATCTTTTATAAAATAATATGCATATAGAATTATCAAGAAACGATCGGAAAGTAGAGAACTTTGACATTATTTTCCAATCGTGGATTAAAAAATATATAGTCTGTATTTCAAAGGAACAAAAATCTGCGTGGTCAAACATTTTATTAATTGAAAAGTATATTTTCTTGTAGGATGGAGATTAAAATCACACCAAAAGGGTGCAAATGATGGTGTTCACTTGCTCTCGTGCTATTAATAAAAATGACGAACATGATTTTGACAACTTTGAACAATATTTAGAAAGTAATATTACATCTTTTTATTTGTTTTAATATGTTTAATAGTAATATTAATGGTAATATTGCATTTTTATATTTATAAGCTTTACAAAAAAAAAGTATTGGAGACAATATATTATAAGCGAGAATTGATACATATATAATAGAGCAAATGTTATAGAATGCTTTTTTCATAATGTTATGGAATTACTATTTAAGTCAATATATCTATAATGGTCATTAAAAAAACCTTTATTTGGAATATTAATCATGATGTATGTATATTTATCCTTCACGCAATGCAGTTGCTACTGAGTAATATGGAGTGTAAATAGGTACTTATATAAATTGTAAACACTCCAAACACCGTTAAACAGTAGGAACACAGGAACACCGATACTTAATTCAGGGAAGGAATCTATTATGAAAAGCAGCAAAGTTGAAATCATCTGGTGATGATTAAAACTAGAGTTTTGATCATCCCCAAATGGTGCCAACTTTGTTGGCGAAACACGCGTCGAGTGTAGTGTATAGTATTTTGGTGTTTTGTCGAAAACTACGTCAGTGTTTAACACTGACGAAGATAACACTGAGTGTTATCTTCACATCAAAGGTTCCAACCCACTTCAGTATTGTCATTCGTAAAGTTTTCCGCTAAGTATTCAGTGGATTTTTTTATTTACGTTAATAATAAATATTTGATGAACCTATTATTGTAAAGTTATTTTTTTTTCATTAGAATTTTACTTTACAAATTATTCTCCATTCTGTTCTGTTCTAAAAGGAAACTATTTTTGACGAAACTATATTTTGTGATAAATACTTTTGATTATACATGTCAAATAATTAATCTTTCACAGGATTTAATAGGGTATACAAGCATTCTTAGTTTCATAACAGAAAAATAAAAATGTACTCAAATGAAATAGGTTTATTCCTTCCTACAGCTCTTAGTCGTTATAATGAATTCCAGATATTATATAGACGACGTCGTTAAACGAGAAACTATACTTGGGGTATCTTGTTGTTTAACTTAAACTGTAGAAATGCTTTTGTGTTTACAGTTTATAGATGAGTCTGATACATATATCCTTCAATTATCATTTAGGGTTCGAAATTCATTACGTTATTCCCCCTCGTAGGTATTGTATTACATTAAACTTTCTCTATTTTCTCCACAAACTAAGTATTTAAACACTTGAACTATTTCATTTTACTGTTAAGAAAGGTAAATACATCGGCTAATGTTACTATTTCCACTATTATACGAAGTCTAACTAAATCGTAATTAATCGATAAAAAGTTGATAAAGTCTATAAATTGAATCTTAATTAAAAATAAAAAAAAAACATTGTTGGTGTTCGCATAAAATAAAAATGAAGTTTTCTGTAGTCGTAAACTAAATTAGTTCTAAGTAAAATTCGTCTGAATCCAATCCCCGATTGTGATATATAATAATAAAGGAACCAAGGTACGTTTACATATTTAAATATTTTTGCTATAATACACGATAAGAAGAAAACAGAAAAATTAATAGCGATAAATATACAGTAAACGATTTGCATACTTACTAAATATTCGTGTATACTAACAATAAGTATACATACATACATATATATATATATATATATATATATATATATATATATATATATATATATATATATATATATATATATATATATATATATATATATATATATATATATATATATATATGTATTGTATATTGTATGTTTTTATATTTACTACAATTAAGACGAGATACGGTTATCTGTTCTGTACGGAATTCGCTCAACTGGAGTGCACCAGTCAGGCCAATGACCGTCTCTTGATCCAAAATCCCAGACTTGTTTCGTCAAACTGCAGCATTATTTATAAGAACATTTAATGTCTGTTATACTCCTTAATTGTAGTTATACTCCAAAACTGGTATATGACGATTACTAAAATAGTTGCCCCATCATTCTTTTTTGTATAAAATTACATTCGACTTCAAATGCAGCCGTTAACCGATTTCGGTCAGTGATAATAAAGTTGCGCCCATTTAGGCATAACTTAAGGGTGCGTTTTCACTTCAACTTCTATCTACGTTTCCAGTAATATCTGAGACATCTGTTCCTAGCGAAGGACCTTGTAGTTGCGTTTTCTAATGCTTTCTTCGAGTTTCTATAAAGATATAATAATTTATTTTAATAATAAAGGATAAATAACAGTATATAACAAACAACAATTGTATAAAATATTTATTCTGAATAATTATTACTGAATAACATTTAAAAAACGTTTAAATATACAGTATTTTAAATATATAATCAATTTTATTGTATATCAATGTAAATCTCATTTTTAATGCAAATTACAAGTATATTGAGGAACCGAACTTCGCTTTTGAAAACTTGTACTTTGTTCTGTGACTTTAATACATCATAGTAATCTAACGACGTTTTGTCACCAAGAGCGATAGAAACAAGTACGTCTTTAGATATCCTGGATTCGAAGAGTTTACGCATTTTTTACACTATGCAATAAGGTAATGTTGACGGTCGGTAAGACTATGCGGGGCCCGCAAAGTAGTTTTGAATGATTGTAATGCGATGCCATATTACTACAGTAATATTAAGAGTCTGTTCTACTTGTCTGCATGTACTTCGTCTTTTTGTTCAATTATCTTTGGTATGGCACTAACATTCTTAGAATTCACACCAGTTGGCAATCCTGGATATATGCGTGTGTATCACGAAATTTTTAGGTCGATGTACGAAATGCTTTTCGTTCGAATTTCGGCATTTTGACAAAATGAAGATAGTAAATCCAGCCTTGCGAACAACGTGGTAACTTTTGTTTTTTGATTCGAAGTCTCTAGAGGCATGCTCCGGAGGTGCCTTCGATATGAGCGGAGGAACGGCGCAATATTATTGCGATTTGCTTACTCATTTGATTATTAACGTGATTGTATTGTATTTTTGTTTTTGCCGGTGTTGATGCACCATAGCAAAAAATCATTTCTTATTTTTTTAAGAAATATATAATTCAATACCTAAATTTTCTATATTTAGAACAATGTCGATTTTTGGCTTTGTAACGTTACATATATTTGAGTGAATCATGAAACGAACATGAATAGTATGTTATTTTGCGGAGTGAAATAATTATTGGTGATAAAAATAATTTCACCAAACAAGACCATAAACATTTCCTTTGCCCTTATATAATTATTGTTATATAATTATATGTAACAACATACACACACACGCGCGCACACATACACATACACATACATATATATATATATATATATATATATATATATATATATATATATATATATATATATATATATATATATACATATACAAGTACATAAAGTACATTTGTGATTTTAGTTACATTGTATATTGAGTTATATTCATTGCGATGAAAATAATAAATATTTATTGCTTCTATAATGTAACAGAAATACTTGAGTTCATTATATGTATATCTGTCTCTCATGATCAATCATACAATCAATACCTTGTTCACATAATACTTCAAAATTCATTGACCTAAAAATAAATATGCTTTTATCTGCATAAATAAAAGGTAATACAATTAATATACTCTGGAGGATATATTATATTTATACTATTACTGTGTAACTTGTTTTTTTTTCTTATGTGGTTAAAAATTAAGGTTGTGAAAAAATATAAGGAAATATATGTCAAGTTTGGTCTCTCCAATTGTAACACCAATAATAAACGATTATTTTAAACATTAAATACTTATAATAAGTGCATTATTAACCAAATCTTGCCTAATTATGTGTTTATTTTTCCATCTCTTGAATTTCAAAAGTAATTAATATCTAAAGTTTAAATTTTGGGTACACGTAAATAATTTACTTCCCCCCTAATGCATAAGTTTGCTGAAAAGTAGGTTACAGATAATGATAAGGGCAAACATATGCCCAGGGAGACGTGGGAAGCTGCCCCCATTGAGACTCGAACCGAAACATACAATGACATTGAGCCTAGTCAGTCACCCGGACCATGGTACGAATGACATTGTCGCAGCTATCTCTATAGGAGAATACCATAGATCGACGTGTAGTGGAAAGGCAACGTGTTGCAATTTATAAGTCTCCGTCGAATAAGTGACTGGAGCGCTTATCGTATTCTGTTGTATCTAAGATGTAATTTTATTTATTTTTGGCAAGTACTCGTAAGTACTCCAAATTGATTATTAAAAATATTTAGAAATTCATGTTTCATAAATGCACTCATAGTGTAGTGGTTTATTGAAATAATAATATTTGTCGATATATATATATATATATATATATATATATATATATATATATATATATATATATACATATATATATATATATATATATATATATATATATATATATATATATATATATATATATATATACATATGTATATGTATGTACATCTTAATATTTACAGTAACTTTTTCTAAACATTATTATATTACTTTTTTCAAAAGTATTTTATCGTCTAGGGAAAATTTATCTATAAAAGTACTGTTGAATTTTCATTACATTTTCAGTAATACTTTTGTTGATGACCTACTGTGTTATTAAATGACGTGTACTAAGTAGTCTTAGGTGAAATGTGAGATGAAATATTTACAACAAGTATATTTTCTATGTGCATGTATTTACTTAGATACCTCTTTTAGTTTTATTCAATAACTCGTAATTTTCAATTGGCATACAATTTTTAATATATTTTTAATGAAGTGGTAGAAAATTAAACATGCCGATGATAGATTAAACAATATATTAGCAAGAAATAGATACGTCTGAAGTATATTTAGCATAAATAAATGTAGATGTTTATACCTTTCATTTGCTATATGTGAATACAAATATGTGAATTTACTCAAAAATTTTTACTATGCTACTTCACATGTATGGACTTAGTATTAAGTATATACAATCGTAAATAATAAACTCACAGTCAATAAATGTAACACAAGAAAAATAGAAATAAACCCATATACATTATTGATATAATAGAAGATCAAATATGTATATGTTGTAGAATACATAATGCTTTCATTTCAAAACGTCACAGAATCATTCCTTATTTTAGAGATATAGTTTTCAAGTTATCTTTTTCATTTCTTCAGTTCCAACAATCTCCACTTATGTACATGTGTTTAAGTACTTTCCAATTTATGCTTCGGCTACTAAAAGTAAATGAGCAATTACTAATGACCAGTATGTTATAACCTGTATAACTAATTAAAATAATTAGTTTATTTTTAAGATGCCGCACCTACAAAGAGAAACTTGTAACTTCATTACTACATGGAGTTATATAATTGCAATCCTTTTTTTTAACATCGATATGTATTATTATTGCATTTGATTCAAATTTGCGTATCTACATAAAGAAATTATGCATGTAACAATAAAGGGTTACATGGTATGAAATGGGGGTTACTTTCTTGTGGTTTCTATGAACAGTATTTAAACAAGTAATCACTGAAATACATTTATCGGGTATACCACTAATTTATATATGTGGGGGATCTAAATCATGTTAGAATATGAATATGTTGTTATGTTCACTGAGGGACGGCATACACTTGGTGAATATTATATGGTATTACGTAATCAGTTATCCTCTTTAATAATACAGTGGGCATTTCGTTCAGTGCCCGAAAGACAGATCGTAGAAAAGTCTGACGCTTTCTTTACGCCTACAACATGCGTGAGTAACTTCATATTGTTATAGGTACCTCCTATAGAGGTACCTATAATAATATGATTCATACTTTAGTATGAATCATATTGTTAGTCATTGTATGCTTGAGCTTGAGCCCCAACGATGAAAGTTTGGCATATCTCCCCTGAGTATCGTTGTATGTATTCGTCACTATACAGGGTGTCTCACCAAGAACTGCATCGATCGATAATCGATATAGGGAAAGTACGCATGAGAAAATTTGGGAAGCTACTAACGGCAGTGTGGCCAATTTAACTAAAATAATTACAAGCATCTGGTACTAATTTGATTTTTGGCATGTAGAAATAAAACAAGGAGAGCTGCAGTCTACAATTGAATTACATTCAATAATAGTATACCAAGTGTTCCATTTTTGACGTTACATTTTGTAAACTTCAAACCGCGAAAACTTGTTTAGGTCAAATGGAATACCCTATATTTTTTACATCAAGTTATATAAAATTAAATTCCTTTTTTTCTAATATAGGCATTGTGGGGCTTTAAGTCACAAATTTTTGAAGTATTTGCGATTTTCTTAGAAATTCAAGAATTTTTAGTAAAGATTTTATAAAATTAGTCATGATTAGAAAAATTAGCCATGATTAGTGATAAACTAATATCAAGAACTTGTAGAACATCTGATACTCGATATCCACAAAAACGGAAAATAAAACTGTAACATGCCTATTAATTGGTTTGAAGACGCTTTGTATAAACCAAAACAGCTAAGATAAAATCAACCAAAAACATGATTCCGTTTTAATTTAATAATTGTTCAAAATTGCGCCCTCGAACCTCCACACATTTTTCGCACCTTCGGATTAGTTCTTCATCGGTAGCTCTTCTAATTGAATCCTGTGATAAGTTTTGAAATGCATTTCTTACTCTTTGCATACAATCTTTAATAGTTGTTAATGGGCTCTCATAAACTTTATCTTTAATAGTTCCCCAAATAAAGTAATCTAAAATTGATAATTCGGGTGAGCGGGGAGGCCATAGGAAAGGTCCATTATTGGCGATCCATTGATCGTAAAAAGTTTCTTGTAAAAAATTATTTATCAAATACGCGTTATGTGGGGGAGCATCATCGTGCTGATAAAAAAATGTTTCTATGTTCGGCCAGAGAAAAATATTCTAAATAGTTATTATTCAAATTTTGTAAAATATTTAGATATTTTACAAAATATTTTACAAATTTTGTAAAATATTTAGATATTGATCGTGATCGAGTGCAATCATAATAAGAAGTGTAACATTTCACGAGTCGGAGCGTGGAATGTCAGAAGCATGAGACAGGCAGGGAAGCTAGAAAATCTGAAGATAGAAATGGATAGGTTAGGATTAGATATAGTAGGTATAAGTGAGATGCGCTGGCCGGAAGTAGGAGATTTTTGGAGCGGTGACTATAGGGTAATACACACAGGATCGGTAAATGGAAACGCGGGAGTAGGGATCGTTATGCGGAAGAACGCAGGACAGTGTGTAGATAGCTACCTACAATACAGCGAGAGAGTAATGATGGTTAGGTTAGATTCGAAGCCAGTGGAAACAGTAATAGTGCAAGTATACATGCCTACTTCTAACCACAGCGAGGAAGAGTTAGAAGCCGTTTATTCGGACATAGAGCAGGTAATAGGATTTGTGAAGGGTCATGAAAATTTAATAATAGTAGGAGATTTTAACGCAGTCGTAGGTGAGGGGAAAGAAGGAGAATTTGTAGGGCCTTATGGATTAGGAAACAGAAACGAGAGAGGTAGCAGACTGATAGAATTCTGTGAGAAGCACAAGATGGTAGTCGCGAACACATTGTTCAAGAATCACGTTAGGAGGCGGTACACATGGAAAATGCCAGGAGGGATAGACAGGTATCAGATAGACTACATTCTGGTTAGGAAGAGATTTAGAAATCAAGTAAAAGACTGTAAGAGTTATCCAGGAGCAGATGTAGACAGCGATCACAACTTGGTAGTCATGAAAGCTAGATTAAAGTTCAAAAATCTGAAAACCCGGAAGGATAAGAAACGTATAAATGTAGACATATTGAGGGATCAGAATATGAAAGATAAGTTCCAGGAGAAAACAGATCAATTAATAAATAAAACGAGTAAGGACGAAATCAAGAACGCAGAAACTGAGTGGGAGGGTATCAAGAATAGTCTAGCTTCCGCGGCTACGGACGTTTTAGGACACGATAAAAGGGAAGCTAGGAAGCCCTGGATAACGGACGAAATCTTAAACTTAATGCAAAAGAGACGAGGCTACAAAAACAGACGAGACGAGGAAGGACTGAAAACGTATAAGGCAATAAAGTGGGAAATCATTAGAAAATGTAGAAAAGCGAAAGAACAATGGATAGAGGAGAAATGCAAAGAAGTAGAAGATAAGTTGCAAGTAGGTAAGACCGATGAGGCTTACAAAATAATTAAGAGGAACTTCAGGGATGTAGGAACAATAAGTAGAAATGTTAGGAGTCAATCGGGGGACATACTGATAGGAAGAGAGGAGAAAGCGGATAGATGGAAGCAGTACTTAGGAAATTTATACGAGGGTCAGGAATTAGGAGAGATATTAGAGGAAGAATCTAGCATCGATAGGGAAGGTGTAGGAAAACCTATATTGAGAGAGGAATTTGAAATAGCACTAAGGGGGCTAAAGAATAATAGAGCGCCGGGTGTAGATAAAATACAGGCGGAAATTTTGAAATGTGCGGGACAGAAAGTAGTAAATAGGATGTTTGAACTGGTAAAATACATATACGAAACGGGCGAGATGCCGGAGGATTATAAGAGGAACATTATCGTTACTATACCGAAAAAGAGAGGAGCCGACAAATGCGAGAACTTTAGAACGATTAGCCTAACTTCCCATGTGTCAAAAATCTTAACTAGAATAGTGCAGAAGAGGATGGAAAATAGAGCGGAGGAAATACTAGGAGAAGACCAATTCGGGTTTAGGCGAAATAGGGGAACTCGCGAAGCTATTCTGGCGCTAAGAGTAATGTTAGAGAAAACAATAGAAAAAGGAAAGAACGCTTATATAGGATTTGTAGATTTAGAAAAAGCTTTTGATAACGTAAGATGGGAAAAAATGTTCGAGATACTAAAGAGCGCGGGAATGAAGTATAGAGATAGGAGAGTAGTACACAATCTATACATAGAGCAAACTGCTGTTATAGAAGTAGAAGGGGAAGAAAGGGAAGTAGGTATTAGGAAAGGAGTAAGACAAGGATGTACGCTATCACCACTAATTTTTAATCTGTACATCGAAGAGGCGATTAATGTGGTAAAAGATAGAGTAGATTTCGGGATTAAAGTACAGGGACAGAAACTAAAAATGCTGAGATTCGCGGATGATATAGCAGTATTAGCATCTAGTAAGGAGGAACTAGAATCAGCATTGAACGAAATGGAGGCAGTGTTGACAGAGGAATACGGAATGAGGGTGAATAAAAACAAAACTAAAGTGTTAGTGTGCAGAGGGCGCGAGAGCAGAGCAAAAACGAAAGTACAAATTAATAATGAAAGATTGGAGGAAGTTAAAGACTTCACTTATTTAGGAAGTAAAATAAATTGGGATGGAAGAAGCGATAAAGACATAAAACAAAGAATAGCGCAGGGTCGAGTAGCTTTTAACAAAAAGAAAGCACTTTTATGCTCGGGGGTAATAAACTTAGAAACAAGGAAGAGATTTTTGAAAACATATGTATGGAGCACGGCACTTTACGGCTGCGAAACCTGGACGGTAGGGGAAGCAAGTAGGAAGAAATTAGAAGCTTTTGAGATGGGGTGTTACCGAAGAATGATGAAAATACCATGGACTGATAGGGTTAGAAACGAAGAAGTATTGGAGAAAGTCGGCGAGAAAAGGAGTATGTGGAAAAACTTAAAGAAGAGAAGAGATAGAATGGTAGGCCACTTGCTGAGACATGGAGGAATAGTCCGCGATATTTTGGAGGCAGAAATAGGAGTAAAGAAAGGCAGAGGTAGGCCTAGATTAGACTACTGCTCGCAAATAGTAAGGGATGTAGGTTGTAGCACAATTAGCGAAATGCGTAGGTTAGCACAAGATAGGAGAAGCTGGAGGTTAGCGTCCAACCAGTCTTAGGACTGATGACCTAATGATGATGATTTAGATATTTTACAAAATTTCACAAAAAAAATTAACTATACGTATTAGCAGAAGAAGAAATCTTTATAACTTACTGTTTAAATTCTCCTGATAAAATTCTAATGCCACCACTCTATCGTTTCTTATGGCACAGTATATATTAAACTGCCAACGTTCTTGAAAATTTCGCTCCCTGAACACATGTCGATTAAATAGTCCAGTTTTGGTAAATTTAGCTTCATCTGACATATAATATTTCCCAAATAAGAATCGTCGCCTACAGACCTTATTAGAATAAATTCACAAAAATTTTCTCTTAGGAAATCTGTTTCTTTTAATCGTTGAACTATTTGGAACGAAAACGGGTGAAATTTATGTTTAATTAAGATTTCGTGAACTGAATCTTTGCATAGTCCCGATTCCAAAGCAGCTTGGCTTAATGACATCATTGTAAATGCACTAAAATACCTCAGAATTGCTATTTCAACGTTTCGTCATCAACAATAAGCTTCCGCTATTGAATTCTTGCCTTGACAGAGCCATAGTTTTTAAAATTATCCAGTATGCGTTTTACAGTGTTTGATGACGGTTTCCGTTTTTGTGGATATCGAGTAGCAAATGTGCTACAAGTTCTTGATATTACTTTATTACATTCTCCATAAATAATAATCATAAATTACATAACTTGATATAAAAAAATATAAGGTATTCCATTTGACCTAAACAAATTTTCGCGGTTTGAAGTTACAAAATGTAACGTCAAAAATGGAACACTTGGTATACCATACCATTCTTGAATGTAATTCAATTGTACAGTGCAGCTCTTCTTGTGTTCTTCAATTTTAAATATCTCTAAAACGGCTGGGTTTAGGCATAGGGTATCCTACATGTTTTTGACTCTTTTAGTTTTATGCTCTTTTAGAAAACCCTATATATATATATATATATATATATATATATATATATATATATATATATATATATATATATATATATATATATATATATATATATATATATATATATATATATAGGGTGTTCCATTTAAAATAAGCAAGTTGGTATCGACTTCCTGTATAACTGGTGCCAGATGCTTGTAATTTAGTTAAATCGACCACACTGCCATTAGTATCCTTCCAAGTTTTCAAAATTCTCTGGTGCGTACTTTTCCGTATATCGATCGATGCTGTTCCTGGTGAGACACCCTGTATATAACACTCCATGTTGCAGTCTGAGGTTTTGGAGACGGAAGTCAATTTTTGAATGTCTAAAACTTAATAAAATGACCAAGAATTGTATTTATTGGGCATCTTTTATTTGAGAGTGTGTTAAGAATGAATTGTAATATTTCGTAGTACATTAAGGACAATTTCACTCATTACAAAATCACTCATAAAAAATTTTCGATTTTGAATTACCTAGGAGCTATTAATTATTTAAGAAATCTGTAACATATCTAGCGTAATTTGGAAAATACATCCATTCTTTTTATCAGAATATAGAGATACGGGGAATGGGGAAACATTTCAGGCACATCTCAGTACAACATATTAAAACCGAAAATTTATAATGTAAGAAGTACGTTCATTCACATGTTTACTATATTGTGTAAAACGTATTTTAAAACAAAGTATTAGTAAGCATAATATGACAATGGAGATATTAAGTATTTCTATATTTAGTGTAATGTGTAAAATTCCTATTTTCTCCTATTACGTCCAACCAAAACACTGCACGTGGTGTTCACGCTATCTGTAGCGTGATATTAAATATTCCATATCTCCTAATTGAAGTTTAAAAAATATATCTTTATTGCAGTGGCGGCTCGTGAGTTTTACAACTGAGGGGGAAATAAATAAATATTAATTTATGTATATTTTTAGGCACCTACATGGTTACATTTTTAGGTAAGTATATCGCAGTGTTTTAAGCCAGATTTTAAATATCAGAATGAAATTATTAAATTAGGTATATGCCTATTTAGCTTTAATTAACTTTCTTAAAAACAAAATCCATACGCCTTTCTTTGCGTTGGACGAAATGATCGATACCAAGTTCATTAAAATTTGTGGTTAACGTTATTAGTTCTTTTTCAATTGAACACATTGCTAATGCACATAGTCTACTTTCTTTCATGGTATTTCTTGAAACTGTCAAAGACACACGGAAGCTTCAATTTAACACGTATATTTAATACAGGTAGATAATAATATATAAAAATAACTATCAGATCACGAACATCAATCGGGCACTACTTTGTGATTGTTCCGCTTAGTATTTCCTCTGACTGCCTTCCGTTATCCCGCGTTGCCGTTGCCGTTGCCGTCGCCGTCGGTCGTGGTGCTGCTTGTCAGCATTTTTTCACAAGCACGATGGTGGACTATTTGAGAAAAATTGAAAAAAGTAAAACTGTCGCATAAAACACATTTCTGCATTTATGTGTTGGTTTATTTTTTCTCGGCCACTCAATTTCGAGATAGAGATGTTCTACGTGAGTAAAAGTCCGTTTTAAGGTTTTAAAACTGTTTATTTTTATTCTTTTTAAAGTAGAAAAACATCACTCACTCTCGGGTGTCGTCATTGGCCACAACATTTTTAATAATTTTACGGTCTCCACAAATAAAGTTGTTAAGTTATTTTGATAAAAACATTGTATTAATGTTAAGGCACTCGCAGCAGTTGACATTGTATTAATGTTAAGGCACTCGCAGCAGTTGAAAAATCTAGCCTATTATAAAGCATGTTTAAATGCAATTGGATCCAAATCGTACATAAATGTTAATAGCTTTCTGAAATTCGGTTTCGGGAAAATTTACTTAAACTGGGATAACTGAGGAAAACAACTGAGGTTGAAAAAGATAAGCTAGAGTAGATGATAAAAGATGAGTATAAGATTTATATGACTATATAAAAGATGAGTATAAGTAATCACTAAACATAAATCGGTCATCAATATTAGAAATAATAACATCACACGCTCCTTTAGCAACCATTGCATGTTTGTCTTCAAAACGCTGCCTTTTACGGTGGGAAGGTCTCTCGTGGTCTTCATCATCACTGTTTTCATTTTCTCGGTAATAATCGTAATCAATTGTATTTCTCACATGCTGAATTGATATTTTGAATGATGTCACGTAGGACTGAATTTTAAGACTGTCAATATCTCGTTGCTGTAGTTGATTAAAAATAATATCGCAATTCGGCATAATTTTATAATTTTTGGCGAGTATGGTTTATATTAATTTTTTCAAGTTCCTTCAAAATAATGTTGCTTATGCCATCAGCAGTGTGATCCTGTGTTTCTAGAAGAGCCATAATATGTTCATATATTTTTCCATTTAACTCATAGCGAACTATAAAAACTAATTGGGAAATTGTAACTGCATCTATAGTTTCGTCTGCTTGAATGGCTATATATTGCATTTTCTTGATTTCAGCTAGTATTCATTTACGACAAACATCGTAAATACAATCCAATAATTCATTTTGTATAGTATTTGTCAAACCCATAAACACCCTATTATTAGATTTTTTAATATACTCCTTCAGAGTGCCGTCGATTTCCGCAAGCAAATTTACCAATCCACGAAAAATTCCGCGGTTCACACTGCCTTCTTTCTCGTCGTGATCCCGTAGTGCTATTTCAAACATTCCACAAAATTTAATACAATTAATTAACTTGCTGAGAATATGTCGATTCTTAGCTACCTGTTAATTTCGATGGATAATATTTAATCGATATGCACTATTTAATTGACACATGATATTCACTTTTCCTAAAATCGAATATTCAATCACATTATTTAAATGTTTTTCACTAATTTGATACCTTTTAATTTTTTCACTGAGGTGTTTCAAGTCACAAATTCTCTTAGTGGTCCAAGAAGGATCGCTTTGTAGAAAATTTCGAATTAAACAAACGAAACAAAAAAATGCATCTCGAACACTACATTCACACAACCAATCTGCCAAATCGTACGTACTTTTATTAAATTTTCTCGTATAACTTTTGACTCTTGATATTTTCTGGAAAATTGTCATATTCGGCCGAGGACATTCCAAATTTTTCATTTGAACCTTTATCTCGTACGTAAACTCATTATTATCTATTTATTAATTTTAAAATATTGTCTACTGAATTATTCATCATGAATAAATAGTCCCGTAAACCCTTAAACATCAATAATTGAAACTATGTATTAGGTTTAAGAATTTATCTAGCGCAACACACGACCGCGGACCGAGCGGTACGACACACTCTCTGAAAGCCGCTTGGCTTGGGGCTCCTTAGTTTTCATCCAAATGATGACGTAATTCGACGGACTTTAACAGTATGCGCTTCTCACTTCCCATCATCCCGGTGGCACGGGACTACTTCATAGGTCGCCCTCGCGGTACACTCGCTGTAATCAGTAGTACACCCTCATTCACAAATTGTGCGGTTCCAGCAAAGCGGCAAAGTTAAATTTCAATTAAAATAATTATAAAAAATAGAACTTCAATTGACATAATGATAAAATTTACGCAGAACCTGAATTATATTATTAATAAAATATAGAACTTCTAAGAACTTGAGAAACTAGTTGGGGGGAGGGAGGCACTGCCCCGTTTGCCCTCCCTGCACCAGCCGCCACTGCTTAATTGATATAGTATGTAAGCATGGCTGTGAGGGGTACTTGCAGTTTTTTAAGGGCAAATCAAGTCTGTTCTGTCATTGATGCCGAAAATGTTCTTAGATAACCTCTTCGTCTACATGTCTTAGATATAATTTGATCGTAATGTTATGTAAAATCGTAATGTAATTTAAATGTAGAAAAGGAAAGGTCGCTAGGCACTTGGTAAAACATTTCAACTAATAAATGAAGGAAAACACTCGGTAGCTTTCACAAAAATTGCAAACTATTTCTAACAATTGTTTCGGCTTTTATGCCATTCTGAAAGAGTGACAAACTCAAAAGGCAGAAGATTAAATTCTGGCTTTACGTTCATTAATGAACGTAAAGATAGAAGATTAGATTTATTAGAACTATTAAAAGTATTGGAAATAAGAAAAGCAATATTTAAGCAGCAAGCACATGGTCCATGATACACTACAGTTTGTTTCCGCGAGCGTTTTTGATGACCGACTGATAAAGTATATCCTAGTTGAGTTTCCTTTTAGGATTTCCTGTTGGACCGTTATGGACTATTTTGTGTTCCGTTACTTAGAAAATAAGGTTTTCGGAATTTTTGTAACTAGTTTGCAAGAATTGGTGAAGAATATGCAACCACGACGTTAGAATCGTTGCAAAATACTTTGAAAGCACGATGAAGGCGCGTAAACTTGTGTCTTGAAGAAGGCGAGGAATATTTCCAAAAGTTACTGTTTGATAGTTGTACTAGTACTACTTCATTTTAATTTAACCTGTTAAATTATTGGGCATAAAACATTGTTGTTTTATGTCCAAAAATAATAACACTAAAAAACATTTGCACATTATTAATTATGTTAATATGGCGCGTAACTAGACGAAGGTTGATAGAATTATTTCAAAAACATAATATAAGTGAAGTCGTAACTTGACGTTTTCTATTTCATAACGATCATTGACCAATATAATTTTTGATATGGGTATCACAATTTTTACCTTATTTTTCTTACATACATAAACAGTATGTAGGAAATACTAATTGCAAATATCCATAAAAAGTGATTAATAATAAAAAATTTTGTGTCTATAATTGTGTTTATTATAAAGCAATCGTTATTGATAAATAATAGTGCAACTGAAACATAAATCTTCTGCACTCGGTTTTATTCTGCATAATGTATTTTTGAAGTCTATTTGAAGTTTATTTCATTACTTCAAAATAACTATAATTCATTTTTTTCTATTTAACATGTGGCAGCCTAAAAATATTGTTTATGACATCAACTTAATTGTCAAAATTTTTACCGATTTAGTATTAATTCATAAAGAAAACTCAAAATAGCTGTGTTTTGATATATAAGATCTTTGATAAAGATATACTATAGGAAATACTTCGTTTCTTACGAATTCTATTCAAAATATTCAGTACAATATGTGGGAAACTAATTGTTCATCTGAACATGGATATTATGAATGTAACTATTGAACGTCCCAGGGACATAATTTTTGTTTCTACTGATTATGTTTTGGCTTAATTAGTATAATTTTGCTGTGCTTTCACAGGAATAAGCACATTCGGTATTCGTTATTCATTAAAAAAATATTACTATAAATAAATCAGTTCCTATAAACATTTTTATAAAGCTTTATTTTGATCAAAAAATAACATTTTTATGTGGTGTAAAAACTGTCATTCCATTGAAATGATAAAGTGTAAAATTGCATTGCTCCTAATTAATTATGTATATTCAGTAAAAAGAATAGATGTTGCTTACTGACTGGAGCGGAGCATATTAGTGGTATGTCTAGATTTTTCTGTCAGATCTCTGACATCAGAGCTGTCACATACATGTAAATTCATAACAGTAGTGACAGAGGTGATGCCAGATGCCGATGACAGAACTCCGTTGGCAGTTCTGATGTCAGAGATCTGAGAAAAAAATATAGCGTGTACGAAGGCCTTAACAATAGTATACTTCTCTGTCTTCTAAACTATCCCAGCTATAATCTCGCTTGTAACTTTTCATCTCTTAAGATCTTCGTACACGCTATATTTGTACTGATTTTAATCTGTACTGATTTGTTGTTTGATTTATGTCAGATTGTTAATACAACTGTACGAAATGCACCCAGTTCTATTGGACATCACTTTACGGGGTTATAGGAATATCTATACATACAAAAATAAAATTAATGCGGATATTGCCACTGAACTGGGAAAGGAGTCTCTAGATGTAAAAGCAAAATAATCTTTAGTCCACACAGCTCTATTAATTTGCTATATGTTTTCTTTTTCCTCTTCCAATAATAAATAAACTATAATTGCTGCCGCTGTCCTGACTGTTGCTGCTATCCTGTGAAAATATGGTTGTCTTCTAGAAATCGGAAAAAGCGAAACGTCTAAGTATATTATTATTTAAGTAAAACAAATGTAAATTCGAAAATATGCATTGTGCTTAGATTGACATTTATAGACGTATGTACTGGATCTAATTCATCTAAAGTTAATTTGTAATAATACTGTTTCATAGTATTTTTAGCAAAAATGTGCTAAATAATTTGTAATATATAAAGAGGGAAAAATCCCAATTTACACATTTGAATTATATATTACACTGTAATTTGCTAATGATATGCATTATAGATTTACTACTTAACACTTTCTTACCATTTATTAACGTGATGTGTTATGGAAATATTAGATATAAGCGGAAATATCTGGTAACAATTAACTAGTAATACATTATAATTATTTAGGTAAATTAGCACATGACTGTGCTAGTCGAGTTATTCTTGAATCAGTTAGTAGTAATATAATTTTTTAAATATAATAGGATCCGAAAAATACTAGTTAATATAAATATATTAATATACCTAATATAAGTTTATAAATTTATATTATTATAAAACCCTTCCTATTTTCCGGGTAGGTGTAAATAGTTGATCCGTTATACCTGTTTAATTACATCATAAAATATACTAAGCTGGAAAGTTTTAAAATAGCTAACTTTTCTCAATTCTTTGAATTAAATAACACTGTAAACATAAAATTAAAATCAAATTGTATAGAAATAAGAGCTAGTTATTAATTTACGTGAAATTACGTTCAATATTAGTAATTTTGAAGAATTTGGTTATTTTTGGCTTTACTAAACGAAGCGTGCTCTTTAAGATGTCCTTATTTCCAAAATGTACCCACATTATAACAGTGTACTTATAACAATTTTAAACGCAATATAGCGTACTTATCCATAAAACTTTAATTTTCTATATATTACACTAATATATATTATTCAGATGTGCTTATTTACATGATATATATATATATATATATATATATATATATATATATATATATATATATATATATATATATATATATATATATATATATATATATATATATATGAATGATTTCATGATAGTATTAGATGTTTAACACCATATACTATATAGTCATACGAAATTATACAATAATAAATATTTGGCGAAACATTTTGAAATTTAAATTTAAAAGTGTACCATATTGCATTTATTTATTCATTTGAGGTAAATTTTTCACTGCTTAGGTGTCTGGTTAATTAAATTTATATTTAACAACTGCTTGTCTGATTGAATTAACCCACAGAAACTAAAAGATTTACATATAATTTTTCATCATATGGCCTCAAATTTAGAATGGTATACACTTTTCACTTGAAATGGAAATATATAGATGAACTCATGAAACTGTATTGACGTTTCCTCAATTACATGCAAAACTCTATAAATATCATGTTATTATATCATTTATTTGATTCGACTTAAATATTATCTATTTAAAAAAAATTAAATCTCATCGTAATTAAGGAGCATTAAGTGTCTTCTTTATATATAATGTTTTTTGTAGATATCAATAGTTATATATATATATATATATATATATATATATATATATATATATATATATATATATATATATATATATAAAAGTATAAACAGTAGCATCCTTCATAATTGGTATGACGTATTTTTATGTATTACCAAACATTAGCTAAATATAATATAAATACAACTGCATGTGTCAGTAAAACGGTGGTAATAGTAGTGAACAGTCTAATATTGTGGTCAGCTGTTATCTATAACGGGTGAACAAAATACGGTCAAAAGTAAGTACATAAAACATAAGTTTTGTAAATTTTTATTATTCAAAATATTTTAATAATACTGTTTTCGGTGGATTTTGCATATAATTATATTGGCTATTTGTTTCTTATATTTTGATATGCATATATTCTCATGTTGACTACAAAATATACTTTCATACACTTTCATAAATTATTAAAAGAAGAAACAATACTTTTCCAATATCAATTGCATAACACACAACAAAAATAACTTAATCATTTAGATTTATCAAAGTATTTTCTTTAAATTAATTAACAATAAAAATGGCATTTTGATTTGTCAAACTAAAAATTTACATTTCTATATAACTAAAATTGGTTGGATAAAAATATTTTAAGGTTTTTATTTAACCAAATGAACAAATTTGTAATGTGTGTTGCTCTATTAACTAAACTGTCTATAGTACAATTAGGTTTCATTTTAATGAATTTGTGCATTATGTCGATATGTGTATAACTAGAATCCCGGTCTTGATTAATTTGCAACTTTAATAATTTTAATATGGGTTTAGAAAATTAATCTGCAAAATTATGTTATTAGATAACTAGATCATGTTAACGGATATTTAATTTTCAATAAAATTATGTAATCGTTATTAAATAAACTTGACTTATAGTCTTGAACATGTTTTAAGTTAATTAAATTCTATATCGCAATAAAATATAAAACGGGGGAACTTTCTAACGTGCCTGGGATTTTAAATTAAATAAATTAAATTAAGATACTATCCACTATATTAAGATAGAATCGACGAATTATTGACAATTAGTTCCTGAACGAAGTAGTCGAAGTAAGTCTTAGAAACTATAGGAACCACACTGAAAACAAACTTATTTAAATATTTTCTACATTTTCAAACCTAAATTATGAGTAATGAATTTTCATTGCAATAATGTATAGTATAATATTATTACGTTATTTACATTAATTTGAACACATACAACTAGTAATATATATTTTTCTGTATTTAATTTAAGTCTATGATACAAGGTGCAGATATCTCTCTCAATAGAAATAATAAGATGTATACAATTATATATTTAAAAACCTTCAATTCAATGATCCAATCCAATTCAATGATCCAGTTACAATAATTTTTTAATAAGGCACGACATATATACGACGTATACACGACAATTTATAGGATTTTCATAAAAACAACGGTTGATAATTTGTAGAAAGATCATTGACATACACTGTCCAAGATAAGAATGCCTTTAAAATCAGAATAAGACCATGTCCGTTTTTAAAGAAATGAAGTTGATAATGGTTCCACGAACACGAAACCTCGGAGGATGAAAAAATTACATTAAAGTTATCATGTTAAAGTTGTCACTTTAAAGTTTATCGTAAAGTACAATGAATCTACATTTTTAAATTATCCCAAATATCGTTTGGTGATACGATCATTAGTTTCGTCGTTATTGCCGTCGTACATTAACGATGGATAAATATTACTCCTAATATATTTCTACCTTACTCTGAACACTATGTGGTTTGTTTCATGATCATCAATTCTTTGCGCTAAAAAACTTATTGCCATATAAGCTTCCGATTTTTTAATTTATTACTTAATAAAATTTAAGAATCATATACATCCTTGATCAAAACTGCATTTTTGAAGTGCTTTGGTGATAATTAAACGATTTTTATCAATACTCATATAATATTAATGCGTTTTTGTTTCTTCATTACAGACCATAATGCCTAATTCAACATTAGAACACTCGCCTAATGCTGCATTAAATAAAACAGTATTAAACAATTATTTAACGTTACCTATTCCGGATGGAAAATGTCAGGTTACCTACATCTGGATTGACGGTACAGGTGAAAATCTTCGATGTAAAACAAGAACATTAGACTTCGTTCCATGTAAACCAGAAGGTGAGTAATGTCTGTGCAAATATTTAATCATAAATATATAAAAGGATATATAGGCTTAAATTTGATTTGGTTTATAATTTTGGTTCATCAAACTATTTACGGTTTATTGTTAACACTGATTCTTAAATTGTATTTATTATTAAATTATGTTTGCAGTATTAACTTCTTTAATACTCTTTAAGGTAATAATCATATTACAATACAATTTATTTTTCTCCGCTCACTTTACTTTGTTTTCTATACACAATAGGTATGTAAATGTAAGTATTAAATATTATTTCTTTGTGATACTGATAATGACAATTATTTTTCAATTTTACTTGTGAGATAGTAACACATGATTACATTTCTAAAACAATTTCTCTATATTGACTTATTCAAAAAATTATCAAATTCGTGGAATAACATTTTTAAATGTGACTTTCTTGCCGTTATTCTTTTCTTTATAAATTATGGATTTATAGAGTATTTCTGAAATTATTTGTTTAACGAATTTACATATTTTCATGTAAATGATGGCTGATATAGTGATGTTTAGTTTGTAAGAGTATTTCTGACATTTGTTTAACGAATATACATATTTTCATGTATTTCAATTATGTCTGATATATCGATGATATATGGCTTATATATGATAGTTTGTAAGCAATTATAAAGAATGCAATATTTAGTTATAACTAAATAATATATTTAGGTGTTATCTTTGTATTTAAAATTTCCATATTTATATGAACAATACTTGTGACATGCTTAAAAGAGAATTAAGTGCAGATGAAAAATAAAATAAAGTAAAAGTAAATATTTATACTTAAAAATTACGGTTACATTTTGAAATTAAGCATTAGTCAGAGGTTCCATAAGATTATCAAAATGTTTTGCATTGCGGCGATGCAATAATGCACGTTAATAAATACATAAGATGCGTATTTAGAATTATCAAGACTTTTAATATTTTTGAATACATGTTCATTTTATAGGTAATCAAAATTATATATTATTTTGTCACAGTCCCTGTGAATTATAGTTGGGTTATTTGAAATACCTATCTAATAGGTAGAATAGCTAGATTTTTGGAATGTTACCATCATGCTTTGAATACGCATATTATGGATACAAGTATTAAATTTCCACATTCTACAGTTTCAACCAAAATCTAAAGTTTATATCAGAAATGAATTTATGTAAAGCTAAAGTTTCTGCTGTTACATTAGCGAGAATAATTATTTTAATTTTACACAAATACTTACATGAAATGTTATCTCATAATACAAGTAATGGTCAGTAGTAACTAACCAGCTATTGTAACACACCTCTGCAACCTATTAAGTAATCTATTGAATTTCTTAATTCGCCAAATGTTTTAATACATTATTCTACTGAAAATGCATAATTACGTTGTGATTTCCTTTTTTCAATATTCCAACATTAGCTATACATTTTCAACGTTATTCTATGAGATGCATACATACATATATTGAATTATTTAAAGTATTCTATTGTTCCTTTTATTACTAGAAAATTATACATTAGATATGAAATAAGATATAGATATATTGAATTTATATCACATTAAATAGTAATATTATTAAATCAATTTTAAATGCTTCTATCACCAAATAGCAATATAGCTGCCTTCAAAGTATTCCTCGAAGTATCCTTCGAAGTATTGTAATAAGTATTCTTTATTTTCAATATTAATTATTTATGTTACTAATTAATTATATATACATTTACTTATATTATATTTAGCTTATACTTACAAACTTCTAAAAGCTGTATCTAGATATTTAGTAATTTATAAACATACTTACTGTAAATTAAATTAATCCTGAGTAAAAAAAAGCTTCTGCTTCTATTTAGAACTTTGGTTAAATTACTCCAGATAAATAAACTTATTAATACCATTTATATATTGAATTAAGAATGAATATAACCAATTGTAAATATAATTAACAAGGATATTTCATTATTAACTCCCATACGTATATATGAAACGGTCATGAACGCAATTACCTTGATTTTTATTACCTATTAAATTACAAGGACTGGAAAAGTCTGTCATGTGTGTAAACAACTATTTATGAAAAATATATCTGTTTATTCTCCCATCAAATAATTTCATAATAAGAAAATGGCACGACATCTTTAATAATAAGTGAATTACTCTCATGCTATTTTTTAAGCGCACGTGGCCTGTGTATATATTATACATATAAGTATCTGTATAGTTTTATTTCCTTTATTTTCAAGTATTTTACTAAATTTAGGTTACAACAGGCGGCATATTCATATCATTAATTTACACATTTAATCAAATAATGTATACAAGTTTTAGCAAAAACGTTGGTATTACTGAAAAATATGTGTTCATTATGTCATTGATAGTATAGACATAAGTTCTAAAAACATTGTTATAAAATTTAGGAAATGACAATTTTTTTCCATATGTTGAAAATATTCTTGCCGATGTTATAGACGATTCTATTATAATTACTAATTACAATATAATAATAAATGAAGTTACATATTTGGCCTCTGTTATGCTTTTACTGTTATTATTCTCATGCATACATATAAGCTGGTTTTATTTCTCATGGAGAGTTGAAAATATGATATAAAATGTGATCTTTTCGTTAATGTGTTAAATGACCTTGCAATATCATCGGTATATCTACCATATAAGAGAAAATATTCCTATAATATGGCAGACAGTGACCAAAATTTGTATATAATAAATAATAATCTGTTAACCAAGAATACATGTATCATTAAAATAAAATTAAAATAACGTTACCAATAAGATAAGTATCAGTAATTTCGTAAAAGACATGTGTTTCCACAAACACATAGGTACATTTCTTTACTTCGTTAAAATTTCCATGAAGAATGTATATCTAATTGAATATTTAAATAGCATAATATACAACATTCTTATTCAAGTGCATAATATGTAACAATCAAGTAAACATAAATATGAGGGGTTTACAAGAAGTACAATCCGGACCTCGTCGTATTCCTTACTGATTGTCTAGGCATGGCATATGATATTAATATTCATGGTAACTATTTTGCCTTATTGTTCCTCAGCACACAAGATAATGCAAACTGATTACTAAAACTTATACGAATTCATTTTTAACCTTCCATCATTTGACATGTAATATAAGATTGAGATTGTTTTACTTAGAGCTGTAGGTAGCTCGTGAGTAATTGAAAGATTTTCTCGAAAACAAATAGAGATTAATACGGAACAACGATTATATTTAAAAAACAAGAATTATTTATCTCCAAACATTCAAAACTAGGAGTTCGTTTATAATTATGAAATTGTATCCAGTTGAAATTAAATGATGATGATTAAATTTTAACGATGTCTCAAAATGTCCTTATGTTAATGAAACCATTTCAATACGATTTTTCGTTTTGATATGTTTCTCGAATATATTTGTGAATATCATCTAAAAAATTTCGGAAATGAAAAATCTGTCAGTTGTAATGCAAGTTTAAATTATAACTTTGCCAAATTAGAAAAGTAATATACGATTTATAAATTTATAATACATACATATACATAACTGAGGACTGTCATATCACAACCCGTGTTATATATGAATATAAATTATATCAGTAATACGTTATTGTTGTATTAATAACAGTAGTACGTTAGCATTGATGATGATAATAAAGATTAATGTAACATAATTTTTCACAACTTGATACAATTATTACTACGAAATTATTATTTAACAGTTTTTAACGATATAACATCTTGTGATATTTTTTGTTTATAGAACTTCCTATCTGGAATTACGATGGTAGTTCAACATATCAGGCAGAGGGTTCTAACTCAGATACATATTTAATGCCAGTAGCAATTTATAATGATCCATTTACGAGGGCAAACAACAAAATTGTTCTTTGTGATACATACAAATATAACAAGAAACCAACAGAAACGAACAAGAGAGCTTCATGTGTACAAGCCATGGATGCTGCGAAGGAGGCTCATCCTTGGTTTGGAATTGAACAGGAATACACACTATTAGACATGGATCTTCGACCTTTGGGATGGCCTAAACACGGTTTTCCAGGACCTCAGGGACCATATTACTGTGGAGTTGGCGCGAATAAAGTATATGCACGTGATATTGTCCAAGCTCATTATAGAGCGTGTTTGTATGCTGGAATTAACATATCAGGAACAAATGCGGAAGTTATGCCAGCTCAGGTAAGTTTTAATTAAATAATTTAAAGTATATAAAAAGTGATACCTTTATAATAATATAACTATAACGAATATTTCATATCCCCAATACACATTTTTACCCGACAAAGGTTTGGGAGACTGGCACATTGCCCTAGTAATCAGAATAATTCAGAACTGAAAAGAAGAATTTCTCGATATTATCGCTTGTCTATGTTATTTTTACGTCTAATTTGTTTGTCTCGCCAACTACTTATCAATATGTAAATACATTACCAATTTGTGTTTCATTCAAATAAATTTATTGGACTTGCGTGCCCTATATTTTAGATTATCACGATAATATTTATCACTGTACAATAATAAATTTATCAAAAAATATAAGTATTGATTACTGATGAAGTATTATTACGGAAAAATGTTGAAGGTAATAGCTAGATTTTTAAATATATCCTCTATATTTAATTATGTAAATTAAAAATCGCATTAAAAATGACTTCGACATGTTACACATTCTTTATCAAATACCTGTACTCCATTGTTATAATATTTTTTTATTAAAATAATTATATCGCAACATTAGAAGGAATAGACTAAATATTTAGCATTTTATACAAAATGCTTCCACTATATAGTGATATACGGGTATTCTTAGATTCTCACCTCGCACACGTATAGCGCTGCTACCGTGAGCTGTATCTTCGACGATGGAGTAAGACTTGATGGCAGATTTTGTTATTTTTGCACTAAGACCATTTCATATTAAATAAACCATCTGTCAAAAAACTGGACTCATCATTTTCATCGGACCATAAAATGTTATAAAAGAAATTCCAGATCGTACCTTTTTACAGCTTCTGTACAGAAAGTTAATCAGACATTTCTAATCCCCAGTTAGTACTAGCTTGCTTTTATAATCCATTTATTATACAATTCCAACAGTAAACATTTTCTTTTTTATTCCCCAATATCTACTTGAAGTTCTAATGGAGTTAATAGAATATTTTTAATAACAGACGAGTTTGATCATTCATTTTTGCGTTTGATCATATATATATATATATATATATATATATATATATATATATATATATATATATATATATATATATATATATATATATATATATAATATAATATAATATAATATAAAGAATACGATGATAAGCTATAATCATTTATTTCAGTGGGAATATCAGGTAGGACCATGTGAAGGAATAGCAGCAGGTGATCAATTATGGGTATCGAGATATATATTGCATCGCGTAGCCGAAGATTTCGGAGTAATAGTTACCTTTGATCCCAAACCAATGGAAGGAGATTGGAATGGCGCTGGTGCGCACACTAACTTTTCAACTAAAGCAATGAGAGAAGAAGGTGGCATTTTGTAAGTAAATTCCATTATTTTGTATGAACTTGGACCTGAATTCTTGGTTTTCTATTAATATTCTCATATTTTTAATTTTCCGTTACCTTTTATGTCCAATTAAAATGCAAAGGAATTTAAAACATATATGTATAAACATAATAACCTTGTTATTTACAATGCTAATTAACGCCAGTACGTTCATAGACTACATTAAATGGATCCACAAATTGCGTACATAATCAGGATATACTAATTATTTTAAATGATCTGTTTAAATTTGATGATTAAATAGGAAAATATTCACCATCCATATAATGCGTGGGAGATTGTTGGACCTCAGTTTGTATACACATTTTGATAGATGAAATATTTCAAAGTCTAGAAAGTTAAGCGCTTGGTTTGTATTTTGTATAAAGAAATCTTTATTGATCTACGGTCAATTGATCGTTATGTAATTTTTACCACAAACCAATATTCATCAATAGAAGTAACATAGGCGTAATGCCACCTGGATCGGTCCGGTGTTTTACTTGATTTTTGGGGTGTAGCAACGCGCGCTGGGTACTTATTTATGGGTAAAATATTTCAATTTTACAAGAAACTAGCTGTTTCGTGTAAAATTGAAATATTAAAGACTGTGTTACTAATTGTAAGCCATTGTATGTGCGTTATTATTTTAATGCATTAATTTAACAATAATTGTAATTATGAGTAAAATAATTTGCACTTTCAATATGACTGTTTTGTATTCTCTTATATTTGTGTTATATTTAATAACATATTTTTTTTCAAAGCAAGGCTCCCGCCTTGTTCCAAACGTATCTGATTATTAATTAATCAAATCAAATCAATGTTGTTATCACTAGGATTTTGTTTGGAGTAATTGTTTTTAAAATGTGAAATTCTACATAGATATATTTAAGGCGTACATTTTCCTTACAGAGTTTTTAGGTGTATTATTTTTAAACACATAAAAAATTTTAAATATTTTTTATTAATACATTTCATGTCAATTGGTAAAGGCAAAACTAATGCTCCAAAAATATTTTGTCCAAGAAAAAAATAATCGTCAATTAAATACTTGACAATTAAACAAAACTAATAAAATTTCTATTATGGTATTCATATTATTACGTTATTTATATATATATATATATATATATATATATATATATATATATATATATATATATATATATATATATATATATATATATATATATCAGTTATTTGCTTTGGCATTTTCACGGAATATCTGAACGTGAACCGTATACATATGTCTCGGGGTTTCCTCCGCACTCTCAAAAGTCAGAATTCTTAAACAGTGTCTTGATCTTCGGTAATGATGATTCAACTGTTATTTTAAGTCATCTTGAGTGATAAAATCTAGTTTTGTGGTGTTTTTGAAATATAATAGAGACGTTATGTACGTGGCTTGGCCGTCGTTGTATACAATGACAACAATATAAAAATATATTAATATTTTTTATGGCGTTCTGAAATATTTCGATGCTAATCGATTCATAAATTCACCTACAATATCTCTAGTTTTATAAATGTTCGGCATATACATTGTTACAATTTTTTCAAAATTTTTGCTTACTCCCTAAGATAACTTTAATTGATTAATAATTCAATTAAATTGTTCTTAATATTAAAATGTCTACGGCTAATTTTTTAACCATTCATTTTGTCTAAGATAATAAAGAAAATGTAGAAGAGAGAACTTAAGTAATACTGATTTAGTGTTATTATGTGCGGTTGTTAATAAATCATAAATGAAATTTAATAAACATTTCTTAATCTGACTATCTTTTACAGAGAAATTGAGAAAGCCATTGATAAACTTAGCAGAAATCATCTTAGGCATATTCAGGCGTATGATCCTAATGGAGGAAAAGATAATGAACGTCGTCTTACTGGAAAACATGAAACATCATCAATCCATGATTTTAGTGCTGGTAAGTGTTTATACGAATTCTATATATGTATAAATTGGTAATCTGGTTGTATATATGGCTTGGTAATGTATGTCTAATCTCTGATAATAGGCAGGATTGATGACTTTATGCAATATTTTAGACACAGACCAGACCAGACTCTCAAGATCCCTCCTATTTCACTGATTCTATAGGCATACAAAATTATTTAATAGGGCTTACATTTTTTTTTTACAAAAATGAGATTTGTACTTTAAGACCTAAAATATACAAGAATATAAAATAATACAATATTTTAATTATTAAATTTGATTTGCAAGACCACATTTACTTCACATTTGTATGAAAAAATATCTTCACCGATGACATGAGATGCTAGGCGTGCCACAGAATATAAAGAAATAAAATATATATTTATATCTAAAATATGAAGAGCGAATGCATAAATGATACATGCTGCTTTTCTGTTTTGTTATAGCTGATATTGTTTAATCAATGATTTAAATAGATGTATTGAATAGAGAAGAATAAATAAAACTCGAGAAGAATAAATGTATGGCTAATATATCATAACCAATAATTATATTGATACTGATGATGAGTATGTGATTACTGAATAAACATGAGAGGAGTATTTTAGCAATACCGCAATCAGTCATGTATTACACAAGTGGCCACATAACAAACACGTTTTCTTGTCTACTTAAAATACTCGTAGTTTGTATTACAGTTCATTATATTTAGGGAAATATCCATTTTCAATAAGAGTGGTTCATTTACTTAAACATTTACATAAAAGGCAGAATAAATGATATTCTATTTACACCAGCTACCAACACAATATCATTAAGATACTTTAATAATTAATCACGTACTTGATCCTGGGAAGGAGCTGTAAGTTTCGATATAACAACAAAAATAGGAGATCAACGAACCAGTTTTCACGAACACTGAATAGGAGAGTATTAAACAAGTTTTATGATCTTCCGATGATGTCAGCTTGGTTAGTGAAACACGTGTCAAGTTATTCTTTCGGTGTTTCCTGTTTTTCACGTATTTGATCATGGAAATTATGCACTACGTACCCAAAATAACACTCCGTGGATTTCCGTATTTTAATTATTAAGTATTGTGAGATTTCCTTGATCGTTTGAATGAGTTGTCGAATGATACAATATTTCCCTCCTACTAACTAGACGATGTTCAATTTAGGTCATAAATCGTTGGCAACTTGGAATTTTCATTTATCGAATTGCGAGGTTTCACCCATAATTTATATTTCTTAGATACATACTTCATTCTTTATGATATTCTCTAATCATTCTTCACTTTTGATATGGAAAATTACAGTCAGATTCTACATATATTTTATGTCAGAATAACTGAAATTGTTAGGTCTCTAATATGATTCTAAGTGGAAATTAAAGACGGTATTTTTACTGTTATCACGTCTGAAAAATATAGCCATCATGTTACAAAATCAAAATTTATAAAGAAAATTGATGCTACAATATATTTAATAATGAAAATAGTACAAGGAAAATATAAATATTTATTTGTTTGGGATTGGATTGGGTAGAATGTTTTAAAATAACAGCTAATAATATCTATATAACATATAGAGACTGATTTAATAGTAACTGTTGGAGTAGGTCGGAACTTTTAACGAATTTGGTGTGAACATAACGCTGACTTAAACACTACGTCACCACCATACGGTAATATCACAGACAACCTGGTATCCCTATGAACGCATTTGCTATAATAATAGGTAAACACAGTGCGGTGCAGCTTGAAATATCTACTATAACTGCAAGCACATCTTCATTATACGTATAAGTAAAACCTAAGTACGTATTTCAATGACTATGTCATCTTCATAATTTGATTACAACGGATAAAAAAGGGATTGACAGTACACAAAATAGTAATTCTGAAGGTGAAATTAATATAGTTTAATCTCATGTTTTAATTTAATGATTTGAAATTCATCTCGTGGAGAAGAAAGTTCATATGAGATGAATTTAAAATCCAGAAATCTTCAGTTGGGCGAAATTCCCCGTTTTTTAAAATGCTTTTTGTTACATTAGCACAGCAGAAACTTCATAGTAAAACTGAAGTATGTAAAATATAGGTGAGAATAGTGTTAAAGAAAATGTCTAATATTGGAGACGAAAGTCGAACATTTCTGTTCTAACATCTTGGAGTAACAGAAAACTGAGTACGAATAATAATGGCGACTGCTGTAAATAACTCCATGAACTCAATTCCTGCAAGAAGCACATATTAGCGATTTCAATTTAGAAAGATATTTTAAAAGAAATTTGCTTCAGAAAATTCTAAAACTAAATAGTGGGTGTACCATTCCCAAGAATAACTTTAAACGTAATAGATTGAAAATTTTTGATAACTTTTTATGTTTCACTCCTACAGTATTTTACCTAAACAATCAGATCATCGTGATCGAAGCATGCCTATGTAGCATTAAGTTAAATTCATCAAAACCAAAAATTCTAGCTTTCAGTCATTATTTATCTACTTATGACTGTTCAAAAATTAACCCATTGTACTGTAATCATTGAATAAAAATTATTTGTTTACATACAAAAAAAAATTAAAAAATAAAAACACCGTAAAATAGATAATCTTCCTCGGGTAGTCGGTGAGATTGTTACTGAGGGAGATTGCACATGAAAATATAGAGGACCCTCATCCACACCTCGGCAAATGCCATGCATCCAGCTTGTAATCTACCAAGAATGTCCATGGATAGCAGTAGACTTCGATTCTCACTTCAAAAGTATCTATAATTGAGCCATAATAAACATTAATGGCATAAAAACAGAAACTAGTATTATATTCACTAAAAGCTGCTATTTCTCCAGGTTTATTAAAATTGTAGTTTAGAAGTAATTGTAAAAATTTGTCAAATACCTAGATAACAAATCTATTAAAAGAAAATACTAAACATTATTTTATGTAATGACCAATTTAAGTCAACCAAAATAAGTCAATAAGAAGACCAAATAGTCTTGTTATTGACTAAAACGCTTACAGATATTAAAAATAGATGTGTTGATTCTGATTCAACAAAAGGATGATTTGATATAGAAATTAAAAAAATGGATACAAATTATTAAAATTAAATTCTTTGTTTAGCAGTTTGTTCGTTCGTTCTATTATCTCTTGCATTTCGTTGGCGTCTTGCGGCTATGCTACCTGCATTATTGAGCTTAGACTTTCTTCACGCCATTTTACTAAAAATAATACACAAAACGATATACAGAACAATTAAAATAAAATCGAAGTAAAAAAATTATAAACAAAATAAAGTAAAATTCTCACGTTTTTTATTTTATTATAATACTTTATAAAATTTTATTGTCAGGAGCAAAAAACTAAACACACGTTCTTTATGTTCCTATATCCGTGGAACACGTGTGACGTGGAATACATTCATCATGGCAAATTCATGGTAGCATCAAAGAAACGTTTGAAATTGAAACACACCCCGATCTACTGAATACTTACACAACCTAGATAGCAAAAGATGCTTGAGTGTGGTGTTAGATGCTTAATACAGATGTCAATAGATTTATTCACACCGCCGTCTATTAAAATCTATTAAAAACTTATAAATAAATTACGACCCTTTGTCCTATAAAAAATCCTTAAATTCGCAATAAAAAATATTGAGGGTCACTTATCGAGTAAAAATTATCCTATCTCTCAAGTTGGAGCAAACAATACACATTTACAAAATTTCATTAAATACTTATGCTTAATGTTTAAGGAATTTACAGATGGATTGGAGTATAAATAAAACTCCATCTCACGACAGTTTATAAAACTTACCATCTGGAACCTTTGTGTTATAAATGGTTCCTAGTCATTATAAGTGACAGAGTTTTATTTCGATTTTGATTGTTTCTGAAACCACCGAGAGATGGCGCATGGTTTACGTTCTACAGTTCTACTACTGTAGAACGTAACGATGTCTATGAGATGTGAGGCCTCGTTTGTCAAAGGCATACTCGCTTACACTACACTGACGAGACCCAAGATGAGGTCGAAACCGGTCTATAGTTAGCGGTATCCGGAGATAGAGGACGCTTTGCATCTTTCTTGTGATTTTCGAGCAATCCAAATCATTGTATTTTTAATTCTATGCTAGAACAAACACACGGCAAATTTCGCCACGTAATTCAGCGCCCGTCGACGGCATATAGCTGGGGGAATAGCTGTTTTGGCTTAATTTGTTTTATCCTTAATGTTTAAGGAACTTGCTTCCTTTATTTATTGGTAATTGGTGTTCCTTTTTTAGTATTTTTATGTACAAAACTTATTATTTCATGTCAATAAATTGGTTATTAATTCAATATAAATTAAAGTACAGTTGTAGTAATACAATACAAGTATACATTTTTTCTGATAATCAAATTGAAAAGACTAATCAAATGTAGAATAGAATGTTTAAGTAACGTCAAAAATACGAGTAAGAACATTGTTTCTAATCAATATTTATTTTCACTATTAAATTTTAAAAACAACTTACAGTTGTAATACAACTGTATTCACAATTGGACAAAATAATTCGTATCATTTTGTAACTAAAAAATATCAACTTTTAGATTAAGTAAAATAATTTTATACGTACATGCAATGTATGCTGATACCTTAAATACTGTGGTAATGAAAAAACTAATAAAGTATTTTGTTTTTATTAAATTTATTGTCCAACTATTAACCAGTAATACACGATCTACATTTACCATTTAAACAAATACTGATTGTAATGAAGGGATTTATTTGTTTACTAACTACAACTAGTTTATGTGTATTTTTATATTAAGAACAAATCAAACATCAAAGTTTAAAGGATTTATAGATGGCAAAATTATTATAATGATACAAATAATAATTTAGCACTCCTATTCCAAATTATATAGTAAATAATTTCCTATTATGCAGAACCAGTAGCAGTTTATTTCAATTTGTTTTTTTAACGGTACTTTCCATAAAGAATGTGGACCTTCTTCAACATCCTAGTTTATTTTCATTTGAAGACTAAACTTACCATATAACATGGAAATTTTTATTATTCATCATATTTTATTTAAATCTTTTCTTCTGAAGTTACAATTGATAATTTATACATACAAGTATATTAAAAAGGACCAGTTTGCATAGATAACCCCTGTAATTGGCCCACTTACCATACATTTTATTACACGCAAACCAGTACCCAACGAAAAATAAAACGCAGCCATAAAAAACTATTATTTATTCGTGGCCAGGAATACCTTGATTCCTTGAATGGATATTTATCTTGAAAAATGTTTTCTCCATGTGGTCCTGTGATATCAAAAACAATATCAGTAATAAGTAATAAGAATCAGTAATGCATCGATATCAGCTGCACAGTTACTCATCCATTCATTTCATCGCTATTTGCCAAATAAAAAACTCTCTTATCTTGCCGATAAAGGAAGAGTCTATCTGAGTCTAGCCATAAACACAAGCCAAGGTTATGTTTAGAGATTTTTTATTTGGCAAATAGCAATGAAATAAACTATAAATGTATCGACCAGTAAATTTAAACAAGATACCAGTAATTTTTAAACGCACTAGCAAGCAAACTGAGTTGATGTTGGAATGGAGTGGATATTGCTGCCTAATTTTACCAAAGAACTTTTTCCGGCACTCTTGGTTAAGTCTTAAAGTCCGAAGTTGATGTACAGCATCTTTTTTTAAATTGGTCCATACATTGACAATACTTTTTATTATAATATGAAAACAAGTTATACTTTTAATCTAGAATTTACATATATCTTCCTTATCTTAATTAGACTCCTTTATCGTTCTCTTAGAAAGCAGACTTTCCAACATATTTTTTAAAAACGTCTCTTCAGTATTTGTTCCTTGACAATATTTCTTAAACTGATTATTTGTATTTATTATGCTTGAATTTAAAAAATCGAAGAGGTAAATTTCTCTAATAAATTTATAGTTCCCATTATTGAAACATCCAAATTTCTATTAGTTATATATGTTGACATGGCTAAAATCATTGTTATTACTTTTTTACATATAGAATAGTTACACAAAACTTACCATATATACCAATAAAATAGTACCACTGAAAACATCGCAATCGAATATTTCACATTCATTTGCATTTTTAAATATTTACATTTTTCAAATTGTAGTTTCAATGAATATCTGCTGCTTCTTTGCTATCAAATGCTATCACATATTTTAACAATATATTACGCAAACTTTTCAATAAACATTTTATCAAAAATGTAATATAATATTATTTAACTGAAAATAACAATTTTCGGTATTTACATCAAGATTCTTTGACAATTGGATGAAATTAGAGCCCATATTTGAATGACGAAATTTTAGAGGTCCTATAACTCTAACATTCCGTCATTTTATCGATACAATCCAGTATGATGTTCAATTTTTCTGTCTTGCAAGTTTTACTAAAATAATCCTAGTGGTTTGTTGGTACCTTGAATTGATATCTCTAGCCATTGATACCAATTACATTACAACATTAGGTTCGAGTCTATAATTTCTTTTAAATCAGGATCAAAATATAAACGCAATAATTTTTATATAAGACAGAAGTATCTACATTCAAAATATCTTTCTCACAAGCAGATTTTCATTCCATTATTCGTAATTCCTGATCAGGATTTGGAAATCTGAGAAATCTAATATTTCAGTTTAATTATTTGTTTTATACAAATTAGGACAATGCGTACAAAGCATTTCATTCCACTTCAAAGCAAGTAAATAGATAAACTATAAAAAAGCAAATATCAGATAAATATTCATATATGCAAGCAAATAACCGAAGTAGTCTAACGAGCCCTGAGGAGTAGGAAAATCGAGGCCTCGGCAATATATATATATATATATATATATATATATATATATATATATATATATATATATATATATATATATATATATATATATATATATATATAGATACATACATACATACATACATACATACATACATACATACATACATACATACATACATACATACATACATACATACATACATACATACATATATAAAATGCTTTAAGTCTTAAATAAGAATACTTATTTAATCATTTAGTTCATTTAATGTCTCCTTATCGTACAATATCCTTATATCTTTAACAATCTACATAGAATTTGTTTCTTACATTTTCGTTTATTCTTTTTATAGATATAAATCATGTTTTATCATATTGTAGTTTTGATTATTAGTCAGGGAAGCGGAATACCCTATTTACAAATTATAAATTTGTTGATATATCTAATCCCTTTATTGATTTAATACGCCAACTAATATATCCCCAATTTAAATAGGTACTAAGTTTTTACTTAGTTTTCATTTGTCTATTATTCTTCTACCACTTGTTAAGGAATAAAGGATTTCTGAATCTTTTTTTATATTGCAGGTGTGGCAAATCGGGGAGCTAGTATTCGTATACCTCGTGGTTGTGCTGAAGAAAAGAAGGGATACTTGGAAGATAGAAGACCTTCATCCAACTGTGATCCTTATTCCGTAACTGAAGCATTAATTAGGACATGCATTCTAGATGAATGAAATTAAAAATATAGGTGTCCTTAAATTAATTTTTATTTTATTCTTTATGCAGATGTTATATATTGTTGTTATTATGTATATTATGTTTATGCTAAGAAGTTTTATTATTCACTAAGTAAATTCAACTCATTCAGATATATTATTTATTCCAGTGGCGATTGGTTCATAATTTGTAGAATTATAAAAGTTAAACATTCTAAATTACTGAAAATGCAATTTACGACTATGTGCGTGGGATCTAAAATATCGCTGATAGTCCTAGAAAATAGTTGAAAATTATGAATTACATTTATTTCCATTATTGTTATGTAATTTTTTTTCAACATCTTTCAAAAATGGGGTCTAGTCGGTAAGTAAATTTTATCGGAAGCTCGTTTTGAAATAGTCGGTTCAAAAAAGTCGTAGAAACTATCATTCCACATAGAAATTTATATTTATTCTAGAAATATATGTTTCATGCCTTATGTGCAGTTTATTTTTAGCCCTGATAAAACTTACTGATGAAAATAGGAACATGAATAATTTTTCAATAAACATTAAAAAAATATATAATTTCTTTACATGAATTATTATAAAATAATTTTGTCCAGATGATGGGATGATATTTTACCACGAGTCGCCATTGATACTTTTCTATTTGAAAATATAAAAAGTATTCAAAAAAGGATTGGTATTAAGTGTTCAAAGCTTAACATAAACGAATGTAACACCAAAGCGCATAATATGAGTAATATCAAAATCATATGTTAGTAACTAAAAAATGTAGTATATTATAATATAATTTACTATTCATATTTGTTTAGGCGCACTTGTTATAATATAAAGAATACCATACTGTAAAATAATGTAACAAAATATAAATGTATTTCTTAATGACATCTGTTTAGTAGACTTTTTGTAAATTCTTTTGTATGATTGCATATTTCATACCACGATCGATAATGATAATAGTTGCTGGTAACTTGTTAACAATCTTCTGTTAAATATTGTTGAAAAATGAAAAGTGAGGCGAAGAGTACAAATAGTAAAAAACAAGCAAGAGGGGCTCTTTGGTCAGTGTTAGATTCTCTGTATTCATCAGGACCATACTTATATCGTATATATCATGACTCTAGGTCTCCGTTAAATTACTCTAATGAAAGCCTGGATAAATGTAAGTAGAATCTATCATCTATTAGCAATTAATTATAAGTTATGGTCCCTTATTGGATTTTGATAGTCGCGGGTATCATTTGGATATATACTGCTAATCACAGGTAAAATTTATCCTCTTAGTATAAGTATCATTTGCTGGCGCTAATATGACGTACGATATGATGCCTTGGTCTGATTGGGCAATTATGTCCCCTACATACGTATTACCACGTCATCTTTCTCCAGAGTTCAGTTGCTACAATGGCGTTGTTAGTTAATTACACACGCAGAAATGTGAAAAATTAATTAAAGTTACGCACATAATTTCATTATGAGGTGGTAATTTAATTAGAAAGAAAAACAATATCATGGGTTAACAAAATTTTCTGCCGAAACTAACACCCGCTTAGGTATTAAGATGGTATTACAGAAGATAGTGTGCCGGTAGTTATCTGGACATTTCCAACTAAAGCGTAAACTTAACTAGTTTATGACATAAACATATGATTATTTCATTAAATTAGTCAAGTAATTTTAGAAAAAAAATTTTTACACGATAACATTACTTTTCCGCGTATAGTGGAGTGCGGAAAAGTAATAAACAAGAATAATAATTTTGAAAATCTGTTTGAGTTATATCAGGGTAATCTTACACATAATTACTATAATGAAAATGTCAAATGTTCTGCCAACGCTAATAGTTCTGAATATATAATTGAAAATCCAGAATGCCTTATGGGTGGATATTACAATTCCGAAAATCAATATAATTAGTATGACAGGATACCAAAAGGAGTTAAACCAGACAAAATAATAGTAATGTAACAATTTCCTATCTCAAAAAGATATGTTTTCTGACTTAATGGAGTTGAGAAGCTTTTTAGGACTGTTAAGATACTATAGATGTTTTATACGAGGCTTTATTATAATTATCCATGACAAAGTGTTTAAAGAAGAAGGTAAAAGTAATACATGACAAAGACTGTAAACAAATATTTCAAAATTTGCAAACATATTGACTAATGACATTTTACAGTATTCGAAAGTCAAGAGACTATTGATTTTGCCCATGGACACTAGTAGCATCGCCCTTGGACCCGTGTTATCTTAAGTTGACATGATTGAACTGATCACTTTTGCATTTAGAACATTAAATGCTAGTGAACGAAAATACAGTACCATCGAAAAAGAACTTTTGGGAATAGTATCAGACTGTAAATATTTTAGATCTCATTTGTATAGTACAATATTTACGATTGTAATTGATCACCGTTCTTTAGATTGGCTTTTCAACATGAAAGAATCAAATTGAAAATTAATTCGACGGCGACTAAAATTGTAAGAATTTGACTATATTATTTACAAACAAGGTAAATTAAATACAAATACCAATGCATTATCATAATTATCGTTACTGCTTATCCTTACGTATAATGATAAACGCAATAGAAATGTATCTCTAAACGTACAACCCTCTCGAAGTACATCAAGATATTATTGATTGTTTAATTGTAAGATATTTTGTAGAAAATCTTATCCAAAACTAGCCTTAACCTTCACATCAAATAGTTCCTAATGACACTCCTAATACTATTCAGGACTTACAGAAAGATAAAACCACCCAACACTAAAACATTACATCTTCCTCGTTCTTCTAGTATCGAAACAACAGGTAATTCCATACTAACTCTAGACAAAATTATTAACAATAAGATAATTAAAATATAATTAATCCATGTTCATAATCAATGAAATCCATAATAATGATTTACAAAATCTAAAAATCTCCACTTCTCAATTGTTACTTAAAAAATTAATGTATCGTAAACTATAAGTCGTAGAGACATCGGACTTTGCTCATTCTTTTCGTTATTCTTTTCTCTAAATTTTATTCACAGCAAGTCTCGATAAATTTTGCGTAGTTTCTGAGATATTTTAATTTAAAGCATAGTGCAAAATGTCTATTTTTTAAACAAATAAAAAGCACTTCGCATATGCTCACAAATGTTATGTATATTTTTCTGAGTATTTAAAAAAAATTGAAAATCGGACCATTTATAAGTAAAGTCGACAACAAACGCTATTTTTTCCCAGGCCGACTGGGCTACTAGCAACGTCCGATGCTCGCGATCGACGCGACGATTAAGACAATGCGTATTATTTTCATGGCCCGCTGGTCAGAAGTAAATTAATAAAATGGAAAACTATGGTATCGAATAAAAAATACCTCGATAGCAAGAAAACGGTAGCAGATAGGTATAGGGAATCCTAATACAGATTGAAATATAACTTAATTCTCCATCACAAAAAGCAATAAAATACAGGGTATTTCATTTAAGAAAATTGACTTTTGAGCAGTTGAAATTTGTCAGAATGAACTAAATTTTTTGGACACCCTGTAAATAATAAAATATCAAACTACATATCACCTGAAAGTTTAATAGTCCGCTTAATTACAGCCCAAAATTTGCTACTATAACTTTTGTTTTGAATAAGTGACGAGCATTCCAATGAGATATTACACCTAATATTAAACCTAATTTTTTCAACAAAATTAAAATATCTCAAAAACTGCTGAAGATAGGTATAGGGAAGTGTTAAGAAAGTTCACTTAAAATCAGCAGGGTAATTCAAAAATGTAATAATATACTGGGTGTTCTATTTAAAATAAGGAAGTTGATAGCTACTTCCGGTATAATCGGAAGTGTCAGAAAAGCAAAAATACTTTAGTTTAATAGATCGTATATATATATATATATATATATATATATATATATATATATATATGTGTAGTTGTATGAAATCCTAAACCCCAGAGTGATTAGTTAAGTTAAATTCCTTGTATATTTATATTTGCTTCATGATTAATTCTAAGAAATCCAACAGACCGATAAAGACTGTTAAATTTAAGTTTTCAGTTCCCCATTCAATAACGTACTTATAAAATGTTTAGGTTTTGGGCACGTTTGCTTGTGTCGCAGATCTATCTCAACGGCTTTCTTGAGGTAGGTCATCTATATGTATAAATTCAATTTTATAGCCGTTAAGGCAACACAATAACTTTAGCGGTCAAACAGTATGTAACGGAAAACATATTTAAATAAAATTTAAAATCGTTTGCCAGTGTTTTTCTTAAGTAGAAAGACTCGCGCGCACATATGGTCCTTCCAGCCGGATTGGGTGGAAAAATCAAAAAACTCCACCAAACATTTTAGTGAAAACATCGTAAATCGTTTTAAACTGTTAGTGCATCGTCGCGAAATCGAAAAGCGAACACTAAGTGAACGAAAAGGTTATTGACAAGCTGCCTAGTGAATCGTCACATAAATTACAAGCGAACAGTGAAGAAAAAGAAATCGTAAATCGTTTGGAACTCTTAGTGCATCGTCGCGAAATCGAAAAGCGAACGCTAAGTGAACGAACAAGTTATCGATAAGGTACCGAGTGAATCGTCGCAAAAATTAAACGTGAATATCAAGCGTTAAACGTGAACACTCATCGAACGACATCAATCAACACCGGGTTGCAAACAGCGGATTAACGTTGCTGGGAAACCCCATAGGTAAGTGATTTCCTTTCTACCAATTTCCTTGAGAGTGTCGGTGGAATTAGCTTCCTCAAAATGTCACTAGCGGAATTAAAAAGAGCTCTTACTAAAAGAACAATAGTTAAAAAGAAATCAAGCAACATCGAAGCGTTTATGAGCCATTTTCCGGAGAATGGTAACATTTTAGAAATCAAAAATCGTATTAGTGAAATGCCTAATATTCGAAAAGAATTTGAGGAAATAAATTCCGAAATAATAAGTATTAACGAATCAAGTTCGGAGGAAAGTGTTGATGGAACAGGTAGTCAGGCCGAATTTGAAGAAATGTCGAATGTTGAAGATAATTGGTATACATTATTAAGCGAAATGCAATCAATTGTTGAAGCCAGAGTAGCTCCAGTAGTGGGAAATAATTCCATAGCAAATAATAGTTCCTCACAAACGATGGGTAACGTGCGTTTACCGGTGATAAACCTTCCAACGTTTTCAGGTGTTTATACAGAATGGCTACCATTTTATAACGCTTTTGAAAGTTTAATCCATAACAATGTCACATTAGACGATTGTCAAAAATATCATTACTTAAAATCTTGTCTAAAGAGTGAAGCGACCCGAGCTATTGAATCTCTAACAATATCTAGTTCTAATTATTTAACAGCTTGGAATATTTTACAAAAGAGATATAAAAATACGCGATTGATAATACAAGGCCACGTTCAGTCGATTTTAAACTCACCAGAATTAAATAAATGCTTACCGGAGGCACTACGTAAATTGCTGGACGATATGTCTACAAATTTAGAGGCGTTAAAGGTTTTACAAATACCAGTCGAATCGTGGGATGCATTTCTTGTTACTTTAATTATGAACAAACTTGACTATCAGACGCGAAAAGAATTCGAATTAACGTTAGGATCGGATCCTTTGTCGCGAGATCAAATTATAGATTTCTTAGAAAAGAAATGTGTTGTCCTTGAATCAGTGAGTATAAATAAACAAATTAGACCGCAATCTAACACAGTGAGTGCGAATTTAAAAAAGCCTCAAACGCACAATTCAGTCAATCGTACGTCTCATGTGCTTACATCGAGATTTTCTTGTTATTATTGTAAACGACGTCACTATATACACCAGTGTGACGAATTTCTTAAGCTAAGTGTAAGGGAAATAATACGCCAAGATAAAGAAAGAAATTTATGTTTTAATTGTTTAAGAGATAATCACCAAACAAACGACTGTAAAGCATCGGGTTGTACCAGTTGTCAGTCGCGTCAACATCATACTCTTTTACATGAAGCGAAAAATGAGTCAAATTCGAATAACGAGAGAGTGGTTGGTACGAATCATTGTACGCCAATAGGAAACGATCCTCAAGTTATCCTTTCAACGGCGGTTGTTCTTGTAAAAGACGACAATGACGAATTTCATGAAGTTCGGGCCCTGTTGGATAATGGGTCACAACTAAATATAATATCCGAATCAGTAGCTAAAAAATTAGGTTTAAAACCTAGGGAAAATAAATTCTCGGTTTCAGGAGTCAATCAGACTTGTAGTAGTGTAGTACAAACGGTTGACATTACATTCGAATCGCTACATTATGACTACACTAAAACTATAAATTGCTCAGTCGTAGGTCAAGTAACGATAAACTTACCTAACAGTACGTTTGATAAATCGCAGTTAAATATCCCGAAAAATGTTAGACTAGCTGATACTGAATTTAAGGTTAGCAGACCTATTCATTTGTTATTAGGAGCAGAAGTTTTTTGGAGTCTTCTATGCATCGGACGAATTAAATTAACAAATAATCTATTTTTATCGAAAACTTTGTTAGGCTGGATTATAGGCGGAGCTTACGACGTCCCTAACAGCGGAAATCGTTATCTTGTAATCTTGTCGTAAAGGATAGTGTGCAATCCTCAACGTATTTTTTATGCTATTACTTATTAATGTCACCTAATATCATTGACCGTTGGATTTAGAGCAGCCGTTAGATCAATAAATTGTTAAACTCAAAACAAAGCCTAGTCATCAACTTCAGCCGCAACGGTCCATTTTTAGTACTAACGAACTTATTGTGGTAGGTTATAGTGTATATATAATTATATCAGCAACAACTCAGGACGTTTCACATCGATATGGGAACACTCATGTCGCCCTTACATCGGAATGCGTAAACAACCCTCGTCGTTTAGATAAGATTTATACTTAAGCCCAGAGTAGATAATAGTTTAGTCAGTTTCTCACATGTATTATACGGTTTCACTTGTCATCTTTTTACTTTAATATAAACCTAAAGGAAAATAAACGTGTTTTTGTTAAAACTCAATCTTGCCAGTGTTTTTCTGATAAAAAAGGGAAAACTCGCGCGCACATATGGTCCTTCGAGCCGGATTAATAGAAAGTCTATCGAAAATTTCGAAAATCGAATCGTGTAAACTTAGTGCATCACCGCGCAAACGTAAAAGCGGACATTAAGTGGAGTGAAACCAAAACAAAACAAAAAACTTAGTGAATCGTCGCGCAAACGAAAGCGGACACTAAGTAATGTCAAGTGAAACAAAACTATAATAACATCTTGACCGCTAAAGAAAAATTTAGTGCATCGCCGCGTAAACGTAAAAGCGGATACTAAATGAAGCAAAACTAAGCCGTAACAAAGCCAACGTTAACGAAAATCTCAGGGGCATCACAACGAATACTGGAAGCCGTTACCACCAACGAAAGGTAAGTGGGCATCCTACTCTCACCAGTCCTTTACTATAAATTTACTATAAAGAACCTTCGCTTCTTAAAAGTTTGTTCAGCGTTCCCAGTTATCGAATTTTTTATTGTTTTACTTTCTTACAAACAAATATGTCATCACTAGCAGACTTAAAACGTTTGTTAATAAAGAAAAACCAAATAAAATCGAAACTAATAGATATTGAGTCATTTTCAAGGCATTTCGTGGCGGGAAATGATCTCAACAAAATTAAAAATCGTATTAACGAAATGCATAAAATTCGCGAAGAATTTGAAAACATTAACATCGACGTAATGTGTTGTCAGGATACTTCGGAAGGAGATGCATCGGTTAGCAATGCATCCGACGTATCTGGAACCGATCTTTCTGAAGTAAGTATTTTCGGAAAATCATGGTTTAGTACTCATAGTCAACTGCAAACTCTACTTGAAGCAAATTCTATCTAACAGCCGGGTGAATAATATCTCAAATAATAATGCTTCTACAACTATTCCTCAATTTAACGTTAACCTACCGGTAATAAATTTACCAACCTTTTCGGGCAAACATACAGAATGGTTGCCGTTTTACGATGCATTCCAAAGTTTAATTCACCAAAATAACTCACTAGACGATTGTCGAAAATTTCATTACCTAAAATCATGTTTAAAAAGCGAAGCAGCACGCGCCGTTGAGTCGTTATCAGTATCAAGTGAGAATTATCAATCGGCTTGGTTAATTTTGAAAAAACCATATAAAAACACACGTCTTATTACACAAGCTCATGTACAAGCTATACTAAATTCTCCAGAAATGAGTAAATGTTCGTCTGATTCACTACAAAAACTTATTAGTGATATTACAAATAATCTAGAAGCGCTGAAGCGCTGAAGGTTTTAGGTATCCCGGTAAACGGTTGGGATGCTATCCTAACTACGGTAATTATGGGTAAACTAGATTACCATACAAGACGCGAACTTGAAAACATATTGGATTCGGAGCCGGTCCAACTAACAAAAGTAATGGATTTTTTGGAAAAGAAGCGAGTAGTTCTTGAATCTCTAAATCAGAATGTAAAACAAAACTTATTCGATAAATCGCCCTTTAGCCAAACAAATGCTAATACAAGAAAACCTCTAGTTAACCGTATGTCTAATGCAGCTGCTGTGAGGGTTCCTTGCTATTTTTGTAAAGGACCTCATTATATTAGTGTGAAAACTTTCTACGATTGAACGTAAGCGAACGAAAAAACGAAATAAATAAACGCAATCTCTGTTTAAATTGCTTTAGATCAAATCATCAGCTTTCAGAATGTAGAGCTTCGGGCTGCCAAACGTGTCAGTCTCGCCAACAGCATACGTTAATTGACGAATCTAAACCTGTGCGGCAACAGCAGCAATCTTCTAGCGCCAACTGCTGTGCATCGTTGTCAAAAACGCAAGTTGTCTTATCAACTGCAATCGTATTAGCTATCGATTCCACGGGTCGAACAAGAAAATGCCGCGTCTTATTAGATATGGGATCACAAGTTAATATATTATCGAAATAAATGTGCAAATTATTAAACTTAAGGACGAAAAGGCAAGATGTATCTATATCGGGTGTAAACGAAACCTGTAACAATACTGTACAAACAGCGAAAGTCGTCGTTCGGTCGTTGTATCAAAATTATGAAACTTCCGTTGACTGCTGCATATTAGAAAATGTAACAGCGAATCTTCCAACAGAGTCCTTTGACAAAAGTAGTTTAAATATTCCGGAAAATACACAGCTGGCTGACCCAAATTTTAATGAAAACGGTCCTATTGATTTATTGCTGGGGGCCGAAAGCTTTAGGTCTCTCTTATGTATCGATAGAATAAAGTTATCGGAACCACATTTATATTTATCAAAAACTTTATTAGGATGGATTGTAGGCGGTGCATTTAACGATAATCGTACACCTATTGCATCGTGTAACGTAATCATAAAACAAAACCACACAAACAACTTAAATGGATTATTAGAACGCTTTTGGGTTCAGGAAAACATAGCACCTGTTCATTGTAATATGACTAGTGAAGAAATCGAATGCGAAGAGCACTTTTTAAATATCGCCGTGATCCTTACGACGGAAGATTTATCGTTAAACTGCCATTTAAAGGTAACAAAATTAATCTCGGAAACTCGTCTCAAAATGCAATGAAACGATTCACCTTTTTAGAAAGAAAATTTAGGAGAGACGACACTTATACACAATTGTATTCCAAAGCAATAAACGACTTACTTGAAAAAGGGTATTTAGAAGAGGTAATACCTGATAAAACCGAAAACGAAAATCATTTCTTTTTGCCATACAATGGGGTATTTAAACGCGACCCCAACAATTCTAAGATTAGAATAGTATACGACGGTTCAGCTAAATTAAGTAACGGTTTGAGTCTTAATGATAATCTAATGACAGGCCCAAACATACAAAACGATTCTTTTGGGATATTAATCAGATTTCGTACTTATCAGGTAGTCATATCATGTGACATGGAAAGCATGTTTTTACAAATAAAAATTGATCGGGAAGACACAAATTTTCAACAATTATTTTGGCGGTTTAGCGAGAACGAACCAATAAAGAAATACCGGCTTACTAGATTTGTTTTCGGACTTACTAACTCTCCGTACACGGCTATGCATTGCGTAGAACAATTAGCATCAGAAGTAGAAAATGAATTTCCGAAGACTACCCGAGCCATAAAAAACGATAGATTTATGGATGATATTTTAACAGGGTCAAGCAACGTCCAAGACTTGATCGAATTACGCGATCAGCTGGTAGATGTCCTAGGTCGCGGAGGATTTAAATTATCAAAGTGGAAAAGCAATTCGCAGCAAATTGTGCCACATTCATCGATATACGATCGGGATGAGATGATCGATCTCAATAAAACAAAAGAGGCTAAGATACTCGGTTTATGGTGGGATCCGTCTAGCGACATTCTTAACTATCGCACTGAAGCAAATACATCTACTGAAACTTTAAGTAAAAGATCAATTCTTAGTTCTATCGCAAAAATTTACGACCCTCTGGGTATTATATCGCCTATTGTTATAATAGCAAAAATCTTAATGCAAGAACTATGGGCATTAAAATTAGGCTGGGACGAACCAGTCCCACAGAATATTGAAAATGAATGGATTAAATACGTTAGAGAACTCGATTTTTTAACGGAAATAAAGATCCCGCGACTAATAACTCCAAGGGCAAATGCAGAAACGGATCTTATAATGTTTTGTGATGCTTCTTTACGGGCGTACGGCGCCGTAATATACGCTAGAACCAAGATTGGAAATGGCGTATTTACAATTAACTTAATTTGTAGTAAATCGCGAGTTAGCCCGCTCAAAGTCCTTTCTCTACCACGTCTAGGATTGTGTGCGGCATTGCTAGGAACCGAACTAATGGATAATGTATGCAGGGAAATAAATATAAGCATCAAGAATAAATACTATTTCACAGATTCCATGATCGTCCTACATTATTTGAATAGTAATGCAAATGCCTGGCAAGTTTTCGTGGCTAACAGGGTGTCAAAAATTCAAAATCTTAGTAATATCAAAAATTGGTATCATGTAGAAGGCAAAATGAATCCCGCAGACCTAATCTCTCGGGGGGCTAATCCACGGTAAATGAACAAAAAGTTATATTGGAAAGGCCCTAGTTTTCTATTACAAGACATATCTGATTGGCCTGAAAATCGTTTTAGGCCATCGATAGAGACAAATTCTCTACCAGAAAAGCGGAAACATACACTAGTAGCATCTATCGTCACTCCCTTTTCATTACTCACAAAATATTCATCGTTTACCAAGCTACAGCGCGCCCTAGCGTATTGTCTCAGATTCGTAAATAATATTCGAGAAAGAAATACTAAACGTAGTGGATATTTGTCCAATCAAGAACTAATCGAGTCTCATAATGCCATTATTCGAATCGTACAAAAGTCTGATTTCGCGGAGGAATATTTATTACTCCAAAAATGCCAGCCGGTTTCAAAAACTAGTAAATTATTTTCGCTCGACCCCTTTATCGACAACGAGGGGCTAATTAGACTCGGCGGCAGATTACGTAATTCACCTTTAAAATTCGATGTAAAATTTCCCCTCCTACTACCCAGTAAACATCACATAACTAAACCTCTTATAAAAAAGGAGCATATCTCCTTGCTTCACGCTGGAGCCTCACAAACTTTAGCTTCCTTAAGAACTAAATACTGGCCTCTTAGGGCCCGCGACGAATTAAGAAAAATAATACATTCATGTATTACATGTTTTCGTATGTCTCCACGATTATTAGAACAAAAGATGGGAAATTTGCCAAAAGATAGGTTAATACCTTGTAGACCCTTCACAAAGGTCAGTTTGGATTACTTCGGTCCAATATATTTAAAACAAGGAAGTAAACGCAGCCCAAAAATTGTCAAAGCTTGGGTCGCTCTGTTTGTCTGTTTAGTAACAAGAGCGGTACACTTAGAGGTAGTCAGTGACCTGACCACGGAATGTTTTTAAATGCACTGAATCGATTTTGTGCCAGACGAGGCAAGGTTTCGCACATCTATTGTGATAATTCAACGACTTTTGTGGGAGTTAAACATCAAATTGACAAAATTTCTAAATTTTTGCTTAATAAAGATTTACAGAAGGAAGTATAGTCTCATTTATTACGGGAAAACATAATCTGGAAATTTATTCCACCCAGATCACCTAATTTTGGAGGTCTATGGGAAAGACTGGTAAAATCAGCTAAGTACCATTTAAATAGAATCACCATGAACGCTAACCTTACTTTTGAAGAGGCGGTAACCCTTATGACCCAAATTGAAGCAGTCATGAACTCCCGTCCTCTCACCCCCCTATCCAATGACCCTTCAGACCTTCAACCATTAACCCCAGCCCACTTTCTTATTGGAGAAAGTCTAACAGCTCTTCCAGAATGCAACGTAAGTGATATCCCGGAGTCACGACTGAGCCGCTGGGAGAGAATTAAAAAATTAAAGCAACACTTTTGAAAACGTTGAAGCCTGGAAGTTACATCTCAACTCCAATCGAAGCGAAATTGGTGCCGACCTGTCTGTATCGTAAAGGTCGGATCTCTCGTACTCATGGCGGATGACAACGCACCACCCATGGTTTGGAAGCTGGGACGTATTGAGGAGGTTTTTCCAGGACCTGACGGGCTTGTCCGTGTGGCAAATGTTCGTACTACCCAAGGAACCTATAGACGTTCAATTCGTAAGTTAGTGGTTTTGCCAGGAGTCATCGACGAGACGCAGCACCAGTGCCCGTGAGTGAACAAAAAAAGTCAATTCAGTGTATGTGCGCGTCTGTGAATAGCTAAAATTGGAAACATTTATAATTACAATGATACTAGTATTTAGATTCATTATATACTTGTACTTTTATGTTTAATGCTAACCAGTTTAATTCAAGTTCTATTTTCATGTTCTTTAAATCTTGACATTATAATATGTCAAAGGCGGGGAGGAAATGTGCAATCCTCAACGTATTTTTTATGCTATTACTTATTAATGTCACCTAATATCATTGACCGTTGGATTTAGAGCAGTCGTTAGATCAATAAATTGTTAAACTCAAAACAAAGCCTAGTCATCAACTTCAGCCGCAACGGGCCATTTTTAGTACTAACGAACTTATTGTGGTAGGTTATAGTGTATATATAATTATATCAGCAACAACTCAGGACGTTTCACATCGATATGGGAACACTCATGTCGCCCTTACATCGGAATGCGTAAACAACCCTCGTCGTTTAGATAAGATATATACTTAAGCCCAGAGTAGATAATAGTTTAGTCAGTTTCTCACATGTATTATACGGTTTCACTTGTCATCTTTTTACTTTAATATAAACCTAAAGGAAAATAAACGTGACTTTGTTAAAACTCAATATTGCCAGTGTTTTTCTGATAAAAAAGGGAAAACTCGCGCGCACAGATAGTAATACAGAATTAAAAAAATTAATAGAAACATTTTGGACACAAGAAGAGTTAAAGGAATTTCCTAATTCCTGTACTTCTAAGGAAGAAGAAATCTGCGAGAATCATTTCATTAATACAGTCAAACGCGATGAAAATGACGGAAGATTTGTTATTCAATTGCCGTTTAAAAATGACCCTCCGAATGTAGGCAAGTCGCGTAATATGGCTCTCAAACGATTCCTCTCATTAGAGCGAAAATTTCAAAAAAATCCACAATTTAGGGAAAGCTATCGCGGAGCGATTAACGAAATACGAAGGTTAAATTTTATAGAGGAAATAGTAGACGATCATAGGGATGGTGATAATGTATTTTATTTGCCACACTCGGGTGTACTAAAAGAAACAAGTTTGACAACAAAGGTACGTATTGTATACGATGGGTTTGCGAAGTCCAGCAATGAATTAAGCTTAAACGATAATATTATGACAGGACCCAATTTACAAAATGATTTGTTCGACTTGTTAATTCGATTTCGCGTACCTCAAATTGTTTTCTCGTGTGATATAGAAAAAATGTTTCTTCAAATAAGAATCGATAATACCCATTTGGATTATCAGCGATTATTTTGGCGGGAATCTGAGGAAGAATCGTTGGGGATCTACCGCCTCACGAGACTTGTATTTGGTCTAACAAATTCGCCATACACGGCCATGCGCTGCATACGATTTCTAGCTGACGAATGCAAGGCCGAATTTCCGGATGTAAGTAAAATGCTGAAGCAGGACATTTTCATGGACGACATTCTCAGCGGAGTCGATGAAATAAACAGTCATTGAGCTGCGTGATGGTCTAATAAACGTGTTAGATAGCGCCGGGTTTAAATTATCTAAATGGACCTGTAACGCGCCTCAAATATTGCCGAATTTATCAACATATACTAATCCTTCACTGATTAATCTTGACAAAAATAAAACCGCGAAAATATTAGGATTATGGTGGAATCCAAGTCGCGTTTGTTTTCAGTATAAGGTACATCGCGAAAATTTTAGTGAAAGTTTTACGAAACGAACTATATTGAGTTGCATAGTGTGAGCCATATTTCATTAAGAGCCAAGGAATTAAATAATAATGTAAAAAAAATAACTAAATAAATAAACCAATTATAATGTCAGGTTTGAGAATAAGCAGAGCGTAATAATATTCAAAAAAGAATTTACTTAATTAATGTTCTAAAGATGAAGGTACTCCTGAGCAAGGTGACAAGACAAGTGAGATACCTGGAACAAAACAATAGTCTGAGCAACCAATTCGCCATATGGTTTTCTTTATCAAAAATTGCCTTTAATATGATTACATAGATCTTCATTAAAAATTATATTATTTCTAAAGCTTAATTTATCGTTATAAAGCACTTCGTGTCTGTCACCCACTAAAAGTTATACTATTTCTAAAGCTTAATTTATTATTATAAAGCACTTCGTGTCTGTCACCTACTAATGCAAAACTAAGGATACGCTAAGTTGTGCAAAGACTTATATAATAGAAAGCGAGGTAACGGATAAAAATATAGGATGCACTGTGGCTCAAACACTCCACAGCAACCTGAACGGCTCAAGCACTCCGTCAGGTAAAAATAGGGAAAGAGTTATGCTAGTGGCTCAAGCACTCCGCAGAGCAAATCCCAGGGTCACGCTAAACGGCTCAAGCACTCCGTAATAGCGATAAATAGGAATAAAGGATTGCGTAGCTCAGCTATCCTAAAGTTATACTATTTCGACCTGTATATTTTAATGAAATACTTAAGTGATTAAACGTAAAATCAGTCAAGATATAGTAATTTTGATATTTAGGAGAAAATGGAATGCTCAGTGAATAAACTCACCAATCGATGATTATCCAGGAATTATTATAAAGAAAACAATTTTTAACACAATTCAGTTTTGTTTTTAGCTACACGCACAAACGCATTCTACATACATAATGAATTGACCGACGTAGGGATTATTGGCTTCAGGCATTTGTTTATAAAATCTATGCCTGCTAGCCTCATTTCTTTACCTGGCCTGTGTATTTCATATTCAACCGGTCTTATCTTAATGGGGGTGGTGTCACCAGCGTCGCTATGACAGCGGGCCCATAAATTAGACTAAGGAAATAAACTTACGTCTTACAATAGCGAAATTGTATGACCCAATAGGCCTTATCTCACCGGTAATAATTAAGGCAAAGGTAATCATGCAACGTTTATGGGCTTTAAATTTAAACTGGGATGATCCGGTACCGTCTGATGTACGAGGTAGCTGGGAAAAATATCTCGATGAACTTCCGGAACTAAACAATTTGGAAATTCCACGAAAAATATTGCCAAAACGAAATATGCGATATGAACTAATAATATTTTGTGATGCGTCATTAAGCGGCTATGGCGCCGGGATTTATTTGAGATCAAAAGAAGAACAAGGTAATTATTTTGCAGAATTAATATGTAGTAAATCGCGCGTAAGTCCTTTAAAAACGATAACTCTACCGCGCTTAGAATTATGTGCAGCTTTGCTAGCGGCTCGTTTAGCGTACTTCATGTACTCGATTTGAATATTGAAAGAAAATATTTTTTCACCGATTCAACAATCGTTCTACATTATTTATCTGCAAGCGCAAACACATGGCAGATATTCGTAGCTAATAGAGTTTCTCAAATTCAGACTATAACTAACGTTGAGGATTGGTATCACATTGACTTTAAATCGAATCCTGCTGATCTAATATCGAGAGGGGCGTATCCAAGGCAATTATATTCTAAATTGTACTGGAATGGTCCTGAATTTTTAACAAAAAATAACATTGAATGGCCAGAATCACGATTTGTTCCATGAGTGCCAATCGAGGATTTGCCGGAAAAACGAAGAGTCGTTAATGCAGTGCAAATGTGTACTAAATTTTCACCCTTGAATAAATTTTCCTCTTTTCCGAAGCTGCTGCGAGTAATAGCATACTGCATGCGATTTATTAATAATACACGAAAGAAAAGTAAAAAGTCGGGTTTCCTAACGGGTGATGAAATTAAACAGGCTAGGAATGTAATCTTACGAAATGTTCAACGAAACGAATTTTGTTCGGAATTGACGATGCTGAAAAACGGGCAGCCGATACATAAAGGTAGCAAAATGTATCCACTAGACCCATTTTTTGATAATAACGATTTGATTAGGGTTGGTGGAAGGTTGCGTAATGCACCACTCATATTTGATAGGAAATTTCCAATTATATTGCCACCAAAAAATCATGTTACCCAATTGATTGTGAAACACGAACACATTTCACTGCTTCACGCAGAACCAACTCAAACTTTAGCATCTCTGAGAAAAAAATATTGGATTATTAGGGGTAGGGATGAGGTTAGAAAATCAATTCATTCCTGCATTTCGTGCTTTAAATCTAATCCCAAATTAACAGAGCAAAAAATGGGCGATTTGCCTCGTGATAGGCTCGTACCTTGCAAACCATTTCTAAAGGTCGGTCTAGACTATTTGGGTCCTATCTTCATAAAACAAGGAAGTAGGCGTAGCAAAACACTAACTAAGGCATGGGTTGCTCTGTTTGTCTGTATGATTACAAAAGCTATCCACCTCGAGTTGGTAAGTGATTTAACATCAGAATGTTTCATAAACGCTTTAAAACGATTTATGTCCCGACGTGGGAAAGTTTCTACTATTTAACGTACAAGAATTTTTACTTAATCAGGAAATCGAGTGGCATTTTATACCGCCCAGAGCTCCTAATTTCGGAGGACTTTGGGAAAGAATGGTCCGTTCAACAAAGCAACATTTTAAAGGAGTAGTAAGGGACGTAAAGCTAAACTTTGAGGAGGCTGTTACACTGACCACTCAAATCGAGTCTATTATCAATTCCCGACCCTTGACTCCTTTGTCCAATGATCCATCTGACCTTTCTGTTTTGACTCCTTCTCACTTCCTGATTGGGGTAAATCCACAGTATCTCCCATAAAATGATGTCAGCAATATTGCAGACAATAAATTAAGTTATTGGCAGCGAGTTCAGAAGTTGCAACAGCATTTCTGGAAACGATGGTATAAGGAAGTCCTGACACAACTGCAACCAAGGCAGAAGTGGTGTCAAACGAATCATATGTCCTTAAAGGTAGGAGACTTGGTACTTATAAGTGAAGACAATCTTCCGCCCATGAGATGTAAAACAGGACGCATTGATGAGCTATTTCCAGGTCCTGATGGGCGCATCCGGGTAGCTGCTGTCAGAACTAACCAGGGGGTCTATACTCGTTCAGTCCGCAAGCTGGCTATTCTGCCCGTCAACGACAACGCCGAGATCAAAGACGAACTTAGTGTTAGTGATAGTGATAGTGACAAGTGAGTTCGTGAAAGGACCAGTTATAAGTCAAGAATATATGTCTTAGACTACGACCTGAATATAACTATATTGCTATATCTCTATTACATTTCAATGTGTATTTATTAATTGTATTTAAATTTATTGACATTATAATATGTCAAAGGGGGGAGGAAATGTATGAAATCCCAAACCCCAGAGTAATTAGTTAAGTTAAATTCCTTGTATATTTATATTTGCAACAGACCGATAAAGACTGTTAAATTTAAGTTTTCAGTTCCCCATTCAGTAACGTATCAAATTTTTAGGTTTGTTTGTGTCGCAGATCTATCTCAACGGCTTTCTTGAGGTAGGTCATCTATATGTATAAATTCAATTTTATAGCCGTTAAGGCAACACAATAACTTTAGCGGTCAAACAGTATGTAACGGAAAACATATTTAAATAAAATTTAAAATCGTTTGCCAGTGTTTTTCTTAAGTAGAAAGACTCGCGCGCACAGTAGTATAAAAGACACACTGTTTTAAAAAGGATACTTCAATAAACAAATTGGATTATTATTGGATATTATGGAGTCCTTTTTTCGAGATTTATTTTTTATATAAATAAATACATGATGTTCAACGTTTTTTCTTGCTTTTACGCTTCAGCTTTTTCCATTATTAATTTCTATTTTTTTATTACGATGGAAATGTTAGAGCGCATAGTTTATTCATTGTCTGGAAATTAAGAGCACCGGAAATTAAGTAAATATAGAGTTGCCGGGAGCAACTCTATGTCTACTATTGTCTACTAACAGGATGTAATATGTTTAATTACTTGCCGTTAATTTACTTATATGGTAGTTTAATAAAATGTTTCATTAATCTTATCGACTTCTGCTAAACTTTTTTCACTTAATACCGTAGAAATATAATAGGAGTATTAAAATACTGATATTAAGAAAGCAAAAATAAAAATTCTCTCATCTGAAAATTGTATCAAATAGCAAACAAAATGGGAAATAAAATATGTTGCACAATCTGTTTTTGTTTATATTATATTTTTGCTAAAATTATTTTGTTGAAACGCATCGTTGTATTGAAGTTACAAGCAAATAAAACCTGTTTTCTTATATGTCAGTAATATACCTGTCGATTTGAGGAAATTAAGTTATGCGATATTGAAGAAGAATAAATAAGTCACTATGTTTATATACTTAAATAAACTGTATATCGCAGAAAAAAATCATAAAAAAATGTATTCCTAACATGAAACTCACTCAAAGCTAGTAGGAAACCTTCAAGCTCGGGAAAAATTGTATTCACAAAAATGTTACCTCCATTAACAATATGAAACTGTGAAATGAAAGTCTCATGTTTAAGAATAATGGATCCGGCATTGTTAGTCTTACGAAAAAGCGTCAATGCGATGTTGCAAGCACATTATATCAAATAATTATCAACTTTTATTTTTAAATGGGGAAATATAAAATTTCTTAGAAAAGGCTCCTTAAAGTAAGGATTCCAGTGAACAGTGGTCCTTTAAAATATGAGTTCCGGTACGAAAGCATCTTCACTTTATGAAGATTTGTAGGAATGGGCTCTCTCAATTTGTTTGATGGTAGTGTTGCTGTGGTGAACGTTTTCAGTTATAGTAACAACAATATATTGCTACAAGAGACCTACAGCCCTACGGACCAAGGACTGCAGTAAATTAGTCAAGTCTAGAATTATCAGTACATTGAATTACTGAATGACTCGATGGACTAACTATCAAGCTCAGGAAACTATTGAGTATAGAATTCCAAATATGTGAACTGTATTTCAATTATGGTCGAATCTGATATTTATCAGTCAGTGATTGTGTTTGTCTGATATAATTCCTTAATGGAACTATCTCGTTTCTGGAATATTTATTTGGTGATATTTGTCAAAGTTATTATAATTAGTTATAATTTTACTTCTTGAGAGACAGTGTTCGGTGGTAGTATACTTCTCCTATCATCCTAACTTTTCAAATCTATATTACCATCTATATAATCTATAATATAAATCTATATCAATATATATCTATTTTAATAAAATGAAGTGAAATTGAATACTTTGAGAAGAAAGTATTTAATAATTGTATACATGTAACATAAAAAAATATTATGAAAATAATGTCTAGGTAGTTGTAACTAAAATTAATGTACTTGTGCAAGACAGTACATGCATAATTATTTTATTATAATACCGTCGATCACCACAAGTAATGAAGGAATGCACTTGATGGAATTATTGTCTACTAGTTCTTTCTTTGTGCATAAGCGTGTTACAACCAATAGTTTTTGCCTTTAAAATGTGCACTAAGTCCTTGTTTCAATATATACTATATATGCGACGAGTGATGATATACTCGTCATATAGTCGAATTATTTACACAGGCTTGATCTATTCAGTCTAGTCCTCACAGTCGCTTTCCTTTCACTTATGTTATTATGTGCATTTGTGGTAGATTGGCGTATATTTTTTCTGAAAATATAATTATGTTTGTGTAAAATATCGTGTAAAATATTCGGCAGTTATTAATATAGTTAGTTATTCGATAGTTATCCTGTGTTGTTATATAGTACGTAGTACATGTGTGTATATTTGACAAGTATGGTGAAATTTAGTATAGTGTATAGTGGGTGAAAAAATGTTCAAAAAGTTAGCATTAAGAACATTACTACGACCATCTAAGAAATATTTATATGGTTTATAAAACTAAAAAATAGCGTGGAGCTATTGGCAACCCAGTGGCAATTGTCCAAGAGCACTAAGAGCAGTCTTTGTCGTGGGTATACAACACCATGATAATAAATATATAATTAAGCATAATATAAAATAAAGCCTATATGTAATAGAATGGTGCAAAATGCTACTGCTAAAACCATAGTTAATATGGTAAAAAGTAAAGCTTTAAACATAATAATTGATATTGAGCAAGTACTTTTGTTTGTGACATCATAAATAAAATATGCTGAAGTGCAGCTAAAGAAATACTCAGATGATTCGTGTATTTACTTGGTGCATGTCTCTACCGGCTTTAGAGAAAAATTTAAAACCATTCAGTGAAGTATACCTATTACTTGGAGTTGGCCTAGATTACATGTACTACCTAGAGTAATCCGAGTGTTAGTTAGATTCATACATCAGTTGGCTGGGTGTGTATGCGTGTCCATGTGATTGTTCTGGGATTAGGGGAAAGCGTAGCCTAAGCGACACCTTATCCGGTAAAAATGAAGACGCAAAAAATCCGTTTTTTATCGTCTTTTATAAAATTCATATAATATTCATAAAATAAACTCAAAAATGTATTTCTTTATTTTAACTACCTTTCTCTTGTTTAACAAGTTCCGTAATACCTTCAATCAGTTCTTTAATAGCATCACCTTCTGTAATCCCTAATCGCCTTTTATTTGATATGTCATAAATACCGTCTTCTGTGTCAGTGTTTTCACCTCGTGTACCTCGGATCTGCAGGTTATATTTGCTTGACAATTCGTTTAGTCTTGACATATTTGATGACAATTTGGGAAGCTTCACATGAATAGAGGCTCTAATTGCTGTACCTAAAAAACAGATTAATAAAAATTATCGATGAACTAATAAAAAACATATTTTACTTCCACGAAACATTTTACATTTATTATGTCATTGAATCATTATTTTTTATTTACAGTTTAAACATGTTGCGTAAAGTATCTAATATTAGCTTATAATAACCTAAAAATGATTATTATTATAATGTAATAAGAGCTACATACCTAAGTTTGTTGGGCAAAATGTTAAGTTTCCTAGTCTCTCACTTCTAATAAACGAAAGTTTTTTTTCAATTTCAGTTATACCGCTTACCAGTCTTCTATAAACTTCACCAATGTTACCCCCTTGTTGGATAGATATTATACGTAAATGATCTTCTTCATTAATCCATACTAAAAAAGTTTTAGCATCGTTGTAAAATATCCCTCTACCTACTGGCCAAAAGCGGCACGCATTTGCTGCAGCTAAATATTTGTCTCCTTCTTTAAATAGAAAATGATCGTCTATAAGTTGTTTCTGTTCCTCTGGGCTCATATCAGAAAGTGCATAATAATTTCCTTTAAGAGGTCCTGTGAAATCACAAAGAACAGTCTTCACTTTCATTTCAATTTCTTTATACTGATTTTCTGTAAGGCATGGATTAAAAGGAAAGCCTTCTAATGTCCGACCAGTTCGAATTCGTGTTGATATTATAAACTTGCATTTAGGATCTATATCTTCAAATTTATCTACGGTGCCATAATTTGTAGGGGGCTGTGTGTCTGATTTTTTAAAACCTAGATGGTACTCTTGTATTATAGGGTCAAAAATATCTGCGAATACTGAATAGGCCTCTGGATCAGCTGCATAAATGCCCACATGAGAATCGGCATTTGCGAGACCTAAAAATGTGTAATTTATTATTAAGAATAAATCTAGCAAGAAGGAACAGTAAAACCTAAATAAGTATGTATAGTTTTATTTTAAGTTGCGGATACAGTAAAATTGAACATAATGAATAAAATCTTAATGGTTATATGTTTTGCAGTGTTGCCATAAAATTAACATCTATTTCTACACGGTACATTAAAATGTACCTTGAATGTACCTTTATTTGAATAAAATAGATTTTAGGGCTATTTAATTAATGGTGAGATTTTATGCAGTCGTACTGATTTTACATAGTTGAGCACACTGTATTTTAGTTGAGCGGACCCAAATTTTACACAAAATATAAATTATGAACAATAATACCTGATTGAATGCAATCCAGTAGGGAAGAACCAAACGAAGTATTTTTAACTTTCAGCTTGTCAAAAACGTCTCGAGTTAAATACTTTTTTAAAAGGGATTTTGAATTGGATTTACAAAAATTCTTGAATTCTGCTTCTAATTTCTGTAAAATATCAGGATGAACCTTCCCCTCTCCACATTTTTCATCGCATTTATGACATTTTGCTTTTGCCATTTTTACTAAAATTTTGACAATTTGGATAGACTCCTTAAGACCTTATACTAACTAGAGCAAATTCTAATTTTATAACCATAGAAATGTTTACAGACTAATAGTATTGAGTTGCATAGGTTAAAGTGTTAATGTTTAATTTGTATGCAACTACTTCTTAATGTTTTATAAATATATAAATATACATAAAGTGAAATTATATTGTAGATACCTGACGTAACAGGAAACGTTAGTGGATTTATTCGTAGATTGAGGTACAAAAGTCGTATATCTGAATACAATATTTTATAAATTCCTGAGGCAATCTTAAAAATATTTCTTTGCCAAACCATATTTATGTGTATATGAGCGCAGGCATGTTTTATATAATTTTGAGTTTTGACTGTTTCTTTACTAAATCTAAAGTGTAAAAGTGACCTGAAACAAATGTCACACACAAAGCACAGTTAACTAACTGATAAGAGGAAATTATGAATAACCTATCAAAGTTGGAATTAAGTACGTGTCATCTTATTCGATTTATATTCTGCATGGCCCTCGAGATTATAAGAAAAAGAAGAGACTTAAACATCAACCTCCCTACCTAAGTATTTAATCCTCATAGAGCAATGAAAACAAACGCAAAATTGGATAGTCAGTGAAAGCGGAATGTATAGTCAGTGGAAAAAGTACAAGGTGGGGCAATGAAACGGGAATATTTCAAGGTGCTGAAAGAAATCTATACAATATGTTTTTAATTTTTTAATGGTACAAAATAAAAACTACATGTTTAGCCATTTTCTTATATGTGAAATGAAAAAATTATTTCTTGAAAATAACGTCGCTGAGTTGGTGTTCATTTAAACGCATACATTGCTCAAGTTTTAACCTAAAACCTTTCATAACATCTGTAAGCATAGCCAATGGAATTGCAGTCACTTCATTTCTAATTGGTCCTTTTAGAGCCTCTCTCAATCGTCCTAGGTGGATCAATTTCAAAAACTTTTGTTTGAGATATCCCCACAAGAAAAAATCACAAACAGTAAGGTCGGGGGACCGGGGGGCCATGGGATGTGGCCATTCCTGGAAATAATGTGGTTTGGAAACAAATCCCTCACAATATTCATAGAGATTCATGTTGTATGGCTCGTAGCTCCATCTTGTTGAAAGAACGTGTTTTGATTAATAGGGAAATGGGCGAATTGTGGGGTTAGAAAATTCCGCAACATTTTCACGTAGCGTACTGCATTAACACTCACTACATTGCCAGCCTCTGTTTAAAAAAAGTAAGGTCCTATTATCCCAGAAGCCGACATTGCACACCACACTGTCACTTTTTGGGAATGCAGAGGCTTTTGGTGAAGTGCTTCAAAGATTTTCCTCCATCCAATACCAAACATTCTGTTTGTTTACAAATCCGGAAAGATGAAAGTGAACTTCATCACTCATCCAGAGGTTGCTTATGGGGTCTTCGTTTTCATTTATCATGTTAAGCATTTCCTGACAAAATCGCATTCAAACCTCATAATCGCGATTGTTCAGAGCTTGAACGGTAGGAATATTATAGGGGCGATAGTGAAGATTATGGTGAAGTATCCTTCGCACAGATCTGCAGCTTAACCTGAGAGTTACAGCATGTCGCAGTGCAGATCGACGTGGACTTCTGATAACGCTTGTCTAACAGGCTCAATGTTTTCTGGAGTTCGCACTGTTTTTGCACATCCCCCTCTTCTTTTACTACTGATCCACTTTCTTCAATGTTGGTTATCCACGTTCTAATTTCGTGATTGGATGTTCGCAGAATATCGAAATAAATACGAAATATACGCCGAGTCCGCACTAAACTCTCGCCGTCTTGGTAGTACGCTTTAACAGCGAAGACACGCTCCTCACCCATCCGCTGCTGCATTATTACCAAATAGTAAGGTGTATAGAGAGTCAAGCGATAGATCCCCACGTCCTCACTCCTCTACAGCGAATATAAATGACCATTGCTTTATTCCCGTTCCATTGCCTCACCCTGTATAACAGCTTGTCGGGTCTCGTATTTGTTACTTTGACACACTCTCTTGCAATAGTTTTTCTGTATTTGTATATTGAGAGAAATCGACGAAGTAACCAGATTTATTAAGATGGTCTGCATTATAATAAATATATTTTTATTTATGAAATAATACAAGAAAAATTATTATGCAAAAATACTTTTGCAACGATAGATCGTCGTATGCTTTTCAAAGTAACACAAATTACTTAAATTGCACCAAAACATTATTCCTTGCATTATTTCTACCAGAGATTAATAAATTACTTCTTGCAGTAAGGGTCCTTAGTTGACATGTATACATTGATTAAAGGGTAAAAAGTGTACATTTATGATAGTATTTTTGCAAAATACTTTTGTATATATGATAAATAAAAATATATTTATTATAATGCAGACCATCTTAACAAATCTGCTTACTTCGTCGATTTCTCTCAATGTACCAATACAAAAAACTATTATAAGACAATGTATCAAAGTAAGAAATACGAAACCCAACAAGCTGTTATACTTCTTTCAAGGACTATACATTCTGCTTCCACTGATTATACAATTTTGCGTCTGTTTTCATTTTTCTATAAAGATTAAAATGTAATCTGTAATCCGTATCCTTTTCTCTCTCTACGGTGCGCATCGGCACTGCTCTGCCATCCTGGCGGGGTGCTGAATCGTGCGCAAGCGCGCGGTACGGGGGTGCGACGGCAGATCTTCGCGTCGTTTCATCAACGGTCACGTAAATGAAAGAAAGTAGAGCTGGGTCAATTCGGGCCGTTTCCAACACCAAGGGTTGCCTCAGGGGGTGGCAAGGGGTGGAAACATAATCCCGGGGGGTCGTATCAAGTACCTCCTCTAGTATGCTTTGAGGAAGTGCATTCATATCGTCGTTGTGTGCTGGTGGACCGTCCATATCCATAAAACAAGTTTTATCAGAACTTGTTTGGCTCACCGTGTAAAATGTCGGGTTTTTGAAATGTTCGACGAGCGGCCCGTCCGCCAGGGATTGGTTAGAGTAGTAAAATTGAAGAATTATGGGGCGATTTGCCTCCGTAAAATCTGCCTCGTTTTGGCGTCGCGGCGGTGTAAGTGAGGGCGGCGACATTGTTTGTAGATCGGCCTGCATGGCTGTTATTACCCTTTACTTTGCATTTAATTGATATCTGAATATTTTTAAATAGTCGGGACGACAGCAGTCGTGCCCAGTACAAATATAATGAGGATAAATAAGAAAAAAAGTGCACCTTTTTTTTGCACTCACCTCGCTATCCAGCTAAATAACACGTACACTGAATCTAACTAATTTATACTACAGAAATAAGGAGATTATACTCCAACCCATCTGTAAATGCCTTATATAAGGTGGTCCAACCAAATCGCACGACGTTAATTGTAAATAAAACAAAAAGATTTCAGAGAATTATTTTAATATTTTTTATTATGATAGAAGGATCTATGACAATTATGTGTGAAACAAAATATCGGCCAAATGCTTGTCACGGCTTCGGTGGCATACCTCTATCCGATGGTCCACATTTTCAATGACTCTGAGACATAATTGAGGTTCAATGTCGTTAATGTGCCGAATTATCTCATCCTTTAGCTCTTGAATTGTTCTTGGCTTAAATATCCCCAAATAAAGAAGTCCAACGGTGTCAAATCACATGATAGTGGCGGCAAATTAACATCGCCACGACGTGAGATAACACGGCCATTGAATTTCTCGCCCAAAAGTGCCATTGTTCCGTTGGCTGTGTGGCAAGTGGCACCATCCTGTTGGAACCACATATCGTCCAAGTCCATATCCTCAATTTCTGGCCACAAGAAGTCCGTTATCATCTCGCGATAGCGAACACCATTCATGGTAACTGCTTGGCCGACCTCATCTTCGAAGAAGTACGGCCCGATGACGCCGCCAGCCCATAAACCGCACCAAACAGTCACTTTTTGTGGATGCATCGGCTTTTCAACAATCACTCGTGGATTCTCATTTGCCCAAATGCGGCAATTCTGCTTGTTAACGAATCCACTGAGGCGAAAGTGTGCCTCGTCGCTGAAGATGATTTTCTTTGTAAAGTCACTTCTTTGGAAAGTCACCATTCACTTCTGTCTGTTCAACCAACCATTCGGCGTATTGACGACGCTTGAAATGGTCAGTAGGCTTCAGCTCTTAAGTCAATTGAACCTTGTAAGCGTGTAAATTCAAATATTTATTCAAAATTCGCATCAGTGATGTTCGTGAGATTCGTGAGAATTGTTGGGCCCGACGACGAGTCGAGGTTGACGGCTCTTCTGCTACACTATCGCGACCAACAGCAATGTTTTCCGCAGAACGAACTGGGCGAGCATGCACAGGTGTTTTCACATTACCTACAGACCCGGTTTGCTGAAATTTGCGCACAATTCTCCCGATTGTGGACACATTTGGTTGATTATGCTGACCAAAAAAGTCACGAAGTGCACGAAATGCATTTTGATTTGAACGCCCATTTTCGTAAAAGGCTTCAACAATCTTAACGCGCTGCTCTATTGTGTACCTCTCCATGGTTGAATTTGTCAAACACTGAAACAAAGAAATGTCAAATTAAGTTGGGTAAAAAAAACTTGACGTTAAGGTGTGACTCACAATTAACATCGTGCATTATGGTTGGACCACCCTTTATAATAAGAACTAAACAAATTAAGTCAAAACAGCTATTCTCCTGGCTATATGTCAAACGCCGAGCGCTGAATTACATGACAAAATTTGCCGTATTTTGTCTAACAGAGTTACCACTAAAATACAGTGATTCAGAATGTTCCCAAAACCACAAGGAAGATGCAAAGTGTCACCTATCTCAGGATATCGTTAACTGCAGACCGGTTTCGACCTTATCTTGGGTCTCGTCAGTGCAGGGTAAACGAATATACCTCTGACAGATGAAGCTCACATCTAGTAGACGTTGCTACATTCCACCACAGTAGAACGTACCAAAGGCTTTTGGTAGTTTCGAGAACAATCTAAATCGGAGTAAAAACTTAAGATCATCAGTATAATGTAAAGTTTTACTACGCAGAGTGTAATATTCAAACTACACAAATATTTCTTCTTATTAATAATATCAACGAGTGGAGTGAATGCTCCTCGCCGGTACGTCGTTGCCTGTAACGACACGATACCGACATATGTATCAGCGAGTGAGAAAGCTTTCCCATTTATTTATCTTCTATCTATATTTACTAAATGGCTGTTTTCGTGTGTGTCACGAAATTTTTAGGTCGACGTACGAAATGCTTTTCGTTCGAATTTCGGCATTTTGACAAAATCAATATAGTAAATCGACCCTTGCGAACAACGTGGTAACTTTTTTTTGATTCGAAACCTCTAAAGGCATGCTCCGGAGGTGCCTTGGATATATGCGATGGGGCTGCGCAATATTATGGCGATTTGCTTACTCGCGTGATATTACGCGTCCATCGGCATCGCTGTCGTCGTGTCGGCCAGTGTGAAAACGCCCATATATACTATGTACAATGTATATGCCATGAACAAGTAACCATAAAAAGTAGATAAACAAAGTATCAATAGTCATTTTTATCTAAAATCGTATCGATGTATACTCCGTGGATTTCATTCGGCATTGGGCCTGGATCGGCGCACCGTGTACGGCACTGATGAAAACTAATAAGTTTGAAATAGCTGTCTGTCGTTCGGTTCCCATCCGGGACAGATGTCCAATCCTACCCGTGGCGGGTTTTATTCTTTGAAAAAAATGTTTTTATCTAGTCGCTATAATTATCATACCTGTCCCATCGAGCAATTTTGTAAATATTAAGAAATTAGGTTAAACCATTACGATTCAAGTATTGAGTATGAATGAAATGGAAATGGATTTTCCAAACGATGAACATGAAGCCTCTTGAAGTATCGAGATGTAGAAGATAGAGTATCGTAACTTATTCCTCAAACATCTACAAGACAAGATAAAACTTCAAAGAATGATGAATATCTGAAAAATCTATTGGATATCGTCCAAAGAAGAAAATTTTTACGAACATAGTAGTAGGTAATAGTTTTCTGTATTATTGAGGTTATTTTAATAACGATAATTTACGGAACTTGTAGGAGGATAATTATTAATTTAACACAAGAAAAGTCCTAAATTGATTTGGAAAGACGGTCTTCCGAAATCAATAAGATGCAATGTAAAATCGCTGTTTATTTGTCCTAGTAACAGAAATTACTTGAACTTCAAAATCATATAACTATAGCAAAACAAACATATATTTACTGTGATTATTAAAGTCGTGCATAGTAGTCGCAGTCATTAGCTCTGGTTCAAGATGACCGTGAGGAGGACTGTGAGGAGGACTGTGAGGAGTTGCTGGTCTCCCATCGGGCGCATTCCCGGGTGGTGGATTGGTGAAAGCCCATAGTGGTCAAACCACAGGGCATCGAGGAAATAAAATACCCGACGTGAACCAAAACCAGCAGGATTGGGACTTGAAGACAATTGGTATGGAAAGGATTGATTTAGGGTGTAAATTGGAATGAACTGGATTGCTCATGACGACCACGAGAATAAGGACATGCAAATAATTATTAATATGGATTTTTAATTTGATAAAACGTTTACCGAGCAAGGGAGGGAGACCCCCGTTCCAGACGGAGCGGGTGGTATGCAGGCAGGCCCCCACTGTTCGTCTCCGACGTTCTCCGTTGAGAGAGAGGACACACTCTCTCCCGTCAACACCAGTGTCGAGGGTGAAAATAAATACAGTGCCAGACGAAGACAGGGATACTAACAGGAAGCGCCTCGAAAGTCCGGAGGAGAAAAATATGATAAGCTAAGAGATCGCTGAGATTAGAAAATTGATGGGAAAATTAATAGAGTGTGGAGCGACTCTTAAATCTCTGGTGGAGAAAAACCCCAACACCAAATCCATTTAATACACTATTTACTAATCCATTCGAACAGTGGGAGGATATGAAGAATGTATTTCCGCATTATATTTCCTGGCAAAAGAGTACTTGGCAATTCCAGCCACATCTGTGTCTGCAGAAAGGTTATTTTCGAAGGCGGATAGTATCATGTCCAAAACAAGAAACAAATTATCTCCAAAACGTCTGGACAAATTAATGTTTTTGAGTGGTTGTACAGAGGAAGAATGGGAGGTTTAAATTGTGTATTATATCATTTAAATAAAAGCTACTTGGTTGATTGAAATATTGTTTTATTCTAAAAAGTTAAATAGGACATGCAGTGGTGTATTGTATTATATCCATTGTGTAGGTACAAATAATATATTACATATATTAGATACATATGTTGCACTGTAACACATTCATAACCTGTGAGTGTACTGTGTACTGCAGAGAACAATTTGGTAATTGTTTACAAGAAGTGTTCCTGGGCAAATGCTTACGAAACTTTTCCTACCCCTCTATTTTCGAGGGTGCTAAAGACGAATCTGGCTTCACTTTTATCCGCTCGGACACGGTTTTCGAGAAAATGAATTTTCCACTTTTCCGCATGAGGCCATTTTTTCTATCAAATAACTTTCACTTCACACTAAATTGATAGCTAATATTAATACCAATAGATGCTACAACACTTCCTTTACACATATCATATATTAAACCGTCATAAAACCTATTAGAAACTTTCGATGTTTGGTTACTTCAAATGTATACAATGACTTGCAGTTGGCGTCGTCCATTGTAATCATACGCCCTCCGTGTCGGTCGATGAAACTACATACATACAGAGAGGCTCCAAAAGCTAACTTTGAATATTAACAACTAAATATGCTGTTATTTTGAAGGATACTAACCTAACCTAACCTAACCTGACTGTCTACTTATTATGGTTACGTTAGGTTAGGTTAGTATCCTTCAAAATAACAGCGTATTTAGTTGTTAATATTCAAAGTTAGCTTTTGGAGCCTCTCTGTATGTTTGTAGTTTCATCGAACGACACGGAGGGCGTATGATTACAATGGATGACGCCAACTGCAAGTCATTGTATACATTTGAAGTAACTAAACATCGAAAGTTTCTAATAGGTTTTATGACGGTTTAATATATGATATGTGTAAAGGAAGTGTTGTAGCATCTATTGGTGTTAATATTAGCTATCTATGTAGTGCGAAGTGAAAGTTATTTGATAGAAAAAATGGCTTCATGTGGAAAAGTGGAAAATTCATTTTCTCGAAAACCGTATCCGAGCGGATGAAACTGAAGCCAGATTCATCTCCAGCACCCTCGAAAATAGGGGGGAAGGAAAAATTTCGTAAGCATTTGCCTAGGAACACTTCTTGTATACAATTACCAACAATTTTATAGCTTTAGGAAGAATACCAAATAAACCAAAGAATACAATATTATTTTTTGGTTTCTTAGATTTTCAATCAAATATACAGGATTACTAAAAAGAAATCAGAAAAGTATCGATACTGACGGGTATCGATATTTTTTCTTCAATACCGTGTCCCTATTAAACCCTCGCAGAGTTAGTTTCAGTTCGTCTCGATCGTGCTCCCTCCATTTAATTACCATCTCCCTGCGCACACCGCACATACCCGCAGAAGCATGTACCCAAGAAGATCTCTAGTCTTCTTGCATGTACCTTTGTTTTGTTATGACACAAGTTCTTCTGTGGTTATAGTCAAGTCATTCATTTTCATTCTTTCCTATTTCCACATTCGATATGATTGTCAAAAATACGAAAGATAAAATGTGTAAAAGTGTAAACGATAAGAATATACCTAAAACTACAGACGAATAAACTCAAATTTGATCAGTGAAATGTATCTAAAGAACTTCTTTCTTCTTTAGATATAGTTCAATGAGTGTGACAGATGTCACGCATTGTATAGATATTCTATGATAAACACCGGATTCAAATTCTAACCTAAAAAGTGTAGATAGTCAAGTTCGACTCACAAATAATTTAAATATCTAATTTATTTAATATGTTAAATCCAGACGATGAAAATGATAGAGATCAGAGAAGACCTTTTCCTGGGCAACAAATTAAACCTACTCGTCAGGTATATATTTTGTTATGTACTTAAATATTGTGTAATATTATTTGTTTTTAAGTATAAATTCACTCCAGACGAAATCCGGGTACTTAGAGAATGCAACAAAGAAAGTTTTTATCAAAGATGTTTGCCATTAAGTGCCGTGTTAGGTGGTTCAGTCTATTACTGGGTTAAAACAGGTTGAATTTTACACAGTCTTATTTTACATATTCCTTAAAAATATTTTCAGGTTTACTCAAGCCCAATCCAAGATTTGGTCCAACTCCCAAAGTGATTGTTGCTGTTGTTATAGGCTATTTCGTGGGAAAATTTTCTTATCAATCAAAATGTGCAGAGAAACTTATGCAACTCCCAAATAGTCAAATTGGTGAAATGTTAAGACAAAAACGTAGAGGTTCTCTACAAGAAGGGTAAATACAGTTCCTAGATTTGCTTCTTTTTATTTTTTGGGTAATTGTATACAAGAGGTGTTCCTGGGCAAATGCTTATGAAATTTTTCCTACCGCCCTGTTTTTGAGGGTGCTGGAGATGAATCTGGCTTCAGTTTCATCCATTCGGATACAGTTTTCGAGAAAATCGATTTTCCACTTTTCCGTAATACATGCCACTTTTAAATAATTTTCACTTCACGCTACGTAGGTAGCTTATATTAATACCAATAGATGCTACAACACGTCCTTTACACATATCATATATTAAACCATCATAAAACCTATTGGAAACTTTTGATGTTTAGTTACTTCAAATGTATACAATGACTTGCAGTTGGCTTCGTCCATTGCAATTAATACGCCCTCCGTGTCGTTCGATGAAACTACATACATACAGAGAGGCTCCAAAAGCTAACTCTGAATATTAACAACTAAATACGTTGTTATTTTGAAGGATACTAACCTAACCTAACCTAACCATAATAAGTAGACAGTCAGGTTAGGTTAGGTTAGTATCCTTCAAAATAACAGCGTATTTAGTTGTTAATATTCAGAGTTAGCTTTTGGAGCCTCTCTGTATGTATGTAGTTTCATCGAACGACACGGAGGGCGTACGAATTATAATGTACGACGCTAACTGCAAGTCATTGTATACATTTGAAGTAACTAAACATCTAAAGTTTCTAATAGGTTTTATGACGGTTTAATATATGATATGTGTAAAGGAAGTGTTGTAGCATCTACTCGTATTAATATTAGCTATCTATGTAGTGTGAAGTGAAAGTTATTTGATAGAAAAAATGGCCTCATGCGGAAAAGTGGAAAATTCATTTTCTCGAAAACTGTGTCCGAGCGGATGAAACTGAAACCAGATTTGTCTCCAGCACCTTCGAAAATAGGGGGTAGGAAAATTTTCATAAGCATTTGCCCAGGAACACTTCTTGTATACAATTACCATTTTTTGTTTTAATCTATTTGCACTCAAAATTTTACTTTTTTAAAAGGGTAGATATTTTCGAATTATAACACAAGCAAAAAGCATAAGTCTAGGTAATTATACAGAAGTGATAAAGTCTTGAAAATGCTTACCAAATTTTTCCTACCCCCCTATTTTCGAGGGTGCTGAACACGAATCTGGTTTCAGTTTCATCCGCTCAGACACAGTTTTCAAGAAAATGGATTTTCCACTTTTCTGCAATACATGCCACTTTCCTTATCAAATAATTTTCACTTCACACTGTAGATAGCTCATATTAATACGAATAGATGCTACAACACTTCCTTTATACATATATATTAAACCGTCATACAACCTATTATTTATTAAGATTTTCTTAATTTCCTTCCAATGTTTATAATTCCGATACAATTGTTGTCCATTGTAATATTTTTTTAATCGTGTGCCCTCTATATGAAACCATATGTACTAATTAGTATATGGGAAGCTCCAAAAGTTAATTATGAATATTAACAACTAAATAGGCTATTACTTTGAAGGAACCTAACCAGGGGGGTGGCACTTCCTATGTGTCATGTAGTGCGATCTTGCAATTACGTGTACAACGGCCGCCAGGGATGCTAGTGGTCTTGTAGGTCTTTCCTCAGTCCCGCAGTCTCGTTTCCCCTTTTCTCGTACGTTACTCACCTATAGTAACAATAAACATAACCTCGCGTACATGTAAACAAACGCGTAATCGAGAGTTGTAATCAATCTGCAGTGTATAAATATAAGTGTAAAATGGAGCATCCGCCGAAAGTAAAAAAACAAAATGCGTCGTGTGAGGCTATGTTGCATAGTGCCCGCATGCAATTACGAGAAAGAACGTTCTGTAGAAGGCGAAAAAGTGCATTATTTCAGAGTACCCTCATACGAATAAAAAAGGGAACTATGGCAAAGTGCTGTTCAGAATGATTTAACTCTGATTGCCTTTTAGAAGTGTACTTTAATGACATTTAACTAACTGAAGGATAATTCAATGTTTTTAAAAAAATTTCTTCGTTAAAAGATTATTATGATTCGACATTATTAAAAGTTTTGTATTGTTATTTCAATCGAAGTAATGAATATAATTGAATTAGTCTAAATACACCTTTTCTTTTGCACAGGGGCTGTATAAAGTTGTTCGCTTAAAGAGGGGAGCTGTGCTATGTAAAAATTTGTCAAAAGACTCACTTAGAAATGTTGTGGCGTGTTGTGTTTTCGGTAAAGTGCAGTGAAATAGATAGCTTCATTTTCCCTTCAACGATACTTTGATTACTCCCAATTTACAATATTTTAATTTGTAGTATACCTATACTACAAACTTTATTTGCCTCTGTGAATTATTGAAATGATTTCTCTTATTTGTAACAGAAATATTCATAGAATAAGTTTCATCACTTTTCAGACAGATTATATACGTATGTGTACATATTACATGTAAATAAAAAATTATTGCAGGAACACAAGAAAACATATTTTTTATAATTGCAAATTAATATTCTAATTCAATTTCACCTATACGGTAAACAATAATAATCATCACGTAATACATTGTGGCTCAGATAATTTTCCTATAAATTCATTTTGTTATTACTTTTACATCATCCGTTACATATATATTAAAATTTAAAAACATTTATGTTCAAATTTACCGGCAATTTCGCGCTGCATGACTTGTAAGACAAGTAGCGCCCCTTGTACAGTAATTTACCAGCGAACTACCGCAGTGTCAATGAGCTGAACCTAACCTAACCTAACCTAACTTAACTGTCTACTTATTATGGTTAGGTTAGATTGGATTAGGTTAGGTCTATGTAATCAAATCAAATGTAATCTATAATGTAAAATTTGTAATAGGAAAGAAAACACAAAACTTTTTTCAGAACCGTGTTAAAGTGAAACAATATAATAAATTTGAAAACTCTGCTAAAACGAAATTACCTTATTCAAGTACTATGCAATTTGAGGGATACGTGTATGAAAATGTAAAAATATTTTTTGAAAATTATAAAAGCATCCTGTATTAAAACTTGTGTATCTTAGCCTCATATGTACTATATAATCTGAAACTTCTTCATTACCTGGTGTAAGCCTTTATCTAGCCATGGACATTAATGTTATACTTCTAAAAATTATTATAATGATGAACTATTCTCAGAAACTGGTCTAACATTAAGAATCCCTCTGCAGAAATTAAAATAATACCTCATAATTTTGGAATAGTAATTTAAATTTAATTTATTATATACTCTTATGTTGTTATATCATAAAACGTACAATAGTTCTAGCTAAATTATATAATTAGTTTATAATAAAGTAAAATTTATAAACCCACAAATATATGAAGTTCATGCAAATAATTTGGACGGTGGTAAACGTTTGATATGAAAACATGTTCAAAGGAATTATCTCATATCAATGAAAGCATATAAATTCCCATGACATGTTAACAGTAAAATGAGACACTGTCTGAATAACATATTATACAATATCTAATTTAGAATATATTTAAAAATTTATGCAATTCACAAAACAATATGTTTATATTATGTAATGCAAAGTAGTATTTTGTACGATGAAGTTAATACAGTAATATTAGATATCACTTTTTCATGCACTGTACTTGTTCCGTTTTTACTTATTGCTAATAATTCATTAAATGTACAATTTTTTGGTTTATTTATAAAATTATAATAAATTTGAGTTTATTACTTGAGCATGTCATTATTTATTTTTCAGTTTAGATACTGGTTTTGGTCCAGCAATGTCACTTGCTCCATTTAGTGGAGTTGACCCCACACAGATGTATAGTGATTTAAATCCTAACAATAGTTTGGATCTTGATACTACTAGACCTGAAACACCTGGATTGGACGACTATCAACGGCCTTCAGTAGACAGTAAGTGTTTCAAAACTTACAAAGTGTGTGTGACTTCTGGTGAATGTCTTCTTATATCTTTGAAGCTGTACTTCAAATTTGATTGTATTTTAATTAAATATTTATTACAGTTTAACATATTAATTTCCCAATTTTGGTAATAGGAAAAAGGTCATTAAAATTGAATTTATTATATTTTTAACTGCATATGATATTAAAAAATTGTTCATCAGAAAATTGTGTTCATCAGATCCAATATATGAGGAAGAAATGCCACCTGTTCAGAAACATACAACAACATATGATGAACTAAGGAAAAAAAATCGTGAAGAATACCAACAGAGAAGGATTGGAAATTTTAGGTAGGTTATAACATTTATTTATGTTTTATGAAGTGTATAAAGTAAGCTTTACTTTCATAACAAATTAAATTTTTAAACCAATTTTGCCATAATTTTTTGTATAAAAGAATAAATTGTGATAATAAATAAAATATTACAATTCATTAGATCACTTAATATCTTAAAACTAAGTGAGCATTTCTAATTTGATATTTATAAGACTGATTTAAATTATCTAATGAGATAATTATGAATTATCATGTCATTAAAACTGCTCCCTAGTATTTTTATGTTAACAAAAATATATGAAATTGGCTGTCATGTTATTTCTGAAGGTTACGTGATTCCAACAAACATCATGTCATCCCATTTTCTTTTCAGTTTACCCCTTGAACTGTTTTGTATCATTCTTGCTTTCCATATGGTTTTTGTTTGTCATCCATCTTCCATTTTTACAAGATGTCCAAATCATTTCAATTGTCCACTTTTTAATATTGGTTTAACTTTAAATTCTCTCATTATAATATACAAATTTAAATTTGTTCTTAGGGAACCTACAAGAACATCACCATCAACACAGCCAACGGGACCATCTGCTGAAAATGAAAGTAATTATGAAACTGCTGCACCAAAATCCAAATACGGGGATATCTGGGGTTGATACTAATAAATACCATAGTCCAAAATAACACCTTTTAGATGGAAATAAGAAATATTGAAATTAGACTTACATAGAAATACTGTTAATTAAATGTTACTTGACAGTACTTGTACCTTTCGTCATTTTATAAAGGAGAACTTATTTCAATAAAGTATTAATTTATATTTACAGGTATGTACTATATCATAACCATTTATTATTTGCTACTTGGAAATGAAATCAACACAGTGAAGTTAATACTTCAGTGTAGGCCAAAATAGATTGTTCTTTATAATCATTATTTCTTTAATTCATGTTTCCATGTAAGTGGTTTGTTTATATCATATTAATAGTGTATAAGCAAAATGTAGAGGCTTATTAATACTTGTAGGAACTTTGTAAATAATAAAGATTTGTCTTAACATTATTATTAAATTAAATGCTTGCAATAATTTTTTTGACTGACTATTTAATTTTAAGGTGAGCCTTTCATGCTGTCAAAGATAAATAATATAAAATTCTTTAATCTAGAGATTAAAAAAAATATCTCTATTTTTAAAGTAGTTATATCATATAATGATTTCAGTTGTTAATAAGCTGACTAATGATAAATTTGAGAGATAGTCTTTTATGTTAACCGTTGTATTTTTGTAGCTGTTGATAATTATAAGAAAACAAAAATATGAAAATTATATTTTGGTAGCTACCATAATCTGCAAAACTACAGGTAAGGATTTATTTGTGGTACTTAAGTTTCCTAATAAACAATCAAGAGTTCATGAAAACAATCAATTTTTAATTATGGTCAATAATTCAGTATGTTCATCATATGTTTTATTCAACAAATTTCATTAGACTTAAAATATATATACATATATATATATATATATATATATATATATATATATATATATATATATATATATATATATATATATATATATATATATATATATTTATATATAGCACAATAAAACTAAGCGCTCCAGCCCACTCAACCCATGAAGTTTACCACGAGTTAACAACTATGTTTGAAGATCGCTGGTTTGGGCATAATGGTCCGGCTCTATGGCCTCCCAGATCACCCGATCTAACACCCCTTGATTTTTTTTATGGGGCCATATCAAGAGTAAAGTCTACTCAACGCCCGTCAATACCAGAGATGACTTATTACATCGAGTTAGAACTGCCTTCACCGAACTAGATGAAGGAATGGTATTGAAATCTACGACCGTTGAGATTAATAAACGAGTTTTATTGTGCTTAGAACATAACGGACGGCACATAGAACCGTTGTTACACCAATAAGACCCAATTGTTAACATTTAGTTATTATGTTTTATTGTTGAGGCTAATGTAAGTTCCAAATCATTTAAAATATGCTTTTTATTCATGATGATTTTTTTTTTGTTCAATAATTTTGCACCATTGTTTATGATAAAAAATTAATATAAATGTTACGTTGTTTTAATTTTCATGGCCCGCTGGTCAGAAGTAAATTAATAAAATGGAAAACTATGGTATCGAATAAAAAATACCTCGATAGCAAGAAAATGGTAGCAGATAGGTATAGGGAATCCTAATACAGATTGAAATATAACTTAATTCTCCATCACAGAAAGCAATAAAATACAGGGTGTTTAATTTAAGAAAATTGACTTTTGAGCAATTGAAAGTTTGTCAGAATGAACTAAATTTTTTGGACACCCTGTAAATTATAAAATATCAAACTATATATCACCTGAAAGCTTAATAGTCCGCCTAATTACAGCCCAAAATTTGCCACTATAACATTTGTTTTGAATAAGTGACGAGCACTCCAATGGGATACTACAAAACCTAATTTTTTCAAAGAAATTAAAATATCTCAAAAACTGCTGAAGATAGGTATAGGGAATTGTTAAGAAAGTTCACTTAAAATCAGCAGGGTAATTCAAAAATGTAATAATATACTGGGTGTTCTATTTAAAATAAGGAAGTTGCTTCCAAATTTTAAAAAATGTATTCCAATGGGAAGTTCATAAACTTTTAATGAACGTGTTAGCTGAATCACCCTGTATATACATATATATATATATATATATATATATATATATATATATATATATATATATATATATATATATATGTATATATGTTATATAAAATATTTAATTGTATACATTTTAGACTTAGAATACTTAGAATAATTTCAGTTAGGTACCATTTACATTGTATCCTATCTCAAGTAACACAATCTTTGCCTTTTCTTATCAGTTGTTTCTCATAGTTACTTGATACTATTGGTGACTTATCTTATTCTCAAAAACAAAGACTTGCTTATGGTCAGCAACCCACGCCTAACTTCCAAGAATGCTCATGGCTAAGGCCATTCTCATGCAGAGTCAGCACATGACAGTTTATATAGGCGAAAGCGTGCGACCAGAAGTTAGTATCCGGCAGACCGGCATAGTATCCGGCAAACTAGCATAACTCATTTCTAACCTCCGGTACTCACTTAATATTATTGTAATTTCAAATCCTTTATAACAAAACATTCAATTGTGTATTTCAAAAATAAATTGTTTTTAAAAATTGATTTTTATCGACCACGATATAAAAATCTGGCGCAGTCGGTAGGATTTTCACACGTCGTTAGAACACGGACTTTCCTCACTATCGTCGTGGAATTCCAATTCCCAAGTGACTACAAAGAACCTTAAGAAAGAAAACAATTTTTACGAAGAACGCAAGAAAACCCCAAGAAGGAAATCGCTCCAGAACACGGAATCGCCTAACTGGTCCGAACCTCTTGAAACCCGGAAAAATCAGCTGTTCCCAGGTGACCCAGTTAAAACACGGAACTTGCCTCCTTAACTGCGATATCCAGGCCAGCGTCCGGATGAATTTGATTTGGTAAGTGCATTCATATAGAATTGTCACGCCTTATCTCAAAGTGTATATTACATTATACGATTATACTGTTAATCGTCACATTTTAATTACGGGATTATACCGCTAATCGCATTACTTACATTTTATCTACATCTAAAAATAAAGTGGTATAGTCCAGTCGCTATTGCTCCTATATTCACTTTACCCCCTAATTTTACATTTAACGTGAAAAAAATATATAAACCTATTTTGTATTATTTTATTTAAATTTTTCTAACCGATTTATTAAAAATGGCAACTGCCAACGTAAATAATCAAATTGAAGAACAAGTAGAAGCTTATAAACTTTCAGAAGTATTTTCTATTGTACCCGAATATGATGGAAATCAGATCTTCTTACAAACATTTTTAAACGCTGTTCGTTGTGCCTTCCAAATGGCTGTAGGCAACCAAAAAACATTATTGACCCTCCATGTCAAAAATGAGCTTAAAGGTAAAGCTGCTGAATTAATTAATTCTCGCAACCCTGCAACATGAGACGAGATAAAAATTTCATTGGAAACTCATTTCGGAGATTCTAGGGATCTCACATCTCTCATTCAAGACCTTCAACGCGTTTCACACATCAAAACGAATCCGCTTTAAATTTTATTTCGAGACTTCAGTCACATAATGCGAAAATGCACGCTTGTGTTCAGAAACAACCATTGACACCAGAGCAAAAATTAGCACAATCTACTTTAATAGAGACGATAACATTAAATACTCTTTTAACAGGGCTAGACCCTAAACTTGGCTCAATAATTCGTGCGGGCAATCCTTGTAATATGCTAGAAGCAATATCTAGAATCAAAAGAGAGCTACAGCTTTCGTATTTTGAAAACCAAAAATTTTCTCGTTCAGTAAATACATCTCAAATTAAGAAACCCCAAATTAGTGTACAAAAAGTCTGCTCGTACTGCAAACGAAACGGACACACTATAAACGAATGTCGCACTAGACAAGCTACCCACCAATTTAATAATAATAATTCTACGAATTTTTCTAATAACACTTTTAGGCCAAATTTTCATCAACCAGGTCAACAAACTTTTCCAAGACCTACATTTACCCAAAATCAACCTAGGCCGATGTCTACAAATCAGCCAAATAATAATTTTCAACAAAACAAATTTATGCAAAATAGACCGCCAATTTTTAGACAAAACCCAAATTTTCAGAGACCCTCCGTGATAAGATCAAACCCAAATTTTAATCAACAACGTACGCATCATTTAAATGAAACTGTGGATGATACTGCTCATCCGTACTATGAAACATATTACACAAATGATACTGCTCATTTGTACGAAAATGAACAATACGGAATGACGAATAGTCCTGATTATTCAAATTCAACTCAATATTTTCAGCCCAATTATCAAATTGATAATTACGAATATAATTATACTGCTCAAAATCAAGACTCATACAACACTACTTTTAACGATAATACTCAAAATTTCGATACTACTCAATATCCTGAAAATTCAAATACCCAAAATTTTCAATTAGACCCCCAGTCTTACGAAGACCCGCCGAATCAATCAACCGCCTTAGAACAAATTCAAGCTCAATTTCAAACGATGAACTTAAATCAAAATCAAGACAGCCAAGAACAGAAATTCATGTAAATAGGCCTTTACTCACCGTAAATCCTCACAACCTATATTATATAAAGGACATAACTAACACTTTTAAAATATTAATAGATACAGGAGCAGGTATTTCAATTTTTAAGCCAAAAACATGTCTAAATTATAAAAAAAGGTCCCCTGAAAACGTTGTTATACAGGGTATAACCGATCAAAAACTTCTAATTACTGAATCAACATTAATTCCATTCGCTGACAACGATCCACACAAAGTATATATCTACAATCTTGATATTAGTTTCGATGGTTTACTAGGCTCTGACTTCCTAGAGCATTATAATTGTGCAATTGATTTTAATAATAGACAACTCGTAACGAACTTTAAAACAGTACCTCTATTTAAGGTCGAAGACCCTTCTCAAGATTTTGATTTGCCGCCCTCCATTCCAAATCAGACTAAAGAAGTGACTCATCCTCTTCCAAAAATTTCTAAATTCGATCAAAAACTGACTACAGTTGAAAACAAAAAGTTTAGTTTTCCAAATTATAATCAGACATCTCCAAAAGTAATCCAAAAACCTTCCAAAGTTCAAAATAAAATTTGTATAGGTCCTCGAACTGAACAAATTTTCAAATTTAAATGTAATCTTTTTAATACTGGCGCAATAATATGTAATCAAGAAATAGAAAAAGTTCGTATACCGAATGCCCTTGTGAAAATTAATAACCAAGGTGAATTTTTAACAACAGTTATCAATGCTAACGCTATAGCAAAAACTATTGACTTTTCTAAATTTGAAATATAACCTATTCAAAATTTTTCAGCATTCGATTTAAATGACCAAATTCAAAATTCAGGTCAATTTATTGATAGAAATTTTGAAATAAGAAATCAGTTAAGACTTGAACATCTAAATAAAGAAGAGAAAGAGTTATTAACGGAACTCTGCCTCAACTTTTCAGACATATTTTATCTCGAAGGAGATAACCTCACTTTCACTAACGAGATTAAACATTCAATTGATACCGGAAATTCGAAACCCATTTTCACCAAATCTTATAGATACCCGCACATCCACAAGGATGAAGTAAAAAATCAAGTATCTAAAATGTTGAATCAAGGTATAATTAGGCCATCAGTTTCGCCATGGTCCTCCCCTGTTTGGGTTGTCCCAAAAAAAAAATGGACGCCTCTGGTATACAAAAATGGCGTGTTGTGGTGGATTACCGTAAATTAAATGAAGCCACAGTAGGTGATAAATACCCCTTGCCCAATATTTCGGATATATTAGATCAACTCGGAAAGTGCGAATATTTTACGACTTTAGATCTCGCCTCTGGATTTCACCAGATAGAAATGAATCCTGAAGATATTTCCAAAACTGCTTTTTCTGTCGATAATGGTCACTATGAATTTGTTAGAATGCTCTTTGGATTACGAAACGCCCCTAGCACATTTCAACGTGTTATGGACAATATATTATTAGGAATTCAAAATGAGCGATGTCTCGTCTATATGGACGACATTATCATTTATTCACCCACTATTCAGGAACACATGTCAAGACTTACAGACGTATTTAAGAGACTACGAAACGCGAACCTCAAAATTCAACCTGACAAATGCGAATTTCTCCGGAAAGAAGTCGCATATCTTGGACACATAATAACCCCTGACGGTGTAAAACCAAACCCCGACAAAATTAATTGTGTTGCAAACTTTCCGCAACCTAAAAATCAAAAAGAGATTAAATCGTTTCTCGGACTCGCAGGTTATTACCGCCGATTTATTCCAAATTTTGCAAAATTATCCAAACCAATGACAAAATTACTTCAAAAAGATGTTCCATTCTTTTTTGACAGTGACTGTATTACTGCATTCGAACAATTGAAAGAAGCTTTAACCACTACCCCTATACTAAATTATCCAAATTTCGATGAGCCATTTGTACTGACAACGGATGCTAGTGCATTCGCAATTGGCGCAGTTTTATCTCAAGGTCCTATCGGTAAAGACCTCCCCATTGCATATGCTTCAAGGACATTATGTCAAGCAGAAACTAAATACAGCACCATTGAACGTGAATTATTAGCTATTGTTTGGAGTGTAAAACACTTTAGACCGTACCTCTTTGGCAGAAAATTTAAACTCGTCACAGACCATAGATCTCTTACATGGCTTTTTTCGATTAAAGATCCAGGCAGCCGCCTTGCGCGCTGGCGTTTAAAATTAGAGCAATACTCCTACGAAATTGAGTATAAACCAGGTAAGATAAATAAAAACGCGGACGCACTATCGCGAATAAAAATTAATTATTTCAGAAATTGTGCAAAATTAGAAACAAAAGTTTTAAATTCAAATTCTGACAATGACGATAACGAATATATCAGTACTGACGAATCCCCTGAGACAATTGTAGAAGAACTCCAAAATTTCGTAAACTTGTATAAAACTCAATCCCTAATAGATTACAACAAAATCCAATTTACTAATAATCAGTTATTAGATAAAAAACATAAAGATATTGTTACATTCTTTCAAAAAGATAAATTAGCAGATTTACACTATAAAATTATCGAGGATATACTCGAAGAGCAACCCGATTTTATGAATAACAAAATTAACATAGTGTCTAGTAAATCCGTTAAAATCCTTTTTATCACATTATTCAGAGGACAAATATGGACAAATTTTATATATGATATATATATATGATGATATATATATATATATATATATATATATATATATATATATATATATATATATATATATATATATATATATATATATATATATATATATATATATATATATATATATATGAAAATAATTTAGACCTACCAACTTTAGAAATGTTTTCCTATATTTATTCAGGTAAAGACATAAAATTTACTATTTGTCAAAATTTAGTCAAACGACCTGACGATGACCAAATACCAATTATAATTGATCAACATCATTCAGGAAAATCTAACCTTCATCGAGGAATCAATGAAACCATTAGACGAATCAAAGAAAAATATAATTGGCCCGGTTTACTAAAAGACGTCGAAAAATACATTCAAAATTGCGAGACATGTCAAAGAACAAAAATTTTGAGAAAAAATTTAAGTAGTCCTCTAGTAATTACGGAAACCCCGAAAACACCGTTTGAACGAGTTAACATTGACATTCTAGAAATCCCCACTCGGAATTATGTTTTGACCATCAGAGACGAATTAACTAAATTTACTCAAGCACACCCGCTTGAAGACAAAACCGCACGATCGACAGTAAATACTTTACTTGTTTACTTCCAACACTTTGGCACACCCCTTCGCATTCACTGCGACTATGGAAAGGAATTCGACAACACCCTGCTTAGAGATCTTTGTACCCTCTATGGCATTAAACTGACGTATTCCAGTGTTAATCATCCGCAATTTAACGGATCGGTTGAACGTTTCCACGCAAACTTATTAGAGATGATTAGAATAAATAAAACAGAAAACCCTCACGAACACCCTCTAACAGTACTCCCATACGCTGTAATATGCTACAACAATTCCGTCAACAAAACCCATGGATTCTCCCCATACGAATTAATTTTCGGTCATACTTCCAGCCGACCTCATTTCTTGGTTTACCTATTTCATAATTACTGCCATAATTCTTCTCGTCATCCTATACTTCACATGCAAATGCAGAAGAAGAAGAAGACTTGCTATTTATCTAACGTCAAATTTACCTCCACCGCCTCCTGGACAATCAAAACCCGTTGGACGACTCACCAACTTTATTTCAAGAAGAAGGCCCGCTATCAGACCAATAGACAGTTCCCGAGAAGATATTGAACTAAATTGAGACTTTATAGTGATTTTGGAACTTTAACATTTTATATTTTGTGACTAGTGTTCAAGTGAACTGGACTTATGTGATTATTATTATTTTATTTTGTTCACTTGATTTTATTACAATTTTACCTTATATTATTATATTGCTTATTGCATTTATGTTGCACTTAATAGCAACTTTCATATTTTTGGAACTTTCTGCTTATCCAAAAGTTGCTGTATACCACCAACTTTTCTATAAGGGGGGAGTTATATAAAATATTTAATTGTATACATTTTAGACTTAGAATACTTAGAATAATTTCAGTTAGGTACCATTTACATTGTATCCTAACTCAAGTAACACAATCTTTGCTTTTTCTTACCAGTTGTTTCTCATAGTTACTTGATACTATTCGTGACTTATCTTATTCTCAAAAACAAAGACTTGCTTATGGTCAGCAACCCACGCCTAACTTCCAAGAATGCTCATGGCTGAGGCCATTCTCATGCAGAGTCAGCACATGACAGTTTATATAGGCGAAAGCGTGCGACCAGAAGTTAGTATCCGGCAGACCGGCATAGTATCCGGCAAATTAGCATAACTCATTTCAAACCTCCGGTACTCACTTAATATTATTGTAATTTCAAATCCTTTATAACAAAACATTCAATTGTGTATTTCAAAAATAAATTGTTTTTAAAAATTGATTTTTATCGACCACGATATAAAAAAAAAAATATATATATATATATATATATATATATATATATATATATATATATATATATATATATATATATATATATATATATATATATATATATATATATATATATATATATATATATATATATATATATATATATATATATATATATATATACATATACATTCCAGTCTCCGGATTTAAATCCAATCGAAAACTTGTGGGAACATTTAGAAAGGCTGATTAGAATAAAAACATACAAAAACAAGATGAATTATTTCAAAACCTACAAGTTGTGAAACTATTGAAGGAACGGTTATAAACAAACATTTGGAATCAATGACTAGGAGGTGTCAAGCTGTTATTGATAATAAGGGTTACTTCAGAAAATATTAAGTGGGAACTATAAATAATTGTAGTTTTGTTAAATTTCATTGAGTTTCAAATAAATTTCTATAAATTTTGTCAATTTAGTTATATCCAGTTACTAACGTGAATTCTGAAAAATAAATTGATCTTAAAAATGTTAATAACAAAAATATCTGTTTAAATGTATTTGCCAGGTACTTAAATTTCATATACATATTACAAATATCAAAGTTGCACATAAATGAAAAAATAACACCATATAACAAGCAATTTCAAGAATTGTTTGAAAAATTGTTTACATATATATATATATATATATATATATATATATATATATATATATATATATATATATATATATATATATGTATATATATATATATATATATATATATATATATATATATATATATATATATATATATGTAAACAATCATAATATCGACCCTCGCGCTATAGTCGGGAGGATGGCCAAACGGAGGTGTAACGGACCGAGCAGAGGGACGATCGGGAGTGAGGCGGCAGTCTAACACAGAGAATTCACAAGTACTGTTGTAGATGTTAAATACAGTCCAAAAATAAAGTCTGAGGTGGTAAAAACCCCTGATTATTATTTAATCTTCCCTAAACGTTTACATCAGAAGTGGGATTGATCCATGCGTAATGCCGTTATCAGAAAAAAACTAGAAAATTGACTATAAAAACGTAGATAAAATGGCAGATGGTGCTGAACGTGAAAGTGATGCCGAGATAAGTGCTGTGAGCGCAGAGGACTCCGGTGGCCCTTCAGACCTGAAACGTGCCAAAGTGCAGTGGCAGGAGGCGCTCGTCAACTTAGTTGCAATACAACAACACCTTACAGAGTTAACTCGGCAAGTAAAAATGGCGACAACACCAGGGGAAACGCCCAATGTGTCGGAAGCAGGGAGCTCAAGTACGCTTGCGTCAACGACTGCGCAGGTCCAGTTCAGGCTCGCAAGTTACGATCAGGATACGAGTGCTTACTCAATCGAGGAATGGTTGGAGGACGCTACAAAGTTAAAACAGGAACTAAATGTAAGTGACATTCTTATGATCGCAAAAGCAGGAGATGCTCTACGAGGTCGAGGGTACCGTCACTATCGCGACTGGAGACCCATTTGCCGTACTTGGGACAACTTTTGCGCTGATCTTACTGTGGCTTTTCCTGATCGGGAGACACCAGGAGCACGTGCGTATTTGGCTACTACACTCCGAAGCCACGACTGTGATGGGTTATGCGACTACGGTAATAAAAAGCTTCGAATGATTACACGGTTCTACGATAAGCTGCCGTGGAATATTATTCTTTGCATGGTAGAATACGGTCTGGACCACACTGAGGCATGTTCAATGATTCATGTACAAAAACCAAAGTCAAAACGTGAATTATTAAAGCTATTAATCGAAGCTGATGCACGCCGTAAAAGAACATCTGGAGCATTAATGCGCGCGCATGAAGGATCTGGAGAAGTGGAGAAACGGAAACACGAGCGCAGACTAAGAGAACCACGGCCCTCGAGCCATGGTAGGAACGGAACATGTTATAAGTGTGGGCGTAAAGGTCATCGACAAAACATGTGTACAGCCTTACAAGATGGAAACAACGCTAAGGAAAATACTGCCAAAACCCAACATCCATACCTGCGAACATTGCAAAAAGCCGGGCCACACTGAACCCAATTGTTGGGCTAAGCATGGAAGTCCGAAAAAGGCATTTGTACTAAAGAAATGATGCCATCTGAGCGAGACACCGATAGCAACGTTATTGTGCAATGAACAGGCGAAGACCGCAGTGTACGTGCTTTTTCGGGATTTGGAGGCCAAGTTGTTTATACTATCGGTAAATGTGAACTAGTAATAACTTTGCCGAATTTAACTTTAGAAATAAACTTCATAATAGTGCCTGATGGAGTGATGCCGAGTAGCATTGACCTTATTATTGGATGGGACGTTATCGGTCAACCTTGTGTGCGTGTTGAGAAAAACGATGACGGACTCGAATTGTACTATGACCCTCGCAACATTCCTGTAGTGCTTACGTTTCAGTGTTCCAGCTGGACGTGAATCCGAGATTACCTGCAACTCGGCACTTTTTAGAAGATGCAATGCCGATTGATGACTTCATCGACCCAGACAAGGCCGTTGCAGAAGCTCGAATAAGGATTATAAATAGAGTGGTTGAACATTCTCAGAAATTTAATACCGTTCGCTGCGACGTCAAACCTTTCCAGCCAGGCGATGTTGTGGCGATTGAGGATTCGCAACTAGCAGATGGTGGCAAATTAAGACCGAAGTATAAAGGACCGTATACTGTTCGGACAGTTCTCCCAAATGAGCGATACGAGCTGCATAAGAAGGGACATCGGACTACGGTAGCAGCTCACGAACAACTACGAGCTTGACCCTCGGGTGAATAGCGCAATGTAAGTCCGAATAGTAATTACTAATTACATTTTATTAAGTTATCAGGTCAGTAAATCCAGTGTTTGTGTGAGATTGTTTATAGTTAGGTCACCCACTCGTTTACTGAACACAACATAATGAGTTTTACGATCTAGTAACTGACCTATGATTTGATTTGATTTATTTTAATGTGATTTACTAACCTTTAACAACGAGATGAAGGGACGGATAGTGGCAGTACCACTATGCCTTAAGAAGGTGGCAGTACCACCTATCATTCGATGAAAAAGCGGATAGTGGCAGTACCACTATGCCTTGAGAAGGTGGCAGTACCACCCACCATTCGATGAAGCAGCGGATAGTGGCAGTACCACTATGCATTGAGAAGGTTGCAGTACCACCTACCATTCGATGAAGCAGCGGATAGTGGCAGTACCACTATGCCTTGAAAAGGTGGCAGTACCACCTGATGCGCGATTAAAACTAGGATAGTGGCAGTACCACTATGTCTAGTAATTTACTGTATTACCTAAAACTCTGCACAGTACTAACAATAACATTATACCATTGTTTGGGCAGTCTCTGTTCCGGTATTGTTTTCAGATCAGCATCACCTCGGTCGGTGCGAGGACGCCCCGCAAACAGGATGGCCGTGTAAACAATCAATATTATCTCGGAGGATGGCCGAACGAAGGCGTAGCGGGCCGAACAGAGGCGTAACGAATCGAGCAGCGGGACGATCGGGGAGTGAGACGGCAGTCTAACACAGAGAATTCACAAGTACTGTTGTAGATGTTGAATACAGTCCAAAAATAAAGTCTGAGGTGGTAAAAACCCCTGACTATTATTTAATCTTCCCCAAACGTTTATATATATATATATATATATATATATATATATATATATATATATATATATATATAATATATATATATACACGTTTGGGGAACGTGTTGGGATATATAGTTTACTATTGGTAAATAGTAAATATAGGGGCGCTCTAATGATTGCGATATGTATATATATATATATATATATATATATATATATATATATATATATATATATATATATACATAGTTTCGTTTTTGAGCCCTTTGGTCACACAAAATAAACTATGCCGAAGAATTTCACTAATACTTTATTTGAGTCAAATATAGATTGATGGTAACTGAACAATAACTGTATAATACTTAACTTAAATGAATCATTTCTGGCTTTATATAAACTAAGTTTATCACTTTGCTTTTTCAGCATTATGATTAGTTCATTCCTGTAATTTTGTATTATGTGTCTTAGACTATGATTCAATAAAATAAAAAGGAAGTGAGTCATTGTTCAGTCATATAATTCCTCCCGCCTTAGATGGAGGCACATGGGCCGGAATGGGGTCCTTGTGAGTTGAAATTTTTACTTTAAGTTGATTGGTCCTATGTCGCTTATAAAGTCTTCGAAGGCCCAAAAACGTGAAGATTATGGTCAGAATTATTACGATGCTCAGTGTAATTTTGGTGATCCAAGAGTGGGTAGTTGGATCTAGATCAGGTGCTCGTAGAGTGATATGTTTAAGGTTGCGAATTTGTTGGTGGAGTTCCTCCAAGTTCGTTGTGGGGACGTTATCCAAATGGAAAGATGTATAGTTTGAGTTCATCAATGGTTCGGGCAATAAGTAAGTAACTGAATTAGGAAGAGCTACTGAAGACATGTAGAATTCTTCTTGATCGATCCAGAGGGTGCAGTTTATTTTTGGTGTAATTATGGATATTTCTTTTAAAATTTTGACTTCAAGATTAGAGCATTTTTATTTGGCTTCGATTGGCATGGTAGGGATTACTAAAATTTGACCATTAGGCAGAGTCTGTAGCAAGTTTTGTGTTTGATGCGCTGGTACAGCTTCACAAATGGCATTGGGGGATGTCGTTGGATGATATCTATGACGCAGTGGCTACTGGTGTCCAGGATGTCGCTTGACAGGTAAGTATGATTCAGATGAGGTAGTTCTTTGTCAATCCATGAATGTTCTAGTCCATCTTCACCGAGTATAAGGTAAGGATGTGGAGGTAAAATTGTAAGGTTTTTGTAAGGTAGTGGGACTATTCTGAACAAAGAGTAAGATTTTTCTCTTAAAATTGGAACTAAAATTTTAATATGTAACTTTGAATTTTGAATAAATGTCTGAATCTTAAAAAGGTTCAAATAATAGTAGATATGAAAGATAGGAATCTGATTTATCTTATATAGTAATTTAAGTTTTTCAATAATTTCTGTAATATCATTTGTTGTTATTATATTCGAATGTACTAAATTTAAATGAGCAAATAAGAGAGCATTTTCAATATTGGAGAGGTAAATTGGAATAAAATTGATATTATTAATTATATCCTGGATATGGTCCTGTAGGATTACAGAATTAAGTTTCGTGATAGTACGATTATTGTTTGCATCTATAATTTTGATTGTGTCTTCCAGATTGTTTATAAGATTATTAAGAATGGTAGTTTTAGTTTCAATTTGTGAAACAATTGAGTGCTGGTTTTCATACAGAATTTTGATATAGCGTTAATTTTCTGCCTATCGTCATCATCCATTAGTCCAAAAAGTGAATTATAAATCGAGCCAATAGGATTAATTAAACCTCGTTTACTTCTTTTATCATCTGTATAAATAGTTTGAAATTTATCGTATGTTTTATTTAAAATAAATTCAGCTTGCAACCATTTAATGTATGCATCTTGATTTGTAGCTTCTTCTTTTATTATTATTAAGTTAGCGTAGAACTTTGCTAATTGTTGTTCTATTTTTTGTAAATCAATTATATGTACGAAGGAATGGTAATGTGTTATAATTTTAACTGGTCCTAGGAGGATCGGGAGTAGGGGGTTTCGGATTTGGCTTATTTCCAGCGAGTTGCAGTTGCAAAACAGAAAGAGGAGTATCGGAATCGTCGGCGTCTTCATTCTGGAACAATTGGGATGGTTTTAGTTTTCTTTTCTTTTTGATTTTATTTTTATGGAATTTTCCACTGGATGTATGAACAGTGGGACCTTTATCTTCATGAACAGTGCCATGTTTGAAAATGGGTTTGATCTTAGGGTCACGAGGAGTTCTTACATTTAGATATGCCTGTGAAGATGTCGGTTGAGGATCGTCTAAATTCTTATTTCTATTAGAAAGGACTTGTTGCTTTCGGTGTTCAATGCGATCTTGCACCGTTTGATAAAGTTGTTTTGCAATATTTTTGGTCGAGTCTATATAGTCTTGGGTTATTCTAGCTTCACATAATTTGGGGGAATTATTTTTATCAAGTTGAGAAAATGTAATATTGAAAGAAGTTAATTGGGTGACAGAATGAACTGAGTTGTTGTAGCATGAGACAGCTAGAGTCATTAGATAATTCAAAGGTTTATTTGGATGATCAACTTTTAATGTTCGAAGGGAGTCGAGAAGAGTAGAATGAAATCTTTCGACTGGACTGTTGCTGTTTGAATTTCGAATAGAAGTAATATGGAGTTCTATACCATATAATTTGCAATATTCTTTAAGAAGAAGATTATCAAATTCTTTACCAGCATTGGCAATGATCTGAGAGGGAGTGCCTAAATAAGAAGTGAACTGTATTAGGGCTTGAACTATGTCAATTGCATTTTTTGATGGAATATTAAGTGCTTGACCATATTTCGAAAATGGGTCAAAGATAGTGAGATAAAGCTCTGATTGAATGTGGAATAGATCGATATGTAGGACATCTAAGGGTTTACTTGGCGTAGGAGTATGTTGTAGTTTTATATGTTGGGGATTACGGTCATATTTTGTTCGTTGACATGTGTCACAAAGGTTTATATAGCGGTTTATGTCGTTAGACATATTCGGCCAATAAAATTTTTGAGAAACACGTTTAATTGTTTCATTAATTCCGCGATGGCTAGTTTTTGTTTCGTGCCAAAATTTAATTTTGTTTAATTTTTCACGATCTGTAAAAATATCAACGAGATATGAATTTGATATTATTTCTTTAGTTTGAGGACTAAAATGATTTCTTAATACTCTGAGTGTCTTTTCTTTTATAGGGTCGCTATGAAAATAAAGGCAATGATTTTGAGTGGTGTTAATAAAATTTTTAAGATGAAAAAGGATTTCGTCGTCGGATATACTTGTATGGAAGGTTAAAAGGTGTCGATTCTTTCCGAAGGGTTTTTCGAAAGAGGGTAAGAATCGTGCAGCGAGGGTATTCGATTCGGTAATTATAATTTGTCGGTCGAAGGCGTTGACGGGTTTTTCGGTGATTGGTGGTACACAAAGGGGATTTTCAGCTGCTGTGTGACATGTATTTTCAGTGACATTTCGAAATAAGCTTCTTGTTATTTCTTCAAGTTGTTCGGGATCTGGACTAGGAATATTTTCAATGTTGTCTAGAAAGTCTGAGATATAGTCTTGATTTTCTTCGGGATTATTGATCATGGATAAATTGTCTTTAAGAGCATGGGTTTCTTCTTCTTGGATTTTTATTCTAGATAAAGCGTCTGCATTCAAATTGGTTTTTCCTTTCTTGTATCGAATTTCATATTCATATTCTTCCAACTTTAAGCGCCAACGTACTAGACGTGATTGCGGGTCTTTTAAGGAGAAGAGCCACTGTAGGGGTTTGTGGTCCGTATATATGACAAATTTTCTTCCAAACAGATAGGGTCTGAAATATTTAACGGCATAGACGATAGATAAAAGTTCTTTCTCGATAGTGCTATAATTTATTTCTGCAGGGTTCAACGTTCGAGATGCGTATGCGATAGGTTTATTATCTTGGGATAAAACGGCACCGATTGCGAAGTTGCTCGCGTCTGTGGTTAATTCGAAGCGTTTGGAGAAGTCGGGGTAGATGAGTAAAGGTTCATTCGTAAGAATATTCTTGCATTTTTCGAAAGCATCGACAAATTCAGGGGTATGGATAATTTTTTCATTTTTCTTAAGACTTTTTGTGAGAGGCTTTGTAATTTTGGAGAAGTTGTCGATAAATTTTCGATAGAAACCTACTAAACCTAAAAATTGTTTGATTTCCTTGGCTGTTTTAGGAGTCGGAAAACGAGTGATGGCTTTGATTTTATCAGGGTTGGGTTTAATACCTTCTGTAGTAATAATATGGCCTAAGAAAGCTGTTTCTTTCTTTAGAAATTCAGATTTATCAAGAGAAATTTTAAGAGAGCTTTTTCGGAAAGCTTCAAAAACGAGTTTTAAATTTTGAATGTGTTCTTGGAGAGATGTAGAAAACATGATAACATCATCCATGTATACTAGACAGATTTTATACTGAAGGTCTCTAAGCACATTGTCCATGACACGTTGGAAAGTCGCGGGTGCATTTTTGAGTCCGAATGGCATTCGAAGGTATTCGTAATGTCCATTCTCAACTGTAAATGCTGTTTTTTCTATGGAATTTGGATCCATCTCGATTTGATGAAATCCTTGTGCCAAATCGAGGGTAGTAAAATAATTACATCTACCAAGTTTATCAAGGATATCGGTAATATTAGGAAGGGGATAGCGGTCTTCAATTGTTTTTTTATTAATGTTTCGATAATCTATCACTAGACGCCATTTTAATTTTCTACTGGCATCCATCTTTTTTGGCACTATCCAGATGGGACTACTCCAGGGGCTGAAAGAAGGTCGAATAATTCCTTCATTTAGCATTTTGTTTATTTGGGTTTGAACTTCTTGTTTATGAACATATGGAAATCGATACGATCGAGTGTGGACAGGGGTATCATCAGAAAGACGAATTTTATGTTTGACATCATTTGTGAAAGAAAGGGGTTCATCAGGGAGTAAGAAAATGTCTTTATATTCGTTGCAAAGGGAAATTATTTTTTGTTGTTCTTCGGAATTTAAGTGATCAGTACGAATTAATTTGGAAATGCTTTTGCTTTTGGTACAAGATTCTTTGGACGCTGGAGAAGGTGTAATGACAGATGTAGTTTCATAATATTCAAGAGGATAAGCAGTAGTAGGGTATTCCATGTATATAGTTTCAGTTTTATCTGAAAGATTGTGAATCTCGACTAGAGCTTGATTATGCTCAGCGGTCGTAACAGTAGAAGGAATTTTTAATTTTTCAAAATTTTTTTCAGGGATATAGATTTCACCAGTTTCGATATTGATTGGGACAGTTGTACAAATGGCTTCATGGACATTTATAGTGAGACGACTTGTAGTATCAAAATCAAAATCAAAATAATTATGAAAATCGAAAAGAATTATTTTGATTTTTTCTGGAGAGTTGAATTCTTGGAAGGCTGGAATTTCTGCACAAAATTGAGTTTGTTTTTGACTTAAACATGTTTTAATCGTAGAATTTTCTTTAAAAATTGTTTCAGGAAAGTATTTTTCGATAATATCAGGGCGTATTAAAGTTTTGCAAGAACCGGAGTCGATTAATAATTTCATTGGGGGGTCATGAATTTGAATGTAAGCAAGGGAGGCAGCTAACATAGCGTTATGATCTACGTCTGATCCGGTGTACTGGTTACATTCTGAAAATTTGAGTCTTGGTAATTTATTTGCTCTTCAGGTGTTTCTTGAATGTTCCATTCTTCGTAACAGTCTTCATAATTGACGTCTTCATTGGTGTTAGTTTCGTTGGTTTCTTCATTATATAGGGATGCGTCTTCTTTTGGTTTGTCTTCGTGGTGGTATAATTCTTCAGAAATGTGTTTCAATGGAGTTTGGTTATTTCGCCGGGTCGCTTGGTTTGTAACGCGTGACTGTGTGACTGTGCCACTATAACGTTGTTGTGGGCGATTAATTGTGGATACACCTGACATAGGTGTGGGTCTATACGATGCTTGTACAGGTCTGTTAGTGGTTTGGGGCTTACCAAAAACTTGAGAATTAGTAAGGAAGTGTTGATTGATTGGTCTGGGTTGCACATGTATTGGCTGCGAGGGGAATTGCCTTGGTTTAAATTGGTTATTATTTGTATTGAAATTTTGATTGAAATTCGGTTGAAAATTTTGAAAGGTTTTTTGACTAGCTTGAGGTTTTTGAAAAGGACGTTGCTGAATTCCTAAAGACAATCTTTTATATTCATCGTATTTTACTTGCTCGTCAATAAAAGCGATAGCATTTTCTAGAGTTGAAATTGTAGGGTTATTTCGTAAAATAGTTTCGTAATTTGGGAGTAAATTCATTTTGTATTTATTAAATATTTGTCTTTCATAAAGGCAAATATGGCCAGTTTTTTCTTCAGCGGACATGTTTGAAAGCTGAATTTTTGTTATTAAATTAGATTTTAATTCAATTAATCTATTGCCAAAATTTAAAAGAGTTTCTTTTGGATTATACCGTATATATTGCATTTCTTGTTCTAATGTTAAAATATTACGATTATCACTAAAGTTTTGAATGAATAGCGCTTTGATTTGAATCCAGGTCGTGATATCAGGACGGCTCGAAAGTAGAATATGCGCTTTACCTTTTATCTTATTTTTAACCGCGCTCAGCAAAATCTTTATATGAAATAGGTCAGTAGTCGGATTCGCTTCTAAAAGGTTATCAACTGCGTCGAAGAAATTTTGTAACATTAATTCGTCGCCATCAAAATAGGGAACGAATTCAGAAAGATTTTTAACTTTTTGTAAATCTAATTGAGCCATTTCGGTATCTTGTTCTAATTCTCGATATCTACTTAAATTTCGGGGTGGAGTGACTGGATAAGGTCTGCTCATTAAAAATGAACGCAAAAACTCTGTTTGTACCTACACTCAATAACAAAACAAAACAAAAAAATCTAAACTACACTCTTAAATCTAAAAATTATATCTTGAAAAAATTAAATAGTTTAAAAATTATTATACTTGAGAAATTGATTTTTCTTAACTTACCGAATTAAGTATCTTAAAGAAAAATGAAATTTATTTCACTTGAGAAAATTGATTTGTCTTAACCTAGTGAATTAAGCCTTATCAATGTCGGATAAAACAAAATTCCTACCTAGCCACAATTTTAAATTGTACCTGATTCTTAGAACAATATTTTCAAAAATTTTAACTAGGGTTGCCCCTTAACTATCACAACTTTGTTCAGATATAGGGAAGGTGCGAAAGTATTAGGAAACTCGGACTTACTTGTTTGTTTTATGCGGTCCTTGGAGCTTGGGTGATGAGGAACGTTATCTTCTGAAGGATCTTGGGTCCACCAGCTTCACACAATTCGTCAGTGATTCTGTGAAGATTATCCTACCCGACTGCGCCAGTTTCGTTTGTTGAGCCCTTTGGCCACACAAAATAAACTATGCCGAAGAATTTCACTAATACTTTATTTGAGTAAAATACAGATTGATGGTAACTGAACAATAACTGTATAATACTTGACTTAAAATGAATCATTTCTGGCTTTATATAAACTAAGTTTATCACTTTGCTCTTTCAGCATTATGATTAGTTCATTCCTGTAATTTTGTATTACGTGTCTTAGACTATGATTCAATAAAATAAAAAGGAAGTGAGTCATTGTTCACTCATATAATTATATATATATATATATATATATATATATATATATATATATATATATATATATATATATATATATATATATATATATATATATATATACATATATATATATATATATATATATATATATATATATATATATATATATATATATATAAACGTTTGTGGAAGATTAAATAATAGTCAGGGGTTTTTACCACCTCAGACTTTATTTTTGGACTGTATTCAACATCTACAACAGTACTTGTGAGTTCTCTGTGTTAGACTGCCGTCTCACTCCCCGATCGTCCCGCTGCTCGGTTCGTTACGCCTCTGTTCGGCCCGCTACGCCTTCGTTCGGCCATCCTCCCGACTATAGCGCCAGGGTCGATAATATTGGGTACGGCCATCCTGTTTACGGGGCGTTCTCGCACCCACCGAGGTGATGCTGATCTGAAAACAATACCGGAACAGAGACTGCCCAAATAATGGTATAATGTTATTGTTAGTACTGTGCAGAGTTTTAGGTAATACAGTCAATTACTAGACATAGTGGTACTGCCACTACCCTAGTTTTAATCGCGTATCAGGTGGTACTGCCACCTTTTCAAGGCATAGTGGTACTGCCACTATCCGCTGCTTCATCGAATGGTAGGTGGTACTGCAACCTTCTCAATGCATAGTGGTACTGCCACTATCCGCTGCTTCATCGAATGGTAGATGGTAGTGCCACCTTCTCAAGGCATAGTGGTACTGCCACTATCCGCTGCTTCATCGAATGGTAGGTGGTACTGCAACCTTCTCAATGCATAGTGGTACTGCCACTATCCGCTGCTTCATCGAATGGTAGATGGTACTGCCACCTTCTCAAGGCATAGTGGTACTGCCAGTAGCCACTGCTTCATCGAATGGTGGGTGGTACTGCCACCTTCTCAAGGCATAGTGGTACTGCCACTATCCGCTTTTTCATCGAATGATAGGTGGTACTGCCACCTCTTAAGGCATAGTGGTACTGCCACTATCCGTCCCTTCATCTCGTTGTTAAAGGTTAGTAAATCACATTAAAATAAATCAAATCAAATCATAGGTCAGTTACTAGGTCGTAAAACTCATTATGTTGTGTTCAGTAAACGAGTGTGTGACCTAACTATAAACAATCTCACACAAACACCGGATTTACTGACCTGATAACTTAATAAAATGTAATTAGTAATTACTATTCGGACTTACATTGCGCTATTCACCCGAGGGCCAAGCTTGTAGTTGTTCGTGAGCTGCTACCGTAGTCCGATGTTCCTTCTTATGCAGCTCGTATCGCTCATTTGGGAGAACTGTCCGAACAGTATACGGTCCTTTATACTTCGGTCTTAATTTGCCACCATCTGCTAGTTGCGAATCCTCAATCACCACAACATCGCCTGGCTGGAAAGGTTTGACGTCGCAGCGAACGGTATTAAATTTCTGAGAATGTTCAACCACTCTATTTATAATCCTTATTCGAGCTTCTGCAACGGCCTTGTCTGGGTCGATGAAGTCATCAATCGGCATTGCATCTTCTAAAAAGTGCCGAGTTGCAGGTAATCTCGGATTCACGTCCAGCTGGAACACTGAAACGTAAGCACTACAGGAATGTTGCGAGGGTCATAGTACAATCGAGTCCGTCATCGTTTTTCTCAACACGCACACAAGGTTGACCGATAACGTCCCATCCAATAATAAGGTCAATGCTACTCGGCATCACTCCATCAGGCACTATTATGAAGTTTATTTCTAAAGTCAAATTCGGCAAAGTTATTACTAGTTCACATTTACCGATAGTATAAACAACTTGGCCTCCAAATCCCAAAAAAGCACGTACACTGCGGTCTTCGCCTGTTCATTGCACAATAACTTTGCTATCGGTGTCTCGCTCAGATGGCGTCATTTCTTTAGTACAAATGCCTTTTTCGGACTTCCATCCTTAGCCCAACAATTGGGTTCAGTGTGGCCCGGCTTTTTGCAATGTTCGCAGGTATGGATGTTGGGTTTTGGCAGTATTTTCCTTAGCGTTGTTTCCATCTTGTAAGGCTGTACACATGTTTTGTCGATGACCTTTACGCCCACACTTATAACATGTTCCGTTCCTACCATGGCTCGAGGGCCGTGGTTCTCTTAGTCTGCGCTCGTGTTTCCGTTTCTCCACTTCTCCAGATCCTTCATGCGCGCGCATTAATGCTCCAGATGTTCTTTTACGGCGTGCATCAGCTTCGATTAATAGCTTTAATAATTCACGTTCTGACTTTGGTTTTTGTACATGAATCATTGAACATGCCTCAGTGTGGTCCAGACCGTATTCTATCATGCTAAGAATAATATTCCACGGCAGCTTATCGTAGAACCGTGTAATCATTCGAAGCTTTTTATTACCGTAATCGCATAACCCATCACAGTCGTGGCTTCGGAGTGTAGTAGCCAAATACGCACGTGCTCCTGGTGTCTCCCGATCAGGAAAAGCCACAGTAAGATCAGCGCAAAATTTGTCCTAAGTACGACAAATGGGTCTCCAGTCGTGATAGTGACGGTACCCTCGACCTCGTAGAGCATCTCCTGCTTTTGCGATCATAAGAATGTCACTTACATTTAGTTCCTGTTTTAACTTTGTAGCGTCCTCCAACCATTCCTCGATTGAGTAAGCACTCGTATCCGGATCGTAACTTGCGAGCCTGAACTGGAGGTGCGCAGTCGTTGACGCAAGCGCACTTGAGCTCCCTGCTTCCGACACATTGGGCATTGCCCCTGGTGTTGTCGCCATTTTACTTGCCGAGTTAACTCTGTAAATTGTTGTTGTATTGCAACTAAGTTGACGAGCGCCTCCTGCCACTGCACTTTGGCACGTTTCGGGTCTGAAGGGCCACCGGAATCCTCTGCGCTCACAGCACTTATCTTGGCGTCACTTTCACGTTCAGCACCATCTGCCATTTTATCTACGTTTTTATAGTCAATTTTCTAGTTTTTTTCTAATAACGGCATTACGCATGGATCAATCCCACTTCTGATGTAAACGTTTAGGGAAGATTAAATAATAATCAGGGGTTTTTACCACCTCAGACTTTATTTAACAATTCTTGAAATTGTTTGTTATACATGGTGTTATTTTTTCATTTTTGTGCAACTTTGATATTTGTAATATGTATATGAAATTTAAGTACCTGGCAAATACATTTAAACAGATATTTTTGTTATTAACATTTTTAAGATCAATTTCTTTTTCAGAATTCACGTTAGTAACTGGATATAACTAAATTGACAAAATTTGTAGAAATTTATTTGAAACTCAATGAAATTTAACAAAACTACAATTATTTATAGTTCCCACTTAATATTTTCTGAAGTAACCTTTATTATCAATAACAGCTTGACACCTCCTAGTCACTGATTCCAAATGTTTGTTAATAACCGTTCCTTCAATAGTTTCACAACTTATAGGTTTTGAAATAATTCATCTTGTTTTTGTATGTTTTTATTCTAATCAGCCTTTCTAAATGTTCCCACAAGTTTTCGATTGGATTTAAATCCGGAGACTGGAATGGCTATTTCATAAATTTAATTTTTTCTTTCACGAAGAAGTATTGAACTTCCCTTGATCGATGCTTGAGATTGTAAGGCATATTTTCTTCCGCATATGGCAACATTACATTTTTTATGATATCCTTATAAACAAATATGTCCATTATAACATTAATTCTATGCAATGGATCCATACCGAAACGGGAAAAACAACCCCAAACAATTACTGAACCACCTTCATGTTTGACTGTTGGCCTGGTAAATCTGGGATCCATACGATGACCTGGAGGTCTTCTAACATGTTTAATACCATCACTGTTAAATTATACTTAGATTAATCACTAAAACACATTCTTCCATTGATTCAAAGTCCAATAAAGATGTTCTCTCGTAAACTCTAAATGTGCTAATCGGTTTTTCAAACTAAGCACTGGTTTCTTAGCAGGTCTTCTAGAAAATAATTCAGCATCCACTAATCTTGTTATCGATCTAGCACTAATTGATTCTAGCCCCTGAGCATCTAACACCGCTTTAATTTGATTTAAATATTTAAAAGGATCTTCAGTATTAGTTTAATTGTAGTTCTATCTAGTCTAGTAGTAGTTTTTCGGGGACGGCCACATTTTTTCTTATCACTTACAACACCTCGAATATCAAACCTCTTTAACAATGCAGAAACAAAGCAACCTGTCTTGAAACGTGAAATTGTCTAGCAATGCTCTGTGTTTAGTATCATTTTGGTACTCACGAACAATCCTCATGCGAAGGTCTTCTGACAAAGATTTGGCATTTCCACTTAGCATTTTAAGAATTAACTGCGGTGACACTCATTAATTAATAGTTTGCACAACAGCTTGTAGGTGTTCTTATTCCACAAAAAATTAACTGTTCTGACAAATAAAACTAAATGTCAATTTACTTATGTCCAGCAACAGGCTGCACTAATATTTCATTTCACTTTGACACATGTCATAATTGTTAACCAGGCGACTCTGATCCTTAAAATAAAAGCCAACTTAGGCCAATTTAATCCAAACGGCTGTTTTTGTGTGTGTCACGAAATTTTTAGGTCGATATACGAAATGCTTTTCGTTCGAATTTTGGCTTTTTGACAAAATCAATACAGTAAGTCGACCCTTCCGAACAACGTAGTAACTTTTTTTTATCTGAAGCCTCTAGAGGCATGGTCCGGAGGTGCCTTCGATATGAGCGAGGGGGCGGCGCAATATTATTGCGATTTACTTACTCGTTTTAGACTGACTTATGGAGCACTGGTCTGGTGGGAGAGAGCCTGTCTAAAGTCAGAAGTCAAACGACTTAACAAGCTAAGAGGCTTGATTCTAAGAAGTATAACCGGAGCCTCAAGATCGACACCGATTGAGGCGATGGGGATACTGACGGGAATACGACCTTTTGATGTCACCCTGAAAGACTCTCAAGAGAGCTAGCTGAGGAGGGGCTCCTATGGATGCCCTCTGACAGTACAGGTGTCCACTTCCTGTTTGACAAGAAATATAAGATCACCCTCGCCAGTAAGACCGACTGGATAGAGGGTCGAGCTGGATTACCGCTCAATGGAGACATCTGGTACACGGATGGATCCAAGAGTGGGAGCAGAGCGGGTGCGGGGGTGTATAGGCGACGTGATGGGACAGGTAAAACCTTCCCCCTGGGTAAATACACTACCGCACTCCAGGCCGAGCTAGTTGCAATTACATACGGTGTTCTGGGGGCTGACCAAAATCGGACCCAGGAGAGGGTATGTATCTGCTCGGACAGCAGGGCGGCGTTGATAGCCCTGAATTCAGCAACGACAAAGTCGAAGTTGGTCTATAATTGCTATGAAGCATTGAACCACTTGGCAGGGAAGGGACCGGTGGAATTCTTATGGATACCTGGGCATAATGGCATTAAGGGAAATCTAATTGCAGATGACCTTGCCAAACTAGGGACCAGGGAAAACCTCTATGGACCAGAACCTGCAGTGGCAATAAGTCGGAATCTGATCAAAGACCCCATCAATGACTGGGCAAGAGACCAGCATAGAGAAAGATGGGAAAGAGTAACGGATTGTCGAATAACCAAACTCTTTATCGAATACTCAGATATTGAGAAATGGGCCCAAGAATTCATTAAATTGAACAGGCAAAAAGCCAGAATCCTGGTAGGAATCATAACGGGCCACCATAGTAGCCTGAATGCATATAAGCATAAGCTGGGACTGACTGACAGCCCGGCATGCAGATACTGCAGAGAAGACGAGGAAACCTCGATTCATCTTCTTTACACCTGCCCTGCACTGGAGGAGAGGAGGTGCCTTATATTAGGGACCCCTGTTATCCTAGAAGAAGCGAGGCTTAAGGCGAGGGACGTGCCCAAATTGCTCCTTTTATGGGATAGCATTTTTGGAAAATGACCCGGACAGGAGGGGATCGCCAAGGGACTACCCATGCGATCAGTGGCTGATGAGGCCCAAACCCACAGAACATAATAATAATAATAATAATACTCGTTTTAATATTGAAAGGCTACGAATTTTTAACTAATAATGCCAAAATACAGATTTCTAATGTAGATATACATTTGTCAATTTACTTTTGGCCAATACTAAATGTATGTATAAATATTTATTATGTCGGAGGCAGCAAAGGTTTTATTTGCAGAGATTCAACAGAATAAACCGTCAGTTATCAAAACAACTAAGAAATGTTTATGAGATTTAGTATTTTTTTAAATCTCAATTAGGAAAAAAACTTTTATTGGTTATCTAGAGAATCTGATGAGAATCGGATGAACAATAACAGCAATGTCATCAGTCATCACTTATATCATGTGCATACCATTTTATTTAACTTAAAATAAACTTTTTTGGAAAATATTTGGAAAGTGACAATTCAAGTTTATAACAAATCCTATAGTTTCATGCAAAATGGGTGGATATAATACTATCTACTCAATAATATAGCTATGTCACTCTCAACTCAAACCTCGGATTTGTCCGCGGACATTTGATGCGGATGTCATGTGTCCATCGAGAGTGACCAAAGATGTAGGTGGAGTCACGAAGAGTTCTTGCGGATAATCAACAATGACCAGAGGGTGCAGAAAAAACCTTGTCGGCGGAAACAAACAATGCAACATTAAGAAAAAAAACATGGCAGAAGGAGGTGGGGGTAAGAAAACAAAATAGTGGTATTAGGAAAAAAACATGGCGTCATTAAACGTAGTCGCATTAAGAAAAAGAAAACATGGCAGCATTAAGAAAAAACACGTGATGTCATTCTAGGTTAGTTCGTGTGAGAAAAGGACATGACCGCATTAAGAAAAAAGCATGGTGACATTAAGAAAAAACACGTGACATCATGCTCGGTGTGAGAAAAAAACATGGCGACATTAAGAAAAAAACATTGCGGTAAAGAACATAACGTCAGAAGAAAAAGAAACATGGCAGCATTAAGAAACAAAAATGATGTCAAAAACATGACGTTGTTAAACATGACAGCTGAAAAAAACATGGAGGCAAAGGCTGGAGTGCGCGGGAAATTTGAAATCTGAGGACATTTAGTGGAATATAAATATGAGTTAAAAAGACGGTATTGATGATTCAGAGTGGAAAATTTTAAATCTGTGGGAGCGCGGTGGATGGTAGGTGGGCGAGAAATTTGAAATATGGGTCGGTCAGGTGTAAAGAAAAAACACATGAAAGAAATGTAATTTATTTCCTATATATTAAATTTTACATCCTTCGAGTTCGTGGCGTTGGATTTCAATTAAACTTGATATATGGACCTAACGATGTCTACTGAATAGACGAACGGAATCAATTAAGAAAGTAAATATTTTAGTTCTATGCTGTCCGATCGATGTGAAATTTTAGGTGGGTATACTAGGCATCGATTGTGATCATCTGGCGCAATATGTCAAAAGGGCCTTATCTTAAGCTTTATTCGATTTCAATCGAATAAAGATTAAAATTCATTAAAAAATTAACTGAACAGAATCACAAGAGAGAATATTTTTGATAAGTTAATAAATAAAAGAGTTATATGTCAAAAAGGAAAAAAATTTATTTATCGTCATATGTAGGTCCAATATTAAGTTAATAAAACAACTTCCATCTAAATTCGTCTCCTTCAAGTGTTATTTAAAGTGTAAAAATCATATTCGATAAGAAAAAAAAATTAATGACGTCACTCACACAATTACCTTAAAATGATAATTTACCGCTTCGCTTCAAATATAAGGTAATCAAGTGCTTCAAGAAGCAGGCTCTGAATAGTGTTTCAGTATCGGTCATTTGGAATTATAATTTTTTTTATCTCTACTTTTACTTACAGGTTGTATATATTGCTCATCATTACTGTTGGTATGGATTTTTACCTACCTGTTTAGGTAATTCAGGCATAAATGAAATACAGTTGGACCTGGATGGTAGGTAGGAATATTTAGTGGAATATAAGTATAGGATAAAAAATAAACAGTGCTAATGATACAGGGCTGGAAATTTGAAATCTGGGGAGCGCAATGGATGGCAGGTAGGCGGGAAACTTGAAATCTGAGGACTCGGTAGTGAGGATATTGGTAAGGTAGGAAGGTGTGAAATTTTAATGAAAAAAATAAGAAGGGGTCTTATGAAGGAAACTGTTAATTTATATATATATATATATATATATATATATATATATATATATATATATATATATATATATATATATATGTCGGAGACAACCCTCTGTAAAGGCCCATGCCACCCCGGTTATCGAGATAGGAATGCATGGAATGCAGACATAAACACGGTTACGAGAAGACGTAAACATTACCATAAATGGTCATGTCGAATATGTGACGGAGCTGGCGGTGGGAACCTATTTCTCCCGCGGGCAGAACAAAACCGAGTTGAGGGTCCCGTGTATGAATTCAGTTAGAAAAAGACTCGAGATAGCGAGACGAGGATATCACGGGACTATTGGTGGCGGACTGCTTAGCTCCTTTCGTGCAATTTAATTATCGTTTTAATGGTCTGACATTTTAGTTTTAATATTTACTGATTATTGATTTCGTTTGTTTTGTTTAGTGACTTTTATATTTTTTCATCGTTATTGTTTAGTTAATTATTAAGTGTAATAAAGTGTGTGAAAATGCGACCAAATTCCAGTAAATCTGCCCCAAAGCAGATTCTTTCCTGCTCGCCTCCGATATCAGAAGTGGGATCAGAACTATTACCACAATCGTCAAATAATGAAGAAGCTTCGGAAAATGGCTCCGAAAATGTAATTCGAGAAATCCAACGATTGAGGCAAGAAATAAGAGATCAACCAGGACCTTCAGCGCGCCCATCTGCCTCTACCAACATGGGACAAATAAAACTACCAAAGTTCAATCCCGCAGACAAAGATATGAACGCAGAATCCTGGTGTGAGTTTGTTGATGTCTGGGTGGAATCTTTTCAACCCAGCCATATAGAAATTGCATTGACAATTTCCGGTGCTCTAGAAGGTGAAGCCGCAAATTGGTTAATATCAGCCAAACCAATGAAGAAAACCTGGGAATTACTTCGTGTCGAATTCTTGGCTGTATTTCAACGAAGAGTAAGCCCAATTGAACAGTTAGCTGAAGCTGCACTAGGACAAACCGATATAGCACCTGAAGATGCCACAATGGAAGACCTGTTACACAGCATGCAAACTGCTTTGACTCTTATTCGAGAACGAGAAAGCGACGAGGCCCTAGCTGTCCTATTATGCTGCTTCCAAGCTTCCAACCGATTTCCCTATGCCAGACGAAGATTTCAAACTGACTTGCCTAAGGATATTCGCACCTTTTGCACCATGATGGAGGGGAAATTCATCAAACGTCCGGCGCTATATCCTACTGGTCAACATACTAGTTCGAAGTGCCCAAATCAGTCATCCTTACATTCTGGAAGAGGTGTAGCGTCCTTTTCTGGCCGATGTCACAGCTGTTACCGACTTGGACATAAAGCGCACAGCTGTCGCCAATTGGTTTAATTTTAAAACGTGCAATCAATGTATTACTTTGTGACCAGACACCGGTAAATTTTTCAAGGGTTAATACTGATGTGTCAGATATAGAAAAACAAAACCTTTTCACTTTGTTACTAAAATACAGTAAATATTTTGTCAATGGCGTCCCTTCAGGACAAGTCACTACAGGAGCTTTAAAAATACGTTTAAGGGATTCTAATAAATTTGTTCAACGTAAGCCTTATCATTTAGCACCTGTTGAACGCGAAATAGTTAGAGAGCAAATTAAAGATTTAATAGAAGCTAATGTAATTAGACCAAGCTGTTCTCCATTTGCCAGTCCAATTATCCTTGTGAAGAAGAAAGACGGTTCAGACAGGCTCTGCGTAGATTTTCGGGAACTTAATGACAATACTGTACCAGACAATTATCCATTACCCTTAACCAATGACCAAATTAATCGGTTATGCGGGGCGCAGTACTTCACATCATTAGACATGGCTGCTGGTTTTCACCAAATACCCGTTGATCGTGAATCCATTGAGAAAACAGCATTTGTAAATCCCGATGGGCAATACGAATACCTCACCATGCCTTTTGGTCTCAAAAATGCACCCTCTGTATATCAGAGAGCAATTGACAAAGCTTTAGGTGAACTTCGTAACACTTTCGTGATTGTTTATACTGATGATATTTTAATTCCATCAAGTTCGATTTCCGAAGGTCTTGAGCGTTTAGAAATTGTCATACAAACACTTGCTAAAGCGGGATTTTCATTTAATATTAAAAAATGTAGTTTTCTTAAACTCGAAATAGAATATCTTGGCTATGTAATACGAGCCGGCGAGATGAGACCAAACCCGCGTAAAGTTTCAGCGTTAATAAATGCTCCAATACCCAAAACTGTTAAACAAGCGAGACAGCAACTTTTAAGAACACTAACGTCGGAACCGGTCCTAATCATTTTTTATTCTAATTTGTCAATCGAATTACACACCGATGCTAGTTCAGACGCTTACGGAGCAATATTATTCCAAAAGAAGGACTCTAAACTTCACGTTGTTGCATATTTTAGCAGACGAACCACTAAAGCTGAATCTCGTTATCATTCTTATGAACTCGAAACATTGGCAGTGGTACAATCAATACGATTTTTTCGCCATTTTTTATATGCCAAACACTTTACAGTAGTAACAGATTGCAACTCCCTAAAAGCTTCTCGGACAAAAAAAGATTTAACACCACGAGTTCATCGCTGGTGGGCATTTTTACAATCGTTTGATTTTGAATTAATTTACCGAGAAGGAAAACGCATGAAACACGCCGATTATTTGTCAAGAAACCCTACACCGCCACCTGAAAAGGGGAATGTAAACACAGACGCACCAGGTTCCGTGCAGGTAGTTGACCTATATACAGATTGGCTCTCGGTCGAACAAAAACGGGACAACGACCTTTTAAACATCATCACAAAAATTAGGTCAAATGAACTTGATCCAGACCTAGCAAAAACCTATGACGTTCGTAATAATTTATTGTACCGTAAAATCGAGCGCCATCATAAAAGTTTATATTTACCAGTGGTACCTAAGTCAATGGTGTGGTCGGTAATAAATCACGTACACACTGACTTAAAACATTTGGGTTGGGATAAAACTCTTGATAAAATTTATGAGTTATATTGGTTCCCGAAAATGGCACGCACGGTTAGAAAATTTGTTGAAAATTGTATAACTTGTAAATCTTCTAAAAATGCAAGTGGTGCAAATCAAGTTCAAATCCATGCAACACCTAAAATACCCAGGCCCTGGCATACAATACACTTAGATATTTCGGGCAAGCTCAGTGGCAAAAGTGATACCAAAGAATACGTATTCGTCATAATCGATGCTTTTTCAAAATTTGTGTTGTTGAGAAAAGTAAAATCACTTACGTCAGGGACGGCTCTTGGTTGTTTAAAAGAATCCACTTATCTGTTTGGAGCGCCTGCTCGAATTATTTGTGATCAGGGTAAATGTTTCACTAGCAGTGAATTTCGTGGGTTTTGTAAGTCCCATAATATTGATTTACACGTTATTGCACATAGTACAAGTCGTGCGAATGGTCAAGTAGAATGTGTTATGCAAACACTTAAGAACACTTTAACATCGATAGAGTCAGAAAGTAATAATCGATGGCAAGATTCTCTAGGAGAGGTACAATTAGCTTTAAACAGTACTAGACATAGGGTAACCGGTTTTAGTCCTGCCGAATTACTATTTGGAACCGAAATTCGCTCGCTTAATTTGCAGAAGATCATACATTGTGAGTTATTAAATTATGATAATGCAATCTCATTGAAAGATATCCGTGATCAAGCAGTTAAAAATATTAAGGTGTCAGCATAAAAAGATACTTCCCGCTTTAACCTTGGAAAAGCTACTATTCAACCTTTTAAGGAAGGTGATTTTGTATTTAGTAAAAGTAACGAGAGAATGCTAACAAAACTAGAAAGAAAGTATAGAGGTCCATTTAAAATAATTAGAGTCCTAGAAAATGACAGATATGAAGTGGAGAGAGTTTCTCACAAAGGCAAAAGCCGGCTGTTTAAGTTTGCCATAATCAGTTGCAAAAAGTACCGGAAGGACAAGGTGAAGTTGTCCTTGATCCCGAAGTTGAGAGCCAGACTGAGCCTGTGTCCGCATGATTAGGGTAATTCATTTGTCCATTTTTACTGTGCATGTGAAGTAGTGAATGATTTCAAAGTATTGGGATAACTGAGTGAGAGGACATCTTTTGGTCGGTCCTCCACGGGATAACTGAGTGAGAGGACATCTTTTGGTCGGTCCTCCACGGGATAGCTGAGTGAGAGGACATCTTTTGGTCGGTCCTCCACGGGATAATTGAGTGAGAGGACATCTTTCGGTCGGTCCTCCACGGGATAACTGAGTGAGAGGACATCTTTTGGTCGGTCCTCCACGGGATAATTGAGTGAGAGGACATCTTTTGGTCGGTCCTCCACGGGATAACTGAGTGAGAGGACATCCTTTGGTCGGTCCTCCACGGGATAACTGAGTGAGAGGACATCTTTTGATCGGTCCTCCATGGGATAGCTGAGTGAGAGGACATCTTTTGGTCGGTCCTCCACTGGATAGCTGAGTGAGAGGACATCTTTTGGTCGGTCCTCCACAGGTAGTTGAGGTTGAGGAGACATCAGTTGGTCGGTCTCCCTATCTTAGAATGAATGAGTTGAGGTTGAGGAGACATCAGTTGGTCGGTCTCCCTATCATAGAATGAATGAGTTCAGTTTGAGAGGACATCAGTAGGTCGGTCCTCCACTCTCAAGCTGAACACCGGTATAGTCGTCATACTATACCAACTTACGTAGCTAGTCAGGATGGACGAGCGATTTTAGGATGGTAATTTACTTGTTATGTTTCAGATTAAAACTGCAGTGCCCGAGGACGCGCACTATGTCAGTATGGTCGTGTCGGAGACAACCCTCCGTATAGGCCCATGCCACCCCGGTTATCGAGATAGGAATGCATGGAATGCAGACATAAACACGGTTACGAGAAGACGTAAACATTACCATAAATGGTCATGTCGAATGTGTGACGGAGCTGGCGGTGGGAACCTATTTCTCCCGCGGGCAGAACAAAACCGAGTTGAGGGTCCCGTGTATGAATTCAGTTAGAAAAAGACTCGAGATAGCGAGACGAGGATATCACGGGACTATTGGTGGCGGACTGCTTAGCTCCTTTCGTGCAATTTAATTATCGTTTTAATGATCTGACATTTTAGTTTTAATATTTACTGACTATTGATTTCGTTTGTTTTGTTTAGTGACTTATATTTTTTCATCGTTATTGTTTAGTTAATTATTAAGTGTAATAAAGTGTGTGAAAATGCGACCAAAGTCCAGTAAATCTGCCTCAAAGCAGATTCTTTCCTACTCACCTCCGACATATATATATATATATATATATATATATATATATATATATATATATATATATATATATATATATATATATATATATATATATATATATATATATATATATATAGAGTGGTAACAAGTAGTTTTAACGTCAAAAGTTTATATGATTTATCTAGTAAAGTTATATGTGAAAATATAAGAAGTGCTAGAGACTTACTGCTTTTAACAGATATTCTAAGGAACATTAAGGATGATTTGGTAAATAATTTTGATGAATATAAATGGTAACGAAAATAAAATACATTTGATATTATTATATAAAAGTTTTTATTTTTAATTAATATTATATATTTGCATCCCATCCCAAGATCTGCAAAATATAAATGTTTTAAAAAATTTAACTTATCATTAATCAAATCTTTAATTCCAGTAATATGTTTGATACATTCATCGTCCAAATAAATAACATTGTCATTACTCTTCAATATCAATATATGTTTATCCATAAATATCTGACTGGTTATCTTATATATTCCAGTTTCGATAAAATTGTTTGCTATATCATTATCGAGTATGATATTAATATTCGCAGTGAGATCATACCAATGCTTCTTCATTCAAGTTGATCAATCTTACTGTCGGCTCGAATCCTCTCGCAGCACTAATACCTGTTGAGACCTGTAATGGAAGGCCTGATAATGAATATTTGACTTCATTAATTAATTATTTCTCTTGTTTAATTCTATCAGCATATTTTAAAAGTATACTATCTACATATTTCCAATAAGGTGATGAACACTTTCAGTGTCACAGTGTGCCATATTAAAATAATGAAAACGTCTTCAGTGCTATCCAGGAAAATACTAACGTAATAAAAGTATTACAAAATTAGTTATAGTCTGTAAAAAAGCGAATTGTGGAATGCAGATTTTATTTAACATAAAAACGTTTTTTCACAATCACGATGTAACCGCATGAAATAGTCAGAAAATTTGGTAATATGAGAAACTGGACGCAAACAACGTTTATTTAAAAAGTTATTATAAGAGAACCGATAAAAATTAATTTATGAGTTCTTAGATCAATGCTGTGACGTGAGAGCGAAAGCAACCCAACGAAAAAAATGCAAAATCAGAGTTAAAACACATACAAACAAGTCTTGACTTGTTGATGAAAGCGTCGCCGGCTGGTTTAAGGAACGTGACTTAAATGTAAACAAACTGCAAAATGCCCTGCCGCAAGACAAAACATTTTATTCTTAATCTGAGGATAAATCAATAAAAAATAATTTATGACTTCCTATCGATGAGAATAAATTCACAAGAAAAAAAACTGCAAATGTAGCATTTTGATCTGTCATGGATCAACTATGTGGCGACATCGAAGTTGGGAGGCGAATAACACAGACATCTTTATCTTCGAGGACAACAATAACCGTCTCAGTGTCGTCACCCACAATGATAAAGTTCATTCCAATGAGGATACCTTAAAGAGAAAGTGTGTATAAACCAACCACGAACTTTAGTGCAATTAAAGCACAACATTCGCACCGAAATGGCCGCCGTTTCCAGAGAGATGTGTAGACGCGTGGTGGCTAATTTCCGTTTACGGTTAGAGGAGTTCCAGCAGCGTGAGGGTTCAACATTTGGAGAACATAATCTTTAGTACTTAATTTTCCAAAACCTTGTCTAAAAATTAACAAAAAAATTTATTTTTTCTGACTTCTAGTTTTTTTTATTGAATCTACAAATACCCCCTACCCTTTCTGGACACCTGTTACAAAGGTTAACAATGCAACGTGATGTCTTATACTTTATAGTGTCAGAATACCAAATTATAATATGGCTGCCTTCCGCCTACAACCACACCTTCTTTCTTCCTTGAGCGCACAACGTCTTACACATGATGTCATATCCTTTACCATACATAATGATATATAAAAGTACTCATGATATAGTTTACTCATGATATGTACACTATGAAAAGAAAATATTTCCTATATAATTTTAAATTGTCCAAAATGTAACATTCAATATAAACGTCTTAACAATGTATTTATAGTGAAAATCATACACACAAATTTTAGAAAGATCTAAGATAGACATTCTAATATACAGGGGTTTATTGAATATAATGTAATATTTCTTCATTTCAATGACCAAAAGATTGTGAAATGTGACCGCTGAAAATGGATGTACTTTGAAAATTAGGACTTGAAATCAAATTTTAGCTCCGTACCTCCTTTCCCATTTATTTACTAGCTTAACGATTCTGTGTTTCTGAATACGCCTTTTGCTTTTTTAACTATTTTGTTTGATTCCACTTTATAAGTGTACTGTTTAGAACGTAGACCTATGAAATAAATCATTATTTTCCCATTGTTTTCATCCTTCGTTAAACCAGAGATTTTTTTTGTATAGCTCGTACAGCCCTGTAGGGATATACATATATTTAAAGATCTGACAGAGATTTTATTTAATAATGCAATAATTGTTTATTAATTTATATAAACAATGTATCATCTAGGTTTCACAATTTAAAAATGTATTGTCATAAAACATAGTAAAAAGATACTCAGAGGGTTAAAATGAAACTAAACTGATAAACATTAAAATATAATAAGTTCACATTCCCCATTTCCTAGCTACATGTATATATTTGACACATTCCTAGCCGATCGAGGTCTGTAAAAAATAGTTGATTTATGTGATGCTGATCTATATGTAAGTCTCTGGATGCGTCACTTGGTCAGGGTCGGAGTGCTTGTTAGATTAGTGCTTTATTGTTAGATTACAATAAATTATCTAAGATTAAATGTATACTTGAGGTGGGTATCTATTTAAAAGAATCTGCTCAAATCAGACTGATATTTTGAATTTTATATGTATATGTTAAATAATGGAATGAACTTATTAACTTTATATAAAAAACGTATCATCTAGATTTCACAATTTAAAACTGTATTATCATAAAATATGGATTAAATAAATTTAAGGAAAATATATAAGCCCATGACAGTAGATTTAACAAAAAACATATCTAACATATATTGGACAAAAAACTTTTAGATAGTGCTGTTTGGGAAAAAAACACTGATATTACTGTGATAATCGCCGCAGTTTTAAAATATATTCTTATAAGAATTGTTTTTTCGTTAAACATGTAAAAAGAACAAGGGTGCGGACCGGACAATGTGACAATTTAGTACAATATAAAGTGTAAAAATACGAAACAACAGGGAGTTGTTCACTTTAAAATACTTAAGGATAAATTATTGCAGCACCATAAAAAAGGCATTTGCAAAGAGTTATTAGATAGTTTAGGCGGATAATGCACTCAGATATTGTCAAAAGAATAACCGGACTCCTGATTGAGAAACAAATTTTTCTGTTTGTAACATTAAGTTGAGACTGTGATATGGCATATTTGAAAAAAAAAAGAAATACACCATTAAGTTGATAGAGATTGGAGAAAAAAAAGTACTAATTGGATAACTGAACTATTGTTAAAGTACAATTTTTCATATTAATTTACTGAATGACGCCGAACAAATTTAATTGATTGTAACATAGTTGCTATTGAACAAAACTTTAATCCATGTCTCGAAATCTGCATAATGAATGAGTTGACCAATGATGTTCATCGCTAAAGTTATTCTCGATATACTTAAGCACATGTAAACGAACTTGTATGAGCTGTATGGTTCTGTATTGGTGTTGATCTGATGTGTTTGGTATTTCCTAAACAGATCTCTTCTATTCGAGACTCTAGATTGTTTCTTTTACTAGGTGGGTGCTGTCAATAATTCCCCTGACATCCTCCATAGGGTCTAGCAAGGTGTGAAGAGGTTTATTAACAAAACAATAATAGAAAATTAAAATGACTCATTGATATGCATCAATGCTTAATGAATTTCGCTTGATATATAACACACAGTCGTTGGCAAACGTGCAAAAACACTACAGTTTAAAGTACGCGGAAGTTTCGTTCGCTTGTGTCCCTCGGAGGAATGAAAATAGGCGCGGACGGGCGTGGGCCCTCGTCGATCCAACGGTATGGAACCGTGGGATTTCAGTACCCCTTTGCTAAGGTACTGGATGTAGGATGAACGGTTATTTAAAACCTCTTTTCCCGCAGGTACGGAATGTTTTAACGTATTCTTTAATCCAAAATATTTTATGGGCAGGGCCACATAAAATATCCAGATCGCAGGTATACTGAAAGCCTTAGCTTGGTACAAGTATTCGCATGTATTAGTTAGATACAGGTCACTTGAAGCGCAGATAAGCAAGATCGAATTCGCCAAAACCTCTGATATTTATACACTCCGATCCGGCTCAGTCGTACACGCTGACAGTGACGTCAGGGTGGCGTGATCGCTTGACTGGGTCGATCTGAGTATATCCAGAGGGGCGTGGCTAATACGTCACTAAGAGCGAAAGTATAAATTAAATCGAGGTCCAGGATTCCGTTTCCTCGACAGTTTCCTCCTCCTCGAAGCTGGCTCTTCTCTTTCCGTCTTACATTTTCACTTTTATTCCTTTGGATTTCAGTATACACTTGCAGACTATCTCTGTCATACATACACTCTCATATCTCAGCATTTCATTCGAGATAATTGTAACTTAATATTTTTATTTAAACAGGATAAACGTCATGTGTATGTTGATCACGTGACCTCTAACGTAAAACTGTATCAATTATTATTAGTTAGACAATCAAACTGAAGAGCTTTTATCAGCTCAGATATTTGTTTTTTAAAACTGAATATGACTCCTATCAAGAGACAGATTAAGTAGATAGATATCCATATTTGTTACCACCATGATTTACTAAATTCTGAAATATAAAACTTGAACATTCAGCAGCTATGGTGAACACTTAATCGAAGAATTCTCGATATTAGGTCATATACAAGTCTTCGTAAATATTAGTAAGATCTAACTATATAATAACTGTAGGATCAACCCATTTTTATGGATATTTACAAATATTTAATAAATAATTCCTTCATTATCATAAGAATCGGTATTTCCTGCAATCTTAGACGCATTCAAAAGTTTCAGTCTATCAACAAGCTCATTGACAAACTCATTGACATCATTCCAATAAACATATTCAATTGGTTTTTGATTATAAACCATAGTCAGACCGGATCCGCTAGTTGATTGTGTTCGATTAGTTTTCTTCTTTTTACAATCAAACAATAGTCTTATTATTTTAATATACTTGGAAGACCTATTTCCATTAATTTGTCCAGTAGGTTCGTAATTCCTTCTATGTACATTAGTAATTTGCAAAATTTCTTTATATTCAGTTAAATCACTTCTATCATAATCTGGTGGACCTTTTTAAAAAGTAGATTGTATAACCTCATTTTGCCATCATATACTTTGTCATTAATAATTATTTCAGAGGCACGACCAATTTTTTATTCCATATTACTAATATACTGTTTATTCATTTGTAAATCCAACCTAATGCCATAGGTTTGATCGTGGTCTTTTCAAAGCCATCCATCCTCACTTGCGGCTAAGTTCACACCAGCTATATATATATATATATATATATATATATATATATATATATATATATATATATATATATATATATACAGTGCTATTCAAAAGTCCCCTCCCCCCCTTTTATCTTTTTAACGATTATACATAAACTAGTGAAATTTGGTAACTGAATATTAAGGGTTGTAAACTTCCCTACTAGTGATAATAGATGACGTATGCTACAAAGATGACGTCACAAGGTCGTTGTGACCAATAATTTTAAATGGAACCCTATGGCAAGTGACACCTCTTTTAAAAGGTATCGAAAAAACATATTCAATGATACTAATATTGTTTGTATTTATGGTAGTTTTGATGGATTAAATCAGTAATCAGTAAACTTGGATAATAATTTTAATTACAGATTCATGAATCAGTACCTACTTATAGTAATTGTTCGAAGTGAGCTCTATCTACTTCCTGACAGTAAAATATCCTATTGCGAAACTCTTCTCGTACTTTTTCAAATGTGTCTGCGGAAATAGCCCTACATTCTGTAAAAATACGTTGTTTTAAAACATCGATATTGTCAGGCTGAGTGGCGTAAACCATCGATTTAAGATACCCCCACAGAAAAAAATCTAAAGGTGTGAGGTCCGGTGATCGAGGCGGCCATTCCATTGAACCTCGTCGTCCAATCCATCTACCAGGATATTCTTCACCCAAATACCGTCTTACTGCACCGTAATAGTGTGGAGGAGCACCATCCTGTTGGAATGTTATTTCCAAAATGTCGAATTAATCTTGATTATCTTCCAAAATTTCAAGGATTAACGGTTCTATTGCATTTTGCAACATCTGCAGATACACCTCACCGGTTAAGTTGGTATTTAAAAAAGCAGGCCCAACGACGTGGTTTCCCAGTATACCTGCCCAAATTGACCTTCTCGGGATACTGAGTATGTGTTTCACGAAACATGTGAGGATTTGCGTCACTCCAATATCTCACGTTTTGTGTATCTACATTTCCATTTAGATAGAAAGTACTTTCGTCGCTAAAACAAATTGTTTTGACATAGTCTGGCTGTTGGTTAATTTTAGTCTCCATATTTTCACAAAATTGCAGTCTTCTAGCTGGATCGTCGTCTGAGAGTTGATGAACCATTTTTAATTTGTATGGGTGAAATTTGTTTTTTTTCAACACCCTGTGCACTGTACTTTGACTGACTTCACAGGTTGATGCAACTTGAGTTGTTGAAGAAGTAGGATTTACTATTACTTCTGCCAGTATATCAATTTTTTTCTTATCAGAAATTTGTGGTCTGCCAGATCGTTTTGCATCATTAATACTACACGTTGTTTTAAACTTACGAAGAAGCTCTCTCAAATAAGTCCTCGAAACTGGGCGATCGGGAAACCTTTCATTAAAAATGCGTTCTGCTGCATGAATATTTTCTCCAGTTTCACCAAGTATTAGGATCGCTGCTACTTTATCACCTAAAACACGTACCATTTCTCTTCTTGAAGCACTTAAACGTTCAGCTCACAACAGTTTAACAAATTATTGAATGTACAAATATTTTAAAATTACCACAAGGTACTAAAACAGTTAAAGGTTCGATCAACAATACACAAATTATTAAATGTATAAAAACTTTGACAGCTAAAAAAACATCAAATTGGGGAGACTTGCAAAAACGTCAGATTATTTACTATCCAACTATCCAGTGGCGGAGCTTGAATTTTAAATTTTATTATTAACTGATTTAATTCATCACAGCTTTGCGGTTTTTGAAAGCCAGTTGTCAAAATTGCCGTAAACAGACACAATATTAGTATCATTGAATAGGTTTTTTCGATACTTTTTAAAAGAAGTGTCGCTTCCATTTAAAATTATTGGTCACAATGACCTTGTGACGTCATCTTTGACGCATACGTCATTTATCATCACTAGTAGGGAAGTTTACAACCCTTAATATTCAGTTACCAAATTTCACTAGTTTATGTATAATCGTTCCAAAGATAAGAGGGGGGGGAGGGACTTTTGAATAGCACTGTATATATATGTATATATATATATATATATATATATATATATATATATATATATATATATATATATATATATATATATATATATATATACATACATATTTTATATTTGCTTTTGCAAATTTGAATTTTAAAAACTTTATTTTTACTTGTCGAAGAAATAATTATTTAACTTAAACTTTTTAAACGATTTTTATTAAATAATGTTCCCAATACAACGTACAAGTGAAACTTAATATTAAACTAAAGCTAAAGTGAGCCGAAAGTAATGGTATACTATAACAAACTGGCTTTGTTTCCCTTGGTAGGAGTTTTTATATGAAGGGCTTGCCGGCTGAAAATAGAGTAATGAATTCTTATCGAAGAGACAAAAGCCAAATATAGTCAAGCGGCATTTCCTTACATTCAAAGCATGGGACAAAGTTTAAAATAATAAATGCTTTTAGCTTTTAAGATAATTTCTGCGCGAGTGCAATAATTGTTATTTATATGACATTTAAATTATGTTTACTAAAATATTCCTATCTTGATTGCTCTATCCACTTATGAATAGTATCTTTCTATGGGGTGTACATTCTGATGTAACAGCTCCACCCTATAAAAAAAGTTGATGCTATACTATGCTGCAACTTTTATAATAATCAATTCACATGATAAAATAAGTTATCATCATTAGGTCATCAGTCCTAGGACTGGTTGCACGCTAACCTCCAGCTTCTCCTATCTTGTGCTAACCTACGCATATCGCTAATTGTGCTACAACCTACATCCCTTACTATTTGCGAGCAGTAGTCTAATCTAGGCCTACCTCTGCCTTTCTTCATTCCTATTTCTGCCTCCAAAATATGGCGGACTATTCCTCCATGTCTCAGTAAGTGGCCTACCATTCTATCTCTTCTCTTCTTTAAGTTTTTCCACCTACTTCTTTTCTCGCCGACTTTCTCCAATACTTCTTCGTTTGTAACCCTATCAGTCCATGGTATTTTCATCATTCTTCGGTAACACCACATCTCCAAAGCTTCTAATTTCTTCCTACTTGCTTCCCCTACCGTCCAGGTTTCGCAGCCGTATAGTGCCGTGCTCCATACATATGTTTTAAAAAATCTCTTCCTTGTTTCTAAGTTTATTACCCCCGAGCATAAAAGTGCTTTCTTTTTGTTAAAAGCTACTCGACCCTGCGCTATTCTTTGTTTTATGTCTTTATCGCTTCTTCCATCCCAATTTATTTTACTTCCTAAATAAGTGAAGTCTTTAACTTCCTCCAATCTTTCATTATTAATTTGTACTTTCGTTTTTGCTCTGCTCTCGCGCCCTCTGCACACTAACACTTTAGTTTTGTTTTTATTCACCCTCATTCCGTATTCCTCTGTCAACACTGCCTCCATTTCGTTCAATGCTGATTCTAGTTCCTCCTTACTAGATGCTAATACTGCTATATCATCCGCGAATCTCAGCATTTTTAGTTTCTGTCCCTGTACTTTAATCCCGAAATCCACTCTATCTTTTACCACATTAATCGCCTTTTCGATGTACAGATTAAGAATTAGTGGTGATAGCGTACATCCTTGTCTTACTCCTTTCCTAATACCTACTTCCCTTTTTCCCCTTCTACTTCTATAACAACAGTTTGCTCTATGTATAGATTGTGTACTACTCTCCTATCTCTATACTTCATTACCGCGCTCTTTAGTATCTCGAACATTTTTTCCCATCTTACGTTATCAAAAGCTTTTTCTAAATCTACAAATCCTATATAAGCGTTCTTTCCTTTTTCTATTGTTTTCTCTAACATTACTCTTAGCGCCAGAATAGCTTCGCGAGTTCCCCTATTTCGCCTAAACCCGAATTGGTCTCCTCCTAGTATTTCCTCCGCTCTATTTTCCATCCTCTTCTGCACTATTCTAGTTAAGATTTTTGACGCATGGGAAGTTAGGCTAATTGTTCTAAAGTTCTCGCATTTGTCGGCTCCTCTCTTTTTCGGTATAGTAACGATAATGTTCCTCTTATAATCCTCCGGCATCTCGCCCGTTTCGTATATGTATTTTACCAGGTCAAACATCCTATTTACTACTTTCTGTCCCGCACATTTCAAAATTTCCGCCTGTATTTTATCTACACCTGGCGCTCTATTATTCTTTAGCCCCCTTAGTGCTATTTCAAATTTCTCTCTCAATATAGGTTTCCCTACATCTTCCCTATCGATGCTAGATTCTTCCTCTAATATCTCTCCTAATTCCTGACCCTCCTTATTGTTCCTATATCCCTGAAGTTCCTCTTAATTATTTTGTATGCCTCATCGGTCTTACCTACTTGCAACTTATCTTCTACTTCTTTGCATTTATCCTCTATCCCTTGTTCTTTCGCTTTTCTACATTTTCTAATGATTTCCCACTTTATTGACTTATACACGTTTTCAGTCCTTCTTCGTCTCGTCTGTTTTTGTAGCCTCGTCTCTTTTGCATTAAGTTTAAGATTTCGTCCATTATCCAGGGCTTCCTAGCTTCCCTTTATCGTGTCCTAAAACGTCCGTAGCCGCGGAAGCTAGACTATTCTTGATACCCTCCCACTCAGTTTCTGCGTTCTTGATTTCGTCCTTACTCGTTTTATTTATTAATTGATCTGTTTTCTCCTGGAACTTATCTTTCATATTCTGATCCCTCAATATGTCTACATTTATACGTTTCTTATCCTTCCGGGTTTTCAGATTTTTGAACTTTAATCTAGCTTTCATGACTACCAAGTTGTGGTCGCTGTCTACATGTGCTCCTGGATAACTCTTACAGTCTTTTACTTGATTTCTAAATCTCTTCCTAACCAGAATGTAGTCTATCTGATACCTGTCTATCCCTCGTGGCATTTTCCATGTGTACCGTCTCCTAACGTGATTCTTGAACAATGTGTTCGCGACTACCATCTTGTGCTTCTCACAGAATTCTATCAGTCTGCTACCTCTCTCGTTTCTGTTTCCTAATCCATAAGGACCTACAAATTCTCCTTCTTTCCCCTCACCTACAACTGCGTTAAAATCTCCTACTATTATTAAATTTTCATGACCCTTCACAAATCCTATTATCTGCTCTATGTCCGAATAAACAGCTTCTAACTCTTCCTCACTGTGGCTAGAAGTAGGTATGTATACTTGCACTATTACTGTTTCCACTGGCTTCGAATCTAACCTAACCATCATTACTCTCTCGCTGTATTGTAGGTACCTATCTACACACTGTCCTGCGTTCTTCCGCATAACGATCCCTACTCCCGCGTTTCCATTTACCGATCCTGTGTGTATTACCCTATAGTCACCGCTCCAAAAATCTCCTACTTCCGGCCAGCGCATCTCACTTATACCTACTATATCTAATCCTAACCTATCCATTTCTATCTTCAGATTTTCTAGCTTCCCTGCTTGTCTCATGCTTCTGACATTCCACGCTCCGACTCGTGAAATGCTACACTTCTTACTATTATTGCACTCGATCACGTCTCCCGGAACAGTCCTCACCCGGAGATCCGAACGGAGGACTATTTTACCTCCGGAGTTTTTTGCCCCAGGAGACGCCATCATTAATTTGGGATAAGCTTTCTGCCAGCTGTTCTGAGGATTATAATGTGGTGGTTTCCTCTTGCCTTCCACATCGCAGTCGTGTGTGTCATAGCACCATACCAACCCCCACGGTTTCTGCCACTATGACTATTGAAAGAGCTGCTGTCCTCCTTCAGGGACTTGTCTTAGTCTGGTTTTTCAATAAGGACCCTCCCACTATGGTTAAACCTATGGTACGGCTTCTTAAATCATTAAAACGCGCAAGCCGACCCACCCGTTCTAGTTTGCACTAGAACTTCGTCAAGGTTCAAGTCCTATCGGATCGGGATAAAATAAGTAATAACAATAAAATAGCACAATAGTGTTAAATATACATGAAATATAAACATAGAAAATACAAATAATTTTAAAATACTACTTCGTGTACGTCTTCGAGTTTATTTTTAGCTCTATGTCTTCTTCATCTGTGGCTTGAGAAGAGAGAAATCATAACTATAATTAAAGTAAAAATTACATATGTGAACCAGGATATATATTTCGTTACAAAGGTTCATTCATTATTTTATCTAATTCTTCAGATTATTGGTCTAGTTTGTGCTTTGCAATATTTAAATCTTCAGCATCTTGATTACCTAATTTAAGCGGTTTCAATTTAGGAAGATTATCCTTATCAGGTAAGTGATTACAACAATCATAAGCTACAGATATGGATCTATAAGAATATGATATATTTGCTCCATAAAATACAATAGGTTCAGCTCGAATTCTCGTACTTCCTATAAATGCATTGCAATCTGGTTGCAATTTCAATATTACATTTGTATTTATTATCTCTGACTTGACGTCGTGATTTGGACATTTAATTGTTACGGGTAATGGCTCAGATACAGATATTAATCATTTGTTTTTTTCTAGTTTTTGGACATTGTACTCTTTTGCAAATATTATTACTGTCTGACAAGTACGTGGTAATGAATTAACATTTTTTAATATTTGAGCTTCGCATATTGCGTCACTATCAATGGGATATGACAATAAATTTGTACATAATTTAATGTTTAAATATACAATTTTACAATTGTTTATGTCGGGGATTCACACGAATGACAACGAATCATCTTCTTTTACAATGTATTTCTGATTTGTAGCAAGGATGTAATGTAAACCTGTTCTGTTGTCTAATATCGGTATAGGATATAAACGATACAATGTATATATTTATGGCTCTACTAGTGGAATATTTAAAACGAATACAATTTTGAAATTTGCTTGAAATGCTTTTAATTGTATAATGTCTAAATAGCGTACTATTTGTGAGGGTACTGCTGATAAGGGTAAGTTATTTCTACTTAGAGATTGAGATATCTTTAGTAGAGAAGAGACTAAATCTTGGGGTGTTATTATTGAACTGTGCAATATTTCTAATCGTGCAAATGTGATTGATTTTATGATATCGTCTAGAGTATCTTTTATGTAAGTATAACTTTCTAGTAATGATTCACACAATTCTGTTATTTTTAATTTTATTTCAAGGGACCACATATCGCTTGAAATTTTGCGAATAGAGTTTTCTATTTGAATTATATCCTTATTAAATGTTTCTTCATCTATTCTTAATTTTTGCATAGTTGTATTAAAACCTTTGATTAGTGAAGTGGTAACAGAAATTTGATTTTTCATAATATTTTCTAAATGACGTTCGTCTTGATTAATTTTATCTGTACAGTTGAGGTAATATTCTCCGTCAGGCATCTAAGTTACTTGTGATTTTTAAGCGAATTATGCGAGATAATTTGCTTAGTGAGTTTACATGTAATCTTATTGAATCTTTTATTTTATTAATGAAGTTTATTACACGAGGGTGATCATCGTTTAGAGTGTTCAAAATTTCGTCTAAGTAGTCATCGTTATTGTCTAGAGCCTTTTTTATTGGTTCTAAATCTTTATATACCAGTAATGTTCATTTTTCATTAGAAATTTTTACATGGGCTTCCTCGTGGTAATATATTCCAATTGTATTATTTATAGGTGAGAGTGTAAACTGTGATGTAGCCGATGTGAACAGCAGGAAAGGCCTGAAAATAAATTTTAATTTTTAATCTATCGAAATTTATTTGTGACGTTTGTTTAGTTTCGGGGTTAGAAACTATTGCTGAATTATTGTGTATTTCTTTTTTATTTGGGACTCTTTAACATATACTTTATCGCCTACTTTATATTGTGGTAAATTTTCACAAATTTACCACAATTACAGCGTATGGGATAATAGTAAGTGGGTTTTCGTTAGGGTTTTCAGATTTGTTCGTTCGAATCATTTCTAATAATGTTGCGTGAAATCTTTCTACTGATCCATTAGATTATGGATGACTAATACTAGAGAAGGTGAGTTTAATATTATCTAAGGTGCATAAATCTTTAACTAGTGTATTGTCGAATTATCTGCCGTAATCGCAATGTAACCTTAATGGAGTTCCGTAGTGCTGGAAATAAGTAAGAAGTGTATTTACAATGGATTTAGCTCATTTGTATTGGATTTGTCTTGTGTGAATTTCGTTAATTCGTCACGTATAACTAATACATAATTTTCTGCAGGAATTTCTTCGCAATTTTTTATATAATTTTCTATGTCTTTACTTAATACTTTCCAATTATATTTACTTTTGACTCTACGAATAGTTTCGTTGATTTCTCTGTATAGGTTTGCTTTACCTGAATGATTTTGATCGATTATTATAGGTATTTCGTCTTCGTTTAGTGGTTTTACCGTATTTTGACAAATCGTAATTTTGATACCTTTCTCTGCAAATATAAACGATAATATTTCAAGACTTGGTAAACTTAAATTATTTTCGACAAAATATGTCTCTAAATCATTGAAAACGTTCTTGTCTCTATAGAGTGTTATAAATAGTGATTCGAATACGTCGTCTGGTTCGTAAGGTAGGGGATGATATAATATTTTCGATTTCTTACTGTCTTACTACTAGTATATGTTACAATGTGTTTATGACTTTTGTCTAGTAACTGATTGTTAGTGAAATTAATTTTCGAGTAATCAATTAATGATTGTGTTTTATACAACTTTACGAATGTTTCTAATTCCTGTACAATTGTTTCTGGTGTTCTAATAGTAAAATCATCGTTGTCGTTTTCGTTTGAGGCTGACACATTTTTATGAAATATAGAACATTCCTTGAAGTGATTTATTTTACCAGGTTTATATTGAATTTCATAGCTATACCCTTCGAGTTTCAATCGCCAACGAGCTAAACAACTGCCTGGATCTTTTATGGATAATAACCAGGTTAAAGGCCTGTGGTCGGTTACTAATGTGAATTTTCTGCCGTATAAGTATGGTCTGAAATGCTTAACTGCCCATACAATTGCTAAAAGTTCTCTTTCGATTGTAGAATATTTGGTTTCTGCATGACATAATGTTCGAGAAGCGAAGGCAATGGGAAGATCTCGATTAATGGGATCTTGTAATAAAACCGCGTCTATGGCGAATGCGCTGGCATCAGTGGTTAAAATAAAGCGTTCCTCGAAATTCGGGTATATTAGAATTGGGGGAGATATTAAAGCATTTTTTAACTCTTGAAATGCGGATTGACAATCGGAATTAAAATTAAATGGAATATCTTTCTGTAATAGTTTCGTTAAAGGTTTAGAAATTTTTGCAAAGTTAGGTATAAATCTTCTATAATAGCCTGTAAGCCCTAAGAAAGATTTTATATCTTTTGGTGTTTTAGGTTGAGGAAAGTTCTTTACACATTCTACTTTTGCGGGGTTAGGTTTTACACCTTCATGAGTAATTATATATCCTAAGTATGCTACTTCTTTTATCAAAAATTCGCATTTGTCTCATTGGATTTTTAAATTTGCGTTTTTGAGACGCTGGAAAACTTCAGTCAATTGTAAAATGAATATACGAGTACAATGATATCATACGAGACAGCCTTCGTTTTGGATTCCTAGCAGTATATTGTCCATTACTCTTTGAAATGTAGAAGGGGTACTTTTCAAACCGAATGGCATACGTACAAATTCGTAGTGTCCATTTTCTATAGAAAAAGCAGTTTTAGGGATGTCGCTGGGGTCAATTTCAATTTGGTGAAAGCCAGAGGCTAAATCCAACGCTGTGAAATACGCACATTTTCCTAATTGGAAGCCTGAGTTATTAGGTAAGGGGTATTTGTCTTCAACAGTGAGTTCATTTATTTTCCTGTAGTCTATTACTACCCTACAGGGGCGGATGGTGTATAGGTGCTGCAGAGCTGCAGAACTGCCAAAAAAATTAGATATTTGTATATTTTCGCGACATAATAATTACTAAAATTTATTAATAAAATAATTTGGTTAGTTGGTGCAGATAACCAAATTATTGCGTTAAAGTCGCATTCTGCCCGCCGTCCTCTATTGAGTAGTAGACCAGATGAATTATCTGGGTCTCTATGCGAGCGCGTCGCGGTACATTGAACTGGGCCACATGAGGTAGTTCTCAGCACGGATCGGCACACCCGTCCTCCCCCTCAACTCCCGCGACAATCCACCCTTGGCGCTCGTAAATGTGTGAATTTACACGGTCAGTGTGTGAATTTACACGACAACTCCAAAAGCCATCTACATAATACATTGGAATTAGCTTTATTAGGAACAACTAATATTAAAGCGTAGCTAGATTCAGCTTATTGGATAAATGTGCAAAAGCATAATGATAATGTGACAAAAAAGAGATACGTTTTGTCAAAAATTATAAACTGCATAAAGTTTTGTGGGGCCTTTGAACTGGCACTGCGAGGACATGACGAAGCTGAAACCTCTCAAAACCTGGGGATATTTCGTGGTTTGATAAATGTTTCTGCTGAGCTTGATGTAACTTTAAGCGAGCATCTACAAAATGCTTCGGTATTTAAAGGAACCTCTAAAGAAATTCAAAATGATCTTTTAGACTGTATATTAAAAGTCTGTCATGAAGAAATAATTAAAGAAATTAACAAACCTTAATTTTTGGCAGTTATGGCAGACGAAACAACTGATGTATCTGCAAGAACTCAGTTAGTGGTAGTTTTAAGATATATTCTCGATGGTGAACCGATTGAACGTTTTTGAACATACCTGAAACCTACAAAATGTGACGCTGAAACTCTTCCGGAAAATATTTTAAGTGTTATAGACCATCTAGTAGAAAATTCACCTTACAAGCCTTTTCTCTTAACCAAAGAATATGACGGCAAACATGAATGTTCTTCAAAAAGGTATTAAATTCCAAAAAATTTTGTATGAACGGATTTTGCATACAAATTCTAAAGTATCAGGAAAACGTGTGACCTTGAAAATTTTCAACATTTTCGTCTGCGGCGCAAGTTTTTGCGGCCCCTACGGCGCCAGTAGTTTAGATACGTTTGAAATTTACACGCGGGCGGCCAATACCCTAGGATCGGCCCTGTGTAGAACACCCGTTTCATTTCATCATGAACCGCCACTGCTATACTATATTTTTGTTTACCTGAAGCGTCAATTTTTTTTTGGCACCACCCACACTGGGGACGACCAGGGGGAAATTGAGTGTTTTATAACCCCTTGTTGAAAAATTTGCTGATTTGTGACTTTACTTCTTGTTTATAAACATGGGGATACCTATAAGATTTTGTAAATACGGGTTTTGCTCCGTTAGCATATATCGAATGTTTTATTTGATTCGTAAATGTTAAGTTGTCGCCTTCTAAGTAAAATATGTCTGAGAATTCTAAGCATAAATTTGTAATTAATTCTTTTTCTTCGATGTTAAGGTGTTCTAAACGAAGTTGATTCTTTATTTCAGCTTCACTATCGATTAATTGTGTTTGATAATAATTTTCGTTAGAATTGAAATTTAGTGTTTGTTCGAAATTTGTAATTGGTTCTACATTTAAATCGGAAAAATCAATAGTTTTTGGTATTGCATTAGCGTTTAAAATTGTTGTGAAAAATTCACCATTTTCGTTAACTTTAACTAAAGCGTTTGGTAGTCTAACCTTTTCTTTCTCTTGTCCTATCTATTAGAAATGCATCTGTGTTTTTTAAGTTACACTTTAATTTAAATAATTTTTCCATTGATGGTTCTATAGTAATTTTATTTTTTATTTTGACAGTTTCATTAGAATTGGGAGTGTTTAAAATAGAGTCTCCATCTACTTTAAATAATGGCAGTGTTTTGAAATTAGTAATTAATTGTTTGTTTTTCAAATCTATTATGCAATTATAGTGTTCTAGAAAATCTGAACCTAACAATCCATCAAATTCAATATCTAGATTGTAAATATATACTTTGTGGGGATCTTTGATATTAAAAGGTATGAAAGTTGATTAATTAATTAAAATTTTTTGATCTGTTATGCCTTGTATAATTAATTACATTTTCAGGAAACCTTTGAGGAACATTTTTGACTGCATTTTCTTTGAATATAGAAAGTCCTGCACCAGTATATATAAGTAATTTGAATGTATTTGTCGCATCTTTAATGTAATATAAATTTCTAGAATTCACGGTTAACAGAGGGTTTAAATAAAATTTTGCTCTGGAAAGTTGACATTGGGGTCGAAATTGTCTAAATTTATAGCATTCATTTGTGTCTCTAAGATTATTTCTGGCTGATTGTCCTGAATAATCGACGGGTGATCTAAATGAATAATCTGCTGAAAATCCTATTCATGCACGTCTTGTGGTTCGTTATTTGCAAAATCATAATCCGAATTAACGTGATGAGTTCTTGGATTATTTCTAATATTAGAATTTTGGTTTTGTCTAGTTTGATTAAATTGTTGATGTATGTTTGGATTAAAATTCCTTTGTTCATAAGCATTCCGCGTGTTAGTGTTATTAGACTGGTTATTATTTTGAATGTTACTTGAGTAATTGTTATTTTGTGTACTATTCGGTACATTTCGTTGAAATTGTTGACCGTAAGAAGAACTGGGTAATTTTCTCGATTGTGATAATCGTTGATGACATTCATTAAAAGAATGACCGTTGCGTTTACAAAAATTACAAAATTTAATTGGTTGTAAGTTTTGAGGTTTTCCCATCGGTTGTTAAGTATTATTTGGTTTCTTATAAAATTTTTGATTTTCAAAATATGACAGTTGAAGTTCTCGCCTAATGCGATTTGAAGTTTCTAACATATTCGTTTGGTTACTAGCTCTTATTAGCTGCCCTAATCTAGGTTCTACCCCGTTTGTAAAGTTTTAAGCGTTATTACGTCTAAAAGGTTTGTTTGTGCTGCTTTTTGTTCAGCGCTTAAATGTGATTTTTGCACAGCTGCGTACATTTTAGAATTATGCGTTTGTAATCTGGAATAGAAAGTTGTGGCGGATTCGCCAAGTATTTGTTTTATTCTTTGGAGATACTGTATTAGCGAAATTAGATCTCTCGTATCGTCGAAATGAGAATTTAGTAAACTCTTAATTTCACACCAAGTTTCTGTGTTACGAGAATTTATTAATTGTGCCGCTCTACCTGTGAGCTTATTTTTAATATGTAAATTAAGTAATATTTTTTGGTCACCTACAGCCATACGATGTGCATAGTCGCATGCATTAATAAATGTGTTTAGGAAGATTTGGTCTCCCTCAAATTCTGGGATGATTGAGAATATCCCAGAAAGTTTGTATGTTTCAACTTGTTCTGATTCACTCATTGTGGAAATAAATATTTATATAAGTTTATTTGAAATATAAGTAATTTGCTAAATAGCTTTAAAAGAATGTTTTATTATTTTCGTGTAATATTTTTGGAATTTATGTTAAATATGGAATCTTATCTAACTAGAAAATAATTAGTTACTAGTAGCGATCGTGTTTAAATTATTTAAAATTTATTATATATTCTTTGATTTACGTAACCCTTTTGTTATTTAAATAGTTTCTTTATAATATTATAAGCAATATGTAGAGAACAGAACGAGTTTTTACGAATATTCAAAAATAAAGTGAAACTATAAATTAAATAAAAGATGATTCTTTGACTTACAATAGTACGAAAAATTTCATCTGGACTGTACTCGATCTTTGCCAGGGGCTTCTCCAGGAGTTCCTAATGCACAGAAGATGAGATGCGTGTTCTTTGCTTCAGTAAAGGGTTGGAACCCACCAACGGAAGTGAGGACGATCTCCGGTTCTTGTACCGTTCGAGGAAGTTAGGCAGTTCCTTGTTCTTCTCCCAAAGTCAGCCAAGTTAGGACGATACATTTGTTCTTCCGCTGTTCTGAAATCCTACAACGACTGCGCCAATTTTTATATTTGCTTTTGCAAATTTGAATTTTAAAAACTTTATTTTTACTTGTCGAAGAAATAATTATTTAATTTAAACTTTTTAAACGATTTTTATTAAATAATGTTCCCAATACAATGTATAAGGGAAACTTAATATTAAACTAAAACTAAAGTGAGCCGAAAGTCGTGGTATACTATAACGAACTGACTTTGTCTCCCTTGGTAGGAGTTTTTATATGAAGGGCTTGCCGGCTGAAAATAGAATAATGAATTCTTATCGAAGGGGCAAAAGCCAAATATAGTCAGGCGGTATTTCCTTACATTCAAAACATGGGGCAAAGTTCAAAATAATAAATGCTTTTAGCTTTTAAGATAACTTCTGCGTGAGAGCAGTTTTCTTGTTAATCCATATTTTCTATTTTAATGTGATTTTTGGCAGAAATCGAAACATCGTTTGTTTTTCGAAACAAAATAAACATGACTGAAACGGCAGAAATTCATTTTAATTAGAACATGAAAACAAAACAGGAACATAACAAAATTTAGAACGTAATAACAAATGAAAGATAAAAAAAAATTGTAACATAATGACAAGAAATAATAAATGAATGTAAAATTACAATAAATATTCTGTATGACCGCCATTTTGGTTCAAACACCGGATAATTCTGTCATATACTCCTCGCGAAGCAGGCCCACGAAGTTCGTCAGGACTTAGATTAGTAAGCGCATCGTGAACAAGGTTCAATAATTCCTCTTTAGTTTGTACAGGCCTAGAGTACACTAGATCTTTTATACGGCCCCAGGGGTAAAAATCCAAGGGCATAAAATCGGGTGATCTAGGTTGCCAGTTCCAGGGTCCCTGTGGGCCAATTCACTGATCCTTGAACATCAAGGTCAAGTATTGGTGTACAGCTATAGTGGAATGTGCTGGAGCGCTATCCAGCTGATACCAATAGTTTTCTCTATCACGTGGAGGTAGAGCATTTAGGAAATCACTAACAAACCCTCTGAGTATCTCCAAATATCTAGACCCATTCAAATTTCCATCGTACGCTTGATATGCCACTCTATTGTCCATAATTAAACAAAATACATTAAAACTAAAATGGTCCTGATGATTATTTTCCCTTATGACGTGTGAATTATCTTGTGCCCAGTAGTGATTATTTCGGCGATTTATAATTCCTTGCCTGCTGAATTTTGATTTATTAGTCCACATAATCTTTTGAAGAAATCTCGGATCTTATGTAATTTTTATGCACATGAACTGGCAAAGTCGACTCGTCTTGCCTCATCACCAAGACGTAATCCGTGTACAATTATCTCAGATAAAGGATGTATTTTATGTTTTCTTAATATTCTGTGGATTGATGCTCTTGAAATATCCAAATCCAGCGCTGCTGCTGGAGTTGAACTCCGTGGATAAGCTTGAAAATGAGCCAACACATTCACCTCGTTATCTTCATTATCTATTACGGGCTTTCGTGTTGCCTTTACACTCCCACTTACCATAAACCGAGCTTCGATTCTTGCGAATTTTCCAGGAGTCATTGTTGGTAGGTCCGGATATCGTTCGTTAAGAAGTCTGCATGTTCGTCTGACAATTCGTCTACATTCACCGTGCGTATAAAACAAATTTAACAAATCATTATTGGAATATTCTTCATTATTCTCCATTATAAATTATACTTGAGAAAACTAACAAAATCACTAGAACTGTAAGTAGATACCACACGAATTTATGAGCTGATACAGCTTTGAAATAAAATCAACTTTGTTTCAATTCCTGTCAAAATCAAGGCTTACTAGAACTTTTTAGAACTTAGATAGAACTTTTCATTTTAGAGTTTCATCGGATTTTAATAAAAAATAATGGATTAACAAGAATACCATTGGAAATAGGTATTGGGAAAGCTATAGCGAATCGATGCAGAATCAAATTCTGCATCCGATCATCCAATAATATACAGGGTGTCACATTTGAAATAACGAACTTTTTCAACTTTGAAAATGATGGAATTCGTGATCAAATTTTGGACACCCTGTTTGCGATAAATTAATTGTCAATGTGGATTTCGGAAGTACCATTCTTGTACCTCCGTGTACCCCAGAAGCGCTTAGCACCAGTCGAAATTGGGTAAAAGGCACAGGGCTGAAAATAAGGCTACGTCTTTCAAAATTTTCAAAGGAATCAAGATATCTAAGAAACAGTTAAAAATAGGTATAGGGAAACCTGGCGGAACTCATGAAATTTTCTCAGGAATCGAAAAATGAAATAATATACCGGGTGTTCTATTTAAAATAAGGAAGTTACTGGCGACTGCCGGGATAACCGGAAGTGGTATTATCTTGAAAATATTTCAAAATGAAAGAGAATCTTGAATAATCCTGGAGTCCAAAAATTCAGATTTCTAAGTTGTTTCTAACCACGAAGACTTCTAACGAACGGCTACCGGGAGAAACCCTGTATATATATATATATATATATATATATATATATATATATATATATATATATATATATATATATATATATATATATATATATATATATATATATATATATACTTTGATCATCAGTTGGTAAACTTACTTTGGCCGGTGTAAAACGGTACATGTGCACACTTCCCAAGCACACCCAGTAAAAGTAGGCTTATTATACTGCACGGGTAAAGGTTTGACTATATGAGTGTATGATAGAGAAGTTAGGTTAGGTCAGAACAACACCCACTGAATAACAAGGCCTTAGTGCTTGTCGTGTGACGTCATCAATGTAGGCCGTGCAATTTTAATCATATAAGGGGATACATACACTAATATTTATGAAAACTATCAATAGTTAACTTATTTTAAAGAACGCTAGTTATATGATAGGCTTCTTGACAAATCCCAAAAATTATGTTTGAGTTTTGGTTTAATACTAGGTGTAGTATTAAGTGCAGGCTCCCAACTCCCCTACACCAGCGCCAAAATTCAGGATATGTATTTATGTATAATAAACATTTTTCACACTACTGAAAAGAGGTTATTACACATAAATACATATACTGAACTATTACACACCTTCTCTTAATTATTATTACTTAGTAGGTATAATATAGGTATGCATGTTCATGTTATGCAGTTTCAAATTGCATTTACCTACCTAACATCGTGCATAACTTAGTGTTGAGGTGAGAGTTTAGGTATAAAAAATATATTATAGAACACAAGCCATGAAAATACATTAATTAAACTTTTAAAGAAATAGGTTCCAAATTATATACGTTTAGTTATAAAAAATATTTATGCATATATAGGTAGGTATATGGCCTACTTCGTTAATGTATCGAGTTTTCTTTTTTATTTCCTTTTTATAAATGGTCGCTATTTTTAGCGCAATAATTTTTTAAGAGGGCATTGGAAATACTTTTGAGAATAATTTTTAAAATGTCTTTTGCATTATGATTAGCGCATCCATCGAAATGTGAGACATGTTTCTGTTCAATACAATATTCCAAAATTAAATGAACCATGAACGATCTTTTATTATAGATTTCTAGAAATGTGTCCTCAAATTCATTTATTAATTTATTGAAGATTATATAAGTCATAGATACAACATTTATAACTTGTCCTTGGGGATATAAAAGTCCTCCACGATTTAATTTATTAATGAGATCAAAATTGTCCTCAACAATAGATTGCTCGTCATAGGTATACTAATTTTTGTTTACAGCTGGCACATTGTAATTTTTTTAACGTAATATAGCAACAATAACCACCTAAATATGTAATTAACGGCAATACATCGTTGATATCGTGAAAGTGATCATCATTTATTAAAATTTGAGACAATAACGTGTTAATTTGAGAAAAGTCTTGTTGAGAGCAATTTTTGCTTATTTCAAGGGCTTTTGACAAATTTAACTCATCAATATTTTTGAGCTTTTCATCTTTACTTGGCGGTATTTTGACATCTTTTGATAAATAAATGGGGCAATTTAAAAAAATAGATGGTATACAGTCTTCTTTTAGCCGTGGTTTTAGTAAATCTATTGTAGAAATCTTACCAGTGTTTGAGTCTTGAACTGTTATACTTTTTATTATACTACCTTCAGGAAAATGAGCTTCACATACTCTCGTGTTGTTTGTGGGCTGAATGTTATCTCGGAGTATCGCTTTTAGCCATTTTGGTCGTAAACTTACGTCCTTTGGAAAACCGAAAACATGAACTTTAGGCCCATTTTTATAATAGTTTCCGTTACAGCCAGGAACACAACACTTTTGAGGCATAATTTCACTAAGTATCAGTTACCACAAAACTAGCCGAAACCAAGAGAAAAACATACAATTAAACACGAACAAAAACTTATAAACTGTGCTGTAAACAAACCGACGGACCGCCAAAAAAGCAACAGGTTATAAGTCCGAAATATATGGTTTTACGTATTTAAAAATACGCCTAACAATATAAATTGTATACCTAAATATACAACGAAATATTAGGTACAAGTTTCACGCACTTAAAAGCACATAAATAGTTCTGATTTCAGAAAACTGTAAGAAATAACGCTGAATATAGCAAATTTTAGGTTTAGAGGTTAACGTACCAGATGAGCGCTGTTGCCGGCTCCGTAAGGAAAGTATTTTTGTTAGGGAAGTCGAACAAGGTAGTAGTATTTGATAATTAAATAAATAAATTACGAAATACCACATTAAAAAAAGAGGAAAGAACATCTTATGGAAATATGTGTTTTATGATATTGAAGAAGAAAATGGTAATTTAAGAGAAAGAGATACATCCTTTATATACTGGAATCCTAATATTCGCTAGTATCGTAGTAGTCTGGCAACGTTGCAAACATCTGTTGCCTTTCGATCGTGTTTCGCCACCGGTAAGCTGGCTTCCTAAATCTTCGCTCCATATCGGAAAGGCCTACATTCATGACGTCACAAGCTAAAATTTTGTGAGCACTTTGTCCTTATGTAGAAGTGTTGTTGGTCAGAATCGATGTGATATCTAGTTACCTATTAAAAGGAAATGTAACTTTCAATGAGCAATTATAATCTTATAAGAAATAAGAATCATAACTGCGTTTATATGAAGCTTTTTCAAGAGTAGATGATTCATAGATACCTACTTACGTAAAAAAGTTACGGTCATTTTATAACTTTATGTTTAAATAATGGTTTCCTTTTGTATTTCTAAAGCTATTGTACATTTCGTTTAATAAACAATGTGTTTACTTCATTTTTATTTTTAAATCTGGAATCCAAAATTCTGTAGATACAATTGCCTAGGATAGGTACTCACATTTACCACCATCCATAGGTAAATGTGTACATTTTCTGGTAAAAGTGGCTATATTCGTCAATTACTAGTGTTATATTTACATAAATATGACATAAATGTGAGTATCCTAGGCAATTGTATCTACAGAATTTCGGATTCCAGATTTGAAAATAAAAATGGAGTAAAAAAATATTGTTTATTAAACGAAATGTATAATAGTTATAAAAATACAAAAGAAAATCATTATTCAACTATTAACTAGATATCATATCGATATCACCTAACCTAACTTCTCTCTCATACAGAGTCAAACCTTTATCCGTGCAATAGGTGTGCCTACATTTACCGGGTGTGCTTGGGAAGTGTGCACATGTACCGTCTTAAGGCCCCCATACACGAAGGAACCATTTGGCCCGGAGCCGTTTGCACGAGTCCTTTCGGCCTTGGTCCAAATCGCAAGGGTCACACACGGACAAGCCAGTTCCGTATCTTCTGGCAGTACCTACCTAGTGTTGTGCAAAGTTGTGTCTAGTTTTCAACGTCACTGCATCAATCGTCACCTCAATATGAACAACGAGGAATTATTGAATTTATCTGCCGTTGCAGTTTGCATTTATATTAAGAAAAAGAGGAAACCAAGAAGGCAATGGCAGAAAGAATGGTTTTCAGCTAGAAACCAATTAACACATTTCCGGTTGATTGAACACCTCACTCTCGAACCTGCTGACTGGCGTAATTGCCTCCGAATGGATGAAGTAACGTACAATGTGTTGCTCAAAATGGTAACGCCAATCATTCAGAGACAAGACACGAATATGAGACAAGCCATCACGCCTCATGAAAGATTGACTGCAACACTTCGGTATTTAGCAAGTGGCTGTACCTATGAGGAATTAAAATTTTCTACGGCTATTTCACCCCAGGCTTTGGGGCGGATAATACCTGATACCTGTCGAGCAATTGTGTATTGTCTCCGAGATTACATGCAGGTAGGTACTTATAAAATTACTTCGCTTGCGGTAATAAGATTTATTAAAAGAATAATTTTTGTACAATCAAGCCAATTATCATTTATTACATGTTATTGAATGTACCAACAGCATTCATGTAAGCTGTCATAATGTTATTAGGGGTAGATGTTGAAGGAGGAGAAGGATTAGGGGGAGGAGGCAGATGTTCAGTAATAATTCTAGAAGTAAAATTTAGACTTTCAAACTCAGCTAGGAAAATTGCCTCATTGATCAATTTTTGGCAGAAAGGGATCATTGATGGCGGCTAAGATCGAAGCTTTTCGGCAATGTGCTCTCCATACGCATCATGAGGTTGCTTTGGATTTTGAGCAGAAGCCTGGATAGGTTCCTCCATTATTTTCGCTATTTTCTCCAAAACTTGGTCGGCTTTCTGCTTAGGCCTTTTGAAGTTTGTTGAGGGTTTGGTCGACGAAGTCCCAGAAGAAACTTGACTACTCTCACTGGTTGCATCATCAAGCGTGGCTTCATTCTGGGGAAAACAGCAATGATAATTTGATATTACTAATATTTATATTATTATTATGTTATTTGATATGAGCATGACATTATTTGAACCTGATAATTGTTATTTCATGTTTATTTGCTTTGTTTCAGATGCCTAAAACTGTTGAAGAATGGACGAAGATCGCGCAACAATTTGAAGAAAAATGGAATTTTCCACATTGCTTAGGCGCAGTGGACGGAAAGCATGTTTGCATCATCCCACCTCCAGGAAGTGGTTCGTACTTCTATAATTACAAGCAATTTCACTTCATTGTACTCATGGCTTGCGTTAATGCGAATTATGAGTTTATCTGGGTCGAATCGGGCACAAATGGTCGAGGGGCCTTAAAAAATACGGAGTTTTTTCAAAAATTGAACGCAGGCCAACTTAACTTACCTCCCGCTCAACCTTTTTCAAATGACGTTAACACATATGCACTGTACGTTTTTGTTGGAGATGAAGCATTTGCATTGCGAACTGATTTTATGAAGCCATTCAGTCAGAAAACATTGAATAGACAGAGAAGAATTTTTAACTACCGTTTATCAAGAGCTAGGAGAATAGTGGAAAATGTCTTTGGTATTATAGCTAATCGGTTTCGAATCTTTCACAGCAGCATAAATTTGTTGATGGACCGAATAGATCTTGTCATTTTGACCTGTTGCATTCTACATAATTTTCTGAGAAAAACCTGTTCCTCCTACACCGTTGAAGGAATGGAATCAGAGGAAGAAATGGTTTCCCTTGAGGACAACCAGCTTACCTCCTTGCAACATTCTACATCACGGAATCCGTCTATTTCAGCGAAGCTGGTACGTGAAATGTTTACAGAATACTGCGAGGGTCACGGGGACGTGCTTTGGCAAGACTCAAGAATTTAATGAAATGTTAATAGCTACTGCTACATGAAGTTGTACCTAAATGAAAAGTTGAAGTACCTTGAGCAAATTACAAAAATAAACAGCTATTAAAACTACATAGTTTATATATTATTCTTGCTTTTACCTCCTCTTCGCTGAATGGCATGTCATCCAATAGTGATCTAGGTGTCACAGATTTTCGCGGGGTGCCCTGATCTGCCAAAAATTGTAAGTGGTCAAAATACCAAAGTCTCGGCACGTGAACTTCTTCCGTACCTGTCCCACAAACTAGAGAAGCTTTAACCTAGAAACAAAAACAATGTACTATTAAAAAATAATAATTCTTCCTCCTTATTACCCACTTAATATATTTTCATGTTTATTCTTGTTCTTAGAACGAATAATAAATTTAATAACCCGAAAGTCCATATATAGTAAGTAGGTACACATATTGCTTAAAAATTATCAGATTATTTTCAAAATATTTATAAAAAACAAACAAAATTAGATACCTACCTTTCATTGCTCTTTGTTGAAAGAACTTCGGATAGACGCAAGTTTTTTTTGTACCGTTTCTCTGTTGGCGTTGGCGTCAACGGAGCTAAACAACTCCAAAAAGTCGTCTAGGGCTTTGTTCCTCTGGATTTTGTTATGATAATCTGCATGGGTCACTTGAAAGCATAGTCATTTGTCTTTAAATTAACATCAAAATCAGTAGTTTTAGGTAAAACAGTTTGATAGCAAAATGACATTTTATTTAGTGTGTGCGATTGTTACAACCGACCCCATGCCAGGAGCGGTTGTAACACCAATGGTGGTCGGTTGTAACACTCGAAATTAAAACAAGAATTAGGGTTTTTAAATCAATTTTATTAATTTAAAATACCAAAATGTTAGTAAAACAAATCAACAATGTTAATCACATATTTAAATATATTTTTATATATATTCAAACAAAAAAAAACATAACAATACTTCTTTTTTTCAAGTTCTCTTAAAGTCAGTCAGACTCGTCAAACAAAAATAATCTTTAAGTAATCACTAATCAATAAAATCTGAAGTTACACAAAATATGTTTTCAATATAAATAATCAGACTCCTCACAATTGTGGCATATATACCTAATATCTATTCCCGTCAGTACAGGCTATGTGAGATAAAAAACATAAATAATACTTATTTATATTTATGTTTTTTAAATCAGTCAGATTCGACTAACAAAAATAATCTTTAAGTCATCATCATCATCATATTCAGTAATCATTAATCAAAATTAATCAACAAAATCTGAGGTTACACAAAATATGTTTTCTTTTAAAATTAATCAGACTCATCGCAATTATGACATATATAATATCTACTCCCGTCAGTACAGGCTATGTGAGACCATTGCTTGACACTGAATCCAAGTGTCTCCGGACCGACTCGTTGAATACGTCTCTAGGCAAAGAAGGCAATAATATTCATCTTCTTCTGATGATTCTAGTGATGTATTAATCTTCTTGTTCTTTGCTTTACCTTTCCCTTTGCCTTTGTTTTTGTTTCCAGTAGATGGTTCAAGTACTTTTTTCTTCGTTTGCTTATTTTTCAACCTTTTCTGTCGCTCTTCATACTCTTTTCTAACAGCTTCCTTTTCAGGAAAATCTGTGTAGGTTGTTGACTTTTTGGTTTTTCGACATTTATTGAGTGTGTGACATTGACATTCCTGGGAGGCGCTTTAGGGTACGGCCGTAATACCTCAGGCGAGAACACAGCCTGGTTGCTTGTAGACGGAAGAGGTTCTGATTGCTGACGCAAAAAAGCAACACTAGGAGATATGTCCGTTTCCAGATTCAGTGTAATAGCTTGCGACTCTTGGTTATCTTCTAGAGGTGTTTGTCTAGGTGGCGTTTTTGTTGGTTGGAGCTCGGCGATTTCAAGGGAATCTCTGTTAGTCGATGTAGGCTGTGAGGCAGCTTGTTCAGTTGATGCTCTATTTAGTTGGATGTACTGCGCTTGATGAATGCGGATCCTCATTCAATAACGAAGGTGATAGCGGTGGGGTTTCGTCAAGAGGCGCAAATCTAATGTTTTGTTGATTAGAAGTGGTTACCTCTTCAGTGTTATTTGGATTAGGTCTGTCTGTCACGAACGATGGTGCAAAATCAATTGGTTGGAATAAATCGCGGTTGAATGAGAAGCTCCCTGTCTTTATAAATCCAGACTCGATATTTGCTTGAGTAAGAGCAAGTGGCATTGCGGTGGTGATGATGCTCGGTATGTCGTAGATAGACATAGTTTTGCCTCAATGGTTTCGTATCCAGGCATCACACGCAGTATTAATGGCTTTCTTCAAAGGCCCATAAACGGACCTATCCAACATCTGTAGTTTGTGTGAGCAGTGGGGCGGAAATGACAGTAATACTATTCCGTTTTCCTTGCAAAAGTCTAGGGAGTTGATATGTACATGTGAAGAATGATTGTCTAAAACCAATAATACCTTATGCGACAGAGAGGCATTGGTATGTTTTTGAAAATGTTTAAGAAAAACCATAAATGTATCTATCGTCTTGCATCCACCCTGATGGATTGTCGGCACCCATTGATCCAACTGGTCCGTCTCTAATGAAATGCTCGTGGTATCTAATTCTAGGAAACACAAACATAGGTGGAATGACGTTTCCCAATGCGTTAGCTGCAAACGCTAGCGTGACCAACGTACCTCGTTCAGCAGAGGTAAGTGCGCCCACCTGCCTTGTGCCACGTTTTGAAACAACTCTGTTAGGTTTCTGCACCGGTTTCGTCGACGTTATATATGTCCTGCGGTTCAAAGTAATCCCGATCCATAACGGCCTGAAGATTATCATAAAACACATTGACATTATGTTGGTTGAAACTTGTCGGTCGAGACAGGCTTGTGGCTTGAGCAGCGCGCACAGATATTTTGGGATTGCGCTTCATGAAAGAACGAAACCATTCCTCTCCAGCCATTGCATTTTCCAGCCAAGTGGAAGGCGCGTTTAAATTATATTTTATGGCAAGTTCAAAGGCCAACTTTCTTACCTCTTTTGTGGAGAGACCAAAATATATGTCAGTGTAACGTATCAGGTACTTCGCTAATTGCCGCTCTTGGCCTTCGTTAAAAACTCTGTTATGAGCTACATATCCCATGCTAACATTTTCTGCCTGATCATGGTCTTCATTTACTGCATCCCTCTTCCGCTTATATCTCAAAAGAGAGACGTAGTTAACGCCATACTTTTCTGCAGCTCGTCTCAAGGAAGCCCCTGACTTGATCTCCTTGTAGGCGTTCTTGTATGATGATATGTCGCCTTCACCTCTAGAGGTGTTTCTTATGCGTTTTCTAGGCATCTGCAACACAAAAGTAATATAAAATTGACGTTACAACCGTCCCCATGAAAATCGTTACAACCGTCCCCACCCCCCTATTTCGGTAATAAGACTGTCACTAGCGCAAGGTAACACAACTTATACAAAAACAAAAGGGCTTATTATAATCTATAAAATATAACGATTACATAAGCAAACTTTGAAATACGATAATTATATCAATATTTAAGATATTTTACAATGAAGTTCACCAAAAATACTTACTTTTGGTTGAAATATTTAATAGGCTTCTCTGTAATTATGTTAGGACTTGTCGACCGCGTGCCCCTCCCCTTGTACCCCTCACCTACCGTGTATATATATATATATATATATATATATATATATATATATATATATATATATATATATATATATACAGGGTGAGCCACGGTGGATGGAGTATTAACTAAGATGGAGACTATGGAGAACGCATCTACCGATTGCTTTGAAATTTTGGTTACCAAAATAGTCGAATATGATCTATGCAACTAAAATATTTTCGAAAGTGCGGTATTGCCACTTATACGTAAAATCGGCAACATCTTCGTTATTTTAAATAGAATACCCTGTATATTTTTACATTTTTCGGATTATTGTCTCCTTCTAAGTAACTTTTGTTAATATTTCCCTATATCTATCTCAAGCCGTTATCGAGATAATAATTTTTTTCTGAATTTATTGCCAAAAATTTTACTTTCAGTAAATCGTGTTTTCTCCTACCTACGCAGCAGTTAAAAATAATTTTTCAGTTGTGGCTACGCAAGGCCTGGGGGCATCTTTTTCATTAATCAAATGTTTCCAATATCATACAGGGTGAGTTAGAGAATGCTTTTTATAAGTGACTTAGAGAAATGCACGAAAGTCAATTTTTTTTAATGGAATGCCCAGTATATTATTACTAATTCGGAAAGGTGATATATTTACCTATTTAAAAATATTAATGTACCCTGTACCTAATGTGCACCGTTTTCTGTAACCCTTCCAAGAATATTATATCTTTATATTTTTATTTTATCATTTTGTAATGATAAATTTTTATCTTATTTTATCATTTTTTATTTTTAATTTTTATTTTATCATTTTGTAATGACAACAGACATGCCATTTTTCTAAATAAATTTGACATTAGTAATATTTGCACTTAATTTGAATAGATGTAGCACAAATATGACAGAAAATAATTATACAAACACAGTTTTAGTGGATTTGTTTATTATTCATGGACAGTGCAATAAGTTTATCAACAGAACTTGTAGAATATTTAATGAGAAATATCCGAATTTTCCGCCGATGAACAACAGAAAGTTTCTACGAATTCAGAGGAATTTTATAAATTTTGGTTCGTCATTAAGAGAACCAAGAAATTTACCGAAACCTGTGACATATATATAGGTGTATATATATATATATATATATATATATATATATATATATATATATATATATATATATATATATATATATATATTGCTTTGGAAAACATAAATACAACATATCAAGTACGTAATTTAATAAAGACTAAATTTCTTATGCACTAAGTTATCCATAAGTGATATTTGTTATTTATGTGACAAGTATTATGGCATATTTAATTCACTTCTAGGGTAAGTATTTACGAGTATATGTGTATATAGTATTTTAATATTTTGGTATATGAGGTGTCCCAAATTTTAGTAGTTGTCATTTAATTTTGGTTAAGTAATATGATATATTGTTGAAATGGCCATAAAAAAATAATAAATATTCATTAATTCTAATTACGTAAACCAGGTTGAATGACAAACTTTGCAGGTTGCTTACGTCAACTAGTAATATGCAAAATAACTGTATATAAAATATCCAAACACTATTTGTTTAAAGAAATGAGAAAGTCATAAAGATATATAAACTTGTGGTCCTTGAGTAGGAGAATGGTAAGTATGTATATAGTTGGTGTCATTAGTAGAAAACTATAATAGATAAATAAATTACGCACCCTAGTTACACACCTTTTTCTTCGGATGTATACAGCAAATTCCTTATATATTGAACCTACATAACTTGAACCTTGAAGATTGACAAGTATGTAGAAAATTAAGCGTGTAAGAGAGAACGACAATCCCATTAAAAAATAGACCTTTACCACATCCTTTCAAATATTAGCCAATATTTTTTTCGGTATGTTTCTGTATTAATTTTATGTGTATAGAAAATTTGGTATTTTAAACATTAAATACTCAATCGGTTAATATCCTACCCATATCATAACGGCAGCCAATTTCCTTATACTCAAAATAAAATCGAGAGCAACTCACAAAAACTTGATTCTCCTATCCTTTAGTATCATCTATGCAACACATAATTATTTATACAGTTCAATTACTATTCATTTCATCACTATTTGCCCAATAAAATACTCTCTATCTTGCCGATAAACGGAACAGTCTACCTGAGCCTAGCCGTAAATACAAGCCACGGTATGTTTTGAGATTTTTTATTTGGCAAATAGTGACGAAATAAACTATACATGATATTCTGGCACTAATACATATTTTTATTAACATGCTTAATTTCATTGATTAGTTGTTTGCTTAAACATCTAGCTATACTGTTGTCCATTTGATATATTGTTCTGAAATAAAAGTACTACATACACTAAAAGTATATTTCGCATATTTTTTCAACTCGGTAAAATATTTTACTATATTTCAATGTATGATACCAAACTCACGGAGGCACACATAGCGTGCTTTTAATAAAAAATTAACAAAGATCAACAAAAGAAAAAATACAGAAATTAATAATCTTATACAGGTTAATATATGTAACAGTTAAGTTACGTAGGAAGTATAGATTATTTAAATTCTATAACATTTAAACAGAAATACCTTGAAAGCTATCAATTTAATTGTAAAAGGTAAACAGAATTATACGAGATTTATACTTCCCTATGATTTAGGGGTAAACGCTACTTCTACTTAAGCATTGATATGGAAACTTTCAATATAGACAAAAAATTGTTTCACCCGAAACTAAAATTAATGTGACCGAATATTTCTTTCTACATAAGTTAGCTTCACTATTATATTTTATTTTCGATGATCCACTCTATATAATATAAAATACTACAAAAATAATCTAATACAACGCAGCTATTAGAATATATTGAATGTATATTTTGAGGGTAAAGTGAACCTTAAATTGTAATGAGTTGTTTGTAACTTTTTTTTTTAAGAATACATTTCCCAATAATAAGCAATACTTTAAATTTTAATGAATGTTACCCTAAAATATTATATTACATTAATGAGTATAGTAAATTATGTATATTATATTAACTATATTAAGTGTTTGTTTTTAGTTAATTTTATCCATTTGATAATATTTGTTTTTCAAACACAGTAAAATGTTTTAATTGTAAAAGGTATTGCGCCAAATTCCATTTCCTTGTACGCTTTTGAATTCATTGAGTATATTTATTTTATTTTCTTTTTTTATGAATTATTTTTTCGTCTCTTCTAAGTTATTTATATTTCTTCTCCACTTGCCTAGTTCTTATATAGTATCATAGAATAAAATGTAGTTCTATATATATAGTTTTCGGTATCTTATATGCACTGTTCATTTAATCATTGTAATTTATTCGATGTACGCTCTGCTTTCCCAATAGTTTCTTCTGCCGTTTCTTTTACTATGTGTTTATATTTTTCCAGTGTTAATATATGTTTTCATATATTCTGTCCATTTTCATATGTACTTGCGTGTCATATATTTTACAAGATATCCTGATCTGACATTTACGTGAATTTTGATGGGTGCTTTATATTTTTCTCTTTTGCTCATTGTTTCTTTCTTTGTGTTTGAAATTGTTGTCCTTATTTGTGTTAGACCATGCAATGATCAGAGTATATTTATTCATTTCGTCGGCTTCACACTAAATTAAGTAATATACAAAGGGATTTTAAATACGGACGCTCAATTTTTAAACGTAAATAAAACATGTTGTGCGTGAGATATCCACTCAATTTTTTTTATTTGATAGAATATTTAATGGCATTAAGAATGGAATATAACATTGTTCAAATGTCCACCGCAACTTAGCTTGGTGATACATATTCGGGAGGTCTAATTTTCAATGACTGTCGCATAAATCGGACTGAATTTACTGGATGGCGTTCGTTATGTTGATTTTGAGCGCATCAATTGTTTATTCGCATAGATCTGCGATTTAAGATAGCACCAAAGGAAGAAGTGTAAAGGCGTTAAATCGCACGATCTCGGTGGTCAGTTCACGTCGCTGCCGCCGGTGCGCGAGATAAATGTCCTCAAATCGCTCGTGCAGAATGTCCATCGTGGCATGCGCTGCGTGGTATGTAGCGTCGTCCTGTTGAAACCGCATATCAGCGGTATACATATCATCCAGTTTAGGATACAAGAAATTGCATATCATCGATCTGTAGCGCTTGCTGTTGACGGTTATGGCAATACCAGTTTAGTTTCGGAAGAAGTACGGACCGATGATCCCGCCAGATCAAAATCTGCACCAAACAGTGATTTTCTCAGGATGCATTTAGTGCTGGTGTATTGCGTGTCGATTGGTATTATTCCACCGTCGTATCCGACAATTTTGCTTGTCCATATATCCATTCATTTAAAAATGGGCTTCGTCGTTAAAGATGATTCTTTGGCGAAATTTGGGTCAACTTTCAATTGCTTCGAGCCGAATAAGCGAATACACGGCGTTGTCTATGGTCCATTACCTTAAGTTCCTGGGACAGTTGGATTTTATGCGGATGCAGACTCAAGTTTCGATGCAAAATTTGTCAAGTTGAAGTCGCATAAAGGCCAAGTTCTTGTAAACGACGAGAAATTCATTGCCTCAGATTTTCCCATATACTCTCACACACAACAGCGATATTCAGCAGACCTTGCATTTCGGTGACGTACAGGTGTTGGCTGATTATTTATCAAATCGGTTGACTTCGATTTTGGCCACTAAACGTCGAATAGTCGACTCGGCGAGAGGGTTGTGGCGAAAATAGAAATCACGTAATGCGCGGAACGTTTCTCGAACGGACTACTGATTTAGAAAATAAAATTTGATCATTTGTACATGCCGTTGAATACTATAAACTTCCATGGTGATTTGTCATACACTACTGAAAAATTCACAATAAATTTTCGAGGGTCCCTATGAAAGAACCTATGATTAAAATGAAATCGGTGCAATTTGATTGATAGTTTTTTCAGTTGGCGATTTCCATGTTCTCCTATGGATAGTCTCATGTCATTATCCTTTTTCTTGATGGATCGTCTACTACAGTTTTGTCTAGTATCTTCTTCATGAACATCTGCAACAATGTATTTTGATACGCCTAACCTTTGTCGGTGACGTTTACCTACCCAACCTGGCGACTTTTTAGCTACCCAGTACCCAATCCATCCATTGATTACCACCAATGACATTATTCACATTAATGAAATTAGTTAGATTTTTATATAGTAGTATTAGCTAGAGAGAAAATACTTATGTGAATATTATTGGTGTTTATATTTTATATGATCTTTCTATTTTATACTCTTGAACTATCAAAATCAAAAGAACCTCTTATTTCGCAAAAAAAGCTTACGGCCACATATGTATGTATGGGTGAAAGGGTAACATACTTCACAAAGATATTATGGATCAACTTGCAAAACAAGTGGCACTGGGAACTGGCCTTACCCAATCATTATTTTCTCTACTCTATATTAATCATACTTTCAAACAACAGTTAGAAAATGTACGGCGTTGGCAAACATAAAGATAAATTGTAAAACTTATGTGTTAAACTTAAATAACAAGTATACACAATTGCAGCTTTATTTATCATTAAATCTACCTCACCTAAACAGTAAAATATTAACAAGAGTTTTATCAGTAAATATACCAGGATGAAGTTATATCGTAGTCAAGTTCTAGAGCATTTAAATAAAATTAAGATCCTAAACACTTCCAGTGGCACATGTGATAATGAGGCTGTCGACGACCTTAATCATATAATTTTTAATTGTGGACACCATATCCGAGCGGGCACATACTATATAATACGAATAGGTGCTTTAAATATCCCACTCCCAACTAATATCCAGACACTACTTTCCTTAAACAATATAATAGCATATTGAATCTTAGTTACGTACTTAACGAATATAAAGTTAGACATATAATATAGTCAGATTAGAATTCGTATTCTCATGTGGATTGTATCTGTGTTCAATCTCCTAAGTCATTCATGAGCAAGAAGAGTGTTATGTCCATAGTACTTCCCTCTCTTAATCATTATGGTTAGGGTGTTTAAGTTTAAAAAAAGTACAACGGTCTATGGTAAATAAGTTTTTTTTCTATAAACCCAAGAGGAAAAAAACTATTAAAATAGAGCCTAACGTATTAAATAAAGTGCTATGTAATTTCATAGTTGCTTGTTTACATATCACCTATACAATATGTAATATGTAAACAACTGATTTACATATGCAGTTTTTTGTAGTAGCTGCTCTAATTACTGTTTAGAGGATCCGGCAGCTGATTCCTGCAGAGACCTGTTTTTTAATGAAACTTAATTCAAATGAATGATTAATGACAATGTAATATATTGCTGCCGGACAGCCTATCAAAATTAGCCGGGATTACCTTTAATACCTTTAGTTAATTATATTGTAATTAATTTATTTTTATGAATTCCAAATATATTTTCTGAAGTGAATTAAACGTTATTTTAAGGAAATTAACGTGAAAAATTAAAAGAAAATGGTCTCAGCTCTCAGCCAGTTCTCAGCCAGCTGCAGCTGTAGTGGTTGCCATGATTTGAATGATGATATTCATTCTCTCTAGATGAGTGTGAGCAAACGAATAAACAAGGATACAATGTGGTGTAGTTAAAGTAATTTTTCTATATAAAATGTTATCAAAACTTATTGTATCTCAGCTACAACGATTGAAAAAATAATTTATAAATATTGAAATAGTTAACCAGGGCAATGGAATATGTATTTCATAATAATGACATTAAAACATTATTACGATTTTAGTATTTTTTTTATTGAAAGATATAAATCATATTTTTTTATTAAATAATGAATTTGCTTCAAAAATATTTTTCTAGCAGGAATTTAATAAACCTAAATTATTTTTTATTCACCTCTTCTTCTTATTTTGAACTTCTATTAACTTCATCTGTATCATCAGAGCATATCAAAACTTTGATCCGTGCCTTCAGCACCTCTTTTGAAATGGATAAAATGTCCTCGACTTTCATCGGCGTCGGGTCACCAATGAACCATGCTGGTTTTAAAGTATCACCAATTAATGACCAATTGCAATCCTCTGCGTTTAATTTCACACAGCATGGATTTCACACAACAGGAACTTTGTGTATGCCAAACAAAATGATTAGAACATCAGTATCATTAGCCTTGACAAAACCTTTGTTTTTGGCAGAGCTTTGCTTGTTGTTAAACATTGCTACTATTGTTCCTAAACGAAATAAACATACTATACGTATAACAATCATATCTGCCATGTTGCATCTTTGTTTGTAACACGAAGCAGTGCGCGCATTTCTTCTGTCTCGCTCACACTCATCTAGAGTAAGAGGAATTAATTCAAATCATGGCAACCACTACTTGCAGCCATTTTTTTACAGGCAACCATATATTATCGTGTACAGCAAAAGTTAAATATCAATTTAGTATAAATTTTATTGAAAAACACGATGAGTGTAAATAATTAAAAGTAATATATCTATTTACATCTGGAAACCTAAAAGTTGCACGTGACAGAAGGCCGGCAACCATTTTTTTAAATTCTTCACTTCATATTTAAATAGCTTTTAATACACTTACAAAATATAGTTGGAATTCATTAAGATAAATTAATTACAATATAATTAATGAAAGGTAATCGCGTCTAATTTTTTATAGGCTACCTGGCAGTAATGTATTACATTTTGTCATTAATACTTCACTTGAATTAAGTTTTATTAAAATAGAAAATATACCTACAGGAATCAGCTGCCAGATCTTAGACTATGTATGTAATATGTATGTGGGCTAGTAATATTATAATGACTAAACTGTAGTTATGAAAAGTATTATATATATTACATATTGGATAAAATAAATAGTGCCAACTAAGAGAACATATTGGGTAACAAATATAATGGTTAAGTTTTTGACTTAGTGTGCCACGTGGTAGCTACAATATTAATTTCGATGAGGTGAACGTAGTGATTAGAAACACGAGGTACTATCAAGAATTCTCAGACAATCGCTCTAGATAATGACGACTAAAATAGTCAATGGACATGATCGAACCAGACGCAGATGCAATGAACGTTATAAATTGGCATTAAATTATACGTACAAAACGTAGGACGAACTACTGCATAACAATCAAGGAACTGTAACCGATATATTAGTTTCTGGAATTTTTCTAAAGGGGCTGATGGTTTGAGTAGATTGAAGAAACATCGCAGGCTTATTGATGACCATCTACATGATTCTACAACAATTTGTAGAATAGTCTTTATTAAAGTATGTATAGTGTAGGTAAAAATTGCGTTATAAGAAAAAAATACGGATAAAACATATATTACTTTCTACTAATTCTACTAATTTAATCATAAGTTTACATATAATATAAATATATGATGTAAATTTTCTATCGACCAAAAATATCTTTACTACAATTCTAAGAAATTTTGTTCGCACAAATTTCTTCTATGTGTATTAATTATCTAATCAAACTACCTTAACAAAACTAGTATACGGAAGACTCACGTATTTTTACGTCAATATTAACCTTCTCAAGAACTTCTCAGGTCTCATTAGTAATATTGCTGCATTGTTATGAATTATGGATAATAAAGTATATATAAATTGTATTATTTGATCTGAGGAGTTTGATAATATTATGTAACTTCTCAGGGACAACATTTAGGACTGTCATCTAGTTGTAGCCTATTGCTGCTGCCTTGCTTTGCTTTGTATTTTTCATGCCGACAATGTATGTTTGAACCTATATTATTAGCACCATGATATCTGTGCGATTCAGTTCTTTATAAAGATATGCAACGTTTTCTTATATATAAACATATAAACATATAAACATTTTTTTCTATATATTGATATTATTCAAGGAAATTTGACATGTGTATATCCTATGTAATGTAATGAAGTTAGTTATATCATCGTTATATGATATTGTATTTTATATGGAAAATAAAAGAAAAACTATTTTAAATATATATATATATATATATATATATATATATATATATATATATATATATATATATATATATATATATATATATATATATATATATATAATAGCAGTTAGTATTGTTATACATTATTTTAATGGACTTGGTTTTTCAAAATAGTAGACTATACTTATTAATGGATTCGGCTATACATGAAGTATGTGATAATTCAAGATATCTCATAAAAATGGTTAAGGTTTGATAACTTATTAAATATAGATCTCCTTATTTGCGGTATGTGTCGTTTTATTTTAAGTCTATAACTATTAAATATTTGCAGAACGATGTTTAGGAACTTAGTTGGTACAGAAAATATAAATCAGGAATGAGTAAACAATTCATACTACCTCATATTAAGACATAATGTGATTGCGTTAAATACAGCTTGGTCTTGATCATTTTAGGTGAAGAAATTGTTTAGTATCTAAAAACATACTGTAATTCAATAAAAACCTTTATCTAATTTTAATGTTATAAAATCATCGGTAATAATTTCACATATACTGTTATTGAAATACTATATAATATAACTGCAAACACTTTAAATTATTGTATACGCACTCATAATGAATTAATATTCTCAGTGTATCGATGTTAATAAAATACAAAAAAAAAAGTTGTTTTATCTAGGTTAAATTGAAACGTCTGTGAACTACTAGCACTTTCAAAGGTGCATCTTTAAATTTACAGTGGATCAGACAAACAGCGACATGCCACGACACGTCCTCGCTGCCGCCGGATACCCGTCGGCGGTCGACTCGATTGACATAATTGCATGTGCCGTTCTGTGTAACCAAATAAATTAGATTTTTAGTTTTATTTCGATTAATAACCATAACCTAACTCTTTTGATTAGACATCTCTTACTTATTAAAGTATAAAATATTAACAGTATAATAGTAAAAAATACTTTTTCTATAAGTGAATAACAGATAAATAACATTCTGTTTATAAGGGTTGTTCCGCGTTATAGATATCAACCAAACATGGAATACTATGTAGATTATTCTTCTGCCATCATCCTGTATGGCACGTGGCGCTAACGGGGATGAGGGTGAAAAAAAAATTCATAAACGAATAGTAATAGACCTACAAATTACATACTTAAAAGATGATCTGCGTTCTAGATTTAAACCAAACTTTGTAGATATATCCTGTATACTACTCTTAATATATCCCACTATATGGCGCTAATGACGATAAGGATAAAAAAGAAATTAATAAACGAATTGGCGCCACATGCTATATAGTGCAAAATAATAAGAATAGTATACATAGCATATCTACAAAGTTTAGTTAAAATCTAGAACGCGGAATACCTTTAAAAAAATAATATTTTGTGGACCGATTATCATTCGTTCACGAAAATATTTTTTTTCGCTCTTATCCTCATTGGCACCATATGCCATATGGTGAGATATGGTGGGAATAGATTCACAAAATATCATTTCTTTAAAAGCTGTTCCGCGTTCTAGACTTCAACCAAACATTGTAGATATACTATTATTCTGCTAAAAACCATTTTTACCCCTTTCACCCCTTTCTGTGGCTCCAACTCACACAGAAATTGCGCTGGTAATACCAATAATCACTCCTCGCGTCCATTCGGTTAGTGATTACTGGGCCGAGTCATGTACCCTGAGTAGACGAAGGAACCGAGAATTATCGCCTTCTGCATGCGACCGGCTAAGATTTATTCCGAGTTTCGGCATACCGGTATGCTCTTTAATTCTGAAAGCAGTGTATCTCTCGCTCCATCAAGGGCTCCCTCCTATAATCAGTACCTTAAGTTTAACATAATGGTCTGGATAGAGTCTGCGAAGTTCGAAGATTAAATCTCCACATTTTGTCCGTTTCTCCTCCTCTTTAAAAACAATGTTACCACCACCGGATGCCGATAACTCGATGACGAACATTGTCTTGAGTTAGTGGTCAAGGAGGACTACGTCAGGCTGGTTGGCTTGTATTTGTCTGATGGTGGGAAACGAATAGCTCCAATATATTCAGCACTTCTCGTCTTCCACAACAAACTCAATATCCCCCGGAGCGTAAAGCAGCATTGGTGTCTCGTCTATCTGATACGAGTGCCTTAAATGATAATAAAGCACCCGTAACGCTGCGCTGTGTCTATGGATATACGACGAGACTACATATACCGAGCAAGCCGACAATGTCTCCGGCACCCTGCGGCAGGCCCTGCAGCTGATATCAGGGACCTCTATACTCATGAAACGACTCCGATATGCGAGGGTATTAAATATACCATCTTGGCAAGCCATGATGAATCCCTTGGTCAATGAATTTAGCCCCGCTAAAAAGAAAGCAAAGGCCTGCCTTTCGGATGAGCCCAGGGCTTTTATATTCTTATAGAATACCCCGTGCATGAGTTTATCCTTGTGAAGCTGCAGAGATCTTAAATGCTCTGCAGCTTTTACTTGGGTTTTTAACCGAACGGGTTCCAACTCGGTGACAGAATTATGATTGGCCCATTCGGTGACAAAGATGAGATCGAGATCATCGGCTGCTGTACGTGCTGCCTTAAATAAAGATACTCCTATCCCTGCATGTTCGTGATCTCGGACCATGCAGAGAAGGGGACTCGAACTCCTGATAAATTTACAGGCTCCGTTCAGAATCACCCTGTTATGGAGACACTCGAAACTCAAGAGTCCACGGCCTCCGCGATGTCGTGGAAGATATAACTGTGGAACGGACGATCTGAGATGCAAACTCCTACTGAGATGCATCCTTTTTCGGGTTACTACATCGAGTCGTTGCAGCTCCTCGTGTGCCCATTTGACTACTCCGAAGGAGTAGACAAAGATCGGAACGGCAAGCATGTTAGTTGCAGACACCTTGCTCTTCCCCGACAGTTCTGAAGACCAGATCTGTCGGAGGCGGTGCTGATACTTGTTGCGGAGAGCGTTTTTTACGACACCTACCTCTTGGGTGGAGCGTTGCTCAACACCCAAGTAGGTGTACGACTCTCCGGCATCTAAGTGGTGTAATATGCTTCCATTTACGAGCTGCGTATCCTATGCGTATTTCCGGCTTCGTCCTCTCTTGAGATGAACCAGTGCACATTTGTTCAACCCGAACTCCATTCCGATGGCCTGCGTGTACTCCTGCACCGCCCTTAGGGACTGGCGTAATTCCCTTTCTCCGGAGGTATAAAGTTTTAAGTCATTCATGTAAAATAGATGGGTGACCTTATGCCTCCGATCGCCGGGGGTGCCGCAGTTATAGCCACGGCTTTCCCAGAGGGACACGAACAACGGCAGCAGTGAGATGCAAAACTGAAGAGGGCTAAGGGAGTCTCCCTGAAACAAGCCCCTTCTGAACGACACTGGCTCTGTCCGGACTCTAGTATCACCCGATGTTATGGAAAACCGAGTCCTCCAGACCAGCATCAGTCCTTGAATACATCTCACTACGGGACCGGGCACCACAAGGCATTGGAGCAAGTGAATTATTAGCTCTTGCAATGTCATGTCGAATGGCTTGCGGTAGTCGATCTAGGCCATGGAAAGTTTCGCTTGTACTGCACGGAGTCCTGCGTGATACGTCTGTCAATCAACAGTTTCTCCTTGCAGCCAGCGACACCCTTCTTATACCCTCGTTGTTTGTATATCCCTTCGAAAACCGGCTCAGCTACTAGGAGTACTTGCATGTACAAGATGCGTGTAAACACCTTGTAACATGCGTTTAAGCAGTTATCGGTTGGTAGTTCTTTGGGTTGAACAAATCTCCGGTCTTCGGGATTAGCACGGTCCGTCCCTCAACAACCCAAGAAGAAATTTGCTGCTCCCCATTTAGCCAGGTGGTACTAGATATTTTTTCCACCAGAAATTACTTATCCCGTCGGAGCTTGGAGCAGCAAAGTTCTTAGAGCCCGCAAGAGCTCTTCGAACCTCTTCAGGGGTTATCGGGTGGCATACTTATTCAGGGCGCTGAAGACCTTCGCAAAAGTCTTCAAAGTGTGCCGGGGCTGGAGTGTCCCATTAGAGTGGGGGCTTCTGCTCGTACACCGCCTTCCAAAACTTTGCCACCTAATCTACAGTCTTCAGATTTTCGACACAGTTGAACAGTTTGAGGCGGTTCGAATAGGCGCGAGTGTTTTTAGCGGAACAAATTATTTTCCGCCAGCCTTCGCGCCCGCCTCACTAGTGACTTTTTGCACGTCACTAGCATTCGTATCCTATCAAGGCAGTGCTATTTGGTGGTACGCAACACTACCTCATTGAGTGTGTCAGGGACGCGTCTTAAATTGGGGGCGATTCGCCGTAATTTTTTCCTAAAAGGCCCATTGGCCGCGATATAGTCCATCACACATTGGATACGAGGTACTTGTTGTCTTGCCGACTGGATTTTGGCCTCCATCTTCCGTACACGCCGCTCCGCTCTCTCTCGCGGAAAGGAAGAGTTGTTCGCCCTCTCTAATTGAGAGAACCTTTCGGCGGCAGTATACACGGCACAATTTATGTGCCAGATGTAGGCCCCTTCTGGAAGCGATGCTTGAACTTCAGCATCCACTCTGGCCAGGTTTTGTGGCCCAGGGGGTTTTATACGATGTAACGCCCTTCTGGTACAGAGGCCCTCTACTATTGGTGGAGCGGTGAAGGCCACATCCTCAACTGGTTCATTAGGTAGCCTTTCAGCTACCTTATTTGCAAACCGGGGTGCAATCCTCACATAGCCCTTTCTACGAAGATAGGATACATAATCACGCAGATTCTGAGGCCTGAAGGCATCAATATCCGGGTGTGATTCATACCACACCACAGGGCATGTATACGTACCATGTATACCCTCCGTATGGGCTCACTCAAAGCGTCCATGTCCGTTGCGAATATCGTCCTCAGGCAATCCTTTCGGTTGGGCTCCACCACCTTGTCCATGACTCCTGTCCGAACGGGGTCGATCGTGGGGGCCTCTTCTTCTGTCTTTTGGAACCAGAAGTACGGGCTTACCGGGGAGTTAGCCCAGTAAGCCCACGGCCGACCCCAGAGGGTTATTCCCTCCCGGGTGTTCTGATGCTGCCGGTTTGGTATTGCACCCCAGCTGGAGTAAGTGGTGTCACTACTCACCAAAGGCCAGATCGATGTTGTGCGGCCCCTCCTGCTGAAATACCTTTTAAAAAAATAATATTTTGTGGACCGATTATCATTCTTTCAGGAAAATATTTTTTTCGCTCTTATCCTCATTGACACCATATGCTATGTGGTGGGATATGGTGGGAATAGATTCACAAGATATCATTTCTTTAAAAGTTGTTCTGTGTTCTAGACTTCAAACCAAACATTGTAGATATACTATATATATATTATTATTACTATATTTATTGTTTTCCACTGCATGACATGTGACGCTAATAAAGATTTTCGGAAACGATTCCACAATGGTGGTCCACAAAATATTATATCTTTAAAAGATGTTCCGCATTCTAGATTTTAACTAAACTTTGCAAGTATACTATGTCTACTATGCTTATTATTTTTCACTATACAGGATGTGACGTTAATGAGGATAGGGGTGAGAAAATCATAAACGAATAGTAATAGAGCCACAAAATATATATATTTTTAAAATGTATTACGAGTTCTAGATTTCAACCAAAGTTTGCAGATGTACTCTGTATACTATTTTTATTATATCCCACTATATGGCATGTGGTGCAGAGTGAGGATAAGGGTAAAAATATAATATTCTTATAAACTAATAGTAATAGATTCACAAATATTTTTTTTAAAAGGTGTCCTGCACTCTATATTTCAAACAAACTTTGTAGACATACTCTGTATACTATTATTAGTATTTTTAACCATATGGCATGTGGTACCCGTGAGGATGAGTACGAAAGAAATATTCTTGTAAACTACTATTCGTTTACGATTCCGCGTTCTAGATTTCAACTTTGTGGATATAAAATACTATGTATAATATTCTTATTATTTTTCACTATATGGCATGGCGCCAATCTGGATAAGGGTGAAAAAAAATATATTTTCATAAACGAATAGTAATAGACTCACAAGTTATATTTTCAAAAGGTTATATTTCGCGTTCTAGATTTCAACAAAAATTTGTAAGTATACTCTGTATACTATTTTTATTATGTCCCATCATATGGCATGTGGTGCCAATCTGGATAATGGCGAAAAATTCTCATAAACGAGTAGTAATAGATCCACAAACTATTTCTCTTAATGTGTTTCACGTTCTAGACTTCAACCAAACTTTGTAGACATACTCTGAGTACTATTCTTGTTATATCCCATTGGTTGGAATGTGGCGTCAATGAGGATGAGGACAAAGAAAGAAATTCGGAAACGAATGTTAATCAGTCCATAAAATATTATTTTTTAATAGGTGTTCTGCGTTCTAGATTTCAACTAAACTTTGTAGATATATTATGTATATTATTCTTATTATATTCCTCTATATGGCATGTGGCACTAATTCGTTTATGAAGATATATATTTTTTTCAATCCTCATTAGTGCCACACGCCATATAGTGAAATATAATAAAAATAGTATACAGAGTATATCTACAAAGTTTGGTTGAAATTTAGAACGCGGAACGCCTTTTAAAAAAGTAAGTTGTAAGTCTATTACTTTTCGTCTATGAACATGTTTTTTTTTCCTTATCCCCATTGGCGCCACATGCCATATAGTGGGATATAATAAGAATAATATACAGAGTATATCAACAAAGTTTTGTTGTTGTCAAGAACGCGGAACACCTGTAAAAATAATTTGTAGATGTATAACTCGTCGTTTATGAAAATATTGTTGTCACACGTATCTTCATTGCCGCTACATTAGACATATCTTACTTATTAAAATTATTATTAACAGTATAACAGTAAAAAATATTATTTCCATAAACGAATTACAGACAAATAACATTCTATGTTTGTAAAGGTTGTTCCGCGATATAGATATTAACCAAACATTTATGGAATACTATGTACACTGTTCTTATACTATCATACTGTATGGCGCCAACGGGGAACGTTTTCAAAAAATTAATTTTTGTAGATCTATTACTATTCGTTTATGAAATTTTTATTTTTCACCCTTATCCTCATTGGCACCACATACCATATAGTGTTATATAATATGAATAGTAAACATAGTATGTGTACAGTTGTATATTTGTGGTGTGTAATAGTATTTTGTGGATCTATTAGTATTCGTCTATGAAAATATTCTTTTTTTCACCCTTATGCTCATTAGCGCCACACCATATAGTGGGATATAATAAGAATAGTATACAGGATAGATCTACAAAGTTTGGTTGAAATCTAGAACGCAGATCACCTTCTAAATAAATAATTTGTGGATCTATTACTATTCGTTTATGAATTTCTTTACCCTCATCCCCGTTAGCGCCACGTGTCATACAGTATGATAGCATAAGAATAATGTACATAGTACTAAATAAACGCTTGCTTGCTATCTATATCGAAGACCAACCTTTACAAACATAGAATGTTATTTATCTGTTATTCGTTTATGGAAATAATACTTTTTACTGTTATACTGTTAATAGTTTATACTTTAATAAGTGAGATCTGCCTAATCAAAAGTGGTAGGTTATAGTTGTTAATCGAAATAAAACTAAAAATATATTTTATTTGGTTACACAGAATAACACATGGTAATATGTTTAGTATCCGACGGCCGACAGGTATCTGGCGGCAAGGAAGACGTACATTATGTAGTTGCGGTGTGTCGCTGTTTATGTGGTTTACTGTTCAAGGGTGCTGGAATCTCTAAAGGTGCAAGCTTGACAGACGTTAAATTGAAACAGAATTATGTACCTAATAATATTACAGGTAATAACAAAATCTTGAGGAGATGGTACCAACTCTTTCACTTTATTCAAATACATTGTATGATTAATTTTATTTAGAAGAAGGATATAAATATTGTATGATTTTTATAGACTTCCACAGATTTTGATATGTAGTTGATTTTTATAATATCTATTAGTAGATTTTTTATTTACATATAATAATTTTAATTGATCAATATTAGTAACGAGACAGAGATTGTAAGTCAAGCTAGGCTAAACTACTCCAGAGAAACCAAAAAGTTATTTTAAGGTTATCAATAGTGAAATTACTAAATGCGAATGAATCCATATAAGTTAATAATAATGAAATTAAAACGGTTTTATACAAAAAGGAGTGCTTATTAATTGTTGACATACATGGACATGGTGGCCCCATAGTATAATCTGTTATGTAATCTGAATTTAAACCCTTTTTAGTCTTAATATGTTTCTATTCTAAGCAATTAAATAAAATACTGTTTTTTTTGTACATTTATCAGCACCTAATAAGTAAATAAAATACTTCATGAATGAAAAGTGTTGTTTCACTTTTCTTTGGCAATTGTTACATTATATGTATTATTACATTCATATAATTGTTACATTATATGAATGTATATGAATGTATTATATGAATTATATCAATATTATATGTATTACATTATATAATACAATGGAATATTCATAAACAATAACTTAATGAGAAAGTTGTGGTCAAGGTGACATGCGTCATTATTTTGTTCTTTTAGTTATTATTGGTAGTTACTATAGATAGGACAAACTATTTCTTAGGTTCACGATGCAAGCTTCAAATAGTCTCCGTTTATTACAGGACCATTCATTTTTATACATTCAGCACATGTAGAACAACTATTCCAGTAAATTTATTCTATTGGCTACATTTTCTATATTTATTATTTAATGTAATACTATTTAGTATAAATTTAAAGTAAAACTAAATTCACAGTTAAATCAATTAATATAAATATATGAATTTTTTTCTGATTTTTTGTCATATATATATATATATATATATATATATATATATATATATATATATATATATATATATATATATATATTATTGGTTGGTTTATATGTTGGTTGGATAGATATATGTTGGTTATCATTAAAATTTCTGACTACAAAATATATACTCACAGGACATTTATCATTTCAGATGTATTTCATATCACATTATATAAGAATACTTTGTTTTTCGCCCCAAGTTTACTATAAATTGTAGATCATTAAACTATTTGATTGGTACATTGCCATTAGCAGGCAATGTACCAATCAAATAGTTGATATTAATAAAATAATAAACACGCTAAGAGAAATCAAATCAAATATTTGAAATTTCCCCATCTGGAAAACTATATGAGCTACTATTTCAGCTACTCTCTTATGGACATATATCACCTCCATCAAGAGACATGGGGGTTGGAAGTCTACTTCAGTAGCAAAAAGTATATTAAGTATAAAATTAAAGTGGTTGAAGTGTCTGATTTAATACCTCCGGCAACATCGAACCTTGATAATTCATCGAAAACTAATTAATGTACTATAATTGGAGCTTCAGAACAAGAAATGGTTTAAGAGATTCAATTACTCCTGCCTGTAATAAACTTGATTAACTGCAATCTTGGAAACTTTAATTTGTAATTTTTTAATGAAGAAAATAATGGTATTACTGGAGTAGGTGGGAACCATTGATGTGAAGATAACACTGACTTAGTTCTCCACTGAACACCAAAACACTATACACTACACTCGAAATCCGTTTTGCCAACGAAGTTGGCATCATCTGGGGGTGATTAAAACTATTATAGGAATTATTATATTAATTATAGGAATTATTAATTCATAGTTTTAATAATTCATAATTTTTATTTTTTCGTTACAATACAATCACTTATGAAATAGTTTTCTTTAATAATAATTGTATATTTACTATTGTGATCATGGACAGTGATGATGTACTGTTGTCCATGTGCCTGAGACACTCCTAGAGTTAGTAGCAGCTGCAAAATATATGACGTCAATTTTTTTATCAATAAAATTCATTTACAAATGTTTCATGGATTATTGCCATAAAAAATACCATCTCCCGATCTGAGAATATAATGATTTTATACTTTTTGTGATTGGTCTACTGATATTATTTAAAATTGAAGGTGTCTACGTTATGGTCAAATTACCCCATGCTGAGAACAACACTTAGTACAGAGGAAGACAATATTATATCAAAATAATCGAAATTAGATGCTTTCCTGAAACGTCAAAGTGAAAACTGCAAGTGCCTAAATTGCTCCTTTTATGGGATAGCATTTTTGGATAATGACCCGGATAAGAGGGGATCGCCAAGGGACTACCCATGCGATCAGTGGCTGATGAGGCCCAAATCTATATAATATAATAATAATGTTTGAAACAGATTGAAACAAATATTGCTTAATGATTAAGGTACGTATTTTGGCAAAATACCTCAAATTGCCACAAAAGTTTTAAATTTGCCAAATGTAGATGAATACACACTACCGCACGAGAAAGTTACAAAAATAACTTTCTCGTACTGTTTCCTAATGGTTACTTAGCAACGGATTAAAATACCAGAATAGGGTATTTTTTGGAATCTGAAATTGGGCTAAGAAAATACATTCTTGACCGATTTCAGAAAAATGTTCTTTCTATCACATTTTTTGTTTGAGTTATGGCACCATAGTCTTTTATAAACATTTTCCTTCTACCTCTTTCTTTTCTTTTAACAAAAATAGGTTTCTTAAGCTTTATAGGAGTTTTCTACTTACACTTTATTTTTTTTTTTGTAAAAATTACAAATAAAGCAATTACGTTATTTTTAACAGCAAGTTGTTGCTTAAAATGTCTTACATTAATAATTTCACATTGGCCTGTACTTTTGTTAATACTTTGTATTGAACTTTCAATATAATGTTTTACATTTTCTCTATTATTGATTCTATTAAAATAGACTTGCGATTTTAAATCACCTCACAGGAAGAAATTCAAGGAGGTCAAATCAAGTAAAGTGATGCATATTCAGCTGATTCTCTTGGTCATATCCATTTTCCAGGGAATGTAGCGCCAAGAAATGACAGGACGTCTACACTAAAATAAAAAGGAGAGAACCGGCTTGTTGAAAAACATTATTTGATGGGGGAACGTCATCCTGTTCATTGTTTGGTTAAATAACTGCTAAAGTTGAAAGAAAGGCAAAAAGAAAAAATTCTAAATATTTAACAGCAGTTAAGATTTATTCAAGGAAGCAAAGATGATTTCCTCTAATTTCAGCTTATAGATTTACTTTACCTTGACGCTGGGTACCCAAATCTTGAATTAAATAAGGATTATTTTAAGACCAATGTCTGCGCTTTCAATGTATTGTTTCATTCAAGGAAAAATTCGTTTTGCCTCGTAAAACATTTTTATTTTCCAATGTAACTTTTTTAAATTTTTGGTCTAATACCCCTTATCTCATAAACGGTAAATAGAAAACTTTTAATAGTGGATACCATTGTACTAGGAAAACTTAAAAATCATTTAATAACATAAATTATTTTTAAAAAAATATACTTTATTACTATGTAAATAGAAATACAAGGAAGGAAATTAATCACCAAAAAAACACAACTACTTCAAATTGATATTAAGTGAAGGTACTTATTATGTTTATAGTCGTAAAATATTTCCTATCGTCCTTTATCGACGATAGTTAATGTCATAGTCTGCTCTTCATTTATATCATTTTTATTCACAATTTCCATTTTTCTTCTTGTGACAGTTTATGTAATACGATTTAATAAAAAATATTTTATTAAGGTACTAATTTAAAAATTTTTAAACAATTACTATTTCCGAGTTGGTGTAATGGCTTAAGGCAGTGGCGGCTCGTGAGGAAATGAAACGGGTGTTCTGCACAGGGCCGATCCTAGGGTATTGGCACGCGGGCCGCCAATACTGTAAATTTCAAACGTATCCAAACTACTGACGCCGTAGGGACCGCAAAAAATTGCGCCGCAGACGAAAATTTTGAAAATTTTCAAGGTCACGCGTTTTCCTGATACTTCAGAGTTTTTATGTAAAATCCATTTATACAAAAATATAGACTTTCATTAGAAACATTTTTGGAATTTAATACCTTTTTGAAGAACATTCATGTTTGCCGTCATATTCTTTGGTTAAGAGAAAAGGCTTGTAAGGTGAATTTTCTACTAGAGGGTCTATAACACTTAAAATATTTTCCGAAAGAGTTTCAGCGTCACATTTTGTAGGTGTCAGGTATGTCTAAAAACGTTCAATCGGTTCGCCAACGAGAATATATCTTAAAACTACCACTAATTGAGTTTTCAGCAGATACATCAGTTGTTTCGTCTGCCATAACTGCCAAAAATGAAGGTTTGTTAATTTCTTTAATTATTCCTTCATGACATACTTTTAATATAGAGTCTAAAAGATCATTTTGTACTTCTTTAGAGGTTCCTTTAAATACTGAAGCATTTTATAGATGCTCGCTTAAAGTTACATCAAGCTCAGCAGAAAAAATTATCAAACCACAAAATATCCCCGGGTTTTGAGAGGTTTCAGCTTCGTCATGTCCTCGCAGCGCCAGTTCAAAGGCCCCACAAAACTTTATGCAGTTTATAATTTTTGACAAAACGTATCTCTTTTTTGTCACATTATCATTATGCTTTTGCACATTTATCCAATAAGCTGAATCTAGCTGCGCTTTAATATATTAGTTGTTCCTAATAAAGCTAATTCCATTGTATTATGTAGATGGCTTTTGGAGTTGTCGTGCTTTTTTATTTTTTCAATTAAGTGCACCAAATCTGTCGCCCCTACCTCTGTCCATGCTTTATCACCGCCAAAACGTAAACAAGGAAAACAAAATAACGCATTTTTTTTGTTGCACCCACAAATCCAATTGTTCTTCGAATAAATGTCTCTATTAAATTGACGTTTATATGCTTTTCCGCGGCTAACACTTGCAGTCTCAATAACAATATCGGGAAATGGCCTACCATTGTTTTTTAAATCAATTTTTTCTCCATAAGAGTATTTAAGAAATCGCGTCACATGAACTAAATTATAAACTAAATCCATTGTCACTATCACAGTATATAAATATTAATAATTAGTACAATAAATCACTACACAAATTCACAAAACAGTATTTAAAATCTCAAATTAACACGAAATACGAAATAGGTACGATTTACGCCCGCCAACTGTATGAGAAGTAGGAAGGAGTAAACATTAACTGATGTTGCCTTAGCTGGAAAAAATACAGCTAACCGTGTAAATTCGCGCATTTACGAGCGCCAAGTGTGGATTGTCGCGAGAGTTGAGGGGGAGGACGGGTGTGCCGAGCCGTGCTGAGAACTACCTCGTGTGGCCCAGTTCAATGTACCGCGACGCGCTCGCGTAGAGACCCAGATAATTCATCTGGTTTACTACTCAATAAAGGACGGCAGGCAGAATGCGACTTTAACGCAATAATTTGGTTAGCTGCACCAACTAACCAAATTATTTTATTAATAAATTTTAGTAATTATTATGTCGCGAAAATATACAAATATCTAATTTTTTTGGCAGTTCTGCAGCTCTGCAGCACCTATACACCAGCCGCCCCTGGCTTAAGGCATGTGTTAACCCCTGAAGGAGTTATTTTAAATACCACTTACATATAATACAAGTTCAAATTTGATTTCTATTCATATCGGTTGACAATTGTTTCATAATCTTTCAAATACATATGTCAAATATGAGCAAAATGATACAAGAAAATATTAATTTAGAATAATAAATATTACTCGGAACTTACATATGTTCCAATCAATGAAAAATTAATGAAAAATATTTTAAAATACGTGTTTTCTTATATATACTCTTTTCACATTTATTTTACATATTTATTTTATTATTATACTTTAATTTACAGTTTCGTGCATTAAGAAATGCCTGTTTATTTTGTCAAAGTTATTTTATATTTTTAAACAATAACAAAAATGCTACTTAATTGGTTCTATGTATAGCAAATAAAAGTTGCTGTTGACTAAATATTGCTTATATTATACATTCGCCAATGTTTTGTGCATGCCCGCTTACAGAAATTGACGTAATGCCTCGTCAATTGACTATTGGAATTCATGCAAAATGACATTTAGTGCTAAGCGTAGGCGGTAGACTTTACAGTAGTACTGTGTGGTACTTATAACTATCATTGTTCGTCTTATATTACACAATTGCTTATCAGGTAATTAATCAGGGACAAAGTATTGTTAGTAAATCACAAGTATTCACATGTACTTGTACTTTTTCCCTCGTAAATAATTAACCAAGAGTAGGGAGGCTGAAATTAGCGACAACGATTCAGTACCACTGTAAAGTCGTCAAGCGAAGGTGTGTGCCAATTCAGTAGTGTGTGAAGTACAACCATTGAATCACTACGGAATTGTGCGACTTACCGCTTATTCATAAAGGTATGTTTGTAAATACTAACATGTGCTCGCTCCATTATATGATATCAATTCTAATATGGCTAATTTACATATAAAAGCAAAATAAGGTTTCAAAAATTAGATTTCATTTTTTTATGTAAAAATAAAGTAATGAAAAGTACACATTTATATATAAAATAATAAAGTAAATATGCTTAAAGTAATATAAGAATAATTTTATTTTCTCTTTATTGTATCTTATTCCAATTGATTTTTGTAATTACTAGTTAGTAACTAAAGTTAGGTTTCTTTTATTTTTCTGTGTTAAAATATTTTATATATGTTCAAAACATATGCTCAAAGATAGTAATGAAACTAATAGATCTACATTAGAAAATATGAAATTAAAGAGTATACATCTTTTCTGTTGTTCGAATAGTGTAGGAGATGTAGTCTTTCGTAAAATGTGCATGATTAACATCGCCCAATACATCTACCCTTTTATATATTATACGGGAATGTGGTGCTGTTCGAAAAAGAATTCAGTTTTCTGTTGTGAACTGTGTTGGATAAAATAAATCAAATTAGAATCTTAGTACACTAAGTACATTAATTCTACATGTCTGAATATTGTTGGTAGTAAATATATTATATAGCGAAAAAAATTATCTTAATATGAAAATATGTTATGTTGGCTATTGGAAACTAATTTCTACATAATGATCAAGAAAAATGAAAAATATTTTAAGTGGAATACTCTTTAAATTATTGTTTATATAAATGGACAAAATTTTGACAGAATTTCAAAGTTCGCTTATTTGGAGAAGCAATAGTGCGTGCCTTAAAAGTACCTATTACAATCAACCCTATTATTTGTGTATTATTATAAATGTTGTATATGTTTATTGCGAAATTTTAATTTGAAACTGACAAATATCTATATAGAAAATAGTGGTAATAATCAAACTGAAAAAATTAACAGTGTAAGTATATTTAAAGAATACCGACTTACTCAATGTGCTTCATAAGTTTCAATATCTGTAAATTTCACTTGGTTTAAGCAATGACATTGATTACAACAAGAATCAAAAGTTATCGCGTTGCAGCTAATATGATATTGTTGTATTCCTTATGGAAAAATAATGTGAAAAGTATAATGCCAAATGTCTCCTTAGAACAGAATAGTGTTTTAAATGTTATATATTTATCTTACAGCTGTGTATTTTTTAAATCTGATGTTAAAAGTGGAATTAAGTTGCTAATTTCTAATCAAATATGTCTATAGTCAATCTAATCAATATTTCTATGTATAGGTACAATCAAAAAGCTGATTAAAAAGAAACCGCAAATGTCGACGTCAATATTATTAAATAATATTTGGCATACTATAATTCACGTTTTTGACAGTTACGAGGTTTTATGATTATTCAAATAATTGACTTCGCAGTCATGTAATGACATGACTTTAATAACTTATGTAACTATAGGTTTCTTTATATTTGGTTTCATCCTATCATAATAATTCTGAAACTACTAAGCACAACGTTCCTGGATTAGATTATTTCTGTTAATATAAAATATAACTAGTAATTAGCCGTTCTTGTAGAGAATTAATGTATACGAATTCAGATGTACAATGTTTAATACTATCTTCATATAAAGCCTTTCACATGATTATTGTGATTTAGAAAAAATACTTGATAAAAACAAGTAAAATCGCGTTTGTGATTATGAGACATGTTAGAAATTGTATCATGCAGACTCGTCATGATAATGAATTAAATTTATAATTTTTTTGGCAAAAATACTCAAACGTCTCCATGAAAATTTTAATTTTTGTGATAATTAAATGCACTAGAATAAGTGCATAAAAAGTTCGGTATGAACGAATTTACCATATATCGGATGATCTAGATGGTAAGTGAGAGATCATTAGGCGCCTAGTTAAGAAAAATTACTTAAACTACAGAAATAAGGAGTTTATACTCCAACCCATCCACAAATGCCTTATATAATAAGGACTAAACAAATTAGGTCAGAACAGCTATTCTCCTGGCTATATGCCAAACGCCGAGCGTTGAATTACATGACAAAATTTGTCGTATTTTTGTTTAACAGAGTTAGCATTAAAGTGCTAACTCTGCTAAGCTTTAATGCTAACTCTGTTAGACAAAAATACGACAAATTTTGTCATGTAATTCAGCGCTCGGCGTTTGGCATATAGCCAGGGGAATAGCTGTTTTGACCTAATTTGTTTAGTCCTTATTATATAAGGCATTTGCAGATGGGTTGGAGTATAAACTCCTTATTTCTGTAGTTTGAATGTTACCCTCTGGTAGTAAAACTTTGCATTGATCTCAAGTTTTTACTTCGATTTAGATTATTCGAAACTACCAAGAAATGGCGTTTGGCACGTTCTACTGGGTTGGAACGTAGCAACGTCTACTAGATGTGAGCTTTATCTATCGAAGGTATACTCGTTTACACTGCACTGACGAGACCCAAGATAGAAAGGTCGATACCGGTCTGCAGTTAACGATATCCTGAGATAGGTGACACTTGCATCTTTTTCGGTGGTTTTGGAACAATCACTGTATTTTTAGTGCTAACTCTGTTAAACAAGAATACGACAAATTTTGTCATGTAATTCAGCGCTCGGCATTTGGCATATAGCCAGGAGAATAGCTGTTTTGACCTAATTTATACTAATTGAGAAATAAGTAATATTGGAATGATTCTCTCGATAGTATTTGTATTTCCACAACCAACATTTTTTTATTTATTTTTAAATTTATTAAATTTATTTAAATTTATTAAATTAGCCTCAGTGGGGAAATACCGCCGTTAGTAGATTTTGCATACGTTAGAGGTACCTATATTGTATTAATACATTTTTATTGTATAAGTTACAATTTAGATAATAAAGATTCAACATATATAAATTAATTAGATTAGTTAATAAAGTTAATATAGGGTATCAACCACTCCAGAGACTTAATTTTTGTGGCACTCTCAATATTTTAAACACTTTCAATCCTGTGATGTACTATTCATTTCATCGCTATTTACCAAATAAAAAACTTTCTTATCTGACCGATAAACGGAACAGTCTACCTGAGCCTGGCCATAAAAACAAGCTATGGTATGTTTTGAGATTTTTACTTTTTATTTGGCAAATAGCGATGAAGTAAACTATATATATATATATATATATATATATATATATATATATATATATATATATATATATATATATATATCATTATTAGTCTTTACAGTTATATAATATAAATATATAAAAATAAAAAAAAAGCATACATACACATTGTCAAATTCCTCAATTGGACATTTGTTAGGTCAGCATTAAATTAGATAAATATTGATTAAAATAAAAGAAACGAAATGGGAAATCCTGAACTAGAAACAAAAGTTACATTATTTCTATTGGAATAAAGCCAGAATTAATAATCCCCATAGAGTATCTTCCCAATAATATCAATATGTTTAAATAAATATTAATATTATGAACACACAAGTACAAATATGTTTTAGGTACATCCTTTAGAATAATAATATTAGTAATAGATGTAAGGAGATAATAGTAGCAAATAATAATAATAATAGTTTCTTAGTAATATAGTACTTCAACGATGCAGCAATAAATTTAACATATTATTAAGGTATACTCGTATATGGTTCCTAAATTCATTGTATTGCAATAACTTCATGAAAGTGTTTATATTTTTCTGTGCTTCCTAAATATGGGTATAAAAACGGGAATAAATTAGTTTATTATATAGAAATATCTTATTATTACCTGAACCTATTATTTATTAAAATTAGAGAGGATAACCTTCTCGTATTAATTTTATCGCGACAATCATTGATATATTGACATGGTTTGAATTAAGTACGTGATAATTATGCATTTACATGTATTCCAACAATTTAACGTTATACTTTGGTTTCTGATATTATTGATAATATTCGTATTACTTATCGTCCAAAATTCATAAACAATAAAAAATAACATAATCAGTACATAATTATAACTCAAACAAGGAAATAAAAATTAGTATCATTACTTAATACTATAAGGTGGTCCAACCAAAACGCATGATGTTAATTGTAAATAAAACAAAAAGTTTTCAGAGAATTATATTAATATTTTGTATTATGATAGAAGGATCTATAACAATTATGTGTGAAACAAAATATCGGCCAAATGCTTGCCACGGCTTCGGTGGCATACCTCTATCCGATGGTCCACATTTTCAATGACTCTGAGACATAATTGAGGTTCAATGTCGTTAATGTGCCGAATTATCTCATCCTTTAGCTCTTGAATTGTTCTTGGCTTATTGACGTACACTTTTTCTTTTAAATATCCCCAAAGAAAGAAGTCCAACGGTGTCAAATCACATGATCGTGGCGGCCAATTAACATCGCCACGACGTGAGATAACACGGCCATTGAATTTCTCGCGCAAAAGTGTCATTGTTTCGTTGGCTGTGTGTCAAGTGGCACCATCCTGTTGGAACCACATATTGTCCAGGTCCCTATCCTCAATTTCTAGCCACAAGAAGTCCGTTATCATCTCGCGATAGCGAACACCATTCACGGTAACTGCTTGGCCGACCTCATTTTCGAAGAAGTACGGCCCGATGACGCCGCCAGCCCATAAAACGCACCAAATAGTCACTCTTTGTGGATGCATCGGGTTTTCAGCAATCACTTTTGGATTCTCATTTGCCCAAATGCGGCAATTCTGATTGTTAACGAATCCACTGAGATGAAAGTGTGCGTCGTCGCTGAAGACGATTTTCTTTGTAAAGTCACCATTCACTTCTGTCTGTTCAACCAACCATTCGGCGTATTGACGACGCTTGAAATGGTCAGTAGGCTTCAGCTCTTGAGTCAATTGAACCTTGTAAGCATGTAAATTCAACTCTTTATTCAAAATTCGCATCAGTGATGTTCGTTTGATGTTCAATTGTTGGGCACGACGACGAGTCGAGGTTGACGGCTCTTCTGTTACACTATCGCGAACAACAGCAATGTTTTCCGCAGAACGAACTGGGCGAGCATGCACAGGGGTTTTCACATTTCCTACAGACCCGGTTTACTGAAATTTGCGCACAATTCTCCCGATTGTGGACACATTTGGTCGATTATGCTGACCAAAAAAGTCACGAAGTGCACGAAATGCACGAATTTTGATTTGAACGCCCATTTTCGTAAAAGGCTTCAACAATCTTAACGCGCTGCTCAATTGTGTACCTCTCCATGGTTGAATTTGTCAAACACTGAAACAAAGAAATGTCAAATTAAGTTGGGCAAAAAACTTGACGTTAAGGTGTGACTCACAATTAACATCGTGCATGATGGTGGGACTACTCTTTGTTAGCCCAAATGTTTATGGAATAATTCGTTCCCTGGAATATAAGTTTGCGAAAAGGATTGTTTGAATATGCTATTAATTTTTTTCCTTGTCGACGTGGGTTGCAATATTAAATGTGCAATTTTCGGCTTTACTAAGGTATCTTAAGGGTGTGTTAAATGAATTAATATGAAATTGTGTAGGTGAATAGCGCTTATCAAAATAAAATTTATTTGTTTTTGGAGATTCTTGTCATTCGTTTTGTTTGCATTGCCATATATGCAATTTATCTACATATATATATATATATATATATATATATATATATATATATATATATATATATATATATATATATATATATATATATATATATATATATATATATATATATATATATATATATATATATATATAAATGGTCATTGCTGTATTAAATTCAGAAAAATGGCAATGAAGGGTCGAATAGAAAAATAAACAGTATAAATTGTTGGAGGTATATGTTTTTTTCTTATTATAAGTCTCTAGTGTCGTTTAAAAAGTATAAGAGGAATGGGCGTCTCTAAAATCCATTCCTAAAATAGTTGTCTTAGATGTGATAAGAGGGATGAAAAAGTTATGGAATATACATATATTAAACAGTTTTCTTTATCTATATGACTTATATAAGTAATGAGATCAATAAACATTACAATTCTAGTATGCCAAATCAATTATATGAGTTTTCAAATATATTAAGAATTATTTAAAGCTCTACACTAAATTAATTACATAAATAGTTTATAAAATATTAAAAATAGATACATACTAAAATAAATATAGCAGTATAAAAATATACATTTTTTTAAATCTTGTCGCAAATAACAATTATAACTCTGTTGTGCTGTACAATAAAAGTTTAATAAACGTGAATTAATAATAACAATGTGTTATTTTTTAAATAATTAATAATAACGAAATATCAACGATGCAGTTCGTGTGCATACCAATAGCGTAATAACATACATATGTATATAATACATATCTACAATCAGTAATAAAGTTATATATCTGATGTGAAGGGGGAGGGGGTTAATTTCATCAATATACATTCATATAGGACTCATATAAAAAATGACGAAAAAAGGATACTTACATATACGAGTATTTGATCGATAAAATTTACTCTACTGAGTAAATTTGATAGATGAGAGCTACTTCGTAATGTTTCGAGTTGTATTTTTAAAAGTTTCTAATATATTTTTTTAATAAAAAACTATTTTTCATTATGCTAGCATTTCTTTTAGTAATAATTCAACAAATCAAAAGGAAATATAATTATTATTGAAATTTAAAACAAGAAAATACAGACTCTTTATTTTCTATTGATTTCAAAAGTTTACTTGTTCACCAATCCTGCTACAAAATCCTGCTCACAAATTACTTGCTAACCAATTCCCTATTTTACCTTACTCTACGTAAATAAGATATATCTAGAGTTATTTTAAATGGCGTAATCAAATACAGCGCGAAATAATTAAAGGATAGCTCCTAAAGTGTCGTTTCAAATACATAATTTGTTATGTCCGTGTGATTTTTAAAAACAACATTAGTATCAATTTTATAAAATTTGTAGATTACTTTTCGGACTCATATAATACTAAAGAACGAGTAAGAAAATCGCCATAATATTGGGCTGCCCCCTCGATCATATCGAAGGCACTTCCGGAGCATGCCTCTAAAGGCTTCGGATCAAAAAACAAAAATTACCACGTTGTTCACAAGGGTTGATTTTGTCAAAATGCGGAAATTCGAACGAAAAGCATTTCGTACATTGACCTAAAGATTTCGTGACACACACACCAAAACAGCCGTTTAGTGAATATAGATGTGCTTTTTATTATTACAGTGCATATTAGAAATATAAATTATTTACCGATCTTTAATTATATATATATATATATATATATATATATATATATATATATATATATATATATATATATATATATATATACAGTGCTATTCAAAAGTCCCCTCCCCCCCTCTTATCTTTTTAACGATATTACATAAACTAGTGAAATTTGGTAACTGAATATTAAGGGTTGTAAACTTCCCTAGTACTGATGATAGATGACGTATGCTACAAAGATGACGTCACAAGGTCATTGTGACCAATAATTTTAAATGGAACCCTATGGCAAGCGACACCTCTTTTAAAAGGTATCGAAAAAACGTATTCAATGATACTAATATTGTTTGTATTTATGGTAGTTTTGATGGATTAAATCAGTAATCAGTAAACTTGGATAATAATTTTAATTACAGATTCAAGAATCAGTACCTACTTATAGTAATTGTTCGAAGTGAGCTCCATCTACTTCCTGACAGTAAAACATCCTATTGCGAAACTCTTCTCGTACTTTTTCAAATGTGTCTGCGGAAATAGCCCTACATTCTGTAACAATACGTTGTTTTAAAACATCAATATTGTCAGGCTGAGTGGCGTAAACCTTCGATTTAAGATACCCCCACAGAAAAAAATCTAAAGGTGTGAAGTCCGGTGATCGAGGCGGCCATTCCATTGAACCTCGTCGTCCAATCCATCTACCAGGATATTCTTCATCCAAATACCGTCTTACTGCACCGTAATAGTGTGGAGGAGCACCATCCTGTTGGAATGTTATTTCCAGAATGTCGAGTTCATCTTGATTATCTTCCAAAATTTCAAGGATTAACGGTTCTATTGCATTTTGCAACATCTGCAGATACACCTCACCGGTTAAGTTGGTATTTAAAAAAACAGACCCAACGATGTGGTTTCCCAGTATACCTGCCCAAACATTGACCTTCTCGGGATACTGAGTATGTGTTTCACGAAACATGTGAGGATTTGCGTCACTCCAATATCTCACGTTTTGTGTATTTACATTTCCATTTAGATAGAAAGTACTTTCGTCACTAAAACAAATTGTTTTGACATAATCTGGCTGTTGGTTAATTTTTGTCTCCATATTTTCATAAAATTGCAGTCTTCGGTCTGGATCGTCGTCTGAGAGTTGATGAACCATTTTTAATTTGTATGGGTGAAATTTGTTTTTTTTTTCAACACCCTGTGCACTGTATTTTGACTGACTTCACAGGTTGATGCAACTTGAGTTGTTGAAGAAGTAGGATTTACTATTATTTCTGCCAGTATATCAATTTTTTTCTCATCAGAAATTTGTGGTCTGCCAGATCGTTTTGCATCATTAATACTACCCGTTGTTTTAAACTTACGAAGAAGCTCTCTCAAATAAGTCCTCGAAACTGGGCGATCGGGAAAACTTTCATTAAAAATGCGTTCTGCTGCATGAATATTTTCTCCAGTTTCACCAAGTATTAGGATCGCTGCTACTTTATCACCTAAAACCAGTTGTCAAAACTGCCGTAAACAGACACAATATTAGTATCATTGAATAGGTTTTTTCGATACCTTTTAAAAGAGGTGTCGCTTGCCATAGGGTTCCATTTAAAATTATTGGTCACAATGACCTTGTGACGTCATCTTTGACGCATACATCATCTATCATCACTAGTAGGGAAGTTTACAACCCTTAATATTCAGTTACCAAATTTCACTAGTTTATGTATAATCGTTCCAAAGATAAGAGGGGGGGGAGGGGACTTTTGAATAGCACTATATATATATATATATATATATATATATATATATATATATATATATATATATATATTTTTTTTTTTTTTGTTTTTTTTTTGTTTGCAACTAGTTAAATATGTATATCATCCTGTTGAATGATTTGACGCATGACAAACTTCAATTCGTGAATTAGACATCGCACAATACAATCATTATGTAATCTTTAATCTTCTGATTCTGTGTTGAGCAGGTCGACGTGCCGTCTAGGTCAGGTAGGTAATTGAGTTGGCGACTAGTAGATGTCATTTTTTCTCATATAGTTTTGCTAAGGTCCAGCTATTTGTTATGTATCTACCTGATTTTTTAAAAGCTTACAATTAGTATGATGAAATGCGTCACTATTATATTAAACACGTCACTACGAGAAAATTTGGAGGCAGTATTTTTTGCATAACAGTAACATAATTGGGTGCGCCATACATCATTAAATGTGCTGCTAAATTTGTGAGACGTGCCAAAGGCTAAAAAATATATTTGTCGTCACATATATCGATAACCTGCTTTCTACTTTTGGAATAACCTTATAACTGCATAACTTTTAATAGAATAAAATGTATAGAAAAATATATAAATAGCTGAAAAAAATTCATAATTAATTGTTAGTGATTGTCTACACCAATTTTCAGAGAATAGATTTTTTTCTCTTTTCAATTATACGGACAAGTACTAATTTTTCATCGTGTGGAGTAAACAGAAGGAGTCTTTCAGGTCTTTCATTATTTGTCTCTTCTCTTTAGTTTTTTGTACTGACTCACAAAACTCATTCCAGTTTTGTTCATTATACGCTAACAATTCTCATTCATTTAAAAATTTTAAAATTTCGCACTCATATTTTTTCACAGTTTATTAATTATTTATAAAAAAAATCTTTTTATATTTGGTGAAAACTTACATTTTTCTCGCAGGGTAATATAAACCTGTATAATTTAGTTAAAATATTTATTAAAAATATATTAGTATTTACAATTGATCCACATTTTTTAGATCAAATCACATCGGTAATTCACCTACACCGCTAAAACAAGTCCGCAAGCTCTCCTATATATAGGTATATACATACAATTATAAGCAAAACTGAACACAATTGTTTTAAAAATATTTCTTTATTCTCTCTAAAATAGTAGTAAACGGATACTTATTGTATACAAAATGAAACATAGATTGTGAGAGCTACTTAACCATTAGATACAAATAAACAAAGATGTATTGTAAAGGAAACAAAAAGAAAGTAACATAAAGTCTTGCACCGTCGTAAGTGACAACTTAGTATTACATTATATGTAATACTAAGTTGTACTAAGTAGTATTACATTATATGTAATACTAAGTATATCGTCCAAAAAGCCTAAGCCTTGCGAACTGCAGTGATTCATCTTGGTATAGACTCTACAAGCGTTTTGCAATAATCTGGACTTATTTGCTCCCATCCATTTTGTTCTCTACTCTAGAGATCTGTGAAATTGGAGGGGGTGTATAGTACTGAACATGTAGCTGCCATTTTAAATGAGACCATAAGTTCTCTATAGGATTAAGATCGGAACTCTGTGCTGGCAAGTCAAGTAGCTGAAATAGTTGCTTAAGCCAATCGTGTACCACTTTCGCTATATGCTTTGGGTCCCGATCATGTTGAAACACGATTTAGTTTACGCGAACAGGCATGTTTTCTATAATTTCCGGTAAATGCCGTTATAAAATACCGTTGTAGACTTCCTTAGTTATACACCCTTCAATTTTGTGCAATGAGGCTGGCCCATATGTAGTTAAGGAACCCCATACTGAGCCCCCTCCATGTTTCACAGTCATTTTTACATGCCTCTGTTTCAAGAATTCTTCTTTTCTTTTCCAACACCAACTGCGTCCATCTGATTTATTTTCTTTCGTCTCATCAGACCATATCATTCCTCCATGCATCCACTGTTCACTTTTCATACTTCTTTTTTAGACGATTATTTATATTATTCTTTGAAAGTTTCCGCTTGTGTATTTTCTAAAGCTACAAAATCGCTTCGTTTCAACACTCCCATCGCTGTCCATTTACTAATTCTTTCCCAGTATCTGTAAGAAATAAGTTTGCTGCCATAGGTGCAGTAGAAGCATCCCTTGTTTCAATATATTGCGCCACCTGTATCTACTCTCTCAAAGTCAAAGTAATTTTGGTCGTCCTCCATTTGATGCAATGTTGTCGGAACAAAATTTATTTCTCATTTTTTGAACGTAACTTTGACTAACATCACATTTCTTTGTCACTTCCTGTGTTGATAATTTTGTATTCAATAAAGAGATAACTTTATTTCTAATTTCTCGACTAACTGGTTTCATTGTTTATTTACACACACCAGCATCCACGAATTACACAAACTATTTAAATAAAGCCGGCTCCACACTTGCGCCGCGAATGCCCGCGAAAGGACGCGAACGCGAGTGTAGAGGGTTTCGCATCTTCGCGTTCACGCGTCGCGGCGTTCCCCGATCGAAGTCGGTTTTCTGTACCCGCGACAAAGGGTTCGCGGTACGTTTACGAGCCGCGAATGCGAATGCATCCACACTGATGGCGTGAATTCAGTCTGGTTGTGTTCTCTGGTGAAGAGGTGTTGTAATAATTAGGTCGAAAATTCTGTTTTTCCACGCGAAGATGCGAAAGCCTCTACACTCGCGTTCGCGCAATTTCGCGGGTATACGTGGCGCGAGTGTGGAGCCGGTTTTAACCTCTAAACAGCATATGTAAATAATATTTTTTATCGCGGAACTTCCCCGAATGTCGTGTTACACACGGTGCGAAACTGAGTACAGACGGATATCGGTTCATTATATGAGACATAGATGGCGTCATCTAATTTCAAGTGTAAAGAGAAGCCTACAAGTTCTTCTTTCATGTAACCACAGCAGAATTTCCATGTGACACACAGTATCCAAAGGATTAACATAAAAGTCAAATAATATCGGGAATGTTCAGTTTTGCTTATAAGTGTATGCATATAATGAATATAAATAATATAATGCACATAATTGGTGCTATAATATTTATAACTATACACTCAATGTTTCCAGAAAAGGACTTGATGTGATGCTAGGATTGTTGTATTGAAATATATGTTTTTTGGCTCTAATTTCAATTTCATTACTGACTATATTCGGGCACGACTCATTTATCACGTAATTAGATTTTTATTTGATATCGATGTCTATGAACTTGATTTATTCTTGATAGAATAAAATTTACTACACAGTGAAAAATGAATTTTATGGAACAAGACAAACAAAAACACAGATGAATCGTTATAAACACAATATGATCTGAAAACTTGGAGATTCTTTTTTAGACTTCTATACTAATCTCTTTAAATTAGTAACATAATGACACTTAATATAGTGTTGAAGTAATTATGAGATAACATGAGTTACTGCAGTACTACGCCATTGTTATTACTATATGAGCATATTGTAATAGCAACGACAATGACTGAATTTAAATGAAATTGTAGCCCAACAAGTAATGGATTATATTATTTGTGCAGAATTTTGTACCTTCTCCTACAAATTTATTCCAGTGGAAATTATTCCAAGTTAATTTTTTTTAAATGCAAATGATACTTTTTTACCTTTAACCTTTGTTTAATTAACTTTCTTCATAGAACACATTACATATTTATTGTAATATTGTACTGTATACAATTATATTTTAAAATCAAATAGTTTAAATTAAATATTCAAACCGAGAGACACTCTTACTCTCTTCTTGCATTATTCTGTGTTTTAACTAATCGATGTTTGTATAACTCCATAAAACTGCTATCGATTTTATATAACCCCATAAAAGAAATCCATCTAGTGGGACAAGCTTTATTGAAATATTGTATTATCTCTGCACTTTTACTGAAAAAAATTGTATAACTTCATTCTGTTTATACTAATTGTGTCAATAGTAATGTTACGAGGGTTACCGTCATCTGGAAATATTTATGCATGCATCTCAACCCTGGAATTAAGAAGTTATTCACGTAATGCTCGTCACTTATTATACCATAAAAAAATTGTGGTTTGATAATTAATTATAATTGTGGTCCAAATATCTATTTAGGAACGTAAATAAATGCGTGTAAAAGAATTAAAATAGTCATTCCTTTACACTTTTAATATCATTTAACACAATTCTTTACTATAGAAATCTATATGTAATGTGTTTAAACTTCATCTTATAAAGGATTGAATATTGTGATAATAATTAAATTTGGAGATTTGCTGTTTGTTCACGAATTTATCTACAAATGTATTTAGCCAATTTGTTATGATATTAATAATCTAAAATCAAAAAATGAAGATTTTAGTAAAATATTAGCAGGATAATATGGATTTATAAAATTTTTTGTGTTCCTGATTTGCCTATCATTCGATGTATACATATTTTTTGCTTTAAAATTGCTTGCTTATCAATTGTATTATTTTGTAGGGGAATTTTACTATAACAAAAACAAAGATACTTATACGTTTAAAAAAAAATTTCATGAAGCAACTGCTATAATACAGTGATTGTCATAAGAGTTTTTAATAAGTAGTGTTGTATTAACCTATAAAGTGCGGTTTGGGTATATTAGTTGACGCTAAATTAGTTTTGTGAAAAAATCTATGTATGAGGTGAGATACATTTCCATGCATTTATTTATTATTTTCGTTGGAGATCAAATAGCAAATAGGTGTGATGAATTACAATATAAAATTTATTTATTTTATTATACTGATTCTATAACATAAGTATTTATATACATTTTTAATATCGTATTTTTAATTTGCGACAAACATTGCAAAATAGAATATAGGTAATGTGGATTGTTTATAATTCGCTATTATTATAATCAGTCGAAAGAATATGATTCCTTTAAATGACTGCATTAATTGTGCTAATTTATTAACATATTTAGTTAATAATGTTTTTATAATGGATTGCTTCTGATGCACATACAACATTTTAAGGAACTTCTAGGGAATTTTTATCAATCTATTTTTAATTTCACTAAATAAGATATTTCACTAACAGTAAGAATTAATCTACTTTAAGCGGGTATTTTCGCGCCAAGAAAATATTATCATCTACTGCATATATGAACTAAGTTTTTCAACTTAAACCTTGGTTTCGGAGTTCTAAAACCACAGATCCACACACACATATTATAAATAAATAAATAAAAACGTTTATGTATTGCATATTAGAAGCAAGCCTATCGAATCTTTCTATGTTTCAACTTTATAAATATTTTCAAATTGTGATTTAAGTTATAAATATTATAAATGTAACTATGTTGTAAGTTGTTATAATGAATAAATTATGAAATTTAAATTAATTTTCTTCATTAGTTTCATTCACTTCGCTGAATTATTACTTAAAAATAAATCTTATGTAACCAATCCCTTATTTTACTTTATTGTCCGTAACAAAGAGATTTCTCAAATGATATAAAAAAATGGGGATTTTCTTTAAAAACATATATCAGTGACGTCATAACTTTTAAAAATACGGCTTGAAGAAATGAAAGGTAAACTCTCAATGGTGTATTTTAAATACAACTTTTGATATGTTCGAGTCATTTAAATAAAAGCTAGTATACACTATCGAATTTCTACATTAGTTTTCAAACTCGTTGCATATGTTGTTTCTAATTATATATTTAACATGTATTTTTTTCCTTCATCAAAAATATATTATTAACATAATGTGATCTATCCTGTTCGATATAAATATAAAGTAAACGACCTAGACATAAATATTACTTAATTAACAACATTTTTTAATGAACAATGTCGTAAGATGTATATTACCTAGAATCTACAAAGAAAAAACATAATAGAGTCTTAAACACTCAAATAGCGTAGATAATTCATTTAGCATCATTCCAATTTCTTTTCACTTATCTTTAACAGATAACATTGGCAACTATTCATTACTTACTAACACATTAAATTTCTCTTACACATAAATAATTAACTTTTGCTTCATATGCAGCTATATAAATTACAAATTCTCAATGTTAAATACCTAAGGAATTATTAGTTCTTGGAAGCCTCCAAAAAAATATGATCTGAGTCGGGAAGTAATTGCCGACTTATTTACTTATCGACAATTTATTTATGCAAAAGAATAAACTCATTTACTTGTCAGTAAATTCAAATATATTCTAATGTAATACGACACGTTCATAAAGTACATATATACATACAATTTGTATTTATTACTAATCATTTTATTCCTTATTTTAATTTAGGACAATTAATACAACATATTTGTGCATTTTTAAAATATTTATGTTAATAACACGTGCTAAAATGAAAATTTTACAGCTGTTGTGAATTAAAGTTTAAGTTTGCATTACAATTTTTAATACAAATTGTTTTTTAGTCTGATAAGGTATCAGAATAAATAAGATGAAGTATCATATTTTTAAGGTATGTTTTTAATACGCAATTAAACACGTAATTTAATATGAAATTAAAACACGTAGATGACCAAATGTAAGTTTTTCAAGTACGTCACGTCTCAGTTTACTATTAATGCTAGCATGGGTAGTGGTGCAAGTCTTTTGCATTTACAATAAGGGATCTATTATTTCGGCATCTTGAAATATGAATCGACAAAAATTTCAAAAGTTAGTAAAGGGACAATGAACAACGTGACTATACAGAAATTGGTATGCTACTCCAAAGTTCCGTGAGGGCAGGACGGACATTAGGGAGATTGAAGAGTCAAGGTATGTAGCAGCGGAACATAATGAGTGCATTGCCGTAGTAAACGATCATCTACAGTGTAAAGTGCCGAATGCACTTGGACGGGCTTTGAAATTTATCTAAACCAGAAATTCTTACTGCAACTGTAAACTTTACTTTTTAACAGAACGCATCAATATGAGAAAGTATATTTCTCTTCTATTGTCCTTTCACGGAAAACATAATCAAGAAACAAAAATATCATCCGAGTTGGATCCTATCAAGATATAGGATGCAAATTTTCAGAAAATATATGGATTGAAAATAGCGATCATTAAAAAAAATATGAAACAAAACATTAAGAGGGTTTGATTAATCTTTTCAATTATATTTAAAAACTAAAATTGACTAATATTTTAACGATTTCATTCTAACTTTCACGTGCCATGGTGTCATTCCATTTATGTTCATGATGTTATAAAATCAGTAGATGTGTCAAAGGATACATATTTAAAATGATATGTCTACCTGTTACATATTTTTAGAAAGTAACTTTGAAAGAATAACGAATTTGTTCTACATTTTTTACATAGCAAAGTACATGATACTTAAGATCACATAGTTTGTTATAGAAAATGTTTTTTTTTTATTAATTTATCTTATTCAAATGTATATTGTGGCTTGAACAGTAGGTTTAGAATGTAAAAGATTATTTTAATTTATTGAATGAAGTAATAATATGGTTTCCCAGTTTTCGTGGCTTTTGGAGCATTGATTGTATATGTATATGTATGTGTATGTGTATGTGTATGTGTATGTGTATGTGTATGTGTATGTGTATGTGTTATGTGTTATGTGCATGTGCATGTGCATGTGCATGTGCATGTGCATGTGCATGTGTATGTGTATCTGTATTGATATGTGTATGTGTATGTGTATATGTATATGTATATGTATATGTATATGTATATGTATATGTATATGTATATGTATATGTATATGTATATGTATATGTATATGTATATGTATATGTATATGTATATGTATATGTATATGTATATGTATATGTATATGTATATGTATATGTATATGTATATGTATATGTATATGTATAGATGTCCCATGTAACATAACAATTTTGTGTGTCTCTTTTTGTGTTGATAATATACGTATATTATCAACGGAATAGGTGTTAGATATATTTATCGACGTATTTTGCTAATTGCCAAATCTAGAGCCAAGATAGTATTTTTCTTCATTGAAGGGAATATGATTTAACAAATCACCTCATGTTAGCAAATATTCTTATATAAAATATCAGAATAGAACTTATAAATTAAAAATGTTTGAAGTACCATTTAGGTGAGTATATTATATTGAAATCTAATATTGGGTTACAAAGAAAGTGTCTTATGTCAAAACGTATGTATATCGCATCTTATGCCATTATAATTAATAAATATACGTTGAAATACTATCTTAACCTAGAAAGAATTGTAAAAACTGACATACAGTAGATATATTTACAGGAAAACCTACTCAAGTTATAATAGATTTTGCGTGTTGTTTAACTTTTATAGAATGTTATAAATCTTATTAGAAATTAGTTTGTTCATTTAATTTAAACTTTTCTTATAAATTGAAAATAAAAACGGGAATTATAAAATACATGACCCATGATAAATTACAATGAAAGTATTACACGATTAGCAAAACTTACCCCTATTCAAAGAACCAAACTTACTAGCAGATATTAATTTTTTTAAGTACAATTTGAATGAGGATGACGTCTTCGTATTTGAACGATTCTTTATATGTTAATTGAAATTAATATTTACATATTAATTGATAGTGTATTATCAAACCATTTTTTTACGTATCTATATTCTGTATTTAAGTTTGGACGTGTTTGTTTTAATTTTAATTAATTTAAATATAAACATTCGGTAAGCCAAAATTATGCGTAACATTAACATATTAGTCCCCTTAAATTAAAATCAAAATTAATATTCACACGTATATAGATTAACTAAATATTGGGAAATCAATATACATACTTTGAAACAATAAGTAGTTACTATTATTTCATATGTTTTTATATTGTTACAAACGGCACGAAGCAACCGTTTACATCGAATAAAGATTGAAGCATCTGTAATTATAAAGTGCCAGTTGCGAATGAGTTATTCAAGATGTTTTCTTTTTACCAATTTTGGAAAATTATCATATAAATGAGTCTAGCTTGGCTAAAGAGGAAACCGCCCCTCGAGGCAGTCATTATCTCGTTACATTCATTATAACTTTCTTCGAGTTTCTGAGGCTGCGTTTGCCAAATGCATATATTTTTATGCATCTTATACATATTTATTGTTACACCAGTAATTTGGTACTATAAAATACAGGAAGCTAGTACTTTTATGCATTATGTGGTTCTCTTAAATGAATTAGGCACTTTAGTTACCCCGCTGTAACAACTGCATATTCTCTACAAGGCACTCAAAGTAAATATACCTAGAAAATGTTCCAAGTTTAGTCCATAACAAGAGAATGCTTATTAATATCAATATAAAATATATAGATACTTACATATAGTCATTAAAGAAAAAAAGTTCTTATTCTTATTATATCATAGAATGGAACCAGCTATCTGGTACAATAAAATATAACATGTGAAATAATTTTTAGTTTTTTACTGATTGTCGTCAGTATACACGAAACGATCATTATTTTATTATTTATAAAAGTTCATCTTATGTCAGAATTTAACATCAGTGCGTTATTGTCAAAATCTTAAAAAAATTTCTTTGGACGAGACTATTTTAACTCCTATGTATTTTTTTATTATTGTAGAATGTGATATTTAATATCATTATCAATATTAATAAAACAGACTAAATGGTATTTGCTTTTAAGAAACTGGATTGCGGTTTGTTAGTGAGAAATTAAAAACATGATATTTAAACAAAGTGACATTATGTAGATCCACAGATAAATTATGAATGTAAAATAAATATAAAAATTTATAGAAACTCATTATTATATGCATAAAATTGTACAATTATCTATAAAAATGTAGATGTATGGCATTCTTCCACTTAAACCCCAAAATTCAATTTAATTAAAGAAATTAGTCATTGCGTATTTAAAAATGAGGTAAAAAACACTTCTGTTTAAATATAGTTTTTATTCGGATGAATATTTAAACTTTAATTTTCTAGAACATTTTAAAATTGTATGTATACAGGAAGGAAACTAGCACTCTTAGATACATTCCTAATAACTTTCATTATTGTTAAAAATAAAATAGCAAGTTTAAATTTTATAGTGCATCGTTTGCTAAGTTTTCTGCTTAATAATAATAGGTTCTAAAAAAAATAGATCATTAAGAATATAGCTAGAGGCAATGTATCCTTATCACATATTAAATAAATGAATCAGAAAACGTATATTAGGGCAACTCCTCTTAATTCCACGACCTTTCGAGAAAATTCCAAAATTCCAAAAATCTTAAAATTGTGTTAATTCCATATGAACCACAATTTATCAGAGGCGTCAAAAGTGGTTTTTTAAAAAATTTGGGAATGGCATTAGTGCACTCTTGTCCAACAACTTGCAATAACTTTTAGAAAACTCCGAAGATAAAATTGAAAATAACAAAAGGTTTGGGATTTACGAAATAAGTTATAAGTATATTGTCATATTATTATTTAAGGAGCACATGCCCCATTTGAAAAATGGAATATTAGAAAAATCACCTGTTCCCCAAAATGGTTTCGAAAAAAATTATAGAATAGACTCTAATAATGTGAGGTAAATAAAAAGTATAGCCAACAACAGACTATTAGATTCCATGAAAAATATTAGGATTATTTGTGATAATAACACGAAAAAAGACAAGAGTTCTATATCTAATAGTCCGTTGTTTTAACCTCATTGCGGTTTACTAACCATGAATGGAAATAGTTATAGGATATTAGGTGTTAGAAGGACTAGAAGAGTAAATCGAAACAAATTATTCCTTCACTGTTCACTGACCATAAAGAATAAAAAGTCAAGTTAAGTGAATTTAATAGTGAACAGTGTATAAAGTCGAATAATATTTAGAACAGTTTACTAAATAAAATTATAGGTAGTTTAAACCTGTAATCTTTCGGTACTTTTTTTTTAAGATGCATCTTTATGTGGTTGTATAAGTAACATCAAGTAACTAGGGTAACATCCATTTGGTATTAAATTTGATTTAAAATACAGTATATATTTAACTTTTGTGATTATACACTGGAAACTTCTTCTTCCTTTGCACATGATAAAGGGGTGCACTTTAGGATTGCAAATTCAAAATGGTTTAATGCGGAATCTACTGGGAAAACACAAAGAAAACTTTTATTACGTAAATCAGAAATTACAATAGATGTATAAGCCATTAATTCGTATTATTTGTATTGTTAAAAGAGGAAATCAAAAGAGGAAAGTACACTTTATTACAATTTCTTATTTTAATCTATAGTCTATTAAGGAACCATGATTATATATATAATATAGCAGTGCAAAAGTTTTAACTTACTCTTTTCAGTTAAATCGTCTTATTACTGAAATTATTTTGAATCAATAATAAATGTGTGTTACAATTTAAGTTGTTATTTCTTATACCTAGAAGAAGTTCATAGTTCATATTTATTAATAATTTATCCTATAAATAAAGAAGTTAATTTTCGGAAATGGTATGCTAATTTAGTCAATATTAATATTACACATTTCAATATTAAACTGCTAGACAATTGAAATAGTCTCATAATTATATGTCTAATTTAAAATATCGTAGTTCTTAAAAAGGTTAACTGATCTCAATGATTGTTGTGGCCTAGGTACTTCAATTGCTAGATTCGAGTCGCTCATATATAAACAGTTTCGTTATTTTTTTAGTTCTGATATTTTAAATAATCCAAATCACAACGTGTCAAAATTTATAAAACTTGAAAATCATAATTAGTTTCCTAATCTATATTCCAAAAAATTGTAAGTAGTACTTGATCTTGTCTTCAAAAATACTGAGGTTTTAATTACTGGCTGAATCTGAATCTTCTTGGTCTGTTGAAGCAAGAAGCCTATTTAACGGTTCAATGTTAATCTATCCTTCAACGACCTAGTAATATTTGAAGTAGTTCGTTCAGTAAGATAGAGCCATTCAGTAATATAAGGGTAGTTTAATTATCGTTTATAATAATCCAACTCAAATTGAGTATAATGCAATTATTATTTTACATACTTTTTTCCATTATTTTACATACGTTCTGTTCATCTTAATTATTATGTTGACTTATATTACATGGTGATAAGATATAACATAGTACATATATTAGATATATCTGATTTAATTTATTACATATTTATGACTTATAAAATATCATATAGATTTTACTAGGATAATTACAAAAAAATATAATACTGATAACAAAAGCAGGTCAATATGTCATTTTAGTGTTGCTAATATATTGTTAAATAATAAAAACAATCTTCCAGAATACTCCACTATTACAAGTGCTATTTACTTACGTAATTATCATTATTTATATAATACAATCTATCGGCAAATAGTAAATCATTTTATAATATAACAAAAAATATTGAGTCTGCACAAGTATACGTATATTACGAACCACATTAGTTGTTAACGTGGTGCTGCAACCGTATAAAATATTTAAAGCTTTTTACAAAATCATAAAAAATGTATTTATGACATTAACCAACTTTATTAACTTACTGGTCTGGAGCATATTTGAAAAATATAGATTAAAATATTTGTAAAAACGTATTTATTACTTTTTTAGTATAAGGTCTTCTAAAATTTGTTAACAATGTGTTTCTATATAATTCAAAAATATATGAATAATAGCAAATTTAGACCAATTCCCATTTATAATCTTTTTAAATTAATACTGAAAATTGAAAATACGTTAAGACAATATCTCGAAATGCTTTTTGGCTAGTACCTTTTATTAGAGTGTAATTAAGAAAGAAACAGTCTCTTGATTATGTTCATCATTAATTGCTCTATTGTTGATTTTACTAGGCTTATTGTAAATGTGAAATTTGTTGCTTAGCGATTAGGAAAGAGAATAAATTTATGTTTAAAATTCTTAAAAAATTAGCCACATCTAAATTGGCCTCATATTACTGCATGAACTTTTTGAAAATTAACTACTACCTACAAGTTTTTGGAATATAGATTAGGAAAACGATTATAATTACGAAATGATTATGATTATGAAACGATTATTATCGTTTTATTAAACACTGTTATGTTCACAAGTAATTTTTATATTAAAAAAAAACCAAAAACCCAAAAAAAAACCCAAAACATCTAAAGAAATTGTTCGTTTACTACTGGGAGCCCAAAGTTTATTTTTCTTGAAAATAAATACAGTTCCTTTGAGTTCCGCCACAATTCTGCTGTTGGTAATATCTACAATTATAGCGACGCTTTCTTCTATTCATCTTGACATTTGAAAAATTAATTGAAGAATTTTAATATTTTCTAAGAATTCGTAGTTTTTAAAAGTCTTTAGAAGTCTTTAAATATCAAAATATATTGCACACTATAAATGGCTCCATAATCCATTCTGACTCTTACGTTGATCTTTAACGTATAATCCAATCTCGTTTAGTTGCTGCTAACAATGAAAGTATACCTATTTATATTAGTTACGCATGCTAATCTTGATAGGATCTGTACAATTAAAACCTTTATCAATTCTACATTTATCTTGAGCGTTACGTAATTTCATGTTGTAATTATAATTAAGTTTATTACTGAAATTACACCATATATTATGAATGATTATTATTTATACTATTCAGTTTGAATTGTTGAATAATATTTAGAATATGATGGCGTTTAATATATTTATTATATTCACACACACACACACACACACACACACACACACACACACACACACACACACACACACACACACACACACAGATATATATATATATATATATATATATATATATATATATATATATATATATATATATATATATATATATATATATATATATATATATATATAATACATTGATTTATGTTATTTAACATTTTATAAAACATATTGACATAATTAACTTTGATAAATATTTTATAATTAAATATTAAATATAATTAAATATAAGGGGGCTAAAGAATAATAGAGCGCCGGGTGTAGATAAAATACAGGCGAAAATTTTGAAATGTGCGGGACAGAAAGTAGTAAATAGGATGTTTGAACTGGTAAAATACATATACAAAACGGGCGAGATTCCGGAGGATTATAAGAGAAACATTATCGTTACTATACCGAAAAAGAGAGGAGCCGACAAATGCGAGAACTTTAGAGAATGATTAGCCTAACTTCCCATGCGTCAAAAATCTTAACCAGAATAATGCAGAAGAGGATGGAAAATAGAGCGGAGGAAATACTAGGAGAAGACCAATTCGGGTTTAGGCAAAATAGGGGAACTCGCGAAGCTATTCTGGCGCTAAGAGTAATGTTAGAGAAAACAATAGAAAAAGGAAAGAACGCTTATATAGGATTTGTAGATTTAGAAAAAGTTTTTGATAACGTAAGATGGGAAAAAAAATCAAGATACTAAAGAGCGCGCGCGGGAATGAAGTAGAGAGATAGAAGAGTAGTACACAATCTATACAAAGAGCAAACTGCTGTTATAGAAGTAGAAGGGGAAAAAAGGGAAGTAGGTGTTAGGAAAGGAGTAAGACAAGAATGTACGCTATCACCACTAATTTTTAATCTGTACATCGAAAAGGCGATTAATGTCGTAAAAGATAGAGTGGATTTCGGGATTAAAGTACAGGGACAGAAACTAAAATTGCTGAGATTCGCGGATGATATAGCAGTATTAGCATCTAGTAAAGAGGAATTGGAATCAGCGTTGAATGAAATGGAGGCAGTGTTGATAGAGGAATACGGAATAAGGGTGAATAAAAACGAAATACGACTGTATTATAGGAAATAGTAGGACTGATGACCTCATGATGATGAGCAAATTGGATTGGAGTGTGGTTAATCTAGTTGGTGTCAATAATATACACAGGTATCTTATTTCAGTCAATTAATTCCTCTGTTTCCGATAACGACTTTCTCTCTGATAATTTTGCAATTAATTTAATAATAAACTTCTCATATTTAAAGGTAGATGTATGATATACTAAATTATATTCGCAGAGTTCAAATATTTATCTGGAGGGCTAAACTGTCTTTATGTTATAAGCAGAAAACGAGTACTATGTCTAATCCCGAAAATGCCATTATAAACCTTAGTGCAGTCATATATGATGTTGCTACTGACTGAGGGTTACTTAAGAAAAAATAAACTACAAAAGAACATTTTAAAATCCACAATAATAAACCCTAGTTTAATATAACCTGTGTTTATGCAAAAAAGAACAAACAAAATACCTTAACCGCCTATAAACTTGATGTTTATAGGCAGTTAAGGCATTTTTACTTATCTGAACACCTTATAAAAATTATGTAAAATCTAAAGCAGAATACTCTTGCTCAGTTGTGTATATTTAATATAATAACACTAAAACTACTTAAATTTACTCTAAATAGAATTTGATACTTTATAGATCCGAATAAAATTTGTTCAATAAAATATATAGTTCACATATAAAATAAACTACACATATTTTTCTTGACGTCTCCGATTTATACAGTGATGTAACCAAATATAACCTGCCCCAAAAATTTTTATTTATTCATTATTGACTTACAAAATGTAACTAATTCTGGTACTATATAAGATATTACGTGTATATTTGGAATATTCTTAAATTAAAATCATTCAGTAAAACTTTTTATTACGTGAGTGATTTATTATAGTTCTATTGGCATCATTGAAAAATAATTAATTCCAAAGTTTATTTTTTGCCTTAGTATTATCATTATTATTTTCATTTAGCAGTTTCATGTTCTGAACGTTTATCATTATTCATTCACTTAAAAAACTATTTCTCAACAACATTTCTGAAAAAAATTCTCCTACTCCTGAAATTATTGCCTTGGTGAGGAACTTCCTTGTTATGTAACAGGTAGGCAATATGACTGCAATATACGTTCTTCTGTATTGATATATATATATATATATATATAATTCCAGTTTTTCGACGCTAACTCTTAGGTTCTTGGCCATTGCGCCTGTTGTCGAGATAATTATTGAAGTATTTTCTACTCTATCTAGGCCATAGATGCGCTTAATTTCTATGGCGAGGTTTTTGTATATTCTGATTTTCTCGGATTTTCTGATGTTTTGAATTAACGAGCATATTATGTCTATAATATGCCCTTTTCGCTGCTCTTTGTTAATGAGGATAATATCTGACCTATTGTAACCTACTATTCTAGCAGTGGAAGTTGGCCTGTTACTGTTACCATCTTCATGTACTGTCTTGGTTATCTGGTTGTATCTTCCCAGATATGCTGACTATTCCAGGACCAGACGCCCCTGTTCCTCATTATTCGTGAATAATGTTGTTTTGCACCATAGTGTTGGTACCATATTGATTGTTATAAGTATAATTATAATTGAAAATACATCTAGGTATCGTTTGTAGTAAATGATTACAAAATCTTGGCGTAAAATTATCCCATTATTTGATCTAATGCGACAAGCTCTGTTTTACTAATAATTGCTGTCTGTTTCTAATTTTACATCTAGATCCAATTATATATTTTTTTAATGTGTTCTTAATAATGTACCAAATGTCATTATAGTTGTAACGATTACATTATTTGTGTTTAAATATCATTTGTCTAAACAAATTATTTATTTTTCAATTACTCATTATATGTCAATAATGCCTAGGATACGAGACACATAAACAACTGCATAAAAACCTGGGCATTACAGCGGGTTTTATATCCTGCTCTTTTACTTATGTGTTTATTCAACTTATAACTGAAACATAAAAAAAGGAAATTCGTATTCTAATTAGTTTGCAAAATCTTTTCCAAAGTTAAACTGGTAGTTGTGGAATGTTCCCGGAAAATACGCAACTGGATTTCTGACGTTTCTTACAGCATCGTACACAACCGAATCTTCAGAGGGCGATAAGAGCCACTCACAGAACTTGAAATCATTTGAGCTATTCAATTTTTTGAGGTTACACTTTCTGCTATATATCCCTCAGCTGCAGTTGTACTTTTCCATTTAGCATGTAATTTTAAAGTTTCAAATGAAGCGCCTGCCTCAACCAGAAGCGTAGACGACGTTCGCCGTAAACAGTGACCAGTATATTCCTTGGCATTATATAATTTCAGATATCTAGCAATTATTGTAGGTACACTGCCCAAAGTATTTCTTCCCACTGGATGTACTGTTTAGTGATTATTTATATATGTCAGAAAGAACCTACGCTCCTTCATTCCCCCAGGTTTCAAAGCCGCATATTGACAGATTAACTTCAAACCACAATTTGTGCCTTCTCCACAATAGCAAAGCCTTTAGACTCACCCGTCTTAGTTTCGGGAACTTTCACCAGCATAACCGATCCTTTATCTTCTATATCGTCGATAGTCAATTTAATCATTTCATCCCTTCTTAAAGTACCAAAGATACCCATAACTAGAACGACCTGCAATGATTCCTTTTCATAAAGACGGGTTCTACCTATAAATAATTTTTGGCTATCTACCTTATGCAGCAAAACGTTTCATTAGGAGCATCTTTTATGAATGCCAAAACCTGATCTTCAGTCAAAACTTTCGACTTATTTGGGAGGTATTATTTAGATGTTTGTTTTAAAAATGAAAATAAGCGCTTGCATTTTGAAATGTCAGTATTATCATTTATGTCCAAAGTCGCTTTTAAAATCGAATACTTAGTCCATAAAGAATTAGCAGCATACTTTTCCAACTAAAATAAGTATAAAGATAATTATTAATAGAGTAGCTAATAGATAATAATAATAGCTAATAGAGTAAGCTATAGTTATATAAATAAGGTAAAATTCTAACTCTACATACCAGTTCTGGAAGTAAGCCAACATGACCACCTTGTTTAGACCAGTCGAATTATCTGCTTTCTAGTTAACAAATATTTTATACTCTTTGTCATATATCGCTCTTAATTTCACCGGCAACAGTTGCTCTGTTGCTTTTCCGGCTTTTTTAACAATATTTTGTGAGATAAATTCCATCATCCAAAAGTACAAACGACGTGTCGTTTAAATAATGACAAGTACATAACAAACAGCTTCCTTAGCAACGCAAATATTACTAGACATTCTAGAATCCCTACCTATTCAATAATTATGTAAAAAATCATCGAATTTAGTCTTATTTTCGCGATGTAATTGAAAAATAAAGTCTTGTATGCACCACTAGCGTTACTTGATGATAATGCCCATCGGTCTATATCCTTCCCTCGGGCCAAAGGCCCTCGGGCTGGATCACATCGACCTCCGGGCATTATCATCTAAGTAACACACTTGGTACATAAATAACTATTAATAACCTATATTCAACTGTATCAATTCATATGTAATTTATATGCTCGAGGTCAATTTATATTATAATTTTTTTATGTTTTACTTTGCCAGTATTGTATATATTTGACAATTACTGTTCTATAATTTTCAACATTTCTCAAAACAATATATATATATATATTTATTATTCGTTAAGAATAATGTATGTACCACATACATTATTTTTGTACGTGGGTATGGATAAATGTTATATTACATAACACACATCAATATTAATATGCATATTCTTTTTGTTTTCAGAATGGATGTACAACACAATCGATCAAACCACAATTCAGACAATTTGAAACAGCCATGGTATGGGTCAAAGTCAAGTTGCTTGTCCGAAAAAAGGTAGGTCCCGAGTATAACAATTAAAACAACAAACTGATATTTTATCGGGTTTGAAGGTTGCAAGTTTATTTAAAGGTTAATAAAGAATATACAGAATAGAAATCACATAATGTTTCCACAGAGCAGCATTATGAAATGTATAATTTTGTATCTAGAGTAATAGAATACAATGTTTCCAATTAAAATATACTGACAGATATTATTGTGATAGAAGTATGTGGGTACCTCTGCATTAACTACTAGTACTACTTTGTATTATAACTCTGTATGTATTACTAGATAATTACTAGCCTATAACTTTACAGTGAGTTTTTACTTATATCTGAAGAGTATAGTACCTTTTAGCCTTACTTTATGCTTACCTTATACTAATACATAAAAAAGTGGTTTAATCGATAAATAAGAGTAGTTTAATTTTTTTTGCGCTTTTATTTTTACGGGGGCGAGGTTTAGCTTATACTATTCCTCCACCTAACTCCGGACAGTCACATCCGAGAATCGAATCCGTGCCCGGATTACTTCGAGCCGGCAATCTAGACCAGCCGCAAACATTTTTGAGGTATGCATCCAGAGATGAATAAATTCTACTATTTCTCTCCTCTTACTATCTTATTACTATCTAAAAATTCTTTTTTAACTTAATTTTAGGTGGATAATTATAAGGGAAAAATAATATATAGTATTATGCCTTAATAAGTTCACTAATCTGCGTTTGCTCTAATGGTTAATAAAGACGATTAATAAAGACGGTTATTTTATTTAGGAGAAAATGATGCAATAAAAATTTACTATTTATGGTCCAAGATGACAAATTGAAGAATTATGCATATGGTAAATCCACGAGAATAATATGAGTATAATATATATATATATATATATATATATATATATATATATATATATATATATATATATATATATATATATATATATATATATATATACAGTGCTATTCAAAAGTCCCCTCCCCCCCTCTTATCTTTTTAACGATTATACATAAACTAGTGAAATTTGGTAATTGAATATTAAGGGTTGTAAACTTCCCTACTACTGATGATAGATGACGTATGCGTCAAAGATGACGTCACAAGGTCATTGTGACCAATAATTTTAAATGGAACCCTATGGCAAGCGACACCTCTTTTAAAAGGTATCGAAAAAACGTATTCAATGATACTAATATTGTTTGTATTTATGGTAGTTTTGATGGATTAAATCAGTAATCAGTAAACTTGGATAATAATTTTAATTACAGATTCAAGAATCAGTACCTACTTATAGTAATTGTTCGAAGTGAGCTCCATCTACTTCCTGACAGTAAAACATCCTATTGCGAAACTCTTCTCGTACTTTTTCAAATGTGTCTGCGGAAATAGCCCTACATTCTGTAACAATACGTTGTTTTAAAACATCAATATTGTCAGGCTGAGTGGCGTAAACCTTCGATTTAAGATACCCCCACAGAAAAAAATCTAAAGGTGTGAAGTCCGGTGATCGAGGCGGCCATTCCATTGAACCTCGTCGTCCAATCCATCTACCAGGATATTCTTCATCCAAATACCGTCTTACTGCACCGTAATAGTGTGGAGGAGCACCATCCTGTTGGAATGTTATTTCCAGAATGTCGAGTTCATCTTGATTATCTTCCAAAATTTCAAGGATTAACGGTTCTATTGCATTTTGCAACATCTGCAGATACACCTCACCGGTTAAGTTGGTATTTAAAAAAACAGACCCAACGATGTGGTTTCCCAGTATACCTGCCCAAACATTGGCCTTCTCGGGATACTGAGTATGTGTTTCACGAAACATGTGAGGATTTGCGTCACTCCAATATCTCACGTTTTGTGTATTTACATTTCCATTTAGATAGAAAGTACTTTCGTCACTAAAACAAATTGTTTTGACATAATCTGGCTGTTGGTTAATTTTTGTCTCCATATTTTCATAAAATTGCAGTCTTCGGTCTGGATCGTCGTCTGAGAGTTGATGAACCATTTTTAATTTGTATGGGTGAAATTTGTTTTTTTTTCAACACCCTGTGCACTGTATTTTGACTGACTTCACAGGTTGATGCAACTTGAGTTGTTGAAGAAGTAGGATTTACTATTACTTCTGTCAGTATATCAATTTTTTTCTCATCAGAAATTTGTGGTCTGCCAGATCGTTTTGCATCATTAATACTACCCGTTGTTTTAAACTTACGAAGAAGCTCTCTCAAATAAGTCCTCGAAACTGGGCGATCGGGAAACCTTTCATTAAAAATGCGTTCTGCTGCATGAATATTTTCTCCAGTTTCACCAAGTATTAGGATCGCTGCTACTTTATCACCTAAAACCAGTTGTCAAAACTGCCGTAAACAGACACAATATTAGTATCATTGAATAGGTTTTTTCGATACCTTTTAAAAGAGGTGTCGCTTGCCATAGGGTTCCATTTAAAATTATTGGTCACAATGACCTTGTGACGTCATCTTTGACGCATACGTCATCTATCATCACTAGTAGGGAAGTTTACAGGTAAAATTGCATAGCATAGCCCAATTTTTGGTAGTTAAAATAAGAAAACTACTGAAGTGAGGAGATTATTGTACTCCACACCATCTGCAAATGCCTTATACAATGACTAAATAAATTAGGCTAAAACAGCTATTCGCCTGGCTGTATGCCGATGACGAGCATTGGATTATTAGGCGAAATTTGCCGTATTTTTTCTAACAGAGTTAGCACTAAAATAAAGTGGATTCAGATTGCTTAAAAACCACAAGGAAGATGCAAAGTGTCCTTTATCTCAGGATATCATTAACTGCAGACTGGTTTCAACCTTATCTTGGGTCTCGTCAGTGCAGTGTAAGCGAGTATACCTTTGATAAACGAGACTATCATCTTGTAGACGCCGCCATTAAGTTCTACAGTAGTAGAGCGTAACCAAGCATATCATCTCTCGGTAGTTTCGAAAACAATCTAAACAAATAGGGAAAGGGCTAAACAAAATATGGCGAAATTTGCCGTATCTTCTCTAACAGAGTTAGCACTAAAATACCGTGATTCAGATTGCTCGAAAACCATAAAGAAGATGCAAAACATCGGCATGTATAGTGTGGAGTATAATAATCTCCTCAAATCAGTAACTTGAAAAATTATCCTCTGCCAAGTAAAACTTTACATTGTTAACATAAAAGTTGCATACTATTTATGTATTATGATATAACTAATAGTATTGCTTCATATTTTAAATATTAAGAAAAGGGAAGCGATACATAAGATTTTTAAAATATCAATATTGGAATAAAGAATAATACATCTACTATAAATCGACTATGAAGAATAATTTTTTAAGCGGAAATCAAAATAATACAATTAATAATATACATAAATGGAAGATAAATATAATTTATCTTTTTTACAATTTCTCAAAACATATTTTTTTAGCAATGACGAATGTTTTATGACATTTCAATCTAAGGATCCAATAATTTCAATACCTCTTGAGAAGGTTCCGAAAGACAAATTAGCAGAAGCTGGAGGAGGACATGGTCATGGCTTCACAATTGAACATCCCACGTCGTAAGTACGCGGAGGTAACTAATAGTTCTTATTTGGGTACCTCTATATTTTTATTAGTAGCTGTAGATTACATAAAGCTATTTTAATAAATTTAATCAAACTATCTTATCATAAATAAAAACACAATTTAAATGTATGTATTTCAAATTTTAATAGTTTAATGAGTGCTTAATATTAAAGTTTACAACAATTCCATAACATAATTTTATTACATTTCCTATATAGGTAATATTGAGACACCTTGTATAATATGGCAGAGCTTATGTAGTAAGAGCTGATAATATTTTCACAAAAGAAAGTTTGTAGTTAAAAAACATTAGATTGTAATAAAGTATTTAAAAAAATGCCGAATTTGTTTTTGAATTATACTATTATTAATATTTGTATCTAATCATTTCAAAAATAAAAATAGAATACTCATTACTTTTCAAGAAAAATGGTATATTAGACTGAAAATTTACTAGTTTCATTTATAGCACAAAAATGCAGGATAATGTGTTACCAATACATTTTTTTTTAAAGTTTCCTTACATTATGATGGTATACATTTAAAGCCTTTAAAAATTTACTGAAAAATTTACTGAAAAGACTCATAATAAATTTTCGAAATATTTTAATTTATTCATTATTGAGTGTCATGTTACGCTAGATACTCGGTGCTCAAATCCATTGAATTCATAAAACAATACCGTTATTCTAAGTACCGTTTATATGAGATACTAATAAAGTTATTTGCCATATTAGACTTTTATATCAAAACCAAATAAAATAACAAGGACAAATGAAAATAGATATTACAAGAATATAAAATAATAAAATTTTTGATCGACGTACTTAATTTGGCAATTTATTTGATTATTAAAAATTAATAAAACATGAGCATGGTATTTTTTTTAAATATTTCAAACTTTATTTGACTGGGGACTTTTTGTTTTTGCAAAGACGCAGGACTTTTGATTTAGATGGGCTTGTATCTTGAATTTAAATTGGTTAGTTAGTGCGCTTAAGTGTGAACTGCACGGTTGATAAACTTTAATACTGACTATACTGTTGAAATAAGTAAAAATATAAAGTTACATTTTCTAATATTAATATACTATAATTTTAATCTTCTAAACCTCAAAATTAATATTCAGTGTATTAGAATTTACGATATCAATTGTATATATAGCATTGTAGTCAGTTATAATAAAATTAGATAAACGAGTTTATATAATTTTATTGTAAACTGGACGACAAAGTTTGAAGGAGATGATGACAATTAATGCAACAAATCTAAAAAGTCTTAAAAAAACTTTATTGTATAAACAAACAAGTTAACTAATTTTCCACTTGCCTCTTTTTATTACCTTTTCCATGAAATGATAAGGTCTATTTATATGACCGTATAAGATATTTACGCAAGTTTACTAATTACTCATTTACATGGTAAAGAAATATGTTAAACAGATTTATTAGAATAAATTAAAGTATAATTTCAAGGCTTGTCTTATGGATAATTGTATGATGACTTTCTGCAAATTGAAATATAAGTCCGGGTTGAACCGCGTCTGTAATTATTATTATTTCGACGTTTCGGCTCCCATTTTGGAGCCATTTTCAAGAAATAAGGGATTAAGGATTGAAGAAATATTAGGAAAGGGTAGTAGTCCTTGTCGAGGAATGTATAGAGGAAACAGTGAAACAGAAACAGGAATGATATGTAACATGCCACCGGGGTCTCATCCTGCCTACTGCCCAGGGTTAGTTACTAGTTACAGCCGAGGTCTCAATCTGCCTACGTTCGTTACTACTCGTAGTTAGATCTGTGGTGTATTCAGATTGAAACCTTGGCTAGAACTAATAACGAACCTTGGGGAGTAGGCAGCTTGAGATCCCGGCGGCAAGTGACATACCATTCCTGAACACTATTTCTTCCTAAAAGGTTGAACCTAGGAGTAGGCGGATTGAGATCTGGGTAAGAACTAATGCCCTTTCCTAATATTCCGTCAACCTTTAATCCCTTATATTTTGAAAATGGCTCCCATTTTGGAGCCATTTTCAAGAAATAAGGGGTTACAGATTGAAGGAATCCTTAATCCACAAGATGTCGAAATAACAATAATTACAGATTCGGTTCAACACTGACAACCCAGACGGAAACGTTTATGCCAGCCATTAGAGCATACGACAACCATTTACAAATATTTCATTTTTTATTTACTTTTTTAGTATTTATTATATATATATATATATAATAAATACTAAATATAATATATATATATATATATATATATATATATATATATATATATATATATATATATATATATATATATATATATATAATAAATTGGAAGATGAACGAGAAAATTTAGTATAATGTTAAGAAAAAATTAAAAAATGAAATATTTGTAAATGATTGTCGTATGCTCTAATGGCTGACATAAACGTTTCCGTCATTTGAGGTATACTAAATGACTCTTAATTTATACCCAGGCATGCCCAGTAACAGGTATGCTTTCAAACTTAAATCGTTGGCATAATTATTATTAAATTGTTATCTTAATTTAAATAATAAAGAAATCAAGTCATACAAAAAATAGTGGTGATTTATATTATGCGAAATTTTAGGTATTTGGAAACTTTGATGCATTTGTTTAAAGGAAATGTGGGATCTGGCATATTTGCAATGGGAGACGCAATAAAAAATGCTGGAATAATTATGGGACCTATAGTGGTTCTAATACTAGGTATAATTTGTGTGCATTGTCAACATATTCTGGTAAGGAAAATTAATCATGTTTAATATCTGATTATAAGTTTAATAAATGATGACAATGATTTTGAAAATCATAACTAATGTGAAATTATATAAGAAAGACATGAAAAGCAAACATGTTGTCCATCCACAAGCATCATGCGACTTTATTAATATATTAGTATTGATTTCCTAAATAGAAGGCATTTTTATTTGCACTCCACAAAATTATATGTTTGGTATAGTAAACCATACTTATGAGGAGACGTTTCAGAGTACGTACCGTATTCCTCTAGGAATACGGTACAAGCTTTTTAGTCTAAGGGCCACATTGTTTTCTCCTACGTTTCAAGGGCCAAGACCTAGCTAGTTCATCATACTAACATACTGTAGATTTGAACACGCATATTTGAATGCTTGATTAATGAAATGATTGATTTACAGTGTAGCGATATTTTTAAAGAAAAATATTTAAATTCATCATTGCTGGAATTGTACGAGTCTTCCACTCACACAGTTTGATCAGATAAATAAATTTGCTCATGGATTTTTTTCCGCTTTCGACACTACTTATATATGTGAAAAAAATATTCTCCGAAATTAAATATACAAAAAAATATTTACAGACCCAAATTAACTGATGATTCTTTGAATTCGCTTCTGCGCTAGCAAACTTGATCCACAACTGCAAACAATTGTCAGTGGAAAGTTACAGCTACATAAATCTCATTAATCATAATTATAATGTTTAATTTCATTATATGAATTACTTATGTATGCCACTTACTGTAAGTTTTTAGGATAAATATTAATAATTACAGTTAAAATGTTCAATTTCATCATGTACGACAGTTATTGTGTTTCTTAATTAGTTATTAAATAAAAAAATTTGATTATTATTTAGTATGATTTACTTACATTGTGAATTTTAAAATATATTCAAAATAAATTATGATGGGCCGGATACATACCGCTACCGCGAGCCGGATTGGTGGCGCTTGCAGGCCGGTGTTGGCCCGCGGGCCGTAGTTTGGAGACTAGCTCTAGAACAACGATAGTAAATAACTTTAATTCACTGTATGTAAGTAGACAGACATATGTTCGCTCTAGAGCTCACAAAACTATAAAACATGTAAAAATGCCAGCTTTAACGGGCGCCCGATGTCTATCGTCGATGTCATGTTCAAATACAGGCACGTTTTGGTTCAAACTAACTTTTTATAACTTAAAACGAATTCATTATTGTTAAACTTATGCATTAAAATTCGATACGAGTGATGGACTTCAGGTTTCTGTAACAATGGATTAAAAAAAAGTAAATTATATTTGCGACTTCTGGTTACAAATAAATATTGCATAATTTAAGCAAAAATAAATTATCCTTATACATATATTTATTGTCCAATCTGAGATTTTAGCTCGTGCTAGGCCAAATTGCTTGGCCTAGCACGAGTATATTAAAAACTACGAATATATGATCACTTTTCCGGTAAAAATATTGGTATGAATCTATATACATATATTAGAAATTCATATATTTTCATTTATTCCTAAAATATTGAGACAATTTTATATATTTTTTTTAAATCATTATAAATTAGAATATTCAGTTTTAGTTTTACGCTATCTGAGATACTGAAAATAGATATAAACATACTCTCGTAATGCGTGTTACAAGAATGTTCCCTATAATATCGATGTTTGGATCTGCAAAGAGCATGGCGTAATTGAAAGCATGTTGAAGGCTTGAGTCCAGTCCTTGTATAAAATACGAGGACTATACATAAATACGTCATACGTAAATAATTAATACATTTTGCATTGCTTCAATACAATATCGACAACGCTTTCATGTGTTTAAAATTAATCGTTACAGACAAAAATAACGTTATGACGTCTACGTTGGTACTTTAACTTGTAAATTTAATGTATATTCGATTATGACATAAAGAAAAAACTGTTGGAAAATCTTCATTTGAACACTGTTTGACAATTCTTCGATCATACATCACTAACCCTTACTTCAGAGTCAGACTTCAACTTATATACATGGCGAAGAATATTATGACCTCAAAAAGATTGATACTGGAGTATCTCAGGGAGCATCCTTGGAGCTGTTCTCCACCTACTGTATACTAATGATATCCCACAAAGCGACGGAGTAGTCATGGTAACATTTTTCTACGACATCGCTCTTCTCGCTACCGACCAAGACATCCAGTTAGCTATACAATGTCACCAACTGGACAAAGAAATGGCGCATCAAACTGAATGAGTAGATTCACGTCAATTTTACAATTTCACCAACAATAAATACGATTACACACCAGTGATAGTGAACTATGATACATTCGATATGAAGACAGCCATCGCGACCTAATCATGCCTATAGGTGAGGATGAGATAATAGATTTGGTAAACATCAGAAAATATTAGAAAACCACGAAAATATCTAAGCAATATCGCTCCTCAACAACAACGGACTTATTTGACAGCTAACGAGACTAAAATCGTTCGAATTAGTGTAGTGATAGTGAAAGTGTCTAGAAATCCTAAGTGTATGACTATCTCATGAACGAAGTGATTAGTGTTATGTGGCGTGTGTCGCTGGACGCTCATCTACTGAATAACTTTGTAAGTCTATATATTAGGTAAACTAGATTTAATCTACTAACAATGTTTAACACTCTAGGGATGTTTTTCTTAAACAACTAAATTTATTGTTGTCTATATTACAGAAGAATGTACCGAAAGTATTTCATTACATTACATGTACAATAATAGAATTACGTACTATTAATTTAAATAATACTATATGATGTTTGTTGTAAGGTATATTTTTAAATAATATGTTATGTATATATTATTTTACACAATACCCTTGAAGTTTACTGCACGTGTTTTTACATAAACGTTTTCAATTGTGATGTAGTTTTTCAGTGATAAAATTCATGAGGGTATTATAATATTAATCATTCTATATTCCTCAATATTTGACCGAGATATGGGTTATCTCCCCTATTCTTTCAAGAGTAGTCTTCCATTACCTATAAAAAGTGAATACGTTGTTGAATCACAGTACGGAAATTACCAAAGTCTAAATCTAAAAATTCCAAATTGTACTTTTTACGATTTTTTATATTGTCCATACTTAAAATAATAAGCTGATGCTTTGAATTATAATCTTTTGGATTACAAGATAAAAATACGACTTAATATAAAATAATTAAAACCACCTAATAATAGCATAATAGATTATTTTATATGTATGCGAATTATAATTCTGCTAAAATTATAAGAGAAAATAAATATTGTGTTGCGTGCACGCCTCTTGAACATGTTTTAAACAGTAGTTCTGTTCTTATTGTTGCATCGAAGGTTCCAGTTACTTTTCAAGACACCATAAGTATGACAAATCGAAAATCA